>OW387150.1:36824294-38118026 GCA_936440205.1 Lepidonotus clava
AGCACGATGTGTTTGGGAATTCCCGACGCGAACTGGGTCCCCAATGCGAGCTAACGCAACTCAACGCATTCCCCAACATGACCAAAATGCGCAGTATGATATGATTCGCGTTTGATCGGGTTCGTACCTGACGTGAACTAACGGATGGTGTAATATACCCCTAATACGACAATAACGCTCATCAGACATGTTGGGCAACGCAACCCAACACGTCTCCATACCTGATGCATAGTGTAATTAGGGCTTCAATGCTATGCTTTTTGTGACTCGTAAACCTTGAAAACTGATGCTACAGGCTGTTATTCTATTCTGTGCTAGCTTTACCTCAATTAAATCTATAAGTATAAAGTAAATTAGTTTGGAACATATTTTTTAACTTTGCGGATTAGTTGTCATATTGAATACTAAGAAATAGGGCCTGTCATTCAATATTAGTTCAATAAACTGTCTGTATGAGTGTTTATACACAAAGATGAAATCCAAACTGATTTTCAAACCACTCCAAAATGTATTCACAAATACAAAGAAAAAAATCTCAATGAGTTTGTCCTCTTCTATTGCAGGTTTTACCATAGAGGAAGCAATAGAACACATCGGTTTCGGATGGCCCCAAGTGCGCATCGGACTCATGGCCGGCTTCGCCTGGGTAAGTTCAGGAAAAACTCATCGAATGAGGTTTTATATAATGCAAAAGCTAAGCATAAGGGGTGGATCCAGAGGGGGTCCTAAGGGTCCTGAACCACCATCACCCCCCCCCTCCCTTTTTTTGGTGGACACCTAAACTACAAAAAAGGGGGGAAAATACCCTGTGGGAAAGTGCAAATGCATGCGTTTCGGTACTTATTCTTTCTACTGATAATACTTAGCCTTTATACCTGTAACTAGCCATTATTATACATTATCATAAGGTTGTTACTATTAACCTTTATTATACCTTAGGGTGATACAAGTTTAGTAGTTTAACACAGGGTGATACAAACCTGGGTGATAACCTCCAGGGTGATACAGAAACTTTTTATTTTTCTAAAATTCATAAAAAGATGAAATCATTAAGAAATAAAAGATCTAACATATGCATTATCTGCATAACGTTCCTAGCTACATTTTACTTGCTTGCTGTTTGTGGATTTGATTGATATCAAAAGAGTTATATGAAAAAACATGGATCGTATAACCAGCCATTATTATAAATGTCACTTCAGGTAGCCGATGGTATGGAGATCATGGTATTGTCTATCCTCGGCCCGGTCCTGCTGTGTGAATGGGAGATCAGTACAACTCAGGAGGCTCTTATTACGACGGTGAGTACCCCCTACATGTGTCTCAATGAGTGAATGAGCAATGTTTTATGCTGTACCTACAGCCAGGGTCATTTTTTCACAAAGAAAGCAAGTTGGGAGGAATTAGACTTTTAAGACAGGTGTTTTGACTTGATCAGTCTTTGGTGATCATATAAATGAGATGAGGGTCGCATGGCAGGCAAACAGTAGGGGATCAAAACATGGAAATAATTTTTGCTGTACCTCATTCCTTAGTGAACCCAGACACCAACTAGGAATCAAACCCAATGAACCACTTGTTCAGTGCTGGGTCCCCCTAGCATCACCTTTTACGATCAGCAGGGGTGACTGGGGGCCTATATTCTTCCAGGGAGCAGAAGCCCCACGGGGCCAACCAACAAGTGTCTCACATAAGAGTTCCAATTCATAATGATTATGTTATATAATCACAAAGATATAACTAGTTTCATAATACATGTTACATTGTTCAGTAGTTCTCACCAGACTATATATCATTTATACTTTTTCGCCCTTATGGCTGCCAACAGGTGCATATTGCAGGCAGGGCATATTGTCAGGCCATATGCATCGCTGCACATTCTTGGCATTATCTAAACAGGTTTATGATTGTTTGTGTGATAAAATAAAAATGAACCCTTCGGGGTCATCCTCGGGTAGCTGTGCGACCCATGGGGGTCGTGCAAACCTCCTGCCTTGTCCGGACAATTCCCTATGAGTCATATGGCCACCCTTGAACGCCCCCACAGTTCTTCTTATCATAATATCATTATCTAGCTACAAATAGCCAGTTTTATACTGCTGTGCGTGTGGGAGGCCGGTACAACACATGGGCCTCTCATCACTTCGGTGAGTAACTCCGACACGTGTCTAACATGAGAGGTCTAATTCATAATGTTTTACAGACGGGTATGGCAATAAAGTTTTGATATGCAGGCCATGATGTGTGGTACCAAATATAGTATAGCTGCACTATGATATGTAACTCCAAACATTGACTAAGGGAACTGTGTGATGTTGACGATGGTGGTGCCCCCTTTGAGGGTCTGTACAAACCATAGCGATCTTGAACAAATGAATAATAATGAGCCTTACTAGTGTGTTGAATTGTCCATTCATATTTAGTGGTATGAGATGTGAAACTAGAAATTGGGTATAATCAACTTGTTATTTAAAATGATTGAATAATATGGTAATTGCCGGCTAATAATAAAAAGATGTAATAGAACGAAAAGGGTCCATCAGAGTTGACCTGTAACTACGTTAGGGGGTGTCATGGCCTGAAATGAACAGTTCCTTTATGGTACTCCTTGTGTTCACATGCCTGGGATGGACCATCTTCCATTTAATCTGAGCCAGAAGCCTTACAGAGTAGAAGTTCATAGACCAGTAAAAGCCTAGCCAGAGATTCTGAATTACCTAGAAGTTTGGACGTTTAGCCCGAAAGCCAGAAGATGACCCAAAGCCCGAAATGGCTCGAAAACCTACTCTGGCCCGAAAGACAGGCATGGTACGGAAGCCTAAAATAGTAAGCAGTCGGCCGGAACTATGGGAACGAAGGTGTGACCCACTCGGCACTACGCTGCCACCCTTTGAACGTGAGCAATGACTTGGGTTCCCTCTGGATTGACCGTTAGTCAGACGGAATACCCGAGACTGACCGAGCCTGAGATCACCCGCCAGGCAGGCTGTACTCCCCACGTTTTGCCTGCAGTTGTACATAAAGATGTGAGCCCTCCTGCTACCATGACAAAGGCTGCCCTCCTTCTTTCAGTGCCTCCAGCCATGTGGAACAAACCTCAGCCTTCCCAAAAGCTCATACCGAACATCCCATCTGTTCACCCTCGTGCATGACACATGACTCTTGATCTTACAAGCTGGTCTCCTGTCCGAAATTCTACTCAGCCCGGGACCGAGAAGCCCGAAGACTCCTTTTTCATTGCGGAGCAAGGAAATCCCCACTGCCCGAAAAACATCACAATAGGTTCATAGGGGCCTACCATTAAGTATGTACACATCAAAGGGTGAGGAATAGGTGTCCGAATCTTTTTAAAATGTGCATACCTTCTAGTACAAATTGAAAGCATATTTTTGCCTAGGTTGGATGGGGGGTTTGAGATTTATGAAAATGTGCATGCATACTAAATAGAAGGCCCCTTACCATATTATTACACACTATATTACCAACCACATCGTTACAAACTACATTACCAACCTTAATATGTCCTTCCCTCCTTAAATCCGCACGACATCCCAAGCAAGAATGTGATGTTATTATAATGTTATTACAACGTTCTGTTTAATTCTGCTTAGGTTCTTATTTTGATGGCAGCCAAAAACGTCTTTAGAACCTAACATTGTGACGTTCTTTCACATTATAATAATATTATTAAAACATTCTTTAATAGTAAGGTCTCAACTTCACCAAAATAATTGTTGTGTTATCATAACATTATTTTTTAGTAAGTCGCAACTTTACCTAAAGTAGCATAAATGTTAGTTGAAAATTGGGCAGGTTACAGACTGACCAAAAGAGTACTGCCGCATAATGTGCTTGTTATGTCACTGCTTGCCTAGGATGGCTACAAAATAATACCAACTGTTCATGAGCTTCATGGATTATTTTGCATAACCCGTGGCAAAGGATGAGGGTACGATGTACTAGTTGTATAATGTTACTGGGGGTCTTCTTAGCGTCCTTAGAGTCATTTGAATTACCTTCCACAAAGTTTCTATGCACATTGGAGTTTGCAGATTACATATCTTAAGCTATATCAGACAGTATGATCCTCCACACACATACAAGATATATACATATATGCTGGTACCCACTAAGTGACTAGCGGCGATGGGCAACAGGAAACCATCAGGATCACTGGTAAAGTTGCCAGGCGATTAAGCAAGTTTGATATTTGTCCGGCGATTTTCCCAGCGATTCTGTTGCCCATCTCCCATCTAGAACACATACCATACCCAAAGGCAGTCACCTGGCAATTCATTCAACAACCTTGTCACCCTGTGACTTTACTGGCCTTTCTGCGGGTCGCCCTTCGCAAAAAAAACGCCAAGAAGGTATCGGGCTTTAAACCTGCTTACAGTTAAAGAGGAGTGTTCCCACATGCTGGCACCAGCACACAGACTGTATTGTATGGCCATCAAACAATATAGATTTTTTTCTCATTCAGGAAAAGTCTATACAGATAATGATTATATATATATATATCCTGGTTGACAAGCCTGTTGCTGTCAAATAAGCAAAACAATTGACAATACTCTTTACTGCGTAAAGCAAGTAATTGATACAACTAAACAACAATAAAATTGTACATATTTATTTATGTTATCAATACAGTTTTAACTTGTTTGCTGAGCTTTACTTGAATAAAGTTTAACATAAGGGTATAACCAAATCATCGACACATTTACAATTAAGAGCAGTCAAATCAAATGTTATTGTCAATAGATTGATTCAAGGGGTTGTGTGTGTCATGAGCTTAAAGCCCCATACCCGTTAAGCAATTTTTACACACATTAGCGCCAAAATCAGCATATTCTTAAGGTTGCCTGTAAGCATAGTATATTGGAATGTGCATATTTTATTTGAGCCAGTGCTAAAATTGGCCAATTCTACTCCTTCAATCGGCCTATTTTAGCGCTGATCTTTTGGTTGAGAGCATGGCATAAATCAGTGCTATATAGTTTGAAAGAGAATTGCATGATCTTTCTAACGATGTATAACAGTTTAATATTTTAACTTTATTCCCACTGCCGATTTTAAAATCGGCAGCAAAATCGGCATGTGGAATATGGGCTTAACTTCCCATGGGTAAAGTAAATGTCAACCAGCTGCAATAGAGATGGTGGATGGGGTGGTTAAAACATTGAAGCAAAGAATTATAAGGTTATTCAAGAGTGTTTTTCAATGTTGGGATCACTTTCCTTTCTGAAAAGTAGCGATCCTGAATGGATAATGGGAATTATTGTTGGTGGAACCTATATATATATATATATATATATATATATATATATATATATATAATGTATGTATATATATATATATGTATATATATATGTATATGTATATATATATATATATAAATGTATATATAGTATAAATGAAAGTTACAATATATTATGCTACGGTAGAAAGTCTTTCCTCCATTTCCCAGCACACTCATCCACAGCATTGACTCATAGAGGTAAAGGGGGACATAAACTATGGTTCAGTGATACTGTATTTCATAGTTCATCTAACTCTGTGAACTGAGTCAACCAGTGACAAATATAAAAGCAGAAATTAAATGACAATATGTACAGCTTGGTTCTGATATCAACTGCTCAAGTCCTCCCCAGCCTGGAGCCACGTAGTAGCCCAATATAACGCCAGGGGGCAGCACCTAGTGCCTTGAAGGTGTTTTTTTACTCAAATGAACCTGAGTCTTGATAATCAAAAAAAGATCAAAATTCACAATACACTCCCAGATAAAAGCCCTAATTATACTACAGGTCGTGTCTAGGGTAACGTTGGGTGTCTCATTAGGGCTGTATTAAGATCATAATTATCACACTACACGTTGGGTGCCAACGCAACCCAAAGCATGGTATATTATACTACACATTTTGGCATTCCTTGAGGTCACGTTGGGTTGCATTGGCACACGTTTTTTTTTTTACAAACATCTTGGTAAAGTAACGCAAATCAGATGCATTGGGCAATGCAACCCAAAGTGAATGTGACCCGACGCATAGTGTAATGTAGCCTTAAATCATATATGTATGCTATGGTGTCTTATACCCCTTTCAGATTAGACGTTGTAATGCGCATCAAAGCACTTCAAAGCGCTTCAGTGTGCTTCCTGGGCCCTGTCTGAAAGGAACAGCATTCTAGAATGCGCACTGAGGCGCATATGCATTACAACCGCATTCTAGAATTCGCATGCGGAGCAGCACTGGAGAATACGATTCGCTTCGCTCCGGTTATCAACGTCCGTGTGAAAGGTACAGAAGTGAAGCGAACTGCATTCTTATTTACTAATCCATTATGTTATCATACGAATCCATTATGTTATCATACGAATCCATGACATTATCATACAAATCCTACGATGTATAATAGTATTCCTGCTAGCTGTCTGAAAGGGCTGCATTCTACAGTGCGCATCGCTTCGGTGCGGTTCACTTCAGTTCACTTTGGTTCGCTTCGCATAGCCGTGTAGTCTGAAAGGGGTATAAGCCTTATGAAGCATCTATAGCTACTTGTAGCAGTATTTAATCTGAGCTGCAGCATCCACATTGCTGCCTCTTTTGGTATTCAGCACTGGTTGTAGTCACAACCTGTAATCTGTGCCCTCTCCCCTAAAGCCCTATAACCACTAAGCATTTATACACAATTGGCTGGCTGATTGGCCCTAAAATCAGCCAATTTTATGGGTAGAATCAGCCAGATCTAACGAATACACTTCAACGAACACACTTCAATATGGTATACCTACAGGCGATCATAAGAATCAGATGATTTTGGCACTGGCTATAAAGATTCCTGTCACCCGTCATCCGTCGCCGTTTAAATCGCTAAGTGTGTATGGCCCTTAACTCTACCAATATCATATTATCCGAGGTCCTAGTGTGGAAAACAGGAGCGGGAGGGGAACTGAACTAGAGAACTAATTAACATTTACATTGAATAAATGTACCACAATATGTCAGAAAGAGGGATTCGGTCATCTTGTGGGTAGCGTGCTGGCTTTGTGTGCAGCCAGCCGAGGTTCTATCCTGGTTGCTGCATGTTAGACCACCTCACCTTGCTGCCATTTCCACCCCCATAGATTCAATCACCAGTAGGTTTTACAAGCCAAAAATGGCTGAAAAATTGCTGAATGGACATTGAACTCCAACAATTATCATTATCAACATGTCAGGATGTTCTCTGATTTTGATTTCTCCCTTCCCCACCAGGTGGTGTTTATCGGGTTTCTTGTCGGTTCGCCAGTCTTTGGTCTCTGGGCCGACAACTATGGACGAAGAAAGGTAACTATATCTTATGCTTGAGATTCTGAAATGACCACCATAGCTTCGAATGCACCTTCATTCAGTGTCCATAAAGTGCAGTATGTAAATTTCTTAATTAAACAATTCCTGAAAGTATAATTGAAAGGAATTTCACTCACATACTAGCTCAAAATTGTAAAACGCAAGTACTTACAAACATTTTCAAACGTTTCTCCATCCCACATCCATTTCACATTGGACTAAAAGTACACAATGTCTTCATACAGGAATGTTAGAACGTTTTTAAAGTTATCAGACCTCAACTCCTCCTTTAATCTGTACATAAATATTTTTATAAACTTCTTCGCGGATCTACTTACCTGTATCACCCTGCAAGGTAATTACGTTTTGATTATCACTCTGTCTGAATCAGTGATGATTGAACATGTATCTCCCTGTGGCCCGTTGCACAATAGAATTTCGTTGTTAAGATAAAACAATGAAAGCACAACAAACTTTTGCTTAACAACGAAATGTTTCATTGTTACGAAAATGCAATATCTCGGGATCTAATGAATGAAATTAAATTCTGTTAATTGTTCTAAACTAGAAAAAATTTAGAAAATAATCAGTCAAAGTTACAGCTCTTTGAGGCTATTCTAAATATATAAAAAAATTATTGCAAAACCATCGTTGTTAAAATAAAAGTAACAACAAACTCTTTCGTTGTTTACAATATTTTCGTTGTTACGAAACCCATTGTGCAACAGGCCACTGGGGTATAATATAATGCAACAACACCTTTTTCTCAACCTTTCCCCCCCCCCTTTAACCTGTGTTACAGGCTCTGCTGCTCAGCGCCTCCTGGGTGCTGTTTTATGGCATCCTCAGTGCTATCTCCCCGAACTACACCTGGCTTCTCATCCTCCGATGTCTCGTGGGCTTCGGAATCGGTGCCGGGCCACAAACGTAAGAATATAGAGATTTTGTATGTTTCATGAAATTTTCTTATGTCTCATGTAAGTCTTAATAACCAATAGGCAACAGCCATGAGTTTTTCTTATATCCTATGGGGCTTTTTAATTGGCTGCAGGTATGAGTACATAGAGATTTTTTGTATATCCCATTTGCTTTTGAAGAGGCAAATTCAAGACTGCTCACCATGTTATCCTCAAGATTAAATATACATTGTTAATGACTGTACTCACCAATAGACCATACATATCATAAGAGGGATTATCCACTTCAATATTAATAGTTATGTTAAATAGTAATTAGGTACTTACTGTTAAATCTACACTCAAAATTAATTGTGATATATTTCCATATTCTCAAGTAGTCAGTTTTGTCTTCACAAAACGTGTTAGAAGACAGGCTGTAGTGATTACAATTTGAGTACATTTTTCATTTCATTATATTTCAGAATCACCTATTATTCGGAGTTCCTCCCAAACAAAGCCCGGGGAAAGCTCATCATGCTAATAGAGGTATTGTCTGATTTAGATGATTTAGATTGTCATAACTATAGAAATATCAAGGTATTTCTAAAATGCAAAAGTCATTAAGGCATGTATGAAATTAAATTTTTTTTACTCATTTACTTGAGCAGGGCATCTTTTAGATATCTTCAATATGATTTTATGTTGCACATCTACTTCTTTTGTTGAATCCTTGATTATTTCTAGGTCTATAAGAATAATGCAGTATGATAAAATAAAATGTAATATTAACAATCGCAATGGATACATTAGTAATCACTCTACTCTTCATGTCCTATCATTAGCACTGTACATGAGTCTTGGTGCTTTATTTTAGGTGTTGTGGGCCCTAGGCGGTATGTTCGAGGCTATAGTTGCCCTATTCCTCATGCCCTATGGCTGGTACAGTAAATGAGTTAAATGATGCTTTATTTCAGGTGCTGTGGGCCCTCGCATGTATGTTTGAGGTTGCACTCGCCCTACTCCTCATGGCCTATGGCTGTCACAGTAAATGAGCTAAATGATGCTTTATTTCAGGTGCTGCAAGCCCTCGCATGTATGTTAGAGGTTGTACTCGCCCTACTCCTCATGCCCTATGACTGGCACCATAAATGAACTAAACGATGCTTTATTTCAGGTGCTGTGGGTCCTCGCATGTATGTTAGAGGTTGTACTCGCCCTACTCCTCATGCCCTATGGCTGGCACCGTAAATGAACTAAATGATGCTTTATTTCAGGTGCTGTGGTCCCTCACATGTATGTTTGAGGCTGTACTCGCCCTACTCCTCATGGCCTATGGTTGGTGCTGTGAAGTCTTGATGCTATATTTCAGGTGCTAGCTATAAGCCCTAAGCATTTTTAAAGACCATGCTTGCTCTACTCTTCATGCCCTATGGCTGGTACTATGAATAAACTTTAATGATACTTTATTTCAGGTGCTGTGGGCCCTAGGCAGTATGTACATACTTGCCCTATTCCTCATACTCTACCATTAGCACTGTAAAGTGTCTTGACACTTTTTTTCAGCTGCTGTGAGCCCTAGGCGCTATGTTTGAGACCATGCTGGCTATACTCCTCATGCCCTATGGTTGGTGCTGTAAATGAGTCTTAGTGCTGCTTTATTTCAGACGTTGTGGGCCCTAGGCAGTATGTTCAAGGCTGTATCACCCTACTCTTCATGCCCTAAGGCTGGCACAATAAATGAGTCTTGATGCTTTATTTCAGGTGCTGCAGGCCCTAAACTGCATGTTCAAGGCCGTACTTAACACTTTTGTTATGGGCCTTGGCGGTATGTTCTAGGCCGCCCTGGCTTTACTCTTCATACCCTAGGGCTGGCCCAGTTAATACATCTTGGTGCTTTATTTTAGTTTCTGTGGGCCCTAGGTGGTATGTTCAAGGCCATACTTGCCCTACCCTTATGCTGTATTGCTTGCACAGTAAATGAGTATTGACGCTTTTTTCAGCTGTTATAGACCTCTGCGGTATGTTCAACACTGTACCCACCCTACTCCTCATGCCCTATAGTAGTACAGTAAACAAGTCTTGATGCTTTATTTCAGGTGCCATGGGCCCTAGCCATTTTTAAAGACCATGCTGGCTCTACTCTTCAAGCCCTATGGTTGGCACAGTAAACATGTCTTAATAATCCTTTATTCAGTTGCTGTGGCACTGTAAACAAGCTTTAATATTACTTTTTTCAGGTGCTGTGGGCCCTGGGCGGTATGTTCGAGGCCGTACTTGCTCTACTCCTCATGCCCTATGGTTGGCGCTGGTGGCTGCTGGCCTCCGGTGCCCCTGTCCTACTCTTTGTCATCTTCGCAGCTGTAAGTCAAGTTTTGAATATTTCTACTTCATACATTGTTTTACTGAAATTGTCAAACTTGTAATCTACATATTCTGGAGAACAGCATCTTGCAAAATATAAGTCTATTCATCTAATAAATTGTTGAAGTATAAAGTCCTTTAATGTATAAAATTGTTTTTTTAATTATCAAAGACCATTACAAATGTTATTTTACAAGGACAGGAACCTAAACATTGATATCAAGATACATAATTTAATCACTTGATTTAACATATGTCCAGTTGATATTCAGTAGTTCAAATTGAGCCATATATTTTGGCTTTAAATCTACTTAGCTTTACTATACATATTTTCTTATTTCAGTTCCTACCTCCAAGTCCCAGATATGAATTGGCATGTGGCCGGCCTGAAGTGGCCCGTAAGGTGTTGGAGGGGTTGGCCCGCGAGAGAGGTAAAGACCTGCCAGCGGGTGAACTCATACAGGTCGAGGTCAACGAGAGAGGTCAGGTCAAGGACCTTGTAAAACCAGAGTTCAAGGTCACCTCAGGGCTTCTGGCCTTTCTCTGGTAGGTACAGCAGGAAAGTATTGAACTACTTTGTGGTGTAGTACTTTCTGATTATGGATGTTGTTCAGGGAGTAATGAAGATGAAGGAAGGATTATGAATGTTGTTCAGGGGAGTAATTAAGATGAAGGGAGGAGTATAATTGAGATGTTGTATTATTTCTTCAGTCACAGGTTACAGAGCATGGCCCTGTGGCCTGTTGCACAATGGGTTTCCTAACAACGAAAATAATATTATTAGCGAAACATTTCGTTGTTCAATAACAAATTATTTGCAAATACTTTCATAACAAAGATCATTTTGCAATAATTTTTTTCTATATTTAGAATGCCCTCAAAGAGCTGTAATATTTACTGTTTTTTTCTTCTAATTTTTCCCCTTTTTATATCAATTTATAGAATTCAATTTCATTCATTAAAACCAGAGATTTTCACTATTTTCGTAATAACGAAAATGTTCATAACAACGAAACATTTCCCTGTTAAGCAAAACTTCGCTATGCTATCTTAATTTGATCCTCACAACAAAATTCTATTGTGTAATGGGCCACTGGCCAAAGTGCCATGAATTTCACATGTACATAGCTCTGTGTCTTCAACCCCACTACACAGAGTGGAGCATTTAAAGTTCCCTCTAGTGGCCCCAGGGACCTAATTCGTTGGTCAGGCTCCAGGTGGGAAGTGGCTCCACCTGGACCCTATAAGGGTAGTTAGATGCTACTTTAAGGGTATAGTTTGGTACTTGTATACAGCTTTTGATCTTATATAAATTCTTACATAATTATATTTGAAATATTTGAATAGATATGTGTTTCAGAGTATAGATATGTCGTACCAATTTCAAGGTACAAAATTATATAGGTAGAATACCAATCATGTAGGTAGAGTAAGCAAATGTGACAATCATATAGGTAGAACAGGGACAGATTTAGAGGGGGGCAACTGATGTGTGTGCCTCCCCTAATTTTAGCCAAATCTACATTTTTTTACATAAAATTCTAGACTCAAAAGGAGGCACCTCAAATTTCCAAGTGAAAAGTCTGGATCCTTCACTGTAGAATAACCAAAGGTACCTATGTTGTAGTTAGAATAACCAAACATACCAACCATGTAGGTAGAGTAAACCAAACATACCAACCATGTAGGTAAAGCAACCAAAGGTAACAATCATGTATATAGAATAACCAAAGGTACCAATCATGAAGATAGTATGACTAAATGTGCCCAACATGTAGGTAGAATATCCAAATGTGCCGATTGTGTAGGTAGAGTAACCAAACGTGCCAATCATGTAGGTAAAATTTAATAAGAAAAGTGCGAATCATGCAGATAGAATAATCAAACTTACCAATCATGTAGGTAGAGTATAAACCAAAGGTGCCAACCATGTAGGAAGAGTAGCCAAATGTACCAATCATGTAGGTGAGACAGGGACGGATTTAGAGGGGGCGTCTGAGGTGTGAGCCTCCACTGATTTTTGCCAAATTTCAATTTTTTAAGTAAAATTCTAGCTTCAAAAGGAGGCACCTGAAATTTCTACATAAGGCGCCCCCTTTTTGAAAAGTCTGAATCCGTAGAAGTACCAATCATGTAGGTAGAGTAACCAAATGTGTCAATCATGTAGGTAGAGTAAGCCAACATGTCAGTCATGTAGGTAGAATAACCAAAGGTACCAATGTAGGTAGATTTAGATTTATTATGTAAAATTCTAGCCTCAAAAGGGGGCACCTCAGATTTCTACATGAAAAGTCTGTATCCTTCCCTGTAGAAAAACCAAATGTACCTATCATGTAGGTAGAGTACCCAAACATACCCATCTTGTAGGAAGAGTAGCCAAATGTACCATTCATGTAAGTAAAGTAACCAAATGTACCTATCATGTAGGTATAATACCCAAAGGTACCAATCATGTAGTTAGAGTATCAATCATGAAGGAGGATATCCAAAGGTACTAATAATGTAGATAGGAAAACCTAAGGTACAAACTATCATCCTCATCTTTTTCCTCCAATCACTTTCAGGTTTTGCTCTGCCTTCATCTATTATGGTTTGATACTCTTCACAACAGATCTCATCAAAGTAGGAAACACGTGTGAATTTGGTAATTGTGATATCTTTTATTTAGCCTGATTTACTCAACCACAGACTGAATTCACAAAATTTTAAGCATCTGAGGGTTAATTTAGACTAATTTGTAGATGAAAATACAAGGAAAATCATATAGCACATATGAATATTTGCTATTATATTCATCTGTAATAAAAACATTGTCAAATCAACTTGTAATATTAAATATATATTGATATGAACTGATGAAGATAAAAGGCTAGTTTTCCGTCATTTAAAACTACAAGAAATGCATGAATTAATGAAAATCCATATGCCTTCCTCCTGTGAGTTGTTAACATATTTCCCAGCATGCATCAGTCTAGACTAGTCTGCAGACGAGATAATGCCATTCATGGTAGGGAAACCTTTCAAAACAAGTCTTTTGAATTGCAAACATTGTACATAAAAAAATGATTATTTCATACATAATTCAAGGATTTAAGTACATCTCTCCATTATCTTAACTTACATGGCTTATTGTTTGATTCCACAGAGGGTATTGCCTCTACAGAGTCCTTGTCATGTGGGTACCATTGTGAGATGTTGACCGACTCTGATTACATAGACCTAATCTGGACATCAGCCGCCGAACTACCAGGTAAGTCTACCCTCGCAAAAACATAAATTATCATAATGTTGCAGTAAGGTGCTTTTTGGTTTTGGTTTGGTTCTTATCACGTTCAACATAACTGTCACATTTAATATGTGAGCATACTTTTTTGGTTTGTCTCTTATTTACTAAAATGTCATGTAACTAAACCAAAACAGAATGTTGTCATAACATTCTTGTGAGGTTAGATCAAGATCAAATTAGAATAGAACTGATTATGTCAGGTCATAACCTTACCTAAAGAGAATGTTGATGTGAAAATCTTAATAAGTTAGGTGTCAACCTAACGTAAATGGAATGTTATTGTGATATTCTTATCAAGTGAGGAGACAATAATTGCCTAATAGACAATGTTAAAAGAAAATTATCAGAATATCACAATGTAAAGTCACAACAGCTGGTTGCAGTGACGTCATTGGGAGTCATCAAAAGAACATCACTGTAACCTAATGGTGTAATGTAACAAGAATCAATCCAGGACGTTGCTGCTGAACGTCATTTCCTTGGCAGAGTTGTGACTCCCTTTCAAGAACCATTGCATATGTCCTGGATTTATTATACTTGATTGAATGTCATATTCTTCGCTGGGTTCCTGTCCCAACCATACAGGCAACGTGACAGATTTTTAATCTAACAGCACGTTTAAACCAAAATATTCTTTAACCTTCTAGTAACATTGTATAGTATTTTCTAGTGAAGGAGATAAAGAAATCTAGACAAATGCCCATTGCAAATAATAGGACAGGTATTATACTAACAGCAATAACTGAATTGTTAAAAAAAGGTTCTGCATTAATGTTGCGAAGTTTCTGATTGTTTCACTTGCATGCGATTCTAAATTAAATAGTTTTTCTTCATATACTGTTCTTTTCTCTCACTGAATGCAGATGATTTACTCTTTTTCAGGTTTATTGCTGACCGTCTTCTTGATTGATATCATCGGCCGAAAGAAGTCGTTGATATTAGAGTTTCTTCTCTTCAGTTTGTTTTGTTTCCTTCTCTTCATTTGTATGTCTCGGTAAGCTCACACATATGGTTTTTTTTCTTTGAAAATATTCATATTTCTATGACTTTCTCACTTGTAAATGAAGTTTCGCCAGAGGTTTTATATCAGAATCAATATGATCTAACCCGTTGCATGAACAAAGTGAATATCAAGTTTAGTATTCAAAAACATAATAAAAGTGCTTTGCTTCTTTTCAAAAATTTGTTGTCTAATAAAGGGCTACTTTACATTTGTTCAACACATCCAAAGTATTGATATAGCCCTTCTATACCTTAGCTACATACCTTTGCCCTTTATCCAAGGGTGAAATGATGAAAGGGAGCCAAAAGCAATGAATGTTCAACATTTTGCAAATTCTGTTCTATGGCTATAACCCCAGCATGTGGTGAAATATAGACCATTTGTTTACAAACATTGTTGTCTTGTCAGGCATATTTTTAACTGTGTTTTTTACTCTAACATAAGGTTAAATTTAACATTGAGAACTCTGTATTCTATATTCAGCATATTCCCGTTGAGACCCAAAGTAAAGTATATTATACTACATGTTTGGTCCACATTGAGGGTTGCATTGGGATGCGTTGGGTCACATTGTGTTGTGTTGGGTTGCGTTGGGTTGAGTTGGGTTAAGTTCTTTTACAAACATGTCTGTAAAAAAATGGGAATCCCTTGCGTTGGAATTTCCCCCGAAACATAGTGTAGTATGGCCTCTAGTAATCTGTCTGTTTTCCTTGCAGTACCCCCATGCTGGTGCTCCTGTTTGTCTGCAGAGCTCTGGCTGCCTCCAGTTTCCAGATACTCTATGTCTACACTCCAGAGGTAGGAACAATGAGGAAGATGAAATATTCTTTCCAGTTTTTATCATCAACCATTTTTTAAAATTTATTATTTTACAACTGCTTATAATATACATGAAATCTTTCACTGGTCGAAGCCATAATTATGGTATACAGCTAACTAGGAAAATGAGGGATCATCTTATTTTCATTTTTCTATTTTTCACATGATTTTTTGACCAGGCTTGTTTAGTCTTTTTTAGGGTCAATGATATTAAAAAAAGAATCAAATAACTGTGGGAAATTTGGTTATTCCCATAGATTTTTTTATTGAAAGCCACTCTCTTCCTTAGACATTTAGTCAGAAATAAGAATGGTGACATGTGCTTTATATATATTCTGTTATTATATTCATCTTGGTCTATTGTACCCATTTAAACCTGGTTCAGAGGTTTGTAATGGACTTCTACGTTTGGTCCAAGACCTCTTAATCACTTTAAAGAACTTTGTCATAAAACAGATTTTTAATGCATGCAAATGTTTATGGTTTTAGGTTTATCCCACTGAGATACGTGCCCTCAGTGTGGGAGTAGGATCTGGGTTCGGCCGGTTAGGTGCCATCATCACACCGTATATAGCAGAGGTAAGTTACCATCTCACCTTATATAGCAGAAGTAAGTTACAATCTCACTTTAAAGATGTGTCAGCCAATTGTGTAAAAATCGCCTAGTGCATGGGGCTGTAGCATTAGACAGTTAGACATGTTTTACAGAACATGTCTTAAACTTCGGATCCATGTCTTATAAATAACCATTTCTTTGGAAAATCCTATTGACATTTCAGAAGATAATGGCTGTGATCCATGATGCATATATATCCACATTTATAATCGTCTTGCTATGCAATTTCCTGATCATTTAGAATGTATTTTTGTGTCAAACTATGCTTTCAACAGACTCTATGATTATCCGAATACTTCACACATTTTATCAAAATAGACCATTTTTGCCAAATCTATTTTTTTAAAAATTCTTAGAATTTTGCCTTAGTTACAATAGCAATGTTTCTCAAATATGGCCTTGACAAAGTTCTAATGTTATGTCTCTTGTTATATAGGTATTACTGGGCTGGTCGCTCCATGTTGGTTTATCGGTCTATGCTGTCCTTGGCCTATCGGCAGCTGTTGTCGCCTTCTTTCTACCGATAGAGACCAAGGGACGATCCATGACTCAGGTAGGCTGGATAAAATTGAACAACTTAAAGGGAGCCAAAACCAATATAACTGACAACAATGTCAAAACTCAGATAGGTATAGATCTAGAAATATGTTAGATGAGTCTAGTTATGGTCAGCGGTAAAGTATTAGTTGTGAAAACTAGCTCAAACTAAAGGTAATATTTACATTTATTTGTAAACAAACCCCATTTTTGCAGATCCACATTAATTTAATTGAGCAAGCAAAATGTGCTTTTAATGATTTTCTACCATGTTTCATGGTTTAGATTTTAACATGGACCAGAAATAGACTCAAGGAATGGATTTCCATTATTACTTGAGTTTGGAAAATGTTGTTGAATTCATTGGGTTTGGCTCCCTTTAATTTGTCATTATTATTTTTATTTCACTGATACTTAGCAACATGATTCTTCAGAGCTTGGATAGTAGAATCAAAAATCTTTTTTGGCCACTTTGCATTGACAGCAAAAACCTTTGAAGCTACTAAACATAAAAACTATAAAAGTTGTATGTTGTATGAAGTCATAGAATTAAACAGAAATCCAGGTTTCATTTCTGTTGTATCTTCCAATTTGTGTAACTCTTCCGACTCTAATGTTTACTTCTTTTTTTTCAGGAAACATCTCAGTAGGATTCAATATATGAATATCTATGCAAACATTCCAAAGATAATTTATGAAAAGTCAGGTATATTTTATGAGTAGATATTGTAGTTGCCCTACTGTGATAGAATTACCTAGTGCACCAGACTTCCAGGTCTCTCAATCTACTTCTGAATTCAGAGTTTCTGTTATAACTGTGAATGGGATATAAAAGTTTTAGGTTTTGAAAGATGAGTACATATAAATTCATTGAAGTTCTTTGCAACACAATTTCTCCCTTTGTATCTCCTTTTTATCATCAATAGATGTGTAGATGATACATTTCTTATCACATCTATTATTGCAATAACAGAAGGGGAACAAAGTAAATTGCAAATTGGAAAATCTGGTTTTTAAAGGACCCAGGATGCCAACCAAAAAAACCATCCATGATATATCATGGCTATCTATTAGGGTCTGTGATAGAAAAATCCTGCCAAGAAAACATCCACAATATTTTGTGGTCATGTAAGTTCAGTAAGAAGTTTTTAATATTTCATTATGGCAACAGAAGTTAAGTAGATGTTTTATTTTCAGCACCCTGGCATTATTTTTCAAGTAGACATATGAGATACCAACCAAAAAATATTCACGATAATTTATCCCAATGATACACTTTAATTGCCACTATTGCTAAATTTGTGATCATGAGATTTTAATGTCCCACTATATTTCAGGGATTCTATTTTTCATTGTTTTCATGTTTTCCTTATCCCAAATTGTTCCAATGTCTTTCATTAAAAAGTATCACATACGAATTCACATAAAAGTATATTTTGAATGGTTTTATTATCATTTATCACATAACTTTTATGTCCATAATATATTGGGGATGTTTTCTGGGCAGGATCTTTGTATTGTGGTCCCTAAAATCCCCCTTAATACATTATGGGCATATCGTGGATGTGTTATTGTGGGCACTCCTGGTCAGTTTAAGGAAGTGCACTTGATGGAAGCAAAAGCAAAATTGTAAAGTCTTTCAAAATTAATGTAGAAAACTTTTTTCTCACTTTTTCTTATTGTAAAGGTCAGTTTACACGCTTTTAGAAATAGTGGCCATGTTCTTTCGATACACCTTTTGTCCAAAAAACAAGTTCAACATATTTCAACTAGTTTTAAGCACTTCCATCTTTTTGACAATGTCTGCAGATGTGTTTCTCTGCATTTTAACCATGTTTTTATGATGCGCCAACTGCCAGAAAGTTTTTTGAGAAAGTCAGCTTATTTTTTCCACTTATGGCAGCCTTGATTTAAATTAAGTCACCATACAAAATCTTAATACAATGAAACTATGGTAAGTCTTCTTTATATGGAGTTTTTTCTATTTTATCTTATTTTATTTTTACAACTTCAAACTGTTCCAATGTCGTTCCCATACAGGTTAAAAGGTGTTATAATTGACTGTGCATATAATTGTTGTGAACGATCTCAGTGTGATGTTTTCACAAACATTCATGTCCCTGAAATTGCACCAATTTCTTTTTAAAGAACTCTCTTGCTTGACCTGGCCATCAGTGTTAAATACACTCATTCATTCTAGAGTTTACTGGAAACTGTTGATCTTGATCCTCTAAATGTGTTCCTATGATTTGCTGGTAACCTATTAAAGATGTATTCCCTCATAAGGTTAAATAGCTTTAGATGTTGAAAACCTATTTTCATCATGGTCTTTATGACCAAAAGGCAATGTGCAATATGAGAAAGGAAATGTATTATCATATAGTATAGATATAACAATCTAGTCATGTTGTTACTTGTTTATGAAAGATGAATAATTATATCTATTTTTTTCTGACTAGTCCGATTTATGTTAAACGATCGAGCTACTCTGTGCATAGGATTTGGGTCTATGAAATAAAATGACTGTGCTCAAATATATCAAACATCTTGTTCCTGGTTTTCTTCTATTATGGCAAAGGAGTAGTCTTCGTAGCACAGATAATCACCATGAAAACAGTTTTTCTTCCACTAAAATTGATTTGTGCTCAAGAGAGACTTCATTTAATCTGAGATGAGCTGACCAGGTTTTTGATCATACACTTGGTGTGGCTGGGTGTTGTATGGTATAACTTTTATGACATGTCTTCAAATAAGCATCTGTTGGAGCAGATATCAAATGTTAAAACAGGGACTTGGGTAAACCACACAGGCAGATCCAGGGGAGGGAGGGTCCAAAAGGCTTCATGGGATCATGACTCGACCCCTTTTTTGTTGGTGAAGACTTAAACTTCACATGGAAAAAAACGTTTTGTTTGTATGTGTGTGGGAAAGCAAGATGTTTTATTACACACCCAGCCAACTTGTGACATAACAGAAACGTTCTGCAACCATACTTTTTTTAGCCAGTTTGTTACTTATTAAGATGGCACGTCATTGATGGTGAGGTTGAAACCTCACCAAATCAGAATGTTATTATAACATTATTTGGTGAGGTTAGGATGAAACTAAAACAGAACTTTATAAGAACATTCTGTTTGGGTTGAAGGACTTAACCAGAATGTTATAATAATGTCAACGTGTAACATCACAGCAGTACATTGCAGCAATATAATTCGGAGTCATCAAAAGAACATAACAAGAAACAAATACAGAACCAACCAGAATGTTGCTGCAACATTATAATAACATTGTATCCTTGGCTGGGTAACTTATATGTGAACCCCTTTAGGAAATCCTATATTCACCCCTGACCTGCTTAATGTTACAGCTTGACTTACATACTACTGCAGGTCTCTTTCTGTCATGAGGTAAAGGGAAGAGCTGGCTTGGAGTGACTGAGTTATATGTCTATTACATGTGAGTTATTTGGGAAACATTAATCCTTGATCTTCGCTTGTTGGTAGGTGTCAGTGTGATTTTCAAATGGGCAATGTGCTCAGTGAATTTGAACACTGCAGAACTGGCAAAATGACGGTGTGTCAATATATTGGACCTGTGCTTTAGATTTTAATGGATAACCTACACTGAATTTTGAAATTCTGTGTGCCAAAGAGGCCGTAATAGGTTTCTGAGTCACTTTCATCTGCTGCAACAGTCTATATTTTTTATTGCAAGACCTGTTATACTGAATTATTCGGGAAAACAATTAGGCGCAAGAGACCTACAAAGAGATTGGGCATATCTTATTTCAGTTTCCCTACACCAGGTGACAGCTCTGTGCCAAGGTACCAAGTATATCACTTATGAGAGAGTCCTTGGAAATTATACATAGGAGATATGAAATACTCACAGACGGAAATAACATTTAGTACAATATGCTTTTTATTATAAAAGTAATAATGAGGATTTATTAGATGGATTCAAGAGATTGCAATATCCCTGTTGATTACTTAATATGATCATCTCCAAAGTTTCACTGTGATAATACATGTGGCTCAAATTTAAAATCGAGAACGTTTGCAGAATTCTTGTACGGTAACTACATTTGTGGTGCAGAATAAAATATTAAAATAATTATTGCCTTGCCAACAACCATACAGGACTCTAACTGCACTAACAAGTTAATACATTTCATCTCACACATGCATATCATGTTAATTTTGACCTCAATGCAAATAAGGAGGACAATACATAGGTACTAGATTTAGTCTTAGTTTTGGCTATCCAAATCTACAAGGAAGAACAAATGATAGATACTTACAATGTTCATGTCAAAATAACTTTCCATCTTTTCTGAAATCTAAGATGGTTATGTAGAGGAAATTTCAGTTTAAATTGATAATGGTTTGTCTCTCCAAGTAAGACAATAAGAAGGCTTACTAATAAAAGTTGTTTATGAATGGAATATGAAACACTATTGTCCTATGAATCTTTCACCTAGCAGATGTTTTCAATTCCTCCACTTGTGTAAATGAAACAGGCCACAGATGTTTTTCCCCAAAATAAAGTCAGCTGACCGCCTCTTCTAACCACAAACTTTACAGCAAGCTTTTCAGAATAGAGAAACATGCCAACTTGATTGTTTCATAACAAATACTGTTATTTACACATTGGCATATGGACATGACAGCACTAAATAGTAAATGACCACATCCTGTGCACTTGGTATCATCAATATCATTCCATTGACAGACTTTATGTTAACCGATTAAGATGTTATTCAAATTCAAAGATTTCACAAATACATAAAACTAGCCTTGGTACTAATCATTATAGGCGAATGACCCTTAAGGTAACTACCATTTTAGCACTCGCAATTAAACAGAATTACATCAAACCAAAAATAGTGTATATGTAATAAGTGATGCACATTAACAAACTTAGGGAATTAATTTGGTGAATCTAACTCCAACCTGTTGTCAAAAAGTGAACCAAGATCACTTGGTACAACTTGGAAAAACAGGCAAAGGACTCCATGAATATTACTCCAGCCTTTCAAATTTACAGAATTACATGAAACTAACATTTATGATAGTTATGATAAATAAAATATTTATACACTTAGGAATTCATATGGTAAATCTATCTCCAATCTAATGTAAAACAAAAAAAAATAAGAAAACTAGGTTACCAAATTTAATTTTTGAAATACAGTTAGAACTTTATTACTTTGGAACATAACATTAATTGGGAATTTATATATTTTGACATGAATTATTGCTGCCTATTTAGGATGCATCTGTGAGCATTACATAGAAATGTGTATTCCATACTTTTGTGCTCATTTCTAAGCGGGTAAGGTTTTGTAAATATAAGTAGTTCTGGTGCAATTAGTTTGCTAGAAGGTCATGGCCATGACGAGCTTATCTATTATAACAACCACTAAGTGGATATCTCAATGGCAAAATATCATTCTAGGTGGTCAGCCCCAACCATAAAATGGCTCTAGATGTGCTGAAACTGAGTAAAAAATGTGTGTACCAAGAGACCTATGGCCTTATCCCTGAGCAAAACTGAATGTCAACACTGCATGTTTTAAAGCGTGGTTGGATGAGGGGGACGTCAGCATTTCTAAAGAATGAATCTAACTCCTTGGTGTCACTGTGCATTTTGTATGAGCATGAGACAAGGGATCCAGCAGTCTTAGCAACACATTGTAACCACAAGGAGGTACCATCTGAGTGCTAGTACATCACAGCTGAGGAGACTGGGAAGTTACATAGCAGATATTTGGTACAGTTGAAATCTAAAGAGGATGTCAAAATGAATATGTATCTATTCATATTTTTGGCATTGTCAATAGGCTTCACCAAATCAGGTAATAGTATTTAGGTAATTTGACTCCTAAAATTGCATGCATGTAAAAGTGTAACTATTGAATCTGAGTTTTGAGATTCACTGACTGCACCAACCTAAATTGCTGCTAACTGAAATTAAATTCAATGTACAACATGGCTCCTAGTCAACTGAAGTACTTGATAATGCTTATAAAACCAGGTATACTCACTACTTTACTTACCTACTTTACTCATGATATTGGGTAATATCTTTATATTTGTTATATTTTATGTATCTTATTTTGACAGATATAATGGGTCTGGCTTCAATGACCTGTTTTATCAAATTCAAATTTATCTCACTAAATCAGTTGAAAGTTCTATTTATTTTAATGTGTGTTTGTCTAAAAATATCAATGTAAATGGAGCTCAAAATACTATAAATCAGATATCCATAAGGATAATTCACATTGATGAGATTTTTCTGTCTCTGTCAGGTGAATCCCAATGTATATATGCTGAACCTAATCTTTGTCTTTCAGCACTGCAATGCTCAGACTCTAGGTTCACCTTGGTGGGCAGATGGTGTTACCGGCCTTATTACACTAGGTACTACTTTAGCTCAGCAAAGTCCGCCTGTGAATCATGGTATAAGGCCTTCCTGCTGGCCCCTGTGAGTCAGGCAGACTGGGATACGTTAATCACTTACATGGATAGGTAATGCCTAGTTCTATATAGAATTATAATAGCAGGATTCAAAACTATGTTATTGTCAGAATATTGATGATCTTGGCCAAAATTGTATGGAAAATACATATATTAACTCATATATAAAATTATAGTCATATGTATTGATAGATGAGAGTATTTAATGCTTTACTCACTACAATACAAGAACTTACATTGAGATGGACCCACAGAGCCATGGCAATTACAGCAATTACAACGCTTATTGACCCATCATGTTCAGTGGCACACCCACGCGATTGTATAGCAAATGATGGCCTATTGTCAAGGTCATGTTAATCATATGTTCATATCATTTCACCTTCACACATTAGCCCCTATCACCTATGCATACCAAGACGCCATGGACTAGTATAAAGGCTTATATATAATATTTTGGAATATTAGAAGTCTATTAAGTAAAATAGATCAAGTAAGGCTGTTTGTGATGGAACATAAGCCTGATGTAATAGGCTTTTCGGAGACATGGTTATCACATGACATAACTGATAATTTTGTCCAGATTAACGAGTATGCATTAATTAGAAACGATAGAAGGTTTCTAAATACTAATGGAACTATTAAGGGAGGCGGGGGGACTTGTATATTTATCAAAAAAGGTATATCCTTTTTGATAAAAGGTGACTCAGATTAAAATATTTTGACAGAGGATGCTGAATTACAAACAATAAAAATTAAAGTACCGAAATATTAAACCCATTTATATCATCAATATGTATAGACGACCATCAGGGAATATAAATAATTTCTTATCATGTATCAAGAATATTATCAATCATCTATACGTAAAAGATGTTGATATTTTCTGGGGAGGTGATATGAATATAAGTTATAATGACAAATCACTTGGCTCCAAAGAATTAAAGATTCTTGAAAAGGCTTTGTCATTAAAACAATTCATCAACTCCCCAACAAGACCACTGTACAATGACAAAATGATTAACCATGTATTGAAAACAGTGTTCACATCATAGATTCAGGATCTATTGACAAGACAATAAGTGATCATTCACCTATATATATATTATAAGAAGAAGGAAGCCAGTCTTGAAGGACAAGGTTTCCTTTACGGGGAGAAGTCATTTTAAGTATAACAAGGACATGTTCCAGGAAAAACTTCTGGATGCATACAATAGGGATAACTTAAATTGTAATTCATTTGAGAGTTGTTCCAGAGGTTGGGAGATTATAAAATCTACTATCACTAAGGTCGCCGATGAAATGTGCCCAATCAAATCTTTTACATTTAAGTCATCTAAACCACCTTGGCTAACTAATGAGCTGATTGAAATGGCTGATGATAGAGAAAAAGCGATGAAAAGGCCAGTAGAAGAAAATCAGCCCATGATAGACAAATAGCAAAAAGGAACAATACAAACTTTGCTTTTAAAAAAGCAAAAAGAGTTTTTATTATGGAAGAATTAAATTTTAACCGTTCAGACTCAAAAGAATTCTGGAAGTCCATGCAAAATATTATTCCAGGCAATAAACTAACAACAAAATTTGAACTAAAGGATGGGAATACATTAATTTCTGATGAAGAAACCCCAGATTTTATCAACAACTATTTTACCTTAATAGGACCGAAATTGGCACGTAAAATTCCAGATGTACCACTTCATGATCAGTTAAAAATAACTTCAGACACGGATGGTAGAATCTTAGAGAATCTGGAATTTGACCCAATAACATTACAGGATTTAGATCGCGAAATTGGTAAAATTTGCATTTAAAAATCATCGGGTATTGAGGGTTTGTCTAGCACACTAATTAAGGATGCTTTTCAAGTACTCAATAAACAATTATTGTTATTATTTAATGTCAATTGATTTATCTGAATTTCCTGATGATTGGAAGATAGCCACTGTGGTAGCCCTACCTAAGGTTACCAAACCGGAACTGGCTAAAGACTTACAACCAGTACCTTTATTACCAATAGTAGGTAAAATACTTGAGGGGCTAATACACAATCAGGTTAGCTGGGTTTTTTTTTTTTTTAGAAAACAACACCTTAGGATCCAATTACCAAAATGGTTTTAGAAAGAAGCACGGAACAATAGACATGGTTTGTAAATTAGTAGGACATATTACTGAAGGCTTTAATGAGAATAAGTATACATTAGCATTATTTATCGACTTTCGAAAAGCTTTTGATACAATAGATCATACCATATTAAAATGTAAACTAAGACAAATTTCTTGGGTAATAACATAGTAAATTGGGTCACAAATAGGCAACAGAGAACAATAGCAAATAACAAAAGGTCGGAGTTGAAACCTGCGTGTTGTAGGGTACCGCAGGGGTCTGTTTTAGGACCGCTCATGTTCTCTATTTATATCAATGATATTTCTATTGTATTGAAACATTGTAAGTTGTTATTGTTCGCTGACGACACATTTTCATATAAAATGTGTGTTAACCCTGATAAAATTGTGAAACAAGTACAATTTGAAGCCAATAGACTTTTATTGTGGTGTAATATGAATAAATTAACAATCAATACTGATATGACAAAGACCGTTTGGTACTTAGAAGCAATCACAATGAACAATCATATAATCCAGTCAGAAACCTGTGACAAATATCTGGCAATTTACTTGGACAGTAAACTAGATTTTTAAAACACAGCTGCAAACTATAAACTGAAACTGTTTAGAAGGATAAGATACATGATATCGGAGCATTGTGCATCAGTGGTTGTGAAATGATAGGGCCATACCTAGATTATGGTAACATTTTCTTTACTGGACTATCACAGAAGGATATTTCAACATTAGAGACTACTGCAGGGGTGGGCGACCTGTCGCATTGTCGCACAAAAGTGTGACACAGGCCTCAAACTGTGTGACAAAAGGTTTTGCATTTAAGAAAAATGTAATTGTAAATTATCCATAATATGTGACGTATTTTCATGAAAGTAGAGTAGAGTTGCCAGTTTTCGCACATTAAGGACAGGAAAATAATGATAGAAAATGTCATGGAGAATTAGGCCTAAAACCAATTGAATATTTTTGAACCTATACAAGGTAGAATAGTGTCTTTGAAAATGTTCATGAAAAATATTTTGGTAATCGGATTTTGCCTGTGAATACCCAGTGTAATTATTTTAGAAGTTAACTTGCCAGCTTTCAAGCACTGGGAGATAATTAATGCATGAAATTGTCAAGAAAATGAATTTCTTAAAAGAAAAAAAAACATTAACAGGACATTTAAATGAGATTTTCTATTGATATCTTGCCTGTGAAATAGCCTTTGACTACTATCTTGATTAATACTAAGCTAGTTTTGAGAGAGTACCATTTCTTTTTAGTAAAACATGAAAGATCAATAAATAGGATGAGGGCAATAATTAGTTTTTACGCAAGGCTCTTTTTCTACAATAGAGATAAATCATAATGAACATCAACCTTTTAAAGGGAGCCAAAAACAATGTTGTGTCAAAATATGGCAAAATTTTGCAAACTGAAATTACTATGAGAATACATTCTAAGGGTCTAACTTTAGTCATTGGTACAGTATAAATCATGATAGCTACCTATTATTTCACTTGAATTCCATAATACTTGTGTCATTTATGCCTGAAAACGCCAATGTTTGTAAACAAACCAATTTTGGTGGGTCACCAAAATTGTCCTTGGATGAGTTTTAATGTATTTTAGTGTAGTTTTGGTCCATATTCACAGTTTATATTTTACCACAGGCCTAGGTTATGGCCATGGAATGTATTTCAATAGTTCACAGAATTTGCAAAATTTTGACCCTACATTGTTTTTGGCTCCCTTTAAGGCTCTCACATTGTTTCCAAATTAAATGATTTGCAGTCATAAGCATATTTTGGCTTGTTGAATGACCATAATGCATTCAATTTCATGATTACTGAGACTCTTGTCAATTTTTCTAACACAAAATATGTGCAATATAAGAAGCACTTCGTAATCATTAAAAAATGTGATTATGCCATTCTGTATTTCACTATATTATAAAGGAAATTGTATTGAAAAACGTCATAGAATGCTCAAAATCTTTATTCAGATTCCAAAGCTTCTGGGAGCCTTGGCGGCCCCCAGACCCCTGCCTTTATTACCTCTTTGTCTGCAATTCCTGAATATTGGTTAAACGAATTGATGCACTTAAATTATAAATCTGATTAATAGAAAATGCTTCCCAGGCAAGCAGCAACATAACAAGAACGTTCTGCGACTGTACTTTTTTAATTGGTCTGAGACCTGGCCAATCTTCACGTTACAATAACGTTATTTTAGGTAAGGTGTAGATTTACTGAAAAAGAACATTATAATAACATTCTTTTTTGGTAAAGTTGAGACCAAACTAATAAAGAATGTTATAATAACGTTATTGTAATGTAAAATAACGTTACAAGAAAGTCACAACAACGTTCTAGTGTGACGATGCAATGTTAGCTTCTAAAGTCGTTTTTGGGTGCCCTCAAAAGAACGTAACACAAGGTTGATGAAATCCCCTATATACTTAAGGGGGAAATTGTGGAATGAGTTACCCCATGACATAAGAAATATTGCTTTAAAAACAAAATTGAAGATTTAATTTGGGGACAATACATCTTGGCAGAAAACTGGTAGACAGGTGAATTTATATAGTTGACCTTGTGGCACATAGACTAAAATGGGCTTACCATTTCTTTTTTCATCGGAAAAGTCACACCATCACATCTCATCTCATTACAATGTTAACTTGGGGTAATATTGCTTGACTCATAGAACTGTATGATTAGGGTTGAATGGGTCCATGGCTCTAATGGATAGTTCAAACACTACTGTTACTAGATTGAGGTAATATAAGCGGGTACATTTTGCCTAGAGGATATCAAGGGGAATGTTTGTATGGTTTGGCAAATTTTGTATTAGCACAAATGATGTTTGCCAAGGATCAAAAATGTAATTTGATTATGGATGGATAGGGGGGCAGACAAGGAGTAAATCCTTACCCCTACCAGGATAAATAAAATGAATAAAAAAAAACGATAATTCTTTCGATAGGAGCTGTACATATACCATGATTACTGTCTGTACAGGAAGATCAGCATATATGTAACTTCAAGCTCAGCCTAAACATACCTGTTTCATGAACAGTGCCATACCCAGGGGAGGTTCTGAGCTTGTCTGGAACCCCTTATATTTCAGGTCATATTACATTATGGAACTTTCTAATTTTATTGTAAACTCTTTTTGATTCAGATTGACCTTTAACCCACTTGACCTAGAACTCCTTAGATTTACCAGGATCCTCTTTCACACCTTGCATGTTTTCCCCTTAATTTGTGGTTTTCAGAATTCTGTAATGTTTATGTAGAAAGAAAATACTTTGACTTTTATCACAAAAGTTAAGGGATATTACACCAATTCATACCAATTCATAAACCCAATGAAATATTGTTCTTTCCATTATCCATGTTGTAAATCTTTAAGATTATGTTAACTCATGATTGGTTTTTTGTATGTTGCTAGGAAGATTTGTAAATTTACTAGCAAGTTTGGGACCAATTTTGGTTATACACAAGGATGGATTTAAGGGTTCCCCCCTCCCCCCTCCCCGCCTTTTTGTTTTTGCCAAATTTAGTTTTGTTTTTTTTTTGGTGTAAAATTCTGTACCATGGATGGAACACCTCAGATCTATATGTAAGGGCACCCCTCTTTTTGAAATCTCTGGATCCATCCCTGAAAAGGTAATAACATAATTAACATTTTCTTTCATTGTGATAATTTCTTTTGTAGTTGGATCAACAAGATTTAAAATATTATCAGAAATCTAAACTTCAATTTATGTTATAAGTGTGGTACTATTTTCTGTTGATTGTGAGGAGGGAGATATTTGTTTGCATGTTTTCAATTATTCCAGTTCCCAGTGATATTCAATCATTAATATTTTGTTCTTGTTTCCTTATAGCATTTCTAACACCCTATATTTGACTGGCTTAACAAAATACTCTACGACAGACACATACAGGCTACTGGATGGTTGGAGGCTAACATATGGTGAATGGGATTCAACATCTTCCAGAACACAACCTTGTGTCAGATTTTCAAAAGATGGTCTCCTTAAAGACATACCTTGTTCTTTTCATAGAAGGCATGAGGAGAGTTATGCCCACTCCTTCATTTGTCAAAAATGTAAGTAAGGAATAGCATATAATTATCATAGTTTATATCAAAATCAGAATCAGATGTAACGATTATGTAGAGATACATTATTGCATCTAATTACTTATACACACTGCATATTTAGATGTGATGCAGCTGAAGAGTAAGTACAAGGCCTAAGACCCAGCCGAGCAAAGGCATAACGGGAACATTCTGCAACATTCTAGTAACATTCTATAATATTCTGAAACATTTTCCGGACTTTTCCGATAAATGTTTGGAACGGAATATTCAAATTTGTTTTGAATAGCATTTGGGTTGGCTATACACAACATGCCAATAGTTTGTGTTAGACTAACTCAAAGATAGCATCATTCTTGTATCTGCAAATTTAAATGCAAGGACCCACAGATAATGCACAGGAATTTTATTACATTGTTACTTGGATTGTTCTAGCACAGTATCAATATGCAATTATTTATTTATATGAAAACATACATCACTTGAATTTGCTTTCTTTCTCATTTTCTCGCAAACACCGAACACAAATCAAGTGAAATATTGTATAACTGGGTCTTAAGTCATGTTGTGACTCATCTAAACATGATGTCAACTATAATACATATCCAGCCTTGACATCTTCTATCACTAAAACTAGCCCTAGGGTGTACTCAGGAATATGCAACATGATTTATATACGTCATGATTGATATATACATTGTATCATACCCTGACAAATTTATAGAAAAAAAATCTCATAGGATACAAGCACTCCTTACATAATAATGCATTATTTTACAATGGAAAACTACTATATTTTCTCTAAACAATGATATCAGTTTTCCCTTTTGTGTTGTCATTATTCCTAAATGACAAAATACCAAAAAAATTATCTGTTCATTAAAAATTTTCTCATGAAAAAAATTACCATGAACTGGAATTGGCCCATTCTTTTTTAGAATCAACCATACATATAGACTCAAATATAGAATATCAAATTGAGTTTCTTCTTTCTTATATCTGGAAAACAATGAAAATGATAGATGTTGCAAGTATAATAGCATGAAAAATCTTACAGTAAATCTTGCAGGAATTAAATGAGGCAGGAGTTGTCAGTCATATCTTATTGACCCTGGTAGCTGCTATGGCATGTCCCACTAGTTAGCAAGAGTAAAGCCTGGTCCTCAAAGGGCGACTAGTTTGCGCAAAATATGACGGCGACCATTTTGAAAATTGCGGGTTTAGTAATCTGACAATCTGGCATACAAGGGCACTGTGACTAGGAAACTAGTTGTGGTTGTTTTGTGGCGAAATACTGGACATGTATGATATTTCTCTATACTGTGGGGTGCCTACTTAGTCGCCAGGCGATTTACTAAAGTGTTCTCTAGTCGTCAGCAGATTAATAACAAAAGGGTCCCAACGTGGAGAATAATTTTATGGTCGGCGGGTGATTAACTAGTCGCCCAATGACTATCATTTTCTTCTTGGTAGCTGCTTAAAGTAACTAGTGGCCGAGGTTTAGTTGCCCCGTGGGGACGCACCTTTTAATAGTCTCACTTTTTGCTTTAAAGGTAGGGATAGGACATGGGTAATGTGTAAGTGGATATATAATGCTTTGTCTAAGATTTTGAAAAATATTTTTAAAATCATAAGATAAGAAAGGGGGCATGATTTCCTTACCAAAAAAAAGAATGTTCACCTCCTTATTCTTGTATGTACTATAATCCACAAAAGCCTCATTTCTCCATATATCAATATCAAGATGTGGTAAGCTAATTAACAAATAGTCCACACCTCTAACATTTAGAGGGCCAAAGGGGGTCAACCAACACCTATTCTCTTTACTACATGAGAGGTGTTTATAAGGACAGCCTGGATATACCAGGTTATGTTTCAACAATCCTTAATGTTAATTAAACTATTTATGTACATTGGTTTAGATTCGTGTGAAGAGGGTTATGTGTACATTGAAACCCACTGTTACCGGCTTGAAGTTCAGAACACCTTGTCAAAGTCAGCAGCAACCTTAGCATGCCAGAGTGAAAATGCAAGTCTTGCCACACCACCTACAGGTGTTTCTGAATTTAATAGCTATATCTCGTAAGTGCCCTTAATTATTCATATTTCTAAGACAAAATCTCAAGTGGTCCCCTGATACGGTGTAAAGGTACACAGCTTAATATAATAAAAAAGTATGGGCTCAAAGTCTCTCTTCTTTACAAAGGCAGAATTGATTTAAATTACTGCTGCAATTCTTCCTACCACCAATAGCTGTTTTTCGGTACATCCTCCCGGCTAATTTGGCCTAATTTTGTCAACAAAAACTAAAGAATTTAAAAAAAATATACAATTTCTTGCCATATATCTTTCTATAATGAATTAATTTCAAAGCATCTTATAAAATTAGAAACACCTACATATAGAAAATGAAAAATGGTCATTAATAGTTTCCTATGATATTAAACCAAAAATAATGACATGATTAGTGACAATTTCTATATTTAAGTATTGAGGTTTGTGGACACATTGGCCAGAATGCATCTTGATCTAGGCTAGCCTGTGGGTAAAACTAGAAAAAATATGCTATTTGTGGTAGCAAGAATTGCAGTAGAATCTTTTGTAGACCTTTCCTATATCTTATTGTTAATTACTAGTTGGATTTGACAAAGTCTGCCTGAAACCTATTCATCCATAATTGTAGCTGTTATGGGTATGATTCTATCCATTGCCTTTAACCTCACACCAGTATAGCCCTCTTGGCAAGACAGTTAAAATAGAATCAGCACTATATTTAGGTCTGAGTAAGATGCAATGTGACTTTCTCGAAAAAATATAGGGCCCAACCAGTGGCAACATACTTAATACCTATGAACAAATAACTACAACTGACAGCGTCAGATCCAGTATTTTGAAAAGTGGGGGGGGGGCGCTAATGTAAAAAAAAATTCTTAATTACCTTGGGGCCGAGTTTTACATTAAAAAAGTCTTAATTTTGGCAAAGAAAAGGGGGAGGGCACACCCCCCTGTGCCCCCCCCCCCCTCCGGATCTGCCCCTGACTGACCCTTATCCTGCTTTGTATTTCTGGTATTTCTTAGTGGATTAGGAGTTTCCGAGTATTGGTCCACTTCACGTGAATGTGGAATTGCAAATAACTGTTCAGAAGAGTACCCATATCTTTGCTCAACAGGTAAGACTTTATTTATATTTATCAATTTTGTTAATGTTTGTATATGACCAATTGTTATCAATTTCATTTTGTTCATTTTCATTTGACAGCTGGATAAAAACTAGGGTATTACATTTGATGAAACCTGGATTCTGAACCAAGCTAAGGATATGACGTTCTAATAACATTGCTGCAATGTTCTGGATTGATTCTTGTGGCATTACACTATAAGGTTACAGCGACATTCATTTGATGACTCCTAATAGCATTGCTGTAACCAACTCTTGTGCTGTAACATTGTGACGTTCTGATAATGTTCTTGTAACTTTTTTTATGTGACCTCACTTGATGAGAACATCATGTTCTGTGTAGGTGTAGTTGAGACCTTACTTAAAGTGGATGTCTTAATAACATCCTATTTAGCTTAGGTTAACATCTTACCTAATAAGACAGTTAAGGTAATATTCTGTTTACGTAAGGTTAGGTCCTGATGTATTCAAAACATCACTTCTAATAACGTTCTCCTCTCCTGGTCAGGAGGTCACAACAACGTTTTGATTAGGTGAGGTCTGGACCTCAGCTAATCAGGAAGTCATGATGACATCCTGTTTCAATTTGATCTGGACCTAACCTCACCGGAATGTTATAATAACCTTCCGTGTTTGACTCAAACTGTTACATGACATTTTAGTAAGTAACATACAAACCAAACAAGAATGGTTGCATAATTCGTCTGTTACATCACACCTTGATTAGGGATAGTATAAGTGAAAATATGATTTTGCAAATCTCATCGTATTAGACATAATCAGAAATGATAATTGAGATAAGTATTTCGTCAGTAAGAATTTTGCAGGAAGCCATGTGAAACAATACACTACAAGGTTCTCTCTCAAGGTAGGTTAGATATATATTTAATTTGGGACAATGGCACACAGAGGAACAAGTACCGTCAAGGTTGGTCTGACATATGATATATATAGTATATATATATTTACTTGAATACATAAATACATGTGTGATGTGTGTGCGTTTTTAAGAATGATATTTTCTCATTTTTCTCATCAAATTTATTTAATATAACAGTGTTTAAAGTTAAGGCGAATCGCACCATTTGTTTATGCACAATATGGCACGCAGCCTAGATGTATGGGTGTGAAGTGGAGAGTGACCACTCCCCCACCATCAGTGTCTTCTGCATAGGTGCCTATTGGAGGTGGGGGAGGGGGCAGTGCATTTATGGTCATAACTTTTTAGATAATGATTGTATCTACAGACTGTAGGCAAGTGAAATGTGCCTTTTGATGTAGTGAATTTGATAAAAGACTTACACATAAGATAAAAGACTTACACATTCCTGTACCATGAATAACTTAAGAGTGAAATTAAGATTGTAAATCAAGTTAAAATCCTTCAATTTCTAGCATATAATAGGCTCTCCTGCTATAATAAGCACAGTGACAGTTTATTTTCATCAATTGGAATAACACTTCACAAGCTTGTAGATATCATGTCGAAATATTAAGAAATTCTGGGTATCAGATATTTCATTATACACTTTTTTCGTATAGATTTCATATTTTTCAGTATGTAAACAAACTTCCTGACATATTGCAGCATAAAACATTTTTTCAATACACTAAAGTACATTGTTTCATATATATATATATATATATATATATATATATATATATATATATATATATATATATGCCACTTTGAATTATTAACTTACATTGTAAAAGTATTCAGTTTCTGTGTAAATATAAAACATTATATTCCAGATTTTGATTTTATTTAATTTACCAATTTTAAGAATAAATGCTTTATTAAAATGTTGAATTACTCTTAAGTTTCCACAGTGACCCCCTGCTTTTTTCACATATTTGAGTTATATATATATGAATATCTTTTGGTTTACAAAGTTTCAGAAAAATCTGGATATCAGAACTATAATGATGTGATTGTCTTAAATTAGAGATATATATGTATACCCTTTCATGCAGTTGGTCATAACTATCTTCTATAGACTGTGCACTAAGTATCATTACTGCAAAGTGAATTTAAAATATGTATTCCATAGTCTTATATACTATATTTTTAAACAAATCTCCTAAAAATATTCTTTCTTTTCTATGTTTTAGACCACACTGAAGAAACCTCCAAGATGTATATTCTATTGAATGTTTCTTAATGCTGGAGTAGCTGGAAGTAGGTGGACTACTCCTAGAAATGGAGAGATTGGTGGCCTGCAGATTCTTCTCAGATGTTCTTTCTATTTAGGTAATTTACCATCTGGCAGTTTCTGGACTGAACAATCAAACCACATGAAATAGTTCTGTGGTTGTGTTTGGCATTTGTGATGGCAGGTTTTGTGGAAACTAACATTCCACGATGGATAATTGTGCTATCTTGGATATTTTAGCTTATAATGGTTAACTATGAGGTTTATTTTATGCATGAAAGATGAGTCTACTTTACTAAGCCTCCATGTAAGTGATTCCATTACGTTGCTGTTTGCAGTCTTCCATTTTCTTACAATCAGGATCATCCTAGAACCTAGTTCCTAATTCATGGATGACAGAGAACACTTGTGTGAAAGTCCAAATGTCACAATATGGACCACTGAGCTTCATTTGGCCAATGCCAGTCTCCAGGATTTTGTCCGCTCATCTCCTCACACAACCAGTACTCCTAACTCAAGTCTCCTTTCTATTTACATGCTCACGCGTCCAAGTGTAATCCCAGTACTCATTAAGAGCACACTTTTTGGAGTTGCCTTCAGATGTCACTTGAATCACTCTAAAGAATACAGGTATCTAGCTACGCATCTTAAACTCCTTGTTCCATGACATCATCATATCCTCGCCAATCATGCAACAGCTGCGCATAAGTCAGAGAGGCTACCTCAGTACTGGTCTAGTTTCTGACAAACAACTAGCTAAGGTAACTACTGTGTATCTAGACTGACACCAGCGCCAGTAGACTGGTACAGAAATTCTGTGTTTTTTTTGGCAGCATCCTGGCTTTAATATTGAGAAGACATATGGTCAGTCTGAAGAAGAGCATTTGACAGAAACAAAAATACAATTTTTGTCAATGTCTTTTTAACAGAATTTTCTCATCCTGGACATCAGTGTAAAATACACAAATTTATTTGTCAGCTTACTGGAAACTGTTTTTCTTGATCTTCTAAACTTGCTCCTATGACCTGTTGTAAACCTTATTTAAGATTTAGAGAGTATCCTTAACAGGCTGGGCAAACGTATGGAAAATGCTAACGAATTGATAGAGAAATCCGGCTAAGAATAGTAAGCCGTCATTCTTTTGGTCTAATGCACTCTCCATGCCGTTGTTTACAGTATTTGACTGCGTAAACAAGCTTCACTGTGTATGGAGAGTGATGACACACGCCCCGGGTCAATAATTAGGACACATTCTACGACCAGCATTAACAATGTAAAGTGAAGATTTGCCTGTAAAGATTTAAATGCTTATCCCTGTGGTAGGCGCAGGCTTAAGTCAATAATATTCAAGCTTTTCATGCTTTTATAAAATCAGGTGATCATATAAAATTCGCAAAAGCTAAAGAAATAACTTCTCTATAGTATGTGTGTTACATACAAAGTCGTATTTTGAATCTAAGCCGCACCTGTATCCTTCTTTTGTTGCGTATTAGAATAAGGTAACGCACTGAGAAAGGGGCCGTTTCCCCAACCTGCTTAATGAGGTTCAATACTTTTAGATGTTAAAAACATTTTCGTGGTCTTTTATTTTTCTTTGACAAAAGAGTAATGTGCAATATGATGAAATTATACAAAGTATACATATTATGATGCAGCATTATAGAGTAGCATAGATATAATTGTCTAGTCATGTTATTACTTGTGTTTACTGTGTTTAAGATTTGGTTCTATTCAAATAAAATATCTGTGCTCGATGTAAATATGTTTTTCTTGTTTTTCGTCAGTATTGGGAGACAAATGGGTTTCATAACACTGATAATCACCATAATCAAGGTTTTACTTCTATTATCATAGAGACACTTTTTTAAATATAAGTTGAACTGATAGGGTTTTTTGGTTATGCATATTCTTCGTCTGGTGTGTTTGGGTGCCGTACGAACCATTTTTATCAGCCTTTTCATTAAATTTATAGGATATGTTTTAAGTAAGCTTTTGTCAGGGGAGATGTTAGAAATGCTAAAATGGGCATTTGGGTAAATGACAGAGGTGGATCCAAGGGGTTCCAGGGGAACACGCCCCCCACACTTTTTTTGCTGGTGGAAACTTTGACATAGAAAAAAGAAAAACGTTCTGTATGTGCATCAATGCGCAACATTATTGTGCATAGCCTATGCGTGGAACCCCCAACCTCCCCCCTCCCCAACCTTTTTATCAAATCCTATATGCAATCCTGATTTGCTTAATGCTGTAGCTTGATTCCCATACTGCTGCAGGATGATAGGGCATGTCTTGCCTTAGTTAAGTTTGCCTACACCAGGTGGCAGCTCTGTGCCAGCTTAGTCCAATAAATATAGGCACCACAACAACATCAACATGATATTTTCACTACTCTCCTAACATATACTTCTGTATAGTTTGAGGGTTAAGCTGTCTACTCTGCCTATCATATCAAAAATGGCTCCTTATACACACCAGCCCTACCATACCATTCTATCACACGTTCCCCTCGTTTAGCCTTTAGAAAGCAGATCCCAGCCAAGCTGTGACGTAACAGGAATGTTCTGTAACCATACTTTCTTAGTCGGTCTGTTACTTACTAAGATGGCACATAACAATTATGTTATTTATGGTTAGGTCAAAACCTCACCAAATCAGAGTGGTATTAAAACATTATGTTCTAGTGAGGTTAGGACAAAACCAAAACAAAACATTCTGTTTCGGTTGAATAACGTAACCAGAATGATATAATAATGTTGGAGTGCAACGTCGCTGCAGTATGTTGCTGTAACGTTATAATAATGTCACATGCTTGCCTTGAATGTTACTAACCGCACAAAACTACTTGAAACTCATTATGATGGCTTATACTGTGGTAACCTATTTAACTGACATATCGGTGACGTGGTGATCATCTTCTTGTTACCTGTCTTCTTGGATCTAAAACCTTTCTACCCAGGCAAGCAGCAATGTAACTAGCAAGTTCTGCAATTGTACCTTTTGGGTTAGTCTGTAACCTGTCCAGTTTTCACAAAACAGTTACATTATTTTGTGTGTTGCTGGGACTTACTAAAAGAGAACGTTATAATAACATTATGATAATGTGAAAAAATGTTACAAGAATGTCACAAGAAAATTATAGTGTGACGTCACAATGATAGGTTCCAAAGACGTTTGTTGATGCCATTTAAATAACGTAACAAGAACCAAAGCAGAACTAAAGAGAACATTAAATTTTCTGCAATGTTGTAAGAATATGATATTCTTGCCTGGGTGTCAACTGCTTTCATTCCTTTTCCTGCAGTCCCCTACCTAGTTTTAGATATACAACCAACACATATCGACAGTAGTCAGAAACACCTCTCATAAGATTTACCTGTTAGCCAAAATCAGGAGATACTTAACAAGTAGAGCTGCCCTTTCTATTTATAGAAGCATGATTCTCCCATATTTGGAATATGCAGATGTTATAATTATATTTGCAGGGGCTAGTCAACCCTCAATGAACAAGTTGCAAAGAGTGCAAAATAGGTGTCTAAAGTTTGTTCAAAAGAGAGGGGTAAGGTTGACAATTAGGTGTTGCACAAAACAGCTAAGGTAGCCAAACTTTGCAACAGGAGGGAAGTTCACCTTAGAAATTCCATGTACCTATGCAAGGATGACCCACAAACAAATGTAATAATTCTTAATGACAGAAGAAGAGCTGGTGATGCCCCCCTCTTCGGTGTTTTTTAGCCTAGAATTGAAGCTTGCAAAAGAAGTGTTGCTGACCTGAGACGAGAATAAAATTGATAAGTTTGAATAAAAAGTGAATCTTCAATCCTGTTTTCAATTGTCACTGCACAACAGCTAAAGCCAATGTAGAATAACATAACTAGCCTAGCTTGCCATTGGCCATAAAGCTATCTAACTACACTAAACAATTAATGCATTCCATCTCATGAATGAGGTTAATTTTGACCTCAGTGCAAGTAAATAAGATAATACATTCGTAGTAGATTTAGTCTTAGTTGGGGCTATCCAAATCTACAAAGAGCAAATAATAGTCAAGTAAGACAATTGAAGTTATTTACTAATCAAATTTTCATACAACATGCTTGTCCAAAGAACCTTTCAACTTTCCCACAATTATTGCTTCTGAAGCCCAAACCCTATGTTCTCTAACAGATGTTCTTAATTCCTCCACTTTACAAAATGAAACAGATACTTTTGCAAATGATCAACTGACTGCCTCTCTTAACCTGATGATCCACTTGACATTACAAACTGTACTACAAGTTTGTAAGAATAAGGATACATGCCAACTCGATTGTTTCATAACAAACACTGCTATTTACACATTGGCATATGGACATGACAGTACTAAATAGTAAATGACCACGTCGTGTGCACTTGGTATCATCAATATCATTCCATTGACAAACTTTATGTTAACCAACTAAGATGTTATTCAAAATTCTTATGACAGGCAAAGGACTCCTTGAGTATTATTTTAGCCCTGACAATTTTACAGAATTACATGGAACTGAGAGTAGTATAGTTATAATAACTGAAGTATCTATCTGCAATCTATTGAAAAAAATATCAAAAAGAAAACTAAGTTGAATATTGGTTATTGAGATACAGTTAGAACTTTGCTATTTTGGAATATTAGAAATTCATATATTTTGACAGAAATCATTGTTGCCTATTTAGGTGCATCTGTGAGCATTACATAGAAATGTGTATTCCATACTTTTTACACTCATTTCTAAACAGGTAAGGTTTTGTAAATATAAGTACATCTAATGCAATCAGTTTGCTAGAAGGTCAGACTTCCAGGGGCCTGTCCATGATGAGCTAATCTATTATAAAAGCCACTGAGTGGAGATCTCAATGACAAAATATCATTCTAGGTGGTCAGCCCTAAATATATAATGGCTCTAGAAATGCTGAAACTGAGTAAATATTCAATGGGGCCATTCAGTGTCTGTACTAAGACACCTTTGACCTTATCGCTGAGCAAAACTGAATGTCAATGTTGCATGTTTTAAAGCGGGGTTGGGTGATGTCAGTATTTCTAAAGAATGAATCTAGCCCCTTGGTGTCACTGTGCATTTTGTATGAGCATGAGACAAGTGATCCAGCAGTCTTAGCGACGAATTGTAACCACAAGCAGGTAACATCTAAGTGCTAGTGCATCACAGCTAAGGAGACAGAGAAGTCACTTAGCATATATTTGGTAAAGTTGAAATCTAAGGAGGATGTCAAAATGAATACACATCTATTCATATTTTTGGCACTGTCAATAGGCTTCACCAAATCAGGTAATAATATTTAGGTAATTTGACTCCTGAAATTGCATACATGTAGACATGTAACTATTGAATCTATATTTTGATATGAGTTCACTGACCACACCAATCTAAATTGCTGCAAAACAGAAATTGAAAGCAATATATGTATAACGTAACACCTAGTGAACTGAAGTACTGAATCACATTTGCAAAATCTAAGACGCTCACTACTCTCCTCATTTACTTTACTCATGAGATTGAGTAATATCTTAATAATTGGGTAATTTCTTCATTGGGTAATATATTCAATATTCTTTTATTCATTTTTATTTTGACAGATATCATGGGTCTGGCTTCATTGATCTGTTTTGTAAAATTCAAATCTATCTCACTAAATGTCACTTCAATGTTCTATTGCTTTTAATGTGCTTATGCCAAAACAAATTAATGTAAATGCATATGGTGCTCAAGATACTGTAAATCAAATATCCATGCTAAGGAGAACTTACCCTGTCAGGTGAATCCCAATGTATATTCTGAACCTAACCATTTTTCTTTCAGCGCTGCAATGCTCTGACTCTAGTTACACCTTGGTGGGCAGATGGTGTTATCGGCCTTATTACTATCTGTACTACTTTATCTCCGCAAAGCCCTACTGTGAGGCACAGGACGCTTTCCTGCTAGCCCCTGTGACTCAGACAGACTGGGATGAGCTTATCACTTACATGGATAGGTAATGCCTAGTTGTATATAGAATTATAATAACCACATTCAGACCATGTTATAAACAAAATACTGATGATCTTGGCCAAACATTTATGGAAAGTACATATTAACTCATGTGTAATGGTAGTGAACTTATGTTGTTTTATTTTATGATATACATAATATGTTCCCTTAATAAAGACAGGGAAATGTTGTTAGCTCTTTATCGCAAAACCGTTGTTATTATATTGTATTTCTCATTATAGTTCTATCTGTTGATGTTATTAGCATTGTAGTAGATATATCCTTATCTGGGGGTAATACTTTCTCTTGTAGGCAGATCCACAAGCTTTGTGATATTATCAGAACATGTTTTTGTTACCAAAGAACAATTTAAACTTCAACTGATGTTAAATGTGTGGTAATATTTTCTGTTGATTGTGAGGAGGTTTTCATTAATTGCAGTGATATTCATTCATTTTGTTCTTGTTTCCTTATAGAATTCGTAACACCGAATATTTGATTGGCTTAACAAAATACTCTACGACAAATACATACAGGCTATTGGATGGTTGGAGGTTAGCATATGGTGAATGGGATTCAACCTCTACAAGAACACAACCTTGTGTCAAATTTTCAAAAAATGGTCTCCTTATAGACATACCTTGTTCTTATCATAGCAGCCATCGGGAGTTCTACCGCTACTTCTTCATTTGTCAAAAATGTAAGTAAGGAATAGAACACAATTATCATAGTTTAAAACAGATCATAATAACATGTAATGATTATGTAAACATATATCATTGCATTTAATCACTTAAGCTGCATCCGGACTTGGGCGACCAAGATTTTAGTAGCCAGGCGATTAGTGTTAACTTTTTCTGTCAAAGGCTACTGGTGATTTTTGAGGCCTTGGTCACCATGGGAAGAAAGGGTTAATACTAAATGCAAAGCAACTGAAATCTCAGTCACCCAAGTGGGGATGCGGCCTTAGACACACTGCACATTTAGATGTAGTGCAGCTTAAGAGTAAGTTGAAAGACCAAGCCAAGCAACTTTAGGCATAACAGGAACATTCTGCAAAATTCTAGTAACATTCTATGTTGTTCTGAAACATTTTTAGGATTTTCTGCATTGTCACATCCTGTAAAAGGCTTGTATATTTTTTGTGGTTTTATACATTTTGAGAATTATAGAAAATAATTTCTAGTTTACAGTATTATAAAATGCATTCAAACTAAAATGTAAGAAATTTATAAACTAAATGAGGAAATTGATATGCAGCAATATCTATAAAGCTGATATGTGAGATGATTATAGAAAGCTTCACATCTATATCTTGGTAAAAAGTGTTCTTATTTGTTGATGACAGTCATATCAACTTTAATCACTAATGATAGCCTTAAGGTGAACTCAGGAATATGCATCGCAATTAATATATACATTGAACCATACAGTAACAAATGACAAAGTAAAATCTCATAAGACACAGGCACTGCTTACATTATATAATAATGCATTCTTTTGAAATGGAATATCTTTAATACTTTCTCTGAAATTGATATTAGTTTTCCCTTTTGTGCTGTGCTTATTTCCTAAATGATAATTTTCAATTAAAAAAAGACCCAAAAAAACAATCTGTTTATTATAATTTTTCTCATGAGAAAATTGAGCATAAACTGGAATTGGCCCATTCTTTTTTGAAATCGACCATACATAAAGACTCAAATTTTGAATATCAAATAGAGCTTTTTCCTTCTTCGGATAGAGTTGGGCAATGTGTCAATGTATATACGGTGATTTGTCTAAAATTTTGAAAGAAAAAGAAAATTGTAACATGAGAAAGGGGACATGATTTCAAGGCAAAAAAATGAATTTTCACACTCTTAATTCTTGTATGTACTGTAATCCACAAAATTCTCAAATCTTGTTATCCCTTTACAATGTGGTTAGCTAACCAGCAAATTGTCCCCACGGTTACCTTTGAGAGGGCCACAGGGGGTCAACCACCACTTGAGTTCATATTCTCTAAACTGCACATAGTACGAGAGGTGTTTATAGGGACAGCCTGGATATACCAGTTTGTGTTTCAACAATCCTTTATACTACTTTAACTATTCATATGCATTGGTTTAGATCCGTGTGAAGAGGGTTATGTGTACATTGAAACCCATTGTTACCGGCTTGAAGTTCAGAACACCTTGTCAAAGTCGGCGGCAACCTTAGCATGCCAGGCTGAAAACACAAGTCTTGCCACACCACCTACAGGCGTTTCCAAATTTAATAGCTATATCTCGTAAGTGTCCTGAGTTATTCATATTTCTAAGACAAAATCTCAAGTGGTCACCTGATATTGTGTGTAGGTACACAGCTTGATATAAATAAAGAATGGGCTCAAAGTCTCTCTCCTTTAAAAGAGCAGAATTGATTTCAATTACTACTGCAATTCTCCCTACCACCGATAGCTGTTTTTCAGTACTTGGGTAACCTGCGGGCTAATTTGGCCTAATTTTGTCAACAAAAACACAAAGAATCTATAGAAAATATACAATTACTCGCTATATATCTTTCTATAATGAATGAATTTCAAAGCCTATTATAAAATGATAAACACCTACATTGAGAAAATGAAAAATAGTCATTAATAGTTTCCTATGATATTAAACCAAAAATAATGACATGATTAGTGACAATTTCTATACTTAAGTACTGAGGTTTGTCGGCACATTGCCCGCAATGCATCTTGATCTAGGCTAGCCTGTGGGTAAAATCAAATGAAATATGCTATTTGTGGTAGCAAGAATTGCACTAGAATTTTTTGTAGACCTTTCCCATATTTTCCTTATTAATTACTAGTTTGAATTGACAAAGTCTGCCTGAAACCTATTTACCCCTGATTGTAGCTGTTATGGGTATGATTCTATCTGTTGCCTTTATCCTCATACCAGTATAGCCCCCTTGGCAAGACAGTTAAAATAGACACAGCACTATAGTTATATTTAGGTCCAAGTAGGGCCCCTCCCAAAAATGAAGGACCCAACCAGTGGCCACACACTTAATTACTATGAACAAATAACTACAACCAACACTTATCTTACTTGATATTTCTGGTGTTTCTTAGTGGATTAGGAGTTTCTGAGTATTGGTCCACTTCACGTGAATGTGGAATTGCAAATAACTGCTCAGAAGAGTTCCCATACCTTTGTTCAATAGGTAAGACCTTGTTTATATTTATTAATTTTGTTAATGTTTGTATATGACCAATTGTTATCAATTTTATTTTGTTCATTTTTATTTGACAGATAGATAAACACTTGGGTTTTACATTAAATGAAATTTTGATTCCAAAAAGTAGAAGATGTAATATGATTTTGCAAATCTCATCACATTAGTCAAAAACAAAATTAATAATTGAGATAATTATTTTGTCAGTAAGAATTTTGCAGTAAGCCATGTGAACTTGTGCACTACAAGTTTCTCTCTTAAGGTAGGTCATATTAATATTTAAATACCACACCTAGCAACATGTACTTTAAAGGTTGGTCTGATTCATGATATATATATAGTATATATAAATATATTTTTCATTATATGAATGCCTAAATACTTGTGTGCTGTGTGTGTGAAGTTATTCACAGAGGCAGGGCTTTTTCTAAAAATTATTATCTTGTCATTTTTTCTCATCTATTTTAATATAACATTTTAAAGTTAATTATATATATGGGTGTGCGTGTGTGTGTGTGTATTCTTTCATGTAGTTGGTAATAACTAGCTTGTATAGACTGTTCACTACATGTATCATTACTCCAAAGTGATCTTTTAGAATATTCGATACCATAGTTGTCTATAGTATATCAAAAATCAGAAAATTTCCTAAACATGTTCTGCCTTGATGAATCCTCCAAGATATGTATTCTAGTGAATGTGTGTTAATGCTAGAGTAGCTGGAAGTAGCTGGACTATAATGGACTGATATTGGTGGCCTGTAGATTCTTCTAAGATGTTCTTCAGATTTTGTAATTTACCATCTTGCAGTTTCTGGACTGAACTATCATGACACATGAAATAGTTCTGTTGTTTAAACTTGCTTTGACATTTGTGATGACAGGTTTCATGGACACTAAAATTCTACAATGGATGATTGCGCTATCTTGGATATTTTAACTTATAGTGGGTACAGCAATTTTGTGGATGTTTTTTGGTCAGCACCCTGGCTTTAATCTTTGAGTGGACATATATTATGGTCAGTCTAAAGAAGAGCATTTGACAGAATGAAGAAGAGGCTTTTCCCGACCTGGACATCAGTGTAAAATAAGCACCTTCGTTTGTCAGCTTAATGGAAACCATTTTTCTTGACCTTGTAAACTATAATCTGTTGGAAGCCTTATTCAAGATTTAAGGAGTATTCCCTGATAAGGTTCAATATCTTTAGATGTTAAAAACATATTTTAAAGGGATTAAGGACTGTCTGGCAGGTTTCTAAATGAACCAGCATAATATTATAGTCTTGATACTGTTTGTGAGGTTAGACCAATAATATGGGAATAAATAACCATGATAAAAATCATATCTCACCATATTCGTTTTCAAGATAAATGGGCTTGTAAAAAATAGGTTTTACTATAGGTTTCTATGGGAAAACACTAGTTCTTCATCTCCTGAAAAATTCAACCACCATATATTAATTAAACATGGTTTGATATCATCTGTGGACCTGTACCAATATATTTCAGCAAAAAAAAGTGGGGGTCACCGTGCTAATTAAAGAGCTACAACCCTTAGAAACAAAATAATATGGTAATTCCTGTATATTCCTATGTAAACAGATTCTCTTTAAATCTCTCATTATCCCATTTTAAATTAAAATTTTCATGGAAAAGTTGGTATTTCTTTGGAAATAAAAGATATTTTATACATAAATACGATTTCAAGCCCCTAAGATTTTCACACCAGGTGGAGCTGGTGTGGTCAGTCCCAAATCCCTTTAATCATGATCAGGTGGCGTGGTCTTGAATCTCATTTTTGAATGTTGTACCTTGATTCACATACTGCTGTAAGAAGGTCAGGCGAGTCGTGCCTTCGTTAAGTTTATCTACACCAGGTGGCAGCTCTGTGACAGAGTACCAAGTATGCTATTTATAAGGGAGCCCACAGTGGGAGGTCTCAGGGAACTAAATGTGGCGCTATCTGCCAGTGTCCTACAACCTACTGTCCCGATTTATATGCCAAAATGCCATAGGATAAAATGATAATGCAGAATTAAAATTCACTTTTAACCCTTACTGTTTCTGAGTTATTCCGTAAAAAAGAATCCAATATGGTTGCGGCAAAATTGCTAACTGAGGGTGGGTCAACATCTGGGACTCTTGCGAAATATTTTCAGGGTCAACCTACCATCAAATTTTGATATTTTGTGACCCAAAGAGATCTCAATAGGTTACTAAGTGAGTTTAGGGTGATGTGTTTGGGATATTTTCTGTTCAAGATATTTAGTTGCATGAGACCTGGGAGAGTCAGTTCGCTATACGCCATAAGCGGGTCATAAAATGCGTCATCGCGCAGCGCAATTTCGCGGAAATCACTAACTTTTTAGATATCGCTTCAACCTTTATACAGTAAATAAAAAAAAGTTAGGAATTAATCCCAGGAATGCGATACAACCCTTTAAATTTTCACAATTTGTTAATATTTCGCATAATCGCGAAAATTTGCATTTTCTCCATAGGCCCCAATGCTAAATAGCCAACAAATGGATTCCAAAATTTTGCTGTGCGATGCCGAAAATGACGTGAATACCTCAAACCCATTTACTCCATATAAACAGGAAGTGATAGTAAAGGCGGCATTACACTACACAATTTGAGCGGTGATATCAGGATGATATGATGATATCACAGGCAATTTACCTAAGGGACTGATATCATTGTTAAAAGTTGGTGATTTGGAGTATCTCACTAATATGTGTGAATTTTCAGTGACCTTGTTATATCGCAGCTCAAGTCTTGTAGTGTAGTACCTGATTAAGAGAACAAAATGTCTTTGTTTTGATTATCTCCCCAAGTCCCATTCAAACTATGCATGTACTTGAAATAAGACCGGGTTTTTCGATTTTGTGAAACAATACTTTTGTATGGAATTGAAATAGTACTCATGAACCAAATGAACACTTATCTATTACCTCTTTACTACTTTTCTTTAATCTATAGGCCTATTTGGATCAATAAGAATTTATTATGTAGTTAGAGTTGATTCATAGTATCTCTTAGACAATTTAGATAGTTGTACTTGGTTTTGAATGTGGTATCTCCAGTGTTGTGTTCAATCTGGAATGTTGTATATTCCAGTCCAATATATATGTATTGTATCTCACCATATCAGTTTTTGTACCTGTTGTTTAATTTGTTTCCTGGATGTTGCTGAAAACCAGTGTAAACTGGTTTTATGCCAGATTATATAAAAGATCTAATTTAATAAAAAAAAAAAAAAAGCTTGCACCTTATTATCCCATAACTCTAAGGAAGGATGATAGGTAGTTCCGGTGTTTCCCACCAGAGGGCTCTAGCGGGTGGCACTACAGCCGTCATTTCTTCTACATGCAGGCTGTCAAAGTATGCCCCTGTCCTATTTTACATATAACCAGTCAAAAATTCATATTTTGTTAGGTATGACTTATTACTATGCTATGAGATTATAAATATTAGTCAGTCCTAACCCAACTTTTTTACCTTGTTATTTATATACTGAACTATTTTGATTGTAAAGAGGTTTTCATTTAGATTGATACCAAAATATGTGTATATGATTCCTCGTAAAATGATCTATGATCTATTTCTAAAATATCAATATTTTGGGTTTTATTGAAAATGCTATAATATTTCAATAGTGAAATTATCTATTTGGATCTAAAATCTTTCACGTGAAATCAAGTTTGATAAATAGTATTTGTGAATAATACCATGTAATTATTGTGAGAAGACGTTGGTTCTCCATGCATTATATCTAAAGTGTAACAAAATTTATACCATTACATGAAAAAGAAATTCAAAGCACAACGTTATTCAATTTATATTTTTATTAGATTTGACAATAAGCAATTGTATATAAAGAAGTATCACCAGAACATATTCCGACTATTAACACAAGCACAATCAGATATTGACAAAGTAAAGGAGTATGGGATATATTATACCTCTCTTACTAGTTAAATAAATAACAGGGAATATTTACAATACATTCATACAACATGTAGCAGTGTATATTTGGCATGTGTACCGCTATTTCACATAAATAGTATAACAGTCATTTGAAATTGACAAAGCAGTGACAACTCTACATATATCAAAAACACCAATTATGATATCTCCAGCAAGGTTTCATCTAAACAAAAACCTGCATGCCATTTGGCGCTTCTGATTCTGACTGATAAATTATGGCAAAAGAACATTATATGAAACATTTTATTTAAAGGGTAATTAAATATTGATCTGCAACATTTGATTTGTAAATATTTCCACTGCCAATTCAAGAAATCATGAGTTCAGCCATAAGTGACTAATTATATTAAAAATAAAGATTTGTAATCAAAGACTCGATTCAACCCACATCTCAATATAAAGTTCATTTAATATATGTGTTCATTCATATATACATATTATGTGTACATATATTTATATCACATGGAAAATTATTTCTCGGACAACCAAATACAACCAACTAATGTGAATGCACGTTCCCAGCAATTGTGATATTATGTACAATGTTATTTACCTAGAGCATACATCTTACATAGATGTATGACATTGGTGGAGTTTCCCGGCTAAGTGATTTAAAATGTACATGCCGGTTCGTTATTTATACTCAGCATCTCACAGACGTCCCGAATGCGCATGCCCCACTCTAGTGCCCCATATTCAGCATGTATGTATACCTACATACATGGCTGCCCCGTATAATACACCTATACCCCTTAACCTGTATTCCACTACAAGCGATTTTGACCACTGGCAATTTGATAATTTGCAAGTTCACATTAGGAATATGACGGCAACCTATACGTGTTACATATCATATGAAAGAGAATTTAAAATCCTTTCTAACGATATGTAACATGCTTATGAAAATCGGATCAATATTTAGAAATCGCCAGTAAAATCGCAGAGTGGAAAACAGCCTCTACCCCACCCCCTCCCCCCTACATCCAGCCCCCTCTCGGCCCTATTGGACGCTGAAGGGCGTCCCGGCGTATGACACAGCGCTTTGTGACGTCATGACGGCGGGCGGCGCGAGCTGTGACGTGAGCTGTGACGTCAGTTGTGACGTAAGCTGTGACGTAGGGGCCAGGTAGGGGCCGGCGGTGAAGGGGCCGTAGGGGCCGCTGGGCCAGTAGGGGCCGGGCCACAGCCCCTGACGCTGGGCCATCTTCATCCGGGCTGTCATCTGCTTCTTCCACTTGGTCCTGAAAATTGGGAATAAAATTTGATTCATTTAGATACGACTTCAGAGGATTTCAAAGATAGAGTGGTTAGGTATGGACAGGTGCTTGTATAGGTTTTCCAATGTTAAAGTCACAGTATCATCTGTAAGTTTCTAGCTTTAAAGGCTCCACCCCTAAGCATAGCAACGTCATGGCTGAGGCGGTGTTTTGTCTTTTTCAAACGTAATGTGATGACGTCGTTGGTTGCGTCACAAGTTTGGTGTGTGTATTGTAGAGTAATTTTGTTTGTCTTTTTTTTCTTATTGATTCACTATTCACTACTTTACATTGAATGTGCTCTTCCAATAGTGGTACAGGTGAATATGATATGTTTGGTGAGTAATAATGTAATAATATTTCATATATACTAACAACCGGTCTTAGAATTACCATTTTTATAATTAGCTCTTGGTAAGGAGCTGTCCTCCCAATGAGAACAAAACATCTATAAATGTTTATAGATATATGGTATTCCAAATTTTGATACTACATGTACATGAGTACTATGACGTGGAGATGTCTGACTCTGTCTCATGTTGGTATCAACGCCAGCATACAACATTTCAAACTATCACTTAGCTTCCCATGGACAATAGCATGGCTTTAATGAGTTTGCACAGAGTTTTGTACTAGAAATCAGGGCAGATATGGGGGTTGGGGTCAAAATTTATTCTCTATATAAAATGCGTGTTTTCTTCTACGGATCCGCCCCTGAAAAATGGTATATTCCTGGGAGAGTCAATGGACATTTCCAAGGTAGATAAGGGGAGGTTCAGCTGACTTTGTCACGTTTATAATGTATCAAAAAATCCTAAAAAGCTGTATTGCAACAGACATTTCAGAATGAATAACGTTGAAAGACAATAAGTGATAACATTTCGCGGTCACCTTTTCCTTAATCTAGCATTTTCCTTCAGAAAAAAGACCCTCTGTTGTCAGAATGTCAAAGGTCGGAGCCGCGAGAGTTGACAAGAGTTGACAAGAAGCGGCGAGACTTTATCTCTCAACCCTCAGATGCTCCCTTCTCCCTCGTTCCCCCTCCCCTCTCCCCTCTCCCCTCTCCCTTCTCCCTCGTTCCCCCTCCCCTCTCCCCTCTCCCCCGCCCACTCATAGAGTGACATATAAAGCTGGGTTTCCACTGAATGATATTATGCTAAAGACCATGAACGACATTGAAAGATGAATTCTCTAATCCGTTGTGGTCTTTAGGAAAATCATTCGGTGGAAACACAAAATCATTGGCTAAGACGTTGGCTAGGACAAAATATTAGATATGCAAGATTTGTCTCAAGACAAAAGGCAACGATTTCCTCCAAAGCCAATTGAAACCAATCAAATCAATTGTTGTCGGTGTTTTGTACCTTTTGTCAATCGTTGGATATAATCGCCCAGGATGTCACAGAATCGTGCAAATATCATCGTTCAGTGGAAACAATAAATCTTTCATTTATAAAAAATATTCACCAGACAATTTGCTGATGATTACAATTTCGTACAGTGATTTAGTCGGCAGTTATTCTCAACCTGAAATGTTTAGTGGAAACCCACCTTAAGCCACACAGAGACAACCTCTTGTCATCTCTCACAGTTTATGTCGTTTTTACAAAGGAGTCCCCCTCTAATCCTACACCCACAGATGTGTTTTTTTCTACAGACAAGCGTGTTTTGATGGTAAAGGATTGTTTTGATAGATAAAGGGAGGGTTCTGTCGGTAAATGTCCTGTCCCGTCACCTAACGCGTCTTTATCATAAAGGCTCCCTTATCATGGCGCATGCCACAAACGGCCTTTAGACTCCTCGCGGAGACAGGATAACATGTGTTGCCATGGTCCAATTTCTTTTTCTTTTTTTTGAGGGGGTAGTTTTGTCCCAGGCAAGAATATGACATTATTTTAATGTTATTATAATGTTTTGTTTAGTTCTACTTTGGTTCTTGTTATGGTATTTTGATGGCACCCAAAAACGACTTTAGAACCTAACATTGCAACATCGCACTTTGATGATATTGTGACATTCTTGTAACGTTTTTTCATGTTATAAAAACATTATTACAGCGTTCTTTATTAGTAAGTTCTCCACTTCATTAAGATAATAACATTTCTTTGTCAGTAAGTCTCAACTTTACATAAAATAGTGTAACTTTTGTATGGGACAGGTTACAGACTATCCAAAAGAGTACAGTCACAGAATGTGCTTGATACGTTGCTACTTGCAACGTAACGAGTTTCTATGCTACAATGCAATACTGAAAGATACATCTTTGTTATGAAACGGTGCTAAAATTGACCAGTTATTCCGATAGAATAAAGTTATTTTATTGGCGTTCAATAGTCCGACTTTGTCAAATTTGCATAGTGGTTTTGGGGCTTTAGTATTCCTACAGAAATCTTTGTATGGAGATAATTTATTAGGTCGTAATATATTAATCTATTTTTGTTTGTCTCAATTTTTATGATAAATTGTGAAAAAAAACTAGGCTCACCTTCTGTTCTGGAACCAGGTCTTGATTTGGGTCTCGGTCAGTCCCAGGGTCTGAGACAGGTCCATCCTCTTAGACACACTCAGGTACTTGTCGTTCTGCGGAAAGGAAAATATGATAGTTTGCGTGAACTTTAATAACTGTTTATACCCAGCCAAACATGTGATGTTATCATAATGTTGCAGCTTCATTCTGGTTTGGTTCTTGTTACATTATTTTGATGGCTCCAAATAATGTTGCTGCAACTTACTGATGTGATGTTGCACTGCAATGTTGCTTGGTTATGTTCTTCAACCTAAACATAATTTTGTTATATGTTTTGGTTTCTTCATAACCTCACCAAAAAATAATATATCACCATCAATAAAGTAATTGTTACATGGCATCTTAATAAGTAACAAACTGACTAAATAATGTATGGTTGTAGAATGTTTCTGTTACATCCCAAGTTGGCTGGGTCCAGTCTATGTACGATGACCCCTGTTATATATAACATGTAGGAAGGGTCCAGCGGTCGATCTAGGCGGATCCATGGGGTCATGACACCCCCCCCCCCCCCCCCACTCCTTTATTTTTTGTTTGGGACTTGCCAAAGAGAAAAAAATATCATACGTGCATGTGCGCCGTTTTAATACTCAGCCTATATGCGGACCCCCCCCCCCCTTCCCTTTCCGAAATCCTGTATCTGCCCCTGATGTCCTGTGGCATCTAGAGTGTAATCAATCAGTGCATCCTACTTGTCCAACAACCCTTTCCCTTGCCTATTACCCTCCCCACCCAACCCTCCCCCCTCCCCCACCCCCACACCTGTTGTCATTGTCCATCTGTCCATGTTTTGTTCTCTCCTTTTTTTCTTGGCACATCTCAGACTGTCGGCAATACCGCCATTACCCCCTACCCCCCCCCCCCCCCTCATTCCCTTCCCTACCCCTCCCCCATCCCCCTCACAACCCAATCCAGCAGTCGTTCTTTGGACAACTGACAACAAAAGAAACTACCTTCTCCTTTTGATGTGAAGCCTCCCCTCCTCCTCCCCTACTCCCTCCCCCCTCCCCCTAATGCACGTTTTGTCCGTCAGGGGGCAGGCCGCCATCACGTGACCCGCTCTGTGACGTCACGGCCCAAAACGCCCCTTAAAGACGTCCGCGGCGTTCTGCGCAGGCGCAGAGGGCCCATTAAGGGACACTTCCGTTTTCTTTGAAGTCTTTGCGCGTTCTTTGCGCGTTCTTTGTACCGGGCAGGACAATACGCGAAGTTTTCTTTTAATCCGCCAGGATCCTACTCTCGCCGAGTCACGCGAGATCTCGGCCCTGGTCAGGTGATACATCAGCAGACCCCGGCCTTATAGGGTAATTGTGACCAGTTTTCTCCTTTTTTTCCCCTCTCTTTCTTCTTTTGTTACAAAAGAGGATTGCTACCATTAAATGGGCTTTCTCAGAATGTTGCGATGCTTTTCGATAGTTTTCCATGATAAAGGAGTGAGATAAGGTACTAGGTACTGAGGGAGGGCAGTATCGTAGTTCTTGAAGATAGCTGCATATAGTTAGGGGTGTCAGGGCACTTTTACGATAGCGGATAATGTATAGAATTTTCTGTGAGTAGTATATGGAATGGTGTTTTTTTTAAAGGTAGTAGTATATAATTGGGATTTTGTGACGGTGGTGTTTTAGAATTTGGGTTTTAGAGGTCGGTAGTGTGCGTGTATATATATATATATATATATATATATATATATATATATATTCAGCAGGGGGGGTATAGCGAGGGAAGCAACTTGAAACTTGATACAGAAAGCATGGGTTTGTGAAGGTGTTAGTATAATATCCGGGGCTAAAAAGGCCAGTACTACCAAATTAGTCAGTGGCGGATTCAAAACGGGGCAAATGGGCAATTGCCCTCCCCCCCAATGACCAAAAATGAACTCTCATATTTTTTACAAATCCAGGGAGAAATTTTGCAAGGTAATTCATAAGGGGGCGCAGATATCTTGCCCCCCCCCCCCCCAGAAGACAGACCCTGGATCCGCCCCTGTTAGGTTTTGGATACCCTATTTGTATGTTATGGTTTCATTATATGTGCTTTATAGAATACAAATGAAAGAGAAAGTGGAAATATGACCATAATACTGTATGGTCTTCAAACAACTAAGGACAGAAATTCCATCATTGGACAAGCGCCGTCATTATCTCAAGGTAATAACTCGATTACTGGCATGTGATTACAATGTATCAAATAAATCTGCAGCATGAGAGGTAGGGACAATAGAGAGTTCATAGTACTCCTACTCGTCGATAAAACTCATTATCCCTTCTTTAATCTGTTGTGAATTGCAATATTTGATTTCTGAATGAGAGCATTAAAGACATTACTCGTGCGGTATCCACGTTAACAGCTGGCCGGGCCAGCAGGGGTTCGGAATTGAGCAATCCGCGTGACACTTTCCATTAATTCTCATTTCCTTAAAAAAGTAAATCTCGTTTAAGACCCTCTTCAAAGCGGAGAGATTGTTTAATCAATATCACCGATTGTCAATGATCCAGAAAAACACCCTAGGACCACTGCTGGTTTATTGGGAAACTAAAGGTCTATATCTGTGATTCATAGTTAGCGATCGATAAACCTATAACTAGGTCTCAAGTTCTACTTTTGCACTTATATAAGATATAGTGTGGACTCATATAATGTTTCCTTGTTATGTTATGAATATAGAGAAGTACTTCCCTGAATTGCTCGGTTTATCGCCCGCCAATGGACAAGCGGTGCATATTGGGGGCAGGTTGTATTGCCATGCCATACGTACAGTTCACTGTGGACATCTTGTTTTCAGCGATTTTAACATATTCTGAATACTGTTTGGGTGATTAAATAGGACCTTTGGGTTCATCCTTTGGTGGTTGTACTACCCATGGGGATCGTGCATACCTCGGGCTTCGCCCAGAGTATGTGATGATCCCCCATGGGTCATATGACCATCCTCGAATGCCCCCTGTGGTCCTTTTTATCATGATACCCCTTTGATGGTAACATACCTTAAACTCTGCCTCCAGTCATTCTAGTTGTTTAGAGGAGTAGGCCTGTCATAGTAACTAAAGTAACATATATCAGTAACCATGGTTACATACCTTAAACTCAGCCTCCAGTCATTCTAGTTGTTTAGAGGAGTAGGCCTGTCATAGTAACTATAGTAACATATATCAGTAACCATGGTAATGTACCTCAAACTCGGCCTCCAGTCATTCTAGTTGTTTATATAGAAGTATACATCCCATAGTAACTATAGTAACATATATCAGTAACCATGGTAACATACCTTAAACTCAGCCTCCAGTCGTTCTAGTTGTTTAGAGGAGTACGCCTGCCGGGGTTTCCGATCTACTCCAGGTTTCCGTGCACGCCTCCCAACAGGCTTGGGGGCTGGAAGGAAAGAAAAATTGGTTAAATCATGTAAAGTCATCAAGAGAATTTGTGCTCTTGGCCAAACTTGATTGTAAACATGGTTACATTTTCAACCTAAGTTCGTTTCTGAAAGAAAATAGGGTTAAGAAAGTAGGCGGTCACTAACGATGCAATATGCAGCAAGTTGATTTATACAGAGAAAAGACTTAGCAGTGTTTACTTTAGATTACGCTGAAGAGTAAACATTGCGCTTGTTCAAAATGTGATTGTTAAATAAATTATTGCCCAATGAATGTTTTCGGATAATGGTGAGTGTTTTCCATGTGTTCATTTTCAATGAGAAAATGGATTGTTGACAGGCATTCACGGTACGAAATGTCCGAGACCCTTACGAGCTGTGAACAATAATCATGATTTAAGTCCATGTTAATACGCGCTTTCTCCCAAACAATGGCGTGTATAGGGGCACTGTAACCAAGGCAACTATGGACAACTTAATCATAAGAGACAATTATCTTTTGTAAATGGGCAAACAGATTGTTCACTTGGGTAATAAAAGAAACGAATCGTTTTCAAACAATGTGGTTATAACACGCAATATCCTTTCAGAACCAGTCAATGGCTGTAGAAGATAATAAAACTTGTCTCCGCTGATTATCCGCCGCCGGTACCGTCTATTAGGTACAACTCACAGCGCGCCGGGAACAAGTGCAGCTTTTTTCGCGCCAAAATCGGCCAAATGTCGTCTGCTGCCTCCCGCCGCCGCCACCAGGGGGCGCGCGGAGCGCGGTGCAGGCTGGGAGTTGGCAGACTTCCGGCCGCGTCCCCTCAAACCTCAGCTCCCAGAAGGCAGCCCGACAAACGCCGGGAGAAGCGTCAACTTCCGGTCTTTGAAGTGTGTCCAGCGAATTAGGGCGATAATGAGGGACTGCCGAGATCAATGGAGGTGTGCGGGGAGGGGGGCACTCTCACAGACCTGGACAGATAATACTACTTCGGGAGCTGGTATCCAGATAATGCATACCTTGGAGTGGATAATGCTACTTCGGAAGGCATTTTTCGAAACGCCGTGTATGGAATTTCACTGTAGTTTTCAAAATACCAAATATAAATGAAATATAACTTCCTCACTGATTATTTCAGGGTTTATTGTTCATTTCTTTTTAGATTACAAATAGTTTCGAATCGTAGTAGAAGTGGTATTAGCACTTTTATTAACAACGGAAAGATCTACAGGCTCCAAATATCAGGTTTAGATACAAAGATAAAGACACGTACTGTACTGTGGTGTAGTTTCGTTGTCAGCATGAAAAGACCTTATACATCTTATAAAAACTGTAATCTAAAAATAAATTAAATATACTGTAGCCTAGCTTCTTTTAGAAATAAGACTTGGGTAGCCGTTAACTATAATTTCCTAAAAGTGCCCCTCAATGCCCCAAGAGGTTGTCCCCCCCCCCCCAACCCCACTCCACGTTCCTCCCGCGGGTCGCAGCGTCGGTCGATGTACACAGACGCAGAGAGGGCGGCGTATGCGCACTAAACTCCCGTTTGATCAGTCACGTGTTCAAATCGGCCAACGAGACGCCGTCATCTGCGCGCGCACCCCCGGCCAACGAATTAATGGCGAGGTAATTTCGATTTACCCCTCACCGACGTCCCTACCGACGTCTTTGATGTGCGCCTGCGCGACGGGCACTTCCTTCCGGTGGCTGCGCGCGCACCCCCACACCTGAAGACATCCGGCGGGGTGGGGGGGGGTGGGGGATAGGGGGAGGGGGAGGGAGTGTGGGGAGTAGGGGGAGTAGGGGAGTTGTTTTTCCATTAATACTTGGGTAAACGTACGCGCCCCCTGCCCACTCATCAATATTCCGATAAATCCCGTAGTACGTCCTGGGCTGTGTGTGGCCCGGCGGGATTGGTTAAAAGAGGGACGGACGACGGGATCGGCCGGACGGATCGTCGGACTACCCCCCCCCCCCCCCCCTCCTACACACACACTTCAATTACCCCTAAATGAGGCCCCGGATGAACACCGTAGTTTAATTGTTCTGATAAAACGTCTTCTTACGGAACCGTCCAGAAACTGTTCATATATGTCAAATGAATCAGGAAGGGGTGGGGGGGCTCTGTTTTTGAACACCAGGCTTCATATGCTATGCTTTCTAAAATTGCAGGAAGATCTACCTCCAAATCGCAGCAAATTTTACTTTGTGATTTACTTCCTTGGTCCATATCGCAGGCATTTAAACTGCTATGATGGCACACTATGCTGTCAATCTTTAAATCAAAAGCTTTGCAATAATATATGACATGTTTGTACAGATTGCCGGGGGGAATGCAGAAAAGAAAAACACGCATTCTAGGAAAGGCTTACACTGAGTCTGTAGCAAAACGTACATATCTAGAATGAATGGTAAATGACCCAGGATAGATCTTGTGCACCTTTAAATGGTAGAAGCACCATCATGTCTCTTAACGTTCATGTATATAATTTGATGAAAGGGACGGATCGGGGGGAGGGGCATTGTCCCCCGTACATTCATTTTTGTGGGGCCCCACACTTTTAATTCCTAGATCCTGTGATATGTTTATAGATTTAGATTAGAAACAAAAACACTATAGGCGTACCTTAACACCTCCCTAAAACGGCGTTGCTGCTTAAACAGTTGGTAAAAAGATGTTTAACGCCTTCTGATGGACCACTTGGTGTGTGAAATGGTTCTGTTCCTTTAGCGGAATACATTTTATTGTCCACTATTAACTTTAAAACGTCTAGGAATGTCTAGTGTTCCTCGTGTCTAGACAAATAGGTGTGAATCCAATTTGTCTCCTTAAAATGAATATCAAAATATAGTGCCCCAGAGACGAAACTTATTTATCCTTGCAGCTAATGCGTGTTTCTAAACGGAATTTTATAGTTTTTCTGTTTAAAAATGTATAAAAAGTCAGCATTAAAATATGGTCGTCTGTCTCAAAATGTAATGTTAGATATTGTCAAATGATATATGGCTGTTAGAAAAGTATTGGTTTATTTGCCCGCAAAATCTACGCGTCAACAATATAAGGGCCACCCATTAAGTATGAACGCTATCTTTAAAAAGTGTCAGAACCCCTCCCTCACCCACCCCTGTGCTTGAAGTAAAAAAGTTAAGTAATTGTATCTAACAGGGGTGTACACACATTTTCTAAATTTCAGCCCCGACCCCCTTCCCCTTTGGTGCATACAAGTACTTAAAGCCACATACCCACTGGCGACTTTGACCAATATGGGCCTACTCATTGGCACTAAAATTGGCAGACTCTAGCAGAAGAGTCAGCTGATTCTTACACCAACTCACATCAAACACAAACATTTTAATATTGCTTACTGATTGGTGGTCTTTATCATTGCAAAAAGTGGCCAATTATCCTGGTAGAATCGGCCAATTTTTAGTGTTGATGAGTCGACCGACTTTGTTAAATTCCCCTAGAGGGTATGGGGCTTAAGAAAGGCTATTAAACGCTATAATCGAGTCCAGACTCACTTTTACAAAGACATATATAGGCCTGTTGACTTGTGTCTCTAAGTCAACGTTAAAAGCCACTAAAACGTCGAGGTGAGAAGTGCCCTGATGGGCCGGGAAGTGGGCGACGTTTTATGGAACATTTACAGGTCGTTAGGACGTTTTAAGTGACGTTTTTACCGACGTTTAGGACTGGGAAGATAGGCGCCTGAGGATTTTAGCGGACAGACTCGAAGTGTCGAGGGTGGGGAGGTAGGAGGGGTGAGTTCTGAGAAAACCTCACGGAAAGTTCAGAGAGAACAAGGTCCCACAAAATGCACCGTGAGTTATACTGGTAAACAATGTGTTCTCTTAGATAAATAGAAGCTCAAAATATATGTTCCACTGCCTAAACCTAAATGAATGCTAACATGTAAACATCGTTTTTTTCAACCATGTGCATCTTACACCATTACCTATTAATATTGCATTAAAAGCGCATTATATTGTGATACAGTTTGAATCAATTAAAACTCGTACAAATATAGAAAATAAGATACTAGTCTGTGAATATCGTTTTCTGCATGCCGTCGGACCATGAATGTAAGGACGTTGTTGCATATCAAGAATTTTAAATAAATATTTTTATCTCGTTTCTATTCGCTAATGGGAATGTAATTCACAGTGAATGAATCTGATTACTTTAAGAATCTTGGAACTGCTTGGACGATCAAGTCACTTTGAAAGTATTACGAAAATGAATGATCTATTAAAGAAAACGAATCAGATGTTTGAAATCTACTTTAAAATATTACCTAGCAGGTTTATTGTTATCGTAGCATCGGTTATGTAGGGAACAAAGTCGTCAAAATCAAAACAATACTACATAGATTTATCAAGGGGCCTACCAGGAATGACGCCTATTAGGTTTGCATGTTAATTGATGACTTAACCTAGTCCTCAAATCAACTCAACATAATACTTTAAAGTAATCAGTTTTGCGCATGCGTGCCCCACGCATTAGGCTCTAATTGAAAAGGCTCCCCTCTGAAGCCTCCTCTCACCTTTTTCTGCGCCAAGCCTGTTGGGGCAACAATAATACAATTAGAGTCCCAATTATTAATTAGAATTAAAGCTTCGTTCTGCAGCGATCGATAAACATTTAGAGACAGCCCTGTTCGGGGATGTTTTTGATTTGTTTTGATGGGGAATTGCTCAGGATTGTGATTAGAAACTAATTAAGGAGGTAAGTGATTAGGGGGGCAGACTCTTATAGCAGTTTACATCAGGGGTGCCCTAGTTAAACCCAAGAAAGAATATGACGTTATTATAACGTCATTATAACGTTCTGTTTAGTTCTGCTTTGGCTCTTGTTACGTTATTTTGATGGCACCCAAAAACATCTTAAGAAACTAAGATTGCGATGTCGCACTGCGATGTTATTGTGACATTATTGTAACGTTATTTCACATTATGATAATGTTATTATAACGTTCTTAATAGAAAGGTCTCAACTTCACTAAAATTATGTTATTATAACAATCTTCTTGAGTAAGTCTCAACTTCCTGTCTCCCCACCAGAGGCAGATCCAGGATTTCCAAAAGAAGAGGGTCAGTATATAGGCTTAGTACTAAAAATGTATATGTATTCACACACACATGCGACATTTTTCTCTCTTTGCCTAGCTTAGGGGTCCACCAAAAGGAGGGTGTCAGGACCCCCTGGACCGCCCCCCCTCCCCCTCTGGATCCGCCCCTGACCACCCCCATTCCTTGGATCCGTCCATGAAAATGACCAGTAATGGTAGAACAATACTTGTATAAACAGCTGATAAACCCCCACACCTGTTCCCAGCATCTCTGAACACCTCCAGCCCCCTCCTCCAGGTCCTAACGCCAGCGGCCTATACATGTATTATGTACCGTGTACACAGGCCTCACTACACAAACCGCCATCAGCCTGTCAAATGTCGTCTGCAGAGAATATGACGTCACAAGACGAAAAGGAGACGGAGGTGGGGGGGGGGGCACTTCATGGAATGGTATGGGGTATTCAAACCGCCGAAAATTTGAGTGACAGAGAATGAACATGCCTCATCCATCTTTTGCCTTTTTCTGATATGTGGACAATGTGCGAGGCTTGCGTCTAATGCTGTTTTCAATGAAAATAAATTTAGCTTTAAATATAAGCAACTAGGGCGTTGCCTATAGTGTACGTGTGTATTGTTTTCATGAAAGGGTTCGTCTCACAGTCCCCTGTAGGAGAGCTCATTCTTTTTCTAACCGTAAACTCATCTTTGTTTGAGTACAGACTGAAACTAACCAATGGAAAATATTGGATTGTGTTCCTTTTAAATCGCTAGGTAAGATATGCTCTTATTTTTCCGATTCAGTGAATATCTTTGTCATATGTTCTCCCTTTCAAGTAATAAATAAGGATGTGTTATCTCCACATTCACAAGTACAATGACACTATATACCAAAGTATAATATTATAGCATTAGAGGGGAAGCCGTCAGAATGCCAAATGGATGTTCACGCAGAATGATTGAGTGCGTTTATGTAAATCTACAGTCTGAGGAGTGCCCCCCAACCCCTACCCATCGCCCACACCCTTTAGTGTACACTACAACCCGCTATAATGACCAATGGTTCTGGCATTATTACCCTTTATTGACGGGTAGATAATCCCTTATTGACGCCAGTACTACCCGATTAGCCCCTGCTGGTATTGACCCCTCTGAGCGGTGCGTATTGTGTACCAGCGAGACGTACGGCCGGCCCGTATCGACCTGCCTGAGGGCTGTATGCCACTAGCCGACTTGACTCCCGATTTTGAAAATCGCCAGTAAAGATATGGACTAAAGCCCTGTTTCCACCAGCTGATTTTATTACAGATTTCAAAAATCGGATGTGGGAATATAAGTTAATCAAGAACATGTTATATATACCATTAGAACACATTTTTAATTCTCTTTCAAATGGTATATAAGATATAAAATCTTTTGTAATAATACAAGTTAAAAGTAATGAATTACCGAAAAAAATCGGTGGTGAAATTGTTTGGAGGAAACAAGACTTAAATGCACACATGTTATATATCATTAGAAAGAATTATACAATTCCTTTTCAAACGGTATGTTACATGCATGGGTTTCCGTAATATTTCTAGGAAAGTACTAAATTTTCAGAAGTCAAAATATGGGTTAAATGTACACATGTTATATATCATTAGAAAGGAATTTAAATTCTCTTTCAAACGGTATGTTACATGCATGCGTTTCTATAATATTTATAGAAAATTACTATTTTCAGTAGTAAAAATCGCCTGGTGGAATACAGGCCTTAGGGCAAATTCAATTAGCACCTGGAGGTATGAAGCCTACATCTGGACATTAAGGTGTTTACATATGGCTATATGGTGTTTACATATGGCTATATGGTGTTTAGATATGGCCACAGGGTGTTTAGATACAGTTACAAGTAGGTCCGAATTGACATTAAGCTTTCCGACTCAGCAAACATTCACCTAACGCCGGGTTGTCAAACCTGGCATATTGTGCAATCAAGGGTGTGGTCCTTGGGTTATGCTGGACAGCAAGAGCTGGATCAATAACTGTCGTCTTTAATATAGTATATTACATAGAATAAGTCATTTTGAATAAGATAAGTAAGATGAGGATAAATTAAGTCATTTACAACAAACAATGGAGAAGAATATATCCACGATGAATAAAGGCATCTGTACAATATTACTTCATTTACAGATGCATAGATACCTTGTTCTCGCCCTTTTTTTTCGTTTATATTCATTATTCCATTATTACTTGATGCTCCAATAAAAGCAATTAAATTAGACGATTTTCATTTGACAAAAAAAGATAGCCCTAGCCAATTAATTTTACATCGAGGATATAAATATCTCTAGCATATTTCCTCTGTGGGAATGTGATGCTGACATTCATCCATTTTCCCATTCCAACAGGAGTCCCAAAACGACATGTCAGCTAACAGTAAGCAATCGAAGTCTGGTAATTACTTATTCAATCTCACAAAAACAATTACCGCCGCCGGGAAACAGTCGCCATGACACCAGGCGGGGAAATCTCGTCTTTTTACTCCGGTCACGTGTTTCCGGCGCCCGTGGGGGAGAAGTGGAGGCCCCGCAGACTGGGTTATTAGCCGGAAGTCAACAGCCGGGGCGGCACATGCGCACTGAGCTATGAATAATTGATGGGGGATTAGGGGGGACAACATTGGCGATGGGACCGTCGGCATACGGGGGGACAACATTGGTGATGGGACCGTCAGCATCCGGTCTCTGTTTGACAGGGAGGGGAGGGGAGGGGAGAGGGGGGGGGGGTGAAGGGGGTGGGGGGCAGGTAGAGAGCGACAATGTAAAGTCACCTATCTACATGCCTCAATATTAAAATGGGCTGCCATCCACTAGTCAACCGAACACAACACCAAGGGATTAGGGTCGGTTGGCAGTGCCAGTCAAAGTGTATAAAAATTACAAAAATACTTTCCAGACAAGAATATTTAATTGATTATTTGGATTCGTTGAATATTGGTTGTAAATATTGGTCAGAAATTGGGGACTGTGCCCCCCCCCCCCTCCCCCGCCTTTTTCTTTTTTTTTTGCTTTTCTTTTTTTCTATTTTCCAATTTTCTTTAATATCAATTGCTCTATGAATAATGACCGACCTAAGACAAACAAGAGGAGATTATCTCCTATCAACACGTTGACTACTGAGGTGATCCCTTGAAATGTGTGTGTTGAATGCATCCCCCCCCCCCCATCTTTCCATCGCATATTTCTGATAATATTTCAAGAATAGGCCCTAGTAAATACTTTCAAAACGGTAGCAGATTTCATTACTGTATTTCTTTTCTTTTTTTTTCTTTTTTGCAAATTTTCCGTCTTTAATTACCCTTCCACTCTTAACTTGACATGGAGGGCGTTTCAGATGGTGGATGGTGATTTGATTCTCGTATTGAATAAGTGAGTAATTTAGAGAGGGTCGGGAGACTACGCCCAGCCAGCTTGCGACGAAACAGAAACGTTCTGCAACCATAGCTTTTAGTCAGTTTGTTACTTACTAAGATGGCATGAAACAATTACCTTATTGATGGTGAGGTTGAAACCTCACCAAATTAGAACAACAAGTCACGAAGAAATGGTCGGGAGATGGGACTTTACTGTGGTATGGACTATGAGACATTTACAGAGGGTTTGGAGATCTGACTTTATGGTGGTACGGATCAAACCTCATAGTATAATGCCAAGGGATTGGACTTACAGGTGTGGCATAATCCACTGTTTGTGTATTTTATACAATGATATATGCGTCCATCATGAGATATATACCTTGGTTATAATCCAACAGCTAAATAATGGTAGTTCCTATATATTTATCAATCTGGATCCTCACCCTAAACGCCCTCAGTTTACCTGGTGTCATATAAATAAAAAGACATTGTTAAAGACAGCGATCAAACACATAACAATCCATCAATGTACTTGCCATTGCCCTCCCCCCCACAAGATTTTTTTTTTTTTGAAAACATCATTCAGGGTTACCCTGGTCTTCCATGATAGACAATACATAGCCCTCTTGAGAATGTTATCAGAACATCACAATGTATTATTGCAATAGTTGGTTGCAACAACATTATTGGGAGTCATCAAAAGAATGTGACTGCAACCTAACAGTGTAATGTAACAAGAATCAATCCAGAACATTGCCGCAATGTTATTAGAACGTCATATCCTTGGCTGGGTGGTTACTGGCCAACCTTTGCTCATTTCAACCAATTTATATGCCGGAGACGATTTTGGCTACAGCATTTCTCCTGGATGCAGTTAATGCATCATTTCTGCAATAAGATGATTTCATCCTTACGATTTTTTCCACCCCCAGCCCCCAAAAGACACAGCTCTTTTTATGGCTAAATCGATTGTAGTCTAAAAATAGTTCCGTATCTCATGCTAAACTGCAAAGGTCGTACTAATCGTGGATTGTCTAAATGGTCAATGAGAGAAAACAACTATTTATACCCCCCCCCCCCATACTGCTCTATCCCCCACCCCCACCCCCAAAAAGAACACACAAAAAACCATAGTTGCCCTCCCTCCATTTTCTTCTTCTATGGTTAATTCAATCTTATTCAAAATGATTCCTTGTCTGATGCTACACTCCAAAGGTGGCACTAAAATGGATTGTCTCAATGGTCAATGAGCGACAAGATATATAGTGAACCAAGCCGTGCTTGTGTGGTAAGGATGTCACACTGTTTGTTGTGTCAAAATGATTTCCTAGTTGATGACACACCTAAAAGGTTGCCCTTAAAGAGGATTGCCTGAATTGTCAATGAAAGAAAAGAGCCATCTATACTACCCCCACTACACCCCCCCCCCCCACCCCGTCGGTCCAGGTGTGTCCGTTCCCTGCCGGCCCGACACCCGAGCCGCACTGCATGCCGGGAGGCCTGCGGGACGCCGACAGGGGTCACGACCCCCCTGACCCCCAATCAGAGAACCCCGCGCCCGGCCAGGGGAGAGACATTAAGTATGACTCTTGAGAGTGAGGGGGGGGGGTTAGTTTTCGAAAATATAATACCAACAAATAACAAATTTTATTGAAATTGAATTATATGACGAAAAGTGGTAATATTAAAGTTTCCATTGCCAAAACCCCGACGTTTGGAGGAAGTCCGGGTGGGGAGGGGAGGGGGGCTTAAGGGGCGGGGGGCTTCCTTTTTGGAGAAAATGTTTGTTTCTATTGATTCAAAGCGCTTTCCTATTTATGAGGTCAGAAGGTTGAAATTACAAACTGACAAGAACTATTGGCAATGTAAAAATAAAAATATCCCGGAATTTTGCATCCAAACCTGGACCAAAACTCAAACGGAAAACAGTGTATACTCAGTACAGAATCAGTAGCATTTCAGTGGTAAATCAGTGGAAATAAGTGGGATTACAGTGGTTGAGCAGTGGTAAATCAGTATGTCCGAAATATTTAAATGAGCTGCGGTATCAAATCAGTACCATACCAGTACCATATCAGTAGCTCATTTAAATATTTTGGATTATGGAAGTATGTACTGCCATTTGTTCCGGCCGGGAATATTCTTTTGTTTTCTGCTACTTGAACAGACCCCCAAATGATATAAAATGGCCCTTCCCCATCTCCATCCCCTCCTATCTTCCCGCTATTCCCGGCTCTCAATAGACAAATGTCGATCAATTCCCCCCCCCCCTAACACCCCCTTCCGGAGTGACCCAACCAGCGACACTTTTACAGTTCATTACGGCCCCCGACGCCCTATGGTACGCGCCCATCGATTGGCTATTATTCCTTTATACCGGAAGTAATTGAAAAACGCTCGGCCAATCAGAACGAGTTTAACGGCGGCGCGCGACGGGTGTGCGCATGCGCGGGTAATATGGCACCGGAAGTAGATTGGTTTCTGGGATACTTGTTTCGCTGAATGTGTCTTTCGCTGGTTCTCGTCGGGTGTCAATGAATGACCCCTACACGTCGATGCAGCTTGCCGGGAACAGATGGGAACGACCGGGAAGTATTTATCCGTGTATGACCCCCTCCCCTGACCCCCCTTTACCCCAATATACGGCTAATACGCTGTAAGAATACAACACGGATAGTGAGGGAGGCATAGTATCCCAAAGGACGGGAGGGGAGGGGGGGGGGGGCACTGATTCGTTTAGGATATAGGCACGTGCCTAATCCCTTTTGACAGATCTCTGCTATTCCCTTATTTTAGTTAAGTTTTTTTCTTCTTCCTTGCACCTCAAAATATATTGCCCTTTATGATACTGAATAGTTTTTCTCCAAATCCCATTTGAACATTTACAATACACAGAAATGCAGTGAATAACCATAACGGTTAATTCCTGCCACTAACTCTAGATCTGTTAGTAACAGCTACCTCTCATTTTTCGTCCGTTACCAGAAGTTCCCCTGTCCGTTATGAGTTGGCAACCAAACCTAGGGGAAGTGCCCCCCCCCCCCCCCAACTGGAATACCGAGTTCCTCTTCCGGCTACTTGGTATTTTCAAGGTGCCTATGGCATCTACTGACCATTCGAGAGAAAAAATTGTTTCATGAGTAAGATATGTGTTTACTGAATATTACTTTCTTTGGTTCAAGTGTGTGTTCACTGTTAGGTTATACTTCTCATATTTCAATTTCAATGAATATTTACTCCCATCCACTTTGTTTATTAGACAAAGTCAATGCAATGCTACCTTTTAGTTAACTAAAGACGCTCTGCGTCTCAGCTAGGCGAGTCAGCTCAAACAGAGAAATCAAGTACGTTTTATCGGGGGACAGAAGATTTTCCGCCACTGACCGTCACTCTCCAACCAGACCTCAGTGAAAGTTAAGGATTGCTCACTGCTTGGAGAGTGACGACGTGATAAATTGGAGATCACCTGTCGCCTAGACGACGTTGTTTGCGCCGGGGTGTTTGCGTAAAAATGTGAACGACATTGGTCCCTGTGACGATGTGGGGTAAGGTAACTCTCATAGATGATGCCAACATCGATGCTTTCAAGTCTGATATGACAGCCTCAGGCAGTTCTCCCCATCTAAATCCGTCACTGCGAAGCATTCCTCGTGTAGAGATCATAATGTGACGCCGGAACGACGTTGGTTGCTGTGACGACATTAATATTGGTCACCATAGCGACTCTACTTGCATAACGTCATAAAAGTGGATGTCACAGATGCAGCAATCTTTTTAAGAATGAAATTGTATGTTTATTTGTATCTAATTTAAAAAGTTAAATCATATATAGCAATATAAAAAAAAGTTGAAATACAGTTGTGAATCTCTTTTTGCCGTGAGTTCCTTCTGCTGGATGCAAGTCGGCAGGTGGAGATGTCTAAGTTCTAAGGTATTATGGGAGGCTGAAACCAGCGAAAAAACATGGCGGCACATGGAGCAAATCTCCGTTTTACATAGAGAGGTAATAATGCTTCGTACCTCCGGACAAGGCGCCCACTCGGTCAGGATTTATTTCCATCCTCGACTTTTTGACTTAATCAATACTAATAAACTGTTCTGTTCTGTTCTGTGTGACATCCAATGAAGCTAATGTAAACGGTGAAAGTACATGTATGCTGACAGCTCAATCTGACGATTTTCACTAAATTTCCGATGTGTAAAGATTAAAGCAAACCTCTCCCCCTTCACCCTCCCCCCGGCCTCCACCCTTGGCGCTACACCCTGGTCAAACATGAAAGGGTCGCGACAAGTCCTGTTCTCTATGCATTATTAGAAATAAAAATAAGCAGAAAAATGAAAATTATATAAAAAGGGAGTAGTAAATGTAGAAGTTCATTGAACAGTTATAGGTATCTACCTGATATGAAATGGAACAAATGGCCCGTGTTGTCTTTCTTGACTTAGAATTATATTGGCCAAATGTTCTAAATAAATATCTTAAATAGACAGTGTAAACTTAAACTTAAAGGTGAAAATATTTCGACCGCTTTGCTATTTATGATTATTATATGTTTATATATTTCACAATGTTACTCAGAATTTCATTTTCGTGTGATAGAAATGGACAAACATGAAAATTGGCACAGTTGTTGTCCATGGACAGTAGGTTAATTTAATCCAACTTGTTCGTAAATTTTCAATTCTTGTGGCCTTACCCCAAAGCTGTAGAGAAGGCGGAAACCCTACAAGTATACAATTTGGAAATACGAGTTATTAACGTTCACCTGGAAACATCTCAATGGAAGTATCTCAATACAATGATTTTTTTTGTTACTAAACTTAGTTTACTTTGCGGTGACGGATCTAGATGGGGGCCTATAGGGGACACGCGCGCCCCCTCTATTTTTGACCAAATATTCTATTTTAATGTAACATTCTCGGACCCAGAGGATCATATGGAATTCTCTTCAATAGGGCGCCCCTCTACCCCCCCCCCCCCCCCCCCCCCATTTGCAAATTCCTGGATCAACCCCTAGTTCTGGCCACCAACTAAGAATTAAATGTTTGTACCGCGAGGTTGGGATTTTCCGAAGTTCATGTCTTTCATGGACAATGAAATCGGGTAGGATATCGAAGATGACACAAGGGACAGCTACCAGTAATCTGTCGAAATTATGAGAAAGACAACATGACAGGGATAAATAGATGGGGAAGGGACATTTAGTCCCATATCTAATATTACCCCAAACAGTTTTTTATATCAGCTGTATATCCGTTGCCGTTATATACAATTCTGATCGAGAACTTGTACCTTGCAAATCCCATGTCAACCCTGCATAAACACGCGAGCTTTATAATTTCTATAAAGTATTTTTAATAACGGAATCATATTTGACATACAAAAAACGGCGCAGGATTGAATGATACCAGTTTTCATTAAAACCTCTCCACACAAAATAATGCTTAACTATATGTAAGATCAATGTCTATGTATACAATAAGTTATCAAAAAAGTTAATATTAATCATCTCCAGGACGAAAAGGACAAAGTTGTAAAAAGATACATTTGCTCTTACAATCCATATACCAAGTATGCAGCGACTCTTCAACATCGTGTCAAGGACACCATAATTGTTGAGTTGAGTTGATTTGGAAATGACAAGAAATGTGCGTTTATACACCAAACATCTCATTAGCCTCTTCCTGTATTTTTTTGTATTGGACCAACATCACCTCTTATGTGATGCATCCTAAAAGAGATGGCAACCTTGATGATCATTACAAATAAATCCATAAAAAAAGAAGTATTTCTTTGATAGAATTTCACCGCCGCGACGCGTTATTTGTCACATGTAAATGACCTCAGTTCCCGTCGCAGTTTCATACTCTGACACTTATCATTGCATGTATAGTTGTGATATAGAGGGATAACACGGACGGAAACTGTATTTGTTGAAATTTTGGCGAAATTCAGACTTTCTAATGGATGACGGTTGTGCGCCTCTCGACGGCTTTTACATATTGCATTATTCATAATTAATTTTGGGAGCTAGAAAATAAAGAATATTGATGACGTATTAATCCGAGAATTAATATTCTATCATTTTACATTCTGTATGCAACCGCAAATTGAGATCTTTTTCTAAACAAGGGGTTGCGTGAAAAATACATTCAATGATGTCACTTCACCATGCCTTTTAATGACTTTCAATTAATTTCCATGTCATATCCAAACCATTGTAAAAATATGGATCAAATTTTACAAAGAAATTAAACTCTAATACATCTGTTCTTCTGGGATAAAAAGCAATAAATCAAACTCGCCGGTTTGAAAATGATTGAGAATAAGGCAGAGCGGCTTATCATCCATGGTATGACTTTAACACTTGAGTTCTTCGAAAAGATTTTGACCCCCCAAATAACCCCATTTAAGGATAGACAACTGTTGATAAGGGGTGTTTTGGGGTGGTCGTAGTAATATGATCTTCACTTTAATATCATAAATACCATATTCATATACCATATACCACTAAATAGCCAACTGAAAACCCAACCTATTGATATAAATCATATAAATATAAGTCTGCTGGTGCCAGTGTATCAGTGTCGAGAATTAGAAAATTTAACTTCTCATGACTATTTTTTGAACAAGGATATCATTAAGGATATAATTGTAAATGTTCAATCAAATCATGCAAAGAAAAGATTGAAAATTATAGTTTGAAAATTTGTTCTGATATAGAATAACCTTGGGCGCGGCCTAAGGAATAATTTGGAGGAAAATAATATATAGGATGTATTAAAACTCCGATAGGAAGAAAAAAAATGGAAATGATATATTTATCCATAATCCCATTGAAATAACTCCACATGTTCAATCAAATCAAAGGAATATTTTGGCGGAAGATAATATATAGGATATATCAAAATTCCGATTGGAAAATAAAGAATGAAAATTATATTCTTTCTGAAATGGGGAAAAAAAGAGCGAATCCAACTCACCGTTGAGTCCGAAGATGTGCCTGTTGATGAGTGTCTGTGAGTAGGCCCAGGGGTTGGGGCCTGCCGTCAGGTCGACCAGGCCGAGAGGGGAGGGGGGCAGGGGGAACACCACCCCTCCTGGAGGAGGGGGCGGCGGGGGGTAGGCCGCCGTGGGGTGGGCCAGCCCCGGGGGGTACGGCAGGCCCCCGGGGGACGGGAGGAGGTGCGCGGGGGACGGGCAGGGGGAGGACGGGGACGGGGAGGGGCGGGTGACGGGAGGAGGGGCGGGGGAGGCCGGGGAGAGGTGGCCGGGGGGAGGCGGAGGGGAGGCCGGGGAGGTGGCGGAGGGCGGCCGGGAGGAGGAGGAGGAAGCCCGGGCGGGCGTCGGTCGCCGGTCGGACGGCGGTCGGAGAGGGGGTGGGGACGGGCGGTAGGACGGCGGGGATTGTCCCCTTCCCGGGCGCGACACTGGAGAAGCGGCGCGACCAAATCCTAACGACGGCGACCGGTCGGGGGCTGGCCGGGGAAGGCCGGGGGCGGGGACGGTCCCGTCGGGCCGGTCTCTCCGGGCTGTGTGCGGGTGGACGCCGTCAGAAATGTTCCCCGCGCCCGGGTAAAACCCAACTTGTCGTGTACTACTCACACTGCTACCCGCGACGCGCTCCGCCGCGTCCAAATGGCCGTTTATGGAGCTCTGATTCAGTCCACTGTTTTGTCCATTATGCCCGTTATTTTGGCCATTATTTTGTCTGTTATTTTGGCCATCATTATGTCCGTTAGTTTGCTGCAGTTTGTGGGTGTGAGAGTGGCCGTTCCCGTGGCCGCGCGGGCGTAAGATATCGTCAATGGATAGTACCTTGGACGCGGACGTCGGCGGCGCGAGCGGAAGCGGAAGTGAGCCGGCCGCCATGATGGAGCAGCGGTCGTCGAGGTCCGAGTCGCTGCAGCCGGAAGTGTCGTCATGGCGACGTGTCGCGCCGGGGGTCGCGGGCCGGGAGGGGCCGGGCGACGAGGAGGAACCCACCGACAGCGCGGGCGACACCGCGCGACGCGATGCGACCAACGACGACAGCGACATGTCGTCGTTTCCAGTTCCGGTCTTTCCTGTTTCCTGTTCCGGGTCCGGTCAAAAAGTTTCGTCCGGCAATAAACCAATTTGTCTGTTGATATATTGACAGGAAATCCCAATAAAGTTACGGATGTCTTTTTCTATCAGCAGTTTCTTCTCAAAGTTTCGTCCGACAATTAACCAATTTGTCCTTCGATATTCAGTAGAAAAAATGACAGGAAATCCCAATTTAGTTACTTCCAGATCTGCATACGGACGTATTTCCTATTGGCAGATTCTTCTAAAGAGTTAGTAGAGTCTTAACTTGGTATCCTAACAGATCGTAACAAATTGTATTCAGTATCCAGTAGTATTTCTGCTTAGCTTTAAACGTCTATGGGCGCGTGGGTAAATCGGTGTAAAACAGTAAAGTCTGTTTCAGACGCCGACCTCCTCCTGTTCCTCACAGCCCTGCGCGGCCCGCTCCGACCCCCCGACGGACCATCGTCGGCGTCCCGCGTCCGTCCAGCGTCTCCCTAGCGTCCGTGAAGCGTCCGTCCTGCGTCCCAGCCGCGTTCGTCGCCGCGTCGCCGCCAAATGGAGACATAAACCGGAGTTTTCTTTTCACAGGTCGACGCCAACTTTTAGGACGACTTACACTTGGATGAGGTGCGGGTGTTAGAGGTGTCAGAGGGGTGTGTTAGGGGTGTGGGAGCGGAGGCCTGTAGGTGCGCGCGTCCCACCGCCGACTAAGAGACCCCCGTCGTCAGCGTCGACAATTAACTCCACTAATTCACCACTATGTTGATTAGCCGCTGAGAATTAAGTGATAACACGCACAGAACGCCTCTTCTAGTTCTACCCCCTACCCCCTCCCCCTCCCCCCTCCCCCCTCCCCCCTCCCTCCCACCCGCCGCCCCAATACCCCATCGGGAACACGATCCAGTCCCCATGGACCAATCAGAGCGGCGCTTACATCGGCTGAGTGGTTTGTAAGCGCGGCTGTGAGTGGCCGTTTGGGGGGGTGGCGGGGAGTTGGGGGTGGGGGTGGGTGAGTGAGTTAAGTGATTTGTTGTTAAACGATGCTTTATTTAAACCCGGGCCTTGAGAGGGGGCCACGTGAATAACTCAGGGGACGGCACGGATTGGGGGAGGGGGGGTTACTCTGAATGAAAATCTCGGACATGCCTCATTTAAGGGCGGAGCGCAACTCAAGGTGGTTACCCATTGTGCAAGGCGACTAGGATTCTGGTCGAGTCAGAGATCGCTAGCAACTGATATCTGACAATGTCAGATATTTTCTATGCGGTTTATCATTTTCCGATATATTACTGGTCGCATTGCTCAATGGGAACACGTTTTTTTCAGGTCGTGTAATTTCAACCAGAATCAGGCGACAAGAACTGGTCGAAACGATCAGGATTTAATTTAATCGATCTATAGCCCTTCAGTCTCAGTCGTAACTTTTGTTGATAAGTGTGAAGACACGAGTAATTTTTTGGCTCGACTCAGTGGAACTAAAGAAAAGATCCAACTAAAATGGGGTGTACTTGAACCCTTGCACTGCGTTCATTTACATGATTCGGGTAGTCCTGAGGAGTACAATTTCTGATATAGAAAAGTGGAAAAAAATCACAGGAAAAAGGATTCAATGGATTGCAAAGCTGTTAGATATTAATCATAAGAACACCCGACGCAAATATATTTCAGAAGTGATATTCCCCACGAAGCCCCATGAAGCCCGCGGCCGTCGCTTTTCAATAAAATGAAGTGAGAATTTAAAGAAATTATTTAATCTCTTAGTTAAACAAAATAGTTGTCAAACCAACTTCAAAAGTATGAGGTTTCTTGAGGGACTATAGATCAAATATCATATTCCACCTTTCTATTTTGTAGTACAAAGATAAATAATGCCGCGATGCCATTTTGCTTGGAGCTCGTGTGCGGAAATAGACTTCTCAACAACTTACCCATAATGCACATTGATTCACTCCGGAAAAATTGAACAGCAACCCCTCAATAATTTTTTGCCTGAAATCTCCGTCAAAATAATCCCTGACTACACCCCAAGGAAGGGAGTGCATTTCTAGATCTATACCACTTGTGAGTTCAAACCGCGTCTGCTAACAATAATTATATCACCTATTATTTAAGATTAAAATTCTGGTGGTCCCTAACCACCTACCATAAAGCACCATAAGGCCCCTCCCCCACCCTGCCTCTGGTAATGGGATGCGACCCTCCCGGCGAAGGAGCGCGTGGCGCTGTAGGGAGGGGGGGGGGGCGTCCGACTAAGTGGGGCGTTGGTCTGAAGGAGGCTGAATAGTGATTTGACAGCCGGACTCGTGGAGGAGGCTCCAGAGTCCTCATGGAAATGAGCCCGATAACCAACCCCTCCCTCCCCTCCAACTCCCTACAACCCCCATCCCCACCTCTCCCATCCTCGCCCTCCGACCCCCCTCCTCCCTCCCTATCCCGTCCCCCTCTCACCCTGGGTCCATATACAGGGCGAACGATAAACAAATTAGCCCAGCACTTGTATCGAATCGATCCGGTCCGGCCGGCGGATGAGGGGGTTAGGTGGAGGGGGGGGGGGGGGTGGAGGGGGGGACAGGGGATAGGAGGGGAGGGTTCTTCGCTGGGAATGGACTAATGATAAACTTTAGAAAATGCTGTTTATTTAATGGAATATTAAATAATCTGGTGTGTTTGAAGTATATTAGATGGCACAATCAGAAATCATATTTGGTTAGTTTTGTTTCTATTTGCGTTTATTGTATCTTTGTATGTATGTATGTTTAGCGATGTTCTGAATAAAGAAAGTGAAGAAATACTTAATCATAAAGGCTATTATTACACATGTTTCTAGAGGAAAGGACCAAGTGTAGCTGTAAGCCTAATGAGGATGTTTACTTCAAAAGCTTTCCTGCAAATACTAAGCACTGCGACTACAACTTGCACTATTGTCCCAGTAAAAGTTGTTCAGCCCCCCCCCCACCCCCCTCACCCCTTCCTGCCTTCTGGAGGGGGCAGGGGCACGTGTCTGCTTCCCACTGTTGTGTATGTTGGGGTGGGTGACTTTGTAACATGGAGGGGTGGATTATCATACCCTCTCCATTGAGGGGGCTGCATAACATTAACGTAAGTATAACAGATCTGTAACAGAGACCAAGTGTTGCAAATAAGGTAACGGACACCAAGGTATTGCAAAATCCATTAAGAAATATCCACTAGGAGTTAATTTTACCCTCCCTTGGATTAAAGTACCCTCCCTTGGATTAATGTAGCCTCCCTTGGATTAACATACCCTCCCTTGGGTTAACATACCCTCGCTTGGATTAACATACCCTCCCTTGGATTAACATACCCTCCCTTGGATTAACATACCCTCCCTTGGATTAACGTACCCTCCCTTGGATTAACGTACCCTCCCTGGGATTGATGTACCCTCCCTTGGATTAACATACCCTCCCTTGGATCAATATACTCTTGGATTAGTGTACCCTCCCTTAGGTTATTGTACCCTCCCTTCGATTAACGTACCCTCACTTGGATTGACATACCCTACCTTGGATTAACATACCCTCCCTTGGATCAACGCACCCTCTCTTGGATTAAGGTACACTCCCTCAGATTAACATACCCTCCCTTGGATTAACGTACCTCCCCTTGGATTAATGTACCCTCCCGCGCAGTCATTAAATAACGATAATGGGAAACGCAATCTCCGCCCGTCACTTGTTCCCGGCCCGACGCCCCGTCATATCCCACACTCCGCCCCGGCACCAGCCGACAAATATTAGACCTCCCCATCATGCACCGCGCGTTCCCGCCAACAGACACCCCCACCTACATCCCCATCCCCCATCCCCGACGACAGGCTGCGTCCCACTCAATTGTCGTCTGCAACCCGATCCGACAGCCACCCGACACGCCGCAGACGACATTCAACTTCCGGCCGAGTTTTGGCGGGAAAACGGAGACGGCGAATGATGAGATTATGGACGCAGTTTGTGTTATGGGTGTGTGTGTGGGGGGGGGGGGGGGGGGGGGTGGGAGTTAGGGGGGATGTGGCGCCTACCGGAAATGGACATCATCCGGGACCTGTGGGGGGCTAAGAGCACGTTCCACGGGGACGCAGTATGAGGACGCAGACGGCAAAATGTCGTCTGCCGGGAGGGGGATGAGTAAACTGTCGTCTGCTGCCGCCATTATTGTCATTCCGCACACGTCGCCAACTCTCGGGTAACCGCGCGAGATCTCGGCGCGGGGCGAGACTTGGCGCGGGACGCACGACCGCCATTACTGGGACCTGTGGCGGCCTTTAGTGTATATAAATTAGACCAGGGGGCGCTGTGCATGGTGTAGGAGGGGGGGGGGGGGGTTCCTGTAGGCGGGGGGGGGATAGGAACCCGGGGGGGGGGGGGCACTTGAGCTTGAAAAGTACTCATTGCCAAACGGACCCGCCAAGTGGGGGCGGTTGACCACGTTTAAAGCAAAATAGGGGGGCAGCAAACAATATCCACAGAACAATATGGGGGCAATTTAATTTAATTAAGTATTGCTACTTTATTTCAGCCAAAAAAAGACTAATGTTTTTTTTATCAGAAGTTTTCTTTAGCAATTTTGGTGGTTTCTGTATATTTTCTGGTATTGACAGACTTTGATTTTGCCGGGCGGTGATCTGTGGCCCCAAAAAATAGGGAGCGGTCAACTAAAATTCAGGAGGGGTAAGTCATAAAAAGTGGGGGCGGTACTTTGGTAGTGGGGAGTAACCATCACAGAGTCAGTGGCCCCCCCCCCCTCCCCGGGGGTAGGAGAGGTACGTAGGGGTAGGATAGGGGGTAGGGGGGTGTTGTTGGGGGTGGGGGGGGGGGTGAAGGGTGGGGGGGGGGGGCGTGAGAAGCGCCGGCTGGCGGCAGCAGACGACAACGACGACGAGGAGTGCTCTTTGCCTCTATTATCGCCCGACATAAATATCATTTTCTGCGGGATGCGCGGGGCATGATGGGTACTGGACGCGGATCGGGTGGACGGTGGACAATAGGGGGCAATCAGATGGAGTGGGGAGGGGGTGAGGGAGGGGGGGGTGAGTAGACGAGGGGGGGGGGGCTGGTTCAGTTGGTGAGGAGGAACATGTCTATGACTGCCAATCAGTCTACGCCTCCGCCGCTCCAAACTCATTACTAAAAGTCGATTACAACTTTTTCTCCCTTTTAGGGGCTCCCTAGCTCACGGGGCAGGTTGGAGATATAAAAGAAGCCTGATATAAATCCTTAGTCATTAGTTTTCAACAATTTTAGGTGGGTAATGCTAAGATAAAAATAGAATAACAACGTGAGCTTTACAGGGGCGGATACAGGGTTTCTAACAAAAAAAAAGGGCTCAGCAAAATAATCTATGCTGCTTCTTGGTATATATGTAGTCCAATAACTATCGGAAGAGCTTTTTTTTATAATAGAGATGGTTGGATTTAACAAGATAACTTCTCCATCTTTTTCTAGTTTTGGGGTCCAAGAAAAGGGGAGGGGGTCAGGACCCCTGGATCTGCCCCTGGATCCGCCCCTACCTTACAGTATTTGGAAAAGCAGCTGGGGAGGGAGCTATTAATTATTTAATTGCGCCATCTTTTTAGTATCTTTAAACTTTGTTTTCGGAATCCTTAGAAAAGCTCAGAGAAAGATTTCGACTAACTTTAGTAGTTTTGTACACATGCAGCCAATGTGGAAACAACAGTGGGGAAAAAATCTATACAATAAATATTCATACAAACTTAGTTTGTTGGGAAATCAACAGGCTTGTTTCAAATAACAAGTCACAAGGTTTTTTAGCTTGAAGTTTTTGACATTTAGGTCTTATAAACGACACATTCTGGATGTACAGATAACATCAGTATTTCTATGGTAACAGACTGTATTTTCTGAGTACAAAGGAATCTTTTGTGACATATCTCTCACATATTAGGTGATTCTGACATCTGTTGATCGTCTGTAAATCCCGCCTATCCCTTACATACAAAGGCTTTGGATGTTTCCATGGCGACAAACACCTTTCATGTTCTGTTGGCTGCATAACTCAGCTTTATGTGACATATCTCTGTTTTAGAGAGACCTTAGGGGCTTTAGGCACAGTCTGCAGCCAGCATTTAGAGAGGGCATTGTCATGAAGCTTGGTTCTGTAAAGGTAGCCTTTGGGGAAGGGGTACTTCCCAGCCAAGCTGCGATGTAACAGAAACATTTTGCAACTATACTTTTTTAAGTCAGTCTGGCACTTACTAAGATGGCACGTAGCAATTATGTTATTTAAACCAAAACATTATTTTTGGGTGAGGTTAGGATGAAATCAAAGAAGAACATTATAAGAACATTCTGTTTAGGTTGACTAACGTAACCAGAACATTGTAAGGACCTCTCAGTGCAACATTGCAGCAGTACATTGCAGCAATGTTATTGGGAGCCATCAAAATAACATAACAAGAACCAATATAGAACCAAACAGAATGTTGCTGCAGCATTATAATAGTCACATGCTTGCCTGGGTTGATCTAGAAATGGGTACTAACTGTGGTCGGATCCTGATGTGCTCTAGCTGTCGATCGCTGATTGTGCTTAAAAATGGGGTTGTCAAATCATCAAACCACCTTTTAATAGAGCTGTTAATAATATATTATATGCTATACTAGATTAAAAGTCAATTGCTGGCCATTATTAAGTGACACTCCATGGGAAATCCAAGCTTATTGCAGGTATAGATAAGCTTGGATTTCCCATGGAATGTCTGTTTTATTTAAGTTCCTTCATAATGGCTCTCAAATAAATCATGGTATTCTTAAATCAGAAGAAATTTGTGTTTTTGGAAGGGGCTGTCTGTGAGTTATCCTGAAAAAAAGGGGGGGGGGATCTGTCAGTTTATGACGTCGTTTCTGTGGGACGTAAATTCCCCCAAAAGGGGGGGGGGGCTGTATTTTCGCCGTTGGTACCTACTTTCATAATTATACTGAGTGCCCCCCCCCCCTCCCCTGGGAAAGGCAGGCACATTAAAGTGTTGTATAGTGCACTGTGTATTGTTAGATTGGGCGGCAGTTATTGAGATGCAGGCAGTTTTCACAATACATGGGAAAGGAACGACTGGGGAACTGCATTAACAAACTGGGACAATTGTAACTTTGTAAAATGAGTTAATTTGAATGGTCATGGAATCAAGTTAACAAAAGGAACATATCATAGTCTTCTTTAATGTACTCGGTAAAATGTTGAAGTGACAATGTAATATCCCATAAGGACTTGAAATGTTAACAAAAATAAATGCAGTTTGTTTTTTCCCTTTGAATTGAATAGAAATCATCAACTAAAAGGTTTTTTAATTGACATATGGTAGATTTTCCTCTTTACATCTTTCCAGAATCAAAATACTCCTTAACGAATGGAAACTTATCTCTAAGTAACAGTAACACATCTGTATCATCTCCCTAACCCTCCATTAGGAGGGTTAGAAGCGGAGAAGAGAGCTCGCTCCACAATAACAGATATGAATAAGGTGCTCAGCGAATAAGGTAAGGTAAGAGTCCCGCGGTGAATAGGGTAAAGGTGGGGTATTATGGGCCGGGCGTTAAGTCCCGCCTAAGGCTCTCCACCACCCACCGCCCTACCGCTTAATGGAAACACGCCCCGAACGCTTTACGCTTCTTTCAGCTGGCAAAGTAGAAAATAATCTGAAGTCAGGCAGAGGTGTGCGCGGCGGCTGACAATCGTTAACTGTAATTTGTTCAGCTCTCCAGCCACAACTTTCCATTAGCGGCTGCATTACGAAGGGCCTGTCAGCTGTCGCATTACCGCCTCTCAGCCCCGCCCAATTCCGCCCCCCCGCCCCCCACCGCCCAATTCACTTTCCGCAGCAAAAGACCTGGTCACATAGAGAGACCCAACTCAACTCAACAGTCTTACAACTCAACAGTCTTAAGGGGTCGAGTCTGGATTACTGCAAAATATGCAGTATTGATTAAAAACCTATGGGTGGTCACAGAGACTGTAATGTCTTAATTTCCCTGTTCATGCATATTAAATGATGCTTTAGGGGGAAAAAATTATCAGATTGGATTAATAAGTCAAGACAGTTGGGAAGAGTCTTAATCATAGAGCCTTAAAACTGATTGAGACTGAAGACCATTCAACCCCAGATGTAATGTCACAAAATGTTATGATAACATTGCAGAATGTAACAGAACGTAATTGGAGTGAGGAGATTGGGTCTTAAGACTATTAACGACTCAAGACTGTGCAGTCTTAGATCTTTGTCTTCTCAAGATTAAAGACCAGAGTGATTAGAAAACTCAAACTATTATTCTAACCCCACGTGACATTGCAGGATTATCTGTGACCCAAATCAACTAGACTGTAAAATGTTGAGTTCAGTCTCTGTATGTGACTGGACCTTAATACTTTCCCCCCACTAAGCTGTCATTTGCGCATGCCCAGGCCTTCCGACATTATCCATACTTTTCGGACTATCATATTTGATCTTTTTCGAAGGCTGCAGCGTCTTAGGCACTAATATGCAGGTAAAAATCAATTAAGTGGTTTTGGAGAATGGGGGCGTAAGGAGGCGGGGCGCTGGGTGGAAAGGTGCGTAATTGATATCGATGTCATGCCATTAGTGAGTTGACGGATGAGTGCGAGCGAGAGCCGAGCGAACATCAGCTCCTTATTCTGAAACGATTTTTCTCCCTTTTTTTCATCCTCTATTACGTCTTCGCTCAATTCCATATTTCCATTTCATTTCATCGTCTTAGCTTTCAGTACACGTGTAATTCCTGCATCGTTTGCTTGAGCTTCTATCACCTTGTCTTTCATTCTTATTGACTCTCCTCACAATGATACCTCGTCATACCTCGTCATACTAATTCACTTGTATTATACTAGTCTTCAAATTTAGATTTTCAAAATTTTAATACATGGATGGGGCAACTCAAATTCTTACATAAAGGCGCCTCCCCCCCCCCCCCTTTTTTTTTTTCTTTTTTTATTCTCTGGATCCGTCCCTGACCTATATACACCTTCCTCATTCCTGACACCATCTTCTGCACACTCAGCAACTCTCCCCACTCCTCCCACCAACTTCTCTGCCCATCCCTAGGCCTATCTTACCCTATTCCCCGCTGACCGCTTTAGGTGTAGTCCATTCTGACCCAGATTGACTTGGACGTAACCACAGTCTACCTTAGCATGTGCCCGGTGTGATTGGCAGTTGTGCCGAATCTTGGCATCTCGGGGAGAGCATGAAAATTCACCAAAAAACCCTTAATTTTCTTAATATTGCAAACTACATAAATTAATTCATTAATTTTTCATTATAATATATATAAATACCATATATGAATACGTTAGGACAAGACATATGCTTGGAAGGGAGGTGAGAAAAGATTGACTTAAGTGATATTTTATGATTATTAAAGAGAAAAATGTAAACACTAATGCTATGACTACATCGTCTGTTTGTCGTTTCTGTTATCTTTGGTCGTTTGAACAAACTGAATTTTAGTTGAGGTGCTCAAAGAGTACCCGTCTTGAAATGTATGGTAAGTAGTATAATGAATCTGAGTAATTCTGCAGGCTCATATAGAAGAAAATCATCGTACCTTATTTTGGTTTAGTTGAATATTTGTTGTAAATAATGGTAAGAAATCAGACCCCCATTCCTGTTTTTCAATTTTCTTAAATATTGCCCAATAAACAATGACCGACGTAAGACAAACAAAAAGGGATTATCTTCTACCAACACGTTGACTACTGAGGTGATCCCTGCGTTTTCATTCTAATTCTATTCATTGCTGACTAATAATGATGGATTTTCAGAGATGAGTATAGTTCTGATATATTTCTATACATATTCTAAGTGCAATGTAAAATTATAAAAACTACCAAAAATACTATTCTTTTAATGGCAAAAATGCTTAGATAAATAACAACATCAAAAGTAAGACCTATCGTTATCCCTACCCCATTCATGTTTTGTCTCCTCAACACTTTGAAGTCGTGTTTTAAGACATATTTGTGTGGTAAGATTTCCTTTTCAATGTGGTTTGTTTTTTGTCAATCCTTCTTCACTGCCACCACTTTATTGTAACTTATACGTTTAAGCACGATTCATGCTGCATTTACAGTACCCCAACATACCACACTTTGCGTGTTAAACCATGATGTGTTGTGTTTTGTGTTCCTTTGCGCAGACCTCAATGCACGTTTTACATGTCAACTGGGAGATAAAACGAGTGAGGCTCTAGATGGGTGGGGATCACCTCAGTAGTCAACGTGTTGGTGGAGGATAATCCCATATTGTTTGTGTTAGATTGGTCGGTTGACCAGTTTATGAAAAAATGTAAAGGAAACAAAACAGATGGGAAAAAAGAAAAGGGAAAAGGGGGATCCGGGGGCACAGCCCCCGATTTCCAATGAATATTTTCTAATAGATATTCACAAACCTAAATTTTTCTTGTCTTAAAAGTATTCTTGTATAACCTTTGACCGGCACAGCAACCTAACCCTAATCCCTCAATGTTGTGGTTGGTTGCCGATGGGTGGATCCCCATGTCGTGTATCAAATTTTAAAAATGGCTTTGTCGCCATGTAAATTTAAGAATAGATCCTGTTGAATGTCATTAAATATGTACTATTTCGCCTGTCAATTTTAAGAATTAGCCATAGGCCTGTCGCCATGGCAAATTTAAGAATAAGCCTAAATGTATACTATGGGATACTATGTCGCCTGTTTGTTTTAAGCATTAGCCCTTTCGCTACATCAAATTTAAAAATAGGCCCTGTCGCATGTCCCTTAGCGGAAAAATTGGCCCTGTCGCGGTTTCGAATGTAGGGGTCCAGAGCCATACGACTAGTAAAACCAGGATTTCCGTTTTAAAAACGACCATTTCAATTACACTGAGTGTTAGTAGTGGGGTGATAAAGTAACAAAACACGCCACATGAAGAAGCGACACACATTTTACTTGGATTTATTTTATACGTTCTGACAAGACAACAAACAAATGTTCTCTTCTAACATGTTTTTTTCTTTTAAGCGCGTGTTTTTTTCTATTTAACTCATACATAGTTTAGAAATTGTCTTTTATGTAAATGAGATGATCAGTCCCTTACATACGTTGCAAAATAGATTTAAGGGACCTTCCATTAAGTACGTACCCACATTTTCGAAAATCTCATAACCCCCTCCCCCCTTGATGCGTACATACTGAATGGAAGGCTCTCAATACACTGTTTGTTTTCAAAAGAATTTATTTAGTTCTATCTGCCTTATACAAGCTGTCCGTATTGAACAGCTTAAAACAATAATTAGACGTTTACCTTACAGGAACAAAACCGACATTTTCTTGCTATCATTCAACAAATAATATATTCAGATTTCTCGCCTTTCCGTGGATGGTTGCTCTTTTTACTCTCTCTACTGTGATTGGCTAGTTTCGTTTCGCTGGTACTTGACCTCTCTATTCACTAAGGCCATGTTAATCGCCGGGAATCAGCTCCATCCGGGCACATGAGAACCACTAATAGCTGGCTTCCTGCCGAGCATGCGCAATGAAGCGCCGCGCGCACCTCTGACTTCCGCCACGTGACCGGCGCGGGCAGCACGCATGCGCGGAGAACCAATGAGGCGGAAGTGACGTCAGAACAGGACATGCGCAGTGACATGAGGAGGGGGACACGTGTGGGGGGCGGGAGGAGAGAGTTGGTTGGGGGGGGGGGGAGGTGATGTGTTCAATGGAGAGCTGAGCAGGGCGATTGAGAGAGAACGGAGGGGGGGGGGGGGGCAATTTACTCCTGATAAAAAAGGGGTGAGGTAATTAGCAGTTTTAGGATTCCCTGCGGAATACGTTCATTTCCAGGATTTCTATAGACGTTTTTAAGGGTAGGGAAACCAATTTGATTATATATCCTTCTCTCATGTCTACCCCAGTGCATGGTTCAGAAATACGTCAGCTTTATGTCAGTTTCGGTGTTGTGAAATCTATCCTCTTAATTGGCAAGGGAATCCATTTGTCCCTTAAATAAAGAGTGTTTTATTGCAATTTAACAAAATCGTTTACAATTCTTCCCACTTCAAAAAGTAAATCGCTACGCCCACTCTATCGTAAAAGAATAATGTTATGGCCCTGGAAGTCAAGCTCTTCGCAAAATAGCCTACTTATGACATATTTACAAACTAACATTTCCCCTACAAAGCAACCCCTCCCCCCCCCCCCCTACAGAGTGGTGTGACTGTCCGGGGGCGGCGGGTGGTCGGTGAACACATGGTGAGACTCCACGCACCCGAAGCTCCGACATCAAAGGTTCGAGTCCCGCGGGTCAACCCCCACCCCCACAACACACAGAAACACCACCCTGCTTGTTCTAGGAGTGACGGGGGGATGGGGGTACTTTGGTACAAAAAAAATTAAAGAGAATGTTTCGAGCCATCATGCCCGTTTTGAACCGTAAGAACAAATTGTTCGATGTGTAGGCAATATATTTTGGTAGGTTTTCTATAGAAATATGAAATTTCTATTTTGTGGCATGTTATTGGTAACAGTTATTGTTATGTTTACAAACACGTTGATCAAATGCAAGTCATATATTAGATGGGGAGTCTGGTCTAATTATAAAATTAAAGGCAGACTTATTAACTGATTGAGGATCAGCTTGCATCCATGCACACTATCGGAGATGGCCTTGAATATTACTTGGAGGTAAGAAGCAACTTGAAAATGAAGTCCCAGAAAAACGGTTTCGGACAACATAGAAAAATTCAATTTAAGAAAATTCGAAAATTAATTATGACATTTGTATTATGTGTTTTAAGCTGTGAATGATTTTGTTTAGTTACAGCAATAGCCAAAAGTAATAACAGTAAATAATTTCGATAGTGCCCCCCCCCCCCCTCGCCTAAGCCAGCCTTTCCCCACCTTGTTCCCCCCGGTCCCCCCCCCCCCCACCTTCCCCCTCCCCTACATCTCCCTCTCCCACCACCCTTCCTTGTTAAGTGTTGCCGGTTGATTTCATCTTGGCCCATAGTGTTTTTTCTCTTCCCTTTTTGCCGAGGACTAACATTGATTTACTCTGTTTGGGGGCGTCATAAAGTTAGCAGAAAAGGCGCTATTCACTGTGTTTAGCCAATCAGCCGTTGATGAAGTCCGACCCAAAGTAGGGGTCAAGTCGCTGAGAGTCTGTTAATTATTGAGGTGTAAAGGAAACAACTAAACAGAGTAAACAAGTTGCGAAAGTATGACTGATCATATTTGTGCTGATTTATGTACAGAAGAGAATATTATCACTAATAAAACATATTGATATTAAAGTCATTTGTTGATGAACTTTTGAGAAAAGTATTTGATAAATTGACATCTGGAAATAAAGAATATAGGCACCATCAAAATCATAACTGTCCAGTTTCAATAATTATGGAAGAAAAGCAACCTGCCTTTTCGTTTGTATGAAGACTCTCAAAATTGAGTCTGAGTTGTTTGGAGAGATGCGACAGGTGTAAAATGATTTCAAGCTAATCCTCAAATTTATTCAAAAAAGTATTCCCAACAGTTTATTTCCCATCCCAGTCAGGTGGTCGAGTAATATGAACATTCATCCATCATGTGTGCTTAAATCAGAAACATGTCTCCGCCTCCCCCCGCGACACCGATCCCTCCCCCAAACAGAATCAGGTGGTCACAGGCGGCTCGGGGATTACGCTGTGAGCGACGCGTGGCTTAGACAAACAACGTTAACCCCACCTGACCCGAGGACGGGACGAGCAGGCAAAAACAAGGGACAACAAGGGTGGTGGAGGACTACGGTTGGATGGTTCCATCTTAAAGGGGGTAGCTACAGATTTGAAAGTTCTTCCCTATCATTGTGATTTTTTTGCCAAATCACATAGTGCTATGAACCCCTCAGTCTAGTGGAGTGAAGTGATTGAACATGCCAGTTAATATAAACTTTATAATTATTAACGTTATAACTGTGACATTCCAATAAATGCTGCTATTAACAGATGCGATAACCCATGATGCAATGCTGCATGAAGCTCCAAACAGCAAGTTTAATAATGTTCCCTCGTAAATACTTCCTCTCTTTTTACTTTCATAATCAAGTGCGAGATTTTGTAATTAAGAGTTAGGTTCTAAACATACAACCTTTTTTTACAAATATATCTATGAGACGATAGATTAGTTCTTCAAATAACCATCTCAAACCTCTGCTCGTACAAAAATGAATTTCAAAGAGTTGAGAGACTGAAGCTGCATCCCCGCTTGGGCGACTAAAGTTTAAGTATAGCTGGCCGATTAGTGTTAATCCTTTCTGTCACTGGCGACTTGTGCTTACTTTTGGTCTTGGTCGCCACCGTTGAAAAGGGTTAACAGCAGTCGCCCGGCAACTAAAATCTTAGTCTCCCATGTGTGAATGTGGCTTAATGTTTCTGTAGCTTGATTTTGAGGTAAGAGTACCCCCCCTCCATTCCCACCTCACTCCCTTCCCCCCTTGCTGGGAGTTTTGTAATGGTTGCCTGGTGCTCCACTTGTAAGGTGTTAACTCGCCGTGTTATCCATTGTTAACTCCCGGCGTTATCCATTGTTAGCGCTGTTTGACTCAGAAGTGGTCCTTTGTCTGATAAACACTCCGAGAGCGACCTGTGTCCGCCCGATTTATTATAGCCCGAAACAGCTGGTACTGCTGGGAGGGGGGGGGGGGGGGAGTATTCAGGTAGGGGGGGGGGAGGCAATCCAATGTGATCCTAGGATTCACTCTCAAGGACCATACCCACTAAGTGACTTTAGTAGCGACGGGCAATGGGCGACTGGGAGAATCATCATATAAAATTTTCGCCGGGCGATTGGAATATCAGGCAAGTTTGATATTTAACCACTGATTTTACCACGAATTTTACCAGCAATCCTTATCTGATTTACTGTCGCCCAGAAAACACACCAAACCCAAGGGAGTCGTCTATTGATCTGCAGTCACCCAGCGATTTCAACATAGATTCTCCCAGTCACACGTCGCCCGTCACCACTAGAGTCGCTTAGTGGGTATGGGCCTTTAGATCTGAGATCTGTAGCTTCCAAAGTGTTATGATATCTTGACATGGGATAGGAGGGCTAACTTAAGAGCACAAGTTAAACTAGGTTCAGAGGACTTATCTTAGTAAATGAGGTTCTTATTGCAATACAAAGGAAGGATGGCATCCGAAACAAAAAGAATTTAGGATTATTTTATTACCAAATTTCAGAAATACCAAAATACCAAATTTGATTTAACCCTATATGGAGGAGAGGGCCGCTGGTGAGGTTACATAAGTGGATTTGTTGCGTATTGTTTCAATAATCTACGGTTCAAAGGTAGGGTTGCAAGGGTTGACAAGTAGAACTTTTCCATATTTTTTCACATTTTTAAGGGTTTTATATTGAATTTGGGAAGGAAAGGTAGAACGTTTTGAAAATGTCCTTCATGGGGGATTGGCCCGCCAACCCTGTCACCCCTACTGCATACGGGCCTGAAGTATTAGCAGTATTTGTGGTTCAACTCTGAGTTTATCCTGATTTAGCATACGACACAACAGCTGGTACTGCAGTGGGGCAGTATTCAGGTATATTAGTTGTATGTGAGGTAAAGTGTGTTTAAAGTCCACGTCCACATTCTGAAGTATTACACCCCGAAACAGCTAGGGAAGCCTTTGGAGGTCAGTAATACTATTAGGAGTATCTGCGGTAAATTGGGTTTTTGACGTTCCACGTTGTCTTGATTTATTAGAAGCTTAGGATGCTTGGAGAGATCAGAACAACTTAAGTATAAACGGTAATAGACGCGTGCTTAATTTCCAATGTCTGTCCTGATTTATTATACCCCTAAACAGCTGTGTATGTGTGGAGAGGTCAGTATTAAGGTATTAGCAGTATATATGCGAGGTAAATAGTTTGGCTATTTGGCCGGACATGCCTTATTGTACTTCCGCCCCATGTTTCCGATATATCACTGGAGGGCTTCTTATTATCGGCCCCCTTATAGTTATAATGTGTCCTCTCTACATTGTTACACACATCCTGAACACCACCCCTTTCTTTTTTGTTGTCATCTATTGTCACTCGGACATTGATTCCTACCGGAACTTCTTTTAATCAGCCATCTGTGTCACAGGAAATGATCTTCCAATTCACTTTGAAACATCTATCAAAAGTCGCCTTGATGGATATTGGAAGAATCATAAACCATGTTTCCTTAAGCCCTATACCCACTAGATGATTTTGACCTCGGTGATCATATTTTATTCGGATTGCCTGTTAGTATGGTATATTAAAATATGTATGTTTAATCTGAATCGCCAGGATAATCACTGGACTAGTTTATCAGTGACTTTATCAAACATGTTCATTTCAATTTATCGCGTACAGGAGAGGCCCAGTGGGCGCAGCCATATTGGACAATGGGAAGTCGTGATTGGCTGAAAAGTCACGCTTGACCACCCACAGGAACCTAGGCCAAAGGTTTGTGGATGCGCAGAGCAGGACTCCCGAATGCGGAATAGCATACCAATGAGTGATCAGTTGAAAATTCAATTGCCAAAGTCAAAATCGCCTAGTGGGTATAAGCCTTAAGGGCCATGTCCACTAAGCGACTCTAGCGGCGACAGGTGATGGGTTACTAGGAGAATCATCGTTATTGACGCCGGGTGACTGGAATATCAGACACGTTTGATAATTTCCCAGCGATTTCATGGGCGATCCTGCACCACGTCGCCTGTCGCCCAGAAAGCACACTATACGCCTATCCACTATTTTGCAATCTGAGTTGCCTGGTGACTTTAACTAATTTGTCCAGTCACCCATCGCCCATCAACGGTCAAATCGCATAGTGGGTATGGGGCTTAAATAACTCACCCTCTTTATGTATGGCCACAGTCAGAGATAAAGCACTGTTTCCATGCAGCACTCTACCTAAAACACACATATCGCTGACAGCCCCTCCCACCCCTACCTACAGTCATTGACCTCTCCCCCCCCCTTCTCCCCCCCCCCCTCTCTCCCTTTACTGGTCTTACTGACGTTTGGCGGCGCTTTGTCCGCCTTTTCACATCTTTGTTTGGCGAATCAATGCGCTTAGCCCCCTCACCACCCCCACCCCTCCGCCTGTCAATTAGAGCCTAGTGTTTGTGTGTGTAGGGACTAGTTGGGGTTTGGACCAGAGCCTAGTTTACCTTGACATTCATATTAGCCACCCCTGTGCACACTCTGAGCCCCCCCCCCCCCCCCCCCCCACTACACACCCACCTCGTCCCCTCTTGACACCTGTGCTCTTCCCGTCACCTACCCCCCTCCCCCTCCTCACCCTACTCTTTGTGCCCCATGGGGGTGGGGGTGGGGGGGAGGGGAGGGAAGCTACAATCGGTTTTGTAGCTGAATTGTCATTCTGTGTTGGGGTTTAGTTGGACACTTTAATAATCGCATGTGTGCGTGCGTGCGTGCGTGCGTGCGTGTGTGTGTGTGTGTGTGTGTGTGTGTGTGTGTGTGTGTGTGTGTGTGTGTGTTTGTGTGTGTTCAGAGAATTTTACATTGTCATATTTTTCTCAAACAATATGGCACAAAACCATGTATCCCACATAACATTCTTAAGAAAAGTATAAATCTAATTAATGATATATACTATATCATTACTCAATCCAAGTAACTACTGGCGAAGTATAAAATATATAAAGCGTAAAATCATCAGTAAAACTAAACGGTGAAATATTTACTTAATCTTTTAAAGTCCTATAAAAGGTACGACAACTTGTGATGGCTGTATTACCCCCACCAAATACTGGAGAACTTCAGCTGCTGACCAACTCGGGCCGGGTAAACTCGGGTTGCTGTCGAACTCGGGCCAATGGAATGGAGAAGGATTTGTGATGAAAAGCAAACTAAATATAATATATTCCTCTCTTCTAATAGATTTCTAGGATTCATATACCTAAATGGCTAACTCGTCCCTATTCCACAGTTTATGGGTGGGGTAGTGCCAAAACTCCAGCGGCCCAAGTTCGACAGTGGTCCGAGTTCTCCAGTTACCACCCCAACCAATATAAGCCTATCTAGAGGACTGAAGAAGTTACTAGAAGAAAGGAGAAACATATCCCCACCTGCCCGAAACGCTCTCATGCACACCCTGGTACCCCCACTCGACCAGGATAGTCGGACCCCATCAGTGTTCTCCAATCTAAAAGATACCCCCTTTTCACGAATTTTACAACTAAAAAAGACCCCTTTTTTCATTGAAACGCGAATTTTTGGGCCCTCAAATATTGAACAGATGAAAAATACCATCCATTAAAAAATACCATATCTCTCAAGTCTAGGAATAACATGTACATATGTTTACATGAAAGAAATACCACTTTTCTCAATTTCGCGAATTCCGGGTGAAAAATACACCCTATTTTCAATTTCCGTGGACATGCGAATTTTCCTTGAGATGACCCCTTTCCTTAGAACGCTGATGTGTATCCATGAGGCTAGAGAGTGGGGATACCGGGGTGCACACCCCTCCCCCAACGCACCCACCTTTACCCCCGCCCCCTTCTCCAACTCTCCACCCCACGCCCAGCCCCACCCCGCCACTCCAGGCGTTAAGTGGAGGGTAAACGTCGCCTAATCCCGCCCCGCCTAAACGAGGCCTAATGAAGCCTAGGTTAGGCCGGATTAGGCTAATTAAGGCCTGAGGGTTAGGCTTGGGCCCTGCCTCTGCCGACTGCAGGAGGGGGGGGGGGCTACTCAGTCTTTGGGTCTAGGTACAGTTTGTGAGACTTCCCTTTTCATGCATGGCTTTCACTTCGTGAGTATGTGATGCCTGAAAAAGTAATGGATATAATGAAAAGAAGTTGATATAATATGATACCAAAGAAATTTCATTTAGTTCTAGATGCGCAAAGGTTTAGCAGTGCAAAAAATATGTATGCGAATGGTAAATAATCAAAAAGGTCTTACAATTGGCAAAGTTTTTTTTGTATATTTCTATTGTGCAGGTAAAATATTTTCTAATTGGAGCCTGAAGATTTTCCAACCACTCTGTATAAATATATCCCTTTACATATATCACACGTCCAAGGGTCGGGAGCTGAGATTCACTGAAGGAGACATATTATTTCTATTGTTTTCCCCATTTTTTTCACAGCAATACATGTTCCCCGACCAAATACCCCAATTCCACATACTACTTTATATACATATACCTCTCTCGTTGAGGTACTGGAGACGAGTCCTAGTTAAGTAGGTCTAAATTCGTTCTTGCTCTCTTTAGTTTTCTTGGTTCTTTATCCAAGAAGATTACAAAGGTGTAATTCTAAAGTCTATAATTTCTTTTTCAAAGATCAGTGAGGTCAGTGATAAGTCTGGACAGATGCATGACGCACCAGAGATCATACAATCAATTTATTATAATGAATTAACAATAAAGAGCTATTTTTTCCCAGGAGAACTGCTATTTGTTTTTGTCCCCCCCCCCCAGGAATAGCCTCTTTTCTCCTTATCTCACTTTCATTCTCCTTTTTTTAAAGCTCAATTTGTTATCATCGTTACTATATATACTTGTATTGCTTCTAAACAACTCGGAGGTGTACCGATGGCAATTAATCAGGGTGCAAGAAAGTTAAAATTTAATGTTAGTAAACTGTATGTCTACCTATACCGCATTCGGTAGTCCTGGTTTGTGCATGCGTTGTGCATGCGTCACCTTTCCTGTGGGTGGTCAAGCACGACCTTTCAGCCAATCAGGACCATCCCTTGTTCAACATGGCCGCTCCCAGTGCATATCTCACGTATGCGGTATACGAAATAGATGTCGAGCCAGTGGTTCGTGATAGTGAGCCAACATTAGGAGGGGGCTCACAGGGGTAGTTATTGTTCCTTTGTGAGTAATTACAGGGGGAGAAATCTATACTAAGACAATGGGCAACGCATGTTTAGACCACTGAGAGGGGGTTTTAGGTTTCTTAAAGAGCGTGTTGTGTATTTTATCTATCACGCGAGTGTCATGTTAGGATTGTCTAATGTAAAGAAAGAGTGAAGTATTGATAACAATAATAGAGTAATTCAGCGAAAGCACTTATGAATAAAAGCCACTGGACGTAATGAAATACATGTATAGGGATTTAGGACTGAATTTAATCATTAGCACAAACACATGCAATAGGACGGGTATTTTCAGAGCGTTTCAAGAGGGGTTGTGCTTGCCAGTTGTCACAACCATGGAGAGTTTCTTCTGATGGATCATTTCATTAGAGAATTAGTAAAACACTTTAGATGGGGAACATTCAACAAAGAATACTAAAGAACTTGATGTAAACTGTTTTTGAAAATGATGCTATAGTTCATTCCATTAACTCCTGATTTGTATATCAACAGAAAATCAACATCATCATTTATTCATCTAATAACAACAAGCACGATGTAAATTGTGAAATAGTTCTGAAACAATAACAAAAATAAGTGTATATACACCTAGTCAGAACTTGCATCTCATTTTGTATTGTAATGAACTTGTGGGAAAAAAAGATTGAATAGTAAAGTAACTGGATATAGGATTGAATTTCATGTATAGTCGTTCTTGAAAAAACGAATTAAATTTGAATTCAGACCAATGAGAATTCCAACACAACATCATGTTAGGTTTAAACCAGTTTTATTCATTTTATTGCTGACGTTTCATTCAGATTTACAGGGAAATCTCATGAGCCTGTTCAATAAAAAACAATCTCCTCCATGCAAATTGAATCCGTCTGGCTTTAAATTCCGACAAGCTTCAAGTAGGCACCAACCCCGGGGAAGAGAGGGGCGGGGGTTTTAGTTTCAATAAAACACGAGTGGTGGCGCCACTAGAACACGCATGCGCACGAGCCTCTTGTTGACTCAAGTCCTTGTGAAAATTACCTCCCGAATAATGGCGGAGAATGCCGGAAAATGCCGATCGCTTTATCAACCCCCTGCGCCTACTTGTCCCGTGATGATTCCCCGGGTTTTATGTCATTAAAACAAAGAGACCCCCGCCTCTCTCCTACCCTCGGGGGGGGGGGGGGGCACTTACTATATGAAGGTAGATACCAACGGTCAAACCAGAGCCCCCCGTTTATTTTATTTGACAGCCCATAGATAAAAAAAAACATACTCTGACAGCCCCAGAAAAAAAGCATTTATTGGCAAATTTTGTGGTCAAAATTGATTTCTGAACTCAATGATTAATTTCAGAGGCAGTATAAAGGAATTCAATTTCATACACTTAACTTTTAATCTAGTATTAAAGATAATACATCATTGACAGCTCCTCTAAAGGGTTTTTTGGTTTTTTGACAACCCCCTTTTTTGGGCCCAATTAGCAATTCACAGCCATAGGCCCTAGAGGCTCCGACCGCAGGTGGTACCCTGTCAGCTTGTGACATAACAGAAACGTTCTGCAACCATACCTTTTTAATCAGTTTGTTACTTACTAAGATCGCACGTTGACAGGGAGGTTGAAACCTCACCAAGTTAAAATTATTTTTTGCTGAGGTTACAATGAAACCAAAACAAGACATTATAAGAACATTCTGTTCGGGTTGAAGAACGTAACCAGAACATTATAATAATGTCTCAGTGCAACATTACAGTGCAACGTCACAGCAGTAGGTCGTAGCAACATTACTGGGAGCCATCAAAATAACATATAACAAGAACCAATACAGAACATTGCTGCAATGTTATTATAACGTCATACCTCCGGCTGGATACCCATTTTGGGACCAAGTCCCCCCCCGGCCTACCTCGCCCCCTCCACCCTCTCACCCCTCAACAATTCAAACAATCCCGACGGGAATCTCACAGCCGGTCGTCGGAGAATTTGAAAACTCTCCGACTTAAATCCGCCATTTGTCGTAATAACCGCCATCTTGGTAAACAGCACTGCGCGTGCGTCGGAATACGTCACGGAGCGGGAATAGACAGTTTGCCGAAAGTGGGGTCTTATGAGAAAAAAGTAAATGTTTGTTTAAAAGAAATATTATAATTGCGATGCAAGTTTGACATAATAACTAAGTGATATACTAACACGCAAAATATTCCGGACATTGTTGCCTATAGATCAGCAAGAAACAGCTCATCGGATATTTAGAGATTTAGCTTAATGAAATATAATTCATTTCACACAGTGTTGTATATCAACAAAAAACTTACTATTCGCACACTTTGAATGTGCCATAAGAGATACATTTACAAGAATACAAGAAATGGCAAGCTATCAAGAGGTGACAGAAGATGATTTTATTAGTGGTTTCGTATCACATACGCTGCATACACAACGTGTTAGTAGTATATACAAATGGAAATTCGCCAGCGGGGGACAGGGGGTGGGGGGGGGGGGGCAAAAAAGTCAGTCCCCTCCTCCCTAGATCGAGCAATGATTTTTGTCATTACCCTGCATTCGCTGTTTTTACAAATGTGAAGTTTTATTGTTCTCACTTATTTGAGAGCAAAGGAGCGTACCGTGTTTATGTCTGAGTAGTATATGGAAAGATAACTTTAATTCTTCGTACACATAGTTTATCTCATTCAGGCAACATCGTGTTGACACTCTTTTCACAATGAACGACGGTGCCAGACAAGGTAGCAGTAAAGTCCCATACCCCTGGGTAATTTTGACAAAGTTTTGACAAACTTGGGTAGAAAAGGGTCTATAACAGCCCCTAATTACCCTCCCCTGATGGATTCAGCAGCCAATGAAAAGAACACACCATTAAGTAGGGGGGGCCGGGGGGTCCTGCCCCCTGCGACCCCCGCTTTGTCCCCGACACCCAACACCGCCCCCGCCCGGCGATGACAGGGGGTTTTACGGATTAACAAGATTATCACGGATTGGGTGGTGGGGCTGTGGGGTTTGGGATGGAGATTATAGGCCTCCCATTAGATACCTACGGACATTTTCAAAAACATCAGAACCCCATCTCCCCTTGGGATAAACTTCCCATAGGATTTGTACTAGAACATACAGAAATTTCTAAATTGTCCAACCCTATCCCCTCATATACATTGAGGCGTCCGTACTCAATTGAAGGCCCCTTATTAGTTATTGGCTAGTGGAAGATGCGGTTGGAGGGGTGGAAGATCGGGGATGTAGATGGGGGAATGGAGGGAGGGTATCTGAGAGTCTATGGCAAGGGCGGATCTAGAATTCCAGAATCTAGGGTTCCATATGATTTCATAGGAAAAGTACTTAAACTTCATGCATACAGAGGTGGTGAGGAACCCCTTGATCCAACCCTCCTATGGGGCGCAAAATGTAGTATATGGGGAAGAAATGGTAGGGGTAAAGCAGCGGTTTTTATTATGATAAAGTACGTATTGAATAGTATAAGGTGTGTGTGGAGAGAAATACTATTTAAGGGAAAGAGTTTAGGTTAAGGTACTATTACACTACACGACTTGAGCTGAGATATGTCAATGTCGCAGAGAAATCACTCACATTAGAGACAAAATTCTTTGTTACACATGAGTAAAATACCCTGAATTGCCTATTTCAAATAACGATATCATGATTGCAAGCGATCTTTCTGTAATATCATCATATATCGCCAATATTGCAGCTCAAAGTCGTGTAGTGTAATTTAAAGGCAATTTTCTTAATTAGGCTGTAACTTCTTTCACAAACGGTAAAAGATCAAAATTTCAGTTTCAATTTACTCCTATAGATATAAGCTTTGATTAAAAAAATTATCTAAGAAATTTGACTGGTCAATAAAAATCAGGTTGAACACGCCAAAGTACCTTTAAAAAGTACAAGGCCTATACTGCATTCTCTTGTGGTGTACCGCCGAAGGCTTATGGGAGAATGGGGTTGATAGGATAACCCTAAACCCTATTGAATAGGACGGTGTCAAAATGCAGCTCTTGGCTCACCCCAAGTGACCAGTGTAGTACCAATTACTGTAAATGCCGGTTACCCCCTCAGTGGGGGACTGGACAGGGCGGCCATGACACCCCGGGGTCACGTGACCAGAAGGGGCAAGGAGGTTTATATCTAGTTGATTAAGAAGGAAGATGGATCTTCCTCACCTAATACTTGCTTCCTTCTTTATTATTCCCCGAATACCCCCTCTCCCACTCTCTTATTCCCCTCTTCTCCCCCTCATAACCTCCTCCCCCTCTCGTAATCCCCTCAGAGGGGCAGATCGGGGGGGGGGGAGGGGGGGGTCCAGGGGGTCCTAGCCCTCCCCCCCCCTTTTTTTTTTATTGGGGGGGGGTGGACTCTTAAACTACAAAAAGAGGGGAAAATGTCACGCGGGGACGCGCAATGTCACACAGTTTTAGTACTGAGCCTTTATACTGATCCCCCCCCCCTTCCAAAAATCCTGTATCCGCCCCTGCCTCTTCTCCTTCTAATATCATTTCCTTCTCTCAGCTCCCTAATCATTCATATTCACCTCCCACTCCTATCAAAATTTCAAGTGCTCACCTTGCATTTTGCCTATCAATTACCCAATTGTTCACTTTATACTTTATCGTGATATGTTTTATTATGCACCAGTCCCTCCCATTTTTGGTCACAGTTCGTCCCTTTTCTATTACAACCTGCCGTATTTTTACCTCCCCTTGTACCCCCATCCCCTAAACACTGTGGGGGTTTCAGGTAAGAATAGGCCCTCAGTAGCCCCTGCTGATCGATCGTATAAGGTGATGATAGGGGGGGACCCTGCACTGACCAAGTGGTGCTGTGGTTCACTGAGGGATGAGGTACAGCAAAAATGATTTCCTGGTTTTGATCCCCTGGTGTTTGCCCGCCCTGTAACCTTCTTCTCATATATTCAATCACCCAAAGGCAGAATTCATCACAACTGGTTTTTGTCGTGAAAATGACCCTGGCTGTCGGTACAGCATAAAACACCCAACACTCACTCACTCACTCACTCACTCACTCACTCTCTTATATTCTGCTCTTCTCCTCCTAATACCATTTCCTCCCTAATCATCCATATTCATCTCCCACTCCTATCAAAATTTCAATTGCTCACCTTGCATTTTGTCTATCAATTACCCAATGTTTCACTTTACTTCATTGTGATATGTTCTATTATCCAATTCCTCTCACTTTTTTGTCACATTTATACTCTAATTCATTTATCTGTTCCTCAGATCTCAGACTTCTAATTTGTCATTTTTCTTCGTCCCTTTCCTCTTTCAACCTTCCCTTGTAACCCTTTCCCTAACCACACATCTACCCTGTGCTTGCACCCCCCCCCCCCCCCACACAAACACACACTATCTTCTGCCTATTTCCCTTGCCCAGGGGCACTTAGTATCCATCAAATCTCTTAATCAGGACCCACCATTCACCCAACCCCCCTTACCCCATTCCCAAGACGCTCCCCCCAGCCCCTTACCTTGTTCCCAAGACGTGTGAACCTTCCCGGCCTGCCCTGCGCGAGTTATTGAATGGTTACCCGGAAGTAGGAGCATCAGGCGCTGGTAATTGTCCTAATTGAATAATACTCAGCCTCGCCGCCGGCGACAAGCGGAAAGAAAAGCAGCAGACGACATTCGGACGGAGATGCATTAGCGCGGGAAAGTGAGTAGAATAAATACAAAACGCGCCGTAATCCACTTCTCACAAAGCAAATGGCGTCGTCAGGGAATAAATGCACATTTTCCACGACGCCCTGTGCACACTGCCCCTCCGCAAATTAAGATTGAGAGTGGATTGATGGAGAATTGAAAAGTAAAACAGTTTGTGAGAGGTTTTAAAAAGGTGAGAATTGTAGACAATGGGGAAGGCCGGGTCAAATGGCCCGGATGTTGAAGCAGCGTCTGAGAGCTCCTTTAAGACGGAATAGGTGAATTTCCAGATCACGCCACCTGGTGGGAAATAATAGAAATATGCCTACTGTTCCTGTGCTCATCATCAAGCATTATTACTAGAGCGAGAAAATGTGTATTTATAGGATATAAAATATACAACATACACCATGTAGTATTACCCCAGGCCCAGGTGTTACATCATAATAACATTACAGCAACATGCTGGTTTGGTTCTTGTTATGTTACTTTGATTAATCCCAATAACGCTGCTATGTACTGCTGTGATGTTGCACTGCAATGTTATTATAACGTTCTGGTTATGTTCTTCAACCAGAACAGAATGTTCTTATATTAACATTCTGTTTTGGTTTGGTCCTAACCTCACCAAAAATAATGTTATGATAACATTCTGATTTGGTGAGGTTTCAATCTCACCATCAATAATGTTAGTGTTATGTGCCATCTTAGTAAGTAATTAACTGACTTTAAAAGTATGGTTACAGAACATTTCTGTTGTGCCGCAAGCTGGCTGGGAAGCACAAGAAAATAATGTTCATGTGTTCATCAGCAAGGAGATAGATAAAATACAGGTTGCAAATGGACGTTGTGTATTTAGTAAAATACACGATATATACCTTGTAATATTACCATCTGAATGAAGGCTAGAGTAAACCTTGATTCTATCAACCAAGGAACTACAATATTCGAGTTGGTCCCTCAGACTCTGGTGGTGAGAGGAAAAGAGTCTATTGCCGCGTTATTAAAAGTCGTCTGCCAGCGTCATTCTTGCCTTATTATCGCTCAGTCCGCCGTAAATAACCCCACCCCTCTCACTATTAGCCAGCACTTTGAAGCTTGTATTTAACTCTATTCCATGCACTTACTAATTGATTTCCTCTGAAAATGAATTAAGTGTCAGCGTCTTCAGTATTTATTTGCAGGAAATGGATTCTAAGTGTTGCACAGTTCGGCAATACGACTCTTAACGCCGACTCAGAGCGAAGGGTTGATATTGTTACGCTCGTGTTTTGTCTTTTTGTAAGAAAATCAATTAGCTTAATGACTTGCTTGCCAGGATATGGAAGTATTTCTCTTCATAAGACATTGAATAAACTAATTTGTTTTAGTATGGGAGTTCTTTGTCAGCAGACAGAATAAAGGGGAATTCCCCTAACAGATTAAATTCGCGATTGCAGAAATCATTCATGTGAATAAGGATTAATTATAAAGATGTTGTATTATAATTATCATCAGAAATTGTTTTGAGATATCTTTCAAATTGTAGTTGGCAAGCAAGGGGTTCTGTTATATTGCAAATGGACATTGCAAGAAATAACCAAATTCGTGTCAGTGAAAATCCCTGAGTGTAATGCAGGCTTAAATGAACCAACAATCACCTTCGTGTAACTTTACATTTAAGTTAAGAGATAGGGAATTATATTTTCAATGAAGGAACTCATTCATATTCATTGTTGACTATGTGTTCAAAAACTATTCCTAGGGTCCAACTTTTGCCTGTCTATATTCATATGCCATTAGAAATCAACTCCCACCCCTCCTTTTTTTCTCCAACAAGTGCCTTTGGCATTTGAATACTTACCCAGCCAGCTTGTGATGTAACAGAAACGTTCTGCAACCATACTTTTTTAGTCAGTTTATTACTTACTAAGATGGCACATAACAATTACATTATTGATGGTGAGGTTGAAAGCTCACCAAATCAGAATGTTATCTTAACGTTATGTTTTGGTGAGGTTAGGATGAAACCAAAGCAGAATGTTATAAGAACATTCTGTTTGGGTTGAAGAACATAACCAGAATGTTCTGATAACATCACAGTGGAATGTCAGGGCAGTATGTTGCAGCGACGTAATTGGGAGTCATCAAAAGAATGTAACAAGAACCAAATACAGAACCAACCAGAACGTTGCTGCAATTTTACAATAAAGTCAAATCCTTGGCTGAATAGGTTTTTATCTTGTCACATCACCGACTGCCGTTGTCACTACGTTTGTTGCCACGGTGAAATTGCCACTGCGATGTTGCCACCATGACATTGACCATGGCATGATCATCTGTCAGGGGAGTCCTCCCAACACCTCCACCCCCCCCCCCTCCCCGAAATCTGTGGTGGGGAGGGGGCTGTTTACTAACGATGATCAATTGTCCACTTATCCATCACAGGACAGTGAGCGTATACTGGAGGGGAGGGGGAAGGGGTTCAAAAGGTATTAGTAATAGACCCAGGTGAGTAGAGGCAGGTAAGCCTCACAGGATGAATCAATTAGGTTATCATTACAACAAAGTCCCCCTAGGATCCTCATCACTCCCACCCAATACCTGTACTCAGGTTGATTATTATTTACAAGCATCTGAGTGAACAGGGTCCATATACTAATTTGGTTTTGTGCACACAAAGTGGAGAGATTGACCGTCGCTCTGTGAGCAGTGCAGGATCAATTAACCCAGCCAACTTGCGACGTAACAGAAACATTCTGCAACCATACTTATTTGGTAAGTTTGTTACTCACTAAGATGGCGCGTGACAATTACGTTATTAATGGTGAGGTTGAAACCTCATCAAATCAGATTATTACTATAACATTATGTTTTTAGTGAGGTAAGGACGAACCTCACATTCTGTTTAGATTGAAGAACATAACCAGAACTTAACAATAACATTGCAGTGCAATGTCACAGAAGTACATTGCAGCAATGTTATTGGGAGCAATAAAATTAATGTAACAAGAACCAGTACAGAACACTGCTGCAATGTTATTATAACGTCACACCTCCGGCTGGGAAGGACAACAGACCAAAAGAGTATTGATGGCAATAATTCCCCTTTTTTATGAGCACCCATTGGATTTTAGAGGTCACAGCTCCTCTAATTCTAAATACATTAATGTTATTCATATTTACATACATTTTTATTATTTCTTTTTTCATGTTCACCCATCTATACAGTTGACACCCTTAAGACAATGATGTCACCTGCTCTGATTATATATAGTATGCACGCTCTTATAAATTGAAAAAAAGGATACTGAGGTAAACTGCTAGGGGCAAAAACTTTACTTCCCACTGCCAATTGCAAACTCGCTGCAAATAAAGGTGTGTTGGTGCAAAGTGCAAAGCTGATTAGGCTCTTGGTGCTAAGTGCAAACCGGCCGTCTGCCAACCAGCCGCTGAGCATTGATTTCAGCTCACTTACCGCCGGAAACCAGCTCCTTGCACATGCGCAGTGGAAACTAATTTGTCGTAGAGGTATTCAGGGGCGGCGCGAGGCATGATGGGATATGGGGATTACCCAGACAGGCCCACGGGGGGGGGGGGGGGGGCTTAGGGGGGAGCGGTGGGGGTACTTTCTAAAGAAGTGTAGTGCACATTATCAGGAATAAGCCAGAGCAGGTGAGCCGACCAAAAAACATTGTCATACATTCATACTCGCGAAAAGTTCAAACACCCACTGCAATGCAATTTTCTATTGTAGAATTTTAGTCACCACGATTTTTCTTTTGATTTTCTTTTTCAACCTTTTCAGCTTCAAAACTGTTGCAACACTCTTACTATGTACACACATGAATATATACATTCATTTTGAGTGAAGTTGTTACAATATTCTAATTCAAACTCATGTTCAGGGAATTTGTTTTCAGACTGAATTTTTCAATCGTGGCCCTGAAGCTAAGGCCACGGATTTTCGAGGAGGTTTTGGGCAGCTGGTCGAAGGGTCTATGAGACGGATTGACTAAAGGAGCGACGTCCCTAAAATTCGTTTCGACACTGTCGAGTGGAGATGATTCTGTTTTACACATGACATGCTAGTAGTACATGGAAATGTGAATTTTAAGCATGCTGAGTACTTAGGTAATGCTAAGCCAACACACAGCTGGTTCGGCCATTACCCAAACAGCTTAAAGATTGCATGTGTTCTTTTGAAATTTTCTCCTAAAGAAAAATAAGAGTAAACATATCAACAAGCAATCGGGTTTGGAGATGTTAAACTTCGCGATTGGTGAGGAAGGGAAGTTCCATTGTTCAAAAAATATGTTCTCGTAAAAACGTCGTTTTGATTATCTATCTATGCAAATACAAATTTGTTCCTTCTTAACTTTGTCCTTGAAATATGACTTCTTCCGAACCCAAATTTGGTAATCCATTGAGTTTCAGAAATACGTTTCCCTGCTAGAATAAAAAAAAACCCTGATTAATCTGAAATAATTCACCCTACCACGGATAGCCATTTTCTTCGCTTTTACCTGCAGGTTAGCCTTTATCAGAGTGCATGCTGGGTCGACAACTAACATGGCTTTTGCATAGAAATTGTCATTAATCATGCCACTATTTCTGGCATGACATGTAGAAAACCAAATGACCACTATTTTCTAAATTTGTATCCATATACATTACATATTTTCGGCATTGTTTGAAAATTCATTTATTGCTCGTGGAAACATGACAATTATTTATGAATTTTCTATACTTTTTCAAGGGGATTTGTCGACAAAATTGGTAAAGATTAGCCTGCAGATGCTTAAAATACTATAAATGAGCTATCCGTGGTAGGCTGAATTGAAAATAATGATACTCAATTATTAGTAGCTCAATTGTATTTCTCGCAAGCGCTGTCGACCCTTTGAATTAGAAGGGAAACGACTTTTCTGGGCAATAAGCCCATCCCATATTGGGTATATCCCAGGGTTGGACAAGGGTTGGACAAAACAACCATATATGCCATCCTTATCACCTAGATTTGGAATTATTGGAATAACTATAAATCATGTTTTTCTATATCCCCAAGTACTGATAAAATGTTATGATTTTTAAATTTTTTCCATTTGACAGATTTGCAGGTTTGCCAGCCAATCAAAATACTGCAGTTTAGGGAAAATAGGGTCGGACATTATAGGTAGGGTTGACAGACTTTAACATTGGTTCCTATGGGAAAAAGGCAAATCTACAAAGCTGCATTTTATAAATTTTATGAGCAATTTGTCAACTAAACCATGATGGTTCATTTTGTTTTACACATCTATCTGTGGGGATTAAATTAGAAAGAAATTGCTATGTAATTTCATAGTAAAATGTGATGTTGAAGTACACTGGGATGGGCTTATTGGGTATCAGTCATAGGCTATTGGTGTACATTCTCAGGAATCCGTGCCTAAGAAAGTTCCCGGTGTGGTATATTATGTATTACTGGTACACAAAGGCCCAGAAAAGTAGTTCTCTGTCTCAATCACCCAAACTTGAATCAAGTAATCCAAAGATATGTGGAAGTACTCCCCTCTCCCCAACCCTGCCCTCCCCAGGAGTGGGGCTATAAGGGTAAGGGGGGGGGGGGTGGTGTGGAGGTAATTAAAGACTCCTCTCTTCCCGGCGGTCACCGCGCCACCTCCACCTTCCCAGGGGGCAGTGCGCGGGGATTAGTAAGCCCGCTCTCCGCCAGGGGGGAGGAGGGGCCGACAAGCTGTTCAAACAAGATGGCGGCCCCGTCGACAGCCTTATGGACGATCTCACTCACAGGAACCGGAAATCATCAGCTAAACAAACACCCGGATGTCGGTAAAAGCGTGGTCGGTCAGACGCCGCTAGGGGGCGCGTCGGAGGGGGGGGTGGTGGGCATTAAGAGTGAGGGGGGGGGGGGCTTTCCTGGATGTTATTCTCTTTATCGTTTTCTTTTGCTTTAGTTAAATTCTATATTGCATATTGTATTCTATCCCTTCATTTTTTCTTCACTGTCGTCTGTCTTCAGTTTATATTAATTTATTGCAGTATTGATCCTCAATAATGTTTTTTTAAAGGTTTTTATTAGATCTTCAAGGTTTCCCTTGGTTTTCAAAGGTATTTATTACACTTATATATGTGAACAGTATATACAGGACGTATGAATTATTCATATGGGCAATGTCTGTTATGCTGTTTGAAAAGCTTTTTTCTTTAGGGGGGGAGGCGCTTTCCAGATTGTTTTTCTCGTTATCGGTTTCTTTTTCTATAGGTAAATTTTATATTGCATATTGTGTTATTATATCCCTTCATTTTTTCTTCACTGTCGTCTGTCTTCACTTTATATTTATTTGCTGAATTGATCCTCAGTAATGTACTACTTATTCAAATTGTCAATGTCTGTTATGTTGTTTATGTTTGGGGAGGGAAAGGGGCTTTCCTAATTTGTATTCTCTTTATATGCTATTTTTTACACACAAATTCTATCCCTTTTTTCTATATTCGATCCTCTCATCACCTGTCTTTATTTCGTTCTTGTCTACAATCCAACATTTTCCTTTTTCTTTCTTTAGTGATTTATCAGTTAGGACTATTTTCAATGTCTGCCATTCCCCGTCCCTTCCCCCTTCCCTTTTTGTTTACAGTCATGTTTTTTCTCTTTTGATCTTCAGTAATTACTAGTTATTCATAAAAGTAAAATCTGCTTTGACGTTTCTGTTCTCATAATAAAGAAATACGATGTTTTCTTCGATGTTTTCTGCCATACTTTTACGTAATTTTAGGTCTATTTATTTTATATTTGCATTGTATGCCTTTACTGCCTGTAATGTCTCTATCTCATTCCGTTGCTTTCATGCTGTCAATCTTTTTGTATTAACCGTTTTCCCAGTCTTCCTCCATTCACCTTTGACTTTACCTTGGCAATCCAATGTTTACTTATTTAGTTCTCAGCTCCGTTCTCCACCTCTTAAGCTTAGTTTCCTTCATCGATTTAATCATTATAAATGCATTGTTTTAATTATTTGCCTTCTCTTGTTAATTTGTAGTAGCACTTATTTCATCTCATATTTCTGTCTGTCTGTCTGTCTTTTACTCATCCCTAATGTTCCATTCCTCCCCCTCCCCTCCTCCACACCCCTCTCCCCCTGATAGTAAAATGTTCACTTATTTAGTTTTCAGCGCCGTTCTCTGCCTCTTAACCCTTTGCTGACGGCACCAAAATGGATTTTATCAATAAACAGAAGAAGTAGCATTGTTATTTTCAAAATGGCATATTTTATGTGGACTTATGATAATATAGTCATATACCATCGTGTAACACATTATCACAGGAATTAGAAAATATTCTTAATTTTATCAATTTTGGTTGCCATGGTTACCATAGAATGCTGTGAGGGCCAGTCAATTTCCTGAAAAATTACCATTTTATAGCCTTATTTTCTTGAAAATTACCAAAAAGGGGAATAAATATTGATTTTATTGAAAAAAGTTGAATTATAAAGTTGCTCCCCATGTCATTTTCTATCATTTGATACTAAATTAAACTTGGTTTCTGCATTCTTCATATCTCTTTCATAAAGTGCATTTATGGGACATTATGCCCCAAAAATCATGAAATGCAAATTACCAACAGTTAATCATGATACTATTTGTTATCAAAGCCATTAAAACACAATGAAATCTTGAAAAAATAATGGAACATATTATCCAGTTCAAAAGACTTGAATGTTTTTAAGTATTTCAAAGAGTTTTGACAATATAGGCCAATGAATTCTTCAACCAGGCAATGACAACTCTAAAACATGTAATCTCAGTGTCGGCCATCTTGGATTTCATCCAAAATGGCTGAATTATGATCGTTCTAAAGAAAAAGAGGGTAGTATTATTATGTCAGTGATCTAAAGAAGGTGAATGCATAAATCAATTTGAGAACACAAATGTTTATATATGGTAGTGTTCTAAATGATAGAATACTTTGAAACGAAAAAATATGTATATGAATTTGAAAAGAAATGTCTTTTAAACCTACTTTGCAAATTATTTCATTGCAATAAGGAGGGCATTGTAAATAAGGTAACAAAATTTCTCATGGTGGGGGCCTTCAAAGGCCCATAAAATTCACTATTGATTATTTTAAAAGAAAAAAGTCATTCTGGTTGTATTGTTGCAACATCTAATATAAATGTTTCAAAAATGAACATTTTACCTTCAAAATTCAAGAAATTGTAGGTTAAACAATGACCATCGATCATATGTGATCGATTTCCTATGGGGCCGTCACTAAAGGGTTAAGCTTAGTTTCCATCATCAATGTAATCATCAGTGCATTGTTTTAATTATGTGTCTTCTCTTCATAATTTGCAGTAACGCTTATTTCATCTCACATTTCTATCTGCTTGTCTTTTACCCATCCCTAATGCTTCACCCTCCCCCCTCCCCCCCTCCCCGGACACATCAGATCTGTTTGTTCAGCTTTTTGTCTCCCACTGATTCCGGACTAATTACTTCACATTATTACCGTCTCCCTCCGCGCTAAGAAACCCTCCGCGCGAATTAAGGTGCGGTGAATGTAGTTTATTTAATTCAGCTCAGCAGTAAAAGCAATCCGACCATGGGAAGATTTCAATTAGGACCGAGAGTGGTAATTTGGCACAGCGTTACAGGATGGAAAAACGGGAAAGAGTGATTAAGGGGAGAAAAGAAAGACAAAACCTATAATTGCCTGACTCTCCTCCAAAGGGACTACTTTCCGGCGGATGGAGACGCACTGCGGACCGCGTCACGCCTCACTTGTTTACTTAATGTGGCGGAGGGAGACACGCTTGTAATCCACAAGTTTTCTGATTGCTAAAACCAATAAGAGGCTGCCGGCCGGTAACCAGCTCCTCAGCCTCGCTTTGAGACGTTAAACCAGCCGTGAACGCAGGCGCACTCACCGACTTCCGGTAGTTGGCAGTCAGAGCGAGGCTCGCTGGTGCAGACGACATTTGTGTCAGACTTTACCGGTGGCTCCCCCTTCCGCCGCGCCCCCGAACTACCACAAAAGCACATTAAACGATTCCAGGAAAGACAGAAGAAGGAAAAAAAGAGGAAAACCACTTTGCTGATGGGGAGGGGGGGAGGGGGGTGGACGGGGGAGGGTAAAGAAGAACTAAAAACCACTGTCGCCTTTATAAACTTAGTTTCGCGTGAATTGAACATAACTTCCGTTCGCGTACAAAGAGCATGCGCAGTGACACGTGAGGGAGGGGGGAAACAAATGTCAATTACTGACAAGGGTGAAGGGGGTGTGGGGGGTAGTAGCTGGAGGGAGGGGACAGGGGGTACTTGTATGAAAAAAGAAAATGTATATAGACATCTACAAATTCAGTCTAGACATCACCCTGCTAAACATGTGATGTTACTATAATGTTCCAGCGTCGTTCTGTATTGGTTCTTGTTATATATGTTATTTTGCAAACTCCCTATAACGTCACTGAAACCAACTACTGTTATGCTGTACTGTGACGCTATTTCAACATTAATTTTCAGTCTACATTCTTCAACACAAAGGGATTGTTCTTTTAACTTTCTGCTTTAGGTTTGCCCTAACCTCACAAAAATATAATGTTATAATAACATTCTGATTTAGGTAGGTTTCAACCACCATCAATAACATAATTGTATGTGCCATCTTAGTAAGTAAGAGACTGACTAAAAAAGTATGGTTGCAGAACGTCTATTTTACATCGCAAGCTGGCTGGGGCTTGCAGGAGAGGAGTTATATCTGTAAAACTCATTGCTTTGCTCCTGTATGTGATTTTTTTTTTCAATAGAATGTATATATTTAACACAGAGATTGGATTTTTGGACGGCAGACAGATTAAATCTTACAGTATCAATGGTAAAACAGCCGCCATTCGCACCAAAGCATGAATAGATGATTGATATGAATTTAAAAATTATTTGCTCATTATAGACACCTCAATGGTAAGACATGGATATAGGCTTTTTCCCAAAAATACAATGTTAAGTTCAAAACCATTGAAATAATATCCAAGATAGCCAATAATCTCTGGGGAAATAAAACACATCTAGAAAACGAACATTCACTCTTTAAGTAAGTACCTCCACCGCCAGGGGTGAAAGTGGCGTGGCGGTGAGATCAAAGTGCCCGGATGGAGCGTCCTGTCAGCCCCCCCTGGCGGGCGATCAGAGCCGACAGGTGGACGCCCGGAGAACGCCGCCTTTTCCCGCCTTTTCCGCCCTTTCAAGTCAAATCAAGAGACAATTGTCGTCTGCGTTTCCAGTTACTGCGCTTCGATTTCCGGAGACGCCATCAAAGACGCAATCAAAGTCCTTGGGACGCCGGCGTCTGAGGGAGGGTAAAAGTGGGATTGTTTGATAAACACAAACGGATTGACGTCTTAAAAAAGGGGGAGGTTGACATTAAGGTGTGAGTGAAGTCAGGGACAGGTAGTCAACTGGCTTAGTTCTGTAAAGGGGCAGGTTTACGGGTGGGGGAAGGGGGGGGGGTTGCTGCGGGATGGATTGGCACTGGGACAGGTAGCGTGTAGTGGATGGGGCCACTGTAACCTGTACTCCTTTAAAGGGAGCCAGAAGCAACGTTGTGTCAAAATATGACAAAATTTTGCAAACTCAAATAACTATGAAAATACATTCAAAGAGTCTAACTTTAGCCATTGGTAGAAAATAAATCATGATAACTAGCTATAACTTCACTTGAATCCCATAATGCTCTTGTCATGTATACTTGTAGACAGCAATGTTTGTAAACAAACCGATTTTGGTGGGGCACCAAAACTGACCAGAGATGAGTTTCATGTATCTTAATGCAGTTCAAGTTTGTATTCACAGTCTGTATTTCACCACAGGCCTGGGCTATGGTCAAAGGATATATTACAGTACCGGTAGTTAACATAATTTGCAAAACTTTGACCCAACATTGCTTTTGGCTCCCTTTAACATTAGCCCATGTGGCCTGTCGCTCAATGTGCCCCTTTTTACATCAATTTAAAGAATTTATTTTGATCGAATGGAAACAACGATACAAGGAGTTATCATTAAAGCGACATGCATCTTAAAGTTATCTTAAAGTTATTGTTGTTGCGATAACTTATTCTGCAACAGGCCAAAGAATGCATAATTATGTCGGTGGTATAGCCAGTGGCCTGTTGCACAATGATTTCGTTATAACAAAAACTGATATTATTAACGAAACTTTTCGTTGGTACTTTTTTTGTAACAACAATCGTTTTGCAACAATTTTTTCTATATTCAGAATCAATTTTTCAGAATTTAATTTCACTCATTAGGAACAGAGTTTTTACTATTTTTGTAACAACGAAAATTTCGCTGTTAAGCAAACGTTTGTTATGTTATCTTAAGTTGATCCTAACAACGAAAATCCATTGTGCAATGGGCCACAGTGGCCCGTTGCAAAATGATCTATGGTAACAACAATAACTTTAAGATGGCTAACCAATTGCAAGTGCCCCCTCCTCCACTGCCCCAAGTACCTTGCAGACAGCCCCATACAGCAGGCATTAGGGGGTCGATGTCTCCGTATAAACCACAAGCGGACCATTGTAAGTAGAAGGTATAGCGCAGAAAGTAGCGTATAAGAAGTGTACTTTTGTCGGCTAAGAGCCCCATACACAATGGTGTTTACTTTGACCACGAGTAATATCGATGGATTAAGTCGGTGTATAATGCCTGCTAAGATGTGGATGGTCGATTCTGTCTTAGCACTTGGTTTGACTATACCTTTAACATCAGTGGCCCATTGAACAATACTGATTGTAACAACGAAAACCAGCAAAAAAACGAAACCGTTCGTTGTTACTTTCATCGTAGCAACAATCGTTTTGACACTAAAAAATAACTTATTCAGAATGCTCTCAATTAACTGTGATTTTTACTTTTTTTTCCATTCACATATCAATTTAAAGAATTTGATTTCAACCAATAGAAACAGAGATATTAGGGTTATCGTATTGCTGTTACGAAAACAATCTTAAAGTTATCATGACAGTAAAATGGCATTGTGCAACAGGCCACAGAATCCAAAGACCTTGAGCAGATTTGGTCACATGATCACTTTTTGGTGATCACGACGCAGTAATCATGACCACGTGGACATGAAATGATACTAAAATTGTCAATTCTGACTGCTGATGGTTATGATTCAGTGAGATTGTTTGAGGTAATCTTGGCACAAAAACGTATTCTAAGTTGTAGATGATAGTGATTATGTTCATCACCAATATGGTGGTCAGTCCATTTTGACGGGTGTGACATCATCTGCACAGTATCTATAGACGGATTAAGTAGGAAACAGGTCCAAAACATGACTGTTTTAGTAGACTTTACGCAATTGGTTTTCTTATAATTATTTAATCATGGCTCTTAGAAGAAATAACCTATCACATTGTTTTATTCCTGCCCCCCCCCCCCCCCCCCACTTTTGGTGGGGATTTGCCAAAGAGAAAAATATAATGCACGCCGTTTTAATACTTAATTTATATATGTGTATTCCCCCGTTTTTACATCCTGTATCTGTTTTGTTTTTTTAATAAGAGTTAACACATAAAATCGTCTCAACTTTTCCCTGTTATTTCATAAGCACATGCGTTGTCTCTGTAAATGTAATATTGATTTACCTAAATAACTATTCATTAAATAAATTTGTGGAAAAGAAGGGTCTGATCGGCGAAGAGGTGGGCGAAAATAGGGGTAATTAAAGGGGAGTGTCCGGGTTAACTGGCCCTCAACCCCAGCTCCCGCCCCCAACCAGCCTCCTCTCTCCACCCCCTCACACACAGGGGTGTCGTATCACGCTATCCCTCGATGCCTCAATACACCAAGTGATTAGTCTACCACGTTCACACTGCCGAACTAATCCCAATTTATAGAAATTAATTATCAGGATCCATTCAACCGATTTTCTGATTTAAAGTAGCATAATATATCTATCTATACAATTAATTCATGTGTCTTTGAAATATACGTTGTGTATGGTAGCATTTGGCAAACCAAAGGGCTTAAAAATGAATCCTTTGAAGATATCGAGAAACAATTTAGGACAACTCGATTTGATAGTGTTCATAGTGTAACACTAGTTCACTAAGATGGGACGGTAAAGACTGTGATAAGCATTGCCCTCCCTCCACCCCCCCCCCCTCACACCCCAAACTTCGAGCGGTGATTAATACCCGACACACCTGACGCCTTCACAGCACGGCGCATGCGCGGGTCACGTGGGCGCCCGCCGCCATTTTGGGAGTCCCGCACCAAACACCGCGATCTCTCGTGACACGCGAGACCCGGCGAGACTTGGTCGGGACGCGGGGGGAGGTTAGGACGCCATTAAAAAGCTCCTCATTCACTCTGAACGCTGATTTTCGGCGTGCTGGGAAGAGCTGATGGCCGGACAGATGGGTTTTTATTATCTCCGGCCGAGAACCAGCAGAGGACGAAATGTCGTCTGCTATCTCACAAATTGTCCTTTGCTGGTTCCCAGCGTCCCGCATTGTTCGCCACAAAAGCCATAAACAAATGGGAGCTGTTCGGCGGATAACAGGCGGTGGAATGGATGAGTCGGGGAACAGGAGAGGAGTTTTATGTGTAGGATAGGAAACCGTCTTGTCTTCGCTTTTTATGTGGGGTATAGTCCTCGTATTTGTAAACACATCATAGCCTACGAGAAGAGGTTCCAAGGGTGGTTGGACCCCCCCCCCCCCCCCCCGAGATTTTGCAAAGTGTATCTGATGGATCACAACAAATATTGCTGTAGTATACAACACGTGACCATTAAGTGAAATTTGAAGAGTTTTCTTTTCTGTTAGGGCACATATATATAAACTAATTTGCAAACAAAACTGAAGTTTAATCCAACTTTACAGATATCCGCGAAGAAAGATAAATAATGTATAGTGGAGTATGGTGTTTAGTCGTTTGTGAAAAATGATTACTCAAAAAGCACGTATGATCATGTAAATCTCACACAGGACCTCTACCCTTAATAACAGGTCTGTGGTTGGTGTTTTTTCTCACGAGGCGGATTCGCCAATTTATTGTATCATCACGTGGGGGTAATGACGTCACTAAGAACCGTTAGAGGGCGCTGCCACGGTATTAATTGAAAAACACACGAGGGGAGAACCTGCACCACGGGACGGTTAAACATTGGAGGGGAAATTACAAAACAGGTGGAAGGTGACACTCATGTTTTTGCACTTACAGCTTCCACCCTAAGCATGTTTCTACTTATCCACACAGATATATGAAAATAACCCCTGACTCCATTCAGGCCTACATCTGTAAATAAATTTCAAATAAATATTAACCTTTGTTTTTTTTTAATTTCTCGAATGAAAAAAACAAAAACAAATCCAATTATGTACATTACGGATGAAAATCTAAGCACTCTCTAGAATGAAACTGCATCTTTGATAAGATTTATGTCAGTGAACAGAGTGAACAAAGAGCGATAAACAAATATACGATAAAATATAGCAGATATATGCACGATTCAATGAACCTAAAAGTGCCCCCCACAGTGGATCCGCCACGGTTATTCACCAAATACCTATGTTTAAATTTCCAAAATACAACAATTTAAATCATAGGGCCCTGGGAGCGAACCGGCTACATACGACAATGCGGATGCCATGCGGTTTATACTAAAGACAGTAGGTACAAAACGTCGCCCGTATGAGAATGAGAGAAACTATACACGCGACAAACAATCTATAAATTCTCATTTTCATATACTACTAACGTCGCGTCAATAGTTGAGAATTAGGGAGTTTCAGATCCCACAACGCATCTCGATACATCAACTCTAAACTGCATAGTCATTATTCAAAGTTAAAATTGCTAAATTTGATAATCGTAATCAAATGGTATATGTAAGGTAAAGGCACAATAGTACACTCATAATTAAATATTCTTGAAATTTTAAAAACTGAGATGAAAGATACGGTACGTTTGTGTTACATTATGCCTGCCATGATCTGAAACTACTACTGAAGCGACGTCGCGCTACTAGGGCCGGGGGAGGCGGGGATGGGCGGGGTCGGAGGCCGTCCCGGCACCCCGCCTCCCGTCGGAATGCCCGCCGCCCGGCCCCCGCCCTCCGGGACCTCGGCCAGGGCCGCACCCAAAGCCCCTACTCACTATACTACTACTGCTACCGTTGATTTTTCTTCGCTCTTTTTTTCTTAATTGTTTTTCTTTAGGCTAATCAATGGCTCAGCCGATACCCACTTTATGACACGTAGGCTATAACACTGATTGTGGGGGCGGATAGTAGAACAACAATGATTATGCCCAATTAATGAGATGCGGTGAGGATGAAATGGTATGAAAGTGTTTGTCAATTTTCTCAAGGTAAAAAACAACAAATATGGGTAAACGAAATAATAATTCATCAAGCAATAAACCGATTACAGAAAGAATATTACACATCCATGCCAAGGCCATACACATAACATAGTTTTTATCCTACTTCGCACTGGGATTCTTAATGTAGTTTTTAAATTCTTTCTTAATCAAAGAGTATAGGCTTTAACAGGTAAATCATTCTAGGCAATCATTGCACGATAACAAGGGCATTTAGGGAATTTATAATGGTTTGACATTCTTCAAAAAAGAAACTTGGACTTGGAATTAGTCAAAGTTTCTCATTTTAAGAAATTATGTGATCAAGAAAACCCCTTCACTGTTGGGTGAATATTCATATCCATAGTAGGCCTATGGTATGTGAAAATTCATTCAAAATTGAAAAATGTCCCGTATTTCAAGACAAACGTCCCGTTTTTTCATAGGTCTTGGCAATCTTGTCTACACCACGTTTAGAGTAAAGAGTGGTCGATAGGCGACTGGCGACCACCGATTATGTTATGTAAGTTTATCAATTATCACTATTATGGTATTAACCTAATTCTATACTAATATCACTTACTATTCGTGCCTCCCGGGAAATCTTACCTTGTAAGAAGTTGGTTTGAATAATAAAAAAAATGTATGGGGCTTAAGGTAGGGAAGATCACGCCACACCAACCTCCCAACCCCCTTCCCCTGCCCCCCCAAATCCGCCGCTGACTGATAACTCAGGACCAAACCTGTCGGCACTGTGCTGCCACCTAGTGGTCCTAGTGGTACTGAGGAGAAACACCCCGAATCCCCCTGGTGAGTCGGGAGGAAACTACAGAACCAGATCACTACTGTATTACACCTTTAATTCCTTACAGGGATTTGGGTGTGTGTGTTGGGGGGGGGGGCTGAGGCGCCCCCCCCCCCCCTATTTCTATGCAGAATTTAGATTTTTTTAATGTAAAATTCTAACCTTTTTGTGTGAAATTCCTGGATCCTGCCCCTCAAAGGTACTTCTGTTGTTTTGTTGTTGTTTTTTAATTCTTTATTCTATCTCTCTTGTTCACTGAAACTCTGACACTGGAGGAAAAAGGAAACTCCCTTTTCCAAGTTACTGTTCTGGGGCTAAGAGGGAGGAAAGAGAAAGCACTCATTTCTTAGTCAGGCTATATAGTGTATACTACTGCGTCAGGGGCGGATCCATGATCATGGGCGGATCCAGACGGGGGAGGGGTGGGGGGCTTCCCTTTTTTTCAGACAATTTTGATTTTGTTAATGTAAAATTCGGCCAAAAAGTCATTAAAGAAAATCTTAAGGTGCCCCCCCCCCCCCCCCCCCCCTTTGTTTTTCAAAATCCTGGATCCGCCAGTGAAGATTTCACGTATTACATTACACAAAGTATGAATCTGATGAATTCGTGTATGGTATACCACAAATGTCACTTTGTTTGACAAATGTTTTATTCAACATAGTTTTAGTTTTTCTGTGACATGTAAAATCTCGCCCTGACCTCCCTGACCCCATCCTATACCCGGAAGTCTCTAAGCGACTTGTGGAGAAGATATTACCTTCACTTCTCTCATGTCTCAGGAAACGTAATGTAATAAGGGAGGTTGGTAAACCCTTAGTATAGGCATAAATTATAACACCTAAACTTTCACCCACCCTGAGTTGTGATAATCAGATTTCTGAGAAAGATTGTTGTCCTTAAATTCGATCAAAAATCCATAAGGGAGGTTGGTAAACTTTTAGTATAAGTATATTGCACCTAAATTTGCACTCAACCTGAGTTGTGCATTTCTGCAAGCGCAAAATGGCCAGGGTCAAGACCTCTTAATACACCCTTCTCATGAACCTGCGCAGAAGCGTTCATAATACAGTTAAGGTTGACCTTCTATTCAAAGTTATTATTTTTAGTCCATTTGAAAGGTCAATAAAGATGATATTACAGCCTGTGCTTGAGGTAGGGCCAATTCACTCTCTGTCGTGAGTCAAGTCGTGCCTCAGGTAAGAGTTCCATGTTTGCTTGCTCCAGTTCCGTAAGAATCACAAACACAACAGTGTCCTCATTACGTAGACATGTGTCACAGCCACAAAGTGCCACTTTAGCACATAGAGAAGGACGTAAAGCCCTCCTCCTGCACCACAGTTCTAGCCGTCTAATCCCTGTAGGAAAAGCCTTGACCTGTGTCCAGGGTCTGACTACGTAATGCAATGGGTCGGTCATCAGGCCCCGGGTCCTGCTCATGCCTCACGCTGCTGGTCTTCAGTGGGTGTCTGTACTCTACATCACCAAACCCTTACCATAGAATACGTAAGTAGCATATTTTACAACCTAACTATCTCTACTCACCCAATCAACGGTAAGCGTAGGTATCATATCTTACTACCCAAAAAAGCCCACTTACCCCAACCATGAAACACAAAGGTAGTATATCTTACCATCCAACCATCCCCACTCACCCCAACCATGATATACGTAAGTCCCATATCTTACCACCTAACCTCCCCACTCACTCAAACCATGATATATGCAAGTATCCATATCTTACCACCTAACCAACCCCTTTTACCCCAACCATGATTTACGTAAGTATCCATATCTTACCACCTAACCAACCCCTTTTACCCCAACCATGATATACGTAAGTACCATATCTTACCACCCAACCATCCCCACTCACCCCAACCATGATATACGTAAGTACCATATCTTACCACATAACCTCCCCTCTCACCCTAAGGGGAGACGTCAAAATTACCCACAGCAGGTCGCAGCCAGTTGTCAGTGACTTAACACCATGTTGGCACCACTCTGGGCACTGAAGGTCGCGACCAGCTGTGATTTGGCTGCAGCCAGATGGAGGAGGGTTCAGACACTATCTTAATGACCCTAAATGACCTCATTAACCCATTAATTAATTAACTAATTAGACCTAATGAGGTGGTTAAGGTGTGTAAGTATACAAACTTAAAAGGAAAGTTCCATGTTATCTTTCTCCCTAATCATTATATTGAAAACATGCCCTTTCTGGCACTATTGAGGAGATATGAATGGGTTGTAGAAGGCTGCAGCCAGTCATGGCACATAGGGGTTATCACTGACAACTTGCTGCAGCCTGCCGCAGCCTCTCAGGGTCGCAGCCTCTGAATTTTGACATCACCCCTAACCATGATATATGTAAGTACCATATCTTACCACCTAACCAACCCCTTTTACCCAAACCATGATATACGTAAGTACCATATCTTACCACCCAACCATCCCCACTCACCCCAACCATGATATACGTAAGTACCATATCTTACCACATAACCTCCCCTCTCACCCTAACCATGATATATGTAAGTACCATATCTTACCACCTAACCTCCCCCCTCACTCAAACCATGATATACGTAAGTAGCGTATCTTACCACCTAACTATCCCAACTCACCCAATCCATAATATGTGAACAGTGGTCCCCCGCACCAGCGGCCACCCTTCGGGAGTCGTAAAATGTGGCCGCATAAGAGAGGCGGCTGCTGGTGAGGGGGAGAACCTGAGGAGAATAAAAGATTTTTATATAAAAAGACATCCATATAGTTTTTGAGACCCCTTTTGTTTATTGTTATATGAAATTAAATAGCACATATCATTAAATAGCCAAAAAAAATCAGATTATCTATTAATATTAATGGTATAAGTTTGGCTAGAACTATGGCTCCTTAGGTGGGTTGCATACCTAAAAATGATAATCAAGTTTATTTTTTGAACATGAATATTTCTCATCACCTCCTGACCCCCCCCCCCCCCTCCGTTCTAGGTGCGACCACTCACTTTCAGGTCCTCTCAGCAACTCCTGGCCGCCCCCTCTTTTTATAGGTGTGACCACTCACCTCCAGGTCCTCTCAACACCTCCTGGCCGTCCCCTAGGTTGTAGGTACATCTCTCACATCTCTAGGCCAGCCCCTCTTTGTTTTAAGGGTGAACACTTACATCCAGAACCTCTAAACACGTACTGGCTATCCACCGGAGCTGGCCACCTAGCCCTCCCAACGTTCAAGACCATTCTTGGCGGCCGCTGGTGAGAGGTTGTGCGGCCCTTTGGACCTCAAAAGTGTGGCCACTGGCCGCGTTTGAGGGGTGGCCAGTGGCGAGGGGTAAATGTAGGGTGAAAAACGTCCGTGCCTCACTGTGACTTTTGACCTTTTTATAAGAATCAAGCATTAATAGTACTACATTTATATACCATATTTTATTAATTTTTAATTGAAAATATCAATAATGGTCGATATGATATCATTGAATTGTTAAAAGGATATCATTTCTAGCTAGAATAAAAAAACATGATATTTGAAATGTATCATAGTAGCATCAACATAATATATCTTAAAATGAATGATATCATAATTCCAAATTTTAGATTATTTTGAAGAGACATTAAAACCACAACCTGTGCATATTTAGGGCATCCAAACTTCTAATTTGTTATTTTTATTTGGAAGAAAAATAATGGTTGTCATCATGAGTCATCAGCTCGGCAACAAATTAAAGTGAAAGAATTTATTAAATATTATTAATTTTGTGTAGAAAATCTTTTATGAAACATATATGTACCAAATTTGAATTGGTGGTCTGGAAAGGGTTAAAGTTTTTTGTTTTTTTAATGCAAAAAAAAACATGTGACATGATATGATTAGTTTTATCTAAATGAGTGAAAAGTAATTATACAATGGTAGTAAATTTCTCTCAGAAATCTACCAAAAGAATAATAATGGGTTTCACTAACAATTGGATAGTAAGCATAGTATACAATAACTACAGATGAGTTGCCAATCTATGTGTTTGTTATTACACTTTTCCTTTTACTTTTAATATTCATACAAAAGCAATCAACTTCATACCAGGAATTGCAGGTGTTTACATACTCTCCCAAGTACAGATCACAATGTTTAACTTCTCACATTAGTGGTGAAATAGAAAACTTCTGCTAGTGATTTATATGAAAAGGTATATTGTCCGTGAAATCACCCCTCAACCAGTCCCAGGGTTCAATGAGTTTGGCAGATGACATCGAAAATACTATTTGTGGTTGACATTATCATAAAATCTGTTAACATTTTGAACAGCCCCACCTTTCTTTCAGCAACCCGGTTTTGTGGAACAGACTTCACGACTCCAGGCTCCTGCTACATCCTGCAGGACACTTCCCGGTCGTGGGAGCGAGCTGACCAGTACTGTCGGCAGAACCTGACCCTGGAGGGGTACCTGGGTCGGATATCGGACCAACATTCACAGGACTTGGTCGCCACTGAGGTGGAGAAAAGAGGCTGGCCTGTCATGTGGATCAATGGCAGGCGCAGAGCGCGAGTATGGAACTGGTTTACACGTAAGAACAGTCAGCATTCAGCATTCATCATTAATTGTCTCTTACACTTCCCCACCCCCTTAAGTTCCAGGGTTGCAAGCCATTCCCTGGGGGTAATTGTCTTAGCAATGGGGATAATTGTCCTACCAAAGGGGTAGTTATCCTATCATAGGGGTAGCTGTCCTACCATTGGGGGTAGTTGTCCTATCTGTAGGGGTAATTGTCCTACCTATAGGGGTAATTGTCCTATCTGGAGGGGAAGTTGTCCTATAGGGGTAGTTGTCCTATCCATAGGGGTATTTGTCCTAAGGATATTTTTCCTACGGAGTAGTTGTCCCAGGGGTAGCTGCCCTATAGGGGTAATAGTCTTAGGGGGTAATAGTCTTAGGGGTAATTGTCCCAGGGGTAATTGTCCCAGGGGTAGTTGTCCAAAGGGTAGTTGTCCCAGGGGTGATTGTCCTAGAATCACCCAGAATATATCATTTTATTATTTTGGCAAGAGGTTTCCATTTTTCTGTAATTTTCCTATTGGCAGGGTGGCAGGACCTAGCCTTCCAGGGCTGCTGGATCGACAACCCGTCTAATCGAGACCTGCCTGTTGTTATAGACAACATCACCAAACCGTCAGAGTGCATTGACACCTGCAAAGCAAGGAGATATGAACGTGCAGGAGTTCAACTGGTTAGATATTAAAGGAAATCTTGCACATAACTTTGGGATGATTCTTTGATGATTCTCCATTGGTGTAATGTATGAAGGGGAGTACAGAAAAGCCCAAAATTCATAGTTCTTTCAAGAATAATTTGCTTATATGATAACATTTCCAGATTTTGTTTGTTTGAAATATTTTTAGCATACTAAAGTGAAGTTGAATTCATGAAAAATAGCAGTTTTTAAATCTACATGCAAGGGACCCTTTAGTTACATTACATTCAGTCTCCTTCCTTAATCTGAAAAATAGTAAAATCATGTACAGCAGCTATCAAATCCGCTAAGTTCATAAAAGTACTTAGTCATTACCAAATTGTTATTCATTCATTGTTGTTAGAGTTGCTGATAATATGAAGTACATGTTGTGATTCACAGGATCAGAGTAGGCGGTTGCTTTGCTTTTGTGGTCATTATCATGGTAAACATGGCCGATCGCACAGTGGAGGGTGTGACACTGACTGTCCTGGACGTTCGTCAGACTCAGAAGTTATCAACCAAAAGTGTGGAGGTTTAAATCTCCAACTTGTCTTCTTTGTTGAAGGTTGTGACATTTTCTTAATGCACCATGAAATTCTCACTTGATTGTAAAATATGTTTTTGAATGTAAATACAGTGACATACACTGTTTGACCATTGCAGGTACTCGTTTCCATCACTTTGCTCCCACCCCATTACGGAGAAATGAGCTATGTGTAGCATATGATCGCCGACTAAATCATGCCTGGGCAGAACAAAGATGCAACCTGAAGGCAGGCTACATATGTGATCATGGTAAAGAATATTTGATCAATTCTCCCTACCACAGATAGCTAATTTACAGTGTTTTAAGTACCTGCAGGCTAATTTGGACCAAATATGTCGAAGAAAGTTCTGGAAAAACTATAGAAAATAAGCAAATAACCCTTATAAATTCATCTACAATGAACAAATTTTCAAATAACTCAGGAAATAATAATAGATATGGATGCTAATTGAAAAAATAATACTAGCTAGTTCTTAACAATATTAATCTAAAAATAATGATACAATTTATGAAAATGTATATGCTAAAGCCTTGAGTTTTGTCGACATATTACTCAGAATGCATTCTGTTTTAGGCTAACCTGCAGGAATAACTCATGAAAATGGCTATCCATGGTAGGGGGAATTCCATGAGGTTAAATGAAAATAATACCATGGAGGGCTTGAATTTATTGTTTTCAAAAAGGCTTCTAATCCATAACCATTTTTTAAGCATGTTTTGGGGCTATTTACATGTATATATACAACTAGACAAAAATAATCAGCATACCTTTCAATTGAAATGTTACACAAGCAGCATTGCAGTAACAAGGTAATGAATACTTTCAGTGGTGACCTGTCTGTGAAACTATATATATGTGTGTGTTCGGTTGGTAAAGAATGAAATTGAATCAAACCACCCAATAACAAATCATAAGTTTAACATAGGACTTGTGATTATATCAATTGATTTATTTGACAATTATTTTTTCTGTTTAGGCATAAAAACTAAGTTGCATTGCGAGTCTAATGTTGGTCTCATCTGGGCTGACGGAATCTGTATATCACTTCATGAGGAGGGCAAGACCTATTTTGAAGCATTCTACAGCTGCCAGCGGTACTTAAGTCGCCTGGTAATGGTGACCAATGGATCCATAAACACAGGCATTCTTAAAAACCTAGACCCAAACATTTCTTACTACTTTGGATTGACCAGCGAGTTTTTAATGGACTCTAAGTGTAAGTAACTGATCATTCTGACACCATAAGACATTTCTTATTATAACACTTGAGATGAAAATTTTGACAAAGGTTACCAAGTTAGCCTAGATTATGACTTCTTAAAGAAATATATCAAGTTTCCTTTAATGTAGGGAACTTTTCAGTGGGATAAATTAGAGTCTTATGTTCAGCACTCTGGCGAGAAATTTGTGTTAAATTGAGGTATCAGAAACAAATTTCTGTGTTATATGATAACTGTAAAAATGTGTTGAAAATGTTATTATGTTATACTGTGACCGAAAGGGTCTCTAAATTATATCTTCTCTCGCTGATTCCATGGGCTTGAGACTCGGGTGCAGGTTTGCATACCAAGCACAAAGGTATTGAGCGAGTACTAGTAGCATTTCTCACAGTTATGTCTCATGCATAAGGGTAGGCTGAATGGTGCATTGATATCAAAGAAAGCTAATGGATTCTGGTGATCTTAAGAGAAATGGGAGAGGGTGGAGAAGGCCGGGCGTCATGAGTCAATGATGTACTCAGTCCAGTTGTACTTTGTCCAGTTGTTGTGTTCCAACCTCAAACTATGCTACGTTTTGTATTTTCGTTCTTCGTTCCCCGTTTTCTCTAATTCTTCTTAGTCCTGAGGTGGTTCCCACTAAGGAAAGGAAGAGGTGTTGACATATTGAGTACCATAAAGGGACTGTTTATTCTCGTTCTTATCGCTTCTTATATTACTACAACTCAGACCCCATTGGTCTTTTTAGATCACATGGTCTAATTGACCCCTACAAATGTCATTTCCGGTCAAATGTTTCTCGGGATCTCAAATAACATTTTGTGCTTAATGAGCACATCTTTTACAAAACATGTCAATGCTCATGCTCTACTGTACCCTTCATTCTAAAGGCTAAACAACTGCACATATATCGATAATCGATGTCTAAGCACTTAGTTGACATCTTTTACTAATTAATCAATGCTAAGACTCGTGCCATCGAATTAAGAAGTGATATCAGATTAACCATATGTACAAATCAATTTATATAAAACATTGAATGAATGAAACTATTACTCTCCTTCATTTAAAATTTGTATTACAGGTTTGTACTGTTTGGCAATGTATACCAAGATCAGACATTCAGGATAATGCCCTGATCATTTGTGCTTTGGAATAAATAAAAACAAAACAAAATATGTATCTTAACAAATATAGTGTAGGAACCGAATTATTTTAGATTACCTTGTGCCAAATTTTATGATATGAAGATTATCTCAAAAATTGTTATCGACAAACTCCACTGGCTGCCTTTTTTGCATTATTAAGTGGAGTCATGGGTATCACTGGGAAGAATGACAAAATTTGTTCATATTATATTAATTTTGATCTGTCAATTTCTTAACAGGGAAACTTGTTACAAGTTATCTAAACTTTGGGTCCAACCAACTTGCAACAGGAGTGGGCCAGGACTGTTTTGCCATGATATCTGCCAACAACTTCACCTGGAACACTCTGAACTGTGGAGCCGAGTACCCATTTATCTGTCAGATAGGTGAGTTGTCCTGAAACCCAGAAACTCTACCCCTTTATCTGTGTGAGATAGGTAAGGTGTCATAAAATAGGGGAACTGCAGCCTTTATCTGTGCGATAGGCGAGTTGCCCCTAAACAGGGGAACTGTACCTATATACCTGTGTGATAGGGAAGGTGTCCTAAAATAAGGGAACACCACCCATTAACATGTTAGGTATATGAGTTGTTCTAAAATCTGGCTCAGTTACAGTAAACAATGGAAGGAATACACCAAAGCCACAAAACCATCATCCCAATTAAGAAGATTTATTGTGTCTGTTTATGTAACACCTAAGCTTCCAGGTTTTTCACCAACTTTTTTCCTCAACTAAGAGAACTCTCATTTCCGTGTAAACCGTTCCCTGTGACAATGTAAAGACTATTATTACATGTAAATCATAGCTGGGCTGACCGGAAGACCGGTTCCAATATAGGAACCGATCAATCAGCCCAGGGTACAAATTCGAAATAAAAGGAAAAAAGTAGAAAAATAGTTACCTAGAACATACCTAACTGCTAATCCCTGCACCTCCTTGTCTGTGAATTTGGTATTCTCACTCAACCACGAACCCACACACCGAATTATTTGTAAGTTTGATATTTATTCTCAAAAAGGGGGGAGAACACCATTCTGGGTGGTCAGATCCCAGCTACAGCTTGTCAGTATAATAATTATGAAACGCTGGCCTATACTTCAGAACATTCTGCACTTGGTCTTCATGAACTGCGAATTTTAGACACATTAAACATTTAATTCTACAGACATTAAAGAACCTGAGGAAGCAACTACAAGTTTAATGACAACACCTTCAGGTAAGCTATGCAGTAAGATGGTGGGAACCAAACGCAAAAGAGACCTACTGTAAAACACTATATTGTGATGCCTGAATAATAATTTTGAAGAGCAAATGTAATTTTGGTTTCATTCATATAAGTTTAAAGAGAGATATTGTAAAATAGATGAGAATTATTGTTTTTTTGTTAATTTCATTAACCTTGAATAGTATTTTGATAGCAAAAGAGAGAGCTGAAGATCTTACTTTATTAATTGTATGTTATAAGTTCTAGCTAAAGAAGATGACAAACAAGGATTAACTACAACTAACACAGCTTTAACACACAAACAAGGATCAACTACAACAAGCACAGCTTTAACAGGTGACTATTCTCATGGTCATTAGAGTGAAATACCTAAATAGATTCTGTATCATATATACATAAGGAAACAGACATTATCTACTTATTTTCAGAACCAAACAACACAGCATTGATGTATACTGGAAATTAATGTTATAGGTATGATGACATCCAAATTAAGGAGCTTACTCTGTATAGAAATTTGATGTATCTATTAGGCAAAGAATTTGAATTTGCATCTCTTGGTGACAATTAACCAGCCTTTATTGAACAGCAGCAGCAGTCTCTCTGTATGTAGGATTTGAACAGATGTATACTTCCGTATTGTAAAGTGAAAGATTAAAAGAATGGCTCAATTCTCCAAAGCATGGATAGCCAGTTCTTGAGTTTACCTGCAGGTTAGCCTAGAACCGGATGTATACTTGGTAATGTGTCAACATACCACTATGCTTAAGTATAGAAAGTGTTATTTATCATGGCGGCATGTTCGGTTTTATATTATAGGAAACTATTCATGATTATTTTTCATTTGGTAAATGTATGTTTATCATTTTTTATTGGTTTGAAAATATACTATTAGAGTTGAAAATATGGAAAATATTTGAATATTGTCAATAGATTCTGCTGTTTTTTTGTTGATAAATTTAATCCAAATTAACCTGCAGATGCTTAAGATATGTTTAACCAGCCATCCATGGTAGACTTGTATCATACCAACTGCAAGCCTCTCATCCCTAAATGTTCTTTGCTTTACGTAGATGCAGATGTTTGTGATGCACCATGCAGACTGGTCCTACGGCTAGAAGGTGAGTGGTCTCTGTGGTAAACTGAGTCTGATTGGCTGATATATGACTACTTCAGTGTTTTATATAGCATCTTTCCTCACTATTATACCCTTTGCAACACCAGTTGCCCTACAGTAACAAGTGTCATGTAGCATATTTTTAACATTCTTGTCAGTACCAATTATCATAGCAGTTAACAGTTTTAAGCAGTTCTTCAGTGGGCACTTTTCATTCTGTTCAACACCTCTTATTCCTTTCTGTTTCTGTCTTTTATCAGGTGCAGGTATTGGTGCAGGGGCGATGCTGTTCTTTGTCCTTATCATCCTTGTAATATATTTTCTTATAAGGTATGTATCTTCTTAGAGTTGTAAATTTTGGTGAGCTGAGATAGGGCATGTTTTACCTCAGTACCATAATTCTTCATTAGTAAGGTGTAATATGACGGTACATGTTGCGTTTGTAATATATATTAATATTTGTAGGAAAACATCAGTTGAACGTATCAAACTCAACACCCACATTTTTGTGGACAGTCGTTGTTTATTAGGATGAATTGATATGAATACCTATGTGAATACATATCTAATTGTTTCAGTTTAATCCTAACCCTTACCTTGCTCAGTGTGTTGGAGGATGTATAAGTGACGGGCAGATCCAGGATATCATAAAAGGGAATACATATAAAGGATAGGATCTAAAATTAGACTTTTTCCTTGACCATTGTGAATAGAATGATGGCTAGCCCCTCTTACAGATCAGACTGATGGTTAGGCCCACCTTACCAACCATGAAGTGCTCCCCAAGCCCCCCCCCCCCCTCTCCTTTCCCACCCCTAAATCCACAACTGCAAGGGAACAGACCCAGGCAAGAATGCGACGTTATAATAACGTTATTGTGACGTCATTTTTTGGCTCTTGTTACGTTACATTTCGACATTCTATAGACATAGAATTGATGGCTTCCAATCACGTCTCTGAGACTTCCAATGCAACTTCGCAAAATGACATTCTTATCACATGTTTCTGCGACGTCACAAAATGACGTTCTTGGTATGCGTTTCTGCGACATCACATTGCAACTTTCAAAGAATGATTATGTGGATTAGAAACTACTGCTGCGATGTTGCACCATAACACACTGGCAACATGATTATAAAATCATATTGTAACCCAAATTATATTCCAATAAGGTTATTTTGTGACAGGTTCTGTTAAGGCTATTTTGTGACCCACCTATGACCAAACATTACACTCTACATCATACTGTAACTTTCCCAAGACAAGAAATCTTGGTTTCCAGCTTTGGTCACAGTGACTTGGGGCCTTTTAAGTAAGTACTTGTATACCCAGGTCCTTTCTATAGCTGGCAAATGTCAGATATCAGGCCAGGGGACAGATCCACTCAGTATCCCATTGTGAAAGATTGAAAAAGGTGTTTTCATGGTACTGGTCATTGATTTCAGCCAAAACAATTAAACTAAACCATAAATATGTTTCTAGAAGATAGTTTGATATTTCATAAAGAATAGTGTTTCAGCAGCATTCAAACATATTTGAAAAATAGTAATATAAACCACAAAACCTTGAACTTTAGCCTTTTCTCAATTTAAATGGTATTGCACTGTCCCCTGGTGTTGAAAATCAGTACTATCAATGGTTATGGCTAGACTAGGAAACAAGGTACATTTGACGTTCTGATTTAGTTAAGTTGTGACTTAACCTAACCAGAATGTCACTGAGACATGGTGATTAGGTGAGGTCAAGACTGAACCTAAGCACAACTTCACTGTGATGTCACAATTAGTTAAGGTTGAAACCATACCTTAAAAGAATGTCACTGTGACATCATCATTAGGTATGGTTCAGACCAACCTAAATACAACGTTCTTTTGACGTACTGTTAAGGTGTAGTCAACCTAACCTAATTAGAATATCACAAAGAGATCACAATTTTAGTCGCAGCGACGTTAACATCCCCCTAAAATGACGTAACTGTTACGTAGTTTTATGTGGGTTATAAACTGACCAAAATGGTATGGTTGCAGAACAGTTCTGTTACGTCGCTTCTTGCCTGGGGAGCATCTCAAAACTGTGCCTTCCATATTCACTAAGAAATATTTGGAGATTTCCATACTACTAATTGCTATTGAAATATTTCAGGAGATGCACAATAGTATCAGATAAGGAATCTAATAGGAATCAGGGTAATTCAGTCTCATCTGCACAGAATAATCCACCAGACAGCCGATGTAGAGAGCCTCACCCCCCAGGCCCTCCTCTGGCTCGGCCTATCCCTGAACCTGCTGGTCGGGGGGAACCCCCTTATGAGCCACTGAAAAAAACAAAAGACAAGCATTACTACAAAACAATTGATGAACAGGCTCATAACAAGAAAGGAAATAAGGACAGCTATGACTACATTGACAATGCCAATTACATGGAACTGATGCCATGATACTGCCAGCTAATGCAACATGATATTGGAATTGTTTGGTATAATTAGTTGTGTAGGTCATGGTTTTTTGTACACTTGTCTGTGTTCATCTTGGCTAAAGTATAGATGGATAGATGATTATCAGGGACAGCAAAGTGAGGTTGTCTCCAGTTTGGTGAAAAGCCAAGCAAGAATATGGCGTTATTAAAACGTTATTATAATGTTCTGCTTTGGTTCTTTAGAACATCTTTAGAACCTAACATTGCAACGTCACACTGTGACGTTTTTGTGACATTTTTGTAACATCCTTTCACATTATAATAACGTTATTATAACATTCTTTATTAGTAAAGTATTTGGTAAGTCTCAACTTCACCTAAAATAACGTAACTGTTATGTGAAAATTGGGCAGGTTGCAGACTAACCGAGGAAGTACAGTTGCAGAAGGTGCTTGTTACATCACTGCTTGTCTGGCCATGGGTACGGACAAATTATTTTTTTATGTTGGGCGGTTGAACTGCCGCCGGCTTTTGCAGCCAAAACCTTGTTTTGTTCAATCATTTAGTATTTACATGTGCGACATTGTGAGTTTATATTTGGATTCATGTAATCTATCACTGTATCAATACTTCCATAACTAACTGATTTACAAAGTGTGGACATATATGTGTCATTAAATCTACAATTAATTCCACATCTATTCAGTGATTTATTATTTTGAGCCGTATGGACGTCAACTGTAATATCTGGAAGATCAGATACATTATGAATTTAAGAGTCATACATTTATATAATTTGCAATAGGTAAAGATGTTAGCGTCAGAGAAAAAGAAATTCAACGTGATTGTGTAGCACAGTGCTGAAAACTCTCACCGGAGGGCGCCACCGTTACTTTTTTCCCGTTTGGACGCCCATATTCTTTAACATTTATTATTAGAATTATCCACTAGATGTCAGCACTGTGGCAGTACTGAGCATAGTATCCCAAGAAACAAAGAGTCGTGTTAACATGTGTTTTACAGGGAGCAAAAAGTGGTGGTATTCACGAGATTTTGTTAACAACATTTCTGGTGTTTTTCACATGTTTATGATAATCTCGTGTTTCCTGTGAGTTTCTTTAGCTTAAAGTGCGCTGTAAAACATGTGTAAAGTACTAGTTAAACACCAAATCAAAACTCGTGTTATAAACTTGTAGTTTTCATGGAGTAAACTTGGAGTTTGTAGCCAAACTAGTTTACAACTAATAAAACACGTGTTAAAGTGGAAGAAAACACGAGCCTTGTTTGCTGGGATGATAGGGAGAGCCGAGGCTAGGTAGCTCACACGAACACAAAATGACCTGGTGGGGCCTGTTCATGCACCCATTTTTTCTTCTAAAACTTAGGAAAAAGACAAATCCCAACAAAGAAAAGAATTTATTCAAACGAGCATAGTATGAACCCCAACCAGCCAGCTCGTTGTCACCGACCATGAAGACAAACCGGCCATACTTACCAGGGGCAGATACAGGATTTTCGAAAGGGGGGATCAGCATAAGGGCTAAGTACTAAAACTACATGCAACCGTGCATACTCACGTGGAATTTCCCCCTCTTTTTGTAGTTTAGGGGTCCACCAAAATTGGAAGTGGGGGATCAGGAGCCCTATGACCCCCTCAATACGCCACTGCTTACATCTTACCCGTCAAAAAGTATTAAAAAAAAAGTGTTGATTGCTTGCAAATGATCAAAATGTAGAGAATTTCGTGAGACTAGTGTATAATTAATGGTAGGATGTAGTCGAATATTAGAAATTCAAGTTATTCACAACATATGAACGGAGGCGGATCCAGCATTATCAAAAGGGGAGGGGGGTCAGCATAAAGGTTAAGTACTAAAACAGCATGCATTCGCGCATACATGTGTAACTATTCCCCCTGTTTTTATAGTTTTCCAGCAAAAGAAGAGGGGAGGGGGATTCAGAACCCCCAAGACCCCCCCCCCCTGGATTCGCCACTAATAAGAGCAGTTAATTTATTTTTTAAATGAACATACAACCCAATGGCTGACGGTAACTTTTAGAATAAACCCCACGCATGCTCAATTTAAATAGGTACAAAAGCTATGAATTTGGATGTGCGACTTCTTTCTTGACACGAGAATTCAGTGCATTTCCTACGGCGTCACCGCGCCCAACCCGAAATTTCAACATTATAGCCTTTCACTGAAACTAAAGCATCTGCCGTTAGTTACATAATACCATGCCCGTATTTTCCGAGTGCACAGCTTCAACAATATGCTGACATTTAACGCTGTCCCCAGACTGTTTTGTTCATCTTCTTTCTTTTCTCGCCGTTTCTTCTCTCTTTGCCTCGCCCCATAAGTCTGTCTCGTGACACCATTTTCCTTGCATAGGTAATACAACTATGCGGGGAAAAAACACGCACAAAGGTGACATGCATGTCCTAGAACTGAGGCAATAATTGTTTTTATTGCGTAAGTCCTTTCAATTCAGGGACACTGGGTGTGGATAGTACGGAGATAGAGGTCAGGTGAGGTCGAAGTCCAGATGGGATTGAATAACTGAACGAGGCAAAGATTACGGGATAATTGCACACGATGTGAGGATGATGTCAAGACCAAATTATTTACATGAGAATAGATCCGGGGAGTTTAAAAGGTTAGAAACCTGGCCTTCTATGATCAATTTAGCCAACAACTTATATGTCTCATGCGAAAGAGATTTCTAAACATAGGGTAGAAAATATGTCATCTGCAATATGACTATGCACATATAATATTTGTTTTATGTGTTCATGTATCTTGGGGAGCTTTTCTTTAAATTCATTTAATTGTTTATTCAGACATAAAATAAGCTGTTACATTTGTATTCTTTTTACATCTGAGTTATACGAAACGACGTCTTATAAGAGTCAAAGATTTTATATGCACAACAATTCGAATTCAAAGCATAAATTTGAAATAGAACTTAAAAATGTCCAATAATCTTGTATCCAATTTAAAGATTTCAATATCCAAAGGAAATTATACACCCAACTACTTTCTTCTAATCTAGTTTTTCCAGTCATACTTTCCCTGTACCTAATGTAAGCTATACGTCGGGTCTCTTCTTTTCTTTCTTTCCTTTTTTCTTTTTTTTTTCTCTTCTCTTCTTTTTTTCTTTTTTTTTTTCTTTTTTTGTTGTTGGGGGAGGGGTGTCCTTGGCCGTTATGAACTTATAATACCGTATATATGTCTGGGCTTGGCGCTTTGTCTGTTTTTGTTGGAATGCACAGGGCGTGAGGTATAGACTGGGGGGGGGGGGGGGAAGAGGGGGTCGGGGGTGAGAGTAGCTTTCTGTAGTTGGGCAAGGGGGTCTGGAGCGTCGGTATGCCATTGGCACAGGGGGCTAAGTACTGGTGGCCCAGAGGTACAAAACTTTCCACATATCTCTCAACTTCGTTTTTACTATAAGTATGTAAATAGGTTATTTCCCAAAAAGTTACAACAATACTTTCTACATCTACTTGGAAGAACACGCGTATGTGAAAGTTGTAAAGTAATAATTATAAAAAAAACTTTAACCTTTCCTGTCAGTCCAAGTATTTTGTCTCGGTAGCCAAATCTTTGGGATCCATGCCACCTCTAGGGTGTGCTCTCAAATCTTGTAGGGGCCAAACACTTAAAAGTGAGTCTGACATATTGTTCAAACACCTATCAAGATTTGAGGATATGCAAGATGAACAGTTTTAAATGAACGGAAAAATGGGAAAGGACATTTAGGGAGCGACAGAAGATATCTGGGTGGCAAGAGAAGAGGAGATTTGGGTGGCACAAGAAGAGTTAAGGGTGGCAACAGAAATATTTGGATGGCGACAGAAGAGTTAAGGGTGGCGAGAGGAGAGATCTGGATGGCAAGAAGAGATATCTGGTAGATGACAGATGATGTAAGAGATAAATTCAAGGTGGAAATATTGGGGTGCCTTGCCGAGGTTTTGTACTTTTGGGCCAGCGTAGTGTGGACTGTCTTGGCACCGGGTGTCTGAGGTGGCGGGGAGAGGGGGTATGGGTGGTGGAAGGAGGGGGGCCTCTGGCCCTGGACGGATCATGCACCAAACGAACGACTGGGGGAGGGGGAGGGGGTATGACTGGCCAGGAGCTGGGTGTATGTATGTCTAGATCTGTACCTTTCCTTTACATGTATGCTGTTGCATCACTTATTCTATATAAATGTACATGGCATATTTAAAAAAAATACTTGACCTTATTTTCTAGGCGCTTTCCATTCAAAGATCTGACTAGCTAAAAAGTTTTGAAAAGGTTTATGAATCCAGACAGCCTTTTTTTAAGTATGACTTGTAGCTTACATGTCTCTTTAAATGTCTCTTTAAAGAGAATTGCTGAATCGTGGCTATATCATGAACAGGTTTTAACGTCAGGCGAGGTTTTCCTTGATATTGTGCAGGTAAAGTCTGAGGGCTTTATTCTGAAGTAAAAAATTCTACAAACAGAAGATAGTTTTAAGTGGCGGATCCAGGGAGGGGCAAAAGGGGCAATTACCCCCCCCCCCCCCCCCCCCTAGACCAAGTGGAATTTTTTTCAAATAATCTAAGCTTGTTGATATGTACAGATCTAACATATTTATTTCTCCCCCCCCCCCCCCCCCCCCATTGATTCTTGATTCTACTGACTCTGGATCCGCCCCTGTCTATTATAGGTCCGACCATATTTTTGTGTTACATAAATGACCTAGTGTATAGATTAAGTTTGATATTTTAAGTATTCATGCTATTCACCAGGTCATGTATGTAACATGCCATACTTTCCTGTCGCAGAGGTGACTCTACTCTGAAATATAATTTACTACAATCAGCTTTGACTGATAAACATTATTGCTGTAATCCTAACTTCATTTACATGAATACTCAGAAGACTAGGATTTGTTATTTTGGAAGTACAAAAAGTGTTAAATGTTGTGCACAACTCGTGCCTGACAGTGGCTGGTCAAAGTGTTTGTGGACAAGCAATAAGCTATTTTTTAAGCGGAAGTAATGGATTTTGACAGAAATAAATGTATCTCAACTAATTGATCTAGTTTGCTGGTTTTATCTTACAATAGGGAAGAGCTAGACTGTCGGAGGGTACGTGTATATCTATAATTACTTGAAGTCGCTAATATCTGCACCCCCTTTTGGTCTATACATAGTTTGTATTTTAAAATGTTAATCAGAATCTTCTGCAACTAACGGAACCAACGACAGTAAAGTGATTCAGTCGTGGTCCGTGGATCTAAGGGCGCTGGGTTCACGTCCAGGTCGGGGATGTATATCCCACTATGTACCCAGTTACATGACCTTGGAGCTCGTCGCAGAGGTCACAGAGGTCACAGAGGTCACAGAGGTCACAGAGATCAAGCCGGGAGTGACCTCAGACGGTACGGCACGGAAACGTAGGAGGTGTGAGAAAATGTGGAAAAAGAGAGAGAAATGGAAAACTTGAATAAATAGTAAGAGTCACGCGAATACTTTTTTTTTTTATTATTGAGCAAAACTATCTCGTTTAACAAACGCTTTTAAGATAGTAGAAATTAGTAACATCATTATGATTAGTAGACAATAATTGATGAAAATGATGAGGTTGATGATTGTTCCGGCATTTTCACTTTTTCAACAATGGAATGAAAGATCATCCCAAATGTTCGTGTCACCAAGAAGGACATCTCATGGTATCCAATCATATAAATCAAAGTTAATCTTCTTAATATGTGTCTTGAACAAGTTAATGTCCTTCAGTTGTTGCAGATTCACTGGAATAATGACACTAGAAATGAATGGAGTCCAAACAATAATGGGGGAGGATAATGTTTCTTTTTTAAATGATCTGAATTGTAACTTCAATAGATAAAACAACTCATTTGATTTCATGATTACGGGGGTGTTTTACATTATGCAGAACTCTGAGACGGTATTTTTAGGTATGATATTTCAACATTTCAATCGTTGTATTTCAGACTTACAATCTCGTGTTCCTGCTGTCGGCCATATAATTTGTCATGTTAAGATCTTTTATTGTTAGAATATCTTTTCTTAAATTTAAGAACTTAGAAACGCATTAATGATCATCCTAGTGTGAAACACGCCTTGACCACCATGATCAAATGTACATTCACCGGCGTTTATCACACCACTGACCGGTTGTAATATCTAACGGCGTTTTCATAATACGACTGACCGACGCTTATCATATATGATAACATAACGATAGTTGTTGCATGGTTTTATGGCAAATACGTTGAGATGGGCGTATGTAAAACTTTTAAAAGTTCAATGGTACGCTCAGGATCCAAATTTCAAGTGGACGCGGTGACGCTGTAGGAATTACACTGAAAGTTCGCGTCCAGAGAGAAGTCACAAATTTCAACTCGACGCAATCTGGCAATTCTGTGAATTTCCATTGGTACCAATAAGGTCTCTGAATAAGTTAATTAGCAAATTAAAATCCATAAAATAATCATGCTATCATTTTCTATCATTTTAGACGTTTCACTCAACAGAAAATGCGTTAAAATCGAACTTTAGTGGGAATTTATTAACGGCTTTTGCAATAGTTGGGTCTTCGTTATCTTTTGGACCCGTTTAACTTGTGTTTAATGTGTTCAATGAACGTGTACCAATAGCACAAGCAAGAGCATGTAAAACGTTGTGCAAAATATGTCCGTTCGCACCTTTACGTTAGGAGCTTGCACGACTCCACCACCCCCCCCCCCCCCTTCCCCTTCCGGCTGACCGCTCCTCCCAGTGCAGACAGGTTCACCTCAGACTAACCTCCGACGTCCCCTCATCCCCAAAGACACACCCCCCCTCCCACCCACCGTCCCCAGGCCCGTAACCAGGAAGGTAGGTGGGGGTGGCGGATCCCCCCTCAAAGAATTTTTTTCAAAAGTTCAACCTTCCCTTCCAAAATTCAATGTGAAAACCCTTAAAATCAGTAGAAAAATATTGAAAAGTTCTAATTTTAACTGCTTGCCACCCCCCCCCCCCCTTTTCTTTTTTTTTGTTCATGTTCAATTATTGAAGACATAGGCAAAAGTTCCACTTGTGGAACCTTGCCACTCCCCCCCCCCCCCCCCCCCGGCACGGCAGAGCTGGGTACAGGCCTGGGACTGCCCTCGATCCCCCCCCCCCTGCGGTCACTTCTCGTCTCCGGCCGACCTGCAGGATCCAGATGAGACAAACTTTCCGTCCGTGAACGACCTGCACGCAAGCCTCACCTTTCCCATGATCCCTCAGCCAAGATGGCGGCGAGCGGCGTTCCGGTAGATGTTACTCTACTCAAAGTGTACCTGCAGCAAAAGTCTGCACGTATGTGGTTTAATTGTTACAACTAGGTTATATAAATGTTGTTTTGTAATAGACTACTCAAAATGTGTACTCTAACGTGTGGACATGAATTCCTTTTTTCCGCAATCTTTTAAAGATTGGTTCATTTCACATATAAAGGCAGTTACTTTTGCGTTGAATTTGAGATTCACGGGGTTTCCCTATTCATGCACATGGATGACCTTATTGAAAAAGCAGAATAAAATCCACACACTGATTTAAGTCATCTCAACCTCCAAAAGCCAAGTTTTTTCGGACTAGGCAAAAATTAGGTTTCTTTATAATTATCATCAAGTACTGCTAAAACTTACTGACTTCTTGGGTTTGATCAATTATTAATCTATAACCAGGATGAAATACAATTTTCAGTAATTACGTGTATAAATAAGTTACAAAATGCTTCGTGTAATAATTGATCACCATACCTAGCATAGATATATATGGTCAAATAACAGTATATTATTATAAAAACTCAACATGTCTTCCACAATACACATAACAATATAACTTGGTAAATACCTGAAAAATTAAAACCAATCAATTACAACACTATAGAGACAACACATACGACATAGTCAACTTATAACATCAAGTAGTGTTTAAACCTTTCTTTTCAATAATCTTTTTGGACATTTTCTTTAAAAAAAAAATCATAGATTACGTCCTTCAAGTCTTGCAACGGGGTATTTATAAAGGGAATGTTTCAGAGCTGATTTGGGAAAAAAAATCTTCATTATTTGATATAATACCTTTTGATATACCAATTAAAAGCCCAGAGTCACAAGACATGAAATTAATCTGACACAAATTGTCTTTAAGGTCAAACCCGCACACATTTATACATTAAGATAATACCAGTGACATTAAGATAATATATAATTATTTGATTGCTTCCTCTTATTCAATGATACTTAGATAAATAGTTTACTTGTGGAAATCAGTGGAGACCAATTTGGATATGTTCTGGCTAACACATTTACACAAAATAAAAACAATACGAAATTACCCTCTCTAATTTTCACATTAAATTGTTTCCCATGTAGAATGGTAGGGACCGAGCCAGCTGAAAAGTGGTGGAATTAAACGATAGCAGTCCAGAGTTCAGCCAGGCGAGGATCATTGGAAAATAATAAAGTTGACAGTCGGTATTTCACGAGCCAACTTACCCAGTCCGTCCGGGGGTTGGGGGAGGGCACTCTTTGAAGGTTATTTCTCACTGCCAAACTACCAACCCTGCTTTTTGTGACTGACTGCTCACAAAACCTGGTTGACCGCACCTTATTTTTGGAGTATGCAGATCCCAGCCCCCAAAATTCAGAGCATCTCAGTACCATTAAATAGACAAAAATAACCAAAATAACCAAGGAAAACTTCTGATAAAACTGCCACACATTTTATGTGCTGAATAATATGACAAACAAAGGCTGAGTTTCGAGTTAATCGCAATTATTGCACCTTTTTTGGCATAAAAGTGGCTGACCGCCCCTCAATTTTGACATTCACCACCCCCACTTCGCGAGTCCGTTTGGCAATGGGTACCCTTTTGAGACCCAAGTGCCTCCCCCCCCCCCCAGGCAAGTCCCCCACCCTAACGTCCCAGGCTGGAGGTACCTGGGTACGCCCCCCCCCCTCTCCGTTTCACCGCCCCCTCCCCCTGTAATTAATGATCCCTCTGGCGGCCACTCGCATTTGATTGGTGCACCGGTAAATGACTATCATCGGAGTATTGGTGGGCGAACGGCCACATTGATTTCCATTTAAAATCCCATTGATAACAGCCCAGTGGGTTTGTCCTTAAAATACTAAATGTGGCCAGCAGGGATAATGGTGGTGATGTTGGAGGGGGAGGGGGGGATCGGGATTAATATGGCCAAGTCTGCTACACCCCAGGCAAACAGCGACGTAACAAGCACGTTCTGCGACTGTACTTTTTTGGTTAGTCTGTAACCTGCCCAATTTTCACGTTACAGATACATTATTTTAGGTAAATTTGAGACTCACTAAAAACGAGACCTTACTAATAAAGAACGTTATAATAACACGATTGTGACATGAAAGAATGTTAAGAATGTCACAAGAACGCTGCTGTGCAACGTCATAGCGTTAGTTTCTAAAGATGTTTTTTGGTGCCATAAAAATAACGTAACAATAACCAAAGCAGAACTTAACAGAACGTTGCTGCAACGTTATCATAACGCCATATTTTGCTTGGGTAATAACATCATATTCTTGCTTGGGAAGTCTGCTACACTGCTACTTGCACCTCAAAGGTTGGAAGAGTTGTTTTTTTTAGTAATATTCAGATTTTTCATTCCCCCAATTGCAGATGTTCATATCTGTGTATCCTAATTCATCCCAATCTAGATCCCTGATTTCTAGTATTCCTTGTGCCTGCAGGCTAATTTCTATAAATTCTGGGCATAAAACCACTCGAAAATCTTTAGAAAGTATAGAAATATTTGTTCAAACCAACTTGTAGAATATTAGATTTGGACTGGTCAAATAATGAATTGTATGTATTTTGTTGGGCTATTTTCTGGGGGAAGAAGCGGGTATAGGGGGGAAGGCTTTGCTTACGCAACTTTGGTGCCAGTGGCGCCACGTTTGGCCGTTTCCTGAACTACGGTCGTTAGTACCAAATCCCACCATAGGCTGCGTGGGGGTCGCACCAAACGGACCGGGTCACCGTCGACAAGAAAGAATAACTGGGAAATGCATCAGTAAAGGCCATGATCCACGTTGCGATTTTAGGCTGATTTTGAACCACTTTGAAAATCGGTTTGTTAAATAATCATAGTCTATAAGACCTTGTGCAGATGACGTCATATACGCAAAAAATGGACTGGCCGCCATGTTGATTATCAACTTCTAAACCTTATCATTCTCAATTGTTAACATTATCAGCTAAATATTTCTGCCACATTTACTTACACTCAACTCACTGCATCATAATCAGCAGCTATGATCACTTTGAATTAATAAATTTATATTTTTATAATAGCCATGTGGCCATGATCACCACGTGGTGATCACCAAAAGGTAATCACGTGACGACGTCTGCACAAGGTCTATACAACATACACTTTTCCAAAGAGTTTAGAATAATACATATCAGAAAAATTGTATTTTCATCTGGAAAATTTATTCCAAATATGTGAAAAATGCATGAGAAGAAAATCGGTCGGCCCAAAATCGCAACGTGGATCATGGCCTTGAAGGTACTTACAACCTTTCAAAAATTAAGGCATTTATTTTAAGGGGAAAATTCAATAGAAATTGCAAAGTGAAGAAAAATGCCAAATGTCTTTGCTTCAAAATATGGTCACATTATTTCATGATGGTAGGAACGTATATATGAAACATGAATGATAATTGTAGCCGTCTGAGTAAAAGGTTTTTAAAAAATGATTGTAATGATACTGGGATTTGCGTTATTTATTCCTTGACTATTTCATCCAGGATTTCGCAAGATAGGGGTGAATAATTATTAATATCAGTATTTTGTTATCAATCTGATACTTCTAAGAATTCTAAAATGACAGCCAAATGAATTTCGTTTTAGTTGATGGTTGCATTTTGTATTGTAAGATGTTATCGAAACGAAATAAAAAGACAAAACCAAGTTCATTATGTACGTAGCTGCAATTTCTAAACGGAAAGTTATTTCATGTAGCACTGCACGAGGCCCCCCTTATGACCCCCTCAAGTTTAGCAAATCCCGTCTTGCATCTTGCTACCAATTGACTTATAACTTTGAGGATTGACAGAACGATAGGATTCAATTTACATGCATGGACAATGTTAGTACTTTTATTTATTCTGATGAAGAACTTAAATGTTCGAAACACATTGATATTGCTGTACCCTGAAATAATTTATAAGTATCAAATACTCAAGTTATCCTACATCCAGTCGTTGAGTTTGGTACACCACTCCACCTCATCTTATATTGATACTGAATTTACAGCTATAGCAATCGTAACAAATTTCGTTTTGAATCTATTTTTTACATTGTATTTACATACCAAGTATCCTATGGCAAAAAATAAGAAAACCCTGTATTACATCGAAATGAAGTTGACGTGTGTGAGTACGTTTGTGAAAGTAACAACAAAATTGGTTTGTGGAAGTTATCATGTTTGTTCTTATGTGCTTTCTCTGCGGTAACCAGACTTCACCACACTTTAGTGATAGTCTCTGTGTTCAGATACATGCAAGTTATACATGCAACCTTTTGTGAAGCAGCCACAAGGCAGTTCCCAGTTGGTACAGGAGACTAAGTAGAGTGGACATAACCAGGAAGATCTGGCTACAGGACCCCCTGTATGTGGACTGGGCCTAGTGCCAGGAGGAGGAGGGGGGGTGGGGGTGGGGGGCTTGGGGGTGCACTGTTGGGTGGGGGGGGGGGGGAGGTGAGAGGGGGGAGGGGGGATGGTAAGTAGAATAGCGAGGTAGTTCAGGGTCAATCCAGGTCTAAGATATCTAGGAAAGATCACATTATCACAGATTTTATATATATATATATATATATATATATATATATATAAAGATTAATCATGCTAGTCTAGAATTGGCACTTCTAACTGCTAAGTTTGATGTGTACTTGTGGTGAAAAACAGATGATGTAATAATAAAACCAGTTCTGTTATAAATAAGAAACCATCTGCACAGCCGGAATAATGTTCAGGAATAGTGCAACATCGTGGTAGATATAAATTTACAGGAGCCAAATAATGTGAGTACAAAAAGGTCCTCTCCCTTTGAACGGATATCCAAATAATGTCAAGACATATTTTTCAATAGACGAAGGATATAACAAGCTACACAACCTAAAATAAATGTTTAAAAACAGTGAAATAAATTACTTCAACACTTATAGTGCTGTTATAACTTAAAAAAGAACTACACCGCCTGCAAAAATGTTCAAAAAGATTAAATAATTCAACAGAACGCTGTTAGAACTAAAAAAAATACCAATTACATAGCCTGAAAAATGCTCTAGAACAGTACAATTATTCAGTAGACGGACATTATAAGTCAGAGACCAGCCACACCGCCCGGTTCACTGACGTAACAAAAACCTTCTGCAACCATAGTTTTTTAGTCAGTTTGTTACTTGCTAAGACGGCATGTAACAATTATATTATTGATGATGAGGTTGAAACCTCCAAAAATCAGAATGTTATCATAACATTATTTTTTTTGCTGAGGTTAGGACAAAACCAACACAGAATGTTACAAGAACATTCTGTTTAGGTTGAAGAACATAAACAGGACGTTGTAATAACATCACAGTGCAACGTCACAGCAGTATGTTGCAGCAACGTTATTGGGAGCCATCTAAATAACGTAACAGGAACCAATACAACGTTGCTGCAACTTTATCATAATGTCACACCTCCGACTGGGTATGGCCAACTACACAGCACTTAAAATGTTCAGAAAAGTGCAGTATTTTAACAGTCAACCATAATAACTCAGGGACCAGCCTCACAAGTTTTCAATGGGCAAAGAATATAACCAACTACACGACCTGACAAAATGTTTAAACACAGTGAAATCTTTCAAGAGAGAGCTGTTATAGCTAAGAAACCAACTACACAGCCTGAAAAATCCTCTCGAACAGTACAATATTTTAACAGTCTGCCATTATATCTCCCCGACCAGCCACACAGCCCGGCTCACCGACTGCTCCTCACCAGCTCGCCTACAGACAGACTGCACCGAGTCACTCCGCGATGAGGGCACGCCTCACTGAGCACTCACAGCACAACCCCCCAACCAAACTCCCCTACAGCCCTCCCAACCCTCCCACCCCACTCCCTCTAAAACACCTCCCACCCCTCCCATCCCTCCCCCCCTACCAAACACCCCCCACAACCCCCATACAACCCCCAGGGGAATGGTGGAGGGGGGTGGGGGGGGGTGCAGCCTGAGAGGTGGGGGTTGCTGAGTAGAGGGAACTGCTCCTAAGGATAGGTTTCATCTGTGCCAATATAAAAAGGGCAAAATGTTATTCAGATGTATCATCTGCACTGTCAAAGAGCGGTATGTACAGGAGGTAATGCATATTGACAGGCCCTACATACTGCTTGTCGTTTTCGATATTTTAAACATATTTAGATCATTGTTTGGGTGATAAAATAGAGAAGAACCTTTGGGGTCACCCTCGGGTGGCTGTACAACCCATTGGGATCGTACGAACCTCAGGCTTCGCCCTCAGTTTTTGACCATCCCCTCAGATGCCCCCTGCAGTTCTTCTTATTATAGTATAACTCTATATATGGGTGTTGATATTATAGGCTTTACTCAGATGAAAAACCTAACATGAGTTGACTGGTGTACTGGCAGTAATCAATAGATGGTTCTGAATTCTGATTCCCATTTCAACCAATCAGAAAGCTGCTCATCATTGACGTCATCACGGGCGGGAAGGGGGGGGGGGGCAGCAGGGGTGGTGGGGGTGGTGGAGAGTGGGGGGGAGGGGGGACTCTCCAGGGTAGGAGACGGGGAACATCCAGGGTATGTTCTGTGGAGGGTGGAGGTGTTTCTAAAGACTGTACCTACCCCTACATCTCCCTCCCCATCCACAACTATATCACCCCTACACCCCTACACCCCTACACCCCCTACACCCTCTACCCCCCTACCCCCTACCCCCACGTTATTCACGGTACAGCGCCCCCTATACCGATCTCTGCCAACTTCTCATACCGGATGTGACGTCAGCAGCCCCCACTGCGCATGCCTGAGCCAGACGCCAGGTAGGAGCTGGTAGAGGGGAAAGGGTAGAGGTGGGGGGGGGGGAGAGGAACCCCTCCCTCCCCCCCCTACCTCCTCCATTCTGGTCGCTTAGCAACAGCGTGGTTCTTTGATGTCTGAGATACGACAAAAACGGTCACGTGACATGAGACTTGGCTGGTGACGGCCATGGACGCCAGGAAGGGGCGGCGGGCGACGAACGGCAAACCGCCATCTTTAGTCCAACACAGTCTGCGATCAACACAAGACAACACTGGTGAAATGTTGGTGACAATGTGGCGATATGGTCCGGTCATCGAAGTGTAACATGGCGATAGTGGCGACCTGCTGTGGTCAGGGGCGGAAAGAGCGGAGAGAGGGGAGAGAGAGGACAGCGGTGGACGGTTGCCAAGGAGGGCGGTTACCATGACAACCAGGGTCTGGAGACAGGTGAGTGAGGCTCAGGTAAAACGGAGGGGGGTGGGGGAGAGGGAGGTAGGAGGGGGGGGTCTAGTCTTTGTATGAATCTACATCGGTATAAAATGCGTGTGTAGAGAGTTGGCAGATGACATGGCATTAGTATGGTTGGTACTTCGATGAATGACTCAAATTAGTATTCGCCTTTAGAATCTGTACAAAACAGATGTTTTTTTTCATCTTTACTTGCAAATGATTCATATATGGCCATGCTGGTATTTCATATGATTGTGGTACAGAAAGAAAACTATATATGCATATATTTTTTCGAAACTGTAACTCTAGACCTAGTTCATGTCTCTAACATAGAATTGACATGATAGATTGATGTTCACATGATGGTGTGAAAACAATACATACAAATATGAGAACACTTTAAACATGACTCAAATTAGCCTAACACTACAACCGCGCACTTTAAAATTATTGTGATGTTCTTGTAACATTCTTTCATGTTATAATAATGTTGTTATAACCGTCTTTATCAGTAAGGTTTCAACTTCACTAAAATGTAATGTTATTATAACATTCTCTTTTAGTATCAACTTTATGTAAAATAACAAAGCAACCAAAAGCGTATGGTTGCAAAATGTGCTTGTTACACCGCTGCTTGCCTGCGTAGGGGATTATAGACCCTCTAACTGTTCCTAGACCATGTTGTACGTTGTGCACATCAGGGTCAGATAACTATAGATCTGGGACAGAAGAAACAGCTCAAAAACCTGAACATTTTCTGTCACCTTCTGTTAGTTTGTCTCTTCCTATGTTGTCGTAAATTCACCAAAATACAACTCAAATGGCACATTCGAGGTGTAATGACAATATGTGTCCTGTTGATGTACACCACTTCATTTCAAATAACATTTATATTATCTGGCCAGGACTCTTAACTATCATTTTGTCACAGTAAAAGGAACTCAAAATGAGCTGTTTCTTGCTGACCAAGTCTATAATGTACTCTCAAAACTAGCAACTGAATAGTCCTAGACCAGAAGTAATTTCTAAAGAAGTACACATCGAGTATAGACGTTGTGCAGGTGACGTCACAATACTCACAAAGGGGCTGGGCGCCATATTGGTGATCATTTAAAAATAATTGATACTCACAATTCAAAAATATCTAGGACACATATTTTCATAAAATCATAATCATCAAAATAACATAACAAGAATCAAAGCAGAACTGAACAGAACATTATAATAACATTAAAATAACCAAGTCGTTGGTTTTGAGAGCACACTAGTCGTCCGACCCTGACGTGCACGGCATACGACATGGTCTTGGAACAGTTTGAAAGGCGCTGACATGCAACGGTCATGGTGAAGGGTCTGCGCCTTTGAAAAGCACAGACTGTCATGTTCTAAAAAATTAAAGCTGATATCAGGAAAGACCAAAGTTGAGTTCAGAGTAAAGGTCTTAGAGTACTGAATGCACTGTGTGCATTTCGTCTCTTTTTTATTATCTGTCAGCCATACGTAATTTGATGTCAGCAGTACATATACTATGTTCTGCATGTGTAATTTACCATTAGCGGTACGTAATAGAATTGTGTGTACCACTCACAGGCTAATAGGCAATGACAAAGCTATAATTATTCATTATATGTGTGTCTATAAAGATTTTAGTTCTTGGGGGGAAAAAATGAAAAAATGAAATATTTCAGAAGTTTTTATTGTACCCAGGGTTGGAGACAAGACAAAAAGGAGAGGGGTTCAACATATAGGCTAAGTACTAAAACAGTGTGCATTAGCATGCATGCACACAGCATTTTTCTCTCTTTGGCAAGTTTTATGTCCCCACCAAAAGGAGGGGGGCAGACTCACCTGGACCCTCCCCCCCTGGATCCGCCCCTGGAGTTTACTTACCTCGGAGATGATAATTATAGCTCTAAGCCTAACAGCTGTTGGGAATAGAACATACCCATAAGTAAAATCTACCTCGTTGTCCATGACATACACTTCTCATTTATGATGCACAATGATGATATAATTATCTTTTTTGTTTATCCTTTTTATTGAATCTGAGATCAAATCTGTATGACCAAGACGAGTGATTTTTCCCTTTTTCAGAAAGTTTTGGTTCAAAGCCAACCTGCAACGTAACAGTAACATTCTCCTACCATACCTTTTTAGTCAGTTTGTTACTTACTAAGGTGTCATGTAACAATTATGTTATTGATGGTGATGTTGAAACCTCACCAAATCAGAATATTATCGTAACATTATTTTTTGGTGAGGTTAGGATGAAACGAAACAGAACATTATAAGAACATTCTGTTTGGGTTGAAGAACATAATTAGAACATTGTAATAACATCACAGTACAACGTCACGGCAGTAGGTTGCAGCGACGTAATTAGGAGTCATCAAAAGAACATAACAAGATCCAATACAGAACAAAACAGAACATTGCTGCAATGCTATAACAATGTTGCATCAATAGAATAATTGTCACCTGCCATCTTAATAAGTAACAAACTGACTAAAAAGCATGGTTGCAGAACGTTTCTGTTACTTCACAAGCTGGCTGAGTATAGCTGGCCCAGTACTAGTGCGTTGAGGTGGCTGGTCGGGTGGGCGTCCGGCATGTGTGAGACATCGTCAGTCTACGGTCTGTAACGGTGTAAAAGATGTGTAAAAGACGTGTTTAAGACGTGTTTAACACGGCTTTTGTGCCGGGAGACTCAGGCTGAAGCCCTAGCCTCACGTGGGGAGACAGGGGAGGGAGGGGACAGAGAAGACAGGCTGAGCAGGGGCCAAGGAGTAAAGAAAAGGTGTAAAAAATATGTGAAAAAAGGTGTAAAGAAAAAGGTGCATGGGAAGGTCCATTCAGGGAAGGTTGGCCGTGGGACGTTGCCAAGATAGGGACAGGTTGCTACATTGGTGACAACTTTACCATGTGATAAACTAACAGTTGTAATAGCAAAATCGTGAATCATCATCTGGCAAACGTATTAGTACAGTTACTAGTTTTCATTACCTGCCAGGGTATAAATTATATGTTGTCGTCTTTTTTTGGTTTATTTTGTATTCAGGAAAGATTATACAGTATAGGCTTCAGCAACATGAAAAATGCTGATTTTCTAGCCTTCGCTGTCCATCGGCAATACACTTGACAATTCGATTTACTATTTACATACAATCAATTTCGGGTATTTTTACAGCGTTACATATGTTCACAATTATATATCATATACAATATCCAGTTCGCCTTATACATCTGTATTAATCCATACATGATAATTCCAAACTGTTCCGTACCAGTGGCTCCTCTCTTTAAGTTATTTCTTCAAAAGTATAAGCAAAGTGTAGGGTATAATACTTGGCAAGTAGAGACATGGTACAACTCAGGCCTACATTGGACACTGAAAAAGTAGGTATGAACACTTCTATTCCTACCAATGGGTGCATTATTAACTTTTAATGTAGTGGACTGCACAAAGCTAATAATGCCTAATTAAGGATTGAAGACATTAAGTCTGAAATGACAAAAGGTTGGGATAATCAGAAGACAATTGATTGTCAGAACTATCCTAAGCCTGTGTAAACGCACCTTTACCCTTCACAGTGGATCCCCAGTGTGTCCTTTATATAATTATCTATTGTATACGGCTAGGGGCCTTCCATTAAGTATGTACGCATCAAAGGGGTTGGGCGGGTCTGAGATTGTTGAAAATTTGCGTATGTCTCTGTGCGTATTATTTCAAAGGGGGTGGGGGTCTACAATTTTTGAATTTTTGCATACGTACTAAATGGAAGGCCCCCTATATTTAGGACAATGGAGCAAGACGCTTTAAATGTGTCTTTCCATGGGAATACATAAAGAGGTACTTTCCTAGTAAAGTGTAGATGTTTCTCGTCCGTGTGGCGAACATAATTTGCTATGTTGTAACTCCCGTATGTTGGCACGAAATTTAAAGTTGCCGAATTACATTCCAAAAGTGGAAAACACATTGCCCACCGTTGTGTCGTTAGGTTAACATTGGCATATGTAAGCCTAACAACAGGAGGATGAGACGGCTGCTCTTATATGTGTTTCGATCACATATGTGATTTTACGTGATCGTGCCTGAATATCTCCTGACTTTCCAAAATTTGTTATGGCACAAATACATAATCGAAAAAATGATAGGAAAAGGTGGACATTGCCTGTTCAGGTCAATGACTTTGACAGAAAAATAACCAAAGATATCTCCTCATCTCTTATCACCGGAAGTCATCTAGTGCGCCTGCGCAGACCCAACATGACACAATAAAATATCTATGGACGTATGAAAGAGGTCCATGCAAATTCTCCCAACCATGGATATAGCTTAATTATTGAAGTGTACCTGCAGACTAGCCTAAATCAAGGTGCATTCTGGCAAATATGTAGACAAGTCACAAAGCTGGACATTCTCAAAAATCATGGCATAAATTTGGTTTAGAATAATGGAAAACTAGCATTCACAATTTTCCATTTCATATCCATAAATAAAATATTCAATATTTTTCAAGTCAGTTTGAAAATCATCCATTTCCCATAGATATAAAGCGAATATTTCTGTAATTTTTCCTGAGTTTTTGTCAACAAAAATGAGTCCAAATTAACCTGCAGGTGCCTAAAAACAGTAAATCAGTTATCCGTGGTAGGGAGAATTGCGGAATGGAGGGGGGGGGGGGGGGTATGACGAAATCATCCACAAAACGGTAGGAATACCCAACTATTGACAAAAACAGCCCAACATGGCGCGCCGCGAGGCACCCTGGGTAAAATGAGCACCCACCTGAGCGATAATAGAGGAGGAGACGCTGGTCGGTGGGCCCCAGCCCTGGAGGAGCGTTCGATGTGCACCCGATGACCCCTGGCCGATCGATGGGCAGGTCTAGACTGTCTGTGCGCATGCGTCGTCTTCACTCCGATGCCCTCTCCACACCCGGCCGACAATATTGGCATTTCCCGGCATTTATGGGTGGCGGGTTTGGGGTAAGGCTGGCCGCACCTCCCAGAGTGCCCATATTACTAAGATGAGCAGGGCACTAGGTCCTTAATCAGACATGAAAGAAGAAACGTGAGAACATTTGGCGGCCGTGGATCCTGTATTGATATTATCTTCTTATTTTTTATTTGGGGAGGGGGGTCTTATTGAAAATGTTTGCTTAAGAAATTTTCAGAAAAAGAGGGACTGATCCTCTCAAAACAGGGACACATGTTGTGAGATACTGTCGTTATCCTCAGAGAACAGTCTGATAGGATGATAGATTAGTATACCTGAAAGTGGGGAGGGGCATATATTGTGCAATGCAACCAATGTTGTGGTCGCATCACATAGATGATGTTATCTAAAAACATAGTATAAGAAATAGTCGAAACGTTGAGTGGTGAAATCAGAAACATATCAGAAGTTGTTGCTTACGTGAAAAACATCCTACAATATTAGACATTTGAAAAGGAATTTCAGGTGCTTGGCTCAATGGGCTACTCCTTTGAGTCTGTTTTAACCTCTCTCAAAAGTATCAAACTTTGACAGGTTTGATTTACATATATCAGTTTTTTACCCGCCCAAAGAGAATTCTTTCCCACTCACAGCCCCTCTGCGGGTTGCCGGGGTCAGAGGGGTGAATAGTTAACGAGGGATCCATCCAATAATCAGGACTGTATTGACGTCTCGTGGAGGTCGATAATAGAGGTGTTGTACCCACCCCTCAGCTGGGCTGGGCTGAGCATATAAAGCCCCGTACCCACTAGGCGACTTTCACACAGTCGGCTGACAGATCAGCGCTAAAATCGGCCAATTTTAAAGGGAGCCAAAAGCAATGGTGTGCCAAAATATGACAAAATTTTGCAAACTCAAATAGCTATAAAATTACATTCCAAGAGTCTAACTTTAGCTATTTGTACAGTAGAAATCATGATAACTAACTATAACTTTATGTAAATTCCATAATACTCATGGCATTTGTGCTTGAATTCGAAGACAGCAATGTTTGTAAACGAACAAATTTTGGTGGGTCACCGAAATTGACCGGGGACAAGTTTTAATGTATTTTGATGTAGTTAAAGTCTTTATTGACAGTCTATATTTTACCACAGGCCTAGGTTATGGCCTTGGAGTATTTTTAAATAGTTAATAGAATTTGTAAAATTTTGACCCAACATTGCTTTTGGCTCCCTTTAAGGGTAGAATATTCTGATTTTTGCACCAATTCAGATCACTAGTCAGTATGTAATATTGAAACACACATGTTTGATATGAATTGGTAAATCAGCTGACTCTTCTGGTAGAGTCGGCTGATTTTAGCGCCAATGAATCGTCCAACTTAGGTAAAAGTCACCCAGAAGGTATGGGGCTTATATGATGATATGGCAGCCCGCAGGGTAGGAAACAGGATTTTGAAAACGGGGGGGGGGGGGCTCCGTATAAAGGCTAGATATTAAAAAAGTATGCATTCATGTGAACACATGAAACTTTTTTCTCTTTGGCAATTTTAAGTCTCCACTAAAAAAAGAAGGGGGGGGGGGAGTCAGGACCCCCTTGAGGCCCCCAAACTAATCCAAGATGGGGGACGTAGTATTCTCAGGTTTTCTTTGTTGACAACAATTCCAGGGATACCACTGATTATTAGGCACCTTCAGCCAGCTGTGGCCTCTCCAAAGCCCATATTCCATTAGGCAGTTGGATACCATTTGCAGTAGGATATTTTGCTTCCACAAGTAATTTGCGTTTCAGATACCAACATGTTGGTATCCCACACTGCACGCATCCCATGGAAATAGTTTGCAGTTACGATTCCGTTGACAAAACGCAAGTACCACTGCAAGAACCAAAGTAAGCAAAGGAAAGAAAACCCCTTTATTCCACTTTGCAGTGCTAGTCTTATTCAAAAAGTGATTAAAACAACCTTCCCATTGCAAGCAAAACGTTGCATAGTGGAACATGGCCTTGAGTTGCTTTGCCCAGTTGCTTTGTCTAGTGGCTTCGCCCAGTAACCTTCTAACAGTAGTTCTGCACAATGGCTTTACTACGTGGCTTCCTCAAGTGGCTTCACTTACGATCGATTTTAAGTAACATCACCCAGTGGCTTCATCCAGTTAGTTCTATGAATAACCTACTAGGCATGCGCAGCGACAGGCGACGAGCGATGGGTGACTGGGAGAATCGCTGGTAAATTTTCAAGGTGAATAGATTGTCAATGGATCAGAGGGTGACTGCCTATTGATACAGCGCTTTCTGGGTGACCAGCGATGGGCAACAGGATCGCAGTAAAATCAGCGGTAAAATATCTTGCTTGATTTCCCAGTCGTCCAGCAAATTTACCAGCGATATTCCCGGTTGCCAGTCACCAAGCGATGGTAAAATTGCCTAGCTTTAGGGAAAGTAAAAACAACTAAGATTTATGCAATCTTCAACTCTTTTTAGTTTTTCAAGAAAAGTCATGACTAATATAGTATACACATTTTACATGGGAAACTTGTACAAACTTCTCCGGCCTGAATGTTTTACTCCAAGACGTCAATAGTTTCTCCAGGCCCGTACCATGCAGGTTCTGCTGTGGGGGGTAGCGAGGTTCCACAAGTGGAACTTTTGCCCATCTTTTCAATAATTTGAACGTGAAAAGGGGGGTGGTGAGCAGTAAAACATGGAACTTTTCAATATTTTCCTAATAATCTTACGGGTTTTTACATTAAATTTTGGAAGGGAAGGTGCAACTTTTTTGGGGGAAAATTCCTCTGTGAGGGGGCAGGGGGCCCGCCGCCCTCACCACCCCCTCGGTTACAGGCCTGATTACTGTAAGAAATTCTCATAATTGCACTCACCCAACCCGCCCGACTTGCCTGACGGAATCGCTTCTGAGACCAACCCCTGTCTAGTCCAGGCCTCCACAGACATAACTCGGGCCCGGCCAGGCACACCTGCCAAATCGGGCCGCCCGCTGCAAAGTGCAAAGTGTGCAAAGTTGGCAGCAGCTCTTCCCAGTGTGCGGGAACTGGACTGCCGGGGGAATTCGTACTACCTATTTGATGAACTATGGTTCCCATTTACGTGGAACTTGTCCCCCACGAATTATTCCTTTATAAACCTGTATTTCTTATTATTTCTTGATTTAATTATGATGCCATCTAGGGAAGTTATGGGCAAAGTTATTTCCGCTTCCTGCTGCATTTCTTTTCTTTTTTTTTCTTTTTTTTTTTTTCAAGGTCACTGTTTTTCATTCTGAAAGGGAATGTGTTTTTTTTCGCGAGTAGTATTGAGGTCTTTATGACTGAGATCCATATGTGTTTGTAGGTAATGTCAATGTCTACGTCGTACACTTTAATAATATATATATATATATATATATATATATTATAATATAAAAAGACAGCTACATCCAGAGAGATACAGTATGCATATCTGCTGTACCGATAGGAATATCAAGAAATATAAAGGAAAAGTTAAATGAAGTATAGAGGAATTACGGATGTGCTTTTTCCCTGTGTTCCTGACGCTTCTCGCTATGATATGACTCTATAATATACGGCCTTTCTATGTCTGGATATAGCATTATTTCGTAACAATTTGTATTGTTGCTCCCTATTATTTTGTCTCTGAAACTGGTCATTATTCTAGAGGGGACGGAACAATCTAAAGAACCGACGTTCTGAAACAAAAATTCAATCGGTCAAGACGATATTAAAAGAGCTTGACAAGGTCAAGAATGTAAAGATTTATTCAATGCTTAAGAAATCTTTTAGGAATCCCAAAACACCATGCAACAGGCTGCCTTGCTTTTGAGTACCGAGAAATGTATAAGCTGTCTGACCTCATGCTATTATAATGTCTTTAAATGCTAACGCAAAATAGTTATTACCTACCTCTCACTAAATTAGCCTTTCTAAGTTTAAACGTAAGGATTTACCCCATGCCAAGGAAATCTTTTAGGAATTCCAAAAGATCAACAGGCTGCCGTGCTTATGATTACCGAGCAATATGTAAACTGTATGACCTCATACTAATGCCCTCAGATGCTAACACGAAAAAGCCAAAACGGCTATGACCAACCCTTTCTAAGTTTAATTTGTCATGATTTCTTAACAAAAAAGACTTTCCCCTTCGTCTAGTGACCTCACAGTGACCTTACTAACGCCCGTCACATGACCACTGCGCATGCGCCATCTGGGCCCACGTCACTTCCGCCATCTGCCACGCGCCTGCGCACAGAGCCCTCAGTGTGTCGGGGGTCAGGGGTCAGGGGGGGTCAGGGGGTCACGACCTCCCTACCGACGGGACTTTGATGTAGACGTATATCTGACTGATTTCATACAGTACGCATTACTCTCTGGTCTGTGGCCTGACAAAATGCGCCCGGTGGTTCTAACCCCCCCCCCCCCTCCACAATATAAGTCGGTGTTGCGGGGGGGGGGGGGGGGGGGCACTTCCCAAGCAAGAATATGACGTTATGATAACGATATTATAATGTTCTGTTTAGTTCTGCTTTGGGTCTTGTTATGTTCTTTTGATGGCACCCAAAACCGTCTTTAGAACCTAACATTGCGACATCGCCCTGAAATGTTATTGTGTTATTCTTGTAAACATTTGTTCATGTTATAATAATGTTATCATAACATTCTTTATTAGTAAGGCATCAACTTCATAAATATACAATGTCTCAACTTTACCTAAAGTAATGTGATTGTTACATGAAAATTGGGCATGTTACAGATAAACCAAAAGTCTCAGAATGTGCTTGTTACACAACTGCTTGCCTGGGTTGGGCTTGAAGACGAACTGCCAAACGAACCTGTGAAGAGAGGGTGGTGAACGTCAAAATTGAGGGGCAGTCGAATACTTTTTAGGCAAATAAGGGGGGGGGGGGGGGGGGCGGGTGAACTACATATATGGAACAATATAATTATGGGCATTAACTTGAAACACAGCTTTATTGCTACCTCATTTCCCACAAAACTAATAAGATTGTATCAGAAGTTTTTCTAGGCAGTTTTGTTGATATTTATCTATTTTCTATTATTAACACGCCCTAATTTTTGGGGGTGGTGATCTGTGTCCTTCAAAAAGGGGTGGTCAACTGAAATTCCGGACTGGTCAGTCACAAAAAGCTGGGACGGTAGTTTGGCAGTGGGTAGTAAGCTTCAAAGATGTAGTGCCCCCCCCCCCTCTTGGAATTTACATAACCACCTTTCCCAATGCGGGGACGGGGTGTTGGGTGGGTGTGGAGTAGGTGTGCGGGGTGTTAGGGAGGGGGTGCCCCATTTAGTCCATGACATGCCACGTAGTCCATTAGAATCCAATTCTACAGGTGGGACATTATTTTTTTTCAAATTATGGCAGGAACCTGAGGCACTAGGATATTATGTGAAATGTAAATCATTTGTAATATATCAATTATAACGCCATATTATAATAGGTAGTGAACATGTTATCATCATAACGATTCACCAGAGGAACTTTGTGTCAATGACGTAATGATGGAATGGTAATTAATCAGACCTACCACTGTGAGCTGATTTACTGTATTTTATGTACCTGCAGGTTAATTTTGATTGATTTTGTAGACAAAACCTCTGGGATACCTATAGAAAATGTAAAACTATTTGCTCAGGGGAGGATCCAGGGGAGAGGGGGTCCTGGGGGTCCTGGGGGTCCTGACTACCCACCACCCCCTTTGCTTGACCCCTAAACTACAAAAAGAGAGGAAAATGTCACATATGTATGTGCAAGGCATGCCGTTTTAGTACTTAACCTTTATGCTGACCCCCCCGCCCCCTTTTCGAAAATCCTGCATCCGCCTCTGTTGCTATATAACTTTCTGAAATGAATTGATTTTCAATCCAACTTGAAAAATATCAAATGTATAGAGATACAAAATGGAAAAATAGACAATGCCAATTTTCCACCATATAACACTGAAAACACAAAGTCATCAGAGAGCCACTTTAAAGTTGTCAGAGGGTTGTCATAGGTGACTTTTGGGTTGTCACAGGTCACTTTTGGGTTGTCATAGGTGACTTGTGGGGGCAGAGGGTTGTCATTGTGAATTTTGAGGCTGGATGACAACCCAAAGGTTGTCATTTTGTCCCGACTACTTTGGGCCAAAAAGGTTGTCAGAGAAGCAAAAACTGAGAATAGGGTTGTCATAGGGTTGTTACAGAACAAAATGAGAGTCAAAAGTGCTGCCTGACAACCCTAGGGTTGTAAGTGAATGGTGCCTAAAACGACAGCCCAAGGTTGTCATGGCCTCTGTCTATGATAAAGTATTGTAAGTGAATGGTGTCAAAAAACATACAACTCATAGGCCTCCTATGTGTAATGGCCATACCTAATAATTAGTAATAAGATAATAGGAAGCCATTCTTATGGACTATGATATATACAACATGAAACTATTCGTAAATAAGATTTTTTGTATAAAAGACACAGACAACATGGGGTTGTCGTTTTTGGCACCACTTTTGACAACTCTGTGTTTTCAGTGAAGACCACAAGATATGTCATGGTTATTGAAAATTCCTATACTTAAGGATGTAACTTGTCTACAAATTTTCTACTAGTCTAGACTAGTCTGCAGGTGAACTACAATAAATAAGTTATCCGTGGTGGGGAGAATCATAAATTTAGTCAAAATGCATTCAATCTTATATTCTCTTTTATAAATATGTGTGTTCTCAATGGGCCAATCAAGATGGAGTATATTTATCTTTAACAAACAAGTAAGTATTAAATGGAGGTTATTATTTAATAAAATAAGTATCACAAAAAGCTCACAAGAAAGTGAATCATCTTATTCCAAACTTGTCAATTTGACAAGTTTTTGATGGCCCACCTGACCAGGTTGTCGATCTAATGGTGCTAAACCCTTCTGTTCTATTACCGTCATGCTGACTTGTATGAAAGCAAACTTGAATGAAGAGACAAGTTAATTTAAAGCTTAGAGGACTTGACTTTTTTTTCAGTTATTATACTTATAGCTAGAATTATCATGTCCTTGTATATATATACATATATATATATGTATATATATATATATATATATATATACAAAGACATGTACAAGGACATGTGTGTATATATATATATATATATATATATATGCTTAGAGGCGGAGCTCCTTGTTAAAAAGATTTCTGGGTGCACTGCCGACCCCCTCGTGGGGGGGGGGGGTACCTCTCCAGGTGTGTGGGAATGGCGGGGGGGGGGAGGTGACCTGAGTGGACCGGCCGGCTCTTCCGGTCACTGCACGCCCTCCCCCCGTCACAGCCTCGTTCTGGGTGACCGGCTGGTACCCGGCCAGACCGACCACTGGACGGTCTGCTGACTGGGAACCATCGAAAGTACGCCAGAACTTGTACTTAAAGGTACTTGGGGGTGTTAAATTATTTTTTAAACTGTTTATTAAGTAATTCACTTCAGGGTTGCCCCTAGTTTTTGGTGATATTATAATGAGTACAAATTGTAGTACATAAACATTTTAAGTGTAAATTATAACTATATACATCAAGACCAATACAATGTATTTGTTATGTACTTTTTCTCTTATTACCAATGCAATCTGCTGCAAATTTGTAGGCAATTTGGCTTCTATATGGAGGAATATATATATATAAACAAAAATTGTATAAACTAATTTCTCTGTTTAAGATAAGAGTTAGAGTTTGATAAAGAACATTGGTCTAGACCCTTGATTTCAGTGGGGAATATCAATTTTCTTTCTCTCTTAAACAAACTACCCATGGACATGAAACCTTTGAGATATTTAGTATTGATGTGAGAACAAACATTCAAACCTAAAAATTCTATATTCATCATTCATGTTCCAGGTTATAATGAAAAACTTTGAAAAATGTTATTATCTTGGTTATCTATACTTTGATAATTTGACATCCCGTCATTATAATACAAGATCGAGGGAAAGTATCATGCTGACATTAAAAAGTCTAAAACAGCTTTTGAAGATAATTTTGTTGTAGTTCTTTATAGCCAGGTGGCGCCCTGAACAGCATCAGGTACGTTTAAGACAGTATTACACTACATGACATGGGCTGCGATATCAGAGCAATATTATGACGATATAACAGACAGGAATGGTATAATTATTATAAATTGCCACTTTGGAGTATCTCATATATATGTGTAAGAAAGAATATTATCTCTAATATGTGAGACTTCTTTACAACATTGTCATATCCCAGCTTGAGCCCTGCCCAGCCAAGGGTGTGATGTTATCATAACTTTGCAGCAAAGTTCTGGTTGGTTCTGTAGTGGTTCTTGTTACGTTCTTTTTTTGTAGACTCCCAATCACTTTGCTGCAATGTACTGCTGTGACATTGCACTGTGACATTATAACAACATTCTGGTTACATTCTTTAACCCAAACAGAATTTTCTCATAACACTGTTATGGTTTTGTCCTTACCTAACCAAAAAAAAAATGTTATAATAACATTGTGATTTGGTAAGATTTCAACCTCACCATCAATAACATAATTGTTACATGCCATCTTAGTAAGTAACAAACTGACTGAAACGGTATGGTTCCAGAATGCTTCTGTTACGTCGCAGGTTACCTAGGTGTAGTGTAATACCGTCTTAATATGGTTATTATTCGGAGTTACCAACGGTCACATGATGCTCTGAGTAGGCCTCTCTTCACAGTCTGATAACCATGCTTTCATTCTCAGCCTATTAAAGTTAATTTGGGACAATTTCTGTGACTTGTTTCCTAGTTGGATACACCTCATGATGGATTTAAATGAATGTGAAATCCCAGAGTGGAACAATCTTGCAGAGATACTATACCATTTCTTCTACGGAATTTTAAATGGTTCTCTGAAATAGAAACAATATGACTGGCCAATTTCGCAAAAGAGTCCAATGACATAACTAGATACTTGGCATGTGTTTTAAAATACTATTAGCTATTCATTTATAATACTCTGAGAGAAGTTTGTTGGATATTGTTCGTTCCTCCAAACTAGAGTTTATAAATAACTTTAGAGTTTCCGTGAGACAGGTGATTATTAGGAGGTGCTGCTAATCCTGAAGATGCCCCCTGACCTATGTCCCTCGGCGACCTACGCTAAACTATAGAGATTACGTGCATGTGTATGTCTATGGCTAAGCACATGAACCGCAATGTCTCAACTATACTAGTGGCGGATCTAAGGGGAGTGCCCTCCCCATTTTTGGCCAAAAATTGTTTTTCTATTGTGAAATTATAAACTAGAGGATCTGATGATAAGTACAGTCCTTTACCCACAGAACCAACCCGTCCCCAATTCCCATATTATAGAACCTTCACCCTAAGACCACTGGTGCAGTCCTTTACCCACAGAACCAGCCCTTCCCCAGTTCCTATATTATAGAACATTCACCCTAAGACCACTGGTGCAGTCCTTTACCCACAGAACCAGCCCTTCCCCAGTTCCTGTATTATAGAACCTTCACCCTAAGACCACTGGTGCAGTCCTTTACCCACAGAACCAGCCCTTCCCCAGTTCCTATATTATAGAACATTCACCCTAAGACCACTGGTGCAGTCCTTTACCCACAGAACCAGCCCTTCCCCAGTTCCTGTATTATAGAACCTTCACCCTAAGACCACTGGTGCAGTCCTTTACCCACAGAACCAGCCCTTCCCCAGTTCCTGTATTATAGAAGGTCATTCACCGTTATAGATCCTATCCCACTGCCCCCTACCCCCTCCCCCTTCTACGGGGGTCTCTGTCTGTGATCCAGGGGCCATCCGGGCCACTCGGGTGCAGTCTGCTTTGTGCGCGTCCCGCCAGAGGTCAGGGCAGTACATGTGTGTTATTTGTAGTTAATGTTGTGTGTTGGGTGACTGTGGGGTGGGGGGAGGGAGGGCTTGGGGGGGAGTGGGGTCTGTCTGCAGACTTGTGTGTACTCTATACGTCTCCTGCAAGTAGAGACCGATTGTAAAGTCTACATGACATTTTCAAATACTTCTGAAAAATGTCATGTACATGATTAAGCGTTAAATATATGTGTGAATATATATTTGATAGGTCAGAATTGGTTGAGAGGGAGCAGGACTAGTTTGGAGGGGTCAGTACTAAATCAGAGGGGTCAGTATTAGCTCAGAGGGGTCAGTACTAGCTCAGAGGGGTCAGTACTAGCTCAGAGAGGTCAGTATTAGCTCAGAGGGGTCAGTACTAGCTCAGAGGGGTCAGTACCAGCACAGATGGGTCAGTACTAGGTCAGAGAGGTCAGTACTAGCTCAGAGGGGTCAGTACTAGCTCAGAGGGGTCAGTACTAGCTCAGAGGGGTAAGTACTAGCTCAGATAGGTTCCACACTAGCTCAGAGGGGTCAGTGCTAGCTCAGAGGGGTCAGTACTAGCTCAGAGGGTTCAGTACTAGCTAGGAGGGTTCAGTATTTAATCAGAGGCTCAGTACTAGCTCAGAGGGGTAAGAACTAGCTCAGAGGGGTCAGTACTAACTAGGAGGGGTCCGCACTAGCATAGAGGGGACAGCACTAACTAGGAGGGGTCACTACTAGCTCATAGGGGTCAGTACCAGCACAGAGGGGTCAGTACCAGCACAGAGGGGACAGTACAAGCTCAGAGGGGTCAGTGCTAGCTCAGAGGGGTCAGTGCTAGCTCAGAGGGGTCAGTACTAGCTCACAGGGGACAGTACTAGCTCACAGGGGACAGTACAAGCTCAGAGGGGTCAGTGCTAGCTCAGAGCAGTCAGTACTAGCTCAGAGAGGTCAGTACTAGCTCACAGGGGTCAGTACTAGCTCACAGGGGTCAGTACTAACTGAGAGGGGTCAGTACTAGCTCACAGGGGTCATTACTAACTCAGAGGGGTCAGTACTAGTTCAGAGGTGTCAGTACTAGTTCAGAGGGGTCAGTACTAGGTCAGAGGGGTCAGTACTAACTCAGAGGGGTCAGTACTAGCTCAGAGGGGTCAGTACTAGCTCAGAGGGGTCAGTACTAGCTCAGAGGGGTCAGTATAAGCTCAGAGGGGTCAGACTAGCTCAGAGGGGTCAGTACTAGCTCAGAGGGGTCAGTATAAGCTCAGAGGGGTCATTACTAGCTCACAGGGGTCAGTACTGGCTCAGAGTGGTCAGTACTAGCTCAGAGGGGTCAGTACTAGCTCAGAGGGGTCAGTACTAGCTCAGAGGGGTCAGTACTAGCTCAGAGGGGTCAGTACTAGCTCAGAGGGGTCAGTACTAGCTCAGAGGGGTCAGTACTAGCTCAGAGGAGTCAGTACTAGCTCAGAGGAGTCAGTACTAGCTCAGAGGGGTCAGTACTAGCTCAGAGGAGTCAGTACTAGCTCAGAGGGGTCAGTACTAGCTCAGAGGGGTCAGTACTAGGGAGGAGGGGTCAGTACTAGGGAGGAGGGGTCACTTCTAGCTAGGAGGGTCAGTACTGGTTCAGAGGGGTCAGTACTAGCTTAGAGGAGTCAGTACTAGCTCAGAGGGGTCAGTACTAGCTCAGAGGGGTCAGTACTAGCTCAGATGAGTCAGTACTAGCTCAGAGGGGTCAGTACTAGCTCAGAGGGGTCAGTACTAGCTCAGAGGGGTCAGTATTAGCTCAGAGGGGTCACTTCTAGCTAGGAGGGTCAGTACTGGTTCAGAGGGGTCAGTACTAGCTTAGAGGAGTCAGTACTAGCTCAGAGGGGTCAGTACTAGCTTAGAGGGGTCAGTACTACATCAGAAGGGTCAGTACTAGGTCAGAGGGGTCAGTACTAGCTCAGAGGGGTCAGTACTAGCTCAGAGGGGTCAGTACTAGCTCAGAGGGGTCACTTCTAGCTAGGAGGGTCAGTACTAGCTCAGAGGGGTCAGTACTAGCTTAGAGGGGTCAGTACTAGCTCAGAGGGGTCAGTACTACCTTAGAGGGGTCAGTACTACATCAGAAGGGTCAGTACTAGGTCAGAGGGGTCAGTACTAGCTCAGAGGGGTCAGTACTAGCTCAGAGGAGTTAGTACTTGCTAGGAGAGGTCAGTACTAGCTCAAAAGGGTCAGTACTAGCTTTTTCCAAACTTTTTATATTAGAAAATTTTTTTAAAATACAAGATACAAATTCACAGTGATGGTCTACATATCAATAAATAGATGAAGTTCTGAACTATGCACCCATTGTTACAGAATTCTTGAACTATAGTAATATAAAAAGTAATAGGCTGTCCAACATTGCCAATTTACATTGGCTCAAAGAGGAAAAAACACCAAGGTTGTCCGACTAGCTGATTCCCACACTAGGTGGCGTGGTCTGGAATCTCATTTATTGCACACAGTTATAGTACTTTGCCTTCATACTGAGCCCCTCCTTTCGAAAACCCTTTATCCAACCCTGATGTAAATTCCAATATTACATACTGACTAATGATCTGAATTGATACTAAAATAAATTATTGGCCAACTCTATTTGAATAATCGGCCGATTTTAGTGCTGATCAGTTGGCTGTCTGAGTCGAATTCACCTGGTAGGTATGGGGCTTAATGATGGGTTGAACTTTAAATATGAGAGGACAATAATTATAATCTGGAAACTGGGAAGGGTTAGCTCTAGCTAGAAGGGGTGTCAGTACCTCAGGTGACTCTTCCAGGTTCCAGGTGTTTTATAAAGATAGGAAATGTCAGTTGGTTTAAGCTCAGCGATTGAGGCAACGAACTTGTTCCGGAAAATTTAGAAAAGCCGTTGTGTTCCCTTTTATCATAGCAATAAGCATAAAATAAGGGTATATTCACTTTTATCAGTCTATACCTGTTATTATGATTAACAACATTTATATACTACCCAGAGAGTCCTGTTCCCACTTAAAATAACGAGGGTAACTCACACGTCATTAGGAAACAGTTATGTTCCCTTAAACCGTTTTAATGTTCCTTATTAGATACTAGTTTTCATAATAAAACATGCAGTGATAAAAAACAGAAAAAATAGCATTTTCTTTGTGTCTCAATGTGTTCAAAGTCGCATGTATATTATCGGCATATATATTAATGTATGTCATTCAGGGTCTGCTAACTTGGTGTTTATAAGGGGTAGGTTAGGTAGACAGGTGGGGTAGCGACCCCCTTGACCCCCCCCCCCCCCTCCCCCGTCCTCAAACCCCCCACTTTAACCCCTCCACCACTCCCCCCCAACCCCACCTCATAACTACACTCTCCTGGTCGCCCCGACTTGGCCGCGTCGCGTGAGATTTTCTCCCGTGTGAAATTGTGTGTTCCCCTCTATTATCGGGGGGCAACCAGCTCTGAGACACCGGCCGTGGTCTCACGAGATCACGTGATCTCGTCACGAGAGTTGGCGACGGGCGACAAGTTAAGGGGTATGGGTGAAGAAACCACGGTAGGGGGGAATATGGGGGAGGGTACTATGCCCTAGGCCTGATTTCTGTATATTTTCTGGTAATGACACATTCCGATTTTGGTGGGCGGCGATCTGTGGCCCCCCAAAAATAGAGGGCCGTCAACTAAAATTCAGGGGCGGGCGGTAGTTTGGCAGTGGGTAGTAGCATAGACATACATAACATTATGTATCTCTATGGTAGTAGCCTTCAAAGAGCCGCAGTGCCCCCCCCCCCCCCCCCGTTCACTATAAGATGGTGAGCTAAGGAAAAGTGGCTCTATAAAAAGATATAATACCTTTATTACATGACTTATAATTTCATACTTTACTTAGACTCATGCTTGGAAAATAAGCACTTAGGATTGACCTAACTTATTTTGTCAAATTTCCATAAATATTGTGTTTCTATGTCACACCTGTTTTGAGAAACGGGATAATGGATTTTAACGAGGTTTTTTGTTGTTTTTTTTTGTTTTTTGTTGTTTTCTTTTTTTCATATTACCCCTGGAGTGGTCTACAACTTGCCAAATGCCATGGCTGTCTAAGATTATGTCTCCTATGTACACACCAATTAAAGTATTCTGAAACCCTTGCGATGTCGGTCTCAAAAAAATATCTCAATAAAAGCATAAATACATACTAAAAGTGACGTATGATAATTGTGAGTTAGCTTTCTCAAGACAAGGATATATACGAAAAAGTTATTTCTAGATCCGGGATCTGTGTTTCAAAGATATAGTGCATGTTAGATGAAAAAAGTCTGATCTTAGTTAGATCTGGATGCTGTCCAAAACAGAAGACGGCTGAGCCTCCCCCTGTCATAGGAGTCTCCTAGGGTCCCCCTTAACCATCCCTTAGCGTGTAGACACGTACACATAGTGTATATACTGGTGGGGGGAGGGGGGGGCACTGACTCTCTGAAGGTTACTACCCAGGCAAGCAGCGACATAACAAGCGACCATACCATTTTTGGTTAATCTGTAACCTGTCGAAGTTTCACATAACAATAACGTTATTTTAGGTAAAGTTCAGACTTATTGAAAGAGAACGTTTTAATAGCATTATATTTTGGTAAAGTTGAGATCAAACTAATAAAGAATGTTAGAAAATTTTATTATGATGTAAAAGAGCATTATAAGAATGTTACAATAATGTTACAGTGTGGCATTGCAACATTTGGTTCTAAAGACATTTTTGGGTACCATCAAAAAGATGTAACAAGAACCAAAGGAGAACTAAACTGAACATCATTATAACATTATAATAACGTCATATTCCTGCTTGGGCTGAAGGCTACAACTGCAAAAGTACTCCATCTACTTTTCATGACTGACCACTCCTGAATTTGAGTTGACCGCCCCTTATTTTTAGGGGACACAGATCACCACCCCTAAAAATCAGAGTGTCTCTATGCAAAGAAACATATAAAAATCACCAAATTGCTCACGAGAAATTCTAATAAATTATTTTTTGTGAAGTAAAGTGATTGTAAGCCTAACTTTTTGCCTAAGTCATTGCCTCTTTATTGTCCTAATTCATCGCACACGTTTTTAGTCCAAAAAGTGTATGACCGCCCTTCTATTTTGAGGCTGACTGACCCTCGCTTTGTGGATCTGTTTGGCAGTGGGTACGCTTTCAAGACCTAAGTGCCCCCCCCCCCCCCCCCCACCAACCAGCCTAGACTACACATGGAGAATGGTTGACATATTCCATGGATGACATTCTACATGTTATTAACATGTACAACAGGTGTAGATTTTATCTAATACTGCCCTCTTTTATATATGTTTGACCAAAGATTCATGTACATTTCAAATGCGTAATTGATATAATTAGTAAGTAAATGATTATTAAAATGTCCTTACAGTATACATAAAATTGGTTTGTAATGTAATATGAAAAAATAGTACATACGTATGACTTGAAGACTCACATGATGATTTGTCATACCTTTGACATGTTTTTGGCATGCTACCCAGTCTTATACATGTATGCCTATAGAGTCTGGCCGGCTCGTCTGCGTGACGTTAAAATCTGTCTTTTACATGTACCTAAACACAAGGGAAAACTTGCTGGCAACACGGAACCATGTCTAGGACCTCCTTACATAGATACACAAGTAAAATAGGTAAACATATATCTATAATCAAGACTACGACCATGCCTATATTAATATTATGCAAAAAGAAATTTACACCAGGTATAACTGTGTCTATCATATTCTTATATTCTCAACCTGTTTACTGAAGCACAACTATTTAGACACCTGTGGCCCGTTGCACAATAGAATTTCGTTACTAAGATAAAACAACGAAAGCACAACGAACTTTTGCTTAACAACGAAATGTTTTGTTGTTACGAAAGTATTCCACTCTTACTTAGATAGAAAAAATCTCGGCTTCTGATGGATGGAATTGAATTTTGTAAATTGATATAAAAAGGCAAGACATTGGAGAAAACGCATCAAAAGTTACAACTCATTGAGGGCATTCTAACTATAGAAAAAAAATTGTTAAAAAAATACCTGCAAATAATTTATTAAGCAACAACGAACTCTTTCGCTGTTTACAATATTTTCGTTGTTATGTAACCCATTGTGCAACAGGGCACTGATTCTGTAAACATATTACAAAAAGAGCAAAACAAACAGATTGTATTCACCCATGTTATTTTCCCTCTGTTCCTATGTCGACCTGTATGTTTTAAGGAGGAGGCATCTTAACTCGTTATTCTTTTTGAAGTGGCCTCATTGCATTATTTGAATAAATATACATCATTTGTCAACATTTACTTTGGTTTAACTCCTTTTCATTCAAAGGGAGAGTATACGAATATTATGTTACGCAGTTATGATTACTCTTTTTGGTTTTTATTTCAACTGTACGCTATACAATACTTACTTCTATGTTTCTCCTTATTCTCTGGTTAGAGCAGAATAAAACCATGATACATAATTGGTCACACTATGCACGCACTATTTAACCTTACTAAATTAGTATAGAGGTACATTTTAACCAGGCTGTAGAGAGGGAACCCAGCCAACTTTCGACGTAACAGAAACATTCTTCAACCATACTTTTTTAGTTAGTTTGTTATTTACTGAGATGGGACGTAACAATCGTGTTTTTGATGGCAAGGTTGAAACCGCACCAAATCAGAATGTTATTATGATATTAATTCTTGTTAGAGGACTAAAACAGAACGTTATTAGAACATGCTGTTTAGGTTGAAGAACACTACCAGAATGTTATTTTAACGTCACAGTGTAACATCACAACAATGTGTTGCAGCAATGTAATTGGGAGCCATCAACATAATGTAACAAGAACCAAACAAGAACGTTGCTGCAACGTTATAATAATGTCACATGTTTGGCGGGGAAGTTAAGAAGGAAGTGTATGGTCTGGTTTGAGGAGGATGTATAACGACGAGGTCAGTATTCCGGTAACGCAGACAGATCACTTGGTACTACTATCTTTAGGTGCAGGTGTCCTTAATAATGTCTGATGACTTCTGCTGGGTTTTTTTCTGAAGTTCCAATGATAAATTAGTTCCCAAGTTGACACTACATCCCTTATGTATCTCTATGCATAGACACACACTTATCAATTCCCATACCCATACTTATATACATACACAAATATTTATGTATATACATACATACATACTTATTCTATGAATACAATGTGTGTGTGTGTGTTTGTGTGTGTTTATGTGTGTTTTGTATGAGTTGTTCTGTGTGTATGTGTATTAGTGTGTGTATAGGTGTATGTGATCCTGTGGCATCCCACACTGACCCACACCCTGAGGTGCTGTTAGGGGGTAGATAATTATTACAGGTAGGAGTACACATAACAATAATTATTATATATAGTTGTTTTAATTGCGAGGGACGGTCTTTGGGAGGGGAGGACTGTAAGGTATTACCTTGGCTTTTTGTAAGGGGGTAAGGACTTAACTTGTTGTACTTGTTTTAAGGGGTAAGAACTTGGGTTGTTGTGATTGTTTTAAGAGGCCCGGCTTAGATTGTTGTACTTGTTTTAAGGGGCCCCGGTTCAGGTCGCTGACATGCGCACTGAAGCCTAATGAGGACTTGGAGAGTGGAGGAATTTGGGGAGAAGGACGAGGGGTGCAGGGAGACAGGGGATGAGGGTGGGGGGGGGGGGTGATCGCCTGACCAGCAGCCATCATCCACACCTCACAGCACCCCCCTACGCCCCCAACCCCCCCGCCCCCCCGACGCCACGACCCCGGTGTGGCAGAGACCGGAAGCGGCCTCGTTTTCATATTCATAAAGTGCTCGCATGTCGACTCAGTGAGGCGCGTCCCAATTACAGACGACAGACGCCCGGCGTTCATTGGGGGGGGGGGGGGGGGGGAGTGAGGGGGAGAAGGCGGCAGGGACTGGAGGCCGACAGACGCTGAACAGACGCTGCACAGACGCCAGGAGACGCGCATCGACCACCAGACGACATTTGAACCATGCAGACGAGTCGAACGCCAGAGATATATTATATACCAAAACAGGATGGCTACACGACATATAATATAGTGTGTTATACAGCACTATATGACACACAGTGCTATACCAGTTATGAATTGACTCATGATGACGTCACAGAGCGTTTCTATTGGCGCCTCAAAGAAAAGGCGCCAAGCCTCGCTTTGGCTGTGAGTAGGACAGTTCTCGTCTGCTTCCACCAACAGTCGTCTGTGTCGAATGACGCCGCGTTCTTTGGGATTCTCCCACGTCAGCTGATGTCAGAGGGTATGACGTCACCTATGACGTCACCTAGACGTCAAGACGTCGCCGTAGAAACATACACGTTTTTGGTTCCAGCCGAAGTGTGACGTCACAGAGGTCAGGACGGGTGAGTAGGGACGCTGAAAATGGCGCCTGGGGTGTGGGGACAAAAGGGGGCAGGGACAGGTAAGGGATACCGGGGATTGTCGGACAGAGGGGGGTATTTTATTAATATAATAGGGAGTTTTAGCAACTACGACGCATCTTAATACGTTGACGCATCTCAGAACTTACAAACCTGGCCAGCCACATTACAGACTACCAGTGCAAGATTCATGAAAACAAACACGTATTTATTGATATCACAGGCACAGAATATTCCTTTTAAAGATATAATTTTGGCATCAGTCATTACAGCCAGAATAAGAGATACGTTGCGTTTGCGTTTTGGGATGCGTTAGGGGCTGCTAAAACTCCCTAAATTCTGGCCACACTTTCTCTGCGTCGTTGGGGGCATGTTAGACAATAGCAAAGTAGCTATAGCCTTTTCTCACTACTTTGTTAGCAATTGTTTTTCGTAATGTAAAAAGACAAACTAATCTATAATGTCCATGTAAATAACATAAACCCGGATATATTATGTTAACATATATAGTGTGGTCTAGCTTCTCTTAGGGTGGAAACTATTGACGCATAAGATATATCTATTGATAGCTATAATAGTGACTAGAGAATGATAAAACACTGATGTCGCAAGTCTTGGATTTCTAAATGATACCCAAAACCAACCCAACAATTGGAGTAAAGTTGAAGTACAAGACCAGACTTATTTTGTCATATGTATTTCATCGAACGTGGTCATGGGAGTTTCCACCAATCTAGTTATTATTTCAGGCGTCGCCCATACAAGATAGAATCACTAATTTGTGTTAGTCAGAGTATGCACCCATTGACCCCTATAGTCGTCGCCACGCCGCAATGAATACGGGCCGAATAATAGGAGAGAAAAGTCAGTATATTAAGTCTAGTAATTCATAATTGTCATTAGGAAGGGCAGCAAACATGCAATCTATTTCCCATTTGAAAGATATCTCAATACCTTTCCAATTCATGGACGAAATCCAGAGATTTAGAATAAGGGGGGAGGGGGTGCCCTCATATGAAATTTGAGGAGCCGTATCCAGAGGCTTGAATTTTACATTAAAAAACTCTGAATGTGGTTTTTTAAAAAATATATTTTCAAAAAGTTCCGCCACTGTGTATCAAAGTGGGAAACCAGTGCACTGTGTCCGACCCACCCGGAACAGGGATGTTGACGTTTGTCACTGGAGCAAGTATCGTGTAGAGGATCAAAGAAATCAGGCCGTATATTACATTCAACGATGTTTGGCAGGGGCGGATCAAGGGTAGTGGGGGGGGGGGAGGAGTCCTGGGGGTCCTGGGGGTCCTGACTCCCCCCCCCCCCCCTCTCCACCATTTTTGCTGGAGAGCCTGTTGATTTTTGGCAAAATAAGTCACAATTTCTGTCACATACCAAACGTCATGAGGTGAAATATACAGGGGCGAATACCGGTGCCAGATACAGGATTTTCGAAAGGGGAGGGGAGTCAGCTGCAACAACATAAAGGCTAAGTGTAAGGGATATACTAGTGTTTAATGAATAATATATGTAAGAAGTATTATAAATATGTAGGTATTAAACAAATCTTAGTTCATAATGCTATCATCCTCAAATAAAGATATTAATTTTGATTATTAATTATGAAAAAGATATGATAGTTAACAATGCCTAATTATTAACCAATGTATTATTATGGCAATATATTCTAATGTTTAGTAGCGTACAAATGTGTGTGATCTATTCAGGTAGTCTTTATCATGTATTTAGATTAGGCTAGATAGTAGACTCAGGTCTAGGATGAGGCTTTCGGGAAATGATATGGGGGGAGAGAGATAATGTATATGAATGGATCGGACTGCGCTGGAGCTAGAAAACAGATAAGCTGTAGAGTAGACCGAGAACAAGTGTGCCGATATATTCTCCTCCATGTATGCTCTCCCGAGAGCGAGTCTGTGAAATATAATTGGATCCTGGATTTACCTGTGTTTGTGACTTTGTGAATAGGGAGCCCCATAAGGTTCCTAATCTTAACATAAGTATTAAAACGATGTGCATTTGCACATATATACGCAAGTGTCATTTCCTACTCTTTTTGTAATTAAGTGGTGCAACAAAAGAAGGGGGTGTCAGGACCCCCAGGACGCCCCCCTCGAACTTGGCGCGCCTTATATGAATTATTGGTATACATTGCATACCGAAGAAAACCGGCATCAGATTAGCCTAGATCTAGACATAGATCAGAATTACATTGATTCAATAAAAACTGTAGGAAACGGTGGAGCAATATTTCTAAGTTGTGCATATCGTACCAGTCTTTTCTGACGGTTTTATCGGTCCAAATAATTTCCTATTTCATCTGGAGACTGGCGGAATGGAGAGGGGGGGGGGTGTGATCGGACACAGACCGGCCGTCCCCCTGTATTATCGTCCGTTCTCCCCGGCCTCCCTCCCCCCTCCTCCCGGTACGGGGCCCGACCACAGGCCGCTACCACCGCCTCATAACGGTACACGATCAGACGGCGCAGTTGGCCAAAGGATTCATCAAATATTTCCACAACACGGCTACAAATATCGAAATGTTAGAGTATACGTGATGATTATAGTCTTGGACAGAGATGGGTTGGAAAAAAAGTTGTGATAGCCAATAATTGGGAGAGTTTTCGATTAAATATGTGGGGAGTTGTTACCGCGCCATAACGGTAAACGGGTATCATGGCGGAAACGGGGGGGGGGGGCGCTAAACTTTAACGGAATAAGGAGAAAGGTGCCGTGAAATTTGTTCCGTCTTTCTGATAGACCACTACAATGGAAAGTAGGATATACCGCCGATACCTAAATGCGTAAAATCTGAAAAGTCCGGGTCTAGTAATGCCCTTTTACACAGATTGAGCATAAACCAACCAACCAAGCACAGGGCCAAACCCATCCTACAAATATTAAGGCATTTTGAGAAATGCAAGGCGATTATTGGGGGTGAATTAGGTCAATTTCGGATTATTTATCTTAAGTCGCTTGATCTGAACTTTGAGGGAGAGAATGTCTGAACCCCGGTCTCCGACCCATGCATATTGCGATTCATTGCAGTGGCGTAGCCGGGCGGGGGGGGGGGGGGATTCCTGGGTGTCTGGAACCCCCTTAAATCTCCCACAATATAAGTTATAGATATAAGAAATCTAGTCAAAATGGAAGTAGGAACCTCCTTAGATTTACCTGGAACCCCCCTTGACTTTTGGAGTGGCTATACGCCCATGATATATTATATGTAAGAAAGAGAATGTAAGAATCCGAATAACTCGCCTAGGTGCATGTATACCTTTTTTGGGTTCCCATTCCCAAGCTATGACTGTACCCAGAGTTATAATAGCCATCTTACATTGTCCAGAAACCACCAAGACGTAACTGCGGTCGCCGTACACGTGTATAGTTAGGGGAATCAACCACTATGAAATTGGGCGCTATCCTGGGAATGTTAAGACCATGTATAATAATATATGAAATCTTATATGCTATCCTCCAGGTCACGCGACCTTTAGCTTATGCAATGACTATATATCGTTTAAATGTATTAAAATGCCATAATCATATTTCATTTTGCCTCATAATCTTCACCAGTAACAACCGGAGGAAGATTTGGGCATGTACGAATAAGGGGGGGGGGGGATGAAAAGTTATTTCAATCTTGTGTTAAACAATTGTCTTTAGTCAAATACTAAGAGAAGAATCCCTCCCGGTCCCAAATAACCCCAATGGGAATACCCCCATGCACTGATAACGCACACCTGAATTCGTATGTTCTAGAATTGTAAAGTATTTTGAATTAACGCTTATGAAGAAAGATTCAGGATAAAATTTAATTTGGTTGTCGTTACTAAGGTACAGTTACATGAACATATTGTTTGTCAAAATTATGTCTATAGGCACCCATGTAGACAAACAATATTAGCGAAATATCAATGATCGGTTTCTGTTTTAATAAATTCACCCTCGTCCAATTATAAGATGTAGCGATATTGATGCTGCAAGTATTGCTAAAATATTTCACGTTTCTCCAAAAGGGGGACAGGAGGGTCTAAAATTCAAGAAAGCGTTGGTATTAACTATCCGTGACGGCCGGCGACCTTTCTCCTGGCCAATCTGCCATGTTAAAAATTGTATGTCTAAGTAGATTCTAAATGGGAAGGGCAGTAAACATGAGGCAGTTTTAACCAGCCTATAGTTACTTACTGAGGGGACGTCCTTGGTGGTTCCAGTCCTACTTAAATTAACGACCGTTACGATGTGGCGTTATATCATTTTAGACATTAATATCGCAGACAGGGCGGCGCCACTGGGAGGGCACATGGGCAAAATGAGGGAAGGGGAGGAGGGGAGACTGTCGTGCAAATATTACCGGATTATACCATGTATAGCCAGTGGCGATCCAGTTTTTAGAAGAAAATGGTGGGGGGGGGGGCGCTGATAAAATTGGACTGGAGCTGGGGCCTCGCCACTTTTTTCAAGGTTTATATATTTAAGAAATTCTAAATTTTGCCATGAGGGAGCGATTTGCGCCACCCCCTCCCCCCTCCCGTTAATCCGCTACTGAAGGCCCGATGGAAGTTTAATAATTATATTAATAGATTTAACTGTCTGGTTTATCATTGCTCATCTCATTACATACCATTGATCATTATTGTATATAACTATGCAAATATCACTTTAAAAGATGTTTCAAACAATACTTCTGGAAGAACATGTACTCACGTGAAGGAGTCAATAAAAGTTGATTTTCTCAAACAAAAAAAACATTTTATATATCTTTAAAAATTGGACCTGCACATAGTGTTAGTACATGTATTTTCGACGAACCTTCCAGTGTACATGGAGAAATATGATTATATCCTGGTGCATATAGATAGTAAAAAAAAGCGTAGGCAACAAATTATTCAAAAAGATACACAATGAAACAGTATGTTACGATAATTTACTTCAAATGTAACTGTCTGTCTTGTAGCAATAGGCGATGTTACTTCGGTCCTTACCCAACCAGCTGTATACTGTGAACGTATAATATTTTCGCGCTGCTAAGATTTTGCGCAGCAAGCAATTATTAGAATCTCCGCGCATTCATAATTTCGTGCATTTGATAGTTATTTCTATTTGTTCTATATCATTGATGCATTTCTCTCACATCATATTTTTGCGCATTTATAGTGGTGTGCAAAATGTGCAAAAAAAATATGTACATCGCGAAAATTAATACGTTACAGTATACGTGTACCTGCGACGTCATATCATCTATGTCTTCCTCTATAAATAACCCTCACCAATATTCAGACCAGGCTCTGCTGTCGTCTTGAAGGCGGTGATCCACGTTGCGACAAAATTGAACCGATTTTGGACCGATTTGCAAAATATTTTCTATGTCCAGAATCGGTCCAGAATCGGTCCAGAATCGGTCCAGAATCGGTCCAGAATCGGTCCAGAATCGGTCCACTTTGAAAAATTTCGCAACGTGGATCATGTCAACCGATTTTTTCCAACCGATTTCAAACCGACATAATTTTTTCCAACCGATTTCCACCCGACGACGGCCCGACAAAATTATTAAACCTGTTTAATAATTCTGGACCGATTCTGGACCGATATGGACCGATTCTGGACCGATTTTATTATGTCTATGTATTTCCAATGTTATTTCATTAATTTTTGACTATTATTAGAACGAAAATATTACCAATATGTATAAAAATGAATATTCTTTCGTGGGATATATTTTTTAATGCTTTTTGACAAGTATTTTACTATTTTACTTATTATTAATCAAACAGATTAAATAATATATATTTCAGGTCCTACTGATTATATTTAGACATAAAATCTAAAAATATTTCCAAAATTTTGATATTTTAATCAACCGATTTTTTTTCCACTGTTTTCCTATCAATTTGTGGTCCAGAATACAAGAAATTAATCAGTTTACATCTTCACTGTGGATCATGGGTGTAGGGACCGATTCTGGACCGATTCTGGACCGATTCTAGGACCAATAGGTTAATTGCCAAACCGATTCAGGACAGACAAAAAAAATCGGTTCTAAAATCGGTTTGCCTCTAGTACTTTACATCGCTTGGGGAACTGTCGCAACGTGGATCACCAGCTTGATTGATTTTCTGCAGTCAGTTGGTTGTACTTGTCTAGATCTGTCAATACCCGAGGCTATGGAGGGTATATTTCTACTATTGTAAATCAGGGGCGGAGCCTGGATTGCGAAAAAAGGGATTGGGGGTATAGTATTTATATTGGCTGAGTACTCAAACGTCAGGCATTACTTTGCATGCTCGTAATGTTCTTCTCTTTTTCTGTAAAAGTCCCAAACAACAAAAACACATAATGATGGGGGCAATTGAATATCTATGAAGGACGATATGTTTACATGGAGAGGTTTATTTGTAGTATAGCTTGGTTCAGAATTTAAAAAGTAAAGTTTCAGATATATATATATATATATATATATATATATATATATATATAATTACGTGAATCTCAGTCGAGAATCAAACAGACCGAAACGTGCGTCCCTTGTTTTGGTTTGTGTGTGTTTTTGTGTTTTTTCTTAACATATCTTAACTACAACTAATTAGTTGTTTTTTAAGTGGCTGGAGAGTGGAAGGAGCGAGGTCCAAATAACGTCCCTATAGCATCACAACATCAACAGTCGTTACATCTTATAGCGCTCTCTTAATGAGCCAGACTCAGTCCGTTTTTAGCCTGTAATCTATGTCAGAGATGTTCTTTGATACGTATCAAAGTGTTTTTGTGTCTCCACCAATTAGCCAGCAGAAAATTACGCACTAAAATAATTGTTACTCAAATCTGAGTCTGAGTCACTATACATAAATATATGTGATAAGATACATTTATATGTATACATATATAAATATGAATGAATATATAAAAACGGGGGGGGGGGGCATGATTGTGTAGTAGGTTGAGTTCTCACCTTGCATGTGGGTCTTGCATGGCTGGGCCAAGTACATCACCTTGCCTTGCAAAAGTACTTCATACAAAAACACAAACATAAGTTGGTCTTGATAAAGCTGAAAAATTGCTGATTACACCTTAAACTCCAACAATCATCATCATATATAAAAATACACATATGGGTGCGATCAAAAGCTCCCAATAACGTCGCTGCAACCAACTGTTGCAAAGTTATATTATGACATTCTGGTAACGTTCTTTCCACATCATTATAAGGTTAATATTGTGACCTCACACAATAAGTACGTCACAATAACATTCTGTTTAGGTCTGGTTGAGACCTGACTAAAATGGAATGTCACAATAACATTCTGTTAAGGTTATGTTGACACCTGACCTAATAAGATAGTCACAGTGTTAGTCACATGTTCTGTTAAGGTAAGGTTAAGACATGACCTAATCAGAACATCACATTAACATTCTGTTTAGGTTAGGTTTGGATCTCCCCTGGTGAGGAAGTTACAATAATGTTCTCTGACACAAGATTCAATAATGTCTGGACCTCACCTAATCAGAACATCACTATGACATTCTGTTTGGATTTGGTCTTGACATAACTTCATTAGAACATTATGATAGCATTCTCTTTTGGTTAGGTGTCAACCTCTCAGAAAAATAATGAAATTACGTGCTATTTCATTAAGTAACAAAAAAAGATATGGTTGTATAATGTGACCGTCCAGTTGCACTCCGGCTGGGTAGACACCATACTTGTATGTATGCACATATGTGACACGACCTCTCACTTCTCTAAGGGGATCAGTGAGTACAGAGACAGGTTGGGAGGGTGGAGGGGGACTGAGGGGAGGTGGGTGAGGGGAGGGAGGTTGAGGGGGGAGGGGAGAGTGGGGGAGGGGGAAGAGCCTAATTGGGTCAGTGCAGTAGGCGCCAAGTGAGACAACTAGAGCCTCCTCTATCGACCGGCGGTGTGGGTACTTTTTGGTACACGGTCTGGTGGTAGAAACTGTATACAGTATATCTGTATGGCATGCAGGTTATGTAAAGTGACGGTAGAAAAACAATACACAGAAAATATTTCATTATTGATATGCAGTTTTGGTTGTTTCAAACCTCTCATAATCGTCAAAATGTATAATATCTTTTACAATATTAATTTTGGCATTATAAATACAAAATTTGACAATGTTTGGCATACAAACGTTAACTATTCCCTTTCATTTTATCCAATCTAATCATACTGAATGATAAACAAGTTCTATGATAGATGCATCTTGAGAGGTCTGATTGGAATAGTGTAGCTGTGAAACATTATTATGTTTGCATATAATTATAGTGACTACTTCATATATATATATATATATACATATATATATATAATTATATATATATATATATATATAGACATAATTATATATAGACGTCTGCGCAGTGGCTATAGTGTGTGGACAGGTTTTGCTGGTTCTCTTGACTTCCCCAATAATATGCACCTTTCAATTCAAGTTATCAGAAAAATGGAGCTCTCCTGTTTATTCATGTGACATTAAAGGAATGATTCTTTTATATAAGGTGCATGATGAGTAAAAAGGAGTATAATTTCCATGTTGTTGAGGCAGACGTGCCTTCCTAGTTGGACTGATTCCAAAGTTACTTCAACTTGAAATTCTCAGATATTCTTTTTTCTCAGTGGAGAAATAAAGATCACACTGTTGTCAACGCCCATGGAAGTTTTCAAACGAAATAGATCATACTCGACAGCAAATAGTTTAACTTCACTATTCATCTCAAAATCTTATCACTGCAACATTACTTTGCTTAAAGATACACAACCTCATGGCCCTATGGCATAAGCGATCGCTGTTGGTTCCCAGCAATGTATACTGTCAACAAGGTGCTTTTGATAAGGGTGCAACATTTCAGGTTGTTGTTTGCGATTTTGTATTGCCCCAAAATCACACACCTCTTCCTGTTTTGCCAAATTCCATGATGTGTTGGCTCTTTCTAGAATAAAAGTGTACGTTGTTTTTATGTAATATATTTATTTTTTGTTTTTTTTTTGCTCTCAACAAGGTGAAACTATATTTCATAACAACACTTTTTCTTTCCACAAGACCCAGCTTTTGACTCCTTCTCCATGCAGTAGGTCGCATGCAAGTACCAATAGTCCCCCCTAACACCTTTAGTCTGGCAGCCAAGGCATGAAATTTTCACTTTCGTTTGCACCGAAAGGTTTATACCTAAAACCATTTTAGGGTTGTAGAGAGGTCCTATGTAGACCATTTAAGCCCGGTTGTCACTCTGTACAGGTGTGCATGGCTGTGACAACCGCCATTTTGTTTGGCAATTGTGACAGAAATTTGACTTGTCTACAAGATATATGTTCTTATGATAAACATGTCAATTTTGTATTAGGCTATTTCATATTGGAGATTCTAACAGTAATTAGTAAGGGTGATTGCCAGGTCAAGCAACTTTGACCTTGGTCAAGGTCAAGGTCATCAAAATTGATGTCGAAATCTTAAAACATGAAAAATGAGGTATTTACTTTCAAATACACCATCATGCTTTTCAAATTATGTTTTGATATAAAAGAATATATCTAAATCTTACCCTCTAAATACTCAGAGAAGCAGAAAACTGCTTAGATATATAATTCAGTGGCAAAAGTTAGGTATTATGTGATAACAGTCATAATATTCCCAAAATTATTAGTAAAGTGACTTTTTTCTTAAATGAAATACTAGCCCATCCTTCATTTCCTTTCTATTGTATACATAGCTAGGGATCATTATTATAATTGTATAAGTGGTGAAGTTAAACCCTCCAAAGGTCAAGGTCATTTGATTTGATAGCCTAAACATATGTTTTTCATAACAATTTGTGGAAATTTATGAAAATTATGAGTAAAATCACTTTTTCTTAAATGAAATACTAGCCCATCCTTTATTTCCTTTCTATTGTATACATAGCTAGGGATCATTATGATAGTTGTATAAGTGGTGAAGTTTGACCCTACAAAGGTCAAGGTCATTTGATTTGATAGCCTAAACATATGTTTCTCATAAAAAATTGTAGATATTTATCAAAATCTCTTTGCCTTGTTGGCTAACTGGCTAAGTTATATTCAAAAGTGATTTCTGCAGATACCTTTCAAGAAACACCATAAGCATAAATAGTTCGCTTCAAAGATGCATTTTATGTACAGGGGCCATTCAACATAACACACTTGGTACTGAATAAACTTCAGGTAGTATATTCAACAACTACAACTGTATAATTGTTGATTACAGATAAATGGTTGATAAAGAGATGGGTGGGTACCCCTTGACCTGCTACTGTTCTAATACATTATATTAGAATAATTGCAAATCCATATAGGGTTCCCTCCACCTCTTCTTTGAAATGTCAAGGTTGTTAGCCTCCTACATCTCCTGGAGATATCAGTATTGCTCTAACTGCTTTCATTATTCTGATTATTAGACATAAGATAATATGTTATGTCCTCACTGCATATTTACTTCAAAATTCTGTTATCAATTCTTTTCTTAATTCTATGTTCTAATCATTCATAATTCAAAAGGTTACTCAAATCAGGAATACAGTTCATTTACTTTGAAGACTAGTAGTTCATCCGAAGTTCTAGATTAAATGAGAGCTAAGGAAAAATGTTGGCCTAATATGTTCCTTTAGCATATGTACTTGTAATCCCCTACCAAATAGTGAGGCAATTGGCAGACACTGGGATTGAGCGTTTGATAGATTGAAATAAATGATACTGTGAGCTTCAGAATAATGAAAGAATTATGTTTCTAACTGTATGAGAACCACATTCATGAATTTTTGAAGTATTTCACCTCAGACACTGTTTTAGGGAAAACTTGCTATTATTTTATAGATACCAATTGCAACTATCTTGATGGTAATGGAAATTATAACAGACTTTACAAACAACCACCAGGGCAATCTATCAATAACTTATAATTATTCATTCATTGTTTGGATATTGTGACCTAAAGTTAGAATTAAGTTATTTTCCCTCTCATTTCTATGGAAAACTCAATTTCTGGTTTTCAACTTTTATCTTTATTTTGCCTTATACTCCAAATAGTTTTGACTAACTTATGCCTCATTTAGTTATTGGAGGTCACATTCACATCTTCCTTTCTTATGTTGCACTGCAAAGGCTCCTTTTTCTTACCTATCTATTTTCAAGGGTATATCTTTAAAACTAAGCTAGATGAACTTTGAGTTATGCTTCTGAATGGTTCATGCATTAATGGGAGGGTTTCATATATGTATGTTTTGTGTATGGATGCACTATTCACTTGGGTATGTAGCTACATGCAACAGCGTATCCAATCGTCCTGCTAATTTTACTACATTGAAAATAACCATAAACATTCTTTGAAGCAAAATGATTTGGTTATTATTACCCCTGTGTTAATTGTTATACTGGATCTTTGAAGGTTAGGTGAATTCAGTTACTTAATTATAATGGACTTGGTATCTTTTGTAATATCTATCCTTTTGATCCTGCATAAGTTCTATAATATTTGCTTGATTTCCCTAGGAATTTCCCATTCCCCTCCATCTCCCAAAATGAAGACCTAAATTGCATATATACATTGCAAAAGATATACAATAATAGATATAGCTGGAGTAGGATAAAAAGGATTAACGTATGAGTAAGTTTCTAAATAATTCATCTGGTGTTTTCCCCTTATCATTTAGGTGCTATAGTATAGCCCGCCGGGCTAGTGATTCACCATTGATATTTACACAGATTCAAATGTTCTAGTCCGAAATAGATTGGGATGAGAATTCATCATTCAGAAACAACATACAATATTTAAATCTCAATTCTGGCACATCATCAAATTTGAAGCCATCTTCTTGACCTGCATTAAATAAACCCATTGAGCTACCAGGGAAAACTCTGCACCGACCCCGAGATATTTGCACTAGTACCTATTACAAGTACCTCTGTGTTAAGGCCAATCTCTGCTCTTGAATCAAGCTGTAATGCTTGATATTATATAATTTGGGCTAGGCAGACAGATTTCACATAAAGATTTCTCCATGACATTATTTTCACATTTATGTAGATTCACCCAATAAGATGACCTTGACCTTGGTAATGCCAAAAAACATCACTTATATAATCATTATAATGATCCCTAACTATTTACTTAATAGAAAGAAAATGAAGGATTAGCAAGCATCTCAATTAAGAAAAAAGTCATTTTACTTATTATTCTATGAATTCAGAATTAGTGATTGTAATAACAAAATATCTAACTTTTGTCAGCAAATGCTGCATATGAGCAGTTTTTTGCTCCTTAGAGTATTCTGGGGGTAAGATTTTGATATGTTCCTTTATATTAAAACATAATTTGAAAAGCATGATGGTGTATTTGAAAGTAAATACCTCATTTTTCATGTTTTTAGGATTTCAATGTCAATTTTGATGACCTTGACCTTTATCAAGGTCAAAGTTGCTTGACCTGGCAATCACCCTTACTAATTACCATTAGCATTTCCAATATGAAATAGCCTGATGCAAAATTGACTTGTTTATCATATGAATAGATATCTTGAAGACAAGTCAAATTTCTGTCACAATTGCCAAACAAAATGGCGGCTGTCATGGCCATGCACACCTTTACAGAGTGACAACCGGGCTTAAATGGTCTCCAAAGGACCCCTCTACAACCCTAAAATGGTTTTAGGTATAAACCTTTCGGTGCAAACCAACTCCTAAAATAAGCTACTTTCTTGAGCTTGGCTGCCAGACTACTTGAAAATTGGATTTATATCGTGTGTCCCAACAAAGGGAGATCAGGGCTCTCCAAGCAGAGGTCGTCTCTATGTTAATCTATAGGTCTAGTGAAGTCTGTGTTTGGAGACAGTTTAGTGGGGGAATTTGGTTGTTGCGTGAGGGGTGGTCGTTAGGTGGTCAGGGCAGGGGTCAGGCAATTGGGGGGGGGGGGGATGGTTGTAGTGGGGCACGACCAAGAGGAGTGGGAGAATCCACCCCAAACTGGGTATTCCACATAGCAATAAGTTAAAAAAATTCCTTGACAACCAGGTTGAATGCCACAATTACTAATTTTTTGGAACATTAAGAAAGTTTGTAGCCGAGTCATCGGTCATTGCAGGTGGTTTCTAATTTGGTAAAGTGGGAAGACAAGTACGAAAATCCTTGGGCAATACTGGAATGACTGAAAGCACGATATATACAGATGTGACATGAGGTTATTATTTCGTTATGCCACCCCCCCCCCCCCCCCCAATAATATACGCTGCTGCCCAAAACAAAACTATTCGCGGTTCCCCATCGCACAGGGAAAATAGCGGAAATAGAAAAGAAGATCCCTCAGAGGGAAAACACAGGGAATTTGCAAATATTACCAAAACATAGGAAACATTCTGAAATTCCTGATTCTCAAGATATTAGGGATTTGACTTCTTTTTGTTTGGTTATCCAAATATTTTCTGCACACCAAGGCTTTTAAATCTGGACAACTTGCTGGATGTGAGATAGGTATAAATGGTCGCAGACAGGGAAATCTCAAGGAAAACACAGGGAACTTGAAAATGAAATGTGAGTGGGGACCCTGTTCAATGTACAATCAGGTCTTTATTGGGTAGAAACAATAACCAGTAATTCACATTATTATATGCTTTTTTGATTTTTTTTTATATCTACATGAACCGAAACCGAACCATATGCATATGTACAATAGATACTATCAATTGTTCATTGACAGACAATATCCTACATTAACTTTTTGTCACCCAATCACATTTCATATATAATTGATATAGAACATTTGTAGATAAGCATAACATTTATATCCTGATGTTGTAAGTCATGTTATAGATCAATGTATGGATTTTCATATTGACTCTAGGCTAAATTGAACATAACGGTTAAACGATAATCCGTTCAGACTCAGTGAGGCGTGTCGGTCTGTATTTTACTCCGTTTTATCCTCCAGTCAACCATGACCAAATACTGGGACATTTATCAAACCACTCTCACCTCCAAAAACCCTCCCCTAACTCCCGCCACTAGTTCCCGCGTCTAACCACTGTTATTACTCCGCGAAGCCCTTTCTACAGCCGCTGGTTTCCGTCCGACATTTACCAGCGTCCGTCCAACCGGAAGTGTCGATTACAGACCGGCGTCGACGATCACTTCCGGTCCGCTTCATCGTCGGCGGCGGGCGCGGCGTCGGGGGAATTTCCGCGCATGCGCGTGGGTATGTTTGATACGGGGGATGAGGTTGGGGTTGGGGTTGGGGTTGGGGTGGGACGGGTGGGGGGGGGGGGGGGGGGGGGTCTGAACTTGCCTGTTTTCGGCCAGGTCCGAGCGAAAACCGGAAACGGCACTGATGATTGAGCCAATCAGCGTCCTTGGTCGATCGACTGGTCCCAAAGTTCCAAACCAAAGAGTCCCTGAGGCGGATCCAGGAATTCTTGTGGGAGCGCCCCCCTCCCCTCCCCCGTCCAGCGATTCCCTACGCCCTTTTATAAAAGGCATCAGTTTTACTTATACAATTTCTGAATATTTGTGAAAAGTATAAGTGGCGTCTCCCAGGGCGATAATGGGCGATAATTCAAACCTTAGCATTATACATAACATTATTTCACACACAAAACTGATGCCAACTTTATCAGAAGTTTTCCTTGGCAATTGGGGTGATTATTTAGTGGGGTCTGTTAAGGTCATTTTTTTGAGAAATCGTTACGCGGCGGATAAAAGCACCAAATTTGGTATGAGGCACCTCTGAGGCATAACTATCAAATCTGGAAGGGGAGCCACGTTGAAATATCAATAGGACGGATCTCAGGGCCAAAAAACCAATATGGCCGACTTTTACCACAAAAATTCTCATATCTCAGCTTCTAAAAAGACTAAAGAGACATAGTTGGTGTCAAAATTGAGGGATTATGGGTCAGGGAATTCAATTATTTATGTTTCAAGTCAATGCGGAAATCCAAAATCCAAGATGGCTGACCAATTTTGAGAAATATTATGATTTTTAGCTAATAAGGCATAAGGCCAGGGAAAATGGTTCCAATATCAGTTGCTAATAGCCTAGATGGCTCAATAAATATGATATTCATCCAATACAATACCATAAATTACAAAATGGCTTAATTCATTAGCATGATACCTTTGATAATGACTGCTGGATTCCAAAATAATTCAAAAGAAAGGATATAGACTATTATCTTTTGCCACAAGATTTCTTGATTTTATTTGGTATGATGATCCCCTAGGACCCCTTCATTGAATTTAAAAGGGGAGCCACCTTGAAATATCAATATAACCCGGACGGGGGCCAAAAATCCAATATGGCCGACTTTTATTGAAATAATCTTATATCTCAGCTTCTGAAATGCCTAGAAACACATTGCTATTGTCCAAATTGGTAGATTATAGGACAGGGAATTCAATTATTTACCTTTCGAATCTATACAATAAGTCTAATCGAAGCTAGCCAAAAGTTTTGGTTAAATACCTTAAATTTCAAATGCTAAAAACGTACAAAATTTGTCAAAATTTCATTTTGGTATTTCAAGATGGCTCCCCTTCTAGATTCAATAGTTATGCCTCAGAGGTGCCTCATGCAAAATTTGGTGCTTTTATCCGCCGCGTAATGAAAATGTTGTTAACAGACCCCACATTTTTGTCTATTTCATGGTATTAATATTGAAGCCCTCTGAATCTGGGGGTGGTCATCTGCATACCCCAAAAATATGGGTGGTCAACCAAATTACGGGAGCGGTCAGTCACAAAAAGTAAGGGTGGTAGGGATTCTCTGCCAGTAAGGCCCTTGAGCTGACCTTAACCGTACCCCTACCCTGGGACCCCTACACCTACCCGCCCGCGTCTCCCCGACAGGACGCAGGCAACCGGAAGTGACGACGACCCGCCGCGCCGCGCGCTGCCCAAAGGTCATTGGGTGCAGCGTCTGAGGGAACACGGGGAGGGACTTGGGGTTCGGGTAACGGTCGCCAGGGGAACGCTGGGTTGTAAGATAAAGGGGGTAGGGCTTGAAGATATATTTAAAAAAAAAAGCTATTTAGAATGTTATCAATGAGCTGCTATTTTTATAATTTATAGCCCTACGATGCCCCTTCATATATCAATTTACAGAATTCAATTTGATCCAGTAGAAACAGAGATAATAACATAACAACATAAAACCGATAACTATCGTAATAACAACATCTCGCTTAGAGTTATCTTGAAGTTGTCGTTGCTACGCGAAGTCATTGTGCAATGGGCCATGCACATGTGCTATTTGCTTATGATTATACCATGGAATGATGCAAGCAAACTGATGCAAACTTGCTTGCAGTGGAGTAGCGCAAGGTGGAATATAGGAAATACTTGCAGTATTTACTTGCGGTATCTATAAATCCTACCGCAAATGATTTATATATGTTTTCTATGGATTGCTTGCAGTGGGGGATACCAGTATGTCGATACTTGCGGTGGCTAAATTGAGGTACCGCAAATGCTACCTACCACATAGTGGAATATGACCTTTAATCCGAGCATAGATCTTTAGATATGAAAGTTGTAAAGGGTGGATGTTTCAGATTTCCACAGTACAGATTACCTATAGAACAAAAGTAATAAAACAAATAAAACAAAAGAAAAAATACGCCAGTCTGGTGTATTTGAAAATAAGCTATGCATATAGTATAACTTTTCTAGCCATATCATATGTGCAAGTGCAAATCGTTCTTGTTGCAAATTTACATTTTAAGCGACGTCTTGAATGATTACCTTTGAAATAAAACGTAATGTCAGAAAATTAGGCCTGAGGAAGCAACATTTTTAATTGTGGGAAAATGTAGGCGGAATTGGCGGTAGACGCTTATGCAACGACGAATAATATGCACCGGTAATTTTCCCATTAGAGTTTCCCGAAACTGGTTCTCCCTGCACCCATCGGGGCGTTCTTTCCTACAGGGACGTTTCCAGTTGGTTTTCTCTGTATGCACGAATGTTATGAGTAGTTTTTGGACCGGATAATATTCAGGGGGCCGCCAGCCAACACCCCCCCCCCCGGAGCCCCCCCCCCCCCCCCCCGTCACTTGGTGCCTATCGGGGGTGAAACGCCCCCCAGATGTGGGGAATTTTACACCTCACCTAACCCCCTACCCACATCCCCCCTCCCCCGTCCCAAAACCTCGCCAACTCAACAAACTCTCCACTGCTACCATCTAAAGTTTCTAGAACTTTCACATTATAATAGTTTGTATAACTCAATGAGTAATTATCCCTACCATGGATATCATATGTCCTGTGATTTACCTGGAGGCTAGCCTAGAACAAGGTTCATCTTGGGTAATATAAGGACAAATCAAAAGGCTTAAGTAAAGAAATTTTCATTAATCATGGAATTATTTATAGTTAAACATGATAGAGATAAATATAGTCTATCTTTTCATTTTGTATAGCCTACATATCTGTTTTAATAATATGTTATGAGAACATTCTATTTACGTTAAAAAACGTAACCAGAATGTTATAATAACGTTGCAGTGCAACGTCACAGCAGTACGTTGCAGCAATGTTATTGGGAGCCATTGAAATAACGTAACAAGAACTAATCAAGAACCAAATAGAACGTTGCTGCAACGTTATAATAACGTCATATGTTTGGCTGGGAAGTTTTCACCTCTATTTCCATAAGTGAACTGTTCCCGCATCTTGAGATGCCAATTATCAAATAGTGTTAGTAAGGGGAGAGTTTATTCATAATTATATTTCAGGTCCAATAGGGCTGAGGCGTGCGGCCCTCTACTTACTCATTGTTTGTCATCGCGCTGTAACCCCGATAATGGCGGCCCGCGCGCACACCAATGCGCACGCGCAGAGAGGTTCACATCCGGTGTGAGCGGAGTTTGATGATTGTGATTTTTGGAACGATTTGATGGAATTATAGCGCATAGAGGGGGTTGTGAGGGCTTTTTAGTTGTGGTGGGGGGTGGGGCGGTCCGGAGGGGTTGGGGGGTGTTAGGGGGGCTGGCTGGTTGCCGGTCGGCGTACCTCGCCTAGTTAATCAGGCCTAAAGACTGCTGGAACCAGCCAACTTTACTGGGCTGCAGGGCGAGTAGGTGGGATATCAGAATTGTGTGGGGGAAAAAACAACTAGAAAAAATTAAAACCTATGAGAAGCGTTCTAGCTTGTAACCCGGAACTTCTGATTGTGGTCGTGATATCTTCTACTGTCATCTAAAGGTAGAAGAAAGTGTATAGCAGCAAAATCTATTGAAATACAAGCTGGCAATTTTGTAAAGAGAATCACTTAAAAAGAGATAAATAAACAAAAAGCTTGATTTAAAATGACTTTTCAAAGACACATCAAGGCAAACATTGTAAGCAGTATGATTTATTCAAATAGGATAAAAGAAAAAAAAGTGGGAGGGTATGTCGCCTATAGGTCGAAACTTTATGTAAAAGATATTCTGAAAATGTAAAGGTGAACATGATATTTCAAAGACACATCGAAGCATGCATTGTACTTATAAATGGACACATTCACTTATTCTGCTCCATATTACAACCTCCTCCTCCCCAAATAGTCCATTACAAGGTTAATCGAAGCGCGTACAGTTCCCCTCCCAACGCGCATGCGCCCGCCGACTAACTACAGGCCGACTCCCCCCTCCGACTCCCCCCCCCCCCCTTACCCCCCCCCCCTTACCCCCCCCCCCTTACCCCCCCCCCTTACCCCCCCCCCCTTACCCCCCCCCCCTCCCCCAATGACTAGGTGCAGGTAACAGTGGGCACCCTGACATTTAGAGTCGGGCAACTCAGTCCCAATTACACTCGCCCGTCGGGCCAGCGGGCGAGTTAATGCCCACAGCCCCCCGGCCCCCCTCAATGGAGGCAAATTAATATGGAGCGTTACGTTCGCCTATAACTCCCCAATTATAGAAATGTTAGAGTGTTTCAAAAATTATGGGAGAATAGTAGATTTCAACTATTTGATTTTTTTTTTCGTTTGTTTGTTTTTTTATTTTGTTTTAGTTTTAGGACCATCCATATCCTCGTTTTATTCACCACTTTCGTACTCGGGTTTTTGTAGCTAGTACAATTTCTAGAGCTTAATTCTAAGAAAGACAGAAAAAAACTATTTTGTTCAATTTTGATATTATTTTTTGTACTAATCAAGTGTTTTCTCATGGAATCATTTTTTGAGAAGAGATCCAGTGGCGTTTCTTTTTTTAATTATTATTTCTGGTCCAAATCGGCTTTAGACCATACCTGAGGTACCGTGGGACCTTCAAGTCTTGTACCCTATACACGTCTCACACCTGGACACAACTCTAAGTCTGTGGTCGTCTCGTCGTCACGGCCGGGGACACGTCGGGGTCACGTGACCACGAGACATGCGACGAGAACAAGGCGGGGGGGTCAGAACCGGGGAGGTGGGAGGGGGGTGAGTGGGGGCGGGGTGCTATATAGCATTATGGGAAAGTTAAAGAAGTTCACCGTAGAAGTCAAGAAGAGGTCAGACTGTACCACAGAGTAGAACGATTCTTGTGCGTGTGGAGGTGATAGAAAAATCCCCATTTTGTCTTTCAATTCTATCTTTTGTAATATAGGGCCCTGTATTACAGTAAAAAAAGTTCTCGCTCATGCTGCCCTTCTGACGTAAGCTATTAATACTAATAATTGTTCATCGCCAAAGGGCATATTTCCCCAGCCAAGTTGCGACATAACACAACCATTCTGCAATCATACTTTTTGGGTCAGTCTGTGACTTAACAAGATGGCATGTAACAGTTATGTTATTGATGGTAGGGTTGAAACCTTAACAGATGAAAACGTTATTATGTTATTTTTTGGTGAGGGTAAGACCAAAATGGTAACAGAATGTTATAATAACATTCTGTTTGTGTTGAACCTAACCAGAATGTTGTTATAATGTCAATGCAACATCACAGCAGTAGGTTACAGCGACGTATTTGGGAGTCATCAAATGAACGTAACAAGAACCAGCTGCAACGTTATAATGATAACGTCGCATTCTTGGCTGGGTCACCACTTTGTAGCAATAAGTTATCTTTATTGAATAGTGATATGTAAAACAGATTGCTGGGAAACAAAAGGGAGAGGAACTAATTGATTCTGATCCGGGGCATACGATATATCGTACTTCCTGCATACAGCACTCCGTACGTCCCGTAGACATCAGGGTAATACAGAAGTAGAAAAGTAGGAATGAGAGAGGAGGCGGTCGGGGTGGGGGGGGGGGGGGTGTCCTGGATGGGAGGGGGGGGTACAGTTCTTGGCTGACGGCCAGCGGAAGCCCCCCTCCCCGGCCCACCCCCTTTCACTAGTGCCCGGCGGTTTCACGGTGGGTTACTCCACAGGCCGGCTACATGCGATAGGTCGGTGCATGGGGAGGGAACCGTGCCAAACTGTGTGTAGACCCCGAGATGTATGTCACTGAGGACATATACCCCCCCCCCCCCCCCCCCCCCACTCATACACTCCTAATTACCGACAAGGGGGGCACTCTCGTCTGTGACTGAGCATGGAGACTAAAATAAAACTTTACTCTCTCTGGACTGAGTATAGACAGGAGGGGCAAGTCTTTTAAATGTAAACTTTTGAAATTCCAATAAATAGAAGAAGTGGGCATGTTTTAACACCGTTTCAATTTGTACAAAAGAATGTTCAATGCCAATTACAATATTGAACTTAATGTAGTCATTCTCATGTACAGTATTTCTGTGTTCCCGCGGCCGACCGGATATGCGTTGTGATTTTAACACGTTTTATAGGTGTTTAATGCTCTACATATTTAACTTAAATCGGAATGAATAGTGGGTTATTGCCGTAAAATTGTGCTGTATAACTTTAGCACCTATATATCAAAGTGTAGGATATTTAGCATTAAAGTTATTTCTGTAAGTACCCTCCCCCTCCCGCCGTCCCGTCCCGGCATGCCGTGCGTGTTGTGGGGCGAACATTGTCGGCGTCTTCTAAGGACGCCCTGAAAAGGGGGGAACGCTGGGGGGACGCCGGTGAACTTCTCCCCGACTAGGTACCAAGTCTTTACACTCCGATGAATATTTACCCCCCCCCCCCCTTACCCCCACCTCCTCCATGTTCCCATAACTCTATGGCAGACGGCCAAGGCCCACACCAACCCCCACTTAGTAAGCGCCTTCTGATTGGTCAATCAGGCGCGTGACGTGTCCCCGTTTGTAAGCCGGCTCCTGATTGGCCGAGCGCGGTGTGACGTGGCGTCCAGACCGAGGCTGGGGTCGGGACTGAGGTGCATTCTGGTGCTTCCGTTCTTCAGATGCCCGGATGTGAGAGAGGAGGAAGGACGGACGGAAAAGTCAGAGTCGGGAGTCTACTGGACGAAACGGACAGGTCGCTGGACGGACTTAGAGGATGGAATTACCAGTTGGACATAAAACGTGGAACGTCAGAAGCGAGAAAGAACTGCACGACTAAAAGGTGAGTTGGTCCCGCCCTGGATTTTCTCCAGTCGTTTTTCATTTCACGGTTTCCAATCTTTAATCATCAACTTCTCAGGTGTTCAACTTCAAGACTAGGTGAGAATTATATGAGTCACAATCTAACTTCATTGAGAATAAAGGCTGTCTCAACTATAATTAAGAAGTAGATTTTCTCACTGAAAAATAACATTTCCTGGTTTGGGACTTCATTAGAATTGTCTAACAGTAACTTGGCAAAGCCTTTACAAATGAGCAGGGTGGGAGATAAGTAGAAGCAATAAAGTCATGAAACTAGGCTTAACATTTCCAGTCTTTTTTTATGACGAGCTAAGGCAGTTCTTGGTCATTCTCCTTGTACACTGATAAAAACGTCTCGTCGCTTCATGGCGCCAGTTGATAAGTTTCTGAGATGGTGAGTTTGAAATAAGAACTGAAGAGACCATAATTAGCCTGCATGGCACGCACTCACATGGCGAGCATGGGCGGGTCCAGGAGCTCAATAAAAGAATGGGGGGGCGCCTATATTACAAAAAGAAAATTACATTAAAACAAATCTAAATTTGGCCAAAAATAGGGGGAGCGCCCCATGCGCCCTACCCCCTAAATCCGTCCCTACAAACCGATTTCACACCCCACACAACACCGTTAAGGCCCTATTACATAAGCCGCAATACGACGATGTCAGAGAGAAATTGCACATAGGCCTAATTATTAGAGACACAATTCTTTTTTACGCTTATGTAAAAATTGCCATTTTGTTAACAATTAAACACTTTATCAAGTTGAAGTGTTCACCAAAAGGATGGGGGTTCAGGACCCCCTAGAACGTATTGGTGGACCCCTAAACTACAATTATACCCTATATATTCTCAGGGGTGGATCCAGGGGGTGGGCTTGGGGGTTCCGCCCCCTCCTCTCCCCCCTGTTTTTTGGCGGACTCCTAAACTACAAAAAGAGGGGGGAAATACTGCGTGCATATACACAATTGCACACAGTTTAGTACTCATCCTGTATGCTGACCCCCCTTTCGAAAATCCTGTATCTATATATATATATATATATATATATATATATATATATATATAAAGCAGTATAACAAATCAAAAGAAGATTTGACCCATCTCGCACCCCAGCCCATCCCCTCCTATAAATTCTGGATCCGTCACTGGGTGGTTCCTTAGGAAAGTTAGGGGACTCCTACTAAATATATTAGAGAAAAAATGAGTGATTATATACGATTAAACCTCTTTCCAAACGAACATCTACCATATCACATATATATGTCCCATGACCTAACCGCGGAAAAGTGAGGGGGCAAAACGCACTCAGAAAGCTTGCCATTGACAGACTATAAGGTCAGGTGGGCAAATAGGGGACTTGGGTAGTTACCTATTTTGTAGTTTCTTTTTTCTGATAAAAATGACAAATAGGTGTCATGACATATCAAATTCACTTAGAAGATGCGATAAAATAACAATTTCCCTTAAAATAATCAGAAAAAATATACAAACAGGTATCCTATCCTCAAAAGAAGACCCAATATAATGTTTCGTAGGGGCATTTCTAGCCTAGTTTTGCTTAGAAATAACCATTTTTTACCATTATTTGAACATGTTCTTTAGTTTAATATGATTTATATGTAACATAATACATAAAATCATACCTAGAATAGTATCTAATATCTCTACAGGCAACAACCTTGTCTGCTAACCTTTATAAATAGATAATTTTGAACAATTTTGAAATAAAATCCTGAAAATTCACGTTAAATTGAGCCTGACGCTGACATGACAACCTCAGACATGTACAGTCTCAAGATTTAATATAATAGATATTGTCTCACTGACCTCATATCTTTTGATTCTTTATTTCAACATTACAAGCTAAATATATCAATCTAGTGTATGTGATCAACATAGATATTTGATATTCACAATACTACACACAAATACAACTTTTATCTTAATGTATCAAGAACATGGGAACCCAGTTTGCATTTTGGAGTGTAATCTAATGTGATGATACAGCTGGTAACTGGGCAAAAAAGGTGGTTTTCGGAACTTTTATTTTTAGCATTCAAAACTGAATAACTTTTGATTGGTCCTGATTATAATAGCATATTACATGTCAAAATAATCCTTACAACATACCCTTTCTGAAAATGGAGGTTGTATAAATACTTGGAATGATTAAGAAATATTTCTATAGCCCTTAATATTGAATGTCCGACATTTTCAGCAACTTTTTATAAAATTTTAGGTTCCATTTAGTTCTATAGAATAAAAACATTCCATTCAGACTTAGGATCTGTTGCATCTTTAAAACAGGTAAATTCTTAGCTTTAAAATGATATATTATTCAATATTGTAGCCACATCATATGGAAAGTTATTCTAAAATTAGTGAGGATGGTCCAGAAAAACTAGTTTTAAGTCCGCTATTTGCTCACCTGACTAGAAGGGTTGGGGGCCCTCCCTCCCATCGGGAAATGTGCTTTATTTCCTAAGCCTACACATAACATCAGGCCAACAGTGTAGGGGCGGATCCAGGATAGCTAGAAGGGGTGAGAGGGCAGGGGTGGAGGCAGGCTTTCAGAAAGGGAGGGGTCGGCATATAGGGTAAGTACTAATACAGCGTGCATTTGCCCATATATGAGCTACACTTTTCTCTCTTTATCTAGTTGAAGTGATCACCAAAAAAAAGGTGGAGGTGGGGGGGGGGGGGGTCAGGGCCCCTAATACCCCCCCATTCATCCGCCCCTGGCGGGGGGGGAGGGGGGGGGGGGGGGCATATCGAAAAAGAGTCCTGAGGCCCACTCCGGGGGCGCCAGTTTTACGTTGGTAAATTTGATATATGACCAAAAACAAAAAACAAAAAACAACAAAACAGGAGGTGCACCCCCGAGACATACATGCTGTGACCACACCCCTTCTCTGGGAAATCTTTGACCCTCTACAAGGCTCCAATGTTCGGATAAGAAGGCCGTCTGTCTATTGTCTGCTGTATTTAACGTAGAAACCAGGAAGTACACTCTAATTGTTCTTCAGCCTGGTTTACATAGTGCGATAGCTATATTTACATCAACAATCAGGACAAAATGTTAGAAACTATGATGTAAACTTATATAAGAAATCAAAGTGTTGGAAATATTGTCGGGGCTGTCATAAGACTGTTCTGACCCTTAGGATAACTGTCCGGACTGTTATAAGGCTTAAGCCCCATACCCACTAGGCGATTTTACCGGCGACTGGGGACGGGCAACAGCAGAATCACTGGTTAAATCATCACCAATTTTGATTACCTGTTAGATATAATATTGAAATGTAAAATGCTAACAGGTGATCTGATTTGGTGATTATTTTACCAGTCATTCTGCTGTTGCCCATCGCCAGTCGCCAGTAAAATCGCCTAGTGGGTATGGGGCTTTAAGATCAGTGGTGGATCCAGGATTTTGAAAAGGGGGGGGAGCGTTATTGGAAAAACATTTTCAGGGTTTTACCTTAGCATAGAGTTACTAGTACCGGGTACTAGTAAAAATCTGGTCGGGCTAGTGGAACAAGTGAGCAACTAGCCCGATGGGCTAGTGAAAACTTTTAAATTACTGTAATAATTTAGTATATGGACTAGTGGAACTCTGGTCCGGGTTAGTGCAAACACATGACCACTAGCCCGGTGGACTAGTGGACAAAAAAGTTAAGGAAAACCCCTGATTTTTTAATTACTTTTTGGCTGAATTTTACATAAAAAATGTAAATGTGGCCAAAAAAGAAAAGGGGGCATGCCCCCGCGCCCCCCTCTAAATTCGCCACTGAGGATAACCCATAACCTCAAAAAAAAATATCGCTTGTGGCAAATGGGGTTGTAGGATTTCAGTATAATTATATTTTCAAAGTCCACACCTATGCTCACACCAGATATACAGGTACACCAACACATCAGGGACGATCTGAACCATGTAACCCCCCCCCCCCCCTTAAATCCGCACCCGCACACACCTGCAAACACACTCACGGACACAAACACACACACATGGACACAAACACACACCGATACATCAGCAGACTTATCGGGAGCCACCTCCCCCCACACTTTTACTTTCATTAATATTGCCTCCTAGTATTACCACCCCTCCCCACCTCCACCCCACACCTCTGGTTCTCCCGCCCACCCGCCGTTTCAAAGGGCCGTCCGCCCGGCTGTGAAACGATGCGCGAGGTCCGCTGAAATATTCACAACCTCTTTATTTATAATGTATTGTGGAGGTGAGCCTGGATGGGATGTACTCTGTGGTACTGTGCACTGGATGCTGGGGGAGGGGGAGGGGAACGGGTCTGTGAGCAGGTATGTGAGTTGGTCTGCGAGTGGGTCTGTGAGTGGATCTGTCCCAAGCAAGAACATTATTATAACTTGATTAAACATTCTGTTTATTTCTACTTTGGTTCTTGCTACATTATTTTGATGGCACTCAAAAACGTCTTCAGTACCTAACATTGCGAAGTCTCACTGTGACGTTATTGTGACATTCTTGTAATGTTTTTTCACATTATAATAACGTTACTAGAACGTTCTTTAATAGTAAGGTCTCAACTTTACCTAAAATAATGAAAATTGGGCAGGTTACAGGCTAACCAAAAAAATATGGTCGCAGAACAGTCTGTGAGCAGTTCTACGAGCGGGTCTGTGAGCGGGTCTGTGAGTAGGTCTGTGAGCAGGTCTGTGAGCGGGTCTGTGAGCAGGTCTGTGAGCGGGTCTGTGAGCGGGTCTGTGAGCGGGTTTGTGAGGGGGTCTACGAGCGGGTCTGTGAGTGGGTCTGTGAGCAGGTCTGTTAGTGGGTCTTTGAGAATGTGTGTGTGTGGGTTTGGGAGTCAGTTTAGAAGTTGGTCTCTGAGCAGGTCTGTAAGTTGGTCTGTGAATTTATCTGTGAGTCGGTCTGTGAGCAAGTTAGTAGTGGGTGTGTGAGTCAGTCTATAAATTAGCTATAGGTTGTGATATCATTATACAGATATTTGGCTCAGTTTATACTGGAAAAGATACTACCTTGCCTTGCCGTCGTTCTCACCCCCATAGATCCGTTCAGCCAATGGTACTGTCAACAAACCCGGGTTGGTCTCGATACAGCTGAACAATTGCTGAGTAGACCTTAAACTCCATCACATCATCATATACTGGAAAAGTGTGATTGTTGTGCAATTCATCCAATGATGTTGTGAAAACTGATCAAATACCATATCAGTTGTATAGTCCCAGGTCTATGCAAGACTTTCTAGGATAGTTTAATACTGGGGACATTAGGATTCTGCGTTCCTAACCCAAAAAGGATAAGGATCCACCAAGTATTACAATTACAAGCATAGCTAGAAATTGATCCTACATTTGGATGTGCAAGTTCACCTTTATTTGGAATACCATGAGTCAGAAACTGGGCCTATGGTCAGGTTGGTTTATGAGTCACCTACAAGTCATTCACTTGGTCATTGTTAGGTTTGTGAGTCTTTCACCTCCTAACTAGTCTTGAGTATTGGAGTGAGTTTTGTCAGCAGAAATATCCTGAATATTTCAAGTCTTCGAATTCTAATTTCCAATAAAAGCCGTTCAGGGTTTCCTAACAAATCAATTTTACCTATACGTGAGCAGTGTGTGAGCAGTGTTTGAGCAGTATGTGAGCAGTGAGTGAGCATTATGTGAGCACTGAGTGAGCCTTAAGCCCCATACCCACTAGGCGATTTTACCGACGACTGGCAACGGGCAACAGCAGAATCACTGCTAAAATAATTACCAATTTAGATCACATGTTAGTATGTATTATTGAAATGTTACACACTAACATTTGATCTAATTTGGTGACGATTTTAGCAGTGATTCTGCTGTTGCCCATTGCCAGTCGTCGGTAAAATCGCCTAGTGGGTATGGGGCTTTATGTGAGTGGTGAATAAGCAATATGTGGGGAATTTGTGAGCAGTGTGTGAGCAGAGTGTGAGCAGTGTGTGAACAGTGTGTGAGCAGTGTGTGAGCAGTGTGTGAGCAGTGTGTGAGCAGTGTGTGAGCTGTACGTGAGCAGTACCTGAGCAGTGTGAGAGCAGTGTGTGAGCAGTGTGCGAGCAGTGTGCGAGCAGTGTGAGAGCAGTGTGTAAGCAGTGTGTGAGCAGTGTGTGAGCAGTGTGTGAGCAGTATGTGAGCAGTGTGTGAGCAGTGTGTGAGCAGTGTGTGAGCAGTGTGTGAGCAGTGTGTGAGCTGTACGTGAGCAGTATATGAGCAGTGTGAGAGCAGTGTGCGAGCAGTGTGCGAGCAGTGTGTGAGCAGTGTGTGGGCAGTATGTGAGCAGTGTGTGAGCAGTGTGAGAGCAGTGTGTGAGCAGTGTGTGAGCAGTGTGTGAGCAGTGTGTGAGCAGTGTGTGAGCAGTGTGTGAGCTGTACGTGAGCAGTATATGAGCAGTGTGAGAGCAGTATGTGAGCAGTGTGCGAGCAGTGTGTGAGCAGTGTGTGGGCAGTATGTGAGCAGTGTGCGAGCAGTGTGTGAGCAGTGTGTGGGCAGTATGTGAGCAGTGTGCGAGCAGTGTGTGAGCAGTGTGTGGGCAGTATGTGAGCAGTGTGTGAGCAGTGTGTGAGCAGTGTGTGAGCAGTGTGTGAGCTGTACGTGAGCAGTATATGAGCAGTGTGAGAGCAGTATGTGAGCAGTGTGCGAGCAGTGTGTGAGCAGTGTGTGGGCAGTGTGTGAGCAGTGTGTGAGTAATGTGTGAGCCGTGTGTGAGCAGTTTGTGAGCAGTGTGTGGGCAGTGTGTGTGAGCAGTGCGTGAGCAATATGGGAGCAGTATGTGAGCAGTGTTTGGGCAGTGTGTGAGCAGTGTGCGAGCAGTGTGCAAGATGTGTGTGAGATGTGTGAATAGTGTATGAGCAGTGTGTGAGCAGTGTGTGGGCAGTGTGTGAGCAGTGTGTGAGCAGTGTATGAGCAGTGTGTGAGCAGTGTGTGAGCAGTGTGTGAGCAGTGTGTGAGCAGTGTGTGGGCAGTGTATGAGCAGTGTGTGAGCAGTGTGTGGGCAGTGTGTGAGCAGTGTGTCAGATGTGTGTGAGCAGTGTGTGAGCAGTGTGTGAGCAGTGTGTGAGCAGTGTGTGAACAGTGTGTGTGCAGTGTACGAGCTGTATGTGAGCAGTGTGTGGGCAGTGTGTGAGCAGTGTGTGGGCAGTGTGTGGGTAGTGTGTGAGCAGTGTGTGAGCAGTGTGTGAGCAGTGTGTGAGCAGTGTGTGGGCAGTGTGTGGGTAGTGTGTAAGCAGTGTGTGAGCAGGGTGTGAGCAGTGTGTGAGCAGTGTGTGAGCAGTGTGTGGGCAGTGTGTGAGCAGTGTGTGAGCAGTGTGTGAGCAGGGTGTGAGCAGTGTGTGAGCAGTGTGTGGGCAGGGTGTGAGCAGTGTGTGGGCAGTTGGTGGGCAGTTGGTTGGCAGTTGGCGGGCAGTGTGTGGGCAGTGTGTGAGCAGAAGGTGTGCAGTGTGTGGGCAGTGTGTGAGCAGTGTGTGAGCAGAAGGTGTGCAGTGTGTGGGCAGTGTGTGAGCAGTGTGTGAGCAGAAGGTGTGCAGTATGTGAGTATATGCCCCATATGAATAAGAAGTAAGCAGTGTGTTTGTTAACTCAGAGCTCTGTGAATGACTTTGGCCCCCGCCTGTTGACCCTGAGTTTCCGGTCAGAGGACGGGGCTGTTTTCACAGGTCACTCCTCAATGTTCCCGCCCTCATACACCTCATACACACTGATACACCCCAGCCTTTTATCCCCACCAACTGTCACACACACTTCTAGCCTAGCCCTCGTCAAACATTCGACAGGTTATTCTTTAAACTAACAAATGACTACTTATGTCTTGCTGCTTGTATTGTTTCTAACAACACCAATTCTAAAGTCTCTGTTCGTAAAATCCAGACCTGCGTAACCAGCTGGACAAATTTACCGGATGATTTCAAATTAGTTTTGCATTAATATTTGTTCTTGAAGAAATTGTATTTGATGATGTCCCTCCACTCTGCCATATCTTTAGGAAATGCAAGTTAGCAGCAATCAAAACCTTAAGGTAAAAGAGGAAAGACTAACTACACAAACGAGAAGTACTGAAAAAATAACAGTATGAAGAAAGAAATGCTTGTACGTGGATGCGCAAGAGGGAAACTGATTTTATTTTAGTCTAAAGCACCCACCTTCTTCTGGTTTCGGGGTTGCGGCGCGATGCAGACTTTGCAAGGTGCGGCCCTCACCTCCCCCCTGTACTTTCCCCTCCGTCTCCTTCAGTTCCCAGGCTCCCCATGAGGCCTGCTCAGGGAGCTGGGAGCTGGCATTGGTCTAAGAACAGGAGTGTGTGAGAGGGGGGAAGTAGTTGGCAGGGGTAGCAGTGGGTAGAGGGCCTGAAGAACAGGAGGTATGCAGCCCTTTACTGCCTGCCCGAGTGAGTCTACTGCCCGCCAGGGAACGTACTACCCTGCCACCAGGGGGATTTTACTGCCCTAGCTACCACTAGGGGGACTTAGATACTGCCCTCACACCCGGGGACTTTACTGTTCCAGCTGTTGGAGTTTACCACCCTTTCACTAGGGGACTGCCCTTCAACTAGGTTTTTTTACATCTCTGTTGCTAGGAGGACTTCACTGCCCTGTCACTAGGGGGACTTTACTGCCCTGTCATTTTGGGGGACTTTACTGCCCTGTCACTAGGGGGACGTTACTGCCCTCCAACTAAGGGGACGTTACTGCCCTCCCACTAGGGAAATTTACTGCCCTGTCACTAGGGGGACTTTACTGCCCTGTCACTAAGGGGATGTTACTGCCCTCCCACTAGGGAAATTTACTGCCCTGTCACTAGGGGGACTTCACTGCCCTCCCACTAGGGGGACTTTACCGCCCTGTTACTAGGGGGACTTTACTGCCCTGTTACTAGTGGGACTTTACTGCCCTGTCGCTAGGGGGACTTTACTGCCCTGTCACTAGGGGGACTTTACTGCCCTGTCACTAGGGGGACGTTACTGCCCTGTCACTAGGGGGACTTTACTGCCCTGTCACTAGGGGGACTTCACTGCCCTCCCACTAGGGGGACTTTACCGCCCTGTTACTAGGGGGACTTTACTGCCCTGTTACTAGTGGGACTTTACTGCCCTGTCGCTAGGGGGACTTTACTGCCCTGACACTAGGGGGACTTTACTGCCCTGTCACTAGGGGGACGTTACTGCCCTGTCACTAGGGGGACTTTACTGCCCTGTCACTAGGGGGACTTTACTGCCCTGTCACTAGGGGGACTTTACTGCCCTGTCACTAGGGGGACTTTACTGCTCTGTCATAGTATTTTAGGGGTATGTGAAAATACAGAGCAGATATATTGAGTAGAAGTACAAACACTATCTCTTGGCCCTTTCCTGATAGTAATGGTATGTGGTGTTTAACCGAGAGTCTTACTATTCAAAAAGTAAGTCAGGAAAGCAATAAACATCCTAAAAAGATTGCACCAAAATAGCATGACCGTCCTTGTAATTACATCTACTTCACCTAAAAGTACAAGTGTAGACCTAATTAAATTGCTACATTTTCTTTCTTTGTATTTCTCTTGCCAACTTTCTTCTCTCACACCTCGACTCTTGTTTTTTCTAAGGGGGGAACCCACTGTGCGACTAAAATAAATGCTAGTCATTTCAACCAGTTCTGGTCGCTCAGTTCTAATCGAAAACGACCAGAACTGGTCGAAAACGACCAGAAATGGTGTTCCCATTGTGCGATTCGACCAGAAATCCACTTGAAAATGGTCAATCGCTTGGAAAATATCTAACATTGTTAGATACTGGTCTCTGGTGATCTCTAATTCGACCAGAATCGTAGTCGCATTGCACAGTGGGTTCCCCCCTTAAAGCTGGTAACCCAATGAGCGACGCTACTGAATTCTAATCGAATGCAGCAGATCATATCTAATGATGTTAGATATTTCCAAGTGATTCACCATTATTCGATAACTTCCTGGTTTGACTGCTCAATGGGAACACATCTTCTGTTCGTTTTCAACCAGTCATTTTGACTAAAATAAAGAAACCATAACTGGTCGAAACGACCAGAATTTTGGTTTATAATTAATGCTCAATGGGTCCCCGCCCCCCTTTAGTATTTAATCCCTCCACATACCCCTTTCTGACACCCACCACCCCCCTCACCCTACCCCCTCCAGGTGGTGCCTGTACTGGGAACCGGGTCTAGGTAGTGCTCAGCCGACCGTACGTCATGTGGCACCCACCTCTGCACGCACATAGACTTTTTTTAACGAAAAGAAAAAGAAGAGAAAGAAAGTAGAGGAAAAGAATAAGAACAATAATATTTCAAACCATCTCCCTGCCTGCGTACCTTGGGGAAATAATAGTACCATTGGCGGTTTGACCCAAAGTAGATCTTTAAACGTAAAATTCGACCCAATATTATCTAAGGAACAAAGGAACCTACCCTTTTTAAAATCGAGTGGTCCACTCAAAATGCATACATTATTATCATTAACCCCCCCCCCCCCTTCACCGCCTCCAATTGGTCAATTGCGAGTTAGAGGGTGGCTCTCCTTTTGTTCTAAAAGATTTTACATTTTGCAACGTGAAATTTTGGCACCACATTAGAGATTTCCATCTGTTTTAAATCCTCTATCCAGTGCCACCTACACCCCCACCCATACACTGTCTACTTATCTTCTCCACCTTATTATGGAAACCTTATTATAGGGCCCCTGTTAGAGAATCAGGAGCGGCGTCAGGTCGGGTCGTTAAGGGGGGGGGGGGTAAGTCAGGTGAGGGGGGGAACGCTGGCGTCTTCAGGTGACAGGTATAATTTCCTCATGTCTACATGTCATCAGGCCTGTCAAGCGTCAGATGGAGATGATTGAAATTATGAATATTAATTACAAGTTATGAAAATAAGTTTCATGTTCAACTTCGCTGAATCTCGTTTAAGAAGGATCTGATACCTTTAGAAGATATACAAATTTCCACTGGTCACTAATTTCTGAAGTGTAGTGTAGTGTGTATTCAAATAAGGAGTTCCATAACCATGGGAAAGAAATTGAAGACCCTGCCCAGCCAAACTATGGAATTCTATGGAGGGATACTTTTGCTGAACACTCTTCTTACAAATGCATGAATTTAAGTGTGTTAATTATCATTATGTGAAGGCGGTTAAGTGCAAAGTCACACGGACTGGGGCCGTTACACCAACCGTTAGGTCCCACCCTGCCAACCCCCCATTGTCCACGTGGCACTCTCCCATTATGTGAAGCTTACATGTACATTATACAGACATGGGTATCACCGGTAATTATGGGCCCAGGCCTCTGTGAAACAGTCTGCCCGGTGAACTCTACCGTGTATAATACCCCCCCTCCTCCCCCTCCACTACCTCTCCTCTAATCACCCTCCCCCCCTACCCCAGGGGCCAGCCCTGGAGTCAAAGGGAGTTCCAGGCAAATGTTCCCGACTTATATTTTTGGCCAGATTTCTTATAGTTTACTTATATTTTGGGAAATTTAAGGGGGTTCCAGACACCCAGGAACCTCCCTGGCTAAGCCACTGCACCCTCCCCCCTCCCAATCTCTTCTCCTCTCCCCCGTACCCCCCCCCCCCTTCAAGCCCTTGCCAAGAGACCGGGGGGAGCCCCCGCCCCCCTTCCACACCCCTACAGCCGTTGCACTCTTTCCCCTCCGACCTTTTCAGTCGCTGCCAAGTTCTCTCACAATTCGCCAACTCCAATATTATCTCCTTCCACATCTTTTCATTCGCTCATAAAACCCACACGGTGCTTTTATACCCCGACAACTCGTTCATCTTGGCATTCTCTTCTTCTCCCCACAGGCCCATGACGTCAGCACGCCGTCCGATGACGTCATCCCGTCACGTGACCGCCCAAAACGGAAGTAGCCACGCGCAGACGACATTCCTCCTTCCGGTCCCGGTTTCCCGCGCGCTGCCTTCTGGGAGTAAAACCTGCACGGAAAGTTCCCGGATTATGCGAACAACACCCAGGAGGAGGAGTATGCTTCGTCTGCGTCCTGCGTCACGTCGAAACAGGTAGTTGATGACGTCATCATCATCAGAGAGTCCGTGACGTCATCACGTGGAGCTGCATGTCGCGTGTGACGTCATCGGTGACCGTGGACCCTGTGCTCTCTGTGCTATCAGCAATAGCAGTGCCGGTAGTTGTGGTGGTGTATAGACGCGCAACTATCATCACTGTTACTACTGTTTACGCAGACTACTCGGCCTAAGGCTCCACCTCTCCTTCCCTCCTCACCCCTACACCCTTCTTCACGCACCTCATACTGCTCGTGGTTAGTTGTTCGTCAGGTCTCAAGGCTTCACGCACGTCACGCACCCTGGAGGAGGACGAGGACGGGAGGAACCAGAGGTCAACGGACGGGTCAAGGTCAACTGTTTGGCCGGGTTAAGGTCAAATGTGTTGGTAGTTCAAAGTCAAGTGTGTGGTCAGGTCAAGTTCAAAAGTGTTTGTAGTAAAGGTCAAATGTTTTGGTAGTTCAAGGTCAAATGTGTTAGTATTCCAAGGTCAAACGTGGGTCCAGGTCAAGGTATAATATTTGGAAGTGTCAAAGTAAAATATGTATCAATATTAAAGTTAAATGTCTGGCAAAGGTCATATTACAGTGTACAGTGTGTCTAGCCCAGAGTCTAATGTTTGGCTAGGTCAAGGTCAAAGGTACAGGGTCTCAGGATGAACATGTACCTAGATAATACAGTTTGAAAGGGTCCTTCTTGCAGACCTTTCTGCAGTTGGGAGTGGTAGATTTTCTTTTGCTCAAAAATTGCGTTTTTTTAATATAAAATCCAGTCCAAAACACCTTACAGATGTCTGGTTTAAAAAAGAGCGTTCCAAACCCCTTTCCAAATCCTGATCCCTTTCTGAATAGTATGTTTGGCAAACCTAATGGTCTGCCAGAGCTTGTGTATCAAAATGTGCATGCTTTGAAATGCTGAAAACATTGTGAATTCTCAAATTTGAGACATGGTAGATGAGTGTAGAAAACGCTTTCTCTTATAGGCAATGTGTAGAGTGGTTGGGTTAGATTGGATGCGCCGGCGTGCGCCACTATCCCATAATAATACCAATAATGCAATACAATAACCCATAATGCAATGCAGAGGATCTGGAAATTATAATCTTTAAGCATTGATTTCCAGATCCACTGCGTTGCATTTTTGGTATTTTCATGGGATAGCGACGCACACTGGTGCATCCAATCGAACCCAGCAAGTCTGTTCTGGACAGCCGAATACCAGCCGTAGGTTATTAGTGTGCACGCCGGGAACTTTCCTTTTCGCTGCTTCCCGGCGTGTACACTAGCTGCCTGTACCTACACAGGCTGGTATCCGGCGGCAGGGATTATCAGTCAGGCTGGTTACAGTTTCATAACTTTTCTTCCCAGGAATGGGACTATTTTACTTCATTACTTTAAGACCCATCCAGAGGCTACACATTTAATCTACTATAAAGTCGAAATTGTTTATGTAAAGTGGGATTGGGTGGGAGATCGGCTCCGAACCCAAAAGACCCAATCAAAAACAAAGAAAAGAAAATCTGTCTAATGTAGTGCTGCTTTCAATACAATCACATATATTGCGAAACGATGGATAAAACATGATGCTACTAGGCCTATACCAAAATAAAACTCGAAAGAGCAAGGATATGGACATCACACAGCAAGGGATTCCAAATTTCTATCATCAAAATTCAATAGTGTAATATTGTCGAAATGGAACAGGTCGAACACATTTTTTTTTGCAAAAATAACTTATAGTCATGCGCAAGTAGCCGTCTATAGCTAGTTATTATTGGCCCATTATAGAAGAATGAAGTATTGATTTCTTAAAAATGTCAATAGCAAAGGCCCTATTACACTACATGACTTTAGGCTGCGATATTATGATCTTTCAGAAATTTCGCACACTGGAGTGATATAATTGTTTAAAATTGGCAATTAGGTGTATTTTACACATGTGAAACGAAGAACTTTGTCACTAATGTGTGCAATTTCTCCCCAACATTGTCATATCGCAGCTCATGCCGTGTAGTGTAATAGGGCCTTGAGATGCAAAAACAAATGCGCCCTTCTTAGCTTAGGATGTGAGGTTGTAATACAGTCTACTTACGTCACAAAACGTTATAGAATGCAGCTAGAACGTAACAAAACGTAACAGTTACGTCAACGTAGCTGAGGTTGCAATGCTTCTCTCGATTAGAACTTCTAAGTCCATATAGATAAACTTTTCCCATCCCCAACAGACTCATCACAGGCCGTTTCTATGGGACATTGAAAATAAAAGACCCATTGCCACTCTTCAAAAAGAGTAGGGTATTGAACCCGGTTGCAGGTTTCTCCTAAATCATGTGATACATTCGGTCACTGCCCATATGGCGTAAAACTAGCTGCAAAGGTTTACCTCGTGCAGTCTGGTAAAAGAACCCGAAAGGGTTGGCCAGATGTTAAACTAACCCAACAAACAAAGAAAGTTTTCCCATGTAAATGGCCATTTTCTGAATTCAAATTAGAACAGTTGAATAGATTCAAATCAGGTCGTCAATGTATGAATATTACTGTTAGCCAGCAATAAGTGAAGTTTTATTAGAATAACCAATGCACCTATAATTTATGAAGCCTGTGGAACCAGTCACATCAACATTTTAAAGACCTCTCTCATATCCTCCTCCTATTTTCTCAGACAGTATTTTCCGTAGGGAATAACATTTTGACAAGTTGCCACGTTATATCAATTTCACCATACTCCCAAACCTATCGCCACATGATGACTGGTCATTATATCTCCTCGCTTTGTAAGCAGGCTAAATACCCGATTACTACGCAGGTAAGGTAGTAATCGACTTGTCCCACAACCTGTGATTTTCTACTCGGGAGGACATGACCTCCTAGCCAGGGATTCTGAAACCTGCCCAAGATTTCCCAGTTATAATCATCTTGGTAATTCGCAAAGCGTTTTAGTCTAATTTTAAGAAGTAACGAGACAATTGATATAGTAATGCGTCTTGTGACTTATAGATGGAGGTTCCTAATCTAATCAGTTGATGTAACTGCCTTGAACCTCCATCTTTGGTAAGGTTCAGCTATCTTGCTTCCTTGTAAGGCCTCAAGCAGCATTGTAACAAGCACGTTCTGTGACTATATTTTTTTTGGTTAGACTGTAACCAGCCCAATTCTCACGTAATAGTTATATTATTTTAGGTAAGGTTGAGACTTATTAAAAAAGGATGTTATGATAACATTGTATTTTAGTGAAGTTGAGACCTTACCAGTAAAGAACGTCATAATAACGTTATCATAATATGAAAGAATGTTACAAGAGACTAACCAAAAAAGTATGGTCGCAGAATATGCTTGTTATGTCACTGCTTGTCTGGGTAAGATACAAATGTAAACCATGTGTTGAGAACTCCAGACTGTAACAGAAAGATTGTATCGAATGAAACATTACCTTGTAGGATCAAATGGTACCCTCCTAGAGGGTGAGGACGTCAGGGGCGGATCCAGAAATTTGAGAAGGGGGGGGGGGGCGCATATTAAAAGAAGTCCCCCCCCCTCCTGGGGGCGCCAGTTTTACATTTAAAAAGTTGATTTGGGGCCAAAAATAAGGGGGCGCCAGCCTGTTGCGCCCACCCCCCTCCCCTAAATCTGCTACATGACGTCGTGAACTCTTACTCTTTTCTGAATTGTCATTTATGGTATTTTGGCATTCAAAACTCGTCTGAAGCCCGTTTCGGCTGAATTTAGGTATAAAGTAGAAATTCACAAAGACGTTATATGTGGGTATGCTCAAACTGATGTAAATGAAATCTTGTAAGCCTAATCATTGTTACGTTACTGTATTGTTGATATTGAGATAATTTGAAAATAAAGTTTAAGGTTATGATATGTCACAGGTAAGTACTTCTTAATTTATATAACGTTAAACCTATATCCCACATGCCGATTTTGCTGGTGATTTTCAAATTTTGAAAATCGGGAGGTGTAGTAAAAGTCAAATATTGATATATTATTTGTAATTAGAAATGCTTTATGATTCTCTTTCAAGTGGTATATAACGTGTATAGTTCCATGAAATATTTGGGGGAAAACACCTAAGAAAAACTAAATAGGCAGCATCAAATTCGGCATATGGAATACAGCCTTTAAATTCAAACATTGCATTTTTCTGTAAAGTTAGTTTGACAATATCTACCGCAAAATAGCAAGTGTTTAAAACACCAAGGTAAGTAACTTTTACATAGAATTTCACGATGCCAACTGATTCTTTTCTACCAATAAAATGTTGACGAAACTAAATCTGTGTTTTTGTGTGACTTTGTTCTTAGCCTGTAATGTTCTGACGCCTATGACGTCACACGTCGCCATGGAAACAGGAACCTAGTTACCCGGGTCACTGAAGCGGAACCGACACTACCGTAAACCTGAAATAATATCCATGACCTCATTAACTGGAAATCTGTAATAAGTTTTGTTATAAAAATCAAAAGTATAACTTTGCGCGCAATATGTTAATGATTATGGGTAAATATTTTCGCTGATAAAGTTGCATTTCAAAATTATTTTTTATACTAAAATATACTCATTTAAGGAGTTTTAATTCAAGTTAGATAAGGCTCCATTGGTTTGAGCTTATATTATTTGGAGTTTTACGGTGTAATCTCGGAGATTTCAAGAACAGTGGACGTGGAAAGTTAAATGAGGTCGTTAAGTTGGGAACGGTAGAGTGAACAGCTAGGACACAAGGCTTCCCAGGCAAGCAGCGACATAACAAGTATGTTCTGCGACCATACTTTTTTGGTTAGTCTGTAACCTGTCCAATTTTTGCATAATAGTTATATTATTCTAGGTGAAGTTAAGACTTACTAAAAAGGAATGTTATGATAATGTTATATTTAAGTGAGGTTGAGACCTTACTAATAAGAACATTATTATAACGTGAAAAAAACGTACAAGAATGTCACAATAATATCACAATGTGACGTTGCAATGTTAGGTTCTAAGGACATTTTTGGGTGCCATCATAATTGCGTAACAAGAACCAAAGCAGGACTAAAATTAACTTTATAATAACGTCATATTCTTGTTTGGGTGGGAATGCGTGTAAGGAGGAATTAGGGAAGACTTTTTAGACCCCGTAGCTGTTCTTTCTTATTATTAGCATTTTCTTAAAACGACCTATATAGACGTTGTGCCCATGATGTCACAATAGCCCAAAAGTAACTGGACGCTATCTTGGTGGTCAATTTAAAATTCTTATTATCAGCAATTCAGAGACTTCTAGAGTACTCATCTTGAATAAATCCATCTAGAATAATCATTTGATATCAAAATAAACAACTTTTATTTTATGAAATTCATCGCTTCTAGATTGATGTGGTCATGAACAGCACATGGTGGTCACCAAACAGTGGTCACCTGACCACGTCTGCACAAGGTTTAGAATTCCGGGAGTGCTAAACAATATTGAGATTCGAACCTAATAATTCCTTATCATAGCACAATTCATGTTTCCTAAACACAGCAGTAGCGCAAAGTACATTGCAGTTTTATCAAGTTTATCTTAAAGTTAAAGTTTCAATTAGAAATGTTCGTATCTAGTGCCGGGTTTAATATGTTGTCCTAGATACATCAATAAATTCGGGAATTTTAGTTTATTCCTTGTTATGGCGAATGACTTCATCTGCATGAAACCTATGAGTGATTAAGTAAAATATGGATTGAAATTTAATTTTGTAATGTTTGCAGAGGCAAATAAAACCTTTTTTTAGAAAAGAATTTGAACAAACATTCCCTAAATACAATATACCTTGACTGGGCCAATATAAAGATAAATCTATTATTAACGTGCGCTCAAGAACGAGTCATCTAAACCATCTGAGGTCAAGAAAGGTAAAGAAGTCTACCTTTAGATCTAGAAACGTATTTAAGAAATAATTGCCTCTCTTGATTTAAACTAACTTTAATCATCTTAATTAGCCGCCGCTCTATCCAGGTAACTAAAGAGATCTCAACGCGCCGCACGGTGCCTATCTAGGACACATAATTATCCCTACAACTGAGACCTGGTTAATTGTATTTTCCCGACAGGCTAGCTGGAAATGTTGGAAATTGTGTCGGTTTTTTTTTGTCCACAACTTCACATACACAAGGTTTATGTTCTTCCAGTTGTCCGTAAATGTAAATAATGGATTTACATTGAGATCAGGCGATGACCACAATGCTTAAGTAAAGACATTTTGAATATGTATTATTTGTAATTTAACATGATGGAGAACTACAGGCTTTTGTTTTTAATTTTGTAGCTGTACATTTTATTATTTTTTTAAGTTGGTTTAAAAATGCATTCATCACACACAAGTATAATGGCAAATATTTGTTTATTTTTCCTATATATTTTGTTTTCATATTTGTGGACTAAATTGGCCCAAATTAACCTGCAGGTACCTAAAATACCATAAATCAGCTATCCGTAGTAAGGAGAATTGGATAGAAATAAAAATGAATATACAGCTGTACATTCAAGTCATAAGATGGACGTTATGTTTTGCACATGTATATTAACCGACAGTGGACAAAAACCAAGAGAAGAACGCCGGTGAAAACTAAGTTGTTTTTTTACCCCTTCTATACATACTTGGCGAGGGTCGGTGCCAACTTTCTGCCCCCCCCCCCCCACCCCCCCCCCCCCACCCTTACACCCCCCCCCCCCCCCGCTTCCACCTAAAGTGGCGCCCCCTTCCCACCGGTGCAGGGCGGGAAGGGGCGTACTCTGTACAGACCCACCCACCAGGATAATTCATATTTACCGCTGACTGAACGGGAAATATTACCACCTTTACGGACCTATCCAACCGTGAACACAAAGAGTATAGGGGGTAGGGGAGGGGGAGGGGGCGGGGAAAGGTGGACATACTTACTTATTAGATGGTTTATTTCGTCCTGTGTGTGTTTTAAAGGTGTACAGAGTATGACAAGGTCATCATGGCGGCCCCTGGAGGTCGTCTCCAGGGTGACAGGGACGCCACCTGGGGGATGGAATGTGAACTGATGTGTTGTGAGAAGACCGGGGCGTCCTCACGTGGGAAATATTTGAACTAGTGACGAGAATTTAGACAAGTTTCTCTTATATAGTAAATACATAAACCAGAGTTTATACAAAATCATGATAATAATTCATTAATGCATCTTTAGACATTCATCGTAGTACCCGATATATATTTTACACTTGATATTTATAAAATAAAAGTGAAATAAACTATCAAACCCAACTCCGGTAGATGGTCTTCAGGTTGTTTTTAATATGATAATCAAGAGTGAATCAACATGTTTCGATCTGCAAAGACCTTCATCAGGATATTTATAAGTAGTTTTACTTTCAAGCGTTCCAAGGAAACCAACAATAAAAATGTGTACATTTTGATATTTGTGGGATATCAACTGTGGGATAAATCCCTCTTTTATAAGTGGCCAGAAAAAATATTTGCATATTCTATAAAATATGATGTGAAAAGCACAAATAATAAGTATGCTGGCTTAGAACGTGTATCTCTTTTTCTGCGTTCTCCTAAATTGTAATTTTAATGAGTACAAGATGTAGGTTTGACTGACTATTCCGGAAGAATGGCGACATTCAAAAACCAAAGTATGTAATTTGTCATGTAACATGCAATAAAACAATTACAAATGAAATATCTTGTAAGGAGTCATGAATTATTTGCCTATGAATAGTATTGTCACCTGATAATAATCATATATTTGTATATAAATCATCAGGGTATTTCAAAAGATTAGACCAAGAATAATTCACGTAAGATTTTACTTTTTTCCATGATTTTCCTTTTTTTAGATAAAAAAAAAAACTACAAATTTACTGAACAAGTTGCAATTACATATATATGCATATCATGTATTTCAATGTATTTGAAGAACTTAACTGTTATAATTTGTTTTATTGAATACAGAATTCCCAGCTTCTTCCATAGAAAATAAAGAATCATTCCAATCGAATAATCTGAATGCCTTCACTCCTTTTCTTGAATAACAATATTCTATAGAATAATAGATTATCAAAACTTTTGGGAAGTATTCCTAGCTCTTCCCTGACGGACAGACGAATAGTTATAGAAAATCCCTAAAGAAAGCGCCACCAGTTTGTGGATATTGTCCTTTAAGGTTAGACTTCTTTGATGAGGGACCACTTCGCTGGTCTCGCAAAAATGTAGAATAATTATCTTTATCCTATTTGTCTAAATATTTACTATTTCTAATTAGATACCATTTTAAATAAGCTATCTCATTTTATACTTTTATAATTATGGGTGATAAATTAGAAATATAAATTGATCGGAAACGTAATATGACATTAGGTAGAGAAAAATCAGAGCTTTTAAATGGTGTGTAACATGTTTGCATACCATCAACGACCTTTGAGATATGGCAGTTTTAGTAAATCTGCTGCTCATCACCATAGTCCAACCTTAAAGGGAATCAAAACCAATGTTGTGAGGAAATTTAACATTATTTCACAAACCGAAACAACAACATAAACACATTCTATGAGTCTAACTTTGGCTAGTGGTAAAGTATAAACCATGGAAACTAACTTTAACTTTGCTTGAATTCCGGAAAACACATGTCATATGCATGTCTGCTTGTACACAAACCAATTTTGGTGGGTCACAAAAAAGGATCAAGGACAACTTTAGAGGCAATTAATGAAGTTTAAGCCTTCTTTCACAGTACAAATTTTTCCATGGGCCTAGGTTTGGCCATATACTGTATTCCAATAGTTAAAAGAATTTGGCAAATTTTGACCTTGCATTATTTTTGGCTCCCTTTAATGCTCAGATTTTCTCAATATTAGAAAATTAAGGGGAAGTTTCTATAGCAAAAACTACCAAAATATTACCAAAAGTTAAGCTTAAGTGATGGCGATATAAATCTTTCACACAATGGATGGAACCAGTTGCTCATACGTCGCTGCATGCCGCAGTTCATTATGTGTATTTTAAGTTTGTGAAATATGAGGACAAAAATAAATATCCATATATTCTTTTAAAAATCTCTCATACTATTGCCTTTATACACCTATCTAAACTGCCTCACCATCCCCACCTGGATGCTTACGAAAAATCCTAAGATGTTTCTTAAATAAGAGGCGAATCAGAACTCGATTTGCAAGATGTTTCCTACTACAAATATTTTTTCACATAATATATATTTTGTTTTTTATTAAATACCAAACGCAAATTCTCCAGGCACTATGGAGATCTCTAATAGCCTAATGTATCTATAAAAAACTTATCATCCTTATAGGAAAGTTTCTATTTCACCACCTTGGTTTTGGGTCCGTTTACTCAGTGGAAAAGGTAGGAATAGATGCGCGGGCTCCATAGTAGTATAAGGAAAGTAGGGTGAAACAACTCAGGTACAAAGCATACACAAATTGGGGGTTGGTCCCCAAACCCCCTTTTCTTTTATTTTTGAACAATTAAAGCGGCTGTCTCGTCCGTCCGTTGTTGGGTGTATCGATGTCAACCTAACGACGTGACAGCCAGCAACGTGTTTTCCAATTTTGGAACGTAATCCAGTAACATTATTGGTCACGTCACGACTTTTGTGCCAACTACAGTACTTACAACGTAGCAAATTACAGCTGCCACATGGACAAGAAAGCGGATTTAAGATCAGATCTGTCAAGAGCTGCCATGATTGATAAAAATAGCAAAAATATATAAAACAAATCTTGATTCATGGTCCCTGGGATGCTATAAGATGGAAAAAAATCAAAAAAATCCAGGGAGTTCACCATGAAGGGTAAATCCTTATTTTGACTGAATTCAGGATTTGGCTCTCGGACTATCTGAGCTATAGAGATCTCTTTGGTATTTAAAGGGTATCAGTGAGGTGCACTATCAAACCAACTCCATATCAAAATATATGTTTCATATGAAAAGGGAACCAGCTTTTGAATCATCCTGTCACTTGAACATTCAAACATGTTTGATAGTAAAATGGCACCGAATAATCTTTTCCGTCACAGTCACATTTCAAACATTTCAGGACATCAGTGAAAATGTATTCGCTCAGTAACTTCATTTTTTTCCAAGTGCGCTGGGCAATTCTCCCAACCAAGGTTAGCCAGTTTTGTGAAATTCACCTGCAGGTTATCCGAAAACAGGATGCATACTGGTTAATATGTCGACAATACCCCTGGCTTTACTATAGACATTTTCATAAATTGTATCATAATTTGTAGATTAACACTTGGAAAAATAGCCATCATTATTTTTAAAATTAGTGTCCATATACATTAATATTAATTTTCCTAAGTTGATTGAGAAATCATTTATTGTAAAGGGATACATGACAATTATTTTTTGATTTTCTATAGTTTTTCCAGAGATTTTGTCAACGAAAACAGTGAAAATTAGCCTGCAGGAGCTTAAGATACTGCAAATCAGATATTTATATGTGGTAGGGAGAACTGTAGTACTGTCATATAACTGTAGATGGCAGCACCAGAAAGGGCGTGTCTGTCACAGCTGAGTGAATAATTACCTGGGTGTTTCTTTAAACATTGTACTTTTCACACGATAAAGGTTTATATGCACTTCCACAAATGCTCTGAAAAAAAAATGCAATTGAAAAAGAAGATATTTATGCGAAAAAAAACAGCAGCGTAAGAATACAAATATTCACAACACTATTAAGTGAGAAAACCTGGTTGTTGAATCAATAATTTATCCACTGATGTCTTTTTTCTGATAATAATAATATATAATAAAAATCATATCTGATTAAAAAAAAGACGTGTTTCCCCCTTATATTTTTTTTCTATTTAGTAGTCTGGAACTGTGAACTCAATCGTCCTGCCGAAAAAAAAAACTTGGAAAAGTGCTTCATTGTGAAGCATAGGGACTCAATGCAAGGCAGTTTTTACAGTGAATACATTAAGTTTTGAATATTTGACAAGGTCGTGACAGAAAATGCAAATATCTTTAAATATGCAACATTTTTGATATTCAGGCACGTGCACCAAAAAATAAATCTTATCTACAATAATCAATGGAACATATTTTTTTATGATTCTAAAGATTTTTTTTACCTCGGTGCCTAGCAGCCAAACTCCCATGGAATCTGAGGAGAGTTGTCAATTAAACCAACGATACTATAAATGAAAGATAAATGACTGTATTACTTTTCACTGTGAACATTGGTGATAGTGGTGCCTCCTATGAGAGTCGATGCAACCAGGTACAAATAAAACAACAATCTATTTTAAAATGTAAACAAACAGCAATGACGTCAAGAAAACCATAAAACAGACGACGCATTGTAGCAGTTTGCACTGACATTGATAGGGGGCACCACTATCAACGACAACACAAAAATCCCATAGGAGACAGTCTGACTCATACATCTTTGTGTAGCTATAATATTTTTGATTAAACCACTCTCAGCCAAAGTTCCCTGTTAATTATTGATGCCCCAGACACTCTACCACCACCCCCTGCCGGCCTGTGGTGTTTTTTACCTGGGAGGTGAAAGCGCCAGGTGGTCGCCTGCCACTTCTATACCTTCACCCTACCAACAGCCCCATCCCCTCATCCCCCCACTTTACCTCGTCCCCACCCTCACTTCCACCCCCCTCATCTACCACTCCCCCTCCTACTATTCCTCACATGCATGCTTAAGGCTGGTTTCCACTGGCTAATTTGTCTCCAAATTTCAAAAATCGGCATTTGAAATATTGGTTAATCATAGACATGTTATATATCACTAGAACGGGATTTAAATTTTCTTTCGAATGATATGTAGAAATTACGGTCTTTTATCATATTGTCAAAATCGGCTGGTGGAAACCAGGCTTCACCGACCCCTCCAACTCCTTAAGCCCCATACCCACTAGGCGAATTTGACAAAGTCGGGTGACTGATCGGTGCTAAAATCAGCCGATTCTATTAGAATAATTGGTAGATTTAAGCATCGATTCCACTCAAACATGTACACTTTTATATGGCATACTAGTTGGTGATCCTTATCGGTGCTGAAATCTTCCTATTCTTTTGATGATAATTGGTCAATTTGTGTGCCGACTCAGCCTAGTATAGCGGGTATATTCGGCTCCAAACACCAGAGCCTTCATCTATCCCCATCCCTCTATATTATCCTCGCCGCCTACCTTTCCCCCTATCTCCCACACCTATAATACCCCTCATCCTACTAACCCTCTATCACCCCATCCCCTCTACTATTGCCCCCCCCCCCCCCCCCCCACCTACCACTCCCAGGACCCCCTATTTTTTCCCACATATTCTATATCCCCTCTCCCCCTCCCTCCCCCACCACAAGACGCCCTACCCTGCACCCCTACCTGATAATCATCTCACCTACTGTAGCTGACTTTATTGTGCCTCTGGACCACTTGATAATATTATTTCTACTACCTTTGTTGGACGGTCGATCAGCCCATATTTTCTTTATGACTGCCTAAATCTAACTCTGTTCAAATTGATCTGCCTTTTTCAGTTCATGTCTGACTGTTGTTTGGTCTTATGGTCACATCTATCCATCTTTCCTGTCTGTCTGTTATTTTTCCTCTATGTCTGTCCATGTTTATCTCTTTGTCATAGCTGTCTTTATTTTCTGTCTGCTGTCCTCCTCAGCCTTCTGTGAATGTTTCATCGACATGTCTGTCAATTCTGTCATTCTGTGTGCAAAGACTCTCACTTTGTCTGTCCTCTCTGTCTATTATATATTTTAGTTTGACTGTCCTGCCTGTCTCTCTGTCTATTTGGTTTTGCTTGTCTGTTTTCTGCATCTCACCCTTGGGTCTACTCTGTCTGTCCTTCTATATATGTGTCTGTATGTCATACTTGTATGTTTGTCATGTACTTTTGTTATGCCTGTCTGTCTGTCAGTAGCTCTGTCCTTACTATCTTTCTGTCCAGTCTGTCACAGTCTGCTAGTCGGTCAGTCATTCAGTCTTTCAGTCTGTCTGTCTGTCTGTCTATCTGTCTGTCTATCCATCTATCTATATGTCTCTCCATCCATCCATCTCTCCATCTATCTATCTATCCATCTATATACCCATCTATCTATCCATCTATCTTTCCATCTATCGATCTATATATCTATCCATCCATCTATCTATCTATCCATCTATATAATCTAACTGTTGGAATAACTGCCAATCTATTTGTCTGTCTGTGATATTGGTCTGATTGTCTATCAGCCTATCTTGTACATCGTTTGCCCTGTCTGTCTGCCTATCTATCTCTCTGTCTGTATGTATGTCATTCCCATGTGTCTAACCATGTCTGTCTCTGTGATTTCTATCCGACATGTCTTGTCTGTCATTCTCACTCTTCTGTCTGTCCCTTCTGTCTCTCACACACCAACGGGTCTGTACTTTCCAGTATGCCTGTCAATTTGTCAGTCTCTGTCTATTCATAGAAAAGTTAAAAAAGCCCTCACTCTCTCTCTCTCTGCATGTGCACCTGTCCTCCTGTCTTTTTTCCTACCTCTGCTTTTATTGATTCCCCGCCTTTCTGTCCACCTGTTAGTCCATCGATCACTTAATCTGTCCGTCTTTTTGTGTTCAGGTGTGTGTTCATAGCCCCCCCCCCTCCCCCCACTACCCCCTTCCCCCTCACCTCCAGGTCCCATTCCCCACACCAACCCGGCCCTGAACATGTATTATTGATATCCCCCGACGCTTTGCCCGTTTCCATGGCGACCAGCGACGCACAGACAGACGCCGACACGCCGGGAACGAGCGGCGCGTGACGAGTCACGTGACCCGGTCATGGCTGACTGACTCCGCTCTGAGCATGCGCAATGAACCCCCACCACCACAACACACTACCACACACTCACACTCCCTCCTAGCTCCACCAGCAGAGAGGAGCTTTAAACCAGCCTACACTTAGGGAAACACCCGCGAGAGGGCGTCAAATAGAACAGGGACCCGGATGACACCACGTGACGACACCACGTGACAGGGGAGACGCAGAGGGCTGACTCACTGGAGGAAAACCCGGCCCAGATCACAGATAGACACAGGTGGGAGGAGAGAGGACAGCAGGCCCGGCCCTGGAGAGTAGTGGGGAGGGAGGAGGATCTGTTAGACAGTAAACAGAGGCCGTGGAGGATCTGCAGCTACTGGAGGAAGGAACAGATCTAGATTAACGCTAATCCCACAGCTCCTGGAGGAGGGAACAGATTAACGATAATCTCACTTAATCCACCATGGAGTTACCCAGGAGCAGCTGGGACTGATTAAACGCCCAAAACATACATACTGATATAGGAAACTGGTTAATGCTAATCTAACATGGAGTGACCCAGGAGCTGCTCTGTCTGAATAAACGTTGTTTTTTGTTGGTTTGAACCACCAGACTCAGTGGTTCTCGAGCACTGGGGTGTTTCACCCTTGCTCCTGGATGATAGAATCTACAAGGAGGTAGAGGCCGTACCCCTACACTTTTACCGAGGCAGGTATACTTTTATATACACTGCACGTGTCCCATAGGCAGGGCACTATGTACATCAGCTGATGGCACTATGAAAACCCTGTCATTGACCACAGGGAGAATGTCTAATACGAGAACAGCAGGACAACGGAGACTTGAACCGCCAACCTTCGGATGACGCAGCCAACACCCTACAACTTTACCACCAGAACACCCTGACCGGCTAAACCCCCAACACACACTAATACAGCCCCTGCCATGTAGCCACCATGTGGGGACAGGCCTGCAGCAGAGGGGGTCGTCAGGGGGAGGAGGAGGGGGTCAGGACCCCCCGTGGAGAGGGGGTCAGGACCTCCCACAGACTACTACCTGGGACACCTGTGGGGGTGGTTACCTGTGCCCTACTCGGTCTGCTAATTACAGGTGAGTCAACCGGTATCTCAGGTGTGAGGCAGGTGTGGCAGGTGAATGATTCTGGGGGTGTGGTGTGAATTATTGATCTTTCAGAAAAGAAGAAGCACCAACGGGGGATGGAGTGTTGTGGTTATCACTGTTCACTGAACAGAAATATCTTTCCAGTAAGAATTAAGACTCATCAGAGGGTCTATAAGTATCTATATAATATTATGTGCAGGAATTCTCAATGCTATTGGCCGGCAGAAGTTGCATTTGGAGCCTTCCTTTAGGCACTATGCGGTCTGGAATTGTTACTTAACTGTGTTGTTTGTCCCAATATATTCCTAAAAGAGAAAGGCCAAAACATTAGCAACAGATGGTGCCTAGTTGCATAAAATCATCATTTGAGTATGTATGAAACATCCGCATCATAGCCGTATTGGTAGATGCATCCAGAATACAATAGCCTAGAACCTTTTTCAATATCTCAGATATATATATAGGGGGAGAGGATCTTATGTATCTCTATGTTGAGATTGGAGACATGGGATTCGTCAAATGTGGATTGGTTACCTTACAAAGTTAATGATTAGGTTTATCATAAGGCAGACAAAATCTGCTTCTGAAGTTTCTTTCGGTTTAGATTCCTCCTCTACCTGTTGCGTCGTAGTTGACCATGCAGTAGTGGAAATCCCCTGGGAACTGCCCATGTTATAATGCCACATGTAAACCTGGTAAATCCCTCCTCCAAGCGTAAATATACACTCATAAGCCGTCCAGAAAAACGTACATCTGTTTTTTAAAATTTCGTTTTATAGACAGATATTTCAATTGTAGGCAGAGGGATATCGGGGGGGGGGAGGCTCAAGAGGATCCACCCCGAAAACCTTTTGGCCTAATCTGACCACCACCACTTTCCCCCTCCCTCCCCCTCCCCTTTTCCTCTTTTTTTATTTCGAAATCGTGGTTCTACCCCTCTAGAAGGCAACTTGTTATGTTGGCTTTAAGCTTCTTACATATTTTAAGACCTGTACATGTCGGATGTGTTTCTAAAAAAAAATGCGAGCAAACTTGTGTGTAATGGAATGTATGACTGCTACACTGGATGTATTCCGCGGGTCGAGATCTGGAGCAATAAATAGGTCAAAGACTGTTGTTAAATCCAGATTACTGATCATAATTTTGTGATGTGCATGGAAATTCTCTTCTCGTTGAAGTTTTAGAAATAGTTTTCAAGGCCAGATTTGTTGTTTACAATGACAACAACCTTAAAAGAATTACATTCCTTACCAGAACGATTTTATTCTAACCAAATTCTGAAACTGGTTCGGAATTTGACACAACCACTTCACAAATGAATGTCTATAATTTCACCAATGATATTATCCCTTTGAATATACCTAACATAGTGTGCGACTCTCTAGCCTCTCTACCGAGTGCTGTTATGGGAAATCAATGTTATTTTACTACGTATGCACTGGGACTCTACCCTGGACATACATATTGTATGTCATGACCTGAAGTACCGAGCCGCCTCGTAACTTTACCCCGAGTCGTTCGGGTAATAGCATTTACCCTAACATTATGACAAATGTCTGGACACACGGTCTGAATGCTGTACCTTAGATACCTTCCCAGCAAAGTTGCGATGTAATAGAAACGTTCTGCAACCATACTTTTTTAGTCAGTCTGTTCCTTACTAAGATGGCATGTAACGATTACATTATTGACAGTGAGATTGAAACCTCACCAAATCAGAACGTCATATATCATTGTTTTTTGGTGAGGTTAGAATGAAACTGAAACACATTATAGACGTTGTGCAAGTGACGTCACACCTGTCTAAATGGGATGGCCGCCATATTGGTGATCAACCTATTTTCATCTTTTTTCATGACTCTGAGCCATTTAGAATAAAAATTTATGCCCGATTTTCTTCAAACAAAGTCCATGAATCATTATCAACAGATATTTATGTTCATATTTATCAATTCTAAATATATTTCCTATCCATGTGGCCATGATCACCACGTGGTGATCACCAAAAGGTGATCACGTGACCATGTCTGCACAAGGTCTATAAGAACATTTGTTTAGGCCAAAGAAAGTAACCAGATTGTTATAATAATGTCACAGAGCAATGTCATAGCAGTACGTTGCAGAAACATTATTGCAAGCTATCAAAATAAAGTAACAAGAACAAATACAGAACTAAACAGAACATCACTGCAATGTTATAATAATGCTGCATGCTTGGCTGGGTTAGTTTTAGAGTATCAATGTCAGTACAGATAGTTCACTAATACCTATATGTGCTGGTACGTTTATCTGGTCTGAACAATTCAGTGCGCGTATAGTATTTGGTTAGCATGTATTTATATATCTATTCATTTTTATGCTGACCTCCTACACATTATAAGCTGGCACAGCATGAGTAGTACAACAATAGATCTATACTGGTATGAATCAGTTCTATATGTTCGTTGGGTCCTACATGTAGAGACATGTATTGGTACATTCAGTACATTCTTAGATTCAATATATCTCTAGTCAATATACCTTTATGTCTAAATAGAGGAGTGGATTAGGCACTGTATAAAACCATGTAGAGGTGAATTGTGAAGGTTGATGTTTCTGATTGCATTAGTAATTATGTCCTTTATACCATAAAATACCATCAATAAAACTTCGTGGAAGGGAATATGGAGTTATAGAGACGTTATTGGACCCATCAAAATAACATAACAAGAACCAATACAAAACGTTGCTGCAATATTATTATAACGTCACACTGTGGCTGCCCTTAGTTTTATTTTACCCACTGCAGAAGAAAGACAATTAATCAGTTATTGTTATTGATGTCACTGACTGCGTAAAAGGCTGCACGACCTGCGCCCCTCTATATATAATAGCAGCAGATGAGTCCGGGGGGGGGGGGGGCACTCTACCCAGGTTTGGGCACCCACTGCAAAATGGGCCCGGGAGCTGTAACTGGCATCTAGGCTGAAAAAAGGGGAGCTGTAACTGACCCATGAAGTCCCAAAAGGGGGTCTGTCAGGGGCACCATACTGTAGGAACTGTTGTGTTTATGTAATCTAATCAGGGAATAAGCATCAGGGATTAGCCACTGATAATTTGTGTAACGATTGTGAGGTAAGAACTCATTTCTGACCTTTATCTGCAGGCAAATACAATAGCTACAATAAACACAACAGGCTTTCAGTTTACCTTAGAAAATAGGGGGCTGTTAAATAAAAGCAAAGAGCTGTCTTACCAGAAAACCAGGGGCCATAGGTTTGGTTTGGGTATAGAGTCATAGTCATAGTCAGTGCCCCCCCCCCCCCCCCCGGGGGGGGGGAGATGAGTCCACAGTAAACATGTCGTGTCCTGTGGCCTGGAAGTCCATGCTGCTCCCAGATCAATACAACATTCTATGGACAGATAGATCCCCCCTCCCCCCCCCCCCCAACACCCTGCCTACTACTCAGTGCTAGCCTTGGCTGTGGCTCAAGACCCTTGAAACGTCAAGGTAACATGGTTATATCATAACATGCGCAATGCTCATCATCACTCATGAGTGTTATGGCTCTTTTACTACACGACTTGAGTTGCACATTTCATTTTGTTTAATATGATTTCATTGACAACTTCATGTAGGTACATGTTCTTCGAGCAGCACATTGAGTTATAATCAATCAAGGAGATGAATAAATGAGAATTGAACGATGTCACAAAGCAGTAGAACATATTAGAGATAAAACTCTGTTTCGCCATCTCTGGTTCATCATATCAATATGCAGCCCAAGTCGTGTAGTGTAATACCACCATGGTCAATTGAAGGTTAGCTGTCATTGTTCACTATAATGATGACTCCTTGGCAACATAAACAATGTAACTATGTGTAATCTGATAGTAGCCCAATACCCCTTTTGTCATGCCTCATGCCCATTTCTGATATCTCTCATATAGCCCCCTTGTCAGTTACCCCCTTTCTAGTATTAGTCAGTTAAGTATCTCTTGGAGCAGCTGCACTGGCTGACCCAATTGTCTTATGAACCCACTGTAGATTCTGTGATAATATGAGCATGCAAATAGTTGGCTGACTCGAAGCAAGATTCAGAGAGGTTTGAGTTGGCTTAGTGGGGACAGCCCTTTAGATTCAAGTGACACGCCCATTTCTCAAAACAAGTGTATGATAAGGTCCCCCTCGTCAATACCCCCTTTAGCTACACAAGTCGGTTGCACATCTCTCGGAGTAGCTGCACTGACTAACCCAATTACTGACTCTAATATAACAGTTCACGACATGTCTATAACATGGACCTAACCCTGTAAAACATTGGCACCGATCTCAAATAGACCGATCAACCGAAGGTCGAGGGGCAGCGAGGTTCACTCAAGGGCAGTAGGCCTATATATAGTTGGTCTTTTAAGGATGATCAGAATTTGGCCAATAAGAATTATGAACCAGATTTGATTATTTTTATGTTGATTCCACCTCAACTAGCGAATGATGAAACAACTGATGATTGCCAAGGTGCAGTGTTGCCATGTGGATATGTTAATCCATGGAAGAATGTATGATGAAATGGCTTTAAAGAAGGCAAAACTTTCAAAAAAAAGATGGAGGGGCACTTGCCCCCGCGCCCCCGCGCCCCTCTGGATCTGCCCATGTCAGTTGAGCATCTGTAAGAGCTGAAGCACTCACTGACCCAATTACTAGCTCTGTCATAACAGTTTACGACATCAGCTGACAATTGCCCTACATGTGGTGCAGAATTGCCTTTGAGGTGCGTGTCTTTTTACGAGCTGCCCTAGTGGGTACATGCCTTTAAGCCCCATACCCACTAGGCGACTTTTACACAGTCAGCCAACAATTTGGTGCTAAAATAAGCCAATTCCAATGATCGCTTGAAATCGTAGTGTTTGATCTGTTTCGGTGCTAAAGTCAACCGATTCTACCCCCAAAGTCGGCCGATTTTAGCACTGATCTTTTGCCCACTTGTGTAAAAATCACCTTGTGGGTATGGGCCTTAAGATTCAAGAGACACACACACATTTCTCAAAACAAGTGTATGACACAATCCCACTCGTCAATACCCCCTTTAGCTACACAAGTTGGTTGTACATCTCTTGTAGAGCTGCACTCGCTGACCCAATTACCAGCTCTGTTATAACAGTTCACGACAAGTCATGTCTCTAACATGGACCCAATTGGCACCGATCTCAATTAGACCAATCAACCAAAGGTCGAGGGACAGCGAGGTTCACTCAAGACCAGTGCAAAATAGTTAGTCTATCAGGGGTCACAGCAATTCTAGGTCACCCAATTAAAACTCTATCAGGCTGCATCAAGGGGGCTTGGAGGGATCTGAATTCTTTTGAAAATATGCAAGAATTAAATTAATGCGTAGTTCAGCCAAAGGGGAGGTGTGGGGCTCAGAATTCTGGCTAAAAATGTCTACTTAATTAGTGGTGGTGTAGAGTTCATTATCTCACCAAAATAAACAACAACCTACTTCATTATACTTGTATCTGAACACCAGGGGAGTTTCTTTAAGATCTGGTTTGTCTCCAAAAGAGCAGAAGAATGCCTCAAGCCTATATTCCACATGCCAATTCTGCTGCCAATTTCAAGAATCGGCTCTGAGTATAAAGGTCAAATATAGACATTTTATACATCACTAGAAAGGTCTTACAATTCTATTTCGAATGGTATGGGATGTAAGGTTTTATGCCATATTATCAGAGAAAATCATACACATCAGCAACATGGAAATTGGTATGTGGAGTACATGTATTAGAGCATGCTTAAAATACCAGAATTTGCAATACTCTAACATTTGCCCACGCTCCCCTTTTTTAGATAACAGATATGCCAAATAGTTATTAATGTATCTGACTGGAACAGGTGGAAAGTCTAGTGGTAGATGTATTGTAAGTACCACTAATCGTTCAATAGTAATTGCATACGTATCTTTACATCAGAGAGAGACATCACTTGTTAATCCACAGAACAAAAATAGAGAGTATCCCAAATTAGATGCATTGTCCTTTAACATACAAATAATTGTTTTTTGTTCCTCTTATTTGCCTCATCGATATTTTGATATTTTCAACTCCCTTTTTTTTTTTTTTTTTTTTTTTTTTTTTTTTCAAATGAATTATAGTAGCAAAGCATAGACCATACTGATGTATATAAGATTCTTCAACAATTTAAGGAAATGATGAAAATGAGACATTCACCCTTTATAATACTATTGTACTTTTTTATCAAATGAATTATAGTCATAAGCATAGACCATAGCTGTTTGTGTGTATATAAATAAACATATATTTAATCAACAATTTAAGGAAATGATGAAAATGAGGCATTGACCATTTAAAACACCTTCTTCTCAATCACCCTTATGAGATCTGGATCGAGTTATCCAAAATTATCAAGCTTCAGGAAACAGAATTAGCTTTTAAATATTGTCGTACCCGATAAATCATATTTTAGGGAGGGTGTTCGCAGGGGGTAACAGCTGGAGCCATCACGTTCACGGGCTGTTGCATAATGTAACACCCCCCCCCCCCCCCGCCACACACACTCACCCCCGGTATGATTACAATAACTCACGATTTAATCACTTTATTGATTTCACTGAGGTAGAATAACAGCTGTTGGAAACACGCTGCGACGATTATATCCACGCCCGAGTGAGTTCACCTTACTGAAATTAGCTTATAATACATACGGTTGTTTAATTCTCTTCTCGTGCTATATTTATAAAAAAAAAATGTATAATGTGTTTTATATCTTTAGAATGATTTTCATTATTTTCCTAACTTTTGCAAGAGATATTTTATCAAGTCAGGGAGGTATGACTGATATTAGTTTATAAAACATATGGTTGTTTGATTTCCGTTTAGTGCTATATTTCTCAAAAAATTGATAATGTCTTTTGTTTAGAATGATTTACATTATTTTCCCAACCTTTGCAAGAGAACGTGTCAATTTTTCTTATCAAGTCAGGGGGGTACAGGCTTCTGCAAACTCAATAAAAAAGGTAAATAAATTGCCCATTTATTAGTTTTTGTTTATCAATTTTAAATTGCTGTGGTTTTTTGTTACGTTGGGAACATTCTCAGGTGTCATATTTGGAGATCATCATTAAAGGAGAAAAAATCGTTGCAGTAGTTTAGTATCAACATTTACAAATACCCCACTCTCCCCCAACTTCCTTGTAGATACACACCTGACCTGAAGTCGGGTCGGAGAGTGTAGTCACGTGACCCGTCACCATGACGACGCCCCGAACTGTCATGGCGTGCCCTACCCTAAGCCGCAGGTGTTTTTGTAGATTAACGTCGTTTATTTTGATTTTCGTGGACATAAGGAGGGAGGGAAGTTCCCATTTCATACAATGATTGATTAAAATAATAATTAACTAGGTTACAGGTGCCAAAAGTCATGGCGCCAACTTAGATGAGGCTTTTTTTTTGCACTATGTATTTAATCATTTTAGTATTTTTTGGCATGGAATGTGTACTATTTTAGAAAAAAAAAACAGATGAATGAGCGAAAATGCCATAAGCCAATGCTGTGTCCATTGATAGATGCACAGAAAAAGGGCCCAGGGTGCTTTTATCAGTGGTTTACCTTTAAGGTTTTTAATACATAAGTAAAAAAAAACTGAAGAGGTTATTAATGTATAGAATTGCTGCAGTACGGTTGTAAATATGGTCCCGACCCAAAGGAGGGATGTATATAGACCTATGGGCTATAATATGGTCACTTAATCATATTATTATCAAATCCAAAACCATGGTACAAATTAAAGGGACGTTCTTGTCCGTGAGTTCAATGCGATATATATCCGCCGACGTAAGCCTAACAACGCACCGGCCAGCGACGTGTTTTCCACTTTTGGAACGTAATCCTGCAATGTGATTGGTCACGTCACGAATTAGGTGCCCTTCTGGGATAGTTACAACGCGGCTATCGGCGACGTCGTCGGCGACGAGAACGTCCTTTTAAGAGGATCATATAGTTCTAAGAGCAAAGATGAAAACATCATAAAACCATATTGGGCATTCCTTGCATCATTAAACTTCAAAAAAGGCCTAGAAAAGGGATGCCTCAGAGCAAATTTTGTATTATAAGGCCTAAATCCACCTCCAAAGAATATGTTTACGCCCTAGCGCTCTCCTATTCACTCACTTTCAAAAGCCTTTTCAAAATGTGCTATTGATTTGACCTAACTCTCCACCTGCCCCTCCCTTGCAGTTGCAGTTTTGCACACACGGTGGCCTGAACCCACTCACGGACCACCACCAAATTCCTACCTATAACTTTAAGATTTCAGGCACCAATACAAGAGGTGGTGGGGGTAGGCCAGTAAGGAGTCACCCCGTGCGGTCAACGTGCAGCTGTTTTCGGTTGAGACTTACATGCAGATAGGGAAAAGCAGTGCGGATGTGTGTGACATTTTTAGTATTTAGTAACATACATTCGCCCCCCCCCTCCCCCTCACCAAATCAGAATGTTATAATAACAGTGAGGTTAGGACAAAACCATAACAGAACATTATAAGAACATTCTGTTTGGGTTGAAGATATAACCAGAACATTGTAATAACGTCACAGTGCAGTAACATCACAGCAGTACTTTGCAGCAACGTAATTAAGAGTCATCAAAAGAACATAACAAGAACCAACACAGAACCAAACAGAACATTCAATATTGTTTGATACTTTCCAAGTGATCAAAGTATAGGGTATATATATCACATTTCACATTTTGGCTATAGCTATCTTGTTGTTTTAGACGGTTTCTGATTCATTTCGATGACCCCCCCCCCCATTGTTTAAGATGATTCCTAATTAATCCAATGATGAGTTTCGACCATAATTTCAGTTGCATCCTCAAAGACTTCCCCCTTACGACTACTAATTCAGATCTACAATCTTGAGATTTTACTGACTGGTCATCAGGATTCTTTAGCTCTGTTTATTATAGACGATTTGGATGTGGATGATTGCACCTAATCATCCACATGGTACATAAGCACAAGAGTCTTCAACGTTTTCCAAGTTGGAAATGATGTAATAGATGGACATGCAATAAAGTATAGTGAATATCTGTGAATATCTGTCTTTATGTGTATCGTTATGAAACCTGTGTGCATCTGATGCCTCATCCCATTTGAAATGAGAGATCTCGATATCGCATGTCAGTCTGAATGTGAATCCCGAACGTGCTAATTTCAGCTCCCATTTCAAAAAGCGCATGAACTTCACTAATATGGTTCCCGTGGGACATGCTATTCTCAGGCCCTGCCTCAAATACTTAATCAACAAGTTCAGCGGTTATAGCTTCATCGATCTCTTAATGCATGTCCATCAATAACATCATTTCCAGCTTAGAAAACTTTGAAGTTTACCCAGGCAAGCAGTGACGTAACAGGCAAACTCAGCAATACCTTTTTGGTCAATCTGTTGAATTTCATGGAACAGTTGTTATCTTAATCCCATACCCACTAGGCGATTTTACCGTCGCCAGGTGATCACAAGAACATCGAATCGCCAGGCAACAGGAATCGCCAGCCGATTATGATAGGCAAATTCCCGTGGGTATGGTGATTGATCGCTGGTAAAATCACCAGTAAATTATCAAATTTGCTTGATATGTCAGTTGCCCAGTGACTGTACTGGCAATTTGCCCAGTCGTCCATAAATGATCAGATCACTTAGTGGGTATGAAGCTTTAGGTTAGATTGAGACTTACAAAAAAAAGAGTGTTATCATAACATTACGTTTTAGTGAAGTTGAGACCTTACTAATACAGAATGTTATAATAATGTCATTTTTATGTGAAAGAACGTAAGAAGATTATCACAATAATATTACAATGCAACATCGCAATGTTAGGTTATTAAAAGTATTTTGGTGCCAACAAGATAATATGACAAGAACCGAAGCAGAACTAAACAGAACGTTGCTGATAACGTTACGATAACGTCATATTCTTGCTTAGGTATCTCTCTCTGTCTGTTTGCCTTTCTCTCTGGCACTGCAGTAACCTAAACCAAAACCATGTATGTTTTTAAACACAGAAATTCTACAAATCATTATAGGGTGTTTTGGTGGCACAGTGGTAGGGTGTTGGCCGTTCAAGTCTCTGTCCTCCTGCTGTGGTATTTTTATTGTTGCTCTCCCTATGGTAAACGTCAGGGTTATCAAAGGCCTAGTGGCAACGGCAGTTATACATGGTGCCCTGCCTATGGGAGACAGCATATAAAAGAACACCTGCCTCGGTAAAAGTTTGGGGGTATGGTCTCTATCTTCTCACAGATTCAATCATCCAGGAGCAAGGGTGAAATAACCCAGTGCTCCAGAACCACTGAGTCTGGTGATTCAAACCCATAAAATAAACATCTGCAAATCGTCTATTTCTACTCCTTAAAACAAACAAAACGGGCAAGATAATCTTTTCTCACTAAAAACATTATACCGACTCAACTTAGCCTTCTGATCGGCACTTAAATTGTAAACTGATTTGTTGCCTGAACAGTAATATTGATCAGGATTGTTACTTGAAAGTCGATTCGATCCGAATCGATCCACAAGTCATCGGTCCACAGTCGATCGACTCTGGGTCTGTGGATTCATGGCAATGCATGGAATCTGTAAGGGAATTAACAGCCTATTGGCAGAGCAGTGATTATCAAGGTATGAATCTAACTATATCGTGACCCCAATGTCTTATCTTCTTCCCCCTGATTATTCCTTAGAGCTTGTCATTCTTTGGTCTACTAATTTGTGAGATGTCTGGAAAGGAGACTGGAGAACCTTATTCACTAGCAGGATACTTACCCCAGCGTCCTTCCTGCCTGCTTCATCCTTTGGCCTAGTTTTAAACCAAAGTTTTTTCAATCAGGCATTTTCAGGCATTTTACTATTATTTTGAGTGACGTACCAATTTTCTGCAGTTTCTTAGCATGTCAGACTATGCCCCCTATACACAGAAAGATCCCAAAAGAAATGCATATAGAATGATAATGGTAATTCTAATTTGAAATCCATACATCAATACATGAATAGGCATAGTCTAGATACATTTCAAGGCGAATCCTCTGCATGTTATAGAATGATACAACTCTATACTGAGATCCACACATTTGCAATTGATGGCACTGTACATGCAAACAATACCTAAACATTTTAAGGTGAGACCTTTACATTTCAAACTGCTGAAGCTTAATAAATTTCAGACCAAGTCGATACCACACACGGGGCTTGGCAGGGTGCCAGGCAGAGATTGATTGGTTTTAACTTGTTTTAGTTGAAGGCACTTAGCACCCAGCAACAGGGCCTGCTAAAGTAGAGGAAAAATAAAGGTGTGGAGTTGGGGGGTATCTCAAATAGACATGCAGGTAGTAGGGGTTTCATGTCAGGTAATCATTACAGTGGCTGAGGTTAACTTGATTTGAAAGCACTCAGTTTGCTTATTGCCCTTAGCAGACTATTATCGAAATCCTCTTTTCTCTGCTCATGTCTTTTTAATGTTACTAGACCATCAAGGTATAGGTTGATATGAAAAATGAATAGTGCAGTGGCAGATCCAAGGGAGGGGGCGGGGTCAGGTGGGGACTAAACCAGTGGCGGAATTAGAGAGGGGGAGGTGGTCCTGGTCCCCCCCTTTTTGGGCCAATTGCAAATTTACATTTTTTATTGTAAAGTTCGTTGGAAAAGGGGGTGCCCACCTTTTAGTGGAATAAGTTGATTGTAGCACTGATTCATATCAAACATGCGCATTTTAATGTAGCATACTGATTGGTGGTTCGATTCCTTGCAAAATTCAGCCGATTATCCTGGTATTATTGGGTTACTTTATCACCAATTTGTTGGCCGACTTGGTCAAATTCGCGTAGTGGGTATGGGGCTTCACGAGACGATCCCGTTTTAACCAATAAGAAGAAATTGGACCTATAATAATACATCTGTTATACATAGAAAAATGAACATTAATTTAGAATATTTAAATGGGAGCTGCAATATGTTAGACGTTTAGATATTAAACCCCTATACTAATCTATCAATTTTGAATGGAAATATAAATACACAACATGGTAGAACCGGCCTGTGCCAAGCAGACTTGCCCGTACTAGACAGATTAGTTGTTCACTCGTTACTTATTGTGTTCAATAATTCAGAGCAGACTTCTCAGATTGGACCAGGTCTTGGCACTGTGCCAGCAAAGGTAACCGCATTCCGCCATTACTATAGTACATGCGTGGTCAGCTAGGTGGCGTTGTGAGTGAAGTGGTGTATTGCTCTAGTTGTTGACCTGTTTAGGTTGGTTATTGATATGATATATATCCAACAGATTGATCGAACTTTAACAGGGTGGGACTAACACTGTTATAATGTTATCTTAATAGAATGGGTGATAACACTACAATACCCTTTTACTATAGAATCCTACAAGGTAAACCCTTTTATTATAGAATCCTGCAAGGTATTTTGGATTTAAGATATCAAATAAACATTATATTTCTGACTAAAGAAATTGAACAATCCTTAGATGTCTTACTGAGTATGGGACAAAAACAGTCAGTACAAGATTTTCAGGGAATGGGTTCCTTCAGAAAAACGTTCATCACGTTCGTCTTTGATGCACTGGCATCCTCCTAAAACACATTTCATATAGTTCCTTGTATTCTCCAAATTTGAGATCTTCTGTTGAGAGTATGCCCACAGAAATATCCTAAAGATTTGGACCTTTCCCTGAGTGCAGAAATTGACATTATATATTTGATTGTATTCCTTAACGTTCTCTACGTATATATTACATTTGGTTGTTCATCAACTTTAATTTCCTTAGTTCACTGAAGGGTCCCTTCCCCTTCCCTAATTTTGCATAACGCATGACTTGAGATGATGAAACCCTACACCCAGAAAGCCCAGTCACCACTGCCATATGATTACTTAATGAGAGGACCGTATACACAATGAATAATGGACAGTTAGTAGTCATTACCTAGAGAAATAATGAGGTAGGTTGATTAGAAAGTATAATTAGGAAAGTCGAGAGTGTTATTGTTTATCAGCATATGCTATGTCAATGACAATATGCATGCGTGAAAGTTGTACATTAATAAGCTATTTTTGTAGTTGCTATGCTCTATTCACAACTCATAACTATTAGGCTATTAGCTATTAATTCTTGTACAGTTTGATGGCTAAACATATTGGGCCCCTATGTATACAGCATGCAGAACCGATGATTATTGGGTGGGATAGAAGCTATGTAGGGAACCTGGGTATCAATATACTATATATACACCTACATAGATATAAATAAAGATAGATATAGATAGATAAAAGCATAAATATAAGCAATTATCTGGAAATCAGTTTTTCCTCCCCACCAAATGTCGACAGGTGATCAAATATTCAGGAACCTACCCAGATATAGCTAAAAAGTACGGGGAATTAACCTGTGATTTGTCCTAATTATAGTCATTAAAAATAGTTTCCATGGTTTCCATATGAACTTACAAAAATAGGACTTCAGGAATCAAATATGTGTTTTCCTGATTTTTATGGATCCAATTGGTAAGCCTAACCTCCTTAGTAAACCCCCGTACCCGCTATAGGCTGAATCGGCATACAAATCCGCAGACTGTTACCAAAAGAATTGGGCGGTTTTTGCACAATTCAGTTCACCAATTAGTATGAAATATTAAAACATATATGTTCAATATGAATTGGTATTAAAATTAACCAATTATTCTGGTAGAATCGACCCATTTTAGCACCGATCAGTCAGCCGACTCAGCCCAAATTGGACTAGTGGGTTTGGGACTTAAGCACACATGTACCTGACTCTTACCTGTTGATAATTAAAATGAATCAATACCGTTAAGTAGAAGTATTCGATAAGTGAGGCGGATCTCAGGGTGAGCCGTCCGTCTTGTTCAGGCTCAAGCCTATGTATATATATTCCACTAGGCAATTTGACTCTCTGGAGTGCTACAATCTTAAAATCATTATCATAAATATCCAAGGAACCCTAGGATATAACATATCTTTCGAAAGGGAATTTGAAATCCTTTCTAATGATATGTGACATGGCTATATCTAATTATTTATCCATTGGCTGTTTCTGAAATCGTGAGTAACATCGGGTAGTGGAATACAGCCTTCAGCCTACCTTTGGTGAGTCGTGGGGAATTCCCTGAGTAATGTGGAAGGAGCAGCTCTGTCTGCTGTCAGAGGACTCCTGTTGCTTCCCTATAGGGGTTAACGCAACGGTTTATCAGGGTCGTCACATGTTTATGAGGGGGTTAAGGGGAGGGAAGGGGGCGACAAAAAACAGTAAGGAAATGAGAGCCTACGTATGTGTGTGTTTGTGTATGTATGTATGTATGTATGCATGTATGTATCTATGTATGTATGTGTGTGTATGTATGTATTTATGGATGTATGTATGTATGTATGGATGGATGGATGGATGGATGCATGGATGGATGGATGGATGTTTGTATGGAAGGATGGATGGATGGATGGATGGATGTGTGTGTGTGTGTATGTATGTATGTATGGATGGATGGATGGATGGATGGATGTTTGTGTGTATGTATGTATGTATGTATGTATGTATGTATGTATGTATGTATGTACGTACGCACAATTTTGAAATATCACAGACCCCCAACCCCTCCTTAGGAGAAAGTACGCATTGGATTTGTACTAGAATCTAGCTAGGTACATTTTCAAAAATTTCAGACCCCCTCCACCTTTGATGCGGACATACTTAATGGAAAGCTCCTTCGGGTGTGTCAGAATGGTAGAGCCAACGGGCTAGATTTTTGTCAGACCAGACGGCACCTGCCTTTATAATCAACCTGCTCACGTTGTGAAAGTGATAGTCTGACCTGGAAATGGCGATCATATTACATTCAACCCCCACCTACTTCTCCCTGAAGCCCCATACCAACTAGGTGATTTTACCGGCAACTGGTGACGGGTGACTGAGAGAATCGGCCGTTTCTTTGGATCGCCTGTTAGTATGATATTTTGAAAAGTGAATGTTTGATCTGGATCGGTGCTAAAATCAGCCGACTCTTCAAGCAGAGTCAGCTGATTTTACCTTTTATGAGTCGGCCGATTGTGTAAAAAATTGCTTAGTGGGTATGGGGCTTTAGGCCTCCTCATAATAGCATGGCAGTCTATGCTCATGGCCGACGCTGGCACTGACTCAGTGCTAATCATCGTGAAAGCAATATGAGCCGGCCGCCATATTGGGAGAGTTTCTCGTAACCTTAGGATCCAATAAATTATCAAGTTATTGGCACAGAACTATTCATGTGACAGGAAATATCTTTCATTGCCCTTTCATGAAAGTCCCAGCCTGAATCAGCTGTGTTTCTGCTTATGAATTCTTCGACACACAGTTATTTATCTGCAACCTCTGGCAATTTAACATGGATACGCATTGGTCTAAGACTTGCTCATTTACCCCTTTATTTCATGGGCTCAGTCAGGGCACCCATCATCAACACCCTGTAGTTTTATAATGGCATGTCACTCAGTGGATTTATGCCATGTCCCCACTTGGGCAACCAAGGATGGCGACTAAAATTAGTCATCCAACTACTACGAAATAAGTACGTTGTTGGGCGACTAACTAGTCGCTGGGCTACTAAAAAGACTAATCACCATGTTGGGACACTCTTGCAGTTAGTCGCCAGGCGACGAGAGGACGCTTTAGTATGTCGCCCAATGATTAACTAGTCACCGGTGGGTATAGAAAAATATTAAACATGTCAAACATTTTGCTCTAATCCCTCGGCGACTAGTGGTTTGATCGCCAGACATCACGGTGCCAGTATTTAGTTGGTCACCCCCAATTTTTGTATCTTTAATCGCCCAAGTGGGGACCAGGCTTTAATCATACATATGTCACTTATTTGTAAACCAGACTCATGAGTCAGTCCTCCTGGCACACCTACCCCATTCACCATACCCGATTACCCCTAGCCTTTGGTTCCATGATTGGCCCCTTCCCTGCCAACCTGCGATGTAACAGAAACATTTTGCAACCTTACTTTTTTGGTCAGTTTGTTACTTACTAAGATGGCATGTAACAATTATGTTATTGATGATGAGGTTGAAACCTGACCAAATCAGAACATTATTATAACATTATTTTTAGTGAGGTTAGGAAAAACCAAGACAGAACATTATGAGAACATTCTGTTGAGGTTGAAGAACATAATCAGAATGTTATAATACCATTGCAGTGCAACATCACAGCAGCATGTTACAGCAACACTATTGGGAGTCATCAAAATAATGTAACAAGAACCAATACATAACGTCACTGCAATGTTATAAAAACGTCATGTTCTTGCCTTGCTAAGGTCTACTGGCAGACCTACCCCATTTGCCATACACGATTACCCCCTTGGTTCTATCATTGGCCCCTCAGTACAGCATCAATAGCACACTTGGCTCCGTCCCCCTCATGGTCTTCCGTACCCATTATAAACATGATGCCCTTCTTAATACCCTGTATCGACCTGCTCTCTGCTGCCAAACCACCACACCACTACTGTAAAACCCTTAATTTAAGCCGCAGCTTAAATAAGGGTTTGTTTCAAAAACTTTTTCTGTTCTCGAGACTAACAATTACATTATTGATAGTGAGATTGAAACCTCACCATCAGAATGTTATTATAATATCATTTTTTGGTGAGGATAGGATGAAACCAAAACAGAACATCATTTATAAGAACATTCTGTTTGGGTTGAAGAACAAAACCAGAATGCTATTATAACGTCACAGTGCAACATCACAGCAGTATGTTGCAGTGACGTAATAGGGGGTCACCAAAAGAACATAACAAGACCCAAACACAGAAACAACCGGAACATTGCTGCAACGTTATAATAATGTTGCATCCTTGGCTTGGCAAGAAAGCCTCCACTTTAAGGCTGTGATTTCAATTAGGTGCTTACACAAGCCTGACTATAATGGCATTAATGAAAATTATGTATGAAAAAATACCTAAAGATTAACCCAAAAGCTAGGGTGCAGTTTGAATAAGGGGTTTTACGGTACAGGGTGCCCCTTAAACACATTTTGACCTTGAGTGACCTTGAATGACCTTGAATGACCTTTGGGTACCTGTATGAAACCAATGGGAAAAGAGGGTCAGTGCTGATCAACCTGATTCCATTTGTGTTTTTTCTTGTTCTTTTACTAGACACATAATGTTTAGCTAATTAATGTTTTTACTATAATATGGCAGGGTTTTATACTACCATCTTATCTATTTCTGAGATTATAGATAATTATTCACAGTGGCCAGTGTTCTAATAATCAGAATAGAGTCTGTCCAGTTTTTTGCTGACTTGGTAAAATGTGGATCACTCCTGCTAAAATGCATATGCAACATGTCTTGTCATCATCCATGACCCTGCTACAAAATAAGGGGGATTTTCATGGATATTTTTGAAGTCAGTTGGGAAAAAAACATCAAATGGTCAACAGAACTTGGCTTTGAAATTGCTAAATCATTGTTGGGATAGTTTAGCCGAAGGAAATGAAGTCTTGTGACAATTCACGCAGATTGTTGGGTTATATCCTCTTATCTGTGCAAAGGCCAGTGACGCCATTTTCAAATCCCGCTGATTCATTGGCGATTTTGTACCTTGGAGACCGACACCACCTCGTCCTACACACCATACATTCTCTTATCTAAATACAAATCCAAATCGTTTCCCTTTAGCTAGGGCTTAAATGTATAAAGCCAAAAGCCAATTGCCACATAACAGACCTAAACCACCTGCAACAATCCACGATTGGCTGGAAAGGTCAAACACCATCGATCTGTGTATTTTTACCCTGTAATTCCTTTGGGCTGGTCTGGGGTAGTGAACTACCAGCTATTTTAGACAACCGAGGGTCATGGTTTTATGTAATTTACACAATTATTTGGTATCAAAATGGGAATGTACTTGTGTTTAGGGTGGGTGGAACAGAAAACACGACTGGCCTTTGACATTGCATGCACGTAATCATGTCCTTGGACTTGGCACGAACCCAGGACCTTTAGAACAGGGGACCAGTGGCCTGCTCACTGTGGCTACCTGACCTATTGATTAGTTGGTGTGTAGTGTTGTTCGTCCTTGGTGGTTAGAGATTCAATGTGTGGACACATGTGTAACTTACGACGGGGGATACTGGAAATGGTTATGTATGTATTGAGGCGTTTACACATCCCGCCAGAATGCTCGTGATAAGCATCATCTTCAGGGGTGGATCCGGAGGAGGGGGGTGGGGGGTTCCTGGGGGTCCTGACCCCCGCCCCCTTTTGCTGGACCCCTAAACTACAAAAAGAGGGGGGAATGGTGCATGCATATATATGCGCAAATGCACGCCACCTTAGTACATAACCTTTATGCTGACCTCCTCCTTTCAAAAATCTTGTGTCCTCCCCTGATCTTAAGGGCCAGAACAGCCACAAGAGTTCACCTGAGAGCCATGACAGCCTTCCGACAGCCCTGACAACATTTCTAACTGTATATGTATATTCTTATATAAGATTTAAACTACTTTTTTTTCTCTGAAATTCTCTCTTATCTGGTTCTGAGACCATCCTTATCATTCTCGTAAGGGTAGCTTTGGGGCTGTGTAAACCAGGCTTTACCTACCTATAAGGGTATTTTTATTTCATAAATGTCTTGCTGGTTAGCATTTTTGTTTTTCTTGTTGCCTGGGTTTGTTGTAAGTCCTCTGTTCTATGTACCCAAACGATGGCAATGTCACGTGACCGGGGTCAGGTGGGTGGTCCGTCGCAATTTGCCTGTAAAGTCCCTTCAGACTTGAACACCCTACACCTTTCCGGGGCGTCCAATTACACTCCCACACTTACATAACGTAGTCCGAACCCCCTCTATGTCTCCCAATACCCCTACAGCGCCACAGACTGCGTAGAGTTCTGACTAAAAAGGGGGTATACGTTTACCCAGATCTATAAAGATAAGACTACCTGAAAACAGAGCTATGCTGTAATGCTGACCTGAAAGTCCACCACTAAATAAAGGGTAAATATCAGGTTTTACTCAGAACTGAATTCTTTCCACGGGGTCAGATTGCCGGTGAATCAGACGTGCGAGGAAAATAGGCACATTTCTTACGTTCTTGTTTTTTCTTTTTGTTTGTTTTGTTGTTTGTTTGTTGTTGTTGTTTTTTGTTTGTTTGTATTACCTTTATTTTTTAACATAGGAATTTCGGCTAAAAGACCATGCAGTCCTTTTCCATTCCACAAATGTTATGGCTAATGATAACTCTAGCTTTCTTTTATTTTGTATCTATCTCGAATGTAATATACCTGTATAGACATCGTGAAAAACACACATTTCTGACATAACCTATGGCATTTCTGGGTGATCCCAGAACAATGCAGCCCAATGTTAGCACCTTATGTGTGGGTTGGGGTGGGCTGTTTGATTCTGGAACCTCCGTGACCCCTGAACCTCCTTAATTAACCCCTCCCCCCTCTCCCCTCTCCCCGGACCGCGCGGTGCATGACGGGAGTCGGTGGACCATGACGGAGCTCGCAGCGCCCCCTGGTGGGGACGGGCGGTGGTAAAAAGTGAGCGATAATGGGGGTATTAGGGACATACGTCATGTGACCGGGGACAGGTGGATGGCCACTCTGCCACCTCGATGCTCGCTGTATGGTGAATCATCTCTGCATTGTAGCTGCCACTGGGTACAGCCCTGGGTAGTTGTACGTGACAAGCGAAAAACGCTGCACTATTTTTAGTCCGTGTGGCGTAGTAATCTTATAATGCAGCTGTATAGTTAATAACCTGCATAGCAGAGAGTACTCTCTCAGACTATTTTCCCAGAGGGGAAGTGTAAGCGACGCAGAGTGGTGGTTGGCCAGGGAATGAAGTTAAGGGGAAATAAAACTAAAGTAATTATACATAATGTACCCGTGGATATACTAATATTGGGGCTCTTGTTGTTTTTTTGGGGGGGGGTTTTTTGTGTTTTTTTTGTGTTGGGGGGGGGGGTTCAGATGTTGCATGTCATGTTAGGGATCAAGACCCATAACTTGATTATGCAACGCAGCACCAAATAAAGGTAAAGGGACTAAAAGAATTATACATGCAGTACCCAGAGAAATAGGCTTATATTTAAAACAGTTTTTGAAAAAAAAAAAGAAAAAAGAGAATAGGGAGATTTTCCTGTGTGAGAATAGGGGATTAGGGAGAAGGGACACAGTTAATGTGACAAAGGACAGGTAGGGGGCGCTCGGGAGGGGAGAGGGGAAAAAAAGAATAATACATGAAGTGTTCTCGTGAAATAGGCCAATATTCAATACAGAAAAAAAGTAAACCTTTCACTGGGAGATAAAAAGTGGATTAGGGAAAGTACATACTCCATGTAACAAAGGACGGGTAGGTGGTCGGAGGGGTATGAGGGATAATAAAACTAAAAGAATAATACATGAAGTTCTCCAATGAAATAGGCCAATATTATGGGCGTAGACCCCTGAAAATTGATATGGCAACATGGGCTTTTCTTAAATTCGACCAACGACACAGCCATTTTTTTAAATTTTGACAGGCAACATGGGGACTTAGTAACAAATGACATTGCTCTTTTCTTAAATTCGACATGCAACATAAGCTTTAAAAGGATAGTGACATGGGACAGGGCAATTTCTTAAATTTGACATGGGACATGGGTATTAACTGAGAAAGTGACAGGTGACAAGGCATTTTTTTAAATTCAACAGGCGACATGGGGCCCCCTGTCTACACCCCCAATATTGAATAGAGAAAAAAAAGTTTCACTAGTATTGGCATTAATAGCGGATTTAGGATGCACATACATCAGATGACAAAGAGCAGGTAGGTGGTGGTCGGGAGAGGTTGGGGGGGGGGGATAAAAGAATTATACATGAGTACTTGTAGAAATAGGCTAATATGGAACACATGAAAGGAAGCATGTTGTGCATAGTCAATAATAGATGCATGAATAATGGAGAACCAAAGAGAGGGATCTAAGATTGGGAGGCCTGACTGAAATGGCTACAAAAAATGGGGAAACAGCACATGCAGAACCAAAACCAAGGACAAGGTAAAAAAAATTGTTGATTAAATTTAATTTTTTCATGTTTCTCATACCCAAGTTTGAAAAGGGTGCTTCATAAACAATACCCAAAAGAATCAAGCAGAAGATCCGTTCATGGCGCATCACATATCAGCGAGTTTCCACACAGTACTAGTGAACTCTTTAGTAAGGAAATCCCTAATGCTTTGGGTCCCTCTGTAGAATCGTGGCTCTTCTAAGACGACTTTAGTTCTGTAAACAGATTTAAGAACTCTATAGATATTTACACCTGAAAATCCTGAGAGTTTCAGCCCAGCATTATGATGAGAGAATTTTAACGCAGCATTTTTTTAACATGGAAGCAATAACAAGGATATTTATAGCGAGTCCTCACAACAACAAGGCAAGGCACATTATGCGACAGGATAGAACGAAGGCAGGAATTTTAAAAAACTGTATATTAATAATTTTATCAAAATTAATGAAGCGGTTGCTGATATTCTAAGAACATATCTAGTCTGCACCCTAAAAACTAAGTTATATGTTTTCCCCTATTATTTCTGCACACTCACTTTATTGTAAAAACTTAGTTATAAGTTTCACCCTATTGATCTAAAGGTGCAACATCATAGAGTGCACCTTCCCCAATGACGGATGTTTAAAGCGTGTTTAGAGAACATTCATAAAGTGAAATTAGCAGGAATCGATAGGTCACTGGACCATGGTCGGCTGGCTTGAAAAACAGGTTTTTAAAATGGGAAAAGGTGGGACAAAAAAAGGGACAAAAAAAGGGGGATGGTGGGATGAAAAGAGAGGAGTCAATGGTGGTCGATACCAGACACTCCCCACTCCCTGCTACTCGGGGGGGGGGGGGGGGGGGGGTACTCAGTATATGAGGGTAGGAACCAACTGCAAAACTACAGGCCCCCTTTTTGGGAGATTTTACTGCCCCGTGAAAAACTGGGATACTCTGACAGCCCCCCTTTTTCAGCATCCATCATGGACAGCCCCTGCAAATGAGCATTAAAGGGGCATTCTCATCCATGAGTTCAAAGAGATACATCCGCCGATGTAAGCCTAACGACGCAACGGCTGGTTACGTGTTTTGTACTTTTGGAATGTAATCCGGCAACGTTATTGGTCACGTCATGAAATTGGCGTCAATGTACGGGAATTAAAACCCACCAAATTATGTATGTCTTACAGACCAGAACGTCCATTTAACCTGCAAAATTCTTGTTTACAATCCAGTTCCAGAAGGTAACAATTTGTTTGAAAGCTATTGTGAAGGAATTTGATAACCTACAATTGACTTTTAATCTAGTATTTTAATCTATCATTGACAGCTATCCTAAAAGGTAGTTTGATGATTTGACAGCCCCCCTTTTTTTAGGAAAATTGGCGATCGACAGCTACGGCACCTTCATGGTCCAACTGCAGTTGGTACCCATTTCTCGACCAAGTACCCCCTCCCCCTGGGTTCCTACTCCCTCTCAGGTAGATGGTGGGCTGGGAGGCATTTAAAAGTTAAATGTGACCAGTGAAAAATGAATCCGAAGTCTAACTGCACGCTTCAGTGAACAAGGAGGTAGAGCTTTCAGAAAACTGGCGTTTGCAACTGGTGTAGTGGAATTAGTTCTGTTGCTTCTGGACTTGATTGATTATCAAAGTGTGGTGATATCACTTGTTTTCATCTTTAATCGGAATAATTATGCCAGGATTATTAGTTTTAGGTATGATACGCGTCTGTACTCTCTCAAGCGGCAACTGTCTAAATTATTAGTTTTAGGATGGAATTAGGAATCAACTTTACCTAAAATAACGTAACTGTGACGTGAGAGTTGGGAAGGTTACACACTAACCAAAAAAGTACAGTCGCAGAACATGCTTGTTACATCACTGATTGCCTGGGATGAAATTCACTAATCACATTATTCACCTGGTAGTCAAAAGGAGAGGGGAGAGAAGGGGATTGTTTCCAGTACGAATCTCTCTAAGGGAGCCCTCTCAACCTAAGCTGTTAATTTTCTTTAACATTTCTTTTGCTATAAAAGGAAATCAATTATCTCTCACACCCTTACCTCCTAAGAGAAGAGTTCGATTGCCCCTTTTATTGCAATACCTATACCGTCAAGAATTCTCCCTGTCATGGGTATAAGATTTCTAGTATATTAGGTACCTGTGTGTTGAATTGGACATTCTGACGACAAATTCCACGGGGGAAACTTAGGAATTAATTATACAAATATTTGTTATATATCCCCATGTAGCGGGTATATTTTCGAACCAACTTTAATTATATATGGATACAATCTGAAGAACTATTGGAGGCTAGTTTTCCGTCGCGTGAAACTATGTTTGGAAGAATTGAAATTGTGCCTCAGAAGGTAAATATCGCCAAACATACCACAACAAAATGGCAACAAATTTCTTACCATGAAATAAAGTCGTCGCACCTCAACCCACTCGTAGCTCTCCCCCTAACCTCACCCCCTGGCCCCGCCCACTCCAGCTGTCACTCACCTCGTTGGCCACGCTCCCTTCACCCTTAGAGTCACGTGGGAGTCTTGTGGGCGTGTCTACCCGCCTTAATTATTCAGATTTAATCAAAGTTAGGAACTTCGATTACCACTTGCACTTTTTTACCTGTTCACTTTGTGACTTTAACAAAAGTATTTTTAATTTTATCAGTGAAAGCATGGACACCCATCAAGAAGATCGCTGATAATATAGTGATAGGCGAGTAAGTGAATGGGCATAATTACACTTAGATCCTCAGTGGCGTACCCGGGGGGTTCCGAGGGTGTCTGGAACCCCCTCAGATTTCTCAAAGTTTATATAATCTAATTACAAATATAGATAGTGAGACGATGCGCATGCGTTGGTGTGGTTGATCCCAGCATAATACCGCTCTCATTACAAATATAGGAAAATTTTTATCAAAATAACGGGTCAGAACCTCCTCACTTTTGCTTGGATCCCCCTTGATTTACCTGGAACCCCCTCAGATTTTAGGGCTGGGTACGCCCCTGATCCTCATTAGAAATGAATACTTTGTCCCAATGCTTACAATAAAAACTGATATAGTATGCAAAGCTTTTTGCTGTTAGACTTCTTAGGAATTCTTTAATGATGAATTTAAGGATTTAGAACGGAAATGCCTGTTTAGTTTTATCTAATCTTGTAATGTATGCTTTTCGCCTTCATGTTTTAATAATGCTGCGCATATCTGTTCGACACGTCACATGTTGGGTTAATGAGTTCACCTCCCTCACAGGACATTCATAATGTAAAGTTGATTTACAAAATTGAGTACATAGCCTATATGTGGACCCCTCCCTTTTCGAAACCCTGTATCAGCCCCTGATATTAGTTTTATTCTATAACGCTTCAGCTTACACAACATTCAATAAATTAGATACATTCAATGTGTCATATTTTACCAGGTATAAAAGCCTTTGCCCCTTGTTGATCAACAATACAAGGACCCCCAAGAAGTCATGTTATACCCGAGAGCCAATCTCCACCTCATACCTAGTTACACTGGGGTGACGTGGCCGAGTCGTTCTCCCCCCAGATGTCGCTGTGGCGTGATTCACCAGAAGTCGTTGACGTCGGACCCTAAACCCACAACGGTCCTGGGTTATTGATGAACACATGCGAGGGGAGAGTTAAGTCCAACTCAACTTAACTCAACTGTTAGGCAGTGGAACACTATTGTGTTATACCCTAAAATCCACAATGATCCTGGGTTATTAATAAACACATGCCAGGGGGTAGATCGAGTCAGATTTACCTGACAGTTTGAGAGCAAAATCCCCTGACCATTTAGTTAAAATGAATTGGGTTGCAGGGGCAGATCTAGAAAAGGAAACGACAATATAAATTAAAAAGTCACATGACTAGAGATCCAAAATATTGGATATGTTAAGAAGAAGAAGAAGAAGAAGAAGAAGAAGAAGAAGAAGAACTGAAAAAACTGACAAACTTATATATAATTTATTATATTTGACAAGTGTAAGTCCTCACCAAGAAAAAGGTGGGTGAGGGGGGTGAGGACTCCCCAGAACCCCCCCCCCCCCCCGCCCAGTTCCGACCCTGGGCCTGGGTTACTTTTCAACTTGTGGCAGAGTCAATGACATCTTAAATTTAAGTATTTCTGGTAAGATTTCGAGGCTTTGAGAATACATGTATACAAAGCTAATAATTGCCATTTGAAAATTCGATGTTGACGCGATGTCGCCATAGGATTAACCTTAAAATGCCGCGTCCAACATACATGTCTCGGTGGATTACCATAAATCAATTTGATGTATGTAACAGTCTGGATAATGATCACTACACGGCGGATCAATAGTAGACGGGAAACATTATCTCATCAACAAATCTTCGGATTTAAATGTACATTTTTACTGGACACTGCGTTTTCCCTTTCACCAATAAAACAATGCGCTATAACTATAGGAAAATAAAGAATACCTCGCATAAAAATACGAATTATTGTTTCAGTTGAGTGTAGGAAAAGGGTATCCACCATAAAGGTTATTATACGTAAAATCAAGGCAATGATTATTGGTCCGAGGTATGTGGTAGTATTCCATGTGAGAGAACGCTACAATGCTACAACGTATTATATTATGTTAACCTCATATGGGTACTTAGCTGCCCTAAAACCTTATACCCATTGGACTGGATAAATAAAATGCATATGCCCAAATAGCTTATCTAATTATAATTGGCGGATCGTAGCGGTGACACAGATCAAATATGTACATTGTAATACAACACACTGACAGCCGATCACTCTAAAACAGGACCCACGGGCCACAGATAGCCACAGTGCATATTTGGTCAACCCAAGCAAGAATATGATGTTATTATCACGTTACAGCTACATTCTGATTAATTCTGCTTTGGTTCTTGTTGCATTATTTTGATGACACCCAAAACCATCTTCAGAACTTAACATTGCATGGGTATGGGGCTTTAACATACGCGAACAACCCATTGATGTTTTAGTGAAGTCACCAATAAAGAATGTTATAATAAAGTTATTTTAATGTGAAAGATCATTACAAGAATGTCACAATAACATTACAGTGCAACATCACAATGTTCGGTTCTAAAGACATTTTTGGGTGCTATCAAAATAACATAACAAGAACCAAAGCAGAACTAATCAGAACATTGCTGCAACATTATAATAACATCATATTCTTGCTTGGGCAGACCAAGCATGGTCCCCCTGGTAGTCAGGTGCAGTGCAGATGTACCTTATTCAAATACTCATTTATTATTAATATATAATCATTAATGTGGTTCACACAACACAACGCCATCTTGGCTGTTGTACAAAAATAACAGAGAAGGAGGGACCAAGAGGAGGATGGGGGACAAACCTCTGAAAGCCCTCTTTTATTGAGAAATCAGAATACTAAATCACGACCTCCCTGTGACCCCTTTGTACTTAGACCTTTGGATCTTTGGTCCGATCCCTGGGGATTGTGAATAACTCCTGTCCCAGTTTCCTACGGAGGTCATGGATTATAAGGGGTTTACACTATGCGATATGTCAATGTCGCAGGGAAGTCACCAATAATAGAAATAAAGTACTCTGTAATACATGTGTGAAGTACTCAAAATGGTTAATTTCATTATAACTACATTGTCCCTGTGTGCGAACTTTCTGGGATATCCTCATAGTTATCATGCCGATATCGCAGCTCAATTAAGTTACACAGGTGTAAAACTCCTAATCTTTCAAGCATCTTACTCTTGTCAAGGATTATGACCGCTATTTTCCTATGCATTATCATGACATTATAAGGGCGAAAGCTTGATTATTTTCGACTACTTCTGGAGCAAAATGCTAAAAACTATATCCTGACCCAATGACCATATTAAACATTTTGGCCATGAATCCGACTATGGAACGTTGGTTTAGCATAATCGAGTCTACCGCTATGATATTTCTTCTCTTGAAATTGGTAAACAAATCTGATATCAACAAGTTATTTTTTGCAGAATCGTATGTGTCGTACAGTTGAGGAATGCAGGGAAAAAGGACTTCTTTATATCGAAATACATGTATATCTTAGTAATGATATAAACAAAAAAGTGACATCCTGAAAATACATAAATTGATCGATACACAGCTGACCGCGTGGCCCAATGGATACGGCGTCTGACTTCGAATCAGAAGATTGCGAGTTCGAGTCTCGTCGTGGTCGAACAGTTTTTGGACCCACAGGTTGCATACCCAACCTTTATAATCTTCTTCTTTTATAATCTTCTTCTTTTAGAATAAAAGAGCACATTCTTAAGGACGTGATTGCGCCCTGGGAGCTATTCACTTCAAAATATTGAGAGAAATTATGTGCATCTGGTCGCAAATACTTCCCGACGTATGGGTGTAATTGACGAAACAATACTTTTCAAAATAATCAATTTTCCATTAATTATCTTTTGATGGATTTCTGTGTAAAACTTGATTAATGATTATCAGAGGCCTATTGAAGGGTCCGTGGTATTGTCAATTGATATTGTTAGTCAGCTAAGTGAAGACACGATTTGGAGAATATTTGTTTTACATTCATTGGTTGTGCGTCAGAGGACAAGTTTTCCTGACATGTTTAGTCACATCTGCTTACTGTATTAGAGAGCATGCAGCGCTGTAAAACTTCGAGTTTAAGCTAAACATGAGCAGCAAAAACAATCAATTGTAACCTATACCTAACCTGTGCACACACAATTAATAAGTTGATCTATTACTAAATATCATAAAAGCCTCATTCATGAGCCACATCCCACATTCGGAAATATTTTCTGGATTTTCTTAGTTAAAAACCTGGAAAATTAGGTTCATCATGAATTTCTTAGAAACAAATTATTCTAATCATTATCATTAATTTTAATCTATAAATAGGTTGGCACATAAACACACCAAAACTCATTGATTGGAAAAGAGAAATAAATATCATTCTTCATTTACTCATACCTGTAAAATTAAAAACTTAAAAAAAATTCAGTTATATAGGGCCATAATTATAGATTTGAAAGTTGTGGTTGTTCCTCAACGTTAACTTGACTTCCACTGCTCTTCTGTTGAGGTTGTTATATAAAGAGGACACTGGTCAGTAAATGACACCCGAAAAAGAGCCAAGGAGGTGCACAACAAGGTCCACTGTTAGGTACCTAAAACGTTTTGTCTCTTTAATTATGAATAGTCAAGATTTTACAATAGACATCGGACCGGTGGCCGGTATGTTGATATTTGCCAGAGGTCAGAACCTATCAGAGGATGACAGGAGGCACTTAGTCGACATTTAGTCACATGCAATGCCCGGCAATACCATTGGGATATGAGTTGCGTGGGTTGATATCCGCGAATGTCCATGTTCAATGTTACAGGCCTTCTCCTGGGTAATGAGTAGTGACCAGTTATAGTCAACTTCTGGCGCTATGACGCAACACATTTTGATTGTAAATAGAGGAATACACAACGTTTATGTCAAAGTTACTTTTACTTTGGTCAAATATGTGACTCAACTAATCGGTTGTTCTTTCCAAGGTCAATCTAGTGTAATATAGACAATCAAGCATTTTAACATATTTGCTTCTGCTATATTTCTACGATGGTAAGATGAGATAAATGAGAATTGTTGAGATGGTGCCAACCAACATTCCAGTAACGACAACTAAAAATTACGAAGGTCAAGGAGTAGGCCCTAAGTCAAACTACTGTGCATAAAGTCACTGGCTTTAGAGAGAGAAAATGATCTAATACATAATTAAATATTATGAAAGGAATTCTCAAACAATCCCTGGACCACTATTTATCCACCTCAGTTTCCATACACTTATTACTTATTACCATAGCAGTGCTATATGATATAAAACATCCAGATGTAATCCGGAAATACCTAGAAAATCACCTTTTATATTTAGATGATCGATCGGATATACATGGATATATTCAAAAGACAAATCAAAAGAGAAAACGCTAAGAAATAGTGACTTAATTACGTCCAGTAGGAATCTTGTAATTTATTCTTTTTTCATCAAGTTCATCATGTCCTGGCCTACCTCTTGTTACCGCCTCCCCTGGTGTCATTTGGCCGCCAGGGGCCGCCAGGGTCGGCGTGTCCACCCCAAATACCACCCGTACCTGATGACCTTCACCTGACCTTCACATGTTAATCTTACATGTGCTCTGCCCACTGGTCCCACGGATAACATGTATAAATCTACATATAGTATAATAAGGAGGGGTCATTCCGTATTAGTGGTCATTTCTGTAGGTTTTATACCCGAAGCCATACAGACCTACAACTGTACCTGTACAACTTTTTGGTATGAGCAGTAGGCCCATAAGGAAAGTGTCTTTGCCGATAGGATATCATTTTCATATTATATGTTAATTTATATCAGTTAAATATTTCTTTAAAGGCTCCCTGAAAGTTAAGTTATCAAACTATCAAAATGAAATGTTTTTCAATGTTTAGCTGCGTCTATCACATGTCAAGAATTTGAAAGTATTTAGAGGCTTTGAAAATGTACAAAGTTGAGAATTGCCATTTGAAATTCCATCTCTCAATGTCGCCATTGGCCCTGTAGACTCCGTGGTCAAACAGTAAAGGTGGATCCCTAAACATATGAATGAACATTAAAATTAATTGAAAAAACAAGAATGACTTGAAATGTCATTGAGTTGTGTGACCGGTTGATTTTTGCATGTTGCTCTTTGTAAATGTCATTCCATTTGTCACATATCAACATTTGATGACAAAAACCAACACGTGGTCTTTCATGTTGGGATCCCTTGCCTTATGTTTCAAACTGCCAATCCCGATACCACCTGGTTCCACCCAGCCAGCTTGCGACGTAATAGAAACCATACTTTTTTAGTCAGTTTGTTACTTACTAAGATGGCACGTAACAATTATGTTATTGATGGTGAAGTTGAAACCTCACCAAATCAGAATGTTGCTTTAACATCATTTTTTGGCGAGGTTAGGAAGAAACCAAAAAAGCATGTCATAAGAACATTTTTTATGGTCGAAAACCAATGAAAGGAAAACCCATGGACCATCCCCTGGGTGGACCCCCATAAAAAATTATCAAAGAATGCCATAAGAACATTCTGTTCTGGTTGGCCGGGCACACCACACTTCCTTGCCCATTTTTTGCTTTCTCACTTGCTCAATTATCATACATTCACAGCTCACTCACACATTCACACTCACACACAAATACCTCACTCACACACCCAAGCACACACATACGCAAGCACTGTACACAAGAACACACATGCTATAACAATTTACTCCACATAAATCCACATAATATGAATTTGCATCCATGGTTTGATAAGTTATAATTTATCATCATTTTCAATAATACTATATATATATTCTTTTGCACTCGTATCGCCAAATACCAGGGAAATAAGCCAAATTTATGCCCACACCCAGATAACATTTCAATATTCGATGACAATTACCAACAAGGGCCTTTTACATTTTTAGTTCTATTGCCTTTTGACTTCCACTCTATTCTCCCTCCCTACCTTCCCAAGCAAGAAAATAACATTATTATAACGTTATTATAATTTCCTGTTTAGTTCTAGTCAGGTTCTTGTTACATTATTTTGATGGCACCCAAAAAGGGCATTAGAACCTAACATCGCGGCATTGTTACATTCGTGTGAAGTTTTTTCTCATTATAATAATTTTATTATAATGTCCTTTATCTGCAAGGTCTCAACTTCACTAAAAAAAGATGTTATTATAACATTCTTATTTAGTAAGTCTCAACTCAACCTAGAATAACATAAATGTTCCATGAAAATTGGGCAGGTTACAGGCTAACCAAAAAAGTATGGTCGCAGAATGTGCTTGTTATGTCGCTGCATGGCCTTCTCTACCTTTCCACCCCCCCCCCCCCCCACCCCTCCCCGACCCCCACATTCATCACCTCTCATTCCCCGACTCTCACTTCTGCCGTTCACGTCCCATGGGGGTTAGTTAATTAACTAACAAAGGGGGGGGGGATGAAAACGTCTTTAGAACCTAACATTGCAACATCGAAATGTGATGTTATTGTGACATTATTGTAATGTTCTTTTACATTATTATAACATTATTATAATGTTCTTTATTTGTAAGGTCTCATCTTCACTAAAACATTATGTTATTATAACATTCCTTTTTAGTGGGTCTCAACTTCACCTAGAATAACATAACTCTAACAAAGGGAGGGGGGGATGAAAACGTCTTTAGAACCATACATTGCGACGCCGCACTGTGATGTTATTGTGACATTCTTGTAATTTTCTTTCATATTATTATAACAACAACATTATTATAATGTTCTTATTTGTAAGGTCCTAACTTCACCAAAATATAATGTTATTATAATATTCTTTTTTTAGTAATTCTCAACTTTGCCTAGAATAACTCTTGTGTGAAAATTGGGCAGTTTAGGCCTTGAGACCAACCAAAAAAGTAGAGTCGCAGAACATGCTTGTTACGTTGCTACTTGCCTGCGTTTTTATCCCCTGACCCCCCCCCCCCCCCCCCCCTCCACACTACATTCATCACCTCACATTCCCCGCCGTTCAGGTCCCACGGGGGTTAGTTGATTAACTAACAAAGGGGGGGGGGTGGAGGGGGGAGGGGGTGCAGGTAGTGATTAAACCTGAGCGATAATGGGTCGATCTGCGGGTATCGGTAACACTGCAGGCTGGTGGAACTGATTCGGGGCGGGTCCAATGTTCTAGTCGATGTGGATCCTGTTACAACATTAGGGGTAATTAATTATCTGTGAATGGTACGTGCTGACGGGGTCGTTAAATCAGATAAGGCAATAGGCTAGACTTGATTTTCTGGTTTTAAAGATGTCAAAACATGTAGGCTGTAGCTTTAGACCTCAAGTTCAATATTTATTTTTTTGGCATTTAAATCATAAAGATACAGAAGTCTAATACACGTTTATGATTAAATCAAGTACAGTTCTGCCGCGATTGGACATTAGTAGCCCTGCCCAGCAGTAGCCAGACATTCTGGTGCCAATTTAGTATGTCGCCAGGCGGATTTTTATCATCTAGTCGCCAAAGTGGGGATCCAGCTTTATACTACTCAAAAAGGAAAAATTGTTACAGTAGAGCTGAATTACTGTGTGACGAATACCTGTACCTCTTCAGTCTGCGATTATTTCAATAAACTTTAAACCTCTGCAGAGCGAGCATCTTCATTCAGGGTTGAACACCCTGGGTGAAGTAGGACTGTCTATCCGTGGCTAGCATATAACGAACTTTATTCGAAGGCAATGAACAAATAACTATATAGGTATGAAGTAAACCAACATCTTTATCATATTGCCCCATATAGAAACCATAATACACAACACTCTTATTCAATATGTTTGACAGCACAAAGCTTTAGCATTAAGTCTATATGCAGGTCAACACTCTAACTTAAAAGTCGTTCTGAACAGGTTAGAATTGAACTAGGGACTTCTGTACTAGTGAAACAAGACACTACACGCAACTCTTCCCAATCATAACCCTTTAATGATAATAAGTCTCTTAACAGTGTCTAACGTACCTCAGTAGAACATCAGAAGATCCCGATTATTCCAGGAAGTAACATGTCCCAAGGATCCTCAGGTGCTTCATTGGTGCTTCACCTAAAGGCTATTTATATGTTTCTCTTTGAGAATTATTACCAAACCTCAAGGAGTCTCTCTGATATCTGATTCCTCTTTGAAATCCCACCAGACATGGGGGACCTAGCCCGGTTCTTGGCTAAGGTCTTTGAACCTTGTGATATCTTTGTGATTTAATATAGGAGGTGGCCACGCCTTTTTAAACCCAATTTACACTCAATGATTATCCTGGCATGGTGATGTCTTTTTTTATCGTTTGTTTGTGTGAGTTCTGTCTCTTACATTTGTTGGTTTGTGGAGAACCCAGCAAAACGTGTGACATTATTATAGTGTTGCAGCAATGTTCTGCTTTGGTTCTTGTTATGTTATTTTGATGGCTCCCAATAACGTTGCTGCAACATACTGCTGTGCTATTGCACTGCAATGTTATCATTCTGTTTTGGTTTTGTCCTAACCTCATGAAAAAATAAAGCTATATTTATGATCTGATTTGGTCAGGTTTCAAAATTACCATCAATAACATAATTGTTACGTGCCATCTTAATAAGTAACAAACTAACTGAAAAGTATGGTTACAGAATGTCGCTGTTACATCACAGGTTGGCTGGGAAAAGACAAAACTGGCATTGCCCCTTCAACCCCCCCCCCCCCCCCCCCCCCCACCGTCCAGTTTTGATCATATGTTTTAGAATATACATGATTGACCTTGTCCTAGTATAAATACTACGATTTTGGAGTTTTCAACTTTAACTATTTTCAATAACTAAAGGGGATAATAAGGGGTGCAAAAGCAGGGAGATTCTCACTGGAAACAGCAATAGAACCTAAGAATAGAAGGCATGCCAAAATATGTAATTAAGATCGAACCAAATATCAAGGCAAAAGTCACATAGTGGGAATGCGGTCTTTGACTCCTCTTACCTTTAGGGTTGTAGACTGAACTTACATGCACCTGTTTCAACTACAAAACTAGGTCAGTGTGACCTAGATACCTCGAGGACTTGAACTTGGAAGGTGAACAGGTACAGAAGGTCATATGAGGGTATGTTAGGGGCGTCGGGTTCGAAGAGGGATGTTTGAGGTCTCAGAGGGGCTTGTCAAAGTGTTGTTTTCTATACAGTCCTTTTTGGAATAAAAGACCAAGGGTGTATACAGGATTTCCCTTAAAAGGCTAAGTTCTGAAATGGTGTCTGTGCATGCGCACATTCACAACATTCTCCCCTTTTCCCCTCTTTTTGTAGTTTCAATCAAATGAAAACGGGAGGGGGTCAGGACCCCATGGACTCCCCCCCCCCCCCCCTTAACTGCATCCGCACCTACAAATGTGTGGGAAACTGTTCCCAGATAGCGCCCTCTAGTTATCGAAAGAGACAGAATTAGCGAGAACAAAACCACCTGGTATCAATTGATAACGTTAATGTCCCTTCGCCTCATTGACATTGAAGCGGCCATAATCACACTACACTTACTGGTTATTTCACGCCTCTAAACATGCTCTAAAAATCCACAACTTTCAATCAAAACCTTTTTGAAGCCAATCCCGATTAATCGTTGTTCATTTCATTAAAGGCGGCCAGGCGCAGTGCCCCCCGGGAGGCGTGGAGCATGCCGGGAAGTGTTACGTCATCAGGACCGGAAGCAGGAGTTGGGACGCTGCGCGCGCACTCTGTGGGCAGGCGGGCGGCGCACTTCCGGCGGCGGTAGACGGCGCCACCCAGGGAGTGATAACGAGGCTGATGACGTCACAGGGGACAGCCTCGGTTTGGCTGGACGCCCGGGAGGAGAAGACCGACTGGAGGTGGGACGCAGGTGAGCGATAATAGGGGTTATGAAGGGGTAGTTACACTGACCTTTTTTTTATATTATTATTAGTTCCACATCTCACATACATAAGATCTTCCTGTGGTATAAATTTTTTTTCCCTCATGATTTTGATATCTTAAAACATTGAACACACTCCCGGACGAAAACTCATCCCCAAAACAGGCCTGTTTTTTTCTTGGAAGATAAACAGTTTTGTAAGTCGCTCTTGAAAGATGAAATTGTTATTATCTTAGATATCAAATCTATGTCAATTCAAATTTGCCCACATGGATTTTTTTCATGAGCTTGGCGCCCTACTAATACTAGCTTAGTAAGCTATCGTTTTTATATTTGGATTCCTATGGACCCAGGTTAAACCTGTTTAGATCAATATGTCTATGGAAGGGTTGACTGCGCAGACTCGTGAAAAGGGTGTATAGAGTCATCAGAGTACACACTCATTATTTGTGTACGTGCGCTCGCTCCGCCGGCTGAAGTTCAAGTCTGATGGAACAAGATTACATTATTGGGAGACTGGTAGGGAAACGCCCAGGGTTGAACTTAAACGTTAAACCCCACCCCAAACCGTGCTCTACCCCACCTAGCCAGTCAACCCTGCTTCCCTGAACATTATATTAACTAAAGGCCCATTGTGCTAGGCAGTTTTCCCTCCTAGAACAGGTCTATGTAACAAGGATTGCAGACTAGCGACTTTTGTTACAAGCATAAGCAAATCAAAAAATAGCATTAGCCTTATATGACAAGGCGATCAGTTATGATTATTTTCACAATAGATTTTTCAATAATAATCTCATGAAAAAGACAAATAAATCCAACAGGTTTGATATTTTGTATTTTCCGCTTTTCCTCTGCAACCAGGACTGCGATTTATATCTAGAGGCCCATTCGCCCTGGTTGATGGAAAAATTCATCGCATGCCTTCGTACATAATATCATAGGTGGCAAAGTGATCGCAGGCCAGTGAAAATGAAGAAATAGCAATCTTACTGAGAGTGGGGATACCTTGCAATCATTTTCATAAACAATCTCATCTAGAATCACACAGGTTCTCTAAAAATATTCGACATGTTGAATAATTTCGCAAAGGACCAGGGCTATGATTATCCAACATTCCCAACATTTGCAGATCACAGAGACCTATGACGGCCGGTGCAAATGGGGCTTAATGTTCCCAACGTCCAAAGATCGCAGCAAACATCGTTCCTAGCGCAAATGTGGCTTTAGATCAGTCCTTGGTCGTGAGCACAGCGGGGAAAGTAGTACGGGGAAAAGTGGCCCTGGTTCAGGTGTGGCAGCTGCCGAGTAGTGTAGGAAATGGTTCAACGGGACAGGTTCAAAGTAAACAAACGGGGAAGATTGATATACCCTATAGCTTGGATGTATCAAAGTAAATTGTAATACATTTCTTCTCTCCTGAGATTTGGAAATTGGAAATTGCACATAGGGCAAATGGGGCCTTAAGGTCACACAATTTTAGTAGGTCTTTCTACAAGTAGCTGCAAACGAAACTAATCTCAATGAGGAAAATTGAAAGACAAATAACATTCATACTGTGATAATTTTTGCAAAAATGTTAAAGTGAGGATCTTGCATTCAAAACACAAACATTGTAAATATTCACATGACTCGACGGAAACAACATATTCCTTATCATTCCACATAACCAGGATCAAGCCTGGTATATGTGGCATACCCAAGAATTTTTTTAAAAAGACCAAAAATGTTACTTCCTACTCTGTAACTTTTCGTTCATTATTTGTAGGTAAAGGTCATGTATTAGAAAGTCAGCTCAGAGTGGGTCTTCTCTAGGGGAGAACTATTATCTAATGAGTGGCTTAATTTGTTGAGGTCAGAATACATTTTTACGTACCATGTCTAAAACAAGCATTTTCTTTATTTTAGGTAAAGTTGAGACTTACTAAAAAAGCACTATAATAACATCATATTTTAGAGAATTTGATACCTTACCATTAAAGAATGTTATAATAACGCTATCATAGCATGAAAGAATGTTACAAGAATGTCACAAAAACATCACAGTGCGACATCGCAATGTTAGTTTCTAAAGATGTTTTGGGTGCCATCAAAATAAAATAACAAGGACTAAAGCAGAACTAAACAGAATGTCATAATAACATTATAATAACGTCATGTTCTTGCTTGTGAATACAGTTTTACGTACCATGTCTTAAACAGGCATTACATAAAACAAGTGCCTGTATAATTTATTGTGGTTAGAATACAGTTTTACGCACCATGTCTAAAATAGGCATTGCGTAAAACGAATGGATTCACAGTTTGTTGTGGTCAATAATTCAGCGGCAGCAGCTGTCCACCGCCCCTTATCGGGGTGGGACCAGGGGCCGCGGGGAGATGGACCGATGTCTGGGCTCGGGGTCAATAAGCATTACTCAACATGTCAACTCTGTGTCAGCTGATGATTGTGGACACAGGGTTATGCTAGTTTAACTACGTAATTAACAAAATGTAGGCATGCATTTAAGGGATTATAAAGTTGTTGTACTTTGAAATAAGCCAGAGAAAATATACATGTATACAGCATCCTGTAAATGACTTGGTTAATAAATTGGGCCCCCCAAAAAACATGTCGTGTTCAGGTAACATAGGTTGGAAGAATTAGGGTAGGTAGGTCGATTTTATTTTGTTTTGTTTTTAGGGGTTTTGCTTTTTGTTTTTGCTTACCAAATGGACCTGGGCAGTGCTGGAAATAAAAAAGATACTTGGAACATCCTCTAAATCAATTTCTAGCACCAACAAATACATGCCTTAAGCATTTATATGCTATCCCATGCTCTTTCAAGCTTTTCTGGTTAATTCTTTTGGATAAAAAACACAACAATTTTCAACAATTTAATTTTAGGCCTTATGAAGATGAATCTATTGTTAATCATTTGCAAATTATTGCACCTTATTTATATCTTATATCATATATATTTTAAATTGAATATCATGTTACATTATATTTCCATCAACAGATGGCGCTGTGATTGCTCCCCAGGGCTGCTACAACGACCAAGAGATTCCATGGTTCAGAGACCTGCAGATACAACTTACTCCTATACCGGATATGGTACCGGCTCGATGTATTGAGGCCTGTAAAACAAGGGGTCACAGTTACGCAGCCGTGCAGGTAAGTTACCATATTTTGTAATTTCCAATGGGACATCCCTGCAATATTGCTTCACATTCTGTGATAGTTTATATCAAGAAATGCACAAGGAACTGTGCAAGTTGTTGCATAACAGATCTAGAAATGTTCTACAACCATTCTTATTTTTTAGTCTGTCTGTTACTTACTAAGATGGCACATAACAATTACATTATTAATTGTGAGGTTAAAACCTGACCAAATTAGAATTGATATCATAGTATTATTTTTGGTGAGGTTAAGATGAAACCAGAACTGAACATTTTAAGAATATTCTGTTTAGGTTGAAGAACATAACCAGAATGTTATAATGAAATTGCAGTGCAACGTAACAGCAGTATGTTAAAGCAACATTATTGAGAGCCATCAAAATAACTTAACAAGAACAAATACAGAACCAAACAGAACGGTGTATTAAGGCTACCATGCTAATATCATTTGAATCTTACTTTCATGTAAATTAGCCATTTGATTAAAAAATATTCGCCACTAAAAGGAAGGAATCTGGCCGCTCTTTCAAACCAGCCCACTATGAAATGCAAATGTCAAATAAGTCTTCCTACTTCAGACTGAAAATTTGTGTATGTTTCAAGTGTTATGGAAATTTATGGAAAACCTCAGGAAATGGAGCTTTTATCACAAATATTTCGTGGGGCTTACAGGGAAATAGAAGTGAAGTGGAGATTAGATTAATCTAGGCATGGTCTCCTACCTCTTCCACTAATTTACCCTATCCTTACCTCAACCTGCCCCCTTCTCTAGACTGTAGCTATGTCCAAGTCCGCCTGGTGCTCAAACTAGGACTGTTAACCAGCAACCATTTTAGGTGGGAATTCCACCCTGCATCCCAGCATACTTTTGGGCTGCTGGTTTACAACAGGTGGGACTATAAACCAGCTACTGAGCCAAGAAGCATCAAAGGGGTTCCCCATGCCATTTAAAGAGGGCCAATAAAAGAATTCCTCACAGATTGTAGGTGGCTACTAGTACCCACGGGCTCTTGTTGGTGTAAGGACCTATCATGCAAGAGATATCTAGGTCATGAAAGGACTACCCCCTTCCCCAGACCCCCTCCCTCCACCCTCTACCTGCCCAGACTTATTTTACCATCAATTATTCAGACCAAACTGAGACTGTTCTCATCAAAGGGTGAGAGTATCGACCCAGAGTGGGTTCCCATGACAACAGGGCATGTTTGTTGGACCTGTCAGTTTGATCTGAGCATAAAATCTGAGATTTTTTTCTGAGAAATGTGCCAAAATGATACATAACCCATGAGGGCCACCCATATAAAGCCTGTCAAGGAAATATAGAACCACAAGCTGTAAAGATAAAGGGTTCACAGGAGTTTTAAATGGACTAGGGGAGATTATTGATTATCCTGATTTTTAAAAAAAAAACTACTTCAATGGCCTGCCTAAAACTAACTAATGTTTATTAGCATACACTCTAGCACCAAGTAGTAAGTATAGTTTTTGGTCATGTACACTAGGTATTAAAGAGAGGAGCCAGTGAAATTTCAACTATGTTTTTTTACACTTTATATATTAGATCTACTGCTTATTTAGTAGTATGCCAATTTTCAGTGTGATTAATTGACTATTTCCTCTTAAAAATGGGCTTCGACTTTTGATAAACCTCATATCCCTCTGACCATCAGGAAAACACACATCAGTGTGTGACGTCACACAAAATGATAGTTATATTCAAATTTCAAATTTCTAAATTCCATAAAAACTAAGTTTTTTTCACATTTTCTTTTATAAGTCATTTGATTTTGTGATTTTAATCTCTTTTAGACTTATAAAGAACATTTAACATATTTCTTCTTGCATTTATTTCAGTTTTATAATTTTTCAACTGTTCTGTTTGTGACAGCACACACAGACAAATGCACTGTGCAGGGTGCATAAGGTGCAAACAAGGCAATTCAGTTTGATTCAGAAAAACATACATAAAATGAAAACTGGCAAAGATAAAAGTATAAAATTTGGTATAGTTATTTCATTGATGATGTAGATAACAGCAGTATACTAATTTAAAGACACTGGCCCCTCCCTTTAAAGGGCACTATTTAGAAGCAAATGAAGACAATAAAGTAGTTAGTTTTGGGTGTAGATTCTGGTTATAGTTGAGGGGAGTGATGAAGAGTTGAAGACAGGAGTAGTTAATGGAAACTTGTGTTTCTTCAGTCACAGGTATAACCATAGGCCTGGGTACTACACGCAACACATATGCATGTGTCCTCCTTGGTGTCCAGACTCCCACTGCCCAACATGTATGCAGCCCCCCCCCCGCCCCTGACCACTGGTCAGTGAACAAAGGGGTCAGTTTCCAGGTCAAGGAAAAGACAAAGGAATACATGTGATTAAACACTGCCTAATTGTATTTACAGTAAAGCCTTATAGTGTAGTAATATTATTCATAAAACATACATATACAGTTTTAAATAACTATGTTAAAGTGTAATATCATCTAGTAGATTTGAAAGATAGGGATTCTAAGAGTATAGGCATGACCCACCCATTTTTAGGTGTGGCAACATGCTTGAGCATATTTTACCTTATTGAAAACAGGCTATAGGCCTATTTGGTGAAGTAATATGAACTGTATTTCTTATTGTCTCTTCAAAATTACCTCGTGTCCAAAGTAATTATTTTTGAGGAATTACAGTTGAAATGCAATGATAAGTTCATGGTAACCTTCAATTTTGACATAAAAAGCCTACTATTTTAGCATCTGTAAATGATATAAACCTCCCATTCCAATATGTGAGTTTCGATAGGACAACCACCCCCAAAGAAAACCCGAAATGAGAATTCTAAAAATGAGGGGCGGCCCGCACTCCCTTACCCATAGGTTTTACCTGGAATCCTAAAGTTCCCAGAAACCATTGATATTTTCAACCTTCAAAGTAGTCTCTGGTAGTCCTGCCTTATTGCATGTCAATCAGGGAAATTCTCAACAAGTTAAAATCAATAAACCCCTGCTGACAAAGCCTGTTAAAGTTGTATGTGACTTAATGTGCTTCTCACCTATTAATGAGTGTCAGAGTGGATGTCACTGTCACAGGTATTGTGTGAGGTTTGACACCTGACCTCTCTCCTTGTGCCTGGGGGGTTGGGGGGGGGTATGGGAGGGGGAGGTGGAGGGGGAGGGGGGAGGGGGAGGGGGAGGGGAGGGGGAGGGGAGGGGGAGGGGGAGGGGGAGGTGTGGCTTGGAACCATTTCCAGAGTACTATATGGAATGCAAAGCAGAGCATATCCATATGATTGAGATGTGATTCAAGCTCATTGCTTTCTTAGACATTATACCCTCACAGCTGCCAAGCGGTGCGTATTGAGGGCAGTGTGTATTGTATGGCGGTACGTACCGCTCCTCATTGTATTTTGTATTTTTACCATATTTTGAGTATCGCTTGAGTGATAAAATAAAGAAGAACCTTAGGGAGCATCCTTGGGTGGCCATACCACCCATGGGGATTGTACAAACCTCGCCCTTCACCCTCGGTACATGACGATCCCTGCAGGTTCAGCCTACTGCCGATTGTCAGATTTTGACAAAATTGGAGTCACGTGCCTCTCCTTGACCAATCAGTTGGCCAGAAAAAATGGGCTGAACCTGCAGTTTTTCTTTGCCTACAGCTTAGCATAGCAGAATGCGAGTGGCACCCTAGCGTACGGGGAGGGGGGAGGTGCTTGAAACCCTGTTCAGACTATGGTGCAGAATGTAGATCTAGAGCAAGGTAGATCTGTATGACACTGATGTAATTCAAGTCACATCACAGGCACTGTTGTTTAAACAGTTGTTTAAGGACAATCGCGCCATTATCCAGATATTAAAAAAAATCAAAGTCCTTCAATTTTTCTGAAATCTTGCAGAAATGTTCAATAATATTTAGTTTATCATAATTGAAATTGAAAAACAGTTTACCCACAATACTTTTGTAGATAAACATGGCCAAATTAGACTAATTTTGTTGGAATTTTGTAAATTCTGAAACATGTTTTAAATAGGAAAAATTTAGTTTTTTCTGTACCTCTTTTAATTTATGATGTATAATGATATGATATACTTCTATATGATTGTGAGTGTGTTGAGTATAATATAAAATGTCAAAATTACCTGTAATGTAAATCTGTAGGTGAATTTATGGAGAAAACACATAAAAATCCATTTTTATTAATTTTAGACCTCAAAACGAATTTTCAGCTTTTCTGGCCAAGTTCATTTGGTGACCCCCTATTTTTATGGCTGGAAATAATAGCCTATAGCCTCCTCCATGATATATATTAATTTTAAGATTTTCTGAATATTCAAATTTTTTGTATGCATGCCTATTCTCAGATTTTTCTATTTTTTAAGGTTTTAATTTTGAAGATTTCAACAATAAAAATGCATATTGCCCTAAGAAATTTGTGTGACTACTCCCTAATTCAATTGCCTAAATCAGTGTCCTCCTATTACAGACTTCTAACAGCTTGAAATACTTTTTATTTGAAAATAGTATGGCATTAAGGTGGTATTTGAATTTAGTTTTAAAAACTTAATTTTCTCAAAATCACCCCACAAAGAAAGTGATTTCGCAGAAAAGTTTGCATGGTGACCTATGCATTTTTTGGTCTTTTTGGAGCATTTAGTGGTATAACTTTCATTATGGAAGATTTTGAGAAAATCTGAATACTAGATCTATAATGGCGCGATTGTCCTTAAAACAAGATGGCTCTCTATGTCACTCTGCGTGAAAAAGGCCATTTTAGGATGCTAGTCAACAAATTAGACAATCAGTAGTAGAAATTCTTCTCAAAAACTAGGAATCATCGCAGCGATTCAGATAGAACATGTATATTTCAATACTACTTATTCATAAGAAAAGAAAGTGGTGGCATTCAGATTCTATGTTCTGTCATTCCACCAAGCAACCCCCGCTCTGGTGTATGGAGCTTCTGTAGAGGATGACTACTTGAGATAAGATCATAGATGTGTCCTACATGTTACCTGTGATTCAAGTTGTGTGGATGGGAAGGCACACGGAAGCTCAGTAAATGTTTGATAAGGACATCATTCTAGTGGCAACCCCTTGTCAGTGAGGTGTCCAGAGAACAAGTAGGGATCAAATATTTAACTTGTGTAAACCCTCCCTTTGTTCAACAGGGATCGCAGGGATTGGGGTTTTACAACAGAGAGGTTTATCGTGGCATTTACTTTTAGTATGCTGATATTTGACAACATTATGGAATACCTAAACACTCAGTAAATAGAAATAAGAGACTTGAATGGTTTCTTTTAACTGTGACTGTTTCCCAAAGTTAACCATGTATTTCCTCCCGAGTAAAGGACAAGGGTCATGGTTTACAACCAGGCATGTTTTAGGCATCTTACTCTCGGAGTGGTCCACAGGTTACCTGTCTACTTTGCCACCCTTCGTTATTCAGATGTGTCAGTGGCTGACTTGGTGCAAAAAGTGCAATTATGTCCGACCTCTGTATCATGCCAGCAATACATCCTAAAGTGGATAGGTCTATTAAAGGGTGTGTAGCTTCTGTCCCCTGTGGGCAAAAGAAATTCCAAATTCCTATTAGTAAGTGCAAGAATACTCTTCACTTGTCACAGCAATAGATGGTAGAAGCCCAGCCAATGATGTGACGTTATATAACATTGCAGCAATGTTCTGGTTGGTTCTGTATTGGTTCTTGTTATGTTCTTTTGATGACTCCCAATTATGTCACTGCAACATACTGCTGTGACATTGCACTGTGACGTTATTACAATGTTCTAGATCTGGTTATGTCCTTCAATCCAAACAGAATGTTCTTATAACATTCTGTTATGGTTTGGTCTTAATCTCACCAAATAATAACATTATGACAATGTTCTGATTCAGTGAGGTCTCAACCTCTCCATCATTAGCTTACATGTTACATGCCATCTTAGTAAGTAACAAACTGACTAAAAAAGTATAGTCATCAAGTAACAGACTGACAAAAAAAGTATGGTTCTGTTGTCGCAGTTTGGCTGGGAGACTACCCCTGCAGACAGTGGCTAAGAAGCTGAATGAACTGAACATTAGGTACCTGATAAATTGTATAAATACAAATATACTGGGTTATATTTTTGTTACACATGAGGTCTATTTCCAATAATCACAAGCTACCTACCAATTTTCAGTCCACGGCAATTTACCCCATATAGCTCACACAAAGTGGGCTCTCTAATTTTGGGTTTGTCGCATGACGAGCCTGACGTGTAGTTCAGGGTACTGGGTGCAGGGCTGGGTTTGGACATTATATTCACGTGTTAGCCTGTCATTTGTGGGTTATACATAATTTATGGGTCTAGGTGACATGTGGGGTGGGAATAAGGCTAAGAGGACCGCTGGGCCCTGGCCAAGTTATCATTGAGGATCGATCAAAACAAGGAGAGATATAGGGAAGCCAAGGAATGAGGGAATTGTCAAGGGGGTTTAGATTCCTCATATTATATTCTCATCATGAATTGTTGGTCTTTCCTGGGGCAAGTCAGTTCAGCATCATGATTTCCAAATTTAACATGATTTTCTTTTATTTTTGATAATCCATGCTTAACTTATCAAGTTCACAAATATATGATGTGTATTTGGAAGAACTTCTGATGAATATGGCTTAAGCAATAAAAACAATAGTAACTCAGATTTCATAGCGAATGTCAAAACATCCAGATAGTTTACGCATAAAAGGGTTGCGCCGCAGACATCGCCCTCATCGTTGTACTTGAATAATTACATACATTACATTTTAAAGTGTTTAATTCGCTCTATGCTTATGTTTAAATTTCCTCAGTTGAAGACTTTTATGATACTGAATAACGTAGTCAAACGCAGACACCCACGTATGTTATCAAATGTTATGTATCAGACTTCTAAACTGTCAGCATTGTCAACGTACAAATAAGTAAACATAAATATACAGTCTTGAGATATTGACATTCCTATGATTGACCATCATATGAAACTATCCGAAATATGTCAGTCCGCTAAATCATATGTCTAGAATATCGTCAATACTACAGATTGGTAGTTGAGACAATGACAATGATTTTATTCACTTTTTCATTAAGAGGCATAGGAAAACTATAATCCATTAAAATACATTAAGAACAGGGGTGATATATATACAATATGAACATTTGGATGCTGTAAGTGTGAAAAAGCATCAGGGTAGCATAGCTGAGTAAGATGTACTCTTGACCATTTTACCACCTCTGTATGTGTACTAAAGTCCACGCACACAGATGGTCACGCATGCGCAGAAAAGTCATGCATGTATAACCTCAGCCCCCCTCATCACCGCCCCCCCCCCCCCCCCAAGTACTTTGAGCTGTTGAATCCCACCCCTAAAGGATAGGTGTGAATAACACCAATCAATTATCGAACTTTTTAAACTGATCCAGAAATCAATTTTCTGAGTTTATCTGTTTCCATGGCAACGTCACTTCACTGATCATTTAATCAATGAAGAGAGCTCTGGATCATAAATCATCATTTCAACTTGGAGTCTCTGAATAATCAATACAGAAATGCACTCCTGTTGCAGACTTTCAGAATTATGATTATTGTGTTCTTATTTCAACTTAACTTTCATTTATTAATCAACAGATTCTGCCCCTAACGTATGAAGGTATTGGCCTTGTGGTTTCCAAGGCTCCCTAGACAGGGATGTGAACATACAGAATGTTTTGATAATATTGCAGAACAGCACAGCATGTAATGCCCCATTCGCCGTGGTGAAAGTGGTTTGTCATAGCTCTCTGCGATCTGTGAACGTTGTCAACATTGGATTATCGTAGACCTCTGCGACTTGTTACCTTCCGAAATTATTCAACTGTTTAATAATTTCATAGATAACCTGTGCGATTCAGGGCGAGATTGGTTGTGAAAATGATCGCAGGGGAACCCCAATTCTCAGTGTGAATGCTATACGATCAATAACTCTAGCTTCCAATCATCTTTTCTCCCATGAGTTTATTTGGGAATGGATACAATAATTTTTTTCGTAGGTCTCTCCAACAGAAACATCAACCATGGCAATGGGGCTTTATTATAATGTCGCAGAATAGCTTACATGATTAGCTGCATGAATCTATGCACATCGCTTTGAATTTACTTTCAGGATTAACAATGAAATAACTGACATCACTCATAATAAGGGGTGGATCTAGGGTGAGAGTGTTCAGAGAGTAATGAATTTTCTACATACAGGACAAATTATCTTTTTTATTTGAAAAGCAGGGTAACTCACTATGAATTCCACTGGAACTCCCTTACTACACATCTGAAAGTGAATCTATCATCATTCAAGTAACTATGTAAAAGAATTACATGGTCATATCATGAATAGTCTAAACCATCAAACTGTCATACAATCATCAACATTTTTTGCTCAATTTATCTAATGGAAATTCAAGAAACATTGCATTTGTGTACAAAGAAATGGAAATAGTACAATTTCTTCGGGAACTCTGATGAGATTTTGGTAATGTTTGCATTACTAATACCTTTTTTATGGCTGCGGCTGATGGGTGACCGGGAGAGTCTGGAATATCAGGCACATTTAATATTTTTCTGCAATTTTCCAGGTGATTTTTCCAGAGATTCAGTTGAATTGCCCATTGCCCGTCACCCGAAAAGTATGCCATACCCACGGATGATAACCGGGCAATCTAATGATAATTCAGTCACACAGCGATTTTACTGGCGATTCTCCCAGTCCCCCGTCAATGGTCAAGTTGCCCCATACCCACTAGGCAACCTGACCATTGACGTGGGCAATTAATTACCCCCTTTATGATGCGTGGCAAATGTGATCAGTGAATTATATATATCTTAACGAAAGCCCCTACAGTCTTGGAGTAACTTTCACCCCCATGCCAGTAAACAACAAAATGTCTGAGGGGCCTGGTAAAAAATACACACACACTTCCCAAACAAAGCACTTTGAAGTTAGACGTTGGCAGAGTCAGGCGACTTTGCGTGATTGCAATGGTGAAAAGTCGTTGTGAATAATTGATTTAAAACTTCAAGGCAGAGCATGTCTCCCTGGACTTCAGTGTAGCTCACACCATGATTCCATGGCCATGACGCCTCATCTCTTACCTCCAGGAGCAACTCACGCCTAAAGCCATACTCACAAAGGCAGTAAAAACACTGAGAGCTTCCCTCTTTCGTGTTAAGGCCTAACTTGTATACTGACCAAGCAATATTTTCCAAACGTTGCTATTGCAGTCAGACGTTACTTCCATTTGTACCTCCATCCATTTACATATTACAAGTAAAAAAATTTCCTTCAATATTCATGAACGGTCCTAGGGTGAAATCCCCAAACTCTCTTTTGTATGCGTTATTATGTAATTTCTGATATGGAGTTCAAAATCCAAATTCAAACATATTCTCTAATCATTACAATAACATGTACACCTATGTTGGCTACTGGAAGATCTTGCTAGTAAGATGTGGTATTCGATGGAAAATAAGATAATTATATTTGACTCAGTCTTCACCCCTTTGGACCTGCTCTTAGCAGACACGAGTTGTTCACGTGCGGTCACGCATGGCTGAATCTGAGCAGCTCCTAGAGTAGGTCAGGGGGCAGTGGGGAAAGTGAGCAGTAAGTGAGACCAACAACTGGTTGGGAGTTAGCTCAGTGGTAGATCGTTGGTCTGACGTGCCAAAGGTCCCAGGTTTGGTTGGTCTGACAGTTCCCAGGTTTGGGACCTGCTGTTTGCTGCAGGTTTGAGAGCTGTTCACGCGTGGTCGTGCATGGCTGAGCAGGGGCTGAGCAACTCCTAAAGTAGGTCAGGGGTCAGAGGGGAAGGTGAGCAGTAAGTGAAGCCTGAAGGTTCTCAACTTATTCCTGACTTCGTAATGTTAAGCTTACAACTCTGGTAATGGTGCCCCCTTGGAGTGTCCATGTAGACTGTTTTGATAATTGAAATACCCACGTCAACTGATTATTTTAATATTTCCCGCATGCCAACCCAGCCAGAAGTGTGACATTATAACTTTGCAGCAATGTTCTGTATTGTGTCTTGTTAGATTATTTTGACAGCTACCAATAATGTGCTGCAATGTACTGCTGTGACATTGCACTGTAACGTAATAATAACATTCTGGTTATGTTTTTCACCTAAGCAGAATGTTCTCATGACGTTCTGTTTTAGTTCTGTCCTAACCGTTATAATAACATTCTAATTTGGTGAGGTTTCAACAACATAATTGTCTAAAACTGACTAAAAAAAGTATGGTTGCAAAATGTTTCAGTTACGCCGCAATTTTGCTGGGACATGTACACCAGATAGTAGATATTCCTGCAAGGAATCTGTTATTTTTGCCACAAAAGTGTTCAAGTCGAAAGAGTAGTGTGGCTTCCCCAAAATATTGGTGAAACTATCCTCGCCATTTAGTTGTAATTATCGTTTTCATAACATCAACAGCAAGCTCAAAACATTGGTGGAATTAACCTTATGATACGGTTGCAAAGGTATTGTAATAAGATTGTGCTGTTGCTGTGTCGCATCCATTAGGACAAGCAAATCATTTTGATACGCGGAATAGTTGCTTCACTTTGAACTTTCTGAACTTTCAGGATTATTACCAATCATTGTAGCCATTTCACTGTAGTAAAAACATGATCGATGTGTTACACAAATATTTTCCTATTTATAAATCATCTCACCCTTCACATCTTTGAATCAGAAAAACGGTCACTGAGTTTTCCCTTACATTTCCTACTGCCATAAAATTTTATGGTCCGTATCTTCTCTGAATTATCTATGAGGAAGAGACCTTTAAACTGATAAATACTTTGTTAAATAAATGAAAGTGTTTGTTTTCTTTTTCCAGTCCAAGTTCGAGTGTTTCTGTGGCGCGGCTTACGGGAAGTACGGGCTAACCGGAAGTGACGTCACGTGGTGCTCCATCCCGTGCCCTGGTGACGAGACTCAGAACTGCGGAGGTTGGGGAAAGAGTAGCGTGTATAACGTTAACGGTAAGTGACTTCATCAGAGTGACGTGATTGTTACCAGTTACATCTTCAAAGATACATCCTTGACTGGAAGAATATATGAAAATGTGGAATAATAGGTTGTCAGGATAGATATACATCAAAAGATGAGGAGTAGTTATATGCGTACATGAATGGGTGAACACAAAATAGTAACCTTATGAAAACGATAATTTCAACTTTATTGCAAGGATAGTTTCACCAATAGTGAGCAAAAGTAATTGTAATAAGAGAATTACACATATGTTAATCATACTAAGGGGTCATCCAATTATGTTCATTTTTTTTTAAATAAAATGACCCCCCCCCCACCTCTATTGCATACATACTTAAAGAAGGGCCCCTTATCTTTATCACAAATGTGTGTACGTTCTAGTACAATTCCAATGCATATTTTCGCCCAAGAGGGGTGGGGATTCTGAGATTTTGAGAATGTGCTGATATACTCAATGGAAGGCCCGTTATACTCAAACCTCTGTGCTTCCTCAGGGGAATATGGAGCCTGGAGTTACCGACAACCAGATGGGGAAAACGAGGCATGCGCAGTGCTCGATACAGCTGGCAATGACCGGAGGTTTGCTGATGAGTCCTGCTTCAACAAATACCACTACATCTGTGATATACGTAAGTAATATTAGTTTTAAAGGGAGGGGCCAGTGAAATTCAATCTTCTTTTAAGTTTCCTTCTATATCCTAGAGTTAATGCTAACAGAGAGGTACATAACAATTACATTGTTATAGATAGCTTCTTTTGACAGTTAATGAGGTCTCTCTTCTAGAAAACGTCTTGGGTACCCTGTCTCTTGAAAATGGACAACTGTGTGTGACGTCACACAAAAAAGCCGTCATTTTCAATTTTCAAAATCTTTTAAAATAATTTTTACATATGTTTTTGTGTAAATAATTCCATTTCACTGTTGTGATCACTATTAGACTCATTGACATAGAGGGGCAAAATATTATCTTGTTATTTTCTATGTTTTCTAATTTACACCTATTCAGTGTGTGACGTCACACACCAAAACATGCATAGTGCATGCTGCACCACTTGCAGACAGGGACATTCACTTTGAATTAGGAAATTGTGTGTAAAATTAAAACTGATTAAGATAATCACATGAAATTTGGCATGGTGACTACTTGAATAGTTAGGATCACGACAATAATGATAATTCATATTCACTGGCTCCTCTCTTCAAGAAGAAACCTCCATGAACTGTAAATGTAAATGTAAATGTAAATTGTTATACAATAGGTCAATAGGTTAATTACTATCCTCTTAGAAACTTACTTCCAACCAGGAACAGATAGACAAAGTTAAACTCTTACTATGAAAAGACTGTTAATATAAACATAATCATAAACTACTGGCTGTCTTCTGCTGCAGTAGGCTCTGGTGAATCTTTCCATCTCCCTAATGATAACTATAAAACTAACTGTTTCCACACAGCCACATCCTCCTGTCAGCCATCCAACACTGAATACCACACCACAAATGGGACATGCATCTACATCAGCACTGCATCAGCTTCATGGTGGGAGGCCAAGAGCGCATGCGCAGAGAGAGGTGGTTCGCTATTGACTGTAAGGACTGCGGCTAAACACAACATCATCAGGGCTCTGTTGGATATCTCCGGAGAAGACCAGGAGTACTGGACTGGTCTCACCAGGAGCAAATGGGTCTGGGATGAGACAGGTTTGTGTGTTGTGTATTGGGACATGTTAAATCATTATCCAGGGGCAGATGCAATGGGGGGTCCTGACACCCCCCCCCCTCCTTTTTGGTTGACCCCTAAACTGCAAAAAGATGGGAAATGCCGCACATGTATGTGCAAATGCACGCGGTTTCAGTTTTAAGCCTTTATGCTGACCCCGCCTTTTGAAAATCCTGTATTCACCCCTGTTATATACAATCTGCGTCAAATGCTGGAGCATTTTCTTTTTCCTGTTTCAGGTATTTGAAGGATAACTCTGTCGTTGTAAATATCTAATTTGAAATCAGGATGTTTTTTTTTAACAAGGACCATCTTTTGAGTCAACACAGAGTCAATACATGTCTCATGTATTAAGTATCAAGTGATTACCCTATGATAAAAACAGCCTCAACCATTGTAGTTTGAGAAACTTGCCACCAGAAAGAACCAACCATTGGACTCTGTGTAATGAGGCTTCTTTTAATGGTGTGTTTGCAGGTAACCCAGTATCTTTTTCCCACTGGGCCGACCGATCACCGTCCGGTCATTCCGGTCGATGTCTGACCATCACCAGTACCTCCAGGTACAAATGGGTAGACCAGGACTGCTCCTTACTGCTGCCCACCCTATGTGCCCTGCGTAAGTAACCTTTATCAGTCCTGTGACTTCCCCGTCCAAAAACAATATAGTCAAATAGGGAACAGTGGATGTTACATTTTGGTGAAGAAAATCACCAGTGAAAGAATTTGCTCATTTAGAAAAACTCGTATTAGATTACTGAAAATTCATAATGTTGATAATAAATTGCAAGAGGGTTCATGTCTTTTGTGTTTTGTTTGTGTATCCACATTTGACTATATATCCCTTATTGAGGTTGGGAGGTTTGAAGGTTTGGAAGTTTGGAGGTTTGAGCTTTCTTATTCATCTACACTGATCCAACAACAAGAATGTCTGTCTGAAACAGTTTTGTTCACATTATTATAACATGTCTCTGACCTACCCATAAACAGCAGCTTAGCAATCAGTGCCAAAATGAAGACTTCAAATCAACTGCTTACTGATGAGATGTGTAAAAAGGAAAAGACAGCTAGCCCTTATGAATCAGACAAATACGTAGCAGAACTAAGGCACTCTCAGCCCCTAATTGATTTAACTTTGTATTTAATTAGCCAGATGAAATAGTAATAATATACTAACATTAACCAATTAGTTTGATTTAAATTTAAGGTTGTCAATCCCTTCCACCATAACACTTGAATATGCGTAAACGTGTTGTGAAGGTGTTTGATCGGTGTAGATGGTTCCCTTGGTTTACCCCCGGTGGTGCGCATCCCTTAGCATGGCTTTACGGTTTGTCTCTTTGCAGCAGCCCCAACCACCTCAGAACAACCAACAACAGAACCAACAATAACAGAACAAACAACCATCTCCACAATTATAGATATAACAACAGTATCAACAAAAACAATATCAGTCCCAACATCAGTAGACCCAAACCCAGACCAAAGTACACAGAACATGTTTGAGTCCTCAACTGACATAACAACCCATAATTACCAATCAACACTTAATTCAACCTATGACTTAACAACTCAATCACTGGATGAACTGTCAGAAACCACAGTAGACCAATCAACAGAAGCCTTATCCAAGTATACTCAACCAACGACAGAGTCAACCAACATGAACATGAACCAAGAGCTTACAACAGAGTCATTAAAAGTCACAGCGAATCGCGTAAGCACAGAAAGGGCTACAGAACCTACAACAGAAAATATGTCAGAACATTCATCTTTGGATTCAACAACAGGAGATATGACCACACAGATGGGCATAGATTTAACCACAGAGTCAATATTATCAACCACAGACAATATGGCAGGACATTTGAGTACTGAATCAACTAAACCCTCCACTGGAAGTGTAGCTAAAGAATCAACTGTAATAGAAACTACAGAATCAGTGGAAAATCTTGATGATAATGCAGGAACCAATGTAACTTCTGAATACACCAGTACAGATCAAACTGATGAGACTACAGAGTATACAAGTAACCACACTGCTTCTGACATAACTACAGAAACTACGCTTAATGCACTTGAGAATACAACTGTGGATTCAACTGAACCAACATCAAAACTGGCAAGAGAAGACCCAACAACAAACTTTGAATCAGCTGGAGAGAGTACAGAATCAAGTATAGAATCAAGTACAGACTACAGTACAGATTCTAGTTCCCAGACCTCACTGGGTCCACTGACAGAGATATTATTTAGCTCTACAGCACACAACATAGTCACAACTAGTGATGTTAAGCCCATGGATAATCTTAATCTTTCAGAAGGGGTAACAACTGAGTCTGAAAAAAGTCCAGTCATAGTCATGACCTCAACATCATCATCTCAAACAACATTTATGGATACTTCTTCCAACACTGCTGAATCGACATATGAAACCTCTTCGGATAATATGGTTTATGATATAACAACTGAGGCAAAGAATGAGACCGATGATGATAATTCATCAGACACATCTCAAATTGATACCTCTAACCCAGCCAGTTTCCCCTCTAGTTCACTTCAGCCTCATGTTTCTTCATCTCTAGCATGGACACCAGAAATGACATCAGAGCAGGATATGTTAAAGGAGCCAACATCAGAAGAAATGACTTCACTGTCTCAGGATGGATTCAGAACTGGGACTGACAGTACCTCTGGTAGATCTGAAACAAGTATCGTCCCAGAGAGTACATTCTCTGACAACTATAGTGACACTGCTGTGACATCATCTCCATATCCAGGTACTTCACCATTCAACACTTCAAATAATCTGAGCTACTTACCAGGAGTGGGTAGGTACCACTACATACAGATAATAACAAGTTTACATTTTATTTCCTGCCTGACAAGCTGGTACATTTGATCTGTTCTTCTTCTATGAAAAATAAGAACAAAGTATTCTGATTCTATATTAAAGGAAAATTCCACCATATACTTGTGACAAATCTTTGTTGAACAAAGCCTACTTTTGAGAACTTATTCCTTACTGTTGGAGGGAAATGGATCATGTGTACCAGCTTTCAATAGTCGAAATCCAGTTTTAACCCATGCACACCCTGCCTTCCACTGTTTCATCCTTAGTTATTGTAGTTGGCACCTTGTAATGGTAGTTTTGTCCCAGTCCCAATCCCACTGTGTTTGTTTATTTTTGGTCAAATACACCTCAAAGAAGTGTGTACAATACACCATGTATGACAATCTCTTATGACAATTATTAGAGTCTATTTATCACCTAAATCAGGTATTTTAATTTGTTATATATTTACATATGGTGTGATACTTTACTTACATTTTCTAAAATTAAAAAAAGGTACCTTGCTGCCTTTACATCATTTTATACCTACAATTATCCCATTCAAATAATAAAGTGTAAAACATATCTGCCTTATACATTATTATGAATACATTGTCATATCTTTATAGAATATCCTACAACTACAGATTATAAAGCAACAACACCACCAAAGGAGGTAAAGACAACTAGTAGCAGAGGAGCAACAAACTTCAACATCACGAGCGGTCGGCCAAGGCCACAACCAACACCAACCTACATCACCAACTCTCCAATCCTGTCCACTTTGTTGTCCAATGATTATACAAAGGACAATTTAGCTGATGATGTCACAACTGACATGTTTGGAGATGTTACATCACCCAACGACACAAACAGCACATTCATCCCAGGGGCAGGTCCGACCAAAGACGACGACAAGAGTGGGTGGTCAACATTTGATATCGGTGAGTCAAAATAGTTTCACCAGTAGAAAATGTAAATCTATATATATATGCCCTGTATGTATTCTGACAAGAAGAACCTTCAATAGCTATGCTCAGTATAAAGCTAGGTAGTAGATTCTTAAAAAGTCATGTTAACATCATTAGTTTTAAACAGGGAGCTTATTAGAAGATAACTTGACTATGTGTAGGTGCAAAAATATCTTCAAATATTTAAAATCATTTTTGGTGTTGGAGAAATTTGAATTATCATGAAAATATCGCCAACTAATGATAACCATGTCTATTTAAAGTGGTTGCTGACTGTTCCGATACATTTTGTCTTCTTCTTAGCCCTGTTAATGGGGGTTATCATTGGAACTTGGATTAGTTATCTTTGGATATTTTTCATACAACCTAGGTCATGAAAAATCGCTTGGTTTCACAGGGGTGGGATGAAAGAAGTATGTTTCTTTCCTATCTTTTTTGCTCTAAAAACTCATTCCATGTCCTCTCTGTTTTCAGTGGTGGTGGCCGGACTGGTGGCACTCGCCCTTGGACTGGTCACATCCATGGTAGTGTTTCTTTCCTGTAAGAAGAGCGCTCGGTAGGTCTGCGGCACGGTGCCGCCACCTAGTGCATGCTCGTAGAACTAAAGCCTGCACGCAAAGCCTGGTGGTGGGGAGGCAACCGGTGAAGGAGGAAATATTTCTTGGTCACTGGGTACCACCCTTAGGTTATCTGTATACGCACCGGAAACTTTTCCACTGGTTTCTGGCATGGTGCAGCGATAAACTACAGCTGGTACCCAGCAGCCCAGAAATGTGTTTTTATCTTGCTACTAACGTGACAAGCCGCATTGATTTTGTTTGATGACTTTGATTTCGCAATTGTTAGTCAGAGTCATCATTTACAGAAAAAGCAGACACATTTGGCACTCGTTTGTTTGGGTTTGCGATTCATAATCTGTGACAATATGCATTTTGTTGGTGTTATGTTGCATCATGTTGATATTGTCATGGTTGTGTTTATCAATGTTGGCTGTGATAATGTTTTGCAAAATTGGTATTCAGTGAATGTTGCCTGTTCCTGTGTACAATGTCCCAGGGTTGACCTTCAGCTCTTAAGGAATTTACTAAAAATCACCTCTTCTGTTTTTGAGATGCCCTCCATTGTTCCATGAATCATGGTTGCGCAAAGCCTATATGAGCAAAAATCTACCCGAGGCCAGGAATTTTAGAAATATGAATCATTAAGTTAACGTTTAACACAAACTACATTTGTAATTGATATAGATGTTCCAGAAGGTAACCATAAGATGGCATGTGTATGGCTTCCGTACTAGAATGAGATATACTCTTTTGACCAACATGGTCCTTATATATATATTATGTTGCCTGCATGTTGATCCCCTGAGCCAAGATTGACCCTAGCTATAGATCTCTGTGTCCTTTGGTGGTCAGTAATTCTTAACTCCTGGTGGCTTTATTAATCTTATATAGTAATACCAAAAGTGCATGAGTATTCTACATGACCTCTTTATCCTGACTGAAGATAAGTGTATTTTAGCATGTATCTACTTAATTTTCATTTGAATTATTTATGGGTAATCTATTGTTCACCAACTTTAAGTGTATATATTATTTAGCATTAGCTTAATGTAGTATCATTTATGCATCTATCTATAAGGCTGCATAAAGACATGATATTATGCTTTCAACGTTGTAATCAATGCATAATATTCTTTTTCTATTTTCTTCCCCTCATTTTGGCAAAGTTCATTCTAATAAATTTCTTTGATGAATGCCAATTATTCTAGCCTGATATTTACCATTTTTGTAGGGTATCAATTCACTAAAATCACTAACATATTAACACTGATTGCTCACAATAACATCATAAATGTTGATTTAAACAACTCACAGCAGCCAATGCTTTTAGAATGCTAACACTTACTCACAACACTAAATCACAACTAAGAATCAAACAGTTAGATATTGCTTTTGTATGGGAAAAATCATGATTATATTCTAATATATTTTTCCAGTCGCTGCGGAAGTAAGTCAAACAAGCCCCCCTCGGCAGCAGGAGGCAGTGGTGGACCCGCAGCTTCCGGAAATGGCAGCATCCATAATGGCCTCGTTCTGGGAGTTAACGGGAAGTCTGGAACCAAGAGGCGGAAGTCAGGCTCAGTACGTTATGCAGTAGAGGAGGATAATGCAGAGGACCATGACCTGGCCATCCGAGATGACCTCAATGGTAAGAATTAGGCAATAGTAAAGCGCATCCCAGAATGTGTGTGTCCAAGGGGGATGACAATGGTTGGACAACATACACTGTATAAGCCATCTCCTTTTAAGTTATGTCACTGGAATATTGGCAAGTCTTTCTAAACCCTTAATCTGTGCTTAAATACTATGACTTCTTTAAGTTTGATCAATTGACAGATTTACAGATTTGTCAGCCAAACAACATGCAGTATTTCAGGCAAGTAAAGGGTTGAACATTGCAGGTTTGGTTGACATGCTATGGTACTGGTTCTAATGGGAAAAGGTTAACATATTTAGAAGTTATTTGTCAACCAAATTGTCATGCATGACTATTTTTTGTTACATCCTGCCGTCTGTGGGGATAAACCAGGAATCAATTGTGATGATATATGATGGTTACCTTAAATTCTGATATAAACTAGGATGTCCTCCAAAATGCATTCTGGGAAATCTGTTGACAAGTCCATTTACCTAACAAGGAGTATGTAATTACAATTTTTCCAACCATGGATACAAAATCCTATGTAAAAATGCATTTTACAGTTCAGCTATATATACACAGTGTATATATATATATATATATATATATATATATATAATAACGATGACTATGCAGTGAATCATATAAGGCTATCTTGTGAATCACTCTGCTTTGTGCAAAGTCAGATGTTTTGGGGACTTTTCAATGCAGGAAAACCTGACAGCAAATTCATTTATTTTATTAATTCTTTTGCACTATGACAATGAATGATATTAGTTTGTGTGCTCACCAATAATTTGTTGATACTATAAATGTTTCTCTTTCAGTGGGCATCACAGATTTGAAGAAGGGGAAAGGAGGAAAGACCAAACGTTCAGGAAGTCTTCCTTCAACAGGACCCTGGCCCTCTATACCCCGGACAGGAGCCCCCGGACCCCCTGGACCCCTTTCCCATTGGTCCACACTGCCCAGGTACTATTATGGGATGGATGACTATGCCTATGCTAATGGATCCTATGACAATAACCTTGACCTTTCTGAACCGGAAGTGGTCCAGAAGCCATTGCCACTGAGACAGGAAGTCTACTTCCGTATGTCGCAGGTCTTTGCAGACCCAAAACAGGAAGGAAAGGAACCTCAAACATCTGATACCCCAAATGGGGTCTCATCTCCAAACACAACCCAGGTTCTGGACCCAAATGGTCTGTGCAGCCCGTCATCGCCATTTTACGAAACATCCGCTTATGACTCATCGCGATATTACGATGCCTTCGACCCTAACCAGAACACATACAGTGCCACGTTTCCACGCACAGGTCATGGGCAGAATAATAGAGGAGACCAGAACAATGGCCAAGGGGATGGTCAGGGACAAAAAAATATTTCCAAGGAACCCTTGCAGCCAAATGGTGTTGGCAACCGACTTTACACTCCGGCGCCTGCTCCGAGGGGCGCTCCACACTATGGGCGGAGGAGGGCAGGCCATACAGCCCATAGTCCACACTGGGATCCTTCTGAGAGTGGTGATAGGAGACAGGACTCTATACATGACCCACATGTAACTGACCACCCTGCTTCCCCTATGACAAACTCTACTGCAGATTCCGGGGTAGCGCGCACAGCCTCTGATGCTGCTGTCTATGCACAGAACAATGGGCTGCAGGGGGGCAGTGGACATACTGTAATACCCTCACAGCCTGCAGGTGCAGTGCAGGACAGAACTTCCAAGGTTTTCCCCCAGAAACCACCCCGTGGACCTGAAATAATGGTCCCAGCCCCACCCCGGGTCCCTAACCAGCCCCAGCCCACCCGCCGCGCCCCGCCCGCGCCCCCACCTAGGAGCAGCAGTCGGAACCAAGATGGTGGTGGCGGGGTGGATCTTGCACAAAAACAAAATGGCTGCCAACCAGAACCACATGTTGAAAGAAGCCGAGTCTTCCTGCATAACGCCGAGGAGGGGATCACGTGGTGCTGAACAAAGTCACGTGACTGTAATCTCGCTGGCCCGAGGTTTGCCTGCTATATGGAAAAGTGTGACGTCATAACTGCTGCTTAGTCGACTAAATAGACAAGTCAGGGGCGGATCCAGGAATTCAAGAAAGGGGGGTGCCTATATTAAAAAAGTCCCCGTGCACTTTCCAGGGGCACCAATTTTACATTAAAAAGTGTGATATTGACCCCAAAAAAATGGTAGCACACGGCCCTTGTGACCCCCCTCCTTCCCAACCTGGATCCATCCCTGCAAGATGTGGAAACCATGCTGTTGAATGCAATTTGTTTGTGTTGAATGATTACCTAAAAGGTTAATTATCTAATGTATATGAATATTCCTCAGGCTTCAAATATATTTGTTACAGTGCCTGTGATGTGTGCAATATGTTAATGTCAGTAAAACTACATTGTATTTGTTGGTTTATCCTCTATAAAGATTGCAAGGCATGAATATAGTAGGCACAAAAAGAGGAAATGAACCTTGTATGCTCAGATTGTTCTTTTGATTGTGCTTACCAGAGTTTTGTCTGAAGACCCTAAACTACATTGAGGTACATTAATTCAGTTTTGTAATATCATAAGTATAGAATTTTCACACAATTCACATTTCTTGGCATTAGGGAGGGCACTTACAAGGACATTAAAGCATAATATCTTTAAAGATTAAGATAAAGGGTCCTCTTTTCCTGCATTTTCTAAACAGATAAAATATTTTCATGAATTTCCTATTCACTACGCAACTTGAAGATCTCAAAAATGGCCATATAGATACATTGCCAGAAATATAATGTTAATTCTTTCTTGTTAGGCATGAATCCATGAAATTAAGTGTATAAGTAATGCAAGTACATATATATAAACTGTGTGTAACATTTTGCTGTCACTCATATAGACTCGCTGCATTTGTTCTTTAAAGGTAAATTTACTTCAGCAGAACCTTCAGTTGGTTTTCAACTTGTAAATGAATTCGATGAAATCTAAGTCAAACAACAGTGGCATTTTCTAATCTAAATAAAACAAGGCATTTTCTAGAATATTAAAGGTTTTTGCATGGGTGTTACTTCTTAGGAGCATAGCCACTATGCGAGCCTCGGTGAACATAGAGGATGAGGTGCTGTGAACTAACTAGCATCCCAGGCAAGCAGTGACGTAACAAGCATGTTCTGCAACCGTACTCTTTTGGTAAGTCTGTAACCTGTCCAGTTTTCATGTAACTGTTACATTGTTTTAGGTAGAGTTGGGCCTTACTAAAAACGAATGTTATAATACCATTATATTTTGGTGAAGCTGAGGCATTACCAATAAAGAATATTATAATAACGTTATTATAATGTGAAAGAACATAACAAGAATGCCACAATAACGTTATAGTGAGACGTCGCTATGTTAGGTTCTAAAGGTGTTTTTAGGTGCCATTTAAAGAATGTAACAAAAACCAACGTAGAGCTTAACAGAACGTTTTTATGGTTTTTTTATTAGCAAAATCATCATCAGGGCATACCCTGATCTTCCTGACAATACATGAAAATCAGTGCATAGTGAAAATTAATCAAACAGTGAATTTGTAGAATATGGACCAGGTAGGAAAAAGAGAACATCAAAATTTGAAATTTAAGTTGCAGCATTTTTAAATCAATTTTACATATGTTTGAAACACTTTTTTCAAATTCATTTTGAAATGCTGTATGTTCCCACCCTCTTGAATATAAACAGGCAAATTGTCCCATAACTGGTGCAACATTAAATAACATCATATTCTTGCTTGGGATGGTTCACTGTTATTAACATCCTCTATCAGAAGAGGGAGTGGACCATATCCCATAGTGGAAAAAAGGTGGACTACTGTAGAATAATCCACTCTTTTCCTTGCCTCTGATTGGTTAATTCTGTGGCATCATTAGCAAAAACAAGAAATGCTGTGGTACGCCCTGTCTCGTGTATGCCTGCTCCTGTCAATCTGATCTCGCTGAACAATTTTGTGTGAACCATTTAAATTTTCTGCATGAACAGTATACAACAAAGTTGTATTTAAACATTAAAGTTTCGCAAAACAATGTCCTGAGTTGTGATTTCTTCATGCAAATCTGGGCGTAAGAGGTGTAATCAGTTACTATGCTAGAGATAAGTAAAACAAAGGTCTATACACCTTCCTCATTTAGGTGGCGCCTCCTAGTATATTACATTTGAAACATTTTTTTAAGGAATCCCTATCGTTAAGGTATTGGAAGTGATGTGACCAAAACAATTTTGTAATGGAATTCCTATCGTTAAGGCATAGGAAGTGATGTGACCAAAACTTTTTTTTAGGGAATTCCTATCGTTAAGGTATGGGAAGTGATGTGACCAAAACATTTTTTTAGGGAATTCCTATCGTTAAGGTATAGGAAGTGGTGTGACCAAAACATTTTTTAAGGGAATTTCTATCGTTAAGGTATAGGAAGTGATGTGACCAAAACATATTTTTTAGGGAATTCCTATCATTAACATATAGGAGGTGATGTGACCAAAACATTTTTTTTAGGGAATTCCTATTGTTAAGGTATAGGAAGTGATGTGACCAAAACATTTTTTTTAGGGAATTCCTATTGTTAAGGTATAGGAAGTGATGTGACCAAAACATTTTTAGGGAGCTCCTATCAATAAGGGAAGTGATGTGACCTAGGTACCAAAAGCCCCAAAAGTTGACAGACAGATGGACTGCGCAGGTTTGTGTGAAACATGTATAACTTTGTGATCTAGCGCTACACTATATTTCCAATCGAATGAGATGAAGCCTCTTTCATAAACTGCCTAAAAATCTCAAGTAAGCATACCTTCAACTTGGTTATCAATTCCAAATTTAAGTTGTGTGTCATATGATTTTGACCAAAATGGTAGTTTTTCTATAATTATTGCTCATGAATATTAATAGTGACGATAGCAAACGATATGCAAAAAGATCAGGAAAAACTCACCTTTCACATGACTTATGCCATGGTATTATAGCTTACGTAGTTTGTGGGAAAGAAGGAAATAACATGTTTTTTATTGACTGCTAATAAAGCACAAAACGTGTAATTAGACAGTGTTTGCATACCTACATTCTTCAGAACCATCTTGATTCATGGTCCCTAGGATGCCAGAAGATGAGGAAAAAATCAAGAAAATCCGAGGGGCCCACCATGTAGGGTAAATCCTTATCTTAACTGAATTCAGGATTCGGCTCTTGGACTATTAGGGCTTTTGGTAGCTGGCTCTCTTTACTTTATATAGGTTACTATAGAGATACTCAATATAAATTGTGTCGAATTTAGTTCACCAGGACGATGCAACTTTATTAAAAACATGGTGTATAATCCGAGTGCAAGAGGCATTCAGATACTTATCCTAATAGAACAGCTACATTCACCCTTGATAAGCCCCGTACCCACTAGGCGACTTCACCGTCGCCGAGCGCCGAGTGACTGGGAGAATTGGCAGTGAAATCACCGGGCGCTAGGATCGCCCAGCGACGCCCTGTGGGTATGGTGAGTATTCTAGGCGACGTGCGACGGGAAAATCCCCGAAAAAACGTCAGGAAAATATCAAACTTCCCTGATATTCCCATCACCCAGCGACGACAATGCCAATTTTCCCCGTCGCTCGTCACTCGTTGCCTGCAAGATCGCTAAGTGGGATTGGGCTTTACTCTAACTGTGTTCCAGTTTGTGTAGTGATTTACTTTTGTTTTCATACTCATAAAACATTTCATATTTCTACTGAGAACATTTTAAACCAGAGCCTATTTCTCTTCTAGCTCAAGAGGTCCAATTGCATTGAGTGCGATAGGGTAAAAATCACTGAATATTGTATGAATATGTGTGTGTTCAGAATCAAAATTCACATTCATATACAGAATTGAACCGTGATATGCTAAGTGTCTTACTAAATATTAAAGAAAATCCCATTGATAATGTCCCAAATTTGACTTCGTGTTTATTTATGAGTGATATTTTGCTTTAAATTAATTTAGGACCCATGGAAGAGTAAAGGATAAACAAACTACTTAATTCATTTTCTTATGTACATATTTATTAAGTATAATAACATCACATTTGTTAAAGAACCATCTGATGAAAGTTACTGTCAGTATTGAGAATACCCTATGACTATGATTATAACAATATTACGTAATTCTAACAATAAAGAAACAGGTAAAAGAAGACCTATTGCAACGGTAACTTACAGAAAAACAAAATTTAATGCCAATAGAACATACATTTAAGTTTTTCTATACTATACTTTACAAAAGCACTTCTGATTCTACCATTGGATGATACATGTTTGAAGTGATGCAAGTTTGTTTTTCTATCACAATTCCTCAAGAAAACATTTGAATAAATAAATATGCAGGAAACACAACCCCTTGATAAGTAAAAAACATGGCATGCAATATATTCTTGTTTATATTTGTCTTAATAACTATGGAATGAGTATTATGTTTGACATAGAAAGCTTATTGCAGGCCTACATATAGGTAATGCTCTAAACATACAAAATATGATATAATCCCTTTTGCCTAATCTAACCTACAAGCATCAATATAATGGTTATTTTATGAGTAAAATGATTATATGAATAGCACACATGGTTCTATAAAATATGATACAACATTAGTATAGACGATGAATGAGATACAATATAAATGAAATAGTAATATCTACAAGAGTCATATGAAATAGTCATATCTACAAGAGTCAGTTTTATTGGTTAAATCAGTCCTGAAGGAAAAATAATATCTAAGAAGAAGATTAAATTGATAACCTGAATTTCACTACATGATTTTGTGAGTTCTAAAAAAAATGTAGTGAATATACTATGGCAATTGCAATTATTGCATTCCTGATAATCAAAGATGTGTACATGCATCATTTTCAGTGATCTTTTTCCCACTAGAACATTTCCAGAATGGTTATTAGAACACTCGTTGATTTTGCAGCATTTATCACGTATTAGATATTTTCATAATTCAATCACAAGATTAAGAAAGGACACCCAAATTCATGCAGTGGAATTCAGACCTAAGGCACACTATTTCATAGTGAATATAAATATACCTCTAAGACGTAAGCTACTTTGAGCAAGCGCCTTAAAAGTTTTGCCAAGTTCAATCTATTTTGGCTAACCATGTATCTTGATTATAACATTGGTCCTTTAATTCTCTAGCTGTCAATACCAATTGGTGGATGACGTTAAACCATCAATTGCCAACCAAGAATCTAAAACCAGGGAGTTCAGGTTTGATACTATACCTGAATCTCCAATGAGATCACAGAAATTCAAGCTAACATTAATTTTGGCACAGAAGACTAACATTTTCTGACATTATAGCAGGCAACAATCTAAAAGGTGATGCAGCCTGCACAAAAACATATTCACAGCCTGCAATAATCTCAGAAGCCATGACAGTCTTATAAAACAAGTTGTCATAGAAACTTTATATAAGACTTGTTTCACATGCCTCAATCTTAGTAAACAAATTTGTCATGGAAATGTAGTGTTCATAGAAACACATCAAAGATGGGTTTTTTTCCAATTTATGAGAAAAGCTGTTAACAAGAACATAATAGTTAAGGGAACAGTCTAAATCTTCTTGCTTACACATTGAAAGACTGCACTTGGTTTGATATTTTTCCCAAAAATTAATCTGAATAAACTAGTAGATTCTTATTTTAGGGAGACCTTTGTTCAGTTATAATTGACCTGGCATCAACAAACTTCTAAAAGATCTTGAAACTGCTTCAATATATTTAAGATCAGCGTTTCCCCATTACCTTCTCAAAGCTGATTTTTGTCCAGACATTGCCCAAAATAGGTTTCCATGCATCTGCCATGTGTAATCAGTCATAAGCCATAGGTCATAGCTCATAGCCATGGCTCTAGCAGCAAACTCTAACAGATAATTGGTAGAAAATGATCTGTTGACGCATGGCAGACGACCTATGATGTATGATAAACAATGAGCATTAAAAAAATTATCCCTACAAACATCATGGGTGACATCTTTTGAAACCTGTTTCCAAGGCTACCTCCTTGAGTACCACTACATCTTTGGTTGCTATGGTTACTCAGTCATACTGATGCGGGTGCCATCCAGGCTTATAGCCATGTTTGACGTGTCTCGTGACATCATGCGTCGCGAGCCACGTGACGTCATGGAGGCCCCCATGGTAGCATCACCTGATGTCATCGCTCCATTCTCATATGTCTTGGACCTGCTGCTGTATTTGACACTGTTACGAGGTTCCATTACACCATAGGTTGTCTGGGCTCCACCTGCAGGAAAAGTGAGGTTATAGTGAGTATGAGTTTTTGAGTTAGTGAGTGATTGATTTTTTATGTTGCACGATCAACCAGGGTCATGTTTCATGGCAAAAACAAGATAGAACGAATTCTGACTTGTTTTGACTTGGTCATTCTTTGCATGGTGATTGTATCTATGAGATGAGGGTGACAGGACGGGCAAACAGCAGGGGATCAAAACCTGAAAAATCATTTTTGCTGTAACTTGTCCCTTAGTGTACCCAGACACCAACCGGGAATTGAACCCAATGAACCACTTGGTCAGTGCTAGGTCCCATCCTATTTTTGCTTTTTATGATCAGCAGGGGCTACTGGGGGCCTATATTCTTCCCAGGAGCAAAAGCCCCACTCTGGTAACCCCACGGGGGATGAGTCTTTGTTCTGAGAGTATGTCAACCATGTCAAGATTATCAAAACTGTGTCTTGGATTTATTTCTGGACAGAATTGCCACCTGGGATTTGATTTACTATGAAGAAGTTAGTCACCTTTAGGTAAGATGAAGAATGTCAAATTTCAATGAAATAATGCAATATATATAATGGTGTCAGGACAAGTGTAAAAACCACTGATGCCCCAGGGTCTGCTTCCTGAGTATACTCAGGGTATACTAAGGAACAACCAATCAGAGGGCAGCATTCCTTTTGGATATTTTCCTATGCACAGAGCCATGTCACCCTACCAGAGGTGGGCTAGAATACCCAGGGTACATAGCAGATAAAAGAGGGTTGAATGCCCGGGGTATTGAGAGGTTTTGTCATCATAGCAGGAGCAAAGAAGGTATAGAAAAAATAAATAGAGGTGGAGTTTAATGCCCAGGGTATGAGGAGGGTATATAGGGGATAGAATACCCAGGGTACAGTGTGGGTACTGGGGATAGAATACCCAGGGTATGCAGGGATAAACCGTTAGCATACTCAGGGTATGCATGCAGGGGGTTTAAGGGGTAGAATTTCCCATTAAACAAATATAAAAATGACACTATAAAATTATAAATAAACATATCTTGTGGAAATGCTTGCAGTGAGAATGGCTTTTTAGATTAAAGTAATAATAATCTGTAATGTTTGTGACTCGGGGGCTCACCTGTAAAGGACAAGTAGGCGTGATCCTCTCCTCCATCTGACACCGTCTTGGTTTTCGTCAACGTGGCAGCATCAATGACTAGGCCAGCTGAAACAAAATAAAATAGGTTAGCTTCATTATTTTGCCTGTATGCATTGTCAGGACTAGACTCACATGCATATAAAGGTCGGTTGTCATAGGTGTAGTCCTCCATCTAGTAATACTGGTTTTACTAATATAAGAAGACCCACAGATGGTGTTCAAGTGTGGCCATATGATGCAGAGGGGTTTGTCACAACCTGAGGGCGAAGCGCGAGGGCCATACAATCCCCATGGGTCTTACAGGGTCTTCCATATTTTATCACCCAAGCAAAATACAAAATAATGTTTAAATCCTAGGATTCAAGGGGCGATACATACAGCCACTAACTACACACCACCCCTTGTATGTACTGCTTCTTGGCCATGTGGGTGATAAAGAACCAGCATGTTAGCAGACAGGTAGTGATTGTATTGTTTTAATGGTACTCACATGAAGGTGGGTTGTCGTAGGTGTAGTTCTCCTTCTCGTAGTATTGGTTGTACGGTACCAGTACATTAGCCGATAGGTAGTCTGCCTTGTCTGGGTGTACAACCTGGGACTTACTGAAACATGAAAGGTTGATTGGTTATTAGTTTCTTTACGCCCACATTAACCAGTGAGAGATTCAGCTTTTTGAAAAGGTGGGGGCACACTTATAAAAATGGGGTCAGCAACCAGGTAAATCACTAAGTGGAAACACCTTTTCTAGTCATTTTTTTACCAGTTCTAATGGAAAATGTTCAGAATCTAGTGTAGTTGCTCATTGCCTTCCTGCTTTGAGTTTGATAATAGTACTTTATGCAAGTTAAAAATATAGCGGATTTAGTCCCACTTGGTAGCCACTGGACCACCCCTCCACTTGTTTATATTTGAATGTGTTCATTCAGTCGCCTTGAAATGTCAGAAATGTCGGAGACACAAAAATACACCTTTAAATTTCTGTAAATGGGGCCATTGAGGCATGATAAAGTTATTGGAAATGTTACCTTTACAGGACCTTCCCAAAACCTTTTCAGGTGACTTATAAAATTCATCAAAGATCTTGCAAAGTTATTGGAAAGGTGACATATACTATGCCTTTAATAAACTTCAGTGACCCCGTTTATATAATAAAGGGTCTTAAAGGTCTTAAAATTTCCCACAGTATATAAACATTATATATGTGGAATTATAGTACTTAGGGGCTCTTCAATAATCAGTCATCTTCATCATAAATATAAACATTATGCTCTAACTATTGAATCACAACTTACGTGTTGCCCTTCTTCTTGTGGTAGCAGGCGATAATTCCGATAATGATTCCAACGATGACCAGACCAACCAGCAACACAATCACCACTAAGATAAAAGGAAAATTAATCAAAAAGTAAATATTAAATTTAAAATTACTCAGGATTACACTTTCAGACTGATCAACAATTACCACTTCAATAAAAGTTATATATATAGAGAGAGAAAGAGATATTTCAAAAAGTAGATATTATATTCAAGACTATACTTTCAAGTTTTATCATCACAATTATGAAAACCATGTTATGGTGACCATGCTTGAGAGCTTGAAACTTTATAATTAATAAAAAGGTCATTGAAAAATGAATTTATAGATATTTTCTATATTCAAGAAATTTATAAAGCTCTATAATTCTTAGGCTTCCCAAAAAGTTACAACACTAGAAATTATCAGGGGCCAGTGTACTTGTTTCTAAGTCATGTTTTCTCTTTTAATGCTACATTACATGGTTATTACAAAGATTTGACATCATCATCTAAAAAGGGTCCCAGTAAATATTTTTAAAAAGAAAAAAGAAAACGGAGAGGGGTTGATCCAGAATCTTGTTGCTTCAAACACATAGCTAGTTTCCCTCCTCCCACCTTATGTTGAACAGTTTGCAATACTCTATAATTCAAACAAGTCAATGGTATTAACATGAAGAAATGATCAACCAAAAGAATTTTTTATCACCTATTTCAGAAAGTTTTTTTACACTTTATTTAATTGCAAGGGTCAGATCAAGGGCTGTGACGGGTGTGGGACAGTGTAGTGCGTAAGGTCCTCGCTTAGCATGTGGCCAGACCAGGTTCGAGCCCAGGCAGGGTTTGTCTACGACATTGTCTTGCCTTGCCGTCATTCTAACCAACATAGATTCAAACACAGTACTTTATACAAGACTAAAACCATCAGTTAGTCCTAATATAGCTGAAAAATTGCTGATGGACTTTAAACTCCACCAATCATCATCAAGGGTTGTGATAGTTTTTGAATCTATGAGAAGGTAGAGACCATACCCCTACACTGCATTTAAGCAGACAACTCTTCCCCCTGTCAAAATAAAGTAATGACTGTTGGCTACCTATGCTGCCATCTGTGGCTTAAACTAGAACTAACCCAATTAACATAAATTAACATAAAAGGTGTCTCCAAATCGTGGAAGATTTTGCAACAAAAAATTGAACATGAAATTGATAGCATCTGTCCAATGAAAGAAATCAAAATTAAAAAAATGAAACAGGAATGGGTTTCGAATGAACTTTTAGAACGAATCTATGAAAAAGATCAATTGAAAAGTCTAGCTAGACGATCTGGAAAGAATGAAGACAGAATTTTGGCAAATAGAGCCAGGAACGATGTAAATGCTTTGGTGAAAAATGCAAAAGCGAATTATATTCGGGACTCACTTGACAACTGTGGCAATAACTATAAAAAATTTTGGGGTAATATAAAAAAGGTGTTACCTGATAGTTAAAGTAACTCAAAATTGTCGGTTGTCAATGAGGAGTCCGGAGAATATGTATCGGATGAGAATGTACCTGATTACATTAATGATTTTTTCTCTAGTATTGGTCCATCCTTGGGCAAAAATTTGAAAGGTAATTGGCCACCGATTGATCAGGGTTTGTATGATCAATTCGAATTTGAGATTATTGACTTGGATATGGTGATTTCTTTAGTGAAAGAAATTGATTTGTCTAAATCTGCTATCAACACCTTGTCGACGAGAATATTGAAATTGGCCTTTGAAGCAGTACCTCAATGTTTGTTACATATTTTTAATAGATCAATTTTACTAGGGATTTTTCCAGATAGCTGGAAGAAAGCGGTAGTAATTCCATTAGACAAGGGAGGTCACAAAAAAACTTTGAATAATCTTAGACCAGTTTCATTGTTGCTGCTTCCGGGTAAACTTTTGGAAAAAATTGTTTATAAACTAACTTTTGCATATCTTGAACGGCTGGTTATTTTGTCCGAAGCTCAAGGGGGTTTTAGACCCGACCATTCAACTATTTCAACTGTGTCCTGTGTGACGGATATCATTAATGATAATTCTGATAAAGGTCGGGCCTCTTTGGTTACTTATGTGGATCTGAGCAAGGCCTTCGATACTATTGATCACCAAATTTTTTTAAGAAAGTTAAAATATTTGGGCTTTGGCAAATCTGCATTGAAGTGGTATTCTAATTATCTAACTAATAGAACTCAGAGAGTTATGGTGAACAATGGTATGTCGAAGAGTAAACCGCTGTTATGTGGGGTGCCACAGGGTAGTCAAATTGGCCCACTTGCATTTCTGATGTATATAAATGATGTGTCAAAACTAATTAAAAAATGCGGCATCGCCTTATATGCTGATGATACGGTTTTGATTAGTAGTGCCAATTCTGAGAAAGAAATGGTTGACAATATGCAGTATGATATATCTGCATTTGAATTATGGTGCAACAAGAATAAACTTTTAGTTAACTCTAAGAAAACCAAGTTGATGATTTTTGGCCCAAAATCAATCACCAAAAAAATGGCAAAACCAGTGGTACATATGAGTAATGTAAATTTGGAAATAGTCGATCATTACAAGTATTTGGGAGTTACCCTGGACAGCGAACTCACATTTGACTTGCATTTATCAAATATAATATCAAAGATCACTAGTAAAGGGTTTCTACTAAGAAAAATCCGATCATATTTATCAATTGATGCCAGTCTTGCGGTTTATAAGGCGATGTTGCTACCTCATATTGAATATGGTGATATTTTTTATTCACATGCGTCTGCTGGTAAGAGAAAGAAGATTCAAATTCTTCAAAACCATAATTTGAGGTTATGTTTGTCACTTCATCCAAGAACAAATGCATTAATTACTCATAAATTGGCAGGACTTAATTATCTAGTAGATAGAAGAAATGCACACTTATTAAATTTTATGTATAAGAGATCTAGAAATACTGTATACACGGACAATAGAGATCTACCACTGAGACGATTTGATGGACCCACTATTATAGTACCTGACTTAAGAAAATCTAAATCCCAATTGCATGTTAACTACAAAGGTGCTGTCGCATGGAATGACTTGCCAGTGGAGCTACGGAATATTCAGACCTATGATAAGTTTAAAAATAAACAAAAATCTTTATTAAAAACTATGTTAAACCAAGCCGTTGATGGGCCAGTTCCCTACTAAAGGGGGCTGAAATTTATTCTACCTGAATCCTCATAGTTGCCCAATGAGAAATAGTGAGTAATCTTGTTTGATACACCATAGTGCTGTATTTCAATGAGGACTAAATGATTACAGACAAGTAAGTCCGATTGTTTCAGTCAGTCCAACTGACTGTGTTTTTTACAAAATGTATAATTTATGTGACCTTGAGATGCTGTGTTTTGATGAAAACCATATTGTATATGAGAAAAATACAGGATAAATAGAACGAATTTAAAAAAAAAAAAAAAAATCTGGTGGAATTGACTTGTACTACCAAGAGATGACTTGACAGTATACGTATAAAGGTTCTCCCCCTTATTTCTTCATCTTGTCTACTCATTCTGCATCTGAACCCATAACTAATCAACAATAACAAGTACTAATACTAAATAAACAAAGGTTTTACCTATTTCTACAATACCGAGTCCACCGCCTACACCAGTTGAGGCGCCGAGGGCAGGGGCAGGCTCGTTCACGGTCCCGTTGTTGGTTGTTGTTGGGCCTTGTGTTGTTGTTGTTGCAGCAGCAGCTGTTGAAGTTACTGTTAAAATGAAATTAATATTGAATTTATTCAAATGCTAGCTGTTTTTGATCTGCAAAGAATATATGTCATATAAAGCTGTGGGGGTAAATGATAGGCCCTGCACACTGTGTGATGTTTTCTTGCAATTGATTACTGGTGATTCCTTGTTGTGTATCTGGATAGCTTGTGGCAGAATACCAAAGAACTCTGTTTTAGGGGTTAGATGGGAGATAATTCCTTTAATATTGCAGCAACTAAGTGTCTGGTTAATACAGGATTTTCACCAAATGACCCTAGTGATACCACAGTGATTTCATAGAATGTATTGCTATTCAGAAGTTAACTATCATTCTGAAAATATATTTGTAATCATGAGCACATAATCATTATTAAACATTGAAAACCTCCAGAGCTCATGTCTCATGTTGTGAGTAAAATGCCAAATTTGATCGGCTCATGTCGACTGCTTGCAGTGCATAATTTTGGAATAGGTGATAAAAAGCAATATGTGACATATCTAATGTTTTATTGAATACAAACATTAAATTACCAAATTGTCTCTTCATAATTCCAATTAAACATATCATACATATCATTAGCATAACAAATAGAATTGAGGAAAAGATGCTAGTCACAAAAGTTATAATTGAAACCATTGATCATACAATATAGTTGCTGGATTTAGTGACCTCATAAACAGCTGTCTTTCACCTGCTACAATTGCCTCTGGTGAATTTTGAAAATAGACATTTGCAATAGCTGCAGGTTATCAATTATATATTCATCAGCCCAAGAAATAAGAGCAAGAGATTTGAATTCATTTCATTAGAAGCAAATAGAGATTCAAGATGTGGGTTCAGCATTTCATACAACAGTTAACAATTCAAGCCCTTGCTGATTTTGGTCGTATGAATCACAATTTGGCTATTTTGTACAAAATTGAGTGCCAAGATCATCAGACAAAAAGAGGGGATTCAGAAACACACTTCAGAGCATGCAGAACTACAAGCCAACAGTTCATAATTAAGCTCTGCTGATGTAAGCCATATGGACCAGCACCTTTCTGTTCTGTCAAAGATTGAGTGTGAGTTTCATCAAGCAGAAAAAGCAGTTTTGGCACTTCATACAACAGCAAGTTAACAATTCACAGCCTTTTTGCTGTTTTAAACCATGCAGATCAGAACTCACCTGTCATGTAGAAAGCGGAGTGCCAGTTCCATCAAACAAAATAACAAGACTCAGAAAAGCAGTTTTGGCATTTCATACAGCAGCAAGTTAACAAATCACAGCCTCTACTGTTATAAACCATACAGACTAGAAATGCCTGTCCTGTGGAAAATGGAGTGCCACTTTACTCAGAAAGCAGCTTTGGCATTTCTTACAGCAGCAAATTAACGATTCACTGCCTTTGCTGATGTAAACAATACAGACCAGAACTCACTTGTTCTGCAGAAGGTAGAGTGCCCATTCCCTCAAACAAAATAACAGGACTCAGAAAGCAGCTTTGGCATTTCATACAGCAGCAAGTTAAGAAGTCACAGCCTTTTTGCTGTTGTAAACTATACAGATCAGAACTTGAATGTTCTGCAGAAGATGGAGTGCCAGTTTACTCAGAGAGAAAGATGTCAGTCAGATAAGCAGTTTTCGCATTTCTTACAGCAGCAAATTATCAATTCACAGCCTTTGCTGATGTAAAAAATACAGGCCAGAACTCAACTGTTCTGTAGATGTTAGAGTCCACATTCAATCAAACAAGATAACGGGACTCAGAAAAGCAGTTTTGGCATTTTTTTACAGCAGCGAGTTAAGAAGTCGCAGCCTTTGTTGTTGTGAACTTTACGGACCAGACCTCGCCTATTCTGTAGAAGGCAGAGTGCCAGTTCCATTAAACAAAATAACGTGACTTGGAAAAGCAGTTTTGTTATTTCGTATAAAAGCAAATTCAAAACCTTTGCTGATGAAAACCATACAGACTAGAAATGCCTGTACTGTGGACGAAGAAGTGCCAGTTTACTCATACAGAAAGACGTCACTCAGAAAAGCAGACTTGGCATTTCTTACAGCAGCAAATTAATTATTCACAGCCTTTGCTGATGTAAATCATACAGACCAGAACTCGCTTGTTTTGTATAAAGCAAAGTGCCAGTTCACTCAAGCAAAATAACATTACTCGGAAAAGCAGCTTTAGCATTTCATGCAAAAGCAAGTTAACAAGTCAAAGGCTTTTCTGATGTAAACCATACAGACCAGAATCTGACTGTGTGGTAGAAGACAAATCCCTTGAAAGCGTAGTCGTAGAAGTTGACAGTGTGGTCGAAGAAGTTGAAAGAGTTGTAAGAGCTAGTGGTCGGAGAAGGTGGAACAGACGCTTTAAACAAAATGCCCAGTTCTACATGTTTGAGAACAGGAGATAAATTAAGTCAAACATGTGTTTGAAACTCCTCTAGGACTCAGGATTCAGTTAACAGCATTTCTGGTGTTCTGAACATTGAACTTGAGTTTCATGTCAGAATATGTTGGTGTTTTACTCATCTTTATCACCTTAGAAATGACGAGACTATGAGGTGTTGCACACAAGAAACACTTCTCTTTCTATGATTGCTTCCTATTCCTTTACAATCAGATGATAACTCCATTAATATACAAGTAAAATGCATGTTATCCCAGCAAGCAAAGTCCATGTTCAAGACATTTTCTAGACAAGAAGACAGACACTTGTATGAAAGTTGTATAGCACACATGATTAACCATTTCTGGTGTTCCACATGAGATACTGACATCAGTTTCAGCTCAATATTTTCTGTGAATAAACTGGTGTTATACTATGGAAAAACATTCTTTTTCTAAGTAACATGTAGGTATATATAACCATTTTCATAGAGCATTTTCATTATATTCGTTCTACTTCCAAATTGTCATGTTTGCTGGGCATGTATTGTATTCAAATAAGGTGTAAATCCGTAAAAGTGCAATTTATAAACTGGTAAAAAGCACAGTTAGACACCAGTTAAATACCACTTTGACACCAGTGAAGCACCAGTTAGGCATGATTTAAACATCAGTTAGACACCTGACCAAGGCATGCTGGCACCAGCATTCAGAGAACTGGTGACTTCCACTCTTAGGCAACAAAAAAGGTGTCTATAACTGTCTCCATTAAAACTGTATTTACAAAGAGCTGCATATTAAATTGTGTACAGTTTGCTGGGGTTGTATTCACTTCACGATTGGATACTAAAACTAAGGATCTATACTTAATCAACACAAATTTCGGAGTTGACATTTTTATGTTGCAGGCAGAAACTGTACTGCATATTTCAAATCTTTCGTTTATAATTGAACAGCAGCAATTAAAGAGAGGGGCCAGTGAAATTTCAATATTGTTAAATTCTCATATCCGACTGTAGGTATAGTGCTTAAGTATAAATATATGACATTATTGTAACTTTGAAGTGATCCCTTATACTAGAAAACTGTGTCCCTATATCAGATCACACATTGAGCCCCCTGTTCACCTGACATAGGCTGTCTGTGTGTGACGTCACACAAAATGACAGTTATATTCAAATTTCAAAATTATAAATCCCAGAATAAGATATATTTTTGATTTTTCCATTGATGAATCAGTTTGTTTGGGTTTTTTTTAAATATGTTTAGGCTCACAAAAAACACTTAGATAAATTAAATATTGTTATTTTTCAGTTTTATCATTTTTCAACTGTTCTGCATGTGACCTCACATACAGATAATTCCTCTGTGCAGGCACTGTCAGATGCAGGCAGGTGCAATCAATTTTATGGAAACAAAATGTGAATAAAACAAAAACTATTAGAGATATAAGCATAAAATTTGGAATGGTTATTCCCCGGATAGTAAAGATCACGACAGTATACTAATTTGTGGTCATTGGCCCCTCCCTTTAAGTACAAATGGCTGTCAATACAGCATGTGGTGCCCTTATTTAACAGATGAAATTTTACCTGATATTGCCTGCTAAGCATAAAGGTAAGGAAAGATTATGATATATATGCTTAATTCCTGGGCATTTTAGTAGGAGTTAACTTCAAAATCCATGTGCCACAGCCCTCAGGCTGCCACAGCAGGTTGCAGCCAGCAATAGGCAAAAGGCTGTGACTGGTGCATCTCATACTTGATTAATCAGAAAAACTTTGTCATCCAATTAACTCTAGATAAATCATACTATAAATGAAATTTAAATCACTGTTACTAGAAATGTGAAAGATAAATATGATAAAAAAAGGGTAGTTATAGAACAATTGATTATAGTTATCTAGTTTTTGGTGTTAAAACCTCTCCAAAAACTGGCTGTCACTTCTTTACTCACCTGGTGTGGGGGCAGTAGTGGTGATATCTGCAAAATTAGATAGAATTACAAAATGTTGATAGACAGTTATTCATTGATGCACCATTTTGGTGGGTATATATACATTATGTGGTTAACTACACTAGTATCAAGACATTATAGTCCTACTGGTACAAAGATTACCTTGGATATAAAGGGTGTTTCTTTAGTTAGTTATTGTTTACATTAAAAGAAGCTATCCTTAGTTACACTTTTGTAAGGATCTTGTGAAAATAGGGAGTAGGTATTGGATAACATCCCTTCAGTTATTGACTTTGCAAATAGATGTAATTCCCTAGTTACACTTTTGCAAAGATATCTGAAAGAAATAGAGTAGGCATTAGTTATATCACCCTTAGTTACCTATTTTGCACTCATTTCATTTACTTTTTTATGAATGCATATGTAAAAGCTTGTTTAGTAACATATTCTGGAGATTATATTCTCTAGTTAAACCTTTACATAAGTATGGTTTGTTTCTTTCTTGTGTTAGTTTAACGTCCAGCCAACCCTTTAGGGTTCTTTTACCAGACTGCACAAGGTTAAGCTTTGCTGCTAGTTTTATGTCAAAAGGGCGGTGACCGAATCTATGAGATGAGGTGCCTATTTGTAGCAGTGGGACCCAATACCCTCTTTATAGTGCTGCCACACTGAGATATCATGTCATAGGCCCACAATACCCCACCAAGTTAAATCATACTGACACTGGTTATGTTTTGTGGTTCTTGCTTTATACCGAGTGTCAGGCAAGCAGTGACCACTGGCATTGTTAAAGTCTTTGGTATGACTCAGCCAGGGATAAATGCCAAGACCTCCCAGACTCAAAGTGGGAACCCTACCAATTGAGCTACTGAGCCTGGTCTCCCCATTTGTCACCTTCTACGAACATCAAGAAGCTGCTGGGGACACATTCTTCCCAGGAGGGAATATAAGTATGGTAAAGATAGTGTGCATTGGTAAAAGCCCCCTTATTTACCTATTCTGCAGATAGAGGGCAGGTTCTGGGTGCACTGGGCACTCTCCCATGTGATCTCATTGGTTGACGTGCTGTAGGTAAAGGTCATGCAGTCCTTGGTGACGTCGCTCGGCTGGTCGGGGCCCCAGTTCTGGTAAACTAACTCAGCATCTGAATGGAAAACAAGGGAACATAAAGCTTAAGAGTTTCAGATGTTTGAATAGGAGGAATTACTATCATAACTAGTTTCATGTAATCAGATCCAAGTTAAGGTCAATTCAAAATTGCCTTTGGCTGGTTGCAACCTGCTGTGACAACCTGTGGCCTGTTACATAATGGCACATATAACAGTAAACAATGATTTTGTCAAATAATGCACTGTCATGTAAAAATCAAGCATAAAATTTCATCCATTGATAGTAATCTTTCTTGGCTGAAAATTTCAGGATTTTTAAATCAAAATATCTAGTTTTTAGAACTTTTTACAGAATTATAATTGGCCTAGTAGAATAGTGATATTTCAACAGCAGGACCCATCACAATATGATCATCCTTGTTGCGAGACAGTGAATTGTTTTACAATTTCATTATGCTACAGTGGTCCATCACATGATCTTCTTGCTGTTGTGAGCAAGACCTGTGGTCCGTCGCATAACCAAACCCTCGCAACAGCGAGAGCACAGCGAGGGTTTAGATTTAAGTCTCGCAACAGGGATATCCTTAAGGTTTTCAATGTGCCAACCCTCGCAACAGCGATGGTTTTGTACATTTTTTGGATTCATTTATTTGACTGATAAATACATTACCGCCACTTGCCTCCTATATCTTTCATAAGCCAATGGACACATCTAACATACAGTGAAAGCAGAATGTAAAACTTCTAACCCCAAAATGCCCCCCCATTACATTGAAAAAATCAGGTGGACAAACATCGCTGTTATCGCCAAAGTTGGATCCACTCGCTGTTGAACAGGGACGGGTCTCGCTGTGGTGGACAACCCTCGCAACAGCGATACCCGTTATGCGACGGACCACTGGTCTTGTTAACAAATTTAAACAATACAACCTCTCACAACAAGGACATCGCTGTTGCAATGGGTCCCACTGTTGATTTGTGGCTGTTCTACTGGACTGATTTTAATTTTATAAATGGTTTTGAAAGCTAGACATTCAGATCTAAATTCCTGAAATTATTAGCCTGGAAGCATTATTAGAAATGGGTGAAAATTGATGCTGAATTTGGTGTATTACAGCGAGACTTTGACCAAACCCTCTTTACAGTTCGCACTTTTGCGAGACCCATCACTAAACCCTCGCTGTGCTCTCGCTGTTGCAAGAGTTTGGTTATGTGATGCGGCACTGAGGCCTTTGACAAATATTACCCACAGCTGGCAATTTGCACTCACCTGAAGTCCAGGTCCACTCGCGACCGACAAGTCCAACCCAGTATAAGTCAAGAGGTGGTCGGCCGAGGTTGTTGAGGACATTCCTGAGCTGGTCATACTCTGCCTTGTCCCTGATTGTGAGCAGCTCCCCACCCATGGCCCTGCAGGCTGAGTTAGCTGAGAACCAGGACTGAAGACCAGTGTCCGAAGGGTCCTGGGACACGAAGACACACCGAGACCCGATGGACCGAATGGCCCCGCCGTTCTGCTGGACCTCTAAGCAAGGGGAGACTGAAAGGAAAGAATGTCATCAGTGATAGCACCATCAACAATAATGTTACAAAAACTCCATAGCATGCTGCAGAAGTCTTGTATCCATTCTAGAACCATTGAGTGGATAATGGGTCATACAAAAAGAATAATAATACATTGCAGAGGTAATTTTGCTCAATATTTCTTGAAAGTCAAGATTTTGTAAAATTGAACTAAGTCAGCCCCTCAGGTGCTTTACAGCTGATGAAAAGGAGGTGTCATTCAGAGAGCTTTTTGTTTTGTTTATTGGGTACTTACAGTTAGGGAGGTGACAGATGTAGGCTGTCTTCTTGTGGCAGACCTCGTCTGTCATTAACCACGTCCCCCAGCGTCCATCAAGCCCGCCACATCCACCTTGGGTCGCATCATAGTTATTGGGTCGGAAAGGCATCCACTCCCCATAACCACCTGTAAATAGTCAAAATTGGGTAAATATACATGTTTATCATATTTAGATAAGTAGACATCGTCTGTCATTAACCACGTCCCCCAGCGCCCATCAAGCTGCCACATCCACATTGGGTCACATCATAGTTATTGGGTCGGAATGGCATCTACTCTCCATAACCACCTGTAAATGGTCAATATCCAGTTTATACAGAAAAATATATTTAGATATGGAGTCTTCAATAATTAGGTATGTATATTTTGGTAGGCTTCTGACCCCCTAACCCCATTTTAGAACAGATTAGTAATGATCATTTCATATTCAAGTAAATGTTTTTTCACCTATTCATGCTTCTTAAATCTATTGCAGCCTTCTGCTAGATAATATCCACAAAGATAACATATAAGTCCAGCCTAATGTGCTCGAATGTTGATTAGGGTCCTGGCAGGAAAATACCTTAAAAGATAACTTCAGCAGTAAACTACCAAATATAACAAAGTGTTTTCCTACCTCCAATAGAGAAGATGTTGTTCTCCGCGGAACCCCCACAGAACACGCCTGACCCTGATCGGGCCCCAGTGCACTCCACGGTGCACTCCTTCGATCCCCCATACTGACCATAAGAGTGGCCACAGTAACACACTCGACCATTCTGTGAGAAAACATATGTAATTTTCTTTTAGCAACAGATGGAAATGTATATAAAGGCTATATTCCACAATGCATTCTTTTACTTGAGTTGGTCATTTAACTTGTGTTTATTGATATGGACGCAAGTGAACGCAAGCAAATGCAAGCAATTTTTAAAGTTGCTTGTGTGTGTGTACTTTCGCTCAATGAAGACAAGTATGTCGTTTTCTAAAGAGTACTTGCATTCAGATCCAAACATGTTGGTATATGAATGCAAGTGATCTTGCATTTCCTAATTCGAGGGAATGTAAATGCCACTGAATGCAAAGTGGAATATAGCCTTAACAAATATACTGTACAAAGAGCATAGTCATAACAATGTTTCTTTTAGTCATACAACGACTTTAGAATTTCTATGGTGCCGGCCTTGATTCAAAATACAGATAATAAGGATGAAAGCTTTGGATAACATATAGTTATCAAAATGCATTGTATCAGTTACTTCATGCTTAAAAATTATTTAGCAGTCCGAATGTTCAAACAAAGGATTTACAGAAGGAAGAAGTAACTTTTACATTGGAGTAAGATATATTCCTTTGAATTTGAATTCAAGCCCTTTTTTTAATACTTTGTTGACGTATGACTTTGTATAAACTGGTCTCTTATAACTGAAACATACCTGCAGTCCAGCAACAGTGTAGTTCATCATAGCACAGTGTGTGGTGCAGTTTGCTGGGAGAAGGGGTTCGGCCCCAAAGTCCTTCATGTAGGGCAGGTCAGGGTTGGTAGCCCGGTCTGCGAAACACCCCTGGGGCTCCACCGTTGTCTGGCCTAGGGAAGAAAGGTATAATGCATCATTCATTCTCCCTACCATGGAAAGTGTGAATCTAGATAATTTCATGTGTATTAATTTGATTACTTGATAGATTGATATATAAATTCAATGGTTGTAAAATTCTGAATGCAAATGCTCCTATTGTTCTTGTACACTCTGTGAACTAAGGCTGTATACTCTTACAGTATGCATCCCTTACTAAGGGAATCATGTATTGTTCTCAATAGAAATTAAGGCTTACAGATTTTCATCCAGTGTATCTTGATGTATATTGAAACGCTGGATAGACAATGAAAACTGGCGTGTGCCAATGTCTGTTCAGCATAATAAAACTGATTTTTAAAAAAAGAATTGTGTAGATTTGCCCTAACAAGCAAATTCACAGGGGTTTAATTTCGTGTTACCAAGAGTTAGGCGCTCTATATAGTATGTTAAAAGACGCTGATTTACAATATTCTAAGAACCCACAGATTAATTTTGGCATATCATATAAACAAAAATATAAGGAAATCTATAGAACATATATAAATATTAGTTTTACCATATTCAATCTGTAATAGATACATTTTGAAATCAACCTGAAAAATATGAAGCATATATATATATAGGTACAAGCTGAAACAGTTGCTAGTCTTTTGCAATGGCATCCCACTAAAATGTCATGATTAATGAAAAAATATGCTTTAGGCCTGTGACTAGTCTAGATATTTCCTAGCATGCACCTTGATCTAGGCTAGTCTGCAGGTAAGATGCATAAAATAATTGTGCTATCTTTGGTGGGGAGAAATACCTTTATCATTATAAGAATTTTTTTTGGATGGAAAAGAGGTAGTTATCAGTTAGTAGTGTGTGTTGTAAAAGTTAGTTTTTCAAGTCTTCCCACCAAGACCAACATATACAGACATTCCACAAAGAATGTTTACTTCAATTTTTTGTTATTGATAATTTCTAAATTGCTTTGTAAAATATTTTTGGATGAAGACACCTTTGTGGTTTGCCCATCTTTGGAGTTTATGGCACGAGTTATTTGAATGAATTAAGTAAGATGGTTTAGTGAATCCATACAGAGAAGGATCTCTAGTGGATATCTCTAGATCTATCTAATATTTCTGTTGTCCTAATTCCTTTTTGATATTTTATCAGAACAATGATTACTCCCAGAAGTACATAATGTGGAACTCTACCTCTTTATACAGTTAGGAATGTACTGCTACAATTTTGTGATGATTTAATGTTTTAAAATCTGGCTCCTTTATATAAGACCTATTTTTGGAATTGCATATGACAACATTTTGGATAACACACATCTGATGAATAATTACACGCTCTGCTGACAAAAGATAAATACATGGGGTAGTGCATATTGACAGGCCAAAGTACCGCTCATTGTTCTCATGATTGCTAACATTATTTTTCCTTTTATTTGGGTGATATAATAAAGGAGGACCTTGGGGTTGTCCTTGGGTGGATGTATGACCCACTGAGATTGTACAAACTTCGGGCTTCACCCTCGGTATGTGATGATGCCCTATGGGTCGTGAGGCCATCCTAGGACGTCCCCCCCCCCTGTGGTCCTTCTAATTATACTATGCTTATGATATATATGTAAAAACATTCATATATCCAAATCATGTAAGTGGTTATTTACTTCCCCCTAGTTGCATTTATAAATAGAGACTTAGCCTTCAATGAATCACCTGGTTGGCCCAAACTCCTGAGGTGCCTACCTTGAGGCAGGCTTTGTTCCTTTGTTCAGTCTGGTTGTATAATAAAAACCTTGGCACCTCCTTCTAGAATCAACATTCACCACTCAACAATAGGTTTTATTATTCATTACTGTGTGGCCTCATGCTAGATAAACTTTAGTATAAAGGCTGTATTGCACAAACCGATTTTGATGCTGCCGATTTTGCATTTGTTTGATTTTCTCTGAGAATATGGCATGAAAGCATGCACCCTATATAACATTTGAACAAGAATTATAAGAGCTTTCAAATGATGTATAATATTTGTGTATTTCCCCTTTGTTTCCACTACCGATTTTTTAAATCGGCAGCAAAATTGGTATGTGGAATACAGGCTTAAGTAAAGCAGTTATCTGAATTGTCCTTTATTCCACAGCCTATGCAGGGATGTATTGGTATGCATGTGGCAGGACTTGTATAGCCATGTAGTTTGGTCTTTGTTTGCAAGACCTTATACAAATAGTGCCAGAGCATTATAGTGCCATGGCATTCCAATTACAGCTGCTTAAACTATTGATAACTTAATGTTATTCAAAGTGAAGTTGTAGATGGTTTGAAAAAAAAACAGAAACATATTGAGGAATAACTGCACATGTATATAAACTAGACTCTTTCTTTTTTTTAAAATCAGATGTGTAGTTCTGTTGAGGGCCTGTGATTAATAACTATTTTGGTGGAAAATGTCAAATACCCACTAAACTCCACTCCATGTCTTGAAGCAATAGTTTGCCCTCTGTTGTATTGCATAGTCTGGTATGAGGTACAGATACAAATTTAAATAGATTAATATCAATTTCCTGATGAGATATAAATGTCGGAGTTTAAGGTCAGCTCAGAAATTTCTCAACTTTATCAAGACAAACTCATTTTTTTGGACAGATACAGTACAATGATCAAATGTATGGGGGTCGGAAATGACGGCAAGGTGAGATGTTCTAGCTCTCAACTCCCAGGGTCACCATGCCCAGCCAGCCATATGCAGTGCCAATACTACAATCATTACATTCTATTTCTTTCTACTCTTTATTTTCTTTATTATCATCTGCATGAAAACCTTACTTTGTAAGCTGTGGCTCTGAATACAAAAAAAATATGTTTATATGATCAGATATATATACAACATGATATATTGGTATAACCAAAGAACCAGTCTAATTACCTGATGTGCCGATCCATTTCCACACTGGGAATGCATTGCGGTTGTCACGACGCCCTCCGATCCAGAAACTGGTGAGGACAGAGGTTACTGGTTTGCGAGTCCACGTTGTCCGGACCAGCCAATCCATCTCCTCCTGCAGGGGCTGGGAGGATATCGAGACGAGTTCGCCCATACCTGTAACATAAAGAACATTTTATATGTCAGTACTGGTAGTAGATAGAGACAGGTTGGCCATTACTAGCTCTGGAACTCTAGCACAGCTTTCCAAGCTGTGTATAGAGTTCTAAAATACTCCCACCATTTAAGTAACAATTCATTGCATACACAAAATGCAGGTGGTCTGGTCCTGTTTTATGACTGTTTACATGTACTTACATATCCCTAAATGCACAGTAGTTTATTCATTGGCCATAGTTATGCTCCATAAATGAGCTGTAGGGCAAAATCAGACCGCCAAATTTTCATTCCCAGCCATGTGCAGCCATGTTTGAATTTGAGCTTGTTGCCGGTGTCACAGATCACTGGACAGCTCAGTGGACCATGCAGTGTCCAGCCAAGAACCAGCTACAGGGCTTTGACCAAATGACCTGGGTCTTGGGCATGCTCAGTGCATCACTAGTCAAAAACAATATGGCTGTTGGGCCATTTTCTTGGAAACACTGGACTTTACCCACCCACATTGGATATTCCTGACACTTTGGGAGTTTTAAAAAGTAAGTAGGGCTATTGGAAACATAAATGAGATTTAGTTATGCATGAGCATTAGCCCTGACTTCTTGTTATTTGTGAGTTATAGGCACTTGAAGTGGCAAGAAGTGGGATTTGACAATTTACACCATAGGGTGTTGGTTCAGCCATCGGGGCACACACACACTTTTGGTGCAGGAATGGATGCAAATCAGTGGAAAACCAGCACATTCCACTGATCTGTTGGCTGATACTGTACAAATTAGTTAGTGGATATGGTCTTTAAGGTCCACCAATTGTTTTTTTAGTAATTGCACTTCAATATGTAGTGTTTAGACATACACCATGTTAGTCATGAAATAAGTCTGTTGTTAGTAGAAATTCTTCACAAATCTTAGAATACATGTTGACATATTTAGTTAACAAATTAAACATTATAGCAGAAATATCCATAAATAATTGCACCCTTACCCGGTCTGCCAATCTGTGAGGCGATGTTGTCGCATTCCGACTGTGCTCCAAGCCAGGACATCAGGGCCTCGGTGACCACATAACAACCGGTGTGGGAAAAGGTACCCGGGCAGTTAACTGTAAGATAATAAAGGTATGATTATTTTTGTAATTATTAAGTAACCACATTCTGTGGTATACATAAGATTTTTAAGTGAGAGTTGACCTATATAAGAAAGATTACAATAACAAATAAACAGTGTTATAATTACAGCTTAAGAAAGAAGGGTATGATATGATATATAGATATATTCAGTATCTAAACAGACACATGATTTAGTTATGTATCGTAAAGTTATACAATAAGGGTATGTGTTAGGTGACTTAAAAGGACACGAAAATGATATGATTGACAATTAAGACTATTATTAAGTTTCACTAGACTTCCCATAACTCATCACTCACACAGCTGAGGAGCGGTACGCATAGTGGACAGTGCATATTGACAGGCTGTACATACCACTCATCATTCTCAGTTGTTTTAACATAGTTTGAATAATGTTTGGGTGATAGTATAAAGGTGAACCTTTGGGGTCATCCTCGGGTGGCCGTACAAGCCATGGGAATCATACAAACCTCAGGCTTCAACCTTGGTTTGTGACGATCCCCTGTGGGTTGTATAGCCACCCTCTGACGCCCCATGCAATTCCTCTTATCTGTCAACAAACTATGTACATTTCAGTTTTTTCCATACTCACTGTTGTTGTTGATGGAGTAGCTTTTGCAGAGGGAGCTATGGATGGCCTCTACAACAACTGGTAGCTGAAGCATCACATAACTGGGAGCTAAAAAGTAGGTAAGGTTGACAATCTGTGGAGCGCTTGAGATGCGCCTGAGTTCATTCACATCAATCTCATTGGTGACACCGATGGCGTAAATCCGAATACCAGCCTGTCTTGCCAAATCAGCCTCTGGCAGTGTTTTCTCACGGTCGTACGTTGATTTGCCATCAGTGATAACAATGCTGACGTCAGCGACATTTTCCCGATCCCCGCTGAAAGTAGTGTAGCTTTGTGTGCGCATGACGTTCAGTCCCCCGGAGGTGTTTGTGTTTCCCGCCATGTGTTCCAATGATTTGATGGCTGCTACAATGGATGCCTTGTCGGAATAAGCAGTCAAACCAAACTCGAGTTTGCCTTCATTTGCGAACTGGACCAGGGCCACCCGGTCGTTGTCCGGGCCCACATTGAAGTAGTCGAGCATGGACACCATGTAGTCTAAGATCCGAACCCACTCGCGGCATCCCTTGTCTATTTCCTGACCCTCACAGATACTGCCCGAGCCATCCACCACAAACGTCAGGTCCACCTTCTCAAGGCGGCAGTCTGAAATACAGAGAGAGGTCAACAAGGGGTCAGGAGGGTTAGAGGGAGGTCAAGATAAGGTCAGGCCGGTCAGAGAGAGATCAAGAGATGGTCAGAGGGAATTCAGGGGGTCAGAGGGAGGTCAAGATGGGGTAAGGGGGTCAGAGGGAGGTCAAGATGGGGTCAGGGGGTCAGAGGGAGGACAAGATGGGGTCAGGGGGTCAGAGGGGAGTCAAAGGGTCAGAGGGAGGTCAAGATAAGGTCAGAAAGGTTAGAGGTAGGTCAAGTTAAGGTCAGGGGGTCAGGTAAAGGTCAAGAAGAGGTCAGATGGGGGTCAAGATAAGGTCAGGGGGGCAAGTAAAGGTCGAGAGGGGTCAAAAGGGTCAGAGGGAGGTCGGGAGATGGTCAGAGGGAGGTCAAGATGGGGTCAGGGGGTCAGAGGAAAGTCATTGGGTCAGAGAAAGGTCATGATAAGGTCAGGAGGGTCATGGGAGGTCAGGAAGAGGTCAGAAGGGTCAGAGGGAGGTCAAGATAAGGTGAGGGAGTCAGATAAAGGTCAAGAAGAGGTAAGGGAGTCAGATTGAGGTCAATATAACGTCACAGAGAGGTTGACAGGAGATTTGGTACAGATAACATGAACAGGATATCAAATGAGAACAGCTAGAGGTCAGAGGAGCTTAGAAGAAAGTCAGGTGACGTCAGAGGGAGGTCAACCATAAATGCTTAAGTTATGTAAAAAAAGATTTAGAGAGTTGGATTTAGAGAGCCAGACTTGCTGAGTGTTGGGGAAAAGCTTCCCATTATTAGAATGTTGCTATAGGTAAACGTTATGTTACTCTTTACCTGGTTTCAGCATCCCTTTTAAGAATAGAAATTATCATCCTTAATGCTGGTTTATTTACTTGTCAAACTCCATGATAGTTTCACATGACTTTGCTTAATCGGTAAAGAAACGGAAGGTTTCATAGAAAATAAAAATGGTATACTCACCGCCAGAACAGCTCTGACATTCTGAAACACAACAAATCTTAGATTTAGCTTACAGGTTGATGGGGAAAATTAGATTTAGCTTCCAGGTTTTTGGCAAACCTTAGATATAGCTTACAGGTTGATGACAAATCTTAGATATAGTTCACATGTGAATGAAATAGAAGAGCAGGGGGTCACTACACAAGAGATGTATGCTTTACTGAATGAGATGGTTCCAACTCGACTCACCCAAAGCGACCTTGGAAGAATGCTCCTTTTTTTTAATATTCTCATTTGCAGTTTCACTTTGTTGTGTTTGTGTGTTTGTGTGCGTGTGTCTGTGTCTGTGTGTGTCTGTGTCTGTGTGTGTGGTGTGTCTGTGTCTGTGTGTGTCACTGTGTTTGGTGTGTGTCTGTGTCTCTCTGTGTGTCTGTGTGTGTGTCTGTGTCTGTGTGGTGTGTGTGTGTCACTGTGAGTGTGTCTGTGTCTGTGTGTCTGTGTGTCTGTGTCTGTGTGTATGCTATGTATGCATATATGCATGTCAGTGGGGGATTTATAGGGGAAGTGCAGGGGCGCATGCCCCCTCCTTTATTGGCCAAATTTAGATTTTTTAAATGTAAAGTTCTGGGGAAAAAACGATTAGGTGCGCCACGCCAACCCTTTTCTATTAGTACGCCCCCCAGCCTTTTCGAAAAGCTGGGTCCGCCACTGCATGTGGACATTTAAGTATGGTTGGTTGGTTATTGGTGTTTAACGCCGTATCAACATCTATGGTCATATCACGGCGAGAACAATGTTTGACAATTCTGTCTGGGATGATCGAATCTATGAGAAGGTAGAAACTGTAGCCCTACACATTTACCGAGGCAGGTGTTCTTTTAATGTGCAGGGTCCCATAGGCAGGGCCCTACACACAACAGCCGGTGACTCTCTAGGAGTCTTTGATAACCCAGTTGTTGCCACTGGGAGACATGTAGAGGGGAGCAGCAGCCAGCCCACCATTTAAGTATGTGTGCCTATATGTATCCAGGTATATATGTATGTATGTATGTCTGTGTGTGTATGTATGTGTGTGTGTGTGTGTGTGTGTGTGTGTGTGTGTGTGTAGACAACGTCGGATATTCATAGGTGTGATTCTGTCTTTTGGGGGGTCTTTCTATGAGATAAAGGAATATCATTAGCCATAGAAATAGGCCTAGTGCACTATCTATTTTCCTAATGAATATTTTATGAATAGAATACATCAAACATGACTCGCACATTCCAGGATATGTAATATAAACGTATACATATTCATGATTTCATAGAGGTCCTATATTTGAACTGTGAGTACGTTTGCCAGGTTTGTGTATTGGTTACAATTCATTTTAATCTTTTATAATCAACTTTGATCCAAGTAGACAAATCTCGGCTACTTAATTGCCAGTATTCTTCATTGAACCAACGTGCTACAATTACAAATATCATAATGAAAAAATTATTATACTTTATTTTTATTGTACTTCAGCAAACAAAAACATAACTTGTTTTAGTGTTTCTTGTCTTTAGGTGTATTAGTTTATTGTCTCTTACTGTTTTAGTGTCCTGTTTAGTGCCGATGATGATTTTGAGATCACGAGGGTAAAGTGTATGGGGCGAATGAGATCTTTGTTATAGAATATGGGTCTAGACCACAAAATTCGACATGGCGATAGGGCCATTTACTAAATTCGACAGGGCGACAAAAGTTTTAAGAAGATTGTAACAGGCAACATGGTTAATTCTAAAATTCGACAAGGGACAGGCCTTTAAACTGATGTATAACAACTGTTTTTTTAAAGCGATCCGCGCCGAAGGCGCACGGAGCGTAGCGACGTGATCGCTTTACCCCCTGTCCAAAATCCATGGGGAATGTCATGATAGGTTCTGCCCTTACTTTTACAACAACAAATCCTCTGAAACAACCTAACCCTCCTATGTCACTGCCCCAAACTGTCAACATACCTTTTTTAGTTCATTCCCTGCTTAGATTAATCTATTTTGTGGCTTTTGGTCAAAGGATTTTATCAATAATCTCCCTCTTTATGCTGCAAAATGTTCCAGTTTGTTGGAGTTTTGGCTCCCCTTAGAAAAACCAGAGTGAGGCTGGTGGGCCAAAGCTAGTTGTAAGCTCCACTCTGATTGGCCCTTGTCCTTGACATCATGTCATGGAAACATCTAACAAACAGAACGGCCCGGCGGGATTATGAAACAAAATAAAAATATTTACAACGTTTGAAATCAATAGTGGGTGGGCGGGATATTATAAAATGGTAAAATAGAAATTTAAAAAAAATTATGTGAAGGTATTAAACAACATGTTGGGTGTGCAGGATATTATGAAACAGTATATAAGAAATTTTAGAAAATTATGGAAAGGTATTAAACAACATGTTGGGTGTGTGGGATATTATGAAACGGGATAGACAAATTTTAGAAAATTATGGAAAGGTATTAAACAACATGTTGGGTGTGCGGGATATTATGAAACGGTAGGCCCTATATTAAAAATTTTAGAAAATTATGGAAAAGTATTACACAACATGTTGGGTGTGCGGGATATTATGAAACGGTATAAAATAAATTTTAGAAAATTATGGAAAGGTATTAAACAACATGTTGGGTGTGCGGGATATTATGAAACGGTATATAAGAAATTTTAGAAAATTATGGAAAGGTATTAAACAACATGTTGGGTGTGCGGGATATTATGAAAAGGTATTAGAAATTTTAGAAAATTATGGAAAGGTATTAAGCAACATGTTGGGTGTGCGGGATATTATGAAATGGTATATAAGAAATTTTAGAAAATTATGGAAAGATTTTAAACAACATGTTGGGTATGCGGGATATTATGAAATGGTAAAAAGGAAAATTTGAAAAATTATGTAAAGGTATCAAACAACATAGACCCCGTGCCGGTCGCGCAGCCAACCCAATAAATCACCATATATAGTGGCGAATTTCGAAGTTCCAGTCCATAGGCACAATGCTTAAGAATTAGTTAATGCCTCACTGTATCTCTTACACTCAGTTCCTAGAAACAATGTTGATATCCATAGATAACTATGATCCTAGTCTACGAAATACTAGAATATTAGAACTATTTTATGGGAAAAAAACAAGAAATCCAATGTTTTCTTTCACCTCCAATGCTGTAGCATAGGGCGGATGTCAGGATTAGCCCCGCAGCAAAAGGGAACTGGCACAGGGTCTATGTAGAGTCTGCGGGATATCATGAAAGGGCAACTGAGAAATTTGCAGCGAAGCTGCCACTGAGCGAAGCATAGGGTTATCATAAGGCAGACAACTGCTCCGTTACACTAACTGTTACACTAACTGTGGAATAGGGATGAGTTAGCCATTTGGGTATGAATTCCAGGGATGTATCAGAAGTGAGGGATATATGTTCGGTTTGCTACCCCTATGTGAAACAAAACCACGGATCGCTTTTTTCCCGCGGACACTACGCATTTCTTGTTTTAAGTGAGTGCAATTGGATGTTATGCAATTACAGATTAAGCACTATGCAAAGGTCGCAACTATTAGTCACAATAATACCAACCAGGATAGAATTCTGCACTTTCAAACACGGTCTAAACAATAGTGATGGTTATTACATTATCATCACTAAAACCTGGTCACATGTACCTGTTTACACATGGTCTATAGACTATAGGTCTGGCCAACATGGTTGTTTGTAAGCCCTGTATCAAACGGAGATGTAACTTGGCAATCGTTACACGTGATTTTCTATACATAGCCCTACATCCAAGCAGTGGACTTCTAAAGTTTGTACATGCACTGTATGCGCGGAATTTCCTGACATTAACCCTTTAGTGACGGCTCCATAGGAAATCGATCATATATGATCGATGGGCATTGTTTTTCCTGTGATTTCTGTAATTTTTGGTTCTGACAATATTTTTTTGAAACATTTATAGCCAATGCTGTAATAACACTGTCAGAATGCTTATTTCGTTCATAAATAGCCCCATATTAATTTAGTGGGGCTTAGATGGGCCTAACCTTAAGCAAATTTGTCATTTGAATGACAAGGCTTGTTTTTTCAGCATTAAATAATTGTGATATTTATCTTTAAAATAACTTTTTTAGATCCATATTTTCATTTTTTTTCATATCAAAGTATTTAAGCATGTAGAGTACCATCATATCTTTATTTTCTATTTTCTTAAATATTTTCACTATTCATTTTCTTTTGATAACTACGAAATTAGTCTAACCTATTCTTTCCTACAAATTACCATAAACTAGCCATTTTGGTTCATATCCAAGATGGCCGCCAATGAGATTTCATGAAACTGCATGTTTAACAGGTTTTCATCCCCTCTTTAAAGAATTCCTGTACAAATATTTTTCAAATTATCTGAAATAGCTTAATACATTCTAGTATGCTGAGCTTTATAACATTTTACTTTCTTTCTCATGATTTGATGTATTTTTAGTCACTTAGATAACATATATTCTAATGTATAACTGTAAATAATGTAAATTTTGTGATTTTTGCAGCATAATGCCTCATATATCAACTTCTTAAGAAACGCATAAAGAATGCAGGAATTAAGTCAAATTTAGTATCAAATGACAGAAAACGTTAAGGGGAGCAACTTTGTAATTTAAAAATTTTCTATAAAATCAATATCTATTCTCCATTTGGGTCATTTTCAAGGAAATAAGGTAAAATATAATGATTTTCCAGAAAATATGACCACACATAATAGTGTTCTATGGTAACCATGGCAACGGAAATCAAAGATAAAAATATTTATTTTGTTTTCCTGTTAAAGTGGGTAACATAATGATATATGACTTTATCATCATATATACACATAGAATATGTCATTTTGAAATCAACAATGCTGGTACTCCATCTTTATGATAATATCTCATTTGGTGCCGTCAGCAAAGGGTTAAAGACCAGTTACGGCATCGCTCGGTTAGAAACACCTTACATTGCCAATGGCATAAAAACATGGTATCGACCGAAGGGTGTAATATATCAAAGAAAGATTTACACAGAATAGCGTTTCTCTGATTATATATCAACATACTTATGAAGGCCCCTTTTATGTAAATGTTCGTGTATTTCAGATAAATAGGCTACTTCCGAATATCTGTACATGTTATGAAGCTCATGGCATGTTACTTATATTCAGGAAAACATGGTTTATCCTGAGTAATCTAAATAGACTCTATACGTTGTTCCCTGAAAAAAAGTTGTATACAATATTTTCCCATCATTAACCCTTGATCATTCTCTAAAATTGGCCTATAGGCCCATTAAAGGGACGTTCTCGTCCTGAGATGGACGTAATTTGCTACGTTGTAACTCCCTGCCAGCCCCGCCAAATTCACAGCGTGACCAATGACGTTGCGTTATTACGTTCTGAAAGGGCAAAACACGACGCCAGTGACGTCGTCGTCAAGCTAACGTCGGCGGACCTATCTCTATGAGCTCACGGACGAGAACGTCCCTTTAACACATGAAACTCTCTTTGTAATTGTAAAAGTGGATATAATATTATATATATATATATATATATATATCGATCTCTCCTTCCCCATACCCCCCACCTGGCAACCCCCCCCCCCCTCCTCTATTATTATGACTTACCTGAGTTTACTCCAGGTCCTAAGGCCACCAATAGCCCCGCCAGTAATATCCACCGCCTTCCTGGTAAAATCATGGCTCTGCTCTTAAAAAGTCCAAAAATCAGGCTGAAAAGTCCTCAAAGTCCAGGGAGAAAGCTCTCAAAGTCTCCCGGAAAATGTGGCCAAAAGTTAATGCCTCTTTCCGAAAGGCGCCAAAGTAGTGGGTATTTTTTTCCTTAGATGTTAGAAGCGTCCCCGGGCGCCATCTTGGTTGCTATATGTTTACCGTCCGTCGGTTCGGTCTGTGGGCAGTGTCGTAAACACTTAGAACCGGTTCAATGCTTACGGGGGTGGGGGTGGGGGTGGGGGTGGGGGGGGGTTGACGGGGGAGGGGGGAGGGGGGAGTGGGGGGGGGGGGTTCAATAGAGGCTTTGCCGCCTCGACGGTCCAATGACTAGGAGACTGACAGTTACTTGGGAACTCCCAAACTAGCAGTTGTGCTCCATGCATAAAATGATCTATACTTGTCAATTAGGACTTATGTTAAACTACAAATAATAATGTAATTAATGAAAAGGAAAATGCTAAAGCATTGTGATTTGTCCATATATCACCCAGCATGCATCCTTCCTTATCTCGCCTTACCTGCAATATCCTACTTCATTCTTTTACATGTTTATTGGGGGGAAAGTCTTAGAATTAAATAAAATATTCAAGTTGTTAAACATGCTGGATTGATTAGATATTCAAGTTGTTAAACATGCTGGATTGCATGCATGCCATTCATGAATGGTTTAAGAAATGTAACTTATTCATGACTCAAGATATTAGTTGCAGAGTTCTTTAGTTTAATTTTCATTAATTTGTGAAATTTAGAAAAGGAGTGTACGCTCGGGTTCGAGAGGTCACTTCCCCCGGGTCACTTCTGCAAAAGATTTTCTACATTTTCTGAAAAAGATTGTCTACATTTTAAGCCTTGAATTTTTTGGTTCGAATACACTAATGTATTTCAGAAACATTTTTTGTAAGCATAGTTTTGTTTCTCAAATATCAAATTTCAAACATGACTATAAAGTAGAATTGGGATAACCAAAATTATGAACTTTTAGCCTTAATTATGGTTGGGTAGATTAGAGATACGTTGACCTTTTAAGACATGTTGTGGGTCCTGAGACTCGGTAATATAAAAACACCCTACCTTGTCACATGATAGATATGTGAAAAGTCCCCTGTCACGAGGCATTACTTTATGCGAACAGCTATCTGAAAGTGAACATAAGGCTCTGACCAAAGTAAAGCTCAAGAATGACATATAAGAAACAAATCCTCTAGGCAAGCTACGTGGATTGACTAATTGTAATATTGTTGATAATGTCCTTTTTCTCAAATGTTTGGGAATCTGTATTCTCCACATAAGCAATCATCTCATTTCATATTCACTCATTTCTGTATAAATAATCTGATCAACTTGACGAACGTGTTTGTATTCTGCCTGAAGTTGACAATAAATTTCTGAAAAAGAATAATGAATGTCTCTTTTAAAAATTATTCAAACTTGGCGTAGTGTGTAAAAGCGTCTATAGCCGTGGGTCGGGAAGGTAGGTGGTAGTAGGGGGGTGGGTGGGGGGGTGGGTGCGGGAGGAGGGGGTGTGCACAAACCTTGAGGCGCGTGACGCGTTCAGACAGCTGTCACACCCACACTCACACACTCACCACTCTGCCACACCAACCTCCTCGGCTACCAGTCTGCTTATTACAGCGATAGGACAGAAGTACTTCGCGGAGAATAACACAACTACCCAAACAGTCAAAATTAGACCTAGAGCTGCTGAGGTGCATGCCTCTCTTGACTTGAGGAAATTTGCATATTTCCTCTTCAAAGGTGCTATTAAATTACCGACCCCAATAACTATAAAAGTAATTTCCATAGTCCTATTTTTTGGCCAAATAGGCTTAGAGGTATTGTAAATGTAAAGTTCGTGGCCCGGATCCGCCGCTGGTGTAGATTGTTATATCATGATATAAGGATCTTTAGACTTTAGGTTATTCGCATTAAGGCTGTATTCCACTAGCGATTTTACCCCCAATTTCAAAAATCGGCAGTGGAAATATGGTTTAATCATAGGCATGTTACATATTATTTGAACGAGTTTTTAATTCTCTCTCAGATGGTATAAAGGATGCATGGCCTTTTGTTATATGAGTGGTAAAAAGTTATAAAATACCCAATTACAGTTAGTCATATCACCTATCTAGTGGAATACAGGGCAGCTTAAGTCTCTTGAATATCCATAGGTAAGTGTATGTCTGTAAGTCTAGGTGGCGCTGCGATGGCAAACAATCACACTACTATTATAATAAGATGAATGAATCTTTTATCAGAATTGGAAATACATTATTTAAATCCGAATTAACCAATGCAAGTGAATTGAGTAACAGTAGAATTATAGCACACAGAATAAAACACGTACAACTTATTTTTCACTTTTTTTGTGTTTATTAGGAGATCATTTTCCTTTGATCACAGGTTCAAATAATGGACATAAAACTTGGGAGAATACAAAAGATAATTACTTCGTTATGGCTACGATCAATTTGCTACCCTGTGAATTTCACAACTTTCTACAACATGAAGTCGTTTAACCCCTTCTAAAACACAACTTGATTAAAATAAAATATGGAACCATAACCCATACCCACATGTACACTGATATATATGTCCCACACTGGGCGAAGTGAGTTCTAAATGGTCATTAAATGAGTACGATAGATATGAAATTGAAAGGAAATATCACTATAAGGACATTTAAAGGAGAACATATTTGGCAAGTCTAGGGCACAGTCAGATTTTCTAAGTATCAAAAGCTAACAAAGCAGACGAAGATTGTAAATTTGAACAACTTCACAAACGATCAAACGACCAAACATAAAAGGGCCACGCACTCAACTTGTCATGCCCAGTTCACTTCAACATAAACGTATATACATATAACCAACTGAGAAGGGGGAACGAGGGGGGTTAGCACCCCAAGACTGGACCCCTATATCAGCCTAAGGGCAGGGCCCGAATTAGGGCTGCCCACAGGCCAAGGGGTGTTGACTCCCTGAGGACCCCCTTTGAGGTTGGTCATCGATCTATTCAACCTTTTCTGTTAGATCCAAGGTCCCAAGGAAGGATGCACAGCAATCAGGGATTTTGGGGATGTGATGCTGCACGTAATTTTACGTTTCTTCACATAACTTTTTTGATATCCATCAAATCCACAAACAGTAAGCAACTAAAATGTAGCTAGGAATGTTGTGTAGATAATGCATATGCTAGATTTTTATATTTCTTAATGATTTCATTTGTTTATGAATTATTGAAAAATAAAGCATAGTGCACTCTATAGGATATGCAGGACAGGTTTTAACACAAAACAATCAGTTTACAAACACACATTCTGCAGAGATCATGAAACAATTATGATGATTATGTATATACATCACTCCAACATGGAAGACATGATAGACAATTGTGGATACATATATTCCGAATCCCTATTCAGATCTAGTATACTCATATATTCATACAAAAGTCTCTGCATTATGATATCAAGTCCTGGGTATCGAGTTCATTCTTCATGAAAAACAACTAGTTTTGTCAAAACAAAAAGATAAATAAAATAAAATAAAACTAGTAACTTGACACCTTGACAAGAAAAGATCTAAATAGGTTAGTTTTGTGACATTATAAAGATTTAACAAAAACCTAATCGTATTTGTGATAGGACTCTTCCAAAAACATGTCATGGCATATGTTACATATATATAATAATTATGAATCAACACAATGTCTTGCAATCGTTATAATTATAATTACATTTTACTTCATGAATGATTGTTGGCACCGGTCCAGTTTTTGTCTGCTTAAATAACATTAGCAAAGTAATACTAATGGCTATAACGTATGCATAGTTTGCAGAAATATAATGTTTCGATTGTCACATGAGGGAACAAAAGTTACAAGCATAATACCGTTATACATTGGAAGAGAGCAACAATTGCTAATGTTATTCCTCTTCTGCATGTAAGTATGCCCATTACACTTTACATGTAGGCTCTTTATAATGATTATGAAAAGTAAAAACAAAATAAAAACTGTTGTTAAGAGAGATATAACGACTGACATGATGAGTTTCATGATGAATGTCAACAGCAATGTTGTGGCTAAGGACAACTGGTATTCTTGAAAAGTTGTCACCCCCCATGGGTGGAACTAAACAATTATTTTGATAAGCCAACATCATCTTTAATAAAGGTGCTCACTTATATACCAACATATCCATGACAATATTGTCAGTCCCCAGAGGTAGAGCAAAATGGCCATCTTAATAAGGTCAAAGATCTTTAATATAGATGCTTGCTTATACAAATGCCACGACAACGTTGTCGTCCCCCATGGGAGAACCAAACAATCACCTTAGTAAGGGCAAAAGTCCTTTAATAAAGGTGCTCGCTGATATCGACATCAACGACAACATTGTCAGCCTCCAAGGGTACAGCAAAATGAACATCTTCAGAAGGCCATATCTTTTTTTAATAAAGATGCTCGCTAATTCCAACGTCCACGACAACGTTGTCGCCCCCCATGGGTAAGGTGGACTGGTCCTCCTTGTGGGACTTCTTCTTCTTACGATGTTTCTTCTCTGTGGTGCCCTCCCCTCTCTCCTCCTTCTCCCTCCTGTAGACAAGAAAATATCAAACATTCACAAAATGAAACAATCCATATCACAAAGCCAGAATTGTATTCTATAGATCTGCCAAAACTATAAACCATATTTTCGTTTTTATATGACTGCCAATCTGCTTATGTTTGTCTTATTCTATTTTGAACAAATAGTGAATCTAGTGGCACATGCAACATACAGTCAACTAATGTAAAAGTACAATGCTCTGTACTGAATTTGATAATAGTATCAAATCAAGACCGTATCTCTGCCTGATGAATAAATTAAGTCATTCAACAGCAGATACAATAAGCTGGTTCTTATAGCAAGAGAACATGCTTAAAAAAGAGGATATAAATGAAAGGTTAATACACATAAGAAGTAGATTATGTTGATGGATTTGTCTGTCAAAATCCTAGGTTGATGAAAGAAAAATGATCTTTTACATCATGTAAAGTTTTAAGACAGCTATTGCACAAAAGGTACCATTTGAAAAAAAAGTATGAGATACATTAATTGTTACTCACCTCTTCCTCTCCTTCTTCTCCTTCCTCCTCTGTTCGTCGTCTCGCGACTTCCTTGGTTGGTCACTTTTGTCAATGGCTGAAAGATGGAAATCAGAATATGTACAGGGGCAGATCCAGGGGGGGATCCAGTGGGTCCTGATTTTCCCCTCCAACTTCTGTAGACCCCAAGACTACAGAAAGAGGGGAAAATGCTGTGTGCATATGCGAAATTCATACCGTTTTCGTACTTAACCTATAGCTGACTCCCGCACTTTCAAAAATCCTCTTCCTCTAATATAAGCAATAAGTCCCAGGTTACAAACCATCAAGATCATCAAAATCTTTCTAGTATAAAAAATTGTTTACAGGTTCTGTCCCATCCCTATATGTTTATACAACCATCCACAAATATTTCAAGTAAGACTTATGATTAATGATTAATATTCTAGAACATAAAACTGTAAATACTAATTGAAAGGGGCCTTCCATTAAGTATGTATGTACATTTCAAATATTTCAAACCACACCACCTCCCCTTGCGCCAAAGTACAGAGTTGATTTGCACAGGAACATACACACATTTTCATAATTCCACTCCCTGTATGTGCATATATGTACTAAATAGAAGGACCTAAATATTTTCCATATATTGTCTTACTACTAATGAAAATCACGACAAATCAGTCCATTTTACAAGTTACTTTGTGATAACTATGATGCAATAAATAACTTACGGTCCAGTTTAAAGCGCGATTCGTGAACCCGAGACTTGGAGAAGTCAGGCAGCTCTCCGACTTGAGTCCTCACATCTAGAAGAGATCAGAGAGAGCACAATGTCAAGTTTCACATCCATAAGGTATGAGTGAGTTGGTTTCAGAGATATTGAGAAATTCTGGAAACAAGTATAAACACAATGTCATTCTAATAAAGACAACTTAGATAATTTTACTCACAATTTTATCCTTACAAATTGAGATACTAAGTAAAGTACTAAATTGTACACTATTAAGACCATAATGCAATGATTTCAAAGCTCATTTGACATCAGCCATTGTTGAAATAAGACTATACAAAAAGATAAAAAGGTGCCTTGCATGTATGGTATGTTTTCTTGTGTATCATAATGCCTGAACATAAGTTTAATGTTCTGATTGACCTACCTTATATTTGGAAACAATCAGAATTTTGATTTTTATGAGCTAAAATGAGCTTGTTGGTGAAGTCATTACCATTACTCATTTGTACCTCACGATAGGCTTATAATTCTCCCAACCACGGATAGCTATTTTTTGCCTGCAGGTTAGCCTCAAACAGGATGCATACTGGGTAATATGTCAACAAAGCTCAAGACTATAAATTCTCATGAACTGTATCATTATTTGTAGATTAACATTGTGAAAAACTAGCCATCATTATTTTTTGAATTAGCATCCATGTCCATTAATATTTCTTGAGTAGTTTGAAAATTCATTCATTGTAGATGGATATGTTGCAATTATTTGCTTAATTACTATAGTTTGTCCTGGGATTTTGTCGAGGAAATCAGTCAAAATTGTCCTGCAGGTGATTAAAATACTGAAAATCAGCTATCCGTGGTAGGGAGAATTATGTGACTATTATGTCAGAGGACTCATCCACCCCCCTAGAGGCTGGGTATCACTGCTACTAATGAGGTAGGGGGAAGGGCTTATGGTACTTACTTGAGGCTGTCACTGTGGAGGCCTCGTCTACCCCACGTTGGGGCTGGGTGTCCCTGTCAGTGCTTGGTAGGAAAGGAGGTGCCTCGTACACGTTGGATTCCTTGTTGGGGTGCACCAGACTGGCAGTTCTGTCACAACAATAGAGGGATATTAGTCTCCTGTTTTTATGTTATGGTTGAAAAAGACAACTTATATCCCTAAAAGTATCTTTATATTAGGTGAGTTCACTTTACCTTTTTGATACCTTTATAATTAAAATAAAACGCACTTTACATTACATTTTATTTGTAGTTGCATATTGCAGTGGTTTAGAAATTCTATTTGAAAATTTAAAAACAAGTGGTAATTTGAGTCTCTTTAGTTTGGTAAAGTTGTAATGATAAGGTGAGAAATACTCCTTCTTACATAGGGGGTTAATTACCTTTCTGGGCCACTGGGTACCAGCCATAGGTTATTGGTGTACACACCTGGCACCAGCGACCAATAAAGTTCCCGTTATGCTACACTGATAACCTACCGCTGGTACCCAGCAGCCCAGAAAAGTAGTTCTCCTCCTAATTATTCGGAACTTAAATTTTGTTATGCAGACTAACATACTGCATATTTCGATAATTTATTACTAATTTGAGCAGGCTTACTCTTTTGATCGTTTCTTGTAGTTGACAAAGATGACAGCGGCAATGATGACCAACAGAACGACAGCTGCGATGACTCCGATCACTACAGGTGGAAAACACAAGACAACCATAAGCATATATTTCTGTATTTAAACCATTGTTAAACCAAATTCCAGTTTCTGATTTGATTCTTTTTGGTTGTATTGTCATGAAAATAACATTTTGTCATGTAATGATTACTGGCCAAATACATTGTTGTAATGCAGGACCCTTTTATCATAAACGACTAGGAATGTCAGTCACATGTGAGTGAATGATGATTATTTCATCCACTTATCCTAACATATTAATAATATATTAGCACTAAATAAGCCCATGTCAGTTTACACAAACATTAAAGGAAAGCTTGCACATAAATTCAAGAGGTGCTATTTTTTGTGTATTTAACTTTACTTAAGTATTCTAAAAATATTTCAAAAGTAAAAACCTAAAGATTTTAGGATCTTAAGGAATTATTCAGGAAAGGAATTAACTTTTGGGAATTCCCTGAATGCTGGGCTGGTCAGTACTCCCCTTGCTACGTCACAGCTATGGGAATTCCTTCTAAAGTTATTTTTGGATTCCCTGATTAATAAATGGTTGGTGATGAATATATATTTTGATTTCTTATGAGTTACATGAGGTCAAATATTTATACTTTATGTTAGAGAGCATAACTCTTATCACAGATTCTACAGGGATGGGGATTCCCTTCTAAGGACAGATGGGATTCCCCAGGAACTCCCCCTGCTACGTCATAAATTGGGGGATTTCCCTTAAAAATCCAATAAAATGCAAGTTTTTTTGATGCCCCATAATTATGTCTAAACTCAATAGTTTGCTTCCATTTTGCTCACATTGATAGTCCAAGTTGTGATTAACATGCTGAATTGCATTCATTGAAAAATATCTATCCTGCAGTTATGTGAAAGCTTTCCTTTAAAGTTAACCATAGAATACTTTCAAATTTGCCTCTGAGCTTATTCCCTGAAAATGTTGCATAATACAGGCCAATACAAAATTAACCATAGTAATTTGGGGGACAGGTAAAATTTGTAAAATGTAGCTTCACATATTGGGCTTTTTACCATAGAAACCAAGGCTATTGGCCCCACCTATAATTTCCACCCCTGGTTCACATTGAAATAAAGCGTTTTGATCGACTGGCAAACCTGCAAATCTGTCAAATGATAAAATCTAAGAAATTATGATATTTAATATGTAGTGAAATAGAATTTTTACATTTTGTATACATTGTTACCAACTAATGGAAGAACATATATAACACATGAAACAGTTTATAAAACATAAATTAAAAAAAAGGAAGAAGTATTCAGCCAGCCCTGAGTATACTTACATACTAAGGTAGTTGTCCCTAGGCCTTGTCCCCCTGTAGAGGCCCCTAGGTTGGGGTCACTAGAGTTGTTTGGGGTGGTGGTTGGTGGCACAGTGGCTGAGGTGACTTTTGTTCCTATAATTCAAACATCATACTTGTTACCTAATAACAATAGTAGATATTGTACATGATGTACCCCCATGTAATATAAGGGGCATACAATATTCTGATATATGTAGGATTTACTTTTGGGTTTTCTCGTAAATTATGATAGTTTGCTTTTGCTTGAGATTGGTTGGGAGCTAATAATTATTTTGTATTTCAAATGTTTCAAGTATCATTCCATACACTTGGATATTACACATCACATGTAAACTAGACATTTCAGTTGTCCAAAGATACCAAAGTTTTGCTCTCCATTAAATAGTAATTGTCATAAAAGACAAAAGTTTTTTTAAGTCACTTCCATTCACCCTTAATAATAAAAAAAGTATTATTGCAATTTCTCTCCTTTTTTTTCTATTTTTGGAAATAACTATACTTCAATGACTCAAGGTGGGAACCCATTGAGCAATATGTATCAAATTCTGGTCTAAGAGATGGCCAGTGGCCAATATCTAACATTGCTAGATATTTACCAAGCCATTTACTCTCATAGATTTCTGGTTGAATCACCCAATGAGAAACCATTTTTCGACCAATCCTAGTTGTTTTTGAACAGTTCTAATCACTTAAACAACCAGAATGTTAGTTTGATCGCACCATGGTTTTCGCCTTTGGTCTTTACATACCTGTTGATGGTTGCCCACTGTTGTCGGTTGTCTTGATTGTCACTGAAGAGCTTCCACCCGTGGCCTGTTTGGTTGTCCCTCCGTTGGTCTGGCCTCCATTCGTTAAGGCCTGAGTGGTGGGGGTGGTGGGGCGGGGAGTGGTGGTGGTGGTGGTGGTGGTGGTGGTTGGCAGTGGGGTCACCATATCTGGTGACAAAGACATGATCATGATGTAGATGATACCACCTTATTGAATAACTTCTTATTGTACAACTACTAAATAATTATGATAGATATGACTTATACTAAGGCAAATAGAAAATAACATGTCTTAAAACGTACCCGTCCTATGATATCAAGCTCGATCACATGTTTAATCTACTAAACTTGGATAACCCTAATATTGGACTATGCAGATTTTTTAATTGATACATGCATAAAAACTAAATCAAACCGCTTGGACAGTATTCAAAAGCGAGCTCTGAGAACTATCGACAACCATAAACATGTGGATTTCACACATGTTGAGTTAGCGGAGATATTTGGTATACAGCCTCGTTAAACTAGAAGAACCCATCATCTGTTGTCAATAATGTACAGACACAGTGCCGATTTGGTAAATTTGGTTAAATCAAGATGTACTTTTACCCTTCGAAACTCAAACAAGTTCAAATTTAATGTACCTTATACTAATTTAACTAGAGTGCTAAGCAGCCCCTTTTACCAGGAAGCTAGCCTTTGGGATACGATAGCTGAACATGTCCAAAAGACCATGACGAAAGTCAAATTTAAGCGGTTGGTAAACGCCTGCACTGAAAATGTGGTGTAATCTGACCGTTGAATTGACCATGGACTTGGCAAAATGACTATTGGCCTTCTAGTAACTGTATTTTGAATTATTTTCATCTTTGTCAACAGTTACTTGTCCATCACCATCATTATGTATACCTACTGGAAGAACATTTGTATGTGAAAATGTGTCAAAATAAAAGAAACTAAAAAGAAAACAAAAACACATCTCAAGTAAAATTAGATCATGAAATACAGCCTTGATTGACAATTCCCTTGTCGCTGAAGTTCCCTTAACCTTCCAATGTAGCAGACTTAGAGCAGTCAGGTCGAGCAGTCTGCATCCCTTTAACTAGTCTATTAACCCAACCTTCCATTCTCAAGGTAAGTCTGTGAAGGGGCAACCATTTTAGGTGGGATTTTACACCCATATCCCAGAGTCCTTTGCAGATGGTGGTTTATGACAGGTCGAGCCATAAAACAGCCAGCATGCAAACAACCATGAAAGGGGTATTCGGTTCTAAAAATAGATAGCCAGTGACAAAATGCCTCCCTTGATATGCAAATTTCTGTCTAAGCCATTGAGACCCATGGACACAGTACCCCTGCACTGACTATAAGCGTAGCGAGCGTTCAGGCCTACAGACTACACTTTAACCTACCAATGTAGCAGATGTAGGGTAGTGAGGAGGAGCAGTCAGCATCCTTCCAGGTGAACACCTTCTGCTGGTCAGAGAACATCTGCAGACAGTTGTAGTCTGGGCTGATGGGGTGAGATGTGGGCCAGGCTGTGAACAGGAACTCCTTACCTGTAAAAGAGAAAATAATTATTTTCTTTCCTCTTCTTTTTTTTTTATTGAAATACCACTTCTTACAGGTGAAGGGAGATGGGACAGTGTTGTTGGTAAGGTCCTCTCCTTGCACATGGCTGGACTGGGTTCAAGCCTGGGAAGGTGTTTGCCTGCTACATTGCCTTACCTTGCCATAGTTTTCACCCCAATAGATTTGATCGCAGTACTTTCTACAAGCCAAAAGCATTGAGTTAGTCCTAATATAGCTGAAAAGTTGCTGATGGGCTTTAAAGTCCAACAATTATCATTATCATCTTACAAGTGAGATTTTCTATATGGATATAGCATATCATTAGAATAAGTAAAACAATATCATTAACGTATTTGTGGTTGTATGTTCAAAGAGGATGACAAAATTTCTCAGAGCTAGTTGTAGAAGCTGTTGTAATTGAAATTGTGCAGTATAACTATAACGGTGAAAAAGGAAAAAATACAAATCTTTCAGCCTCTAATCTCTGTGCAACTTCTTTGAATCATATAATGGAGTAGATCTATCCTGAAATCCAACAATGTGCTTCATAAAGTATTTGGAGAAATTTATTGATGAAGTTTAATGCATCACTGTACTTTATTTTCAACATTTCAAACATCGTGTCCATTAAAGTATAATGTATGTAATAATTACAATTGTAACTATTTGTAATGCATTTTCCTTTTATTTGTATTTGTTCCAGCATGAAGGCTATGGCCAGTTCGTCAATGCAAATCTCTGTGTGACGTGGTTCTAAACCATGTTTCTAACACTCACCATCATCCCAATACCACTTTCTTCCCATGGCTCCTACCCAGAGTGGCTCGTTGAACCGCAGGGTGTTAACGAGCGTGCTCGTAATGGCAGCCATGATGGCTTCTGAATCGGCTGTCACAAGGTCACCGCCCTTCTCTGAGCACGCGAGTCGCGCCTCAAACCAGTTCTTCCTCTGGTAGATCTCGAAGTGCAGGCAGAGGTTGTCAGCCTCATAGGCCCAGGCCACTCTGTTGTCACAGTTAGTCTGGGCTGTAGAAGGAGAGGTATGAATGATTAAGCACATGATACAAGGACATGCAAATGGGAGTGAGCACAAGGACATGATATTTGATTATATTGTATGTATGATTAAGTACAAGAATATCAAATAGGAGTGATATATAACTATATTGAGGAATCTCAAAGAGAGAGTGTTTATGATATGATGCATCAGCATCAGCTTATATGTAGTCAATTCCAGAGGAATATGAACTATTATGTGATGCATAGGATGTTACTTTTAACAAGAGGTACATGGTAAGGAAGGGGTATTAACTCAGTGGTAGAGCACAGGTCAGTGATTTGATTCTTGGCTCGGTTCCCGACAAGCTCATTCACTTGTTCCAGGGCCTTCGTAAAAATTTAACTCATGCATGAGAGAATAATTTCATGTTTGAGGAAATTATCACACACTTATGATACTGAACAAGTAGCATTCACACTCACGGATGGTACAGATGTAGTTGAGTTGTTGCCGACAAAGTTTATCACCCAAAGTGTATTTCGATTCACCGGTGTATCGCTCTAAGTGACCGCACGGCTGGTACCCTGCATAGTTATTGGGCTGGTTGGACGTCCACTCTGCATAGGAACCTGTAAAGGAGGGGCAGGTACAGGATTTTAGAAAGGGGTGGTTCATATGTAGGCTGAGTACTAAAATGGCATGCTTTCGTAGATCTAAATCTAAAGCATGTGATTCTCCATAACGATTTTGCTGCCAATTTTGAAAATCAGCATTGGGAAGAAACGTCAATATAGATAGATTGTACGTCTATAGAAATGTCTTACAAATCTGTTTTGAATGATATGGTCTTATGTCATACCCTCAGATTCAGAGAATCAAACAAATACAAAATCAGCAGGATCAAAAGTTGTATGTGAAATACAGGCTCAAGATATGATTGTCCCTTACCCATATTTCCCAAAAAGAGATAAAGATTTGCAATGAGAGTAATGGCATTTATATTTGGCATGAGAATGTAGTTTGCTTTGATGCCTTCAGACAACCACTCCCAAAATAACAGAAATCACAAGAAATATATGAGGAATAAGTGTTGTAATGTACATGAGTACCTTATTACTAATCATGAAGATATTGTCAGTGCCTCCATATATCACATTCCCAGATGAAAAAATAACACAAGGATTCCACATACAACAGCCCATGATCATCATAAATTCAAACATTATAACACACAGTGTATGCCTTACCATTAATGATGTAGATATGGTTCATGTCGGTGCCCCCACACATGCCGAACCCAGATGAGCAGCGCGTCACACAGCCGTCTCCTGTACCGTAAGCCCCGTATGTCTCTCCACAGCTACATGTGTCTCCTTGCTGCAGGAAAAAATACATGTGAAAACTCTCAATTCCAAACATTGTTGATAGGTTTTAGGGTACCTTCCGTTGAACATGGACTATTGCTTTGTGCATATAGATATTGACATGGTATTATGTCTTTTTCAACTACTAAAGCATAATAAAAGGTATAATAAAATATCAAAGAGCCTTTGGAGTCATTCTGTGGGCGTACAACCGATGGGGATTATACGAACCTCAGGCTTTGCCCTTGGTACTTCACAAACCCCTATGGCCCCCCTGCAGTTCTTATTTATATAATTCAGACGGTATGTGAAAAAATGAAGAAGAGTTGTTTCTTCCCAACCATGTCTAAAAATGACGCTTATCACCCACACGGCCAGGGAGCGGTACATACTGACGCTGGTGCGTAGTGACTGACTGTACATACCACTCCTTGTTTACAGCATTTTCATTTACTTTTGAATCTTGTTTGGATGATAAAATATAGAAAACCCTTTGGGGTCATTCTGGGGTGTCTGTATGACCCATGGGGATCATATGTACCTCATGCTTTGCCCTCGGTACGTGACAAACACCTCTGGGTCATACCGCCACCCTCGGATACCCCCAGCGGGTCTTCCTATATAAGTATTATGAAGATTATGTTTAAATGAAATCATTGATTAACCACTCCCTACTTCGTGATACCAATACACCGTAACTTGTATTTCCATGTATAGACCTAAGGAGTTTGCATTTCTAAAAGAATGATGTCAAAATATCATTCCACAACTGTTCATATTACCACCCAGTTGATCTAGATGTAAGGCTGGAAGGGCAATGAAAACTGGCGCGTGCCAATGTCTTTTCAGGATAATAAAACTGAATTAAAAAAAAGAAAAAAGTATTTTCACTTACCCTAGTGGCGGCCACCTTGTAGCCCAGCGTGTAGCAGTAGTCGATACACTTTTGAGGGGTGAGGTCGGGGTACGTCTTGTGGACCGCCATCTCCCTGCTACTGGCCTGGTCCTTGAAGCACCCCTGGGGATGGAAGGGCTTGGTCCCCTCTGAAAAAAGGGGACAAGTGTGAACTGTCTCATTATATGGAATAACAGAATTGAAAAACTAGTTTTGTTGAACAACTCCCATTGTTGTTTGAGGGAAATAATAGCCTACAGCCTACTGGAAAATCCACGTTGATTTTAAGATTTTCTGAGTATTCATTTTTAAATGCAGACTTGATATCAAAATGTTTCAGTTCTATCCTATTTAATTGTTGTGTTATGATTTAAATCAGAATTATTAGGGAAACGTGATATGTTCAATTTCGTCAGCTGTGGCTAATTTCTTAAACAATCACAGCAAGATTGGATTGGTTTAGTTGAAAAGCTATTGTCACCTTTTTTTCTTTTTTTTTGACATAAAACGGTTAAAACTGAATCTATATTGGAGAGATTTTCCTCATATACTTTACCATGATAACATCTCACTTTCTTTTCATACCTTCCAAGCCACGTAACTTGCAGTGTATTATTCCCAAGACATGACTTCTGTTTCTCACTTCCCCCCTTAACATTGTTAATTAAACTTCCAATGAATCTCACTCACCCTTTAACCACCTCCATAAGGGTAGTGGTGCGTCCCCTCTAGCCTCGCTCTCCTCGTAGCCTCCAACCCACATCACACGCAGCGCGTTCTTCCCGCCAAATGACGTCTGCTCGTCGATGACGTCACCCATGAGTCTGATGACGTAGTCGTTTTGCGTGCTGTCGGCCAGTGACGTCAGGTAGCCGAAGTTGGGGCGTCCCAGTGACGTGGCCAGCGTCTGACAGTCAGTTCGGGCGTTCGTCCAGTCACGTGGGGTCTGACGGATGACGTAACATCCGGTGCTCGTGACGTTTCCAGGACATGTCGCTCCTAGGGAAAAATATTAATATTTATAGACCTGTGTAGACCCTTAAAGTCAAGAAGAAATGAAAGTGAGAAAATGAGTCTTTTTTTAATAATAATAAAGGAGATTTTTGGTACCTCTGTGACATGCGCCATCTCAGTTGCGGATGTATTTATGTTTAAGGGGCCCCGCCCCCGCATCCCATTATCATTTCTTAATTTTGACACGGCAACATCGTCATTTCTTAAATTCGACAGGGCAATATGGGTTCTCCTGCTACACCCCCATGTTTGATACAAAAAATATGAAATATGAAATGAGTCTCCTCCTTTTCTGAGAAATATTGGTACGTTCTCTGCTTATAAGTGTAATCTTAAACAGAGATTTTAAAAATAAATTAATTTGATTAAAGGTTATCATTTGGTTTGAGTGTGTATTCAGTGTTAATGAATTATATATATAAATATATGAGTATATACACATTCTTGAAATGAGTACATTACTCATTACTATACATGGTTTGCTTCATCTGTGCTATGTTTTGAATCAGGTCCCACTTAGACCATTGTTACTTCAAAATCGCATGCCTTTGAAGTCAATATATGCCTGGCAAGGTGTTAGGTAAGGCAAATTATGGCTTGTCACGTAAAAGAGTATTTCAAAAGAGGAAAATATTTAATCCAAGAAAGACTCTTAACAATCAGTGCTTTGGCAACATACAAAGCAATACCTGTATATAATTGAAGATAGATCGTGTTCCTGTTAGTACGACTACATGAGGCCAAATAACAGGCGTTTATAGTAGTTCCTTCATGGTTTAGCTTTATTCCTAGAAAGCCTGCACATTGATGTCTGCCCTGTCGTTATATTCTACCTGCTTCAATCCTATTTCCTACATGCTCTTTATTTAGGCCTATCTCCTACATTCTTTGAAATTATTTCCAAACTTATCAACAATATTCCCTTTTTGAACAAATTATTTTAACATCTTTCTTTTGGTAAGGTTAGCATGAAACCAAAACAGAACATGATAAGAATATCTTGTTTAGACTGAAGAATGTAACCAGAACATTATGTTACTGTTGCAGTACAATTTCATGGTAGCAACGTTATTGGCAGCCATCAAAATAATGTCACAAGAACCAAACCAGAATGTTGCTGCAACGTTTTAATAACGTCACATGCTTGGCTGGGTTTGGTTAATTCCAATCCCTGAATAGAGTCAAGCTAGGATCTGCCTGTTTTGACACACACACATCCCCTCCACCTTACCCTAGTGCCCCCCCCCCCCCCCCCCCCCCGATTGACCACTTGTTATTTCAAGTATTTAAACATTCTGTAGACCCGACGTGTTCAGTCTCGACACCCCAATATACACACATATCGGGGTGTGGGTGAAAAGTAGGGGTAGATGTGTCAACGGGGGTACCCATTGACCGATATGGCCAAAATTCTGGTCGAATTTAGGATCACAAGTGACCAATACCTAGCATTGCCCGGCGATGGTAAAGTCGCCTAGTGGGTATGGGACTTTGACGTAAGTGACGTGTAAAACATATGTGTTATGCTCAGATATGCATACCGGTAATTATATATCAGCAAGACCAAGCCAAACCATTTGTTAATCATATTATAATCAACGAAGGATTTCCACCTATATATTGTGGATTTCTATGAGTTCTTGGCCTGACGGCCTCAGGCTTTCACCCACCAATCTGCGCAAGTTACATACAATGTAACATTGACTGGTTTCCCCCACAGTGTGACGCTAAGTCTATATATTCTCTCAGAATAGGGTCATTAGGGCAGGTCTAATAATCAATAGTCTGTCAACCGCTATATAGATCCAGGTGAACCCCAGTTCATATTGTATAGTCGCAGCAACGTTCTGCTTTGGTTCTTGTTGCGTTATTTTGATGGCTCCTAATAATGTTGTTGCAATGTACCATCCTTCTTTAGTCAGTTTGGTACTTAATAAGATGGCATGTAACAATTATGTTATTGAAAATGTTATCATAACATTACTTTTTGGTGAGGTTAGGACAAAACCAAAACAGAACATTATCAGAACATTCTGTTTAGGTTGAAGAACATAACCAGAATGTTATAATAACATCACAGTGCAATGTCACATCAGTACATCAGTGGCCCACCTTATTTTTGGCAAAATATTGATTTTTTTAATGTAAAATTCTAGGACCAAGTGAGTCCGGCGGAAAATTTTACAATAGGGCGCCCCCCCTTTTGAAAATGTCCAGATCCGCCCCAGTACATTGCAGCAATGTAATTGGGAGTCATCAAAAGAATGTAACAAAAACCAAATACAGAACCAATAAGAATGTTTCTGCAACATTATAATAACGTCATATCCTTGGCTGGGTTGGTTTGTCAGGGATGACAGGAGGCCTTTCTAACCAAGAATGTCATTTATTTTGGTCACCCATTATAACAATGGTCACTCTTGATTTCCGTCACTTTCGGCTATTTTCTCAAACATTTTCTCACAAGTAACATCTGAAATGGTGAAAAATCGTTAAATCATAGATTTTATATGATTACTCGTGTTGTATCATTCTTTTGGATTTTCATATAAAACCACAAATAAACAATATAATAAGGTTATTTCTCTGCTAAAACAAAAAACGTTTATGTTTTTGTGTGTGCGTCATTTTTTCTTGTCTAGTTCATGTTGCCTTTTCAGAAGAAAGATTGGCATTTTCAGAGAATAAGCTTTAGACTACAAAGGATCTGTTAAAACAACATTGTTAACTGTACCCTGATCGTGTCTCTTATTAGGCTGTATAATAGTATATCCCCAAATTTAGATGTATAAACCGTGGAACAACGAAAAATGGCCTCGTTTGCCTAAATTGTACCACTCAGTATAAATAAAATACCTAAAAAACAAAGACCAGACCCAGACAATTGTTGACCACTCACTGACCACCCACTGACCACTTCCCGCCCGGCGCCCGATCGTGTCATGCCGGCAGACGGGAACGGCTCCTGACCAGCATACCTCTTGCAGGAAAATATGTAACAACAAGCTCACTACATACATTCTCTGTGTTTGATATAAAACATTTCTTATTAAGAATCAAATATATCTTACCTGCTGCTAAATAAGTGGCGGTTGATAATAATAGAAGTCCGTATAAAGTAATCCTCGTCATGGTGGACCGGGAGCGAAAAGGACAGAAAAAAAGTGAAACGCTGCGAGCGAACTTCTGTGGGCCTGAGCAGGTATGGGGGGCTTAAAAGGGAGGGGGGCTGCTTGGAGGGGGGGGGGGGGCTACTGGGGGAGGGGCTTAACGCCTTAATATCGCCCACTGGTTTAAGGCTAAGACGTCTCCAAGCCGATACCTGTCCTGTGATTAGTGTAGGGTTTATACTGTAGCTGGAGGTGGAGAGTGGAGGAGTTGGTCAAAGCTGCTTCCCAGCTGAGGTTGGGACAAAGGGGCTCCGTGTTTTTTGTTAAATTCTGAAAATAGGAATTTTGTATGCAAAAGTTATTCTAATTCAATGTTTAAGTATTACTCGCCATTTGAGTTATGATTCTTGTGTATGCTATTTCCTTCTCAACGACAGTATGAGTCAACCAGCTGTGCCTGTGACGCTGGAGAGCAAGAAACAGCTCTGTTGTTTCTGACTTTAGCATAGGTATTGGGAAATCTTTTCAATTTTGGAAAGGTATAATTTATTACATTTTCATTCCTGTCATTGGTCCTATCACTTGGTCCTATCACTTATACATGTTCTGCTTCATGTAATATATCTGAAAACAGCGGAAACACTGAAGATTATTACGTATTTTTTTAACTAAATAATTATTTAATTGTGTTAGCTTTTGGTTTGGTATTTGTGTGCTTTGTTATCACCATGATTTTTCTTTACTTTTCATTAACCTTCAATAACTAATGGCCCCTTCCCCTGTCGTTTTTCACCCCAAGTACCCCGTTATTTGTGTGTTAAGGCAATAGCAACGGCGGGAGGTGTGTGCAGGTGGGAGGAGGTATACAGGGAGGGGGGGGGGGGGTTACATGGGTGGGGGTGGGGCTGGGGCTTGACACCGGAGGGGGGCGTGTCTAGACCCGTTAGGTAGAACAACTACACCTACACCTTTACTTGGGCCTTCGATGGGGGTCCCCCAAAATCATAATCATCAATTAGTTTTTAATGTAAATTCCAATCCACTACCGAGTCCGTCCAAAATGTTACATGGGGGTGCCCTTTTTTTCTTTTCTTTTCTTTTCTTTTCTCTTTTTTCAAATATCTGGAGCCGCCCTGGAGTACCCCCTGAATAAATGTCCATGTTGGGCGTCAATTTAATATAAACTCTCATGTGACCGTGTCGCCCCTTCTTAGGGTAAGCAGCCCCCTTACTTGTCCCACCACCTGCCCCACCTCCCTCCAGCCCCCACCTCAGGTGGTGAGTGAGTTGAGGTAGTATTAATTACTGACTCAGACGTGAGTGTTTCCTGACTTCCTGGTGACGTCATCACATTAGTTACAGCTTCCGGTGCTGGGGGTTCTGGGAATGAGACATTCTGTCAATATTTGTTTTTATTGAAGCAACTTCACCATACATGCCGAGGTCGTACATGGTGCTTTGAATCATGAATATCTATATAAGTTCTATTTCGTAATAATGATCAGTGTTTCTACTAGTTTTCAGATGTGTACATGACTATAGATACAAGTGATGGTCATAGTATTAATTATAGGGAGTTATTTACAACAATAACGACCCACCCAAGCTGCGACAGAACAGAAACGTTCTGTAACTATAATGTTTTACTCAGTCTGGTACTTACTAAGATGGCATGTAACAATTATGGTTAATTATGGTAATTATTTATGGTTAGGTAAAAACTTTACCAAACCAGAATGTTATTAAAACATTATTTTTTGGTGAGGTTAAGACGATACCAAAATATTCTGTTTAAGGTAAAGAACGTAATCAGAATGGCACAGTGCAGCGTCACAGCAGTATGTTGCAGCAACGTTATTGGGAGCCATCAAAATAATGTAAGAAGAACCAATATTGTCATTGCATTATACCAGCCTCTATAGATCTGGGACGCAAGAAACAACTCAAAACCTGGACATTTTCTGTCACCTCCTGTTAGTTCATCTTTTCTATGTTCTCGTAAATTCACAAAATGCAACCCAGGCAAACAGCAACGTAACAAGCCTGTTCTACAACCATACGTTTTCTGTTAGTGTGTCACCTTCCCAATTTTCATGTAACAGTTATGTTATATTAGGTAAGGGTCAGACTTACTAAAAAAGAATGTTATGATAACATTATGTTTTAGTGAAGTTGAGACCTTACTTATAAAGAAGAATGTTGAAATTACATTTGGGTTACATTCCTCAACCCAACCGGAAAGAATATTACAAGAACGTCACAATAACATCAGAGTGAGACATCGCAATGTAAGGTTCTAAACAGAACGTTATAATAACGACTTATCGTCGCTTGGGATTTCACTTGTCTGAATTGAATGATAGGCCTTTAATAGGTTTTATCATGCCCATTGACAGATCCAGGGCGGACAGAGGGGCCCCTCAACTGCCCCCCCCCCGCCAAATTACCGGTAGATTTACGTTTGTTCAATGTTAAAATGCGACACAAATTCCATTAAGGAAAAAGAGTTGCTGGATCAACCGGTGATCTCCTGAGGAAAAGTGTGAGCTCCAAGTATTGCAGAGAAATATAAATGATTCGTAGGAAGTTGTCTTTGAATGATCGTGTAAAGATGTTTACAGAGTCAAATTTCTTGCCTCAAGAAAAATAATAACTAAAACCAGTCTTATCAGAAGTTTTTTTTATGTGCTGCATGATGATATTCATCGCAGCTTTAAATTAAGCATTACAGTTTAAGATTTTTTTCTTTTTACTGCAAGACTTATGAGATTCTGATGAACTGGAGCTGTTGATAAAATTTAATGCAGTATTTTATAAAATGCACGAATCATACGTAATATAACGATGTTGTAATACAATAAAATATGTTATGTTTCTAATATCGATATCAAAGGAAATCTTAATGAATATGAAGAGTTCACCCCTTAAAACAAAACTCTTATGGCTTTCCACCTTATTAGTAGACACTCTAATCCAGCCTCGTCCCGTTTCTCACAGTTTCCCCCGTTTCACAGCTCATCCCGCTTTAACACTTCACGCCACTCAGCCTCGCTCTGAGTGTCGCGGCGACTCCAGCGCCACCGCCGGTGAAACTGGTGTATTGCTGGACGCACCCAGGCCTGAGTGAGAGGGATTAAAGTTAACTGGGCTGGGGGAACGGTGTAGGGAGAGTTTACCTGGAGTTTACGGGGCGGATATATTACCACACATAAAACAGGACATCAAGGTAGGTATCGAATTGCATCTTTAGTTTGTATGAATTGATACCTTTTCTAGAAATGTGGTAGAGTTTTGAAACCAAGCAGTCACATCAAGACTTCAAATACAACATCACCTAAGGCTAGAGTAGAGAGTTCTTGCAGGAGGCTTATTATACAAGTATGATATACCCCCTTGCCAAATTACAGTAAGACTATAAGGCAGGGGCGGATCCGGGTGGGGGGGGGGGTCCTGGGGTCCTGCCCCTCCCCCCCCCCCACCCTTCTTTTTTTTGGTAAATCCCTAAACTTCAAAAAGAGGGGGAAATGTCACTCGCATATATGCGCGATTGCACGCACTTTTAGTACTTAACATTAAAGCTGACCCCACCCCCTTCTAAACATCCTGCATCAACCCTGTAAGGATTGATAAATACTTTACATATATTCTACTTTTGGAGAGAAGTGTAGTGTTATGGCTCTAACGTCGAGTTCTCGGTTGTTTCTATACACATAGCGGGCCTTCAGGTACAGTGTTCAATACTCCGTCTAAGTCTGGGTTCTGTTGGAGCTTGACCCATGACGTAATCGTATTACTCACAAACCGAAACATGGGCCTCCATATTTGCTGTTATTTCATTTCACAATTCTTCTACTTATAAGCCTTCCCTCAAAACGCAGTGGCGTACCCAGGGGGGTTCCGAGGGCGTCTGGAACCCCACCAGACTTCTCAAAATGTATTTTAATAATAGGCCAAAACCCCGTCAATTTTGCATTGCTACTACCCCCCTCGGATTTATCAGGAAACCCCTAAGATTTAAGGGCTGGGTACGTCCCTGAAATGAGTTTTTAACATATTGATCACTTTCTATAGAATTAATTTCACAAAAACTTATGATTATTTTGTTACCAAGTTGGCTCTTGTTACCAAGTTGGCTTCTCTTTTTGGGAATGGGATTATCGTGAAATCAGTCTACTAAATGTGAAACAATGCTACTTTTTGCCGGGAGCTACAACAGCCTAGTTGGCTTGTCCCCACAAATCGTTCCTTCTTTAAATCCAATAATCCGTTGTCAAGTGCTGCGCTTCATCAAGAAATTTCTTTTGTGTAGTTATAATGGTTTAGTTCTTTTAATGTGCACAGTGGTAGGCAAAGTTTTATCGATGGCTATCACTCACAAGTTTAAAAGGGAAAAAAACTTGTAGAAATCAAGCTTTTGTTCAATACAATTATATATAAATGAAGAATAGCCTAATCAGCATCCAACGTTGAACCTTTTCTTTTTAAGATATATGAATAAAAACACATTTCAGGTTTGATAAACAACGCAGACCTAGCCCAACTCATAGATATGATTAATTACTCGTTAATAATTCCCCCATATACATATATAGGCATATATAAATATACTTAATCATGTTAAACGTTAATAAGGCCAGAACATCAAGCGTTCAATTTATACGTATAGTAATTCACTTGTCAAATTAGTGTTCATCAATGGAAGGTGGAGTAGTAAAATCATCTATAGGTTAAATGGGGGACTAGAGAAAATCGTCTATTATTCGTTTCCCTCCGACTACCCCGACTTCGATTCCCTGTGTTTGTCAGGGGCCCAAGCCGGCACAAACAAAACGGTCAAACCAAACTGACCGCTATAGGCTATATACCACATGGTCTCTACATTATAACCTCTACCTGTCAAATCTCCACGTCGGTCTACGACACCGTCTACGGTAATAGTGGAATGTGTTAATTTCCAACATTTGTGTTATAACCGTGTGTTCAAAATGCGTTAAAATTTCTCGTATTTCGCTTATAGTGAACCCGCCCTTCCTTCTTTCTCTTTTTATTTTGCCCCCCCCCCCCCCCCCCCTGCACCTTTGATTTTCCATTGCTACTGAGCGAACTATTAAGGTTCCATCGGGATGTTGATAAGTGGAGAGTTATTTATGGTTTTTGTGGATATTTGGATTAATATGATTATTCCTAACACAAACATTTGTATGAATATGGAACGGCATGGAATTGATACATTTATCAAGAGCAACATTAAATACACATCAAAAGTAGACATTTTGGCAGTACCCATGCTTACTGATTCGCTTCATTTCTTTTCAGCGGATGAACTCATGGACTAAAAATTAACGCGCCACAATGATATGGCGCGTAAATTTCGCTGACGGACGCGTAAATAGTTAATACGCGCAGGACTAACGCGTATATTTCCGCGCGGGACTAACGCGTACATCCACGATAATACATGTTTGATATTGCCCGCTGTACCATGGAGGAGAGGAGTGGTGTCGGTCGTGTCCTCTTGACCACTGGACTTATACTGCTGATGTATGCCACTAATGTTAACACCGGTAAGTAAGAATATTGTCTCTTTTCCCAGATAGGTAAGGAGAATGGTTCTTATCGTACCTCGACCCCTACTTAATTTTTGTATTGTCAGTATTTTTTTTTCAACATTTTCTGACATCTTCAGTTCAGGCCAGAGGCGCACTCAGAATAATTTGCTATTACCCTAGATTGCATACACCTATGTCTCAGGCTACAGCCCTCGACAGTGTGTTCAAACCAGGGCAATAACAATTGCTTTGTGCCGCCCTTGGTCTGTATCATGTAAATCCGGGTTCTGAAAATTAATGTCTTCCAGAATAGTCAAACTCTTTACATATATCTTTTTTACTCAACAAAATGTCCTATACTTGGAGCCTAACATGAAACTCATTTTGAAACAAATGTAATTAATTTGAAGAAATCCTTTCACATCTTCATCTAAGACATCTCTAAGACACCATATAATAATATTAATATCTAATATTCTACTATATTAATCCATGTATAGGGCCTATCGATGTTGGTATATTTATCATTATTAAGACAGGTGTACATAAATACACATGTTTTGGAATTGTTCTGTCGACGTCACGTACGGGGCTGTTTGGCAAGTGTGGTGGCCCTGATTAAACATGTTTTATAAAATCTTAAACCGAAAGTCAAGTTGTTAAATGAAATCACTGATGGCTGCTTCCCATAACAGGTCCGTTGATGTGTAAAGCTCTACTGTATATCTCTCATATGAGATTGTTTTTTTTGTATTTCAAAGGTTATTTTGTTTTCCCATTTCGCATGGAACTTTCTTTTTTTAATCATAATCTTTAACCTTTAAAATATACTTATTACATATCTTTATTAATTAATCAAACGTCCAATTTCTTTGAGATTTTATTTTATCTATGTGAAATATAATTGCGCCAATTCAATTGATGAAAACAGGGTCTTGTTTGTACGGTATAATATAGCTTAGGTTATAGGTTTTATAATGTGGCACCATTACTTTTTAAGGACTAAATTAGGGCAAGCTTGTACAGGCCCAGACCCAAGTCTCTCCTGCCAAGTTGCAACATAACAAAAACGTTCTGCATCCATAAATTTTAGTCAGAGACTTACTAAGACGGCATGTAAAATATGTTATTGATGGTAATGTTGAAGCCTCACCAAATCAGAACATTATCATAACATTTTCTTGGTAACGGGTCAGGATGAAATGAAAACATTGTGGTGCAATATTACAGCAGCATGTTGCAGCAATGTTATTGGGAGCCATTAAAATAATGTACCAAGAACCAATACAAAACTAAAAGGAACGTTGCAGCAACGTTATAATACCGTCACATGCTTGGCTGGGTTATTGCCAATATTGAATTGTGGTGTCTCCCCACCACAGATTTTTCCAGAGTCTTTGTCTCCAAAATCAGTCAAAATTAACCTTCAGGTGCCTGAAATATAGTAAACCATTTATGAGTGGTAGATAGATTTGTCACACTCTGTTATTTTTCTCATATCTAAACATGCAATGTTTTTATTGCAGAATGCCCAACATGTACTGGAGGTGAGTAGCGATATTTCTATAGTTCAACACTTATACTTATTTAGATACTTGAATTTCAAATCTTAGGGCATTAATTTAAAAATATGTATATGAACATACTAATATAAGAAGAAACGCAGGGGGTGTCCAAGGGTGTGTGCACGACCCAGAGGGAATGGTCACAACCCGTGGGCAAAGCCCGAGGGTCGTACAATTCTCATGGGTCGAGGACGACCTCTGAGGTTCTTCTTTATTTTATGACCCAAATAAGATTCCAAAATTTATTAAAATACTGGGAAAAAAGGAGCGGTGCGTACAGCCTGTCACTACGCATTGCCCCTTATACGCACCGCTCGTCGGCTGTGCGGGTGATAAATATTGCATGTAGTTTCAGTGCAATACCGTCACCTGTGCGCTTCTATGTTCAACTGAAGAAGTATTTAGCAAAACCCATGTGGATCAGGTGTGTGTGGTCAATAATAATCATTTTATTTCTCTTCAAAGCATGTAGTAAGACTAATGTGCACCTCATGTTCATGTTTGATGATGAATGTCATATCTCTTTTCACAGATGACCAATGTGATATCTTCACAGCCTATAGTAAGAATAATGGGGACCTGGTGTTTGTTGTAGGTCGCAGTGGCAGTATCTGTAAGGACCAAGAATTTGGTTGTCAGAACTGGCCAACACATAACAAATGTCTTCTCTGCCACCAACATTGTTGATCATGTAATTGACTAAATGTCATATCTCTGTTCACAGCATGTGTCAAGAATAATACAGATAATAAATGTCGTTGTGGAAGCAGGGCGTGAGAAGAAAAGATTTTTTAATTTTTGGTTAATTTTATTTATACAGGATACAACTCAAACAGTGTGTCTGGTCTCCCATTGTGGTCCTGTGGAGAAGGAAAAAACATATTCATTCATATTTGCAGCATGTAGTAAGGCTAACATGGATAATGAATATCATATCTCTTTTCAAAACATGTACCAAGAATAAAATTGATAATAAATGTCATATTTATGTTCACAGAGTGTAGTAAGAATAACGTGGACCTGGTGTTCGTGGTGGACGGCAGTGGGAGTATCTGTGAGGACCAAGAACTGGGCTGTCAGAACTGGAGAAACATCCTTCAGTTTGTGGTCAATATGGTGGACCATCTCACCATCGCCTTCGACCACGACAGGGTCGGGCTCGTGCAGGTAAATAAATATTTACTTTACTTATATTAAAACAGCTAAAATCTGTACCCAAACTCTTTCTCCTTAATCATGGATCTTGTTACATTATTTTGACGGCACCCAAAAACGTCTTTAGAACCTAACGTTGCGATGTCAGATTGTGGCATTATTGTGACATTCTTGTGACATTTCTTCATGTTATAATAACGTTAAAATCAAATTCTTTATTAGTAAGGTCTCAACTTCACAAAAACATAATGTAATTGTGATAATCTTTTTTTAGTAAGTCTCAACTTTACCTAAAGACGTAACTGTTATGTGAAAATTGGGTGAGTTAGGGACAAAGCAAAAAAGTATGCTTGCAGAACATGCTTGTTACATCGCTGCTTGCCTGGGGCTGTCTGTTATGTCAAGGTATCAAATTTCAAACAACTTTTTGAGGATCTTTCTATAGTTGACCTATATAAAGTGAAATGACCCAGTCACCAAAAGCTTCAAAGGGAGGTAAAATGGGGGGAACCACCCGTTTTTTTGGGAAAGGTCTATCTTAGATCAATCATGTTAGAGAAATAAATACGGGGAACGCTGTGAACCAACAAAAGAAATACACAGTAGCACCTGTGAAGACATAAATCTGCACAGTAGCCACTATGCAAACAGACATTTCCATGGACTAGCCACTGTGCAGACGTATGTGTGCGTGTCTCAAGCTCTCCAAATAGAGTAGCCTTAAATAGAGCAAATTTTAAGTAAATTTGTCAAGTACATTTTTCAACAGATTTCACCAGAGGTTTGCAAAATCTCATAAAATATACTGATCCCACAGGAACCAATGCTAAATTTTATAAAGTCTTCTAATGTCATTTCTTAAGTTTTTATTGTCCTGAACCATTCAATGAACATGAACTCAGAGTTCACAATGTGTGACCCATATTGATGATATATAGTGCCATACCCACTAGATGATGGACCAAAGGCTGATGCAAACACTGATGGCTGTCGATCATCGGCATTATCAAACATGCTTAATATGCATTGGTGTGGCTGGCCGAAGGGGCAGTCATCAGCACAGCCGTCAGTGCAGTTATTGGCTGACTCTGACAGTATAAGCCATACCCACACGCAATTGGCGCAGCTGACGGTGCCAATACAGCGCCGACAGCCAATGGCTGGGTTTGGCCCTTTAGGTATGCCTACTCCATTGGGATTTGCATATTTGGTCCAACCCCAATAGGATATGCAATATGATGAGGGCTTACTGTTAGATGTCTATTGACAATTTGGCTGTTTTGTTCCAGTTTTCTAATGATGCAGTCCTGGAGTTTCCACTCACTCGCTACACCAACAAACCAGCCCTGCAGCAGGCCATACTCAATATCAACCACCGCGGGGGGAACACCAACACCTCCGGGGGAATAAGACTCATGAGGTCAGAATTTTTATTATTATTATTATTATTTCCATAAAGTCTTTTAAGTGAACGCTTGATCTTCCAAGCTTTTGAGTTTACAACCTAAGTTCAGGTATAAATAGAACATAATTATAATATACAACCTAAGTTTAGGTATATTTTCAGGTTATTAATATAAGGTCAGCTGCATGACGATAACGATTACATGCAATGCTTTTTGTAGTCATGTCATAAGCTCTTGTTTAAAATAAAGGTAATGGAATATGACTCCTGAATATATGACTAATCAATTTTTAAAAAAGGGTAAGAATCATAATTTCAACATTTGGGTATATCAAACAAAGCCTAATTTGTCCAGATTAAATCAGATTCATACCTAAGTTTAGGTCAATACTATTTCCCTTAATTTCTGTCCCATATAAATAAAAGAATTTGTTAACTCTTAAGTAATCTTCAATACATCTTAAGAAATTCTTCTGTATAATACTTTTAAAATCTCTTAATGCATCCATGAGCAGAGACATTTTTGTGTTATACAATTTTGCAGACAGTGAATTCATTTGAGTAAGAATATCACTCAATAGATTATATCACTTGCCTGAAATATGTATGTGTGTGTTGTTTGTGTTTATATGTGTCTAGGCATAAGCACGTAAACTAAACAACAAAATAATTTTGTAGAGTGAAGAAATTTATTAATTACATGACCTATGGTCACAGTACACTTTAAAGATAATAGATCAGTAAGCTTATATAAGATATTGCCCCACACAAAATGGTCCTTCATAAAATTACCAGATTCTTTAGAATATAAATAATGAAGATACCAGAGCAAGTATTAAGAATAATCTCAATTTCTTGTACTTTTTCAATTTCAGGACCAAAGCGTTCTTTTCTTCGGGTGACAGACTGGAGGAACATAATATTGCGATGGTGATCACAGACGGTCGGTCAACTCGCGACCCCGATCGCACTATACCAGAAGCCAAGGCTGCACAGGATTCTGGGATCTACATGTACAGGTAAAGCTGACAACTGTTTTTTATATTTTAGAAATTTCAAATAGTTTTTTTTTGTCCCACTATTGGAGATTCAAAACAAGTGGATTTTTCATAACCTCTCCCCAAAATGCCTGTACCCTTCCATAATATTTCAAAGTACAGAGATAAAGCTAACTTGTTGACAATTTTCCATGCCTTTTTCTGACACACACTGCAACTTCCTTGAATCAGTGAATAGCATTATCTCTCTTCTTTAAGCTTTTGCCCAATCAGTAGATGTAAATAAGGTTAAGCAGATCTCATCATATATATTCTCATCAATGGAACAACCACCAAAATCCCCAAATCATTGAATGATGTAAACTCTCTTCTTTCAACCTACGTGCAACAGAACTACCACTAAATCCAAAGATGTAAATTAGTTAAAGCAGATCTCACCACACCCTCAGCAACAGAACTACCACTGAATAACTTAGATAATTGAATGTAAATTCTCTTCTTTCAGTCTTGGTGTGACCCCATCAGTAGACGCTAATGAAATCAAGCAGATCTCATCATACCCCCAGCAACAGAACAGAACATACTTTTTTATTCGTAATTTTGACATCCTATCTTCATACAAAGTGACCGACAGTATCTTCACCTCAATTTGTGCTGAACCTCAACCTGGTGAGGGACCTTCAGGTATGTCCTATTGTATTAGCGTTATTTCTCAATTTTTTTTTAAACAAGATGGGTCTCCCAATACTATAAGAGGGTTAGAAGTGGCATGTTCCTGAGATGCAGTGTATAATTAGCATTCAGAGACCAAATATTGTGAAATTGTTGCATAAATATGTTATATTATCATGTACAATCAAAACACGCCCAATATACCCTGCCAATAATATGATGTTCTAATAATCTAAACCTCACCTAATTAGAACATAACATCCTATTTTGGTTCGGTCTCAACCTCCCAGAAATATAATGTAACAGTTATGTGACATTTTAGTAAGTAACAGACAAATCAAGAAAGGATGGTTGCATAACATGACTGTAATGTCGCACCTTGGCTGGCTGTAGAGTCATGGGCAATGTACTCTTTTATAGAGTCGTTGAAAAGGAAAGCAATTCTCCCTACCACAGATAGCTAAATAACAGTATTTTATGCACCTGCAGGGTAATTTAGACTAAGTCTGTCGACAAAATTGCTGGAAAACCTATAGAAAATAAACAAATAACTTTTATATTTCCATCTATAATGAATGAATTTTCAAACAACTTGGAAAATATCAAACATATATATGTATACAAACTAAAGAATAATGATCACTAGTTTGTCAACATATTTAACAACAAATAATAATATTATCAATGAAAATTCCTATGCTAAAGCCTCATGGTTTGTTGACATATTACCCAGAATGCATCCTGATCAAGGCTAACCTGCAGGTAAAACTAAAAAATCCTGCTATCTGTGGTTGGGAGAATTATGTATCTGTATCAGAGTGAAACTCTTAGTTCTCTTTAAAACTGGTAATCCAAATGTTTAGATAACAGGTCTAGCCATATCTATATTGCATTACATCATATCCATAGGAACAAAAACAATACCTCTGATGTCCTCTCATTTCAGTTGATGTGACTGTTTCGCGATGTCCTGGGAAGGTCATCGGTCAGGACTGTTACGTCGTACAGGAATCAGGGACAACCTGGACATCAGCTGAAACCCAGTGCTCCAAGCTGGCCTCCAACATGGGTCAGCCTGGGGCAGGCAGCTTGGCCATGCCCAAGTCACAGCAGGTCATGTCACAGCTCACTGCCTACCTGAGGGAGTTTCGCTCGGGGAAAACCTTTGTCGAGCAGGAGAATCTGGCCTCCTTCTGGATCGGTGGGTACGAGGAGGGGACGCAGTTCGGAGACCCGGAGTATCCAGTCTGGAGGTGGCTTTCTGGTAAGGATTACAAAATGCTTTCTTCGTGATATAGATTTAGTTTTTAATCATTTTATTTGTACTAGATAAACATTGGCACACACCAGTTTTCATTGTTCAGCCAGCCAGTTTTACATAAGCTTTTTTGTTAACTCTATTGTTGGTGCAAACTGGGGTGGGCTTATTTGCTGTAATGACATGATTGCAACAATGTTGCAGAGGACTTTTTAAAATTTTGCATTATATTTATCTAAGAGGGCCAGTTCAATTCTCCCAACCATGTATAGCAAATTTCATGTGCTGTTGTTTTTATCCACTGTTGCCCCCTTTAATACCTGTGCTGTTTTGCCTTTCAGGCCTGACCCTTCTGCAGGACCAGGGGTGTTTCGCAGACAGCGCGTCATCACCAGACCTCAGCTCTCGCGGTACCATTTATGACCTGACCAGGGAGAGGTGCATGTCTATCTGCACAGGCTACAGATATGTAGGAGTCCAGGTAGGGGTCCAATCCTCTTCACAATATATTTCATTTGGTATCTTTTCCTAGCACAAAATTAAAAAGAATTAACCATTTCACCAGAGTATTTATAAATTCTTCTCAGTTTGACCAATATCAAGTATTCAATAGAATATGCTTACAATGTTTTGCTTTTAAGTTTCAAAATATAGTCTGATTAAAGGACTTTTTCAAGTGAGATTTATAGAGGAAATTGCAAAACTACAACTAAATCTCCCAAAGGAAGTAAAACTAACTTCTCAACTTTCTCCATTAGGCTATGTCTCACATTTGATGTTCTGGAAACACCTCATCCCATTCCCCGGATATAATTGAATGTAATAAGAATAAAAGTTCTTGAATAAAGTTTAATCCTTATCCAGAACATTCTAACTTAAAACTGTATTTACTGAACCCTTTTACTCTCAGAATGGTAACCTGTGTTCCTGTGGTGACACATATGGCCAAAGTGGTACGGCGGAGGTCTGTACCACACCGTGCGCAGGGGACAGCTCGACGACATGCGGGGGACCGCAGGCCAACCAGGTGCTGCGGATAGGGGGTAAGAAACTCATTTGATTCATAAAGATCTGATGTTTTAACTTTAAATACCTGTAAAGCCTCATGCATACTCACCAGACTGAATTGGTAAAACTTTTCCATTTGTTTGTAAACAAATGCTTTTTTTTTTGCTGATATGCATTAATTGGATTGAGCAAGAAAAACATGTTATTAATGCTGTACCAGTTTTCATGGCTTAAACCATACAGCTGAGGTATGCACATAATATAAGCATAATTCAGTAGCTACATTAAAACATTATATTATTCAATTTTGCTCAAGCCTTGCTTTGTTTCACTTTAAAAGTTGACGAATCCATGCTTGTGGCTTTTTCATTGGTGCAGGAGCATATGGGTTGTGGGCGACAGGCCAGCCCAACAACTACAACGACAACCAGCCATGTGGCGCTCTGCAGAGTACGGACGGGGGACAGTGGGGCCTCAATGACTACACCTGCTACAAACAGCTATCATACATCTGTTCCCTCCGTGAGTTTTTGAAGTGATTTGTCCTCTACATGTCATATCCTATTATAATGTGCTATGACTTGTTTCTTATGATGTTATGCCAACTTTCATGGTTTGAGCTATGTGCTTGGGTCATTTGTTTCCCATTAAATATCGATGAATCCATGCTTATGACAGTATATGAATTAGTTTCTCCTTTACATTTGTATGTAATATCATATTATATGTCATCTGAAAACAAAATAAAAAAGTAAATAAGGGGGAATTGCTTTGAATTTTTTAAAAACCAATGGCCCATTGCATGAGTGTATATGAAATGTGCTTGTGTTGCTATTTGCATTGCCCAAATGCAAGTATCAGCACAATCAAATTCCATTTGCATCTTAGAAGTTGCTTGCATTTCTGTAAACATAATATCATACGATGCCCAAGCAAGTCAAATGGAATGTAGTGGAATATAGACTTTAAGCAGTCATTATAAGGATCAGTATCTATTTTTACCCTCTGTATCTCATGAAATAACCATCATATTAACCTAGGTAGGCAAGATGGTGTAACAGATAAGGTCCTCGCTTGGCACGTGGGAGACCCGGGTTTGAGTCTGGGCAGTGCCTGCTACACCACCTTGCCTTGCCGTCGTTCTCACCCCATAGATTCGGTCAGCCAATTGATAGTCACAAAACAGAGTTGGTCTCGATACAGCTGAAAAATTGCTGAGTGGATAGTAAATTCCAACAATCATCATCATCATCATCATATCAACCTTCCCTTTGTTGTTTCCAGCCCTCACTTCCTGCTCTCAGAACTCAGCTTACCATCACCTTGTGGACAACCTATGTCTTCAGCTGGTGACATCTGAGCTCTCCTGGTTCAAGGCTCGCGAGGACTGTCAGTCTCGGGCTGGGGACCTGGTTTCGGTCAACCGGAAGGCACTGCATGCTGGGATAGAGAACCTGCTGTCCTCTGTGTACTCAATGACTTCACCATTCTGGGTGGGGGCAGTGGGCAGGATGTGGAAGTGGTATGATGGTGAGTATATTAAATAACATTGAATAAGTATTATTGGTGAAATGTGAAGTTAGTATAATGGTAAATCAATTTACCTCATTAATTATTACATTTGATATACACCCTGATAAAAGAAACTTGTCAAGTTCAAAGTAGGATTTAAGATTGCTTAGTCTGGACATGTTGAAAAAGGATAAAATTGGTTTGGACTGGAGTAAATACTTTTTACACAGGCCAAGTCCAACCAAATAGAAATTATAGAAACAGCAGAATAAAGTTGTTATATTGTGTATGAAGGTTGCTATTTCAAGCAACTCTTGAATATAAAATTGCAATTTGTCTTATCTCTTCCAAAGTTCAAAATGTATTCATTGAAGCAACTTCTCAACACATATGATAAAACCAATATTTCTTTTTTCACTATGAAGATATGGGCAATTATCTGATAAATTCAGTACTTAGTCACCTCTAGAACTGTCTTTGCCTTTTGGATAATTCACAAGTTTATTATTTTACAACAGGAGAGGCAATGACCTATACACACTGGTCTGACAACGAACCCAATGATGGTTCGAAGGCATGTTTAAAGATGGCCATCAACTCGCAGGATGAAGTCTGGTGGGCTGACCAGGCATGTGACTCCACACTACCCTACATCTGTCATGTTGGTGGGTTATTAGTCTATTGATTTTATTTTTCTGTGGGCCAAATTCTATATTTACAGAATACATGGTTTGTTATTATATATTCTTCTTCATATTATTTGAATAACAAGTATGTGTGTTAACCCATAATTATAACTAGAAATTGCATAATACATGAAAAGTAGAGATCTCAGTGAAGATATGTTTTTTCATAACTTGCACCTTTTGTCTTTTTCCTTTTTGTGTTTGTCTACAGAGCCTAAAAAGTGGAGCAGATGAATAAAGAAGTGTATTTTTTATTGTGAGATAAAATGAGCACTGCCCTTTACAAAAAAAAGATTAAATACATGTATGTCAAGGTGTTTGTATGACACCTGTGACTACACCCATTATACCAAATTCATGTGGTCATCTCTGACATGAGTTTGTATGTATGTCATTGGTCAATCAATTTTGAATCATACATTTTTTAATCATTATTGTTTCTATTGTCATTTTAGATTTGTCAGCAGTTGTTACAACAACCACAACCAAATCTGTTGTCAAACTTGTTAATGTTGTGACAACAGACATTCCCACGACAACCACCACTGCACCAACTACAACATCCAATGGAACGGAGCCTGATTTGGGTGCTTCGACTGATGTTCAGGGGGCCATAATGAGCTCTGCATACTACTGTAAGTATAACATTATTATGGTAGTCAAATATCTTTAATCTCAAACTACCATGTGAATACAACCCTGTTGGGGTACCGGGTGGGGCCTCTGCTCCTGGGAAGAATATAGGCCCCCAGTATCCCCTGCTGATTGTATAAGGCGATGATAGGGGGACCCAGTACTGACCAAGTGGTTCATTGGGTTCACTTCCTGGTTAGTGCTCGGTTCACTAAGGGATGAGGTACAGCAAAAATGATAACTGTATGTGCTATGTTTTGGTCCCCTGCTGTTTGCTCACCCTGTCACCCTTATCTCATAGATATGATTGTCAAAGACTGACCAAGTCAAATCACATGTCTGAAAAGTCAGAATTCATCCTAACTTGTTTTCACTGTGAAAATGGCCCTGGCTGTCGGTACAGCTTATAACATCAATCAAGCACTCACTCACTCACTCACTCACTCACTATGTGAATACATTACATGAGCCTACCTAAGGCCTATCCTGAAATATAAACCTTGAATGCTGAGATAACATCACTTAAGAAGAGATCAAACACAACATTACCGATAAAACATAAATCCAAAAGAACTTTTCTCACTTTAAATTTCCTCTGATATGCTGACTACTTCTATTTCAGTCCTGATTGGCTTTGGAATTGTGCTTCTATTCATCATCGTGGCCATTGTGGTATTAATCTACATGCACAAACACAAGAATGTCAGGTAAGCTTGCTTCACAACATTTATATAGTAATATTTTGTGCTGCGAGACCTCAAAACTTTGTTACTTCTGCAAAACAGCGAGTGACATAGCCATTCGGTAACCATGGTTCCCTGGCTCGGTTGACACCTCACTAGATCTTTATAAATCAGGGGATTAACGGTTAAATTTCAGTTGCTCCCTTGCTGCTGAGCTTCACACATTGTGATATTTTAACTCTTTAGTCTATGTAATAGGATAATCTAATCAATATTTCCTATATAATTTTTCCTATATTTATTCAGGTCCAAACTAACCACTTTGTGACTTGTTATTTCCTATATTCACTCTATTTATTATTCATGCCAAGCAAGCAGTAAATCATATATGCATATTTATGATAATTAAAGATGTGAATTGCTGTTCAATGTGTCAATACATACTTTGATTACTATTGTTTTTTAATGATGAATTGTACATATTTTCTCTCAACGATACTTTTAGGAATGTTTCGTTATTTATCTTTCCCTTTTGGTCTCCTCCAGCCCTGAGAAGACACCAGCTGCAGATCCCTACGTTGCTCCAAAGTTTGGTAAGAACTGTGACTCCTCTATTCATTAATGAAGACATCATGGTTAAACATTCTTTACACATATTGCTGTATGCAGCTAGCGTAAACATAGATACAGTGATGAAATTCATTGTGTGACGTCAGCACTCCTTAATTCTGATGGAATACATTTTGAGTAGCAAATGCCTCTGAATCTGGGTGCGACTTGAATGATATATGCCTGGATGTGTGTGTCAAGGATTCAAATATCCCATATTGAAGGATTTTTTCATAACAAAACATGCCCATTGTGAAGGATTATGTGTCAGAGAGACCCACATTGAAGGGTTTTTGCTGTTCTACTTGCACTGTAATTGTATCAGGATCAAATCTGACACCCTTAAATATGGGAGTGGGGAGGCTACTTTGGAAAGATGTACCCATATTGAATGGCCTGGGCTGATCTGGCATCCATATTGAGTGAAAGTAGAACCACTCATTTCACTCCCTTGACGCTGAAAAGTGACCCATGTTCTTCACTTTTCGACACACACATCAAGGCAAACTTGGACCAAAGTCGCACCCCCGGGCTCTGAATTCACAGATTTTCGAGACAGAGATCACTAAAAGTTTCAAAATTAGAAACAATCACACGCTAATTCTCCATGGCAGCACATTTTGCTCAGATGATTCCTTATGGGCTCAATCTAAATCCAAGCATTAACTTATTTAAAGGACACTGACGAAGATGTACAGTTTCTGTTTTGCTATACTTTCTTTGTTTTGTCATCAGATTACCGACCATCACTTCTGGCATTTGGTATGCACAAGAAAATATAACTATCTAGTTCTCTTTAGACGTTTAGAGTTCAATCTCATGTACTAGATATAGCCTAAACGAAAGGCCATTCATAGTTCTACTAGTTTATAGGAATAGAATACTGTCATGTTCTAATGATAAATTGTACATAATGTTGAACGTTAGATGAAATAATATTAGCTGTGGGGATTAGAAATAACAATATTTTCCGCGTATGGAATCTGGTGAAATCTTGTTAACTACGACCTATATTGTTTCATCGTTAATTTGATGTAGGTAGTAAAGAATGTCTTGTTTATGTTGTAATTTGAATATATGTTGTACCTAGTTCTCTCATTAACATTTTCAAGATCAACAGTTTCCTTATAGATCTATATTAAATTTTGTAATAAGCGATTGGATATTTTGAATAAGGTAAAGGTAAAGTTTCATTCACTGACATTTAAATCATGCTGTGTATAGGTATTAAGTATGCACTCAGAATCATGGATCCTCTAAAAGAAATGTTATCAAAGAAGTTATGTAAGATAGCATCTGTAGGATAGTATCTTTAGATGCTAAAATTAATGACAATTTGACCTACATACATGCTGCTGGTTAACAATCATTCTTGACAATCATTTGGAGGATCGCATCTTAACCATCAACGTTATCTTTCCTCCAAACATAGTATATACAAATATTATATATAGACATACAAATTATGACAACCTCATGGTCTGGTATATTGAAGAGGGAAGATATCTTTGGGATTCCAGATCAGTGGACGCTCTATATCTTCAATAATTCCAATACTGGAAGAAGTATTTGAATACTCTAATTTGAATAAATGTTTTATTAATTTGGACATGTGAAATTCAGATAACCTAGTTTTGATAAAATGGACCAATCTTTGGTACTTAAACACTTAATAGCATAGGTAATTTGGGCCAAAGATTGACATGCAAACACAATTTCATGAAATATGCTGCTTTTAATGATCTATTTGAGATATTCTGAATCTGTTTTGCAGGACATAGCCAATGAATCCCTTGATTCAGAATTTCTATTTTTGGAAACACTTTACACATTAATGATTACTTAACCTCACAAATCTCCTGTCACACAGAGTCCTTCCACAAGGTTGCCCCTGAGTCAGTGTCAGAAGAAGCAGGCAGACCTCAGACAGAGTCACGGTGGAAGAAACCACAGGCTATGATCAGTTACGTCCACGAATCAGGTTAGTATAATTATCTTTCTTGCATTGAAATGGCATTGCTTTCAATCTTTACCTAGCCCCAGCTGTTCAATGCTAGCTACCATTCAACATAAGTGAGTCAGAGCCAGAGGCAGAGTGCCAGTTGAGATAATTTCTCCCTACCACGGATAGCTGATTTACAGTATTTTAAGCACCTGCAGGCTAATTTGGACTGATATTGTCGACAAAAACACAGCAAAAACTATAGAAAATAAGCAAATAATTGTAATATGTCAATAGATAATCAATTAATCTTCAAACAAGTCAGAAAACATTGAATAGATATATATGCAATTTGAAAAATAATGGTCATTAGTTTCTCCCTATATTTGATAACAAATAATGATATAATCAATAAAAAAATTCTATGCTAAAGCCTTGTAATTCGTCAACATATTACCCAGCATGCATCCTGATCTAAGCTAACCTGCAGGTGCATCTCAGGAAGATGGCTATCCATGGTTGGGAGAATTATGGTATCTCCCTCATACATGTCACTATGAACATATTAGGCAGAACACCAGCACCCACCAAAATCATTATCTCCTGCCATACCCACACTCTGGCCACCGCCCACAGCCACTCCAGTGGTAGTGAAATAGGTAGGGTGCCAGACTGCCATGCGGGTGGCCGGGGCTCGCCTCCCAGCTGCAGAATGCACTTGTATTTTATCAAAAGGTATCAACAGGGCTCCTCAAATAGGTGTGTCTATAAAGTGTAATGAAGGACAGTGTAAAAAAAATGTAAATTTTTATGTTGAAGTCAGATTGATTTAAAATGAGTTACCCAAACATTAAAAATTACAAAAATATACGTATAAAGATAATATAGGCTGGTTTTTTTTCAATGTGAGGAGTGTGTGTTAAAAACAACCTTCTATCTTATCAGTATCATGTTACATTTGTCGAAAAAACATTTTCAGTCTATATCAGTTACATTATTTTATGGTGAAGTTACGACCCAACCAAAAGAGTACCTTTTTAGGATGTTAGATTAGATACTGGCATAACCTTACCAAAGGAATGTCATTGTAACATTCTGGTTAGGCAAGGTTGAGACCAAACATAAAGATGATGTTTGTGATGTTCTGATTAGTTGAGGTTGAAACCTCCCTCAAAGAGGACACCTTTCTAATGTCATGTATACAAAACCAAAAACGTAGGTTGCTTTAACATATATAATTATAAACCATAAAAATATCATGGATGCAAAATTACAGAGAAACATAGCAAGAACCAAAATAGAAAGCAACAAAACGCACTAAAACATCATAATAACATTGAATGCTTGGTTGGAAATTGATGCCCTACTGATTTTACTTACGACCAAACTTGATACTGATGTATGAGAATAACCAATTCCATTTTGTAAATTGTTTCAGGAGAAAAGAAGCAACCAAAGATGCTGTCTGTAGTTGGAGATATGAAAAAGCTGAACGAAGGTAAACATGTTCATCATAATGTTCCTTTTTATTTAACAATGGTAATCGTCCTTTCTTTCACAACAACCAGGAAAGTGATCCCAGCCAACTTACAACATAACAGGAACAATCATACTGTTTTAGTCAGTTTGTTAGTGACTAAGATGGTGCCTAACAATAACGTTATTGATGGTAAGGTTAAAACCTCACCAACCAGAATGTTATTAAAACATTATTTTTGGTGAGGTTAGAACAAAACCAAAAGAGAACATTATAAGAATATTCTGTTTAGGTTGAAGCACCTAACCAGAACCATTTTAATGTAAAATTAGTTGAGAAAAGGTCAAGAAGTGGTTGTGGAAACACTCAAATATACTCTGGTCAATTATTTTTCTAGTAAATTCAGATTTAAAGTCTTTGGTTCTGCACCTGTAGACATAATTACTGGATTGGAGTCCGCTAAAACTAGTCATAATGTCAGTCCTGGAGCAGAGCTTCCATGAGAGGCGAAATAGTCTTTGTTTACAGATCAAACGGGGGGAAATATAGGGCCTATTCAAATTGCAAACACATCAGGTGTTCCGTGAAAATCTGTCCCCCCCTGAGAAACTGTCCCCCGGACACTTTTTCATGGGCAGTGAAGCCATGAAAAAGTGTCCCCCCCCTCCAAAACAAGTAATATAAACAATTTTAAATGATAAATTGTGTTAGATCTGATAAATTAAGATGAAAAAAAGATTTTTTTAGAAAAAATAAGAGCTAAATAAATCATCCCTCTCTTCTAAACCATCTCTAGGATTCAACACTAACCCTAACTCGTCCCTATTCCTAGTCCATGGATAAAACACACATCACATTTTCGATCTAGATATAAAATTAATTAATTAGGTTCAATAGGAAACAAACAGCCCCCGACCTGACGTAAATTTACCCTATTATCCACATTTCGGAGAAAGGTTCAAAGGTTCAAAGTTTTCATCGGAATATCTTGAAAAATACAAAATGTCAATACCCCAAGTTTGGCATAGATGATCTCTGATACCCTTGAAATTATACTAAATACCTGTTTAGACTTGACATTAGGTAAATCCGCCAAATTTGAGTCTGGAAAGTGGTTATGGTGATGGCCATGACGCCAAACACGGCATCACAGCTGTAGGAAAGTTGTGTGACCTACTTTCACGCTGGTGGACAGATAATGCATATTCCGGAGCCAGCACTGAGAAAGTGCATACCTCGGCCCCGATAATGCATACCTCGGAGCCTCCCGCAATTTCACGACATAAACAAACTCAATGTTTTCTATCAAATACAATTTTACTACATGATAACCTAACCACGGAATGTATTTTAAGTCATTAAGATAAATTACAACATTCAATTCATTTTCAGTATTATCCTTTCATGAGAAAAGTGTGGGTTTTCATAGTATTTTTTCGGACCCAACCTTCTCCCCAAACAAATATTTTGTCACACACTTTTCTAGTATTAGTACATGACAATTCTTGAATATCATGATAACAATGTGAAGCAAACACCCTCAAATATTCCGTAGGCAAGTTAAATGTAATAAATTTTTGATATTTTGTAAAATAACAGTGAATTTCAGAAGTAGCATTATCCGCTCGGAGGTATGCATTATCTGGGTATCGCCTCCGGAAGTAGCATTATCTGTCCACCCCCGTGTACTTTTGTACCGGCGTTTTTTTGTGTGTGTTTCGTCGTGCAAGAGCCACAGATGAAAATGAAATAATGCAAAAATATGGAAGAAAACTTGAAAAAGCCAAATGAACTATTCTTCCCTGATATATTTGGCATCATATGACCAAGGTTATATGTCCTTGTCTTTTGTAAATTTTGAGAAAAATGGGCGGACAACTTCAAAAATCACAAATTTTTGAGAATTTCGCTGGGTCCTGGCATCAAGTGCTTTGAAACTATGTCTTTCCTCTCTGTATGCCACTAACCAGCGCAAAAAGTCTATACTCCAGAATTTCGGCGAAATGTCATTTCGCCTCAAAACCAGAGTTAGGAACGAGTAATGTCTGCAAAAGGGGCTGTCCATAAATGATGTCACACTTTTTCGGGGTACTTTTAAGACACCCCCCCCCCCCCCCGTCACAATGAATTGTCTGTTTCGAACGTGAAAATAAGGGCCGTTATCAGGCAGTGTCACACTGTTCCACCTACCCACCCACCCCCTTGTGTGTGACATCATTTATGGACTGCCCCAAAGGTATATTGGTTTGAAAATTGCCCATGTGTGTCCCCCAAACAGAGCCGGTTCATGTAGGATCCTCGTGGTACAACCCGGGCTCAAGGAGCTACGTCCACAGATCAGGTTCTTAATATAGATGACATGATATGAAATGCATCTTCATGCATATGAAAAATTATAGCCTTTCTTGATTCATAGTCCCTACACTTCTTTGTGTGTTTGTAATAGGTTAGTCCTTTCCCTATTTCCTTTTGTTTTGGAACTACATGTATTTTAGTGAATACTATACACCTACACTGTAACTAAGACTGTTTAGACTAGTCCTGACTGTATACGGATGGTATACAGGGGCGGATTTCAGAAAGGGTCTGGATACAGGTTAAGTACTAAAACCATCCCGTTTTAACAGGGTGATTTGACAGTGGGCTAATGAATAATTATGTTACATAATTTCACATCCTAGCAGCATATTAATTCTCAATATTCAATACCAAGATTGAGAGGCTTGCATAACATACATAATGATTTTTGCAGTACGGCAATAAATTGCTTCAAAACTTCTGCACCATCTCTATTTCTATATAATTTTACATAAACAATCTTCACTTTTAATAATTACTATACTAATTCAGCTAACCGTGGTAAAATCATTATTAAAATTCAGAATTTTATAGTACAAGGTCTCTAGCCTTGTCAGTTAGTAAAGTATGTATCATTTACTATATGTTTGTATTTCCCTCACTTTCAGGAGACAAAAAGCCCAAACTTCTATCAGTGGTTGACGAACAGAAAGAACAGATGAACAACTACGGTAAGCTTTTTAAATTACTTTTGAAATGTGAAATACTAGAAGCTGGTTCTCATGTTAGATTAGCTATAAAACAACTTAGTGCACCTTAGGTTCTTTAGGTTCGTTTTTTACCATCGATAGACAGTCTATCATTTAATTTGTACAGAAACGTACGCACTTTTTCAAAAATGTCATATCCCCCTTCCTTCCCCTTCTTGATGCGTGCATATTAGCTGGAAGGTCTGTTAGTTTCTAGTTCTTTTTGGCCGTATGCTTTACCAGTATCTTGATATTCCCGGCTAGCTCTGTGAGAATCATAAATGTCTTATACTAGGGTTTGGGGTAGTACAAATGTCTTATTTTGTTATCACCTGATATTTCTATAATTCATTGTTGGAAGCAAATAGTTTAAATTGCTTCTAAATTGAAAAAAGGTCTTGTTTTTCGCTCTAAAAATATTGTGGGCACATTGTACATGCTCACTGAAATCCTGGACCTAGGATGGCGACCAAAAAAAGTTCACAAATCTTATATAGACGATTCCAACATTTGGATTCGTGAAAAAAATGCCAAATTTTAGATTCGTTAATTTAAAAACTCTCTAATTAAATTTCAATTTGTTTCTTATAGATATACTGAAGTATTTCATATAAACATTTACACTTTCAAGCATCATTCTTAAGATGCGTGATTGTTTTCTGGAGCACTTTGTGGGTGCATGGATGAAAGAAGAGATGCGTGAAATTTCTTTGGTCGTCACCCCTGCTCATGGTAACAACTTCTGTACGTCTACTTTACAGGTGGAAATGTTACTGCCAACGTGTATGACGAGATCTACCCCGCTCAGAATGAACCTGTCCACAAAAGCCACAAAAAGAAGAGACGGAAGAAACTAAAGGCAATCACAAAGGGTGAGTTTCGGCTACTCTTTTTTTTTCAAACATCTGACTAAGGGTACCCCCCTGATCTTCTGACAAAATACAATAATTAGTATAGGAGTGTTTACAACAAGTAATTAAATTATAGAATAAGTATAGCAATACATAATTAGTTGTACACAAATAAGTGATGTCACATTAAGATTTTACTTAGTGCTTATTCTTCACACAAAGATGCTTTTTAAATTCATAGATATTAACAGACTGTTGTACATCAGTTTGTAGGGAATGCCATGATTCAACTCTTTTATTAAATGGTGAACAATCGTTATTTTCCCCCCATATATTTCATGGTCTTAAAAACAAATCTGCTGCTTTGTATGGCTAGTCTAGCTGGCTGAAGGCGTACATCAGGTTATTTACTATGAATAAACATTGTCACAGACTAATTATATAAGCAAAGGAATTTTATTCAAAAAGTTGTTCCCATGGAATCCTTATTCAAAGAATTTTATGGCATAATCTTAATTAAGAACATTTGTACTAGCATTAGATGCAATAGAACTATTTGCCTCATGTTGAAAACTAAAAAAAACTATATTCCCTTGTCGAATTTAAGAATTAATCCTGTAGCCTTGTCAAAACCAAGAACTGACCCTGTAGCATGTCATTAAGCCAAAAGTTGGCCCTGTCGCCGTATAGATTTTATCAGTCCACCCCATTATATACATAATGGAATACTCTATAGTATAACATGGCCTGCAGTGTACTTGCAATTATCCTTGTCTCAAGACTTAACCTAGTCATACTTTGACTATTTCAGACCTCCTCCAGTCAAACCGGTCTGACCCGAAGCTGGCTAATGCTGTCAATGAGGCCAGGGAGAAATACCACCAAGGTATGGACATTTTGCTTTTCTCCATGATTTCTCTTATTCTGGTTATTATTCTATTTCCAATATACATTATTAGTAATTTAATTTAGTAGGAGTATGTCAGTGTCGGATCCAGGAATTTGAAAAGGGGGGGGGGCGCTATTGGAATTTTATTTTCTTAAATACATTGTGGCCGAATTTTACATTTGTGTCTAAATTTCGACAATAAAAAAAAAAGGGGGCGGGGGCACCTCCACGCCCCCCTCTAAATCCGCCACTGTATATCCTAGGCAAACAAGTTGCTATATATATATATATATATCCTTTTCCAGGCAAAGGTTATAGGGTTTTCTTTATCTGGATACTAACCGATTCAGAGACTCTATCATAATCATACCCAACACATGATTGCAGGAGATTTTGAATTTGTACTGTTTAAAAGAGGCCCTTTAAGGTCATAGTACCCAAGACACCTGCTTCTACAGCATGTTCTCTTAATAGGGATCATAGTAACAGCTTAGCTATTCTTCCAATTGGTCCACTCACAGCTGGGTTAGCATAGGGTACTGAAATGACCACAGTGATCCACAAATGCTAAACAATATCTTGTTTTTCTTTATAGAAGTGAATATGTCAGCATTTGACGAGGAACAGACGCCGCCACATGACCCTGGTATCTCCACCACCAGTAAGTATTGTGACCAACTAGATCTTATTTAACCAACTAATATATCTGAAGGTTCAGATTCTGTTCAATGGTCTGATATCAGCAGGGGCTGCAGTGACCACTACAACAGACTGCAAGTGGTGGAAATGCAGGGAGTTTTTTGTTAATTCACTTTATTTTACAACTATTCAGCTCAAAAGAAAACGTATCTGATCTCCCACTGATTCAGTCAGTAACAAATATATTCAGGAGATCACATTTCTTCATGGGAGTAGTACATTTGTTCACAAACTATTACTGATCATGATATAATATATATTTTATCAACACTATATGCTAATGAAACCACATTACGATGATGTAAATGAGATGAAATGAGATGATTGTGTATGATTTACTTGTCATACACTACCAGTCAAAAATGTCAATTTAAGTGGTTGAGTAATAAATGAAACTGATTTTGGGGGGTGATGGAGAACAAATCAGAAATCCGACAACAATCGGAAAACTGACATCCCTGCTTTTGATGGCAGTCTCCATATTGAAATCCAAAATGCCCACCTTAAATTGTTTACAGCAGGCAATTTCATTTCATGTAATCTTTTCTTTTCAGAGACCTCTTCGGTTCTTTTCCCGAGAAAGACCAGCAAGAATTGGGGTTCTCTGACAAAAGCACTGCCCACAAGGGCAGAGGTAGATGGCAGAGCGGGGGAAAGCAGCGATAACGTCTTCTACAACTGAGGACAGAAGGAATAACATCTTACACAACTAAGGAAAGAAGGGATAATGTCTTCTTCAACTGAGGATAGAAGAAATAACGTCTTCTTCAACTGAGGAAAGCAGCGATAATGTCTTCTACAATTGAGTACAGAAGGTATAACGTCTTCTACAACTGCTGATAGAAGAGATACAGTCTTCTCCAACTGAGGACGAAAGAGAGAATGTCTTCTACAACTAAGGACAGAAGGGATAATGTCTTCAACTAGGGATGGCGGGAGGGGGGGGGGGGTAACGTCTTCTTCAACTGAGAACAGAAGGGATAACGTCTTGGTTTTGATACCAACATGTTGGTATCTGCAACCGCAGAAAACCTATATAAACCAATTTTTGGTAGGACCTGCTGCAGGCAAATACCACAAGTATTTCCTATATTCCACCCTGTGGTACCTTGTGGTAAAGCAAGTTTGAGGCAGTTTGCTTGCATCATTTTAAGTCTTTCATGTTTGTGATTTTTGTTACTTTGCTGTTCTGTGGTGTCCATAACCAGTTATTCCTTGTTGTAGGAAAAGTTACATACCTTGTACAGTGACAGAATGTGATAGTTAATAAATTATACTATTTATATCTATGTATCTTTAAGTATTATTGCACAATGCATATCTATGCAACCTACACTTGCATCAGGATGTTACATTTTAATAGTTATATGATAGCAATCTTTCATCTATATTTGTACAAATTACTGGAGATTGGGAGATTCAATCTATGGGGGTAAAAATGACAAGTCAAGGTGACATTTTGTTGCGCCTGAAGAAAAGTCCAAACCCCTTTCTGTTGATCAGGGTGCCCACTCTTTTTCAGAAATCAAAATAAGACCTAAATAAGACCTTTATAACACCTTGCCGGGTACCAAAAAAAGACATTTTCAATACATTTTTAAGAAGATTTTTAGACCTATTTAAACCTTCATACAGTCTATCAAAAATAAGTAAACATCGAAATGACAGGAGGAAAAGTTATATCTCGTAATAAATTGAGATTGACCAAAAACAAGACCTTTCTAATAGCCTTATAAATAGCTAAACCAAAATAAGACCTTTTAAGACCTTATAATACCTGCGTGGGCACCCTGGTTGATACATGGACTATAGACATTTTGTTATTAATGTGGCCCCCTACTAGCAGGTTTATCTGAACCAAGGTGTTGGGAAACTGGTTTCACATACACCAGGCCTAAAGGGCCATACCCACTAGGCGATTTTGGGTCAGCCGACGGCAATCAGCGTTGGCGTTCTCGTCGGCGTTCCCGTCGGCATAAAATTATCAAACGTGGTTAATAAGGATCGGCGTACGCGTTGGCGTACTCGTCGGCACCTACCGCCGATGAGTACACCAACGGGACCGCCGATTCTGTGTGGGTATGGGCTGTGTGTCACAGTCGGCCGACGGGACCACTGACAGGACCGCCGACGGGACTGCCGACGCCGACGCCGATTCAGCAAAAGTTCGCCTAGTGGGTATGGGGCTTAAAGTGTTGTGTACAAGGCTTACAACTAAGGACAGAAGGGATAATGTCTTCAACTAGGGATGGCGGGAGGGGGGGGGGGGGTAACGTCTTCTTCAACTGAGGACAGAAGGACCTGCTGCAGGCAAATACCACAAGTATTTCCTATATTCCACCTTGTGGTACCCTACCCGTGCAAGTTTGAGGCAGTTTGCTTGCATCATTTTAAGTCTTTCATGTTTGTGATTTTTGTTACTTTGTTCTTCTGTGGTGTCCATAACCAGTTATTCCTTGTTGTAGGAAAAGTTACATACCTTGTACAGTGACAGAATGTGATAGTTAATAAATTATACTATTTATATCTATGTATCTTTAAGTATTATTGCACAATGCATATCTATGCAACCTACACTTGTATCAGGATGTTACATTTTAATAGTTATATGATAGCAATCTTTCATCTATATTTGTACAAATTACTGGAGATTGGGAGATTCAATCTATGGGGGTAAAAATGACAAGTCAAGGTGACATTTTGTTGTGCCTGAAGAAAAGTCCAAACCCTTTTCTGTTGATACATGGACTATAGACATTTTGTTATTAATGTGGCCCCCTACTAGCAGGTTTATCTGGACCAAGGGGGCCGTCCATAAATGACGTCATGCTATTTTTGACCATTTTTGACCCCCCCCCCCCCCTCCCCCCCTTGTCATGTTTTGTCATGCGGCCCTTGACCCCCCCTCTAAAAATGACATCATGCGGAGAGGACCCCCCCCCCCCCCCTCCAATCACAGAAAAAATATAAGCAGGGATGGACCTAACAAAGGACCAAAGACCTTAAAAAGCAGATCGTCTTGCCTGGGAGGCAATCTGACCCTTAAAAAGAAATTTCAACATTGAAAAATCCCAACTTTACCTACAATTTTCCCCTGAAATTTTCGAAATTAGAATTTTTCAAACAAGATGTCATGCACCACATGACCCCCCCTCCCCCCCTTGTCATGTTTGGTCATGGAAGCATGAACCCCCCATCCCCCCCTGCTGCATGACGTCATTTATGGACGGCCCCAAGGTGTTGGGAAACTGGTTTCACATACACCAGGCCTAAAGTGTTGTGTACAAGGCTTCTATGAAAGGGTCTACTGAGCCAGCTTAAGAGAAAGTTGTATATATTTCACATATAATTCATGCATTATATCATTATTATATTTGCCTAGTCATTAGTGTATATCAATTGATATTGTTGGTAAATCTAAAACACAATATTTGTTGTAGGTCTCAGCTGTGTAACGACCCTTATTGTCCAGGTATGGAAAGGAGCCATGTAAATAATCATAACTTTCATAAACTGATATACTGGTTTGTATACATGATTCACAAAACTGGTATCTGTATTTTTACAAGTCTACAATATGTGTATGTGCTCTGGGAGCATTGCCATCGTATATATTTGTTTGGTTGGCTCTGAGGAAGCTGTTCAAGTATGATGTGATAAGTAATAAAACAATTTGTAGGTAAAATGTTCCTTCCATTGACTTTTTTTGAATTGTTAGCTGTGATTACTAGAGTCATACCAAGGGCAGTTATGACGAAGGAATCTCTGAGAATGTAGAGATCATAACCTTATACATTTACAAAGCGTATGGTTAGTTTACTTCGAATACTGCTAGTCTAGGAGTGAGAAGGACAGGTCTTTGACATAGTAGCATATTCACTCTGCTGATAGAAATGAAGTTGCCAGCACCACCCCAATCTTAACCCTTTCAAGACGCCAGATGCCTTGAGGCATCATTTGAGGGGATTTTCATATACCCCAAAAGGGCCCCAGTGGGGAATTATGGCTTAATCCAATGTATATTCTCTGTTATTATACCGTAAAACCCCTAATTTAAGCCGCACCCTAATATAAGCCGCACCCAAACATTTGGGTTTATGTTTGGGTATCCTTTTCATAATATTTATCATGAATGCCATTAGTTTCAAGGTTATATAAACCCCTAATTTAAGCCGCACCTTTAAAGTGGAGGCCTAACAGGCTCTTATTTCAGAATGTAACCCTTATTTAAGCCGCGGCTTAAATTAGGGGTTTTACGGTACTTATAAAACAACAAATTGGCTACCACATGGTAAAACCGTCTTTCTTTTCTATAGATTCATTAAAAAATTAAATGGATATTTAATAAGGCAAGATTTTGCATAATGAGAGCCCCCTAATATCAATATTTAGCTGATAAATTATGAAAAAGAAGATAAAAATTAAAAAGATAGTGAAATTATCATTGGGCCATTTTTTTGTGCTGAATCCAAATAAGGCAATTTTTTAAAAATATTTCAAATATGAAAAATGTTCTAAATGGAATGTTTTTGGAAAGTTTTCAGGGGGGTTACCAAGGTAGCCAAGGAAAGGTGTTTCCATGGAAACCAATTTACTAGGAAAATTTAATATTTGTCCAAAAATATATCCAGTACTTCATTAGCTATGTTGTAGAGAAAACAGAATAAGGATATCTTAGAATTGGACAAAATTATAGCATTTTGTCTAATATTTAGAATTCTTAGCATAAATCTACATAAAGCCCTATGACAAACTACCTTATTCAACTGCAAGTGTGGTATATTATTTCATGTGGCCATAACTCTGGCTGTAATTATTCTTTTTAAGATTATTTTTCACCTGTTTAAAGCCCAAGACTCCATGCTTGTTGACATATATAATTTCCCACATGGTTATCTAAGTGGCGTCTTGAAAAGGTTAAGTGTGCAAGAACAGCACCTTTGCAATTTGGCCAACCTGAGCCTCCTTATTTTGGGCAATCTATTTAGTACATATGAAGGGGTGTGTGTGGTGGAGTCTGAAACATTTTTAATGTGCATTTGTTCCTGTACAAATCGAATGCATTTTTTTTTGCCCAAGAGGCTGGGGGGTCTGAAATTTTAAAAATGTATTTACTTAAAGGTTCTTAGGGGTGTTCAGCTCAAGTCGGAATTACCAATGCAATCTGCTGCAGAGTTGCAAGAAAGTTAGCTTCTATATCAGGGAGTATAAAGAAACAGCATAAACAATTATCACTGTGATATGATTTAGAGCTTAATGAAAATATGGGTCTTTACCATTGATTACGATGGGATATATTGATTTTCTTTCTCTCTGTAAATAACTACCATTGGATTTCTCATGAAACTTCCTAAATATTCAGTTTGTCTACAATATAGATATAGATATATGGCCCTATCAAAGGCAATCCACAAAGTATATTCTTATAAACCAGAAATAGATATATAGTACTGACCGAGGTTGGATATCAATCCAGTTATTCCCTGGGTGCTCACAGGATTGAGGGACATAGCGTAGCATAGTCCCGAGACCCTGTGAGACCCAGGGAAAACTAGATTGATAACTAACCGAGGTCTGTACTGGATTTATTTCAAACCTCCTGAATCTGTAAATGAATATACATTGTCTAGATGTTCTTTTCTGTTCATAAATGTTTTTGAATCATGAAAATTGACTAAATAGTAGCAGAGATATTAATAGAAAATAGCTACGACAAAATGTAAACAAACAGCAAAATTTTGTGACATAGCAACGTGACCGAACAACCCGACCTAGCAACGCAACCTAGATATTCCACTGGTGCACTCTGATTGGTTGTCAGCATTTGGGGGCATGGTCTCTCAAAGGTTATTCCCCTGGCTCCCTGCATTTCTACTGGTTTAGCTTGGCTCTGGTGTCCTTGGTTTTCCAGGGGAATAACTTTTTGTTATTCCACAACTCTCTGTATGTAAGAGTTTGAATCAGGGTTTTATCAGTTTTGTTATTCCCCTAGTCAGGGAATATGACATTTAGATAGGAAATGTAAAGGCACTAACCCATTAGGTGTGAAATAAACAACAGTGACAGTTACACTCAGTAATTCAATCTCTAGTATATATCTTTATTTGGTTCCCAAGGCTCATATGATTACAAAAATGATGCTTCATGATCATGCAATGACCAAAGTGGTTTATACATGCACACAGGGATGTAAGTTGGGGACAGTGAAAAAATCTGAAATAGCATTAAGCAAAATATGAATGCGCCCTAAAATGATGTGAAACATGTTCTAAACATCCAATTTTGAAACCGATTTTTTGAGGTGCTGGGGAAAAAAATTGGAAATCTGACAGAAAAGTGAAAAACTTACATCCCTGTGCACATATGCACACAGCACAATACAGACACTGACAGACAAAATTTACATATGTGGGTTTTTCTTTTTTTTTGTAACTTGTTTATCATAATAAATCCATATATATATTGCATCTGAAGCACGTGGAATAAAGAATAACTAATTACATGAGTACCAGGTATATGCAGTTTGTGCTTATTCAAGGAGAATAAAAAACAGTTAACAATTAAGTATCTCTTCTTCGATATTTAGATAGGATTTTGAAATTCATCAAAACAGTCAGGCCTTCTCACAATCAGTTTTGTAGAGGGTTTCCATGACTCTCTTTCAAAAATTGTATATCTAATCTTGGTCTTAGATTTTTTTTAGAATTTATTCCTCTGTGGAGGTGAAAAAAAATAGTTTTCGGAAAAGAATAAGAATCATTCCTCCAGGAATAACTTTTGAATCCCCAAGACAGACAAAGAATCATGTCTTTATATTGTTCACATGTACTTCAATCATTTTCAAATTTGTTGAAGATTTATTCATGATTTATCAACATCTTCTTTATAGAAAATATTTCATTTCAATTTTAGTATTTCATTTCACCTGTATTTCATTTCTCTATTCTAAATCAAGTTAAATATTTTATTTGACCTTAACAAATATGATATTTTTACCTAAAAGACTAACTGACTAGTGGCCTGGCCATAGGAAGGCTGGTCTTATTAAGCACTGTTTGGAAAGTTAGTTATTTTATAAACCATGTTTTATACTCAACACTTTGCACTTGTGTCCTAAAATTGAAGGTAAATGCCACAAAAATGGTATAACACGTATATATAGGACGGGAGCCTTGACCGCAGAAAAGTCTTAAGGGGAACCATGAGCAATGTAGTAGTGACAATAACTTGCAACCCAAAATTGCTATAGAAATACATTTTTATTTGTTAAAAGAAATTGATTAAACACCTCTATGTAAGTCCATTTCAATTAATGAAGTTCTGCAAAGACCTTTTTCATTATGAAGTTTAAGCAACTTGTTATGGCTAAGACTTGACCACTAGGAAGATTAACTTCTTGAAATGAATTTCTACTTATTTCTGCTGCTTAAAACATTGTCACTTTTCAATCCATTGTTTTTGGTTTCCCGTCAGACCAAACCGAAATGGGATTTCACATGTGCTGCTTTTGTCCATGGGACTTTGCAAAAATATATCTTCGAAGTATCGTACAAGGACAAGAAGTTCCTTTGTAAATGACACATCTGGGGCAAGATCAGGTAGATGAATATCAAATGACAGGACATACAAAATAACAATCAATGTAAATACTCAGGAATGATTTATATTTAGAAAAGATACATCTCAATGTATTCATTACATGGGAGGGTTAGGTTCTCCTCTGTATAAAATATCAAGTCTGAATAACTGACATAACAACCTCAGTATCTGGGAATAATAAGTCTGGTTTTGATAGAATATATACAAAGAAGAGACTTCAAGATTTCTCTTTCAGCAATAATATCACTTGTTGAATTACACCCTTGAACCTTTTTCTGGTTTCCAAGATTTGTGAGGAATAGCTTGCTGTAATATTGGTTCTTTGGAGGGTGAACATATATAGATGTTTTAATTGAAAAACCTGATCAATTGACCTTTTGACCGTCCTTTCTGGATCGAAGAGTGATCCTTCTCAGTTGGCTTGATGTTTATCTCTATACATGTTTGCAATTTGGTTAATGAAGAATCTGCATAAAATAAGCAAATATTCACATAAACTGTCCATACCGTTGGACTTTTCACCCCTGGTTCCTATTCATGTATCACTGAAACTCATTTTCCAATATCATCTATCTCAGATGTGACTTCAGTAAGTGTAAAAACATACCCTTAGCTTTTATAGCCTCACTATGCCCATTTCATATCTAACCTTATAGCAACAACATGATTTTTTTGGTATGATTTCATTTTCATTAAAGTTTCGATAGCCCGTGTATATATTTATCTATCACTGTTAAATCCTTGTCTTGCATCAGTTACATGATTATCTCACAACAATTAAAAGTTCCTTGATGGGAGAAATATGAAACCATCCTATCCTTTTTTAGAGATGTATTATGGAATAGGAGTAGATGAAGATTAAATAAGATCTATAGAAACAGCCCTCAGGAAAAGGCAAAATATTGTCAGAAGGCCTGCCTCTGGTTACATGAGGTCAGTGGGAGGTATCCTTTAAAAGGACACAGGTTAACAAAAGTGACAGTAATAAGAAAGTTTTACCAAAGTTCAGATTGTGAAATTTGCAGACCTGCAGAATCACTAAGATTGTCTGACTTTGAGGTAGAGGATAACAGGTGATGAGTAAAGTAAAGCTGATCAAAAATTAGTAGATAAGCGACGAAGTCCAAGGTTTCCATGAACTCCCAGAAAATTTGTCTTAAGACTTTTGATCTACATTTTCTAAGTTCATTTAAAATTCTGCAGTTGCAGCATTTTCAGAGATTGTCAGAAAAAGCGGTCTTTAAACTTAAAAAAACTTAAAAAATATGAAACCTACCCCACATCTTGATTACTTCTCATGACTTTTCTCACTTTTTCACCTTCCAGAACTTTTCCATGATACTTCAATCATCAATGAAAGGGGTTCCAGTCTTTGTAGAAAACATCCAATACAGGATAATGATATACAATACGATTATCAGTAAAATGAACCTTCTTTCACATCAGCTTTCCTGGTTAAATACAACACTCTGTACAATCATATTCCTATCTCAGTATCTGCAAGACTTTGCTTTAGAAACAGCTCTACTCAAACCTAGTAGAGGATATCATTATTGCCGTGGAACTTTGCGATGAAGCGCGGCCATTCGTCGCTGGATGTCCTTACTGAAGTTGAGAAGGACGCCAGATAAGGCCCGGTCTACGATTGACTGTGGGAGCCAGCCCTGCAAAGTCAAGGGTTTATGGTCAAACAAAAGTCAAAGCCATAATGAAAGGAAGGTCAGGAACCTCTTCAGCCTAATACTAAAAGTATCTTCAGCCTCATCCTAAAAGCAGTTTCTTCAGCACCATGAAAATTATGGGGGGAAAAAGACTATGTCTTCAGCCCCATACTTAATCCAAAAAAATCACCAGCCTCATATCAAATAAAAAAAGACTTCTGTGAACAGATATACATTCTCACACTGCCAAATTTTCTCACACCAAGCAATGATTAGAATATCTGCTCATTCATAATTTCGTGCATTTGAGTTATTTCTAGTGTACAGAGCGAAAATTAATATGTTTACAGTATATTGTGTAAACATCGTACTGAATCAAAAAAGTCAGTGTCTTCAGCCTCATACTAAATCAAAACGGTTGTTGTGTCAAAATTGGGCTAAATTTAAACTTAAGTGTCTTCAGTGCCATACTAATCGAAATTCAAACAGCAATATGTCTTTGGCTTCATAGTAAACCAAAAAAGGACTATTATTTCTTCAGCCTCATACTAAATCCTTAACATGTGAATACCCTTAACAGGGGTCACAATGAGGATAACACATGGGAAAAGTGTGACCAACCATGCAAAACTCACCTTCAGATCTGTGTTGATTATACTTGTAAACAGAGTTTTGTTCGGGTTTCCTGGAACCGGTTTAAAGATGTACCCACCAGGGCCATTCTCCCCCCTGAATCAAAGGAAAAGGTTGGCCGTCAAACATACAAATGGTCTTAAAACAATTACTGGAAACAGCTGACTCTCAGTAAATATTTCAAAGCAGCATAACATATTTTAGGCAAACCAATTACAGGATTTCCTCAAGTACTTGATATGTTTTTTCACTATTAAAAGCAGTCAAAACTACTAATTGTCCATATTAACTGTTATTTTAGTATAATAAAACCTTAAATTTCCTGAATTATCCCAAATAAAAGATGTAGGCCAGGCTAATTTGAATATCAAAAAGGAAACGTTTTTGCATATTTATCCTTTATTTATACAGGGTGCCCCTTTTAGTCGCCTCTTACGGCAAGCAGTTACATACCTGACATGGCCATTGGAGGGTGGCATCTGCGGGGTGGTGACAGCTGTGGCGGCTGACACGATAATCCCTTCCCGCGTAGCATAGTGGATCAGGTTCACAAAGTCACTGCAAAACACAATAGTATGGGAAGTAAGTACAAGGTAAAAACATTCTTTGGCAACCAAATATAAGGCTTTATAATACCTCCACAAAATTAAGTATCTATTTTGTGTACCATCAGAGTACACAGGCTTCAAAACTGTGCACCCGGGACACCCGTAATATGTAGATATGAAAGTCAACTGAAAATGTACAATCATGTACTGGGCACACCCAGCCAAAAATTGTGCACCCTACAGTGGTGATGGACCCTGGGTGCACTCTTAATCCCTTTAACGTAAAAAAAAATGCCTCAAAAAACAAAGAAAAAAAAGCCTTAAAAGCAGAGAAAAACATGAGTTACAGAGTGTTTCGGATCCTCTTATGACCTTCAAATATCTAGAACGGTGAAGCAATTAAGCTATACTAAAGGCCATATTCCACTTTGCGGTAGGTCGCATTTGCGGTCGCTATTTTGAGTTGCCGCAAGCAACTATAGAAAACCTATATAAAATAACAGGTCCTGCAAGCAGTTCCCACAAGCAGATCCCGCAAGCACCTATATTCCACACCCTTGAAGGGTGCAAGCAAATACTGTATAGTGGAATATAGCCTTTAGTTAGTGGCCATGTTGATAACCCCAACATTGTTATCCACCTTTCTCTCCAAGTGACTTACCGACTAGACACTATTCCTCCTGCGGCCTCCGCTGCTACATTGTATAAGATGGAGGTGGTGTCATCAAGGTAATTTATTACCTGCAAAACCAAGAAAAAAATATCTTCTTCAGTATGTTAACGAAAAAACTCTTTACGCAAGAGATTCTTATCGCTACACAGAAAGTAGGCTTGTTCTCTCTTGCTTGTTAATATATGAGTAATTGAAACCCAAATAAACACTTTTCTTGTTTACTGCTTTCAAGTAATGAAATGAACAGCCATAAACTAGATCAAAAGTGCCATTGATTCAATTGATCAAGTTCAGTGCTGTAGGCACATAGGGGCCGGTGTATTCTGAGATCTAATGGATAGGGCTTAGGCCTAGATATCTATGAAATTTTAAATAAGATGTTTTGATGGTAGGTCAGAAAAAAATGACACTATAGTGACAATTTCACAAATCATTTAATCTTTTTTATCATTTTAAATCTTAAAACTGAGAAACATGGTCTGAAAATTTTGAATTTCAAACATATCTAGCCTATTCTAGGCCTAAAATAATCAAACCATACGATATATAGGATCCTGAGATATATGAGAACATAGATATCAGCATAATTTGAATTTTAAATCTGTAAAACATGGTCTCAAAATATTTGAATTGCTAACCTGTCCAGGCCTAAAATCATCAAACCACACAATGTATAAGAACCTAAGACATATTAAAACATAGATATTGACATTATGTGCATTTTGATCAGCCTGAAAGGGGTAAAATAATTAATTTTTAGATTGCCAGTGTCCGACCAAATGGCAAATGCCTGAGTTAAATGATTTAGGCCTGTACTAGGCTATAGGCCTAGGCCTATCATTTGAACTGCTGGAAAAAAAATATGTACCTACCTCTACAGCCTGAGTCCTGAATGCTTCCGAATGGGTATATCCTCCACAATTGAAGTGTTTGTCTAAATATCATCCAGGTTTTCTGAATTAAATATATTGTAGCAGGTGAGAGAAAGAACCCAGCCTTACGGCTGACGCCATATTGTCAAGCCTCCAGTCTCCACGTGTCTCCAATGTTTTTGCCCTCAATATGAATGCAAGTTTCACCCCTTCATGCGTTAGTATGCTTCCACAGGTCCACATATCTTCCACAATTGATGTGTTTGTCTAAATATTGTAGCAGGTGAGGTAGAACTGATAAGTTCAAGCCGGGTAACATTTGGACGTAATCTTCTGGTAGACTGTATTTATAACCGTTTTCGCTAGGTGCTCACAGTGAATACATACAACGAAAATGGGTCAAAGACGGACTACAGAGTGAAGCGAAATGCAGTTCACGATTTCCACATTTCCACGTGTCCGATCGATCCAATGTTTTGGCATTCAATATAAACACAGGTCCACATAGATTCAATTAATATATATTGAAAGCAACAGATAGTGCCGTAATCCAGGTAAAAAGACGAAGAGGAGGAGTGCCCGCCGTAACGGTCCAGCCTCCTCGCCTACACCGGGTGATGAATATTCAGAGATTGACCCAGATCCCTTCTTCACCGATCGAAAGCGAGGACACGACAAATGCCGAAGATACCCGACTACCGCCGATCTTACCGAAATTAATGAGTTTTATTCCACGTTGGTATATCTAATTTGTCCAATTTGAGATGAATTTCACCATTCCTGCTTGTTCTAGAGGTCACAATTGATATTAATATAAGCCCAAATAAGCCCAAATGCTTGGATTTAAGCCAGATTCGGTTTGGAAAATGTTGTAAGAATTCACGAAACGCCCCGGGGGGTCCTTTCAACAAAGTGACCACAAGTACTCTTCACCCAAGTCTATGTCTAAGAGGGCGGTGAGCGCACCAAATTCAAATGACCAGAACGGACTCAAATGTCTTACTGGCTCACCGGCCCTCAATTAGAGGTAGTTTAAACCCTTAGACTGGTAAAAATGATCAAGTTTCTCCATGAATCGCTCACTCGACAATGAAAAAAAAAATCTGCTGATCCAATTAGGTTGGGAAACAAGTCAGGAGATATTGTGTCTTCCGCTTCAGCGAACCTGGTTTAACGCATAAGTGTGATTTTGTTGCTTGAGAGAGAACAGACACATATCATTTCTATATTGTTTTTTTATCTTCTCTCCTGCCTGACCTTGTAGTACTCACCCGACACTCGAGAACTGTACTGGTCCATTTCGGGGAGTCAGAGACATGGACGACCAGCTCGTTAAACAGGGCCTTCGGGGAACAGTTTATGTAGGCCTGAAACCCAAGAACAAAAACATCTGACCAACTGATTTATATACTGTATGAATAAATCAGATTTTGATGTTCCTATTTTAATAGGGACCTGTTAAGAACTCTTTTTTAACCCTAACTCTTTTTTGTGCTAGGTACAGAACCATTAAGGTTCATGGGAGTGTTTGATTCAACTTACCTATGTGTCTGGTTGAAGAGAAATCTGATCATCTTTAATCAACAAATTGGCTATTACCATATCAGGATAAATGTAGTCAGAATTGTCAGAAATAGCCATTACTATTTGCTTCGTAGATGAGTAAGGATTAATGATAAGACAAATACTACTTATTTTTCAATATCGCTAAGTTACAAGGCCCTACCTGTAGCCTGAAGACCTTGCCCATTCCTCCAGTGAACACGCGGCTGTGCACACAGCCCTGCTTGGCCGTGGCGTGACTCGACCCCGACTCCAGCTTCCAGCCGTCCGTTGTCTGGTACATCTCCCATACTTTGTCCCATGTCTCCCGAGACTTCTTTATGAACTCCTGCTCCTGTAAAATATAAAAAGCGCTAAAGTTAATGAACTTGCAACCTTTCAGTCTACATGTTGAAAAGTGTCACCAAACTTGTGCAATCAACATTCCCACACATGTTAGATTCATAAAGTATTGCTCAAGGTTTATTGAACCTAAGTTTCCACCAATTGAGCGAAAATAAGTACAGCGCGAAAGAAAGTGCATTCATGGTATATGACTTTTCAGACCGAGGTGAACAACCTGTCGGGCCTGACCGCTCGCTCTGACCTAGTGCCACATTTAAAGGAGAATAGAATTATTACTTGAAGGTGAAAGTAAACCAGCTCGACAGGCTAAGATGAACACGGCCACCAGAGGCCAAGTGGACCAAGGTTTTCATAACTGATTTCAGTGAATAGGCCAATGGAGGTGAAATTTGATATGTGTCTAACTCTTACAGTGAGTGATTCTGTATGTCACCAAAATTAGTGATGTCATTTTGAAATCACTTCATAGAGGAATTTTATGGTGTAGACATTTTTAGTAACAGAGTGAAACATAATGTACAACAAAATGAGACATTAGTTAATATTCACCTGATAAGTCTAATCAAGTCTTCAAGAGGTTAGTTACAGAGGCATGGCCCCTGACCTAATTCTCCCTAGCACGGATAGCCCAATTTTTGAGTTTTACCAGCAGGTTAGCCTAGATTAGGATGCATCCTGGGTAAAATGTCAACAAGCCATAAGGCTTTAACATATGAATTTTCACTAATGATATCATTGTCTATTCTTAATTATGGTGAAAAACTAGTGGTCATTAATTTTTCAATTTGTATTCATATATATTTTATATTTTCGAAGTTATTTGAAAATCCATTCACTATAGATGGAAATATAACAATTATTTATTAGTTTTCTATAGTTTTCCCAGGGAATTTGTCGACAAAATTAGTCCAAATTAGCCTGCAGGTACATAAAATACTGTTATTTAGCTATCAGTGGTAGGGAGAATTGGGAGAGGGTCAAATCACCTAGTTACCGCTCCATCGGTCATTTCAGGGTCACCACTTCAATTTTTGCAATCAAATTCCCTGTTTTCCCTGTCCCATGGTCTGTTTTCCCTTGAACAAGAACAATCTCCCAAATCTTCAGAATTATAAAATCCAGAAACTCCCTTTCGCTATTTTCCTTCTTTTTCCTGTGCAGTTTGGACCCTGTCATTTTATGATTTTTAAAACCCTGTAAATCCATGGTGGTTAGGCATATTCTGAACTGAGCTGGTTAAAGCACAGTATACAACCGGGGAAATATGAGGTTAAAGAAGCTATGTTTTTTCTACCAAGTGATGAAATAGAAATTCACTACTTCTCTGAGAGTGTGACAAGTGAATCCATGGTGGTTAGGCATCGTCTAAACTGAGCCAGTTAAAAGACAGTGCAAAACTGCGGAGAAAAGGGTATAAGATGCTATGTTTTTTCTCCCAACTCGATAAAATCTGTATGTAAAATAGAAATTCCCTACCCGTCTGAGGGTGCGACGAGTAATCCAATAGAAGTTAGGCATAGTCCGAACTGATCACTTTAAAGGACGGTCCACGACTGGGCAGATTTCTGGGTTACGGAGTTATATGTAATTTTTTTCCAATCTGATATGTGCATAAATCAATTTGGGTCTAAACTGCTAAAACTGGCATGGCAACTGGGGCACTTCTTAAAAGTGGGACGGTGATAAAAATATATACGCACATGTTTACATACATATTTAAACATATATACATTCATATAATATGCATAGATGTACATGTATATACAAACATGTGTGTATATATATATGTGTGTGTGTATATGTATATATATGTATATGTATATATATGTATATGTATACGTATATATACGTATGTACATATACATGTACATATATACATATGTACATATACATGTACATATATACATATGTACATATACATGTACATATATACATGTACATATACATATGTACATATACATATGTACATATATACATATGTACATATATACATATGTACATATATACATATGTACATATATACATATGTACATATATACATATGTACATATATACATATGTACATATATACATATGTACATGTACATATACATATATACATATACATATATACATATACATATATACATATATATGCAGCTTTCAGGGAAAATTGCAAATTTTGATTAATCAAAGACAGACAACAAGAGCCTGACCCTCTCCACTGCCCCAAGTACCCCTACCTCCCTGCCCCAATTCCATCTCTCCCCTACCCAAAATGTCCCAAACCCTCTAGCCCTCTGCCCCAAATCCCCCTCTGCCTTGCTCCAAAATCTCCCAGAATCCCCCAACCCTCTCCCATGTTCCAAGTCTCAGCCTCCCCTGCCCTTCTTACAAGGCCCAGGTAAAAAATGGTTATTACTTCAAAGTGAAAGTAAACCAGCTTGACATGGTAAGATGAACAGAGGCCATTCGTTCTGACGGCTGCTGCGGGTCAACGTAACTGGCGGATCCAGTTTTTTTGAAAAGTCGGGGGCTGCCCCAAATCCTGGCCCTTTTCCCGTGCCCCAAATCTCTTCTTTTTATGCCCCAAATAATATCCTGCCTTTTTAACGACGCCCCCCCCCCCTCAGCTCCCTTGTCCCAAATCCCATTCTCCCTTACATCAAATCACCCATTCCACTGTCCCAATGCCTCCTCTCCCCCTGCCCCAAATCCTGCTCTCCATAAAATCTACCCCTCCCAGGGGCTGATCAAGAGTCGGTCATCTGCGGCGGGGGGATGGGGGTGGGGTTGGGGGGAGGGGCAAACCACCCCCTATGAAAATGTGAAAATAAATAATGTCAGATATGTATGAATAAACAAAGGTAGATTATCCACACACAAAAAATTCAATCAGTCTAGGGGCGCAACTGCCCTTTTTGCCCCGCCCCCCCCGCCCCCCCCCCCCCCTCTGAATCCACCACTGCCTCCCGCCCCGTTAATCATGATCTCTTCTACCCTTGGCCTGAATTAGTGAAAACCGGCCCCCCCTGCCTCAAGTCCCCCTTCCACTGCCCCAAATCTGCCCTTGTCTGCCTGAATGTGTATCCTTCCTTGACGAAAACCAGCCATGCCTGCCAGCCCCAACCTACCCCTGACCCACATCTTGGGTTCACCCAACCCAAACTAAACCTTGGCCAAATAGGACCAGCCCTGCCTGCTTTACAGTATTAACCAATCTTTCAATTTTCAGTGAGGTTCAGAATACTGATAAGTGGGGTCTCCACTCATATTAGGGAGTTTCAGATCCCACAACGCATCTCAATACGTCAATGTATCTCAAATATAACTAATTATATGTAAAGCTTAACATGCAAAATTTGTTAATTGTAATTTAATCGTCATGTACGATTGAGGTATAATTGCACATTTTTAATGAAATATTTTTCAAATACTTTACAATAACCAAGAAAACAGATATGTTATGTTTGGGTTACGTCGTGCCTTGGAGGATCTTAAACTCCCTAATTTGTGATCAACTTCCCGGCATTTTCCCTGAACTCTCCCTGTCCCACAGTAAATCTTCCATGTTATGGTTATGATGAATTCTCATTTCAAAGTGTTGAAGTTTAACAGTTTTATGACTTGAAAAAATATATTTGTAATTCTCAGAATCCAGGAATCTTACAAATGGAAAAATCTTACAAACTTGGTAAAATAAAATTCCCTGTGTTTCTCTGTGTTTTTCCTCTTGTTTTTTTGGTTGCTGTTATTGATGTTGTTTTTGTTTTTTGTGTTTCTTCCATTTTTCATGTTTTCTCTGTGGAGTGGGGACCCTGGATAAGGTTCTTGTTGTATTAAATAACAAGCACTGAATGGAGACTGAGTTCAGTTGACCCTAACCCTCCTTACCTGAGCGCCCAGTGATAGGGCGAGGGACCCTGAGCCTCGACTCGTGTTACGACTTCGGCCCCTGGAGCCCGGTATGGATCGGAAGTCATCTCCAAATCTAGCCTCTTCATCATCAGAACCTAGGGATCGAGAAGGTTACAGCTATTTTATACATTGATATTTCAGTATCTAATGCCGGTAGCTGGGAAAATATGATATGCATATCAATTTGTTTGCTGGGGTAGTTAAATGCCTGACCAACCCTTCAGGGTTCTTTGCAGACTGCACAAGGCAATGCTTTTCAGCTTTGGGTGATTGTATCTATGATATAATTGAGGAGAAACCCACCATCTGGTGCAATACTCTACTTGTTTCGATAAGTGGCAAGGGGTCTTTTATGTGCCATGTCCCATAGAAAGGACACAACACACCCGGCCTTTGATGAACCTGTCACTGTCAGGAGCACAGGGTAAGTTGTGGAATTGTGGAGCCTCTTACCTTCAGGAGAGTTGACGGGTGAGTAATACTGGTCGCCGGGCGGGTACGGGGGTCGTGTTGCCGCACCCCCGAGTAGCGGACTCCTCTCATTGGGGGCTCCGTAAAGATACGCCTCTGTAACGACAAACGGTAACTAATATTGAAACCTCAGATAAATTGTATGTCAAATTTACAATACCAGCAATCAATGCATATCCAAATATTAAGTCGCAGCTTTCAGCACTATATTAGTTGCAGTGTTCTGATTTTAAAAAAATCTAATGAACAATAATTCTGTCACCTTCCATCCCTAATTTCCTTGGTAAAACCGTCTAATATCTCCCACAGGCTTGGAAACTCAAGTAAACTTCATCTTTCTACCATCGTTTATTCAAGAGCAATCATATAGATCTGCCTTTTTGTAGAAAAAGATCAAATCCTTTCCTCCTCCCATCAGAAGTGAATCTTCTTTCCTTGTATGGGGAAATCCCTACTTTTCTTTTTTTCCTTTTTGGACCATGAAAAATTTCAATTCCCCCTAAAGTGTTGACAAAACTAAAGGCTATATTCCACTATGCGGTACTTGCTTGTGGTAAATCCTACCACAAATGATTTTATGTAAGTTTTCTATGGATTGCTTGCGATGGGGGATACCAACATGCAAAATACTTGGGGTGACTAAAAAAAGGTACCGCAAATGCTGGAATATGGCCTTTAACGTGTCATCTATATCAAAGCATTAGTAGCTTTACATGTGTTAGAAAGCTGCATTTCATCTTACAGACATTCCAGACCTTACGTGAATCAGCAGTCTGCTTCATATGCTTTCTTTATAATCTTAATCGAGCTATTTTTCATTGCTATAAACTACAGGAGCTTGCTTCCATAACAGATCTTCTAGGTAAGCTAACAGACTTTTTAGGGCTTTTGATATTTCCTCGTTACATTTCGCTATAATTTAGACCCATCCCTGCCATGGTGTTAAGGTCCATGTACCGTTTCAAATGTAGGGATTAAAGCCCCATACCCCCTAGGCGATATTACCGGCGACGGGCAACAGCAGAATCACTGGTGCAATCATTACCAATTTAGCTCACATGTTAGTATGTGACATTCAATGTTACAAACTAACATGTGAGCTTAATTGGTAATGATTGCACCAGTAATTCAGCTGTTGCCCGTTGCCAGTCGCCGGTAAAATCGCCTAGTGGGTATGGGGCTTTAGATAGGGTACAATACGATATGTGAATGTATACTTCAGGGACACTGGGCACTTCATAGCCCAGAGTGCCTTTTTCACCGTGACGATTTCACGGGTCTACATACATTTCAAAGCTTTTCATCTTGGAATTTCCTCGGGGGGGGGGGGGGGGGGGGGTCATCAATCAACTCGCAAAGACCAATGATAATTCATAAACTATAGATACGATATATAATAATTACACGTTTACACAGTTCCGCCATTATCAGTTTGCTCGCAGACATTCTGGTACCCAGCTCACTAAACACTATCTGGGATGCCGTTGAGTCTACTTACTAGCCAAATATTACATGACATGTCCATATAAGGTCCATATAAGGAGCCCTGCTGAGAGTTGTTGTCTGTCCTGCACACCAGGTGGCGACAGAGAAAAGTTCACACTGTGCCCTGGGAAGTTAAGAGTATCTTCAAGAGATATGGTGTCATGGAACTAAATGTTTTCTGTGTAATTTAATACAGCGCTTATTGGGGGGAAAAAAACGAAAAAAAAACACAACATTGCAACACATTAAAGTGACTCAGTATCCTATTTGGATCTTTGGGACACAAAATTGAGACAAGTTTGAGGGTATGTTGACCATGAACATTTTTCGCAAGAGACCCAGATGTTGACCTACCCTCATTTTAGCAGTTTTCAAGCGACCAAATTCATGGGACACAGGGCCCATTTTAAAACCCCACTGACATTTACCAAACACTTCTTTTTGGATTCTTTTCAATGAAATAACTCAGAAATAGAAAGGGTTATCACGTGAATTCTAATTTTGCATTATCATTTTATCTTGTGCCATTTTCAGCCACTCAGAGACTGGCATCCCCTTCACCTCTGGACAGAAAGTTGTAGGACACTGGCAGATGGCACCACATTTAGTTCTGTGAGACTATAAGAGCACAACCGGTGTCCAATGTAAGACTGTAGTTTTAACTTAAGAGGTAAGGGTTTGAGATATCAGGAAAATTGACAAAACGTCATGCTTGTGCATGTGAATATGCAATGGTTAAATACTTACTCTATATGCCGACCCCCCTTTCCGAAACTGACCCCCCCCCCCCCCCACACACACACCTTTTTTGTATCCGACATTAATGAACAGTCCCTCATGACTTCTTTGGAATAGGCGGAATTGAAGAAGAAAATACGTTTTTTCTATCCACATCTGCTATGACAAGAAATTATCTATTCTTGCGTGAATTTGTTATTGCACTAGATTCCCCTAATATTTTTCCCACAAACTAAATGTCTTCATTCTGTTTCATTCAACAATTACCATTAATATATGTGTTTGACTTAATCATCATTAGTTACCCTTTGACATAAGAATTCGTCTGATTAAGGATCAATACACTGTTCTACCCGTACCCAATTCCTTAAACTAAGTTGGTCCAACATTAACTTGTAAGGTCCTAACATTTCTATTTTTGTAAACCTACATGAATGTAACTTTAATTCATTAACAATAACTTGAACAAAACTAACAGGATCTAAGTGCTTGTTATGGGAGTATGGGGGATATCCAACGACTTATTCTATTCATTTTCATTTTCTACTTACTTCTATTGTTACTTTTTTGGCTACAATAGATAACATGTATGTATCATCACAGTATTCCAAGATTCCCTGTTTCATTTCCATGTTTCCTTTCCACATTCATGACCTTTCTATTTTTTTGGCTTTTAAACAATTCAGTGAGAAATGAAACTTGCTTATATTTGACTTAGACTCTCAGGTTTGGCTTTTGGCTAAGTACAAAAGAAGTTGATAAGTAGGTTTGGAAAGTCCAATCATGTCCCTGGATGGAAGTGGCAAGAAGCTGGAAAACCTGTAAGGGACTGAATTTGTATATGTAAAGTATACCTCCTAGTTGCCAGAGGGCACCCCCCCCCCCTCTTTATGCCTTCAACCACCCTGCTCGCCCCCCCCCCCCCCCCCAAACAACAACCAGAAAGACATGTGTCATAGGACGAAGACACCATCAGGATCTAAGCACTGCACACAGGCGCACTGAGCGACATTCCAGTCTCAGATAGCTTCGATGCATGTTTTGTCAAACGTGCCAGCACAGGTTGTAATGGAGACCAAACTAAATACATCACATCTTTTACCTCACAAAGATTTACACTCAAATAGTTAACTGGACATAGTTCGTGGATGCGGTATTAGTCATGGTTGTCCAAGATTATGTGCAGCTGCCTGCTCTAATGCCATCATCTGTTGATCCCATCACAAACGGTCAGCGGGTTTCACTATGACTGGTACAAAGCTAGCTACTAGAGAAGTTTACTCCTCAATGAAGTCAACCGAAGGTTTTTGAACTTATACTTCAATTAAGGAGGACTGGGATAGTGCTTAAGTTCCCAGGTTCTGGTTGAGGTTTACGTGCTACTTAACAATGATTCACTGCCAGATGTGTTCCTTGGGTTTTAGGAAGTGTGTAAACATATCTAGTTCAAATGTTGCCTTGCAAGTGTTCAATCAGTGCATAAAGGGTGGTGGCAGTGGGGTTGTATTGAGATGTGGCTCAGTTTAAGGATACAATTATTTTCCTTCAACATATTCCTCTAAGTCAGTGAGAAAGCCTTGTCACGCGGATGGTATGATGACTGTTTTATGAGTTTGTTGTCATGGTGACTGTGTTGGCTGTTTGTGAAAGTGTTGCCATAGTGATTATGGTTAGGTTGTTTGTATGGGTGTTGCCATGGTGATCATGGGTGTGCTGTTTGTGAGTGTGTTGTCATGGTGATCATGTGTGTGCTGTTTGTGAGGGTGTTGTCATGGTGATCATGGGTGTGCTGTCTGTGAGGGTGTTGTCATGGTGATCATGGGTGTGCTGTCTGTGAGGGTGTTGTCATGGTGATCATGTGTGTGCTGTCTGTGAGGGTGTTGTCATGGTGTTTGTTTGTTTGTTTGTTGGGGTAGTTTAACGTCTGGCCAACCCTGATGGGTTCTTTCCAGACTGGTTGTCATGGTGATCATGTGTGTGCTGTTTGTCAGGATGTTGTCATGGTGATAATGGGTGTGCTGTTTGTGAGGGTGTTGTCATGGTGATTGTGTGTGTATGCTGTGTGTGAGGGTGTTACCATGGTGATCATAAGTGTGCTGTTTGTGAGGGTGTTACCATGGTGATCATAAGTGTGCTGTTTGTGAAGGTAGTGTCATGGTGATCATAAGTGTGCTGTTTGTGAGGGTGTTACCATGGTGATCATGGGTGTGCTGTTTGTGAGGGTGTTGCCATAGTGACCATGCATTTGCTGTTTGTGAGGGTGTTTTCATGGTAACCATGTGTTTGCTGTTTGTGAGGGTGTTGTTATGGTGATCATGGGTGTGCTGTTTGTGAGGGTGTTGTCATGGTGATTGTGGGTGAGCTACTTGTGAGGGTGTTGCCATAGTGACCATGCATTTGCTGTTTGTGAGGGTGTTTTCATGGTGACCATGTGTTTGCTGTTTGTGAGGGTGTTGTTATGGTGATCATGGGTGAGCTGTTTGTGAGGGTGTTGTCATGGTGATCATGTATGTGCTGATTGTGAGGATGTTGTCATGGTGATCATGTGTATGCTGTTTGTGAGGGTGTTGTCATGGTTATGATGTGTTGCTGTTTGTGAGGGTGTTGCCATGGTGATCATGGATGTGCTGTTTGTGAGGGTGTTGTCATGGTGATCATGTATGTGCAATTTGTGAGGGTGTTGTCATGGTGATCAAGTGTGGGAGGTTTCTGAGTGTAACTGCTCATTCTTGAGGTGTAGGGAACATTGGGAATGCTTTTCCTTATGCTGACTACTGTTTTGGATTCTTAAGAATCCTTAATAATAAGTTTCTTACTGCTCTTACTGATGTTCCTATGGAAATTATGTGTGGGCTGCTGAAAAGGGTGCCTCTAACTTAAGGAGTAAAGAAATGATTTGGATAAAATTTGTCAACATTCTAAATGGCTAATGGGGATTAAAGAAGCAAAGCATTACAAACCCTGAGTCAAACCCACAGCTTTGACTGTGGGGGATAGCAGAGAGCGCAAACAAACTGAAACAGAGACCAGATCCCGTTAGCCACCGAACTCATTCACAGGCAACCAACCGCGGTAGGATCTTGAGAATTTTTATACCATAGGTAGATGGCATGGACTTGCCTCTTTACTGTTAGTTTCCAAATCACTTAAAGTGTGTTCTCTTTTTCCTCTTTACAATAAAAAGATACCATTTGAATAACTTTGCGAGATTCTTGTTCCTAACATCTCAGCCTATCCCTCACTGCCACTATGCAATAAGCACCCTTAACGTCTAGCGATGGGAACGTGCTGAGCCTTACGTGGGAGAACGAATACGACCAAAACAACGACCAAGGTAAGACGATGGGCCCATCTGGGACGCCAGGCCTTCAACTCGCCTGGCAAGACAAAACACACACACCAAAGTTGGTAGGACTCGCGTTAGAAAAGTCCTTGTCTTACCTTGAAAAAGCTTCTGAAATTTTCCATCAAAGTTAGCAAATGCCATGTTTTTTTTTAAATCTTATATACTCTCTTACAATAATGGATGGAATTGTTTATTGAGTAAAGAAAAAAATTCAACTTTCATTGAAATTTATTAACTCAAAGGGCCCTTCCTGGAATCTTGGCCGTTCAGTATTAATACGAAATGATTGCTTTAAATTAACAAGGTAATGGAGTGTCCTCCATTGCTTTCCAGTTTGGGAGACTTAACTGGTACACTGTTGTGATGTTGTATACTATCACCGCTAAGCCTAGTGGCCTGAGAACGGTCCTTAAATCTGGCAAACACGAAAACAGCTACCACTAGCAATAGCATGCAACCGAAAATAAAGTATCAGATAACTACAAAAAGTGGTATGTTATGCTATACTATGCTCAGCTTGATAAAGAAGGCTCTGATGTTTAAACTTTGTCCATTACCTCGCTCGAGGGCCTTCTGTTCACGGGGTAAAACTTTGAAGTCAAGGAACCACGTTTCGATCCAAGCGATGATGAATGATACGATGAGTAACAGGTAGCAGATGACGTTGTCATTTTGTTTGGAAAACTGAAAGGAAGGATTCACATTATCTTAACTACAACAGAAAAAAATTGTATAATAAAGATATCATTGTTGTAAATTGTTGGTACACCTGGTTTGTACAGTGGCACAATCTGCACAGAACATAACCCTTATTCCCAATAGTGAATATGCACTTTCTGAACAAAATAATTGAGCATTCTATAATTTCGGTTAGTCTTTGAGATATCTGAAAAGTATACACCGAAAGTTGGGGTTTAAATAGGTCTCTCTTACAGATGGGTTTTGCCTAAGGACTAAAGAGGGACATATTCATTGAGTAAATAAAAGTTTAGGTTTGATCTCATAGGCCATAAATTGCATAATGGGACATATCACAGCGAATGATGGGTTTTGTCAAATCACATACTATTGTGCAAAAATCCAGTATCAGATTTGCCCCACTTCTAATGATTTTTCTGGGCTAAAAATCTCGGAATTCTTAGATCTAAATATCTATTTTTTTAGAACTGCTTAGAGAATTAAAATCAACCCAGTAGAACAGCTACCATTCAGCGATGGGTCCCATTGCAACAGCAACATCTTTGTTGCCAGGCCTAATATAGTAGTGTTTGAAATAAACGCCAGAACAGGTTTGTTTATTGGTTAAGTTTAACATCCAGCCAACCCTTTTGGGCTCTTTTACCATACAGCCTTTTGGTTTTCAAAATACAAAATTTCGGGTGACAGATTTCTCTCAATACTGACTTGTGTTAAGGAAAGTCAGAAAATAACTAATCTTGCATACTGTATATATGCTGCATATCAGTAAAAGTGCCTCATTTGATTTCTAATACATTTTGAATTGTACAATAAGCCTATCCCACTTTGGGTATGTCCTGGGGTTAGACAAGGGGTGGACAAAATAGACATGTATGCCAAGACTTTGGATTACTTAAATAAGCAAGAATTGTGTTTTTCTATATCCCTAAGTACTGCTAAAACATTATCATTTCTTAAATCTTATCAATCAACAGATTTGCAGGTTTGAGAACCAATCAAAACACTGTATTTCAGGGCAAAATAGGGTTGGACATTAGAGGTTGGACAGACAGGCTTTACCATTGGTTCCTATGAGGAAAAATCCAAAATGTAAGTGTCACATTTAAGAAATTTTAGGAGCAATCTGTCAACTAAATTGCTTTGGTTAATTTTGTATTGTGCAACTCTCTTCAGGGAATAAGCATGGAAGCAATTTTGATAATACTTCATGGTAAAATTTATTGTTGGTATAAACTGGGATGGGCTTATTGGGGCAAATACTTACTTTGAATAAAAAGACCTTGCACAGCAAGAAGACACAGGTGACTAGAGTAGTGAGCTGCAAAAGGGGAAAATTACAAAATATATATAAAAATAATATGTTGGTTTGACAATGCTCTGTTCATTGAACTAAAATTTCAAAGCAATTTATTGCCACAAAGTCTATCCATAACTTATTTGATCACTATTTGAAATACTGTTTAAATTTCAAATACAAGTATAGTATTATGCATTTGACAATTCACAAATGCTCTTGTCCTATTTCTTAAGGAGAACTCTGGTTAAATAACTCTTTAAATCCTGGAGGAACAACACATTTTTCTAAGAAAGTCAACAAAGACAGAATGAAAATTGGGCAAACTTTCAAAAGTTATGGAAAAAACAAGGAAAAACCAACGTGTCAAGAGAGGACAGTAACTTTGTTGAAATGTTTAGTATGCACTTCACCTACTAACCAAGTTGTGGATGAACTAACAGAGTGAGTGAGTGAGTAATGGATGTTTTACACCATACCAACGGCCAGGGTCATTTTCACAGCGAAAACAAGTTGGGACAAATTATGTCTTTGGTGATTGTATCTATGAGATTAGTTCTTTTTTTTTATTCATTTTTTTATATAATTATATGAGATCTATGTGTATCTATGAGATGAAGGTGACAGGGCAGGCAAACAGCAGAGGATCAAAACCTGGAAATCATTTTTGCTGTACCTGATAAACCAACAGAAGATGAGTAACAATTCTTACCGCTACAACCCAGGGAGTGTTGATCCTGAACAGGGCGTAGGCGAGGAGCAGCGGGACGAACCGCCATGCTGAGCACAGCTGGCAACAAAATGACAACAAACCGTTATTGTCTTATTTATATCAGACAGGGGTGTAACAAGTGTTTGATTTGTTACATCTCTATATCACAAATTTATATTCATTCTTATTTATTTCTATGATATCATTACTATTTAATAACATAGCTCTTTACCCCTCTACAAAGGGTACACAGGTTGCAAACCTTTTCTCCCAACCACGGATAGCCATTTTCACAAGTTTTACCTGCAGGTTAGCCTGAAACAGAATGCATGCTGGGTAATATATAGACAAAACTCAAGGCTTTAGCATATAAATATTCATGAATTGTATCATTATTTGTAAATTAACATTGTTAAAATCTAGCTATTTTTTATTTGATATCAATAACCCCTAATATGTCCTGAGTCATTTGAAAACTCGGTCATTGTAGATGAATTTATAACAATTATTTGCTTATTTTCTATAGGTTATCCAGGGGTTTTGTCTTCAAAATCAGTCAAAATTAACCTGCAGGTACATAAAATACAGTAAATCAGCTATCTGTGGTAGGGAGAATCGTAAACAGTCCTACCCCTGTCCCGTTGGTAACAGGACCGGATGACCTCCGTCTACCACCCGTACTCAACAGCAGAGGACTTAGCAATAGGGTCATTTTATGTCAATTCAACGAGGGTCCCATGCACTTCGTCTCTAAACCAAAGTAAGACCATTTTCTTTAAACCAATAAAATTAACTTCCTATACATGTTGAGGAAACATATTTCAAATTTGAACATCAAATTCTCGAAACTTTTGACAATATTTCCATTTTTTGCAGCAAAATTGGAGCCCTTAATTTTGATGCTATCTTTGTGGGCCCATACCTCTGCTGAATATGCAATAAGAGCCTTGAAATCTTTGGTATCCTTAGTCCTAATTTGAAATATGTTTACTCATCATGTTTATGGATTTAAAGAAAATCTGAAACAAAGTGCACGGGACCCTTGGCAATTTGGTTGAATTGACATGGAATGACCCAATGAACCTTCTACCACACAAGACTTGCACACAGCGTTCCTCAACATAATTTGTACCTTTACCATAAGCACTACATCGAATTAGGTTATTAAAATTGATACCTGAACATTGTCTCTTTATGCAAGTAGAACGTAAGTAAAAGATGTTATTTGCAAGGTGTGTGTTGGCAACTCTGTAGGGGACCATAACATTATTTTTAAAAGACAAACTATCAATTTTCCCAGTATTTAAAACCTGAACTTAAGAACATTTTGCAAAAGCAGGACTTATTACAAGTCTTAATGTCTGTCCTGGAGCGGAGCTTCCATGAGAGGCGAAATAGTCTTAGGAATTTGTCATTAAGTATGAACAGAACTATGTAAAAATGTCTATCAAATGTTGTTGTGTCTTTACATGACATTATTATGGAGTATGAGGTCCAATTGAATATGACATAAAAGTTGTTTTTTTATTCTATGTAATTATTCCAATGTGATTAATCATCAATTAATTGAATTAAAAACCTTGATGTGGGAGTCCCAACGCCGATGTGGGAGTCCCGACCCAATGACAACATCTTGTTTGATCTAAGGCTACATACATCATTCCGATGATGCACAATAAGCACCGCTGCTCCCCCTAGCCATTACATAAAGTTCAAATTCAATGCATATGTCACTGTTGCTGGGCGCTTCAAAGTCCCAAAGACTATCTCCAACCTTTAGTACACATGTACTTGCACTGTTGCCGGGCACTGGGTGCCGGCAGTTTCATTCATTAATATTCATAATCTACGCCACTGTTACCAGGGGCGTCGCTTTCTCCATCTACCAATGTTATTTAATAGACATGCACTTAGTTCTAAGTTCAAAAAGTAGGTCATCATACAACGTCACTGTTGCCGGACACCGGCTGCTTTTGCTTGTGCACCGGCGGTTTTTCGCTGGTTACTCTTTCTTGTCAAAAGTCTAAAATTTTTCATCATTTTCTGACCCAAAATGTGAATTATTAGTAACATTTCAGGAAAAAAATGGAATGGACTATTCTTCCCTAGATATAAGACTATCACCAGCATGTATTTATTTCTATGTCCATGTTCAAATATTTGAGAAAAAAGGGAGGACAGCACTAGTCAAATTCATAAATAACAAATTTTTTGAGGTAGCTGGTTCCTGGCGAGACATACACATTTCTATTGACAAAAGCCCCCCAGTCTGATAACCAGCGTCATTTTGTCATTATTAGAGTACAGAGGCGGAACATCATTTCGCCTCTAAATAATGTAATGTAATAAATCTAACCATACATCCATCTAAGTGGGAGAGTGAAGAAATGAACCTACTCAGCGAGCCAATGACTATTTACGTACCACTGTGTCAAAGAGAGAGGTCTTGAAGGTGTAGCTGATGACTTCTTCTGAGAAGTTGCCCGCAACCTGCAAAATCACAAACAATCGCCTCGATATAACAAGCGTATAATACAGGAACAGTTATTAACTTATAATTAAGGCCCATTGGGCTGGAATGAGCAAGGTAACAATGACAATCAACATAAATCTTTTTAATTTATATATAGATTTACAAGTGCCTTCGGCAAATTCGACAACAGCCAGTTGTAATAGAAATGAACTCTTCCTTTTAAAATTTGTTGAATAATTATGATGACTTCATTAAGATTGATAAATCAATTATCGGATAGATCCATCCTAATGAGGTTTTTCTTTGGAAGAAAATATTAGGAACAATCATGGAAGATATATTTCCATAGTTAGGGGCATGCCTGGCCCCTTAATCTCAGGGCCTTACAGAAATGTTCAGGGTCCTCATGCTTTTTCAGATATCAAAAAAAATACCAAAATAAGATCTTTTCAAGAAATTTCTAAGAAAACTTTTGACCTTTTTAAACATCTATATATTCTATCAAAAAGAAGTAAATACAGAAATGACAGGAGAAAAAATTGCATCTTGTAATAAATTCAGATTGAGCAAAAGTAAGACCTTTTTAAAACCTCTGGGCTCAAAATAAGACCTTTCAAAAAGCCTTATAAATGGCAAAACCAAAATAAAACCATAAAGACCTTATAATACCTGCATGGGCACCCTGCATATTAGTAAATCCAAACATTTACCTGAGTGTAGATGACCCAGAGGATGAAGGTGAGAATGAGGTCAAACAGCGTGATAAGGCAGAAGGTCCGCCGAACGGGCGACATGATTCCACAACACGCGCGCTGATTCTCCGGCACCAACCAAGCTGCACTGTCCCTGGACGCTGAAGATCCAGACCTAAAATGAGAAATTAATTAGACAATGAAGGTGAGGGTTAAGTTGAACTGTTTAAGCAAGCAGAAGGTTCATCTCTCAGGAAACATGACCACTGGTTCTCTAGCAATGACAACTCTCAAATGATACCCGGCAGTTTATCAATGTGTCAATCAATATGTATATATTTAAATGCTGAAAAGAAATGTCCACAATCCAGGCATACACTCCTAAAAACCCGCGTAGTTAATACCTTGTGCCTCGGCATGGTGAAAACTTTCTCTTTTTTAAAAAGGCCCTACAAATAAAAAGTTGTGTTCAGGTAACGTAGTTCAGAAAAAAAATAGGCTAGGTTGATTTCATTTTTTTTATTTTTTTATTTTCTAGCTCACCCTACATTAGAGCAGGGTTGGAAATGACAAACATCTTCTGAAACAATTCCCCATTCTTTTACCTTTGAGGTTGTTTTTTTAGACTTTATAGGTACCAATTTACTTTGCATACATTGATCACAATGCTACTAAAGAAAGAGTCAAAGTAAAATTGGTAAATTAAAAAAAAAAAAAAGGATTGACCCAGTGATAAATCTGCCAAACCTTGTTCTATTCAATTGTTTAAAGTTCATTCATTTTATCACCTGCATGGCCGCCGAACATTGTCAGTATTCCCCTATGGGTCATACAGCCACCCTCGGACGCCCCCGCGGTACTTCTTATTATAATACTTACTCGAGCAGCCTGGACGTGGAGGAGGAGTTGGAGTTGGACCCGCTGTAGAGCAGATGTCCCGCTTGGCGCGCGGCTACATCCCGGTCTAAACTGCTGTCGTCCATCGCCTGCAAAACACAAAATACACCATCAGGGATATTCCCAGACAACCTTCTTAATGTCAGAGTTAAAGATCATTGTAGTGCACACATCTGGTGCAGAGCCTCAAAGAGTATGCACATCAGGCTGTCCTAAAAAGAACACTATTTCTGGTCCAGCGGGTGGGGGTAAAAAGAGATGACCCGGGCGGCCACATTTTTTTTTTTTTTTAATATTTTGTTGTTGGTAAGGGTATAACATAAAATTTTTGAAAAAAAAAGATTGAAAAATGAATAAAATTATCCCACCCGGCGATAAAATACACACCCAGCCGGTCGACCGGAAACTGATTTTTTTTTAGGACGGCCTCATGGACACAATATCTTGCATCTTTTCCTTAGTTAGACATTTAAAGTTGCAGGGTGCACTCTCAATTTCCTACACTGGGCTGCTTAATTATGAAAAAAGTCCACTGAATGAAATTCCAAGTTTGTGCCAAGATCATGCCTTCGACAATGATAAAATAATGCCGGGCAACTAAATGCGAGGGGGATCTTTTCCAGATGGACAATCGCATGTAGCACATGCTTCCTAAAACTGTTGACATTTCATTCATTTCTATGTGTTTTAGACATAGATTTTTGTTTGTTTAAAAGATAACCTCTGGCTCCTATATGTTAGACCCAGGTGAACACGTTTAGTGAGATGTAAGCCTATTATAGAAACATCTGAAAAAACGCACAAAAATCCCCTTTAATACTCTCCTTAAATACTCAGTCAGGAAACAAACTTATTTTTCAGGTTGGCCTGACCAGCGTTGGGTTGCAGGACGCTGGGTACAGGAGGACTGACCAGCGGTCTCCATGACAACGTGTGTGTGTGTGTGTGTGGGGGGGGGGGGGGTAGGGGGGGGTCCGGTTCCCCTCACGTGCCTGCTTTTGTCAGCAGGACGTAAGGACTTAAACTAAGTGGAACCAGAGTGTGAACGTATAAAAAAAACGACCGCTATATATATCATTTCTCCCCACCACAGATAGCTTATTTATTGTAGTTGATCTACAGACTAGCCTAAATCAAGGTGCATTCTGGGAAATTCGTATGCAAGTCACGAGCCTTTGTATAGGAATTTTCACTAATGATAGCATAATTTGTGATTTAATACAATCCATTGACTTTTTCCATTATGGATCTATATATATTTAATAGTTTCCAAGTTGGTTGGAAAATTCGTTCACTTGAGAAAGATACATAATATTCTCATGATTGTAAATTTTCCATACTTTTAACCTAGTTTTTGCCACAAAAATATGCGAACAGCTATTATTATTATTAATTGGTGTTCCAAATTAACTAACTATTTAATATTTTGGAGATCTCAGGTCTTTTTGGAACAGTACACCAGGATGTGAGTCATAAAATTTCGACTATTAGTTTGATTTAAAAAAAACAGTTATGATTGTGTCCTCTACATCCTCCTATTGATTGATCTTCTGAAGAAGACAAAAAAAGGACCAATGTTCTCGGGCCTATACAGAGGTCATCCACCGGTGGGCTTTAACCCTTGCCTGTTGGACCTCACCTGAGTTAACCCTTTATCTCCACTCTCTTTGTTTCCTTTGATAACAATGAGAGGGGGTCAAGGGACAATGGGGTACGAGTTTATCTCTCCCAGTCTCACTGGTGGCAGGCTATGTGGACTAACACAGTGGGGGAATTTAGGCCAACTTAAAGGCCGTATTCCACATAACGATTTTGATGCTGCCGATTTTGCATTTGGCTCATTTTCTCTGAGAATATGGCATAAAACCATTTGAAAGAGAATTGTAAGACCTTTCTAATGATGTTTATCACTTTAATATTTGAACTTTATTTCCACTGATTTTTAAGATTGGAAGCAAAATTGGCATGTGGAATACAAACAACGCCATCACAGGTGACATGTTTTGCCCATCCACAACGTTATAATGCAATGTCATTGGTCACGTCGCCAAATTGGCGCAGCCGTACGGGAGTTGATACGTATCAAATAACGACGGCCTTGTGGACGAGAAAGCCCCTTTAAAAGAAAAAAGCTTATTTCCTGTTTATCGCCTGATTTTAGACAGACTAAAAGTTTGTTTTCTTTTTCTTTTTCCTTTTTTGTAATTTTTTAGATAAAATATTACAGTTATACCCTTACAAAAAGAACGAATTCAGAAAAAAAGATTCTCCGACCTCCCAACTGAGTATTTTTCTGGTCACCCGCTGGACAGGAAACAATCTTGTTGGCCTAATGATACTCTGCATCGGGAGACGGTGACATACATGCTTTGGCCAGGCTATTAAAAGAAACTGTACTTGATAACGTTTTTTTTCTTTTTTTTTCATGAGCCAAAGTTCGCCGTTTGTTCATTTATCCTTTTTTTGTCTGTCATGTGTCATCTAACCTGGTATTTCCCAGGCACCGGTTAACTTCCATTCCTGAGCCATCATAGCCATACATACGTATGTGTCAGAGATGCCACTCACCGACCATCAAAATGTAGGAAATATGTAAATGTTACAATATGCAGTAGAAAATACTTTAAAACAACATTATATATGCCTTTGTAGGTTGTAAGTTCAGGTGAAAGCAAAATATCGTCGAAACACATAAAATCTCAAGTTTCCTACTTTTGTGTAGGAAATCTAACTATGACTCTACTACTGTCTGAATGAGAGTAGTTCTCTACTTTGCCATAAGGGTATGCTAGAGACTTAGATTCCTTTATTCTTTGTGGCAGAATGGCTGTACTGATTCCTACTTTTCTAGTAGGAAGATCATATCATACTCTGTACAGTAGGGTTCCTACAAAAACTAGGAAATTAAGAAATACCATTCTAATCCATGCCAGATCAAACTTTAAGCTTACAATTGACTAAAACAATAGGGCAATGAGTGTTTAAAAGAGAAATGTAAGGATTTTAACACTTTTCCCTTTTTTTGAAAAAGTAGGAAATCCTACAAAAGTAGGAAAAATGGCATCTCTGATGTGTCTATTACAAGGTTGAAAAATTCGGGCTGGGTTTAGTGCAATTTTCTCAAAAGTTGTCAGTCCTGATTTAAAGCAACCAGCCTGGTTATTTCGATGGTGATGTTATGTTGTGTTGATCCATTTGACAGACTGACTGCGTTTAAAAAAAAAGCAATTTAAGACCTTTAAATGACCTATTCAAGACCTAAATTTGGCGATTTTAAGACCAATATGCCACAGGTTAATAAATTTAAGACCGTTTAACACCTTTTAAAGGGAGCCAAAATCAATATAATTGTCAAAATTTTCAAAACTCAGATAAATACAGAAATAGGTTACATGAGTCTAATTAAGGTCAGTGGTAAAGTATTACCTGTGAAAACTAGCTCATACCACAGTGGAATTCCATGAGAGATGGTAATATTTCCATTTGTTTGTAAACAAACCATATTTTTGCGGATCCACATTAATTCATTTGAGCAAATTGATTTTCTACGGTACCATATTTCATGGTTTAGATTGTAACATGGGCCAGAAGTAGGCTCAAATAATGGATTTTTATGGGTATTTTGAGTTTGAAAAATGTTGTTGAATTTATTGGTTTTGGCTCTTTAAGACTTTGTGTGGGCACCCTGATAAGCAACTCCAATTTATCCCGTAACGCAAACACAACGTATCTCTTATCTCTGCCGTAATAACTGTAGCCAAAATTAAGTCGTTAGGAGTAAAATAATGTACCCATGATATCAATAAATAGATGTTTGCTTTTCATTAATGTTGCACTGGTAGTCTGTTAAATGTCTGGAAAATTGTGAGATGCGTTAACGTATCGAGATACGTTGTGGTTGCTAAAACTCCCTTCTGGTTCAGAAACGCAGAGGCTTAGAGAACTGCCTTATTGGATCTATTGGACCCTTAGATTCAGATCTCCTACCGCCTTGCACCGGTACTCAGGTAATAGATACAGCTTGTATTACCCTCTCACACTCAGTGTGGTACGTAGAAGGATTCAACATAGGAAGAGTCTGAACGCATAGCTCCTCTCCTACCGCCTTGCACCGGTAGACTGATGTAATAGATCATTTATAACTACAGCCTATACTTCCTTGTTGGACCAGTATCAGGCCAAAAGGAAAAATATGTACTAAGGTAACAAAGGTTAAGGTAAGTAGGGTAGGTCAGTCGTTTTTTAATATCACACATGGACCTACTGCAGAAAAATCATTGAAAAAATTACTCCAGAGCACCCTCTAAACAATTTCTAGCGGCTCAAATACATTTCCTGTGCATCTATATTGTGTTTTCTTTTCTTTTGAACGATTCTAGTGGATTTGAAGTTCTTTAAAAAAAAATCTTCCTGAAAAAAAATAGGGTAGGGCCAAAGATTTAGGGTATGGCGGGTTACCTAATACAGAACATTTTGTTTCAGACTAATCAGTGAACTATAGTGGGGTTTTTAGATACTAGCTCAACACTCCTTAGTTATGATGTTTTTGTGGGTTTTTTTCAAGTAGAACTGGTTCAATCTCATTTTCATTTCCACTATTATTCATTCCTCCTAATAATAGTTCAATAAAACAAATGACGGCGAGCACAGGTAAGAGAATTTTCATTATTTGATCCAAGGTGTGATAGTAAATAGATCTACATCACTCAAGTAATCTCAACTGATGGCATACATCAACTCGATACAGTAACATCATACTCCCCGTTCAAACACTGACTAACCATTTCCTATCCAATCCATAACTGTATATACTTCCATCAAGACCCAAGGCATTGAAGACTTCATTCAAAGACCACAAAGCTTACTCTCACCTAGACCAGCATTATATTACATCTATCTCGTGATACCCATGGTACATGCGGTATATTTCTCTTTATTTGGAACAGACTATTAGATTAGATACATCATCCACTGAAATAGAGATGGGCCATCCCTGATACATTGTACATAGGGTACGGCTGGTTTTCTATACGTATCTAGTATCTCATAGATGCAATGTAAATCTGTAGATCTACAATAGTACATCAGTTCTCTTTGCTATTGGATTTGTCCTTACTATTACTAGTATTACTTTACTGGGAGGTTTAGCATCTTTCAGATGTACAGTTACCGGATAGATTAAGAATATAGCGCTAAGTGTTTCTATTAAAAGATAAGACTACAGGAAGATTTACACTGTATTAAAAAACAAACTTATTTCCTCATTTTTTTTAGCATAACATAGATCTAGGCCTAGTTAGAGATAATTAAGATCGATTTATACACAGACTGAGAGGCCTACAGGCTACAATTGAGCCATTGTTTGCGGCCTTTGACTTTATCAATTTCCCCGAACTACTTAGATCTAAAAAAAATCATAATCCGACTTTAGTGTCTAGATCTAATTGATAAATCACTAAGAGTCATAACTTTTAGCATTCTAAAACCTTTGATAAATAGATCTAAATTAGAATCTAGAGTATTTGAGATTGAAGATTGACGATTCAAGAAGTAACTTTACACGCAGTAAATGTCTACGTATTTTACAGTCTCGAGTTGACCCTAATTCCTAAACAAAGGAATACATAATAAACCAAAAGCTCTTTGTTGACACTAACATACTTACCCTAGATCTAACCCCAGGCCAATCCCACTTCCCAGAATTTAACTTCCCACCCTGTTTTGGCCCACTTTTGTGTTTACAGTTAAGTCGGCACTGAAGCCTCTGCTATCCTTTCTTATCTTTTCTGTGGAAATCCAGCTCCTACTCACCGAGTTGATGCTGTGGTTGATCATGTTGACGGCCAGGTATTCCCTAAATCCCAGTAGCAGTGGTGATCGTGGTCGGAGGGTCCGTCTCTCAGCTGACAAAGCTCCTCCCGGCCCCCAAACACGTCCCCGGTCACCTGACCCCCAAAAACCTACATGTCAACGCCCCAAAAACACATCAAATACACTCAAATGACATCCAGATTGTTACTAAGAGTCACTTATAACTTCCTTGATGTTATATCTTCATTTGGGGAGTGTACGTTGAGGCTGACAGTGTTATTTCCTTGAAAGTTTGGCGATTTTTCTGAGTTTTTCGCCCGAGATTCTCAAATCTCGTCCAAACTCTCGTTTGTTCTAGTCTCAAATCTCGGGGCCCACTTCCGGCTGCGTGTACTTCCGGTTGTGACGAGCAGTTTTGTTGTTTTCTTAGAATTTATCCTGTTTTAGTGATTTAACTGTGTAAATTAAACAGGATCGCCATGAAGTGGTTCGGAGGAAGTATTGCTGAAGCGATTCAGACTGCTAAAGTCAACAGTTCGCTGCTTATCGTGTATATATCGGGTAAGTTTGTCCCACAATTTGCGCCGACCAGTCGTCTGCGGAGTTTTCTGCGTTAGTAGTGGCGTCAAAGTTCTAGGTTAGGTTAGGTTCAGTGCAGTCTGTGAGTTGGTGTCAAGCCTGTAGGTCCCGTCCCCGTTTGGTCCCGGAACGTAGGTCCCGTAATTTTGACGGCACCTACCGCGACACCTCCGGTCACCTTTCCTGTGTCAATTAACACCTTCATATGTGCGAATTTTGACGGTAGCTACCGCGACACATCCCGTCACCTCCATATGGTTTTATCTCCTGACTTCTCACAAGCGCCAGTTTCAGATAATTAAACTTTAATTTGACTAGTTAGGGCAATAATTAAGCTAGAATCGAAATTCAAACTGTTTTGAGATCCCCGGTACATATACTAATTGATAGTCTATTATAGTTCCTAAAAGTTTTTAAAATATTACCATGACCTCATGTAACTGAGTGTATTTGAGGAATTCCCGACGCGACCTGCGTTGCGGGACCAATCGGGGACGGGACCTACGGTCTTGAAATCTGTGAGTTTTACTTTGGACGTTAGGTCCCCCCTAGCCTAGCGCCGCTTGGCCAGCGCAGAGACCCAGGCCAAGTATTAGGTCCCTGCCGGAACTACTTGAAAATGTGGTGGTTCTGCTCAATCCTTGGGCCAATATTTTATTTTCACCAAATAGTCTATTGTTTTGATGGATAAATAAGAAATAATCTATTTTATTAAGCAAAGTGTAAAATAGATGCATAACTTAGTTAATATCAACAATTGCAGCACACCTAGATTGGGACTATTTTCAATGGCATCATGATTCTAGGTTACAGGGCACTACTTTCTGTTGAGTTCAAATTTTGAACTTCAAGGTTTAAAGGGACATTCTCGTCCGTAAGACGGACGTATTTTGATGCGTTGTAACCCTCCTAATGCCCCGCCAAATTCACGACGTGACCAATAACGTCGCCGAATTACGTTCCAAAAGTGCAAAACACGTCGCCGGCCGTCGCGTCGTTAAGCTAACGTCGGCGTATGTAAGCCTAGAAACCCACAGACGAGAATGCCCCTTTAATTGCACTGGAATTAGATGACATAAAATTCTACTTTTTGGTTCATTTCTTAGTCATATCATATTGTAGGACCTCGTAAAGGGAATAGGCTGTATGATTCTTCTGAGTACGTGAACTCCAAATGTAAACAAACCCTAAAAAGTTACAAAAAATTAATGGCGGACCGGCATAACCTTGGTTACGGCGACCTTGACCCCAGACCCGCTACCGGCCGGTTGTTGTCAAACCCGGCCGGTCGACCAGCCTAGGTCCCCCCAAAAAACTGGCCTTGGAGCCCGAATTGCCCCTAGAAAATCACCTAAATTCCGGAATGAGACGTCAATCAATGTTATAGCACAATCATAAACCTTGAATTTGTCAATTTGATATTTTCTGTACTGTAGTCAGTAAAGTAAAAGTAGAGAAATACACCCTTTATGTTTTTGCAAATGCAGAATGAGGGCCCCAACTGTCCAAAGCTTTCGGTGAGGACCCCGAGATTTCGGTACCTAAGCTGGGTACATAATGTCATAAGCTCCCAAATACTTGAGAATTTGGTCCATAGGAGGGAACTCGGTCCTGGACTGGAGATCTTGGTCCGCTGGAGAACTCGTTCCACTTAGCTTTTAAAATGGAAAACAAAGTTAATATAAATATATCCCTCTCTTCTAATAGATCCCTGGGTTTCATACCTAAACGGTTAACTCATCCCTATTCCTAATTTGTGGGTGGGAAGTTGCCAAAATATCTTAAGGTCCTAGTTCTCCAGCGGACCGAGATCTCCAGGACCGAGTTCTCCTGCAGACCGAGTTCTCCAGTTACCAAGCTCCACACTTGACACAAAAGTAAAACACTTCGTCAAAACTACTCCATCAAACCCAAACCAAACATGAGGCTGTCTGCGATAATTTCAGTTAATCAGAACACCAGATTAATTATCGTCTAACTTTCAGGTGACGATGAAATGTCGCAGCAGATGGAGGAGGTGTGGGCCGACACCGCGGTCTGTGAGCTGTGCGAAAGGGAGCGGTGCGTCGGACTGACCTTCAAGGCCGATAGGTGAGCGAAGGGATATCCCTGCACATGCAGGATGCGGGATTCCCAAATCAGGAATGCAATTGTTGATTCCTGCAGTGGAGAAACTTTGGAAGAGCCATCCCCACCCCAATATTTATCTAATGAATCAAATAATGTTTAAAATATTGACAAATATCAAGAAATGGCCCGATTGACATTTTATTGTTGGAGCTTTCGACACGTAAAATATTTTTCTAAAATGGCCCTGTGAGTGAAATAAAATTTACTACTGAAAAAATGCACATGTAAGATGTGTCTTGGAATAGTAACTAGACAGTGGGATATAGACCTTCTGCATATGTGGTCACGTGATCATATTTTGGTGATCAAGAGCACATGGTCATGGAATAAATCAAAATCTTTGAATTCTAAATGAGTAGTATAGTTTAGTATTATTCAGTGAGAATTTGTCTACTGAAAGCATCAGACAAATGAATGATGAATGCTTCAGAAATGTAAATAATACTGGTTTTAAATTGATCACCAATAGGGCCGCCAGGCCATAATGGGCAGTTGTGACGTCACCTGCACAACGTCTATACAGGTGGATTAAATTTTACATATATGTCTAAAAAAGACGTTGCCAGGCAATTGATTGTTCAATTGGTATATTCTTTTTGTTAGATAATGTGTGTGTGTTAACTGTTTAAGTCTGATTTTAATGTTTTACCTATTTCCTTTCAGTGATGCCTGCAAGCAGTTCGGGGCTTTCTGTATCCTTATTGTCGTGTGGCACCTATCATTGGGATGATAATCAACAGTGTTTTGTTATGAATTTTTCCAGATAAAACATCAGTTACAGTCCTGATGTTAGCCTCAGGTTTTTATCCTAATTTTCTGCTAAGAAGGGAACTGACTTTGACTAATGTCAAATGTGACTACATTTGATTTATACAGATGTCTGTTGATTGAAGTTTGAACTTTTTATGTGAATCTGATATTTAGGTTTGCCAATATTGCACTATTTTCAACAAAAGTTGCCCTCCTTGACTAGTGCAGACCCTGTTGTGTGTATCCCGTCTACCTACTTCATCGGTAAGGATGGTGTGCCTCTGGAGATTATTGGCGGAAACGTCGCAACGAGAGAGTTTTATAAGAAAATCCAGAATGCTACACAGGTAAGAAATAAGGGTTAATGATGCTATAAACCTTTACATGTTTGGTATCTTAAATAGAAAGGCAATGTATTAATGGGCTTTCTAATGCCTTTTATATTTGGCAAAAACATAAAAAGTCATGTTCAGGGAACCTGCCTTGTCCTAAATCTTTGCCCTTCCTTTTTTCAAAAATATTTTTAAGAAATTGAATTTAGGTCAATAAATATGATTCAGTATTTCAAAATATGGTGTCAGAAAATAATTTTAAATGGTAGAAATTGTTGGAGGGTGTCTATAGGGTAAATCCCCGCTCTTCAAAACATTAAGAAGAGAAATAAGAATAACTACTTACTTTAATTCTGTTGACACCTGCAATTTACACTGTTATACTGAAAATTTATCCTTTTTTTCTGGCAGATGCATAAGAACTCCACCAGTGCAGAAACACAGCCAGCCAGCGGTGCAGCCTCCACCCCAGAGACCCCGACGACCTCGCCTCCAGCCACGACACCAACCGAGGCTCAGCCCTCTCCGGCTATACCCGAACCGGTTATCCCTACCAAACCTGCCGAGCCACCCGTCCCCGCAACCTCCACTCAGCCTGCGGCCGACACAACTAGCGAGCCCGCAGCAAAGACAGAACCAGCACCTGCAGCGGGCAGTGAGGCCGGAGAGCCAGGCGGTGGACAGAAACCAAGTCTTGATGACAGAATGGAAAAGTGGGTAGTTTTACCATATATTTGATCTTGAAATTAACAAAGCTTTTTTAAAAAATGCTTGTTTATGGTTGACCGCCCAATCATTCCTTTGTTTTGATATACAATATCTCCTCAAATCCTTTGATGAAATTCTTGATAGGAAAAATTTAGCAGAAAAAACATACTCTTACGTTCCAGCTGGGCATTATTTTACCCAACTTTTTGACAAGAAACCAACTTTTTTTTAAACTAGCCCAATATTGTTTTTGTGAGAGAAAGTTACATTTAAAGTGTATCTTTGATATCATAAGATTATCACAAACGCTTTGCAATTTTCATTTTACTTGATTTGCTAACTTTTAACAGAGATGCCATTTTTCCTACTTTTGTAGGATTTCCTACTTTTTGGTAATTTTGGATTGCGCAACTGATATTTCCTGCATCACTTTATTATCTATTTTAGAGTAGTTTAGTGTTAGTTTCAAGCTATTCAAATGCAAATTCAATGTCAGGGTTCTATTAATATAGGCTGTTTCACTCCTAGTTGCTTCTAGAGAAAAAGTAGGAAAAATATTTCCTACTTTTCCTACATTTTCATCAGTTGGGAGTGGCATCTCTGCTTTTAATAGTGATAAAGATGAATAATCAACCACCTTATGTCTATGATACAACTTTACCAGGACATATAGCTCTATCATTTTACTTAGTCCTCCTCATCACAATGTGTTACTGACTTACCAACGCTGATTTTCAGGGCTCGTCAAGTGATTGAGGAAAAGAACCGAAAGAAAGCGGAGCAGGAGAAGGAGGAGGCAAAGCGTAAAGAGCGCGAGCGGAGGGAGGTGGGGCAGAATCTGCACCGCTTTCAGAAGATGAAGGCAGACATGGAGGCCGATGAGATCAAACAGGCACGACAAAAGGAGAAGCGTGAGGAGAAAGAGGCCCGCGAGAGGGTGCGGCGACAGATCGCCCAGGACAAGTCAGTCATTTTCATTAATATTTTTCATGTACATTAAACAGAACTTATGACTTGTATGAAGGGTGCATAACGAGTTCTTTTGATTTCATAAAAGGTATTTCATCGATTTTCCCTAACTTTAACTCTTTAAAATATCTTAGATTTTAACTTTCTTTGTCCAAGTTATTGTTGCACAAAGGTAAATTCTAAACGCATATATTTGTGTCAACATTTCGTGAGATTTTCCCTTTGATTCACTGTACATTTAAAATACATTGGTATCATTGCTTCTTTGGGGTATGAATAGTGATATTACAATATTTCTGTGGTTTTCCAAAATGATTTTGCCGTTATTCATCTGTGGAAGAAATATAAAGGTGAATTTCAGAGCAAAAACGGCCCTACAAGTTTATGTCAAACACTTTCAGAGATGCCACTTTTCCTACTTTTGTAGGATTTCCTACTTTTTGGTGATTTTGGATTGGGCAACCAATCTTTCCTACATGCTTTACAATCTGTTTTAGAGTAATTTTTGTGTTAGTTTCAAGCTATTAAAGTACAAATCCAGTGTCAGATCATTATTCCTAAAGGTTATTCCCCTCCCAGTTGCTCCTAGAGAAAAAGTAGGAAAAGTGTTTCCTACTTTTCCTACTTTTTCATCGGTTGGGAGTGGCATCTCTGCACTTTATGTACCATTTGAAAGCTTCATGAAGCTCTCAAACAAAAAACTATTTTCCTGCTATTTAAAAGTAGTAAAATTCAAAGAGTTCTTACAGTTGGCAAAACAAAGTTTTATTTCAATTTCGAAAAAGCATTAGCGCTTTGATTCTGTGTCTTTGTTTAATGACTTGTCGTTGTGATTCAGGGCCGACCGAGCAGCACGCACGCAGAAGGCCAAGGAGGAGGCACAGAAGGAGACGGCTGCACCGAAAGTCACCGCCCCAGCCACCGCCCCATCCACCTCCACTGCCACACGCGCGTAGGTTTTACCTCATAATAACAAGTTTGAACAAGCATATCAAGTTGTGTGATTTTGTTAAAGGAGTCAAATATATTTGTTCCATTTGAAAGCAACATACATTTTGACATAGAGTATTCAGTGAGAACGAATTTATCGTTCTCTTGTCATCAGTTCAGGTATTTATGCCTTTTAGTTTAGTGACAAAAGTGGGCAGTCTGTCATTCCACTTTTTCTCTGTTCTCATTTTCCCTTCATTTGCCGAGACTGAGTTTGGCATTATTCTCACCTCATTGTTTAACATCATGGGGCGGGGGGGGGGGGGGGCAGTATAGGCCTAACTATTTAGCGTGTGGCTAGAAACGTAGATATGTTGCGAAACTTTGACCTGAACGTGTATTTTGTTAAACGAAATATCAGGTAATGCAGTTGCAATGAGGTGGTTGAAGATTGCCACCATGTTTTTTTCTCGAAGCAGTCCAAACGGCAAGTTTCTCCATTTTTTATTGGGGGCGGGGGGTTTGTTTTGTTTTCGGTTCTTTTTTGTTTGTTTTTGAGTGCACATCTTGCCATGTCCTTTATAAATACTTTACACTTCATGCTACCCATAATCTAGTGAACTCCTTCTTTGTATTATTTTTGTAAAGGTCAGAGTCAGACAGAAAGCGCGTAGGTGCAGATAGGGGCGAAGCCGAGGCTAAGCGGGCAAAATGGTCAGGGCACTTTGACTATCATACAGAGTATAGTCCTCTATGAAGATTTGTGACAGCAACATGGCTGCATACTAAGCCAAAGCTGTGGTAGTTCTTCCCAAGTACTAAAGTGGTAGATTTAGATTTGGTAGTTCAGATAAAGTCAATGTTCACCATAGTATGAGTTTAGTGATATTTGAGATTTGATGAATATTTATCTTTAAATAGTTTTTTTGTTTATCTTCTTTGGAACGATTCTGTTATTAAACACCATGAGTCTTTTTTTGTTGTTGTTTTTTAAAACCAAATTCAAGTCGTGAAGAAACCAATCAATATCTGAAAACTGTTGAAATGAAACACCTAACCCTAGGGTCTACATTACAGTATGTTAAATCATAATGTATCAAACTTATCATCAACTAAACAACCACACTTTCTGTATTGCATCTCCTGTTGTTCGTTGCTTTGTAGGGAGACTGCCCGACTCCAGTTCCGACTCCCAGATGGCAGTGCAGTCACCAACCAGTTTCCATCATCAGACACGCTCAGCACCGCCCGAGACTTCATCAAACAGGTAAGACAAAATAACTCTGAGTAACAAATACTGGTTAGGGACAGAACAGCACAGAGAAAACGGGGAAAGTGGCAAAAATAATTCTCTGACAGGGAAAACACAGGTTTTTTTCTAATTTTGCCAAAACACAGGGAAAATACAAGGAATTTTGTTTGACCAAGATTTTCCTATTTGTAAGATTCAGGAGATTCCCTTTTCTTAGGACAATACTTTTTAGTTTTTCTGAATACACCATACATCTTTGATAACATTTTTAAACCTGAACACATTGGGATAAGAGCAATTCATCATGACCATGAAAGGGAAAATTTACCATGGGACAGGGAAATGCTCAGTGGAAAACGGAGGGAATTTGATGGTCAATTTTGAGTAGAGACCCTGTAAGATGTCGCCTGTAGAAAGGGCGGGACATTACCTTTGGGTTGTATTTTCTATACATTTGTAGGACGGTGATTTCAAAATATCGGAAATCTTAGTTTTAGAAGTTGTATATTGCTTTCTCTATCAAGGTTATACATATCTAATGTGTTTTAAATATTGGGAATAATAGTCAAATATCTACCATCTTTAGAAGTATATTCAATTTGAGACAAATGATTATAAATTATAAGCTGCAACCATAATTTGGTTATAACAGCTTGAATTAAGTCCTGATAGTCTGCAGCTCATATCAGGATTTTAATAAACTAGTATAAAATGAGACTTTTGTGTATTTCAGCGCGTGTCCTTTGGTTCGTTCAGCCTGTCTACCACATACCCAAAGCGCGTCTTCACGGAGGCCGACATGTCACAAACACTGCTTGATCTTAACCTCGCCCCATCAGCCGTCGTTATCGTTCTACCAGTAAGTGACGCTAATAGTTGTATTCTTCTAGCAGACTTTATTTGCAATATCAGAAATAGCGTGTAAGAATATGGGCTGATTATATACATGTTTTTGTAAGGCGGTGGGCCAGGTGGAAAAATAAAAGCCCAAAAATAATTCTAAAGTACGTAGAGATCTCATAAAAAAAATAAATAAAGATAATTTGAAAAATAATATTTTTTTAATTGTATCCATTAAAAAAGAGCATAATGAATCCTTCAATATAAAATTCTTTTTGTATTTTGTGTCCCTAGAATCTTTACAATATCTTGTATTTGGAGAGGCTATAGCATCGTCGACACCTGGCAGAATTGTATCATTGCAAATTTAATTTTCTGTTCATTTTAAACGTTGATTTTCATTATCTTTCAGTCGTCAGGCCCTTTGCGTTCGAGCGGAGGTTCCGGTGGTGGAGGCATGCTGATGACACTCCTCGCACCATTCATGGCCCTGTGGGGGTTTATCTGCAACTTCCTCTTTGGCCAGCCACAGAACCCCGGAGGGTCGTCTAACCCGACAACTCCAAAACCCTCGTCACAGGCCACTGCCTCAGCGCCATCCCCTGACCAGTCACAGTCTTCAGACCGACCCCGGCCAGGAACAAGTCGCGGACGGCCAAAGTCGTAAGCAGATATAGTTACCATCTTTTATTCTTTTCCTTGATTTTCCTGATTTTTGCCTATTCAGTATTATAAGTGTACAATTAACAATTCTCTACACTATTTTTGTGTTTCAAATTATTCCTACATCGATTCTGAGCTATTTAAGTGCAAAAATTGTGCCAAAAAATCTTTTTCCCCCATTGCACTGGGGGCCTATACTCCTTGCAATCTGATGTCCAAACCAATATTTTACAGGCCCAACCCCAGTTTCACTGATCAAATGCCAAATACTCCCTGATATAAGGTCTTTTGGCATGTTCAACGGCATCTTACATATCTTTTCTAACTAGTCAATCTATTCTACTTTGCACTTAGGTTAGACTATACTATAGTACATACATTTTGTGTTCTTGTATTCTTGTACATTTTGTTTACCAGTACTATCTACATACTGTTGTACAGGGTTTATATTTTTTACATTTGTTTCTTACATTTTTGGTCATCAGAGTGTTTCAATGTGTGTAAAACTTTACCACCACATACTACTAGATATACTGCATATATCTTATAGTGTTGTTTAATTGTTGACATGTATTATTTCCCTGGCAGGTCTTATGGGATCCGGCGTAGGCAGGAGGGCAACATTCATCGACTGTCAGCCGAAGACGATGATGAAGACCAGACGACATGGAATGGGAACTCGACCCAACAAATGTAGATTTACAATCCACAGCCAACTGCTTTATACTATTGCTATGTTTCCATGTTTCTAAAGCTCAATACCCACTAGACGATGGACTGAGGGCCAATGGCCGATGGCCTGAGAGCAGAGTCATCCGACGGCAGTCTGTGAGTCGTCTGACGGCAGTCTGCGGTCGACTCCAAATTATCAAACAGGCTTAATATGGATCAGTGCAGCTGTCGGTGTGGCTGTTGGCCAACTCTGACTGAGTATACTCACACACAGTTGGACTATGAATCGGTGTTAAAATCAGTGGAAAACCACCCTTTTCACTAATTTGTAGGCCGACTATAATAATCGGCTAGTGGGTATGGCGCTTTGGCTTGGCGTCAGTCTCACGTCACCCAGTTCTGTCATTTCTCTTTGATCGATCCACAAGTGATCTACAATATACAAAGCTTGATGTACAGCAGATGCATGGAAATGCAGCGTTCCATTCCCGCTTTCAAAGAAAACTGGGAACCCCTACCGACCTGGGGTCTGTTGTCTGTTGTGGTGGTAAATTAGGTTTATTTATAATGTAAATAAATAATTATGGTGACAACAAATCCTGACCCACCCTTCCCAAGTGCTAGGTTTTCCGTAAAGAGATTTCGGTACAAGATGAGCGAGTTTGAGGTTGTGGTAAATCCCTTTCCCCATGCTATTGTGCCGCACATATTGGTAAGGAAAATTAAGTGATCACTTTCTATGTAAATTGTAATCAAGAAATGGATGTACATAACTCAATATTGGAAGAAATTATACCGAGACTATTCATTCTTGTTGTTTCACATGTTATTCTGGTCTTGGGCTTGTTTTCTTAGTATGTAATTTATCTCGTGTAAATTCTCCGAGGTGGAATAATGGGACTGTTATGGTGTCTGAAATATTGTGAATTTGTTTGCTTGGTTTGCGAAGTACAAACATCAGGAAAGTAAATCTTGGATCTTGTTTAATTGTACATAACCTCCTAACAGTCTACAGTTATTGCTCTTTTCAAGGTATTTTGAAATGCTGAAAATATGTGTATTTGTAACATATAATAGAAAGAGAAATATTGACGGAACATAGGAATATTTTGATGTACATTCTTGTCAGCCATTTCACCCCAATTGTTGACTGAGGAGTATTTGTTCTTCGAAAATAGCAATTATATGTGAAAGGTCCTTCTAGCTGTACATATTAGTACTGTACGGAAATGAAGCCCCTGACACAAATTGGAAGTAAATAGTAATGTTTGCTTGTGGATTACTCCTATTAAGGGTTTGTATTGTATCATTTGCGAAAAACCTATTTGACAGGTTGAATATGCTATTGCAAGTGAATTGCAACTATTTCAGATGTCTGTCAAAAGTCATTCAGAAATGATTTGCAAGCATATACATCCACAGAGATATAACAAAATTGCTAGCAAACTATTTGACAGGTTGTGTATGCCATCTCGAGAGAATCACACATATTTCAGATGTCTGTCACAAGTCGTTCGGGAATGAATCTTGAGCGTGTTCCCTCACAACATGCTGAGTTTGTCATCTTGTGTTTGCTTTCTCTGTGATTATGAAATAGGTTACAGAGCATAATTATGGGAAAACCCTAGTGTTCAAATATGACAAATCATCATAGGTTAAAGAAGAATAAAAGTGTATGGTCGGAGTGACAAAGCACTGTAGAATTCTTTAAAGTTCTGTTAAATGAGTCCTTTCAAACCTTTCCAGAAACGTTTGGCTATCTCTGCAACCTATACAGTGGTATTTCTTAGGGCTATATTCTACTATGCAGTATTTGCTTGTGGTACCATGAAATGACGCAAGCAATCTGACCCAAATTAGCTTGAGTTAGGGTAGCACAAGGTGGAATATAGGAAATACTTGTGGTATTTGATTGTGGTAGGTCCTACTGCAAATGATTTTATATAGGTTTTCTATGGATTGCTTGCTGTTCAGATACCAACATGTTGGTATCTGAACCGCAATTTCTTCTTACTTTCCCTATCTAGAAGTCCATCTTAATCCCAGAAAGATAATATGCCTAACAAGGAAACATGACATAGAGTTTATGTGCCATTACTGGAATGGGGATATATTATGATTTGTAGTAAAATATTAATATTAATGTTGTGTTGCATATATATAGTTATTGTTTCACATGCAAATCACTTGTTGAAAACTGAGTGGAATTATCCAGTCCCCCGAGGATTCTATGGATATACGATATCCAAAAAGGAAGAAAAACGTTGCAAAATGTGTAAATAGTGTGACTAATGTGTATAATATGAAGTGGGTGTGATTGGTTACAATTGCAGATGGTGTTTTTAGTCACATCTTCGAAACATTTGATTTTAAATCTGGTGAGATGTTACACTGTTTTTAAACTGTGATGAAATAAAGAATTGCTAATATACATTGTATCACAACTTTGTTATTGTTGTCACACCGTGTCAATTTGTCAGGGATGACTGGTCCAACATACTTATATCAACTGTCATTATTTGTTGGGCTGCCCGTCATTTTTATTTTTTTTCCATAGCCTTTACATATATATTTATTAGTAAAAAGCTGATTTTTGTTCTAAGAAATGTCTATACATACTTTTTAAGAGATGACAAGTGTGCTACGCGCTGCCACTGGGAGGGGAACCAGGGACCACTCACATTGGAGGTGGACACCCTATCAGTTAGGCCACCACTGGAGAGGCTGTGGGAAGGAGCCAGAGCGTGGGTTTAGTAGGACATTTTGCTGGGTGCTGGTGTTCTGCCTTCTGTTCCATAGGGACATTTATGAGTTGAGATACCAGCATTTATTTCAACTGGTACTCTGCCTCTGGCCCTCACTCACTCTGTGCCAATGGTAGCTGGCATTGAACAGGCAGAGCTTGGTGAAGATTGGAAGCAACACCTTTTTTATATAGGAAAGTAATCATCTGATCGCCTCAGTTTGGGCTTCACTGTAAGTCTGTTAGTAATGACATCACATCTTCATCTTCTGTTTCCTGTTCTACTATTACAGCCTTGATTTGTCTATACAGTGGCCTGTTATCAGGCTGGAAACTAACCAAATTCCTGAAATGTTCTTGATTTTGTGGCAACTTAGGGGTGTTGTTAACTATAATTTTTAGGAAAGAGAGTGTTTCATGATTACCCCATACATGTTAAAAGGAATAGTTTGTCATACCAAGTTAAAATTCAAGTTATTATTGTGTTCCATTTAAGAGTTCACCACACTCTTTCTCCCAATGTTTGTGTGTATGGATAGCCGTGCTTCTGTCCACTTCTATAACCGTATACTCAAGCCACCTATCATAAGTTCATAAGAGGCAGGGGTGCAGGGAGGTTGGTGTGGGGGGATGGGAGGGGGGGGGGAGTCACGACCATCAACTGGTTAGTGGTTAAACACTAATCATCTGATCGCCTCAGTACCTTTCTCTAGAAAGGGAAAAGTTATGAACAGTCCATGTTATAGATGCTGCAGACTTTGGGAAAAATTACCACAAGATATCCAGACTATTGGAACACTAACTGTTTTTAAATCTGCAATCAAGCGATTAAATGTATCCCAATACAGCTGGACTTAGGGATTAGGATTATTCCTTTCCCTATCTATTTATTACTTGCGGACCCCTCCGGGATGCAAGTCCTGGGCCTTGAGACTGCCGTGAGTGATGACATCACCACCACCATGTTTCACCCTGTATCTAGCATAGGAAAAAAGGTCATTTTGTCACCCATATCGGAGGTGAAGTTTAACTACCTACAGCCTCAAATATACCATCAACATATGTGAAAACATCTCAACCTTTCCTGTTTGGCATACTGAAAAGAAATATGAAGTATTAAAGGCTGGGTATCACAGATTTCAATTAGCAGTCTGAGTAAAGTCCTGTGTGTATATCCCTAAGCCTAAGGCAAAGGAAACCCCACTTTGGAGTTAATCACTTTCACATGTGCTGCCCTGACTAAGGAGATGTAATCTGATAGGAACAGAGTCACTCTAGGCCATTATTTCATGTATGACTCTAACATAAGGTGGTTTATGGTGTATAAACCACTCTTTTCTCGGCTTCTGAATAGTCTCCAAGGCCTGATAATTATGAGGTCAGGTTACTATTTAATGACTGGACAAGGGATATGAGTGGCCACGGGAAATTGTCACTATAGTGTCATTTTCCCCTACCTACCACCAAAATACTTGATACTAGGGGCCGCAAGGGGAGCATATATATGATATATATATATGCTCTCAGGGGACCTCCTTCTTGTCTATTTACCTATTGACCTGCTCAAAGGATTAGGATTATTCCTTCCCCTGTAGCCATATGCAATAATACTTGCGGAAATGAATTGTCGTATGATTATTCCTTTGTACAGTCTAGCTGCCTTGGTAATTAATCATGATGAAAGTTTGACATTTTGGATAGTTTTACATTCATTTATTTCTCTTCATATACCTCATCTCAATCATTGTTATCACCCAATCTCGTCTGTTGGAAGAGCACTTTTTCTGTGAAACGGATTTGTTCAATAAAAAAAAAAGAAAAATGGGGCACATGGTCAGGCAACACTGAACAAAATAAATATGTTTCTGGTGGACCAGGTGGGTAAAATTAAGGCCACCCGGGCGGCCAGGAATTTTTTTTTTTTTTGTAACAAATGATTTTTTTTCTCAAATCAGAAAAGAAGCATTGTAGGACGATGAGCATCCAATAACGCGTATGCTAAGGGAGGTGTGACACCTCTCGGGTTCGAAATTTCGCGCATACCTCTCACCAAGTGACGGTGATTCAGTAAAGCCAAAGCTTAACCTCTCTAATGTTAAATTTGAATTTGCATTAAAGGGGAGGTATATATGTTTTACAAAAGAAAAAATAATCAAGGCCAGGTGAAGGTCTAAAATAATCTCATCAGGGCATTCCACTGGAATTATTTTTTAAAGGGATCCATGCTGTAGACGCAACGGAGCAAAGCGACGTGATCACTTTACCCCCTGTCCAAAATTCATGGTCAAGGCAAATCTCCAGGTGCCACAATACTGATTGTAACATCTTGACCTATCTTTTGCCTAAAAGTAGGTAGTTTAAACTTTGATAGCATATTTCTAAGTACAAAAAATACAAACTGTAGATATATGAATGAAATAATTGTTATTGAATTGATGAATCTTACTCTTTCTTTTAATTTGTGCAGTTCAATAGGTCTCACATCACCAGACTAATTTATCCCAGAAGGTCATTTGGACGAAGATGACGTATTTACAATGTCATGAGATACAAAAGCACAGATTACATTTTTTGCCTTTTCTTTGCAATCGACAGGACACTTAGGGCTAAAATTCGTCATAGTGACGACGTCTTGCACGGATCACTTTTTTTCACGCGAACACTATGCATTTCTTGTTTAAAAAATTTTTTAAGATCAACAAAACTGGCAGAGTGATGAGCAATGCGTCAGGGAGGGACTATGTCTCCAGACACAACGTCACCTGCAAAAGCTCCAACCTCATATATAGCATGACCTGCAGAAAATGTGGGATACAGTATGTGGGACAAACGAAAAACAGACTCATGGATAGGTTCCAGAGCCACTTTTACAACATAGGACACAACAAACCTAATAGTGAAATTGGCAAACACTTCAACCAATCGGACCACCGGGGTCTGGAAGATGTAGAAATTCACATCTTGGACTTCATCCATGCCCACCCACAGGGTGATAAGTCTAAATACCTTAGGGACCTGATTGAATTCAATTGGATCCAGCGTTTACATACAAACGCCCCTTTAGGGCTCAACCTTATGGACCCTAACACCTGCTAACAGCAGGAAGGGCACTGAGACTATCTAAGCTTAGCCACGTCCAAAATTTTTTACTTTTTCTGCTTAGTGGTCTCAGTATTTTTAAATACAAGGTGCCCACCCAGGGGAGAGACTCTTCTCCTTTGGCTTTTGTCCAATCTGTCAAAACTTCACGAGAAGTTTTTGCTCCTTGAGTAACCTCCTGGTTACCTATCCCAAAAATTATTTTTTCCTCCTTGGAAAAATAATAATTTCCACATGACCTATGTGGTACCGCTAATCTCTCTTATGATGCCTGAAGATCCTCAAAGGTGAAACCATGATCTTGAGTGATATAGGGGTAAACTTACAGATCCTAAGATCTCATCCCTACCCATCACTCTTTTTATAATGTCAATCTACATCCAAACCTTTCTCCTGGACTCCAGGAATTGTTTGTGATTTGGTTGCCAGGAAAACCTCTGCATCCATGGCAACCTTCATTGTTGTTAACCATCACCATGGAGACATTGACAGATGGACCAATCAGGGAAGGCCCTCCTCAGGGCCCCCCACATTGCGGTAGCATCTTCAGAGAGAGCAAGCCACGTTTTTTCTATCTGCATTTCTTGTTTAATGTTGCCTCAGGTTGAGAAAACAGTTCAGTGGTGGAATCAGATCGCCTCTCTAGGGAGCTGTAAGCACTCTTAATGCCGGCTTTGTGTGCTTGTTTTCAAGTTGAAGTCATAGTTTGTGTACACGGTTATTTCAAGGACTAAAATCTATAAAGCTACTGTGCTGCGAGGCATGTCCAGAGCCAACCATCTAGGGCAGGCAAATCGATGAATGTAGGTTATTCACGAAAATCTTCCCTCGTTTAAGGGGAGGTTGGGGGTGGGGGCAATTGCCCCTTTCCTCCCTCCTCCCTCACTGCACTACTGGTGCCCTACAAAACCAAAGTCCTTTCCCCTGTACCATGTAGGAGGGTATGGAGGGGTGGGGGGCGGGGGGTCCGACGTCACGTGTCAAATTTAAAAAGTATCCATGTTGCATGTCACTATATCTCCTTTTAGACCCATGTCACATGTCGAATTTAAGAAACAGCCATGTCCCATGTTGTTATCTTTTTTAGGCCTCTGTCGCTTGTCGAATTTAAGAAAAGGACCATGCATGTCATTTGTCACTTAATTGCCATGTCACCTGTCGAATTTAAAAAACGGCCTAGTCGCACTGTCGAATTTAAGAAATGGCCATGTCGCCCTGTCGATTTTAGGGGTCTATACTTCCATGTAGGACAGGGAAGGGGCCATAACAATCAACCACCCTCTCAACTGAATCCTTCCTATATTTTCATCTTTAAAGTAATAGTTTCAAACTAGTTACCACCTTCGCCCGCCTCCAGCCCCACCCCCACACCCTTGACTTCACTCTCACATACCTATTGGGGTTACTCTGTGACGAATCGCCCTCCGTGCCAGAAATGCTAGTCTGTGAGAACTGACTCTGCTATGTAGGTCTTTAACTATACACAAGCATTATAAGATTACTACGCCCTGTGAGCTAAAAACAGTGCTGTGGTTTTTGCTAGTGGTGCTTGACTTGCAGGGGCCAGACCGAGCGGTAGCTACAGTGCAGAGATGATTCGCAGTAGAGCGAGCATCTAAGTGACAGAGTGCTATTGGGGCCTTGGTGGGGAAGTCTCAATGTTCTGTGTAAAACTTGAGAAATGCTGCTTGTCCTTGTTACATTATATCCCTATGTCATCTGCCAACATTGTTGATGTCAGATTTCAGCAAGCTTTCACCACCCCTGCCGTGTCCTTTAGGTTTCCTAGGGGTGTTTATGGGGGGTCCCAATGTTGCATGTCGAATTTAAGAACAGGCCATGTTCCCTGTCGCTATATTTTTGATTTTACTGTCAATTCTAAGAATTGTCCATGTCCCATGTCGAATTTAAGAAATAGACCATGTAATGTCCCTTTTTTCTCTTCATGTCACTAAGGCTCATGTCGCATGTCGAATTTAAGAAAGGACCATGTCGCCCTGTCGATTTTAGGGGTCTATTCCCATCTTCCTGTTATAAGTCAAATTTATTAAATGCCAATGTAGTGCCATCGATTTTAGAGGTCTAGACCCACACCTATATGAAAGAGCATTGGTTATTTTGGGGGTCTGGATGGGGGATCCCGAAGTCGCGTGTCAAATCTAAAAACACAAATGTCTCATGTCTCTCTCTTTTATTTTGTTAAAATTTTGCAAGTCAATTTTAAGAAATGCCTATGCATCTCACTATGATTTTTCCCCTCCCTATCATTTAAGAAATACCCTTGTCGCCCTGTTGATTCTGGTGGTCCATCCCCATTATTTTACACTGACCTCCATAGGGCCCCGTACCACTGTGTCTAACCTGAGAGTTGACATGTAACTTGTTTGTAGGAAGCAATGCATAGCACTAGGTATGTTTGACAGCATTAGAAAACGTAATAACAGGAGCAGATACAGGATTTCTGAAAAGAGGCATGCATTCTTGCGCACATACGCAGCATTCTTGTCTCCTTTTGTAGTTTAGGGAGGGGAAGGACAAGGTTCCCTGGACTCCCCCCCCCCCTCCACCCTCCCCAATTTTGGTGAACCCAGAACACCTCTCACAAAATGGACTTTGCAACAGCAACAACCATGGGTGCAACATATTACAACAGTGAGATCCATTATGTGATGGGCCATAGGAGGTTTCCCTAGTAGCTTCCCAGGGGGCGTCCACTATTATCCATATAAACCTGTTGTTGCATGAGAAATGACCATTACTATGAAAATACATCTAATGAACTAATCCAACGTTGCATGAATTGACTTAAATTTATATTTGCAACATATTTTGCAGGAAGTTGAAGTACTACAGTAATTTGATCAAGATTACAGATACAATCGAGACAATGTATCAGTGGGTGGCCATATGGAATGGTTGGTGCTATTTCCAAAGAAACTATCACAAAAGTAAGAAAATACCATTGCCCAAATTATTCTATTAGACGGCTTACAGGTAGCTAGTCAAAACTTGATGGAAATATCAACTCTCTCTGACACGCTTAAGGTTAAGTAGACCATAACAACATCTTGGTTAGGTGCTAAAAAATTATAGGTCAGGGAGGTTTTGGTTGACCTACTTTGGGACATGGACTGCCACATCCAACCTCCAAAAGTCTAAAAAATCTTATGCAGCATAGGCCATTATATGCATATGGGTGTAGATGCTTGCTTAGCAAGAGCTGATTGACCTCTTGTAAGGCCATTATATCAATATATCACTTATCTCTTAACATTCATCAAATATTTTCATGTGAAAATATAAGTTTTATGATAGAGTAAAGAATGTGACAAACCTTTTTAATTGGCATAAGTTGCTGTTAAAGATACTTTACTTGGCATTTGTAGGTCCTTATAATTTGCTATATGTTATGAAGCAGAAAGTGGAACTATATATAAATGTGACATTACTTTTATCATATCTTGACATGCCCTTTCCTATTTATCCTACTAGATGTTAAATGTAACACAGGAATTTTTAAACAAAGTTGTAATGTGAGATAATATGCATTGACATTTTTTTCCTATTTTTGTACCATCAAATAAATCTGTGCCACTTACACTTATAACATACTTAGATAATCTCATATGAATTAGCAAATAAACACTTGATGTGAGGTCCCTCCATCTAGGCCCCCCTACTCCGCACAAACTAGTGGTGTAGGAGTTGACAAACAATTCCATTTTAACCCTTGATGTTTAGCACTCTCAGTGTTGGTTGTAAGGACAAGTCATTATGAAGTGGTTTGAAGGAACTTACGAAGAAGTAATTGAGATCCTAAAGGCAAATAATTCTTTGATGGTGCTATGTATTTCAGGTAAGTTTAGCTCTCAGGATGGAGTGCTAAAGAAATAGTTGTTAATGTCAAAGCAGGTGTCGTGAGGAACTAACAAAGATGGTGACTGCTGACTAATTTGTATAAACTACGCACGCATGTACTCCCTCAAGTGGCAGTAATGAATTGGAAATATTTCTGTGAATTCTAACAATATCCTCTTTTTGGGTCTCCTTTAAAGATGGGCCAGATTTCCAGATGTGGGAAGACACTAACGTCACTGAGCTTTGCGAGCAGAGGGGATGTGTGGCAATCAAAATGCATCCTGACAGGTCAGTCAATCAACACAGCTACATATATATGTGGTATTCTAAATAGATCTTTACAGGTCAGGGGAAACATGCATAACCGTCTGGTGTATTTAACAGATGCTTATAACTGACCCATGATGAACACAACATGTTGCAAAAGGAATACCACATACCTCAGTGTTGCAAAATCAATAACAGTTGTCCACTGAATCTGAATTTTAACACATTTACCTATCTGTTAATTCTAGAGAATATAAAGATAGAATGAGTCTAATGGCATGGTAATCTAAATGATTTAAGGGCAACCACGTCTATCCACTTGTTATAGCAGAATAGTTGAGTTGATATTTAAAAGAATTTTAGTGGAAAGTTATGCAACTCCCTCCCTGGTTTTAGATGAAAGTTAAACATGAATCAGCTGCCATATTAATGACATATGACAATGACAAGTTCTAATGGGTAAAAATAGCAGAAATACTGACAGGTATTGCCACATGGATCCCTTTTTCAATGAAAATTAACCAAATGTCATGTCTCACAATAGTTACACTCTTATTTTTCCTATTTAGGGGCCATCCATAAAGGACATCATGTTCATTTTGACCCCTTTTGACTATTTTTTATCATAAGTATATATCAGGGCTTGAACCCCCTCCCCCCCCCCCCCTTTGCTGCATGACGTCATTTGTGGACAGGCCCTTATTTTTGTCTCCAATAAACATCACGCTAAATTTACACTAAATAGAGTATTGGATTTAGATAACCATTTAGAACTAAGGATGAAAAAAGATAAGTAGAGCTCTTATTCTTGTAGCATATGATTGTATTTTCCAAGATCGAAGACCTATTAAGATAATGCTTTGAATTATCACTCACAACTATGTGTAAAGAATGAGCTTTACTGTTTAATCCATATAAAGTTATATATCAGTGCAAAGGTATTTGATTGATGTGTATTTCAGCCCTGTCCTCAGATTGGGATTTCCGAAGCTTTGTATCCTTTGTCCTTTCATATCACTGAGATGGTATTTGTTGCCTCTGGGGTATCCACCATGATGCTGTGTGAGCTCAATTACATGTTTTATATGTTGGTGTAAGCCAAACAGCATATATTCATAAACTAGCAAACATTAGTTCTTCTCTATGTCTTTAAGTTTCAAATAATGAGTGAGGAAAAACATGGTCTTGACTATATTTTACCAAATTCAATTATTAGTACAAAATCAGACTGCTAAGATTGTTAAGTAATTTTTACTTGCAAAATGAATATAGTATTTTAACATTTGAGATACTGTGTCTTATCACTAGGTGTTATTTTAGTCATTACTCGATCTCCCATCACTTTTCTATTGACAGGACTTTGTTTTATCAATATTATTTCCTTTTAACATAAATCTGATCTTTATCTGTGCCAAATGGAGAATATTTATAGTTTTCAGCATAGCCTTTTGTCTTATGGAATGGCCTTAATGTGACTTTTCCCATAATCACCAGCTTTTTTTGTAAGGATAACTCTAAAGGAAAGAGTGTTGACAATGTTTGATTCTATTAAAGAACTAAATTTGTTACAAAAACAAAGTAGGCAAAAGTGATGTTATTTGTTTTATTTCTTTATTTTCTTCATTTTCTTGATTTCCAAGAATGAAAATGGATTTTCAATGGTGGCCACAGGTTTGCTTTGGCCTGAAATTTTTTAATCACCCCCGCCGTGAAGCGGCCACCTGGCCGTCAGGCCAGGTGGAGGGGTGATTATGCCGTAGTCACTTTACATGGTTGATTACGACGGCTGTGTTGAACTTTCTTGATGAAGGGTTATAAATAATAAATCTTCATAATTTTGTGTTATATATTACAATAAATAGTGTTTCCGATATTGTTTACAATTATATTCAAAAGGATTTGCATTTAGTCACGGAATTATTGTATTTCTATGCTGTAAAACAAACTTCTGAATGTCGGCAACAGCGAATTCCGGCAGATTTCGAATTCGTGACGTTTTGACATGATTGTTGCAACATTGCCGTAACAACGCCATGACGACGCCATGGGGAGTGTTTTGCTTCATGTTGTATGCCTAGAGCCTATACTATGAGGCGTATCCATTAACCCTTTCCAGACCGCTGAGAAGCCACTTTTCACATGTTTTACAGTGACAAGAGAAATGAAAATGCTAATTTAAACTTTTATTCCTATGTATATCAAAGCATATCATATATCAATGGAAAGCTTATAACCTCAGGATTCTAAATCTGTTATTGTTATTATGGAATTATGTTTTCATGGTCATGTGACCAGGGTCATGTGACCTGACAAATTTTAGGAAAAGTGGAAAAAATTGATCAATTTTTCAGAAAATCAGGCAAAAAAGGGTTAAATATTGATTTTTTAACCAAGTTTACTGTTAAGAAAATGTAGTACATGGTAAAAGGAAGAAAATGATGTATTAGTTTGTTTTCTGCATGTAGGCTGTATCATAAATAATTGCCAATGATAGAATACATGTTTGACATGAAAATTTGGGTAAATAGACAATTTTTCTATATTTTCAGCAATTTAGGGCAATAAAACGTTAAAAAAAATCAATAAATATAAGCTAAGTATTTTCAAGGTGATATATTCAGAAAGAGATGGGCTTTACCTAATTGCAAACTGGTTTTGAAGTATTTGTAGGTATCTATCCAGAAGTATTGTAGGTAAAATAAGTAGCTATACCAAATGTGAAGCCCTCGACGTGGCTACTGGTGACCTTTTGACCTTTCTAGAGAATTTTTTTATTTTTTTTTTTTTTTTATTTCAAAATCCGATTCCTGTTATTACAAGTTCTTCCATCGAATACAGTTATGTCAATATATATATATAACACACATCATAAATTTAACGTACGTAATTATTCGATTTAGTATATACAACATGACATATCACCTAAACCTTAAGGTTCAGGTTCTTTATAACATTTTTAAATACAAAACGATCTTCAATTATCTACTATGGTGTAGTTGATCCCACAATTTTAGTCCCCTTACATACGGGCTTCTCTGTATTTTTGTAAACCTTGTAAATTTAGGTTTTAATTTTACCTTTGATGAACTTCTCAGATTTTTGCCATGTGATTGGCATACAATATTTATAGGCTCCTTACTTTGTGAATACATCACATTCAAGAGACTCCTTTTTCGCCTATTACAAAGACACTCCAGTTTGTAACGTGTATAAAGGATCGTCATTGTGGATCTACTTTCAATATTGGGACTGTATTCAATCAGTCTTACAGCTTTTTCATGTAACCTATTAATCTTTTTTATTTTTCCCGCCGTACCCGAGTCTATTACAAAATCACCATAGTCGAAGTGGGACATAATCATTGACTTATATATCTGTAAAGCAACTCGTTCACTTATATAACGTCTAATTTTTGCAAGAATAGCTAACTTGCTTCGAACCTTTTTTAACACATGATCAATTTGTACATCCATATTCAAGGAATCATCAATAAAAATACCCAAGTATTCATACACATGTACTTGTTTTAACTTATGTTCACCAATTAATATATTGGACATAGCAGCATTCGCGTTTTTAGTATACGATATCAACATAAATTTGGTTTTTTCCTCGTTAATTGTCAATTTGTTTTTAGAGCACCAATTTACTAAAACATCCAATTTTGATTGAGCATCCAACTCACTCTCTACAATAGAGTCACCGGTACCTATCAATAAAGTATCATCTGCATACATCACACATGATTCTCTAGCTATCTGAAACAGTAAATCGTTTACATAAATAATAAAAATTAATGGCCCCAATATAGAACCCTGGGCGGTACCGTATGTTAAAGGCAGTTGGGTTGATTCATGCCCATTAAGGTTTGTACACTGATACCTACCAGTTACATAATTTTCCATCAATTTCAATGAGTCTATTGAGAAACCATATAAGCTTAGTTTTTTTAATAGAATTTGTTGGTCAATTGAATCGAAAGCACGAGAAAAATCAATGAATATACACGTGCTATATTTTCTAGTGTTCCAGTTGTCATACAAGCTTTTCAACAATTCAAATATAGCCATAGAAGTACTCCTACCCGGACGAAATCCAAATTGACAATCACATAAGAGATCATTTTCTTCAAAGTACAACAACATTTGGCTATGCATAGCCCGTTCAAGTAATTTACCCGGTAAACATATCTGGGTGATCGGTCGCCAGTCCTTAGGATTCTTACTCTTGTGATTAGTTTTAGGTATCGGAGTTACATACCCAACGCACCATTTTGACGGGAAACATCCAACACGGATACACATGTTATATAAAAATGTCAATGCCGGTATACACACAATGAAAGCATCTCTCAAAATTCTAGAACTCAGGTCACCACAAGCTGCCGACTTTGCAATCGATATATTTTTTACCAATTTAGTAATTTGGTCCTCGGATACCATATCAAAGTCAAAAATGCTATCAACGCCAAAGTCTTGTTCATCTTTATCCCAAGTATCCTTAAATTTACTTGCTAATTTTGGCCCAGCATGGACATAGTACTTATTCATATAATCCGATAGACTTTCTTCTTTAAGAATTTCGCCTTCAACCAAAATTTCAGTAAGACTAGTAGATTTTTTTCCTTTTCCTAAGCCTGTAATTTTATTCACTTCACGCCAAAATTTTCTAGGGTCACCTTCACAAGAACTTAATTTGTCCTTTATATATTCTTCCTTAGCATTTTTGAGCAAATGTTTCACCTCATTACGTTTTTTCCTGTACAATTCCCAGGCTACTGTATCACTTCCAGAATTTCTAGCATTTTTATACAAATATGCAGCAATGATGCTATCTTTTGTGCCATATTTTATATATTATGATTTGAAAAATTAGTGATGCTTTGCAATATATGATTTCAGTATACCATGAATATCATTTCTGATTAGTTATAACAAAAATATTTTGATATAATTTTATATTTTATCCCAAAAAATGAGTAAAAATGAATAAAAGTTTACTTCAAAATTAAGGATAATTTGATGATGACAATGAAACATTGAACCTATGTATGTTTAGAGAATGCAAAAACATAATAATCAAATCAAATGGGACAAAATAATATGTGTCCATCTTGGGCAATCACATGAGCAATCATTTAGGCAGAAAAAAGTGAAAGAATTCATTAAAATTTGAAAGTAGGGTGAAGAAAACCAGTTATGGTACATATATGTACCAAATTTGCATTGGCGGTCTGGAAAGGGTTAAGGATAGACAACACCTCTCAGCAGGCCATTTGCGGTATTCTTTATCATGCTTGTTCTATTAATAGTACAGTAATTTACTTTACATCAAATGATAGATCTCTCTTTTCTTTGTCATTTGATAGAAAGTACAGTGTTTTCATACCAATTTTGGAGAAATGGGAGAAGAAAAACTGATTTTTTGACTTTTATTTTTTGAACATGAATATCTCAGCTATCGCTTAACCGATTGTTCTGAAATTTTGGGAGATTGTTTAAAACGTTCATATGGAGGGAAGCGTGTCTCAGATTTTTTATTTAGGCTTTATTTTTTATTTTAATAAGAAAAACGGGAAACTTTTTGTGATTTTTTTCAAATTAATTTTCTACATTTAATAAAACAAAAACTAGGACCTAAATTAAAAAACACGCTTCCCTCCAAATGAGTGTCACCTACGCATATAAAAAATGTCATGCATTTATGTTCAGTATTAAGCGAGATATTAGTGTTCAAAAAATAAAAGTTAAAATTGACTTTTTTCAAATCCCTATCGACCTCAACAAGTTCTATATAACATTTTGCAAAATGATTAATATCAATGTATAGAGTTCTTAATTGACTTTTTAAAGATATATGGTACATATCATTATCATTGACACTTAATGGCACAGCCCTCCTCAAAGAGACCACCACGAAATTGCCTCTGAGAGGTGTTGTCTATCCTTAATATCATCTTTTGTTTCTAGCCTTAAAGGCTAACGTCGGCGGGACGGCCGCCGTCGTGTTTTGCCCTTTCAGAATGTAATTATGCGACATGATTGGTCACGTCATGAAATTGGTGCGCCTGCCTGGGGGTTACAACGTAGCAAATAATGACGTCCTTATGGACGAGAACAGGCCCATACCCGGCTTTTGCCAGAGGGGGGTTCGTTTTTTGGGAAGTGTAAATTTTATATAGGCCTAGTCCAAACGACATTTTAAGTGTTCGTAAATCATTAATTTTATCCTAAGGGGGAGGGGGAGGATCATATTTTGGGAAGGGTAAATTTTATTACATCCAAACAACATTTGACATTTTCCTTAATCATTAATTTTATCAAATCAGGGGGAGGGGGTTCGGATATTTTAGAAGGGGGCTCGTCCTAGGGGGGGGAGGGGGGGGTTCAGACGAACCCCCCGAACCCCCCCTGGCTACGGGCCTGGAGAACATCCCGTTAACTTTACTTACTCCTTATTGAGTAATTGATTAGCCTAGAATAATTGCCTGGACATAAGAACCAGACCTTTGTTATTTGAAAACGCATTGTTGATCATCCCCTGCTTTTGATAAAACTCAATTTTCCCTAGCCTGCAGCACCCTTTGCAACATAAGCCTAGCATTGCCTAGAATTCTTTTAGGACGGTCTGAAGCTGATATGTGACAGAACATGAGAAGACAGTTCTAGACATTTCAACCGATCAGTTTCTGGGGTGATTAAATTTTTTCCGGGGTGATTGCCCCATTTTCTTGTTACTTTGTTCCTATAAACACACTTGTACAGCTTCTCATTGAAACATTGTGCTTGTTCTACATACCATGTAACTTTCTCATAGTACAATTGACAATCTGAAACCCTTAGAGTAAATGCAAGTTCCTTAACTCTTGTCGACCCTGTGAGATATATTCCTGAAACTTACCTCCTTGACCAAGAGGGCAGACTGGTAGATTATATTCATGGAACAGCTAACCCTCGACTCTTCTATACCATGTTTCAGAAAGCATTGAAGGTGAGTTATTTGTTAAACATTGAAGTGTAAAAAAATATGATATAGGGTCAAATTCAATAATGAACATAATAATGTGTAAAGTCAATTCAAACTAACTGAGGCCCTGAGCGATCTCTAAACTGAACTAAATTAAATGTTTAAGATTAATTCAGACGTCTTATATTCACTTATGGGTGTTCACATCCACATTTGGAATATAATTATGTAACAAGGGAAGATCTCATTTTACCAACATTTTCACAAATTATGACCCCCCCCCTTTTGGTGGACCTCTAAACTGCAAAAACAGAGGAAAACGCTGTATGTGTACACACAATTGCATGCGGTTTTAATACTTAGCCTTCATGGTGACCTCCCCCTTTAGAAATTCCTGTATCCATCCCTGTGAAGGCACTGTTGTCTCTCCTGGTTATGATCCACTAATGTCCATCTCAAAACAGTAACAAATCCTCTTACTTGGCTCAATCTCTCATCTCAGGTATATTTTCCACACACCCCCCCCCCCCTCCCCCAATCTGGTCAATGATGACCAGGGCATATGTATGAGCTAAAGTGGATGAAAGGGTCAGGGATGCTCATTGGTCAACAATTGGACCATACCACTTAAGTATGGAACTCACAGTAGTATTGTCCATTAGACGGAGGCAGGTCACCAGGTTAAAGTAGGGCCACCTCACAAGGTCAGGTATGTCCCAGCCAAGGTGCAATGTAATGGTCACGCTATGCAACCATACTTTTTTGGTTTGTCTGTTACTTACTAAAATGTCACGTTTAAGTTAAACTTTACATTAATGTACTTTTGTGTTCTCCTGTGTTGCCTATCTGCAATGATTTTTACAAATTGCAAAAACGTTAGAATACCCTCATGTCATTGTAATGTATGTTTTCCTCAGGGGCAGATCAAGGGAGAAGAGTAGGTCCAGGTGATCCCTTTTAGATGGACACCCAAACTATACAAAGACGCGGAAAGGCATGCCCACTTGAACAAATGGATTACATTTATTTTAAGAACCTAACTTATTATTATGAGGATCTCCCCACTCTAAAATTCTTCCAATAGCCCTGAATATTATATTCAATAGAAATAATGAAATTAATTATGTCCAATAGGTACTCTATAACAACCTGCTATTTTCACTAACTACATAGGACACTGCAAAAGCAGCCCCTTCATTTCCTGTCCAACAAGAAAGAACCCTTCCTCCACGTGATGGATTTTGGACTGCACAAGACATTGCAGCTGCCATGACAAACAGCAACAAAAGAATTGTCGTGAGAATGGCAACGCCCGGACTTCCATTACCAGGTGCACTGCCAGACAAATGGCCAAGTAGAAGACAGGAAACCAGCAATACATCAAAAGAGTAAATAACATCAATGTACCTAAATTTATCCCATAAATTATGTCATAAACAAATCTTTTTTTTCTTTTTGAAGAGATATCCAGTTTTTAGACAATGATCAAATATTCCCTTCTTCTCCATAGACTGCAAAGCTAAAGAGGCCACCTTCTGGGGCCATAATTCCCCTCAAAACCTCTACTTCATGTACATTGGTACCTCCCCTTCCCCTCTGCCCATCTATGGTTTTATTTTCTTTTAATGAAACTTTTAAATCAATCTAGACCTATAAATTACACAGCACAATAGAGGCATCTTTCTAAATGGGACAAAGACCTTTCTTAAATTTGACACAAGGCATTTGGACAATGAGCAACAGGGACAGTCAATAGAGGCATTTCTTGGTCACACAATATAAGGCCTCCAGAATTCATGTGTTTCAACAATGTTTTTATACAGGCTATTATGTGTTTCAACAATGTTTCTATCCAGGACCTATGAAGCAGCATCTGGAATACAGAAGGAAAGCAAGAGTGATAGGTCCAGTACACAACCCCAAGTAAGATTACTTTTATGTCCTCAGAATGGAATAAATTGTAGCAGGGGACACGCATTGCTAGATCCAGACTGTCATTTCAGCCACAGCTTGGATACTAGTTTGAACACTTTTTTTCAAAATCTATTTTTGTCATCTTTAGCCAGGGTGGCGATTCAGGGACAATTTATGAATTGCTTTGTATTGCAGATATACAAAGCAAATATTTTGTGATTTCTCAACCAGGGAGACCCATGATTCGTAAAAATACACAATAAAATGCTCCGTAAATGCTTTGTTACTGCTTTGTAAATTTACAAGTCATGATTTGCAAAATTTGAAAACAGTAAAACAATCAGTTTAGACCTCATAGCTCTTGATATTCAATATGAAATTAGTAAAATAATATGTTTCTATCATTTTGGAAAAGTATCTTTGTATAATTTGGACACTTTAAAATATATGATCACAACATTTCTGATCGTATATTTTAGCATTTACGACGCATTTTTAGTGCTTTGTAAAATTTACGAAACATAAAAAACGCACCATTTTTGCATCGTAAATGTTCCCTGGGTCAAAAGTTTGCTCCCTATTTGGGCATTTTGAGATACGAATGCTCCATGAATTGTCCCTGGATCGGCCCCCAGATCTGATCTTCAAGATGTTGTAAATTATCATTTCAGGCGATAAATTCTTTGATTATTTACCAAGTATATATATATGTGACTTTTGGGATAATACTATCTATATTTCTTTTCATACACCGACCACTTTTTAATTCTATCTATAATGTGATTTAACTATTTCTAATATAATTCAACCTTGAGTAAATCCATTTACTTTTTTAATCTGCTTTAGTAATTTGTTTATGAGAGTATTTATAAATAGATATACTTTTATTGGCTAGCAACTTTATATAAATTTTGACCATTCTAGGACACTTTAAGTAGGTTTCCCTTTCTCCATTCCATATTATGCTCATTTATGCCACAGTGTATATTACGTGTGTTGGAAGACAATTGGAACAGTTTGAGATTTGAAAAACTGTTTCAAACATAGAATGAAAACTACAACATCTTATGATAGCTTGAATCTCACAATACAAAATGTTGTGATCATATGTCTTATATGTGGTTCATGAGATTTTGTGGATATAATCTGGTCTAGACCCTGGGCAGTATCTTTGTTATCTAAAAAAATCACTCTATTTTCATCCTAAGGAACAGAAGGAAACCAACTCTGATGGATATTGGCAGGAGGTTCTGTCAGTAGATGAACTTGGTTTCATGTACACGCGGCCTTACAAACCTGACCCAACCAAGTATTCAACCACCAACTCTGATGATATGGATGAGGATTCAGAAGAAGCAAAAGAAAAGTTCAGGAAGTAAGGACTTTGAACACTTACTTTGAGAAACAAGTATGATCATTCCATTTGCTCCAATCCACCCAACCACGGATGGCAAATTTCTTGAGTTTTACCTGCAGGTTAGCCTTGATCAGGATGCATGCTGGGAAATATATCGACAAAATACAGTGCTTAAGTATAGGAATTTTCATTAATTATGCAATGATTTGTCATTTAACAAGATGGAAAATTAGTTTTTGCTGTTTTTTATTTTATGTCTATATATACTATCAATTTTTCAAGTTGGTTTGAAAATTCATTCATAAAAGCTAGATATAATTATTGCAAATATTTGTGTATATTCTAAAGGTTTTCCCTTGTTTTTGTCAACAAAATTAGGCCAAATTAACCTGCAGGTGCCTAAAATACAGTAAATAAGTTATCCGTGGTAGGGAGAATTAGGGGCTTTCCATTAAGTGAATAAGCACATTTTCAAAATTCTCAGTGGCCCGTTGCACAATAGATTTTCGTAACAAGGATGAAACAACGAAAGCACAATGAACAAATGCTTAATAGCGAAATATTTCTTTGTCACGAAAATAATCACATGTTACAAAAATAGTAAAATCTCTGGTTCTAATGAATGGAATGGAATTCTGTAAATTCATATAAAAAAAGAAGAAATTAGAGAAAAAACAGTAAAAGTTACAACTGTTTGAGGGCATTCTAAATATAGAAAAAAAATTGTTGAAATTTTTTTCGTTGTTACAAAAATAACTGCAAATGATTTATTTAGCAACAACGAACTGTTTCGCTATTTAATTCATTTTCATTGTTACGAAACACATTGTGCAACGGGCCACAGTGGCCCGTTGCACAATAGATTTTCGTAACAAGGATCAAACAAAGATATCTTTGTCAAAGATATCTTTGTTACGATTTTACAAACATTGTAAAATCTCTGGTTCTAAGTCATGAAATTGAATTCTGTAAATTGATGTAAAAAGGGAAAAAATTAGAGACAATTCAGTAAAAGTTACAGCTCTCTGGGGGCATTCTAAATATAGAAAAAAATTGTTGCAAAACGATCCTTGTTACGAAAATATTATTTTCGTTAATAAAATAATTTTCGTTGTTACGAAACCCATTGTGCAACGGGCCACAGGGCCCCATCCCTCCTTGGGCTAAAGTACACATTGGATATGTAATAGTATGTACATACATTTTCAAAAACTTCTGACCCCTGCGCTCTCCCTTTGCTGTGTACATATTTAATGGAAGGCACCTTATGAGAATTAATATAATCATTCATCTAAAATGCTTTTGTGGCCAAGTGTAAAAATAAGCAATCATAACTTTAGACTGAAAAATCACTTTAAGCATATTTACATAAGAAACAAGTGCCTTTGGCACTTGAATTTGGGATGCGGAAACATTCGGAATTCAAGATTCAAGATGGTTTATTGACTAATGTATAAGTTTACATTCATTTCACCACACTGACTGGAATGTAACATGGGAACTGACAATCTCCTTGCATTGCCTTCTCCTATATACAATAGAGGCATCTTTCTAAATGGGACAAAGACCTTTCTTAAATTTGACACGAGGCATTTGGACAATGAGCAATAGGGTCAGTCGATAGAGGCATTTCTTGGTCACACAATATAAGGCCCCAAGAATTCATGTGTTTCAACAATGTTTTTATACAGGATATATTTTTTTTGTTTATTCCACAACTTCACTTACACAAGGTTTATGTTCTTCCAGTATATGTGTTTCAACAATGTTTCTATCCAGGACCCATGAAGCAGCGTCTGGAATACAGAAGGAAAGTAAGAGTGACAGGTCCAGTACACAACCCCAGGTAAGATTACTTTTATGTCCTCAGAATGGAATAAATTCATTTCAGCCACAGCTTGAATACTAGTTTGAACACTTTTTTTCATAATCTATTTTTGTCATCTTTAGCCAGATCTGATCTTCAAGATGTCGGAAATTATTTTTTCAGGTGATAAATTCTTTGATTTTTTACCAAGTATGTATATGTGACTTTTGGGATAATACTATCTATATTTCTTTTCATACACCAACCACTTTTTAATTCTATCTATAATGTAATTTAACTATTTATAATATAATTCAACCTTGAGTAAATCCATTTACTTTTTTAATCTGCTTTAGTAATTTGTTTATGAGAGTTTAAATTGATATACTTTTATTGGCTAGCAACTTTATATAAATTTTGACCATTCTAGGACACTTTAAGTAGGTTTCCCTTTCTCCATTCCATATTATGCTCATTTATGCCACAGTGTATATTACGTGTGTTGGAAGACAATTGGAACAGTTTGAGATTTGAAAAACTGTTTTGAACATAGAATGAAAACTACAACATCTTATGATAGCTTGAATTTCACAATACAAAATGTTGTGATCATGTATCTTATATGTGGTTCTTGAGATTTTGTGGATATAATCTGGTCTAGACCCTGGGCAGTATCTTTGTTATCTAAAAAATTCACTCTATTTTCATCCTAAGGAACAGAAGGAAACCAACTCTGATGGGCAATGGCATTCGGCACCAGTAGATAAACTTGGTATCATATACACGTGGCCTTGCAAACCTGACCCAACCAAGCATTCAACCACCAACTCTGATGATATGGATGAGGATTCAGAGGAAGCAAAAGAAAAGTTCAGGAAGTAAGGACTTTGAACACTTACTTTGAGAAACAAATATGATCATTCCATTTGCTCCAATCCACCCAACCACAGATGGTAAATTTCTTGAGTTTTACCTGCAGGTTAGCCTTGATCAGGATGCATGCTGGGAAATATGTCGACAAAATACAGTGCTTAAGTATAGGAATTTTCATTAATTATGCAATGATTTGTCATTTAACAAGATGGAAAATTAGTTTTTGCTGCTTTTTATTTTATGTCTATATATACTATCAATTTTTCAAGTTGGTTTGAAAATTCATTCATAAAAGCTAGATATAATTATTGCAAATATTTGTGTATATTCTAAAGGTTTTCCCTTGTTTTTGTCAACAAAATTGGGCCAAATTAACCTGCAGGTGTCTAAAATACAGTAAATAAGTTATCCGTGGTAGGGAGAATTAGGGGCTTTCCATTAAGTGAATAAGCACATTTTCAAAATTCTCAGGGCCCCATCCCTCCTTGGGCTAAAGTACACATTGGATATGTACTAGTATGTACATACATTTTCAAAAATTTCTGACCCCCGCACTCTCCCTTTGCTGTGTACAAACTTAATGGAGGGCACCTTATGAGAATTAATATAATCATTCATCTAAAATGCTTTTGTGGCCAACTGTAAAAATAAGCAATCATAACATTAGACTGAAAAATCACTTTAAGCATATTTCTCCCTCATAGAAAGAAGGCTCACCCTGTGAGCACTCTCCAACACAGCACAACTACCATTTGGAGTCATTCCGGTCACAGAGGCCAGTAAGGGAGATTGTCTGTGGTCCCTAAAAACTGGCCAAAACTGCCTGGCATGAACACATGCCTGAATGAACATAAAATAGAGCATACTTAGCCTTCTATCTCTGTGTATAAGAAAACATTAGGGTTTAGATAAATAGTGTAATGAAACACTAAGCGGTCCCATGTTTTTCTTTTGATTTATTATTCTGTATTAAGATGGCTAGAAGGAGAATCTTTTTGCTTAATTTCACGAGGTCAGAGTGGCGGCCACCCACCTGGGGACAGGGAGTCACTCAGGCTAAAAATAGCACCAACGCATCTGTGACCACTACAGTGGCAGTGGTGGGAGGGGGGGGGCTGAAAGGGGACCCAAGGATGAGTGACCACGGCCTAGGCTGGTAGCCGCCACTGTCCTGCTCTGCTCTGGCTAGGTAATATGTAGAGCATCGGAATACCACAGGGAATACCTCCGCATCCCTGCAGGGATGGCTTAGTCCCCACTCCCAGACCCCCATAACCAGCCTTCCTTGCCCCCACTCTATACCCCTCCCCCTGGAGCCTCACACAGCTCCTTAAATAATGTGGGTGTCTGTCAGGGCCTATCCTGACAGGCACGGTATAAAGAACCTCCTCAAGTCCACTGGGCGGAGGGGAGCTCTTTCCTACATCCTCTTTCAGGGACCAGGGTACATAACCCAGCATCCCAGTGTCCCCTTTGGGGGGCACGAACCACCAAATAAAACAACAACAAAAAAACAACAAAGAACAGGGAAACAGTGTGCCGCGGCCCGTGGACACGGAGGGGTGTGTGCATGGAGTGGGGCGAGGTGGAGGGGTTGATACTAGACTGTAGTTACATCCATGTCTGCTAGTCACTCAAACTAGAACTGCTGGTAGACTGAACCCGTCTGTCTCTAGTCCCACACAGACGTAGCTATCTTCCAGTGGTAGGGATACGCTGTTTCCCTGTGGTATTCCGCTACTCTCCATATTACCTAGTCAGAGCAGAGCAGGACAGGGGTGGCTACCAACGGGATCTATCCCTGGGACCAGGGTATGGTAGGGACAGAGTGAAAGTTGGTGAGGGGCGGCCAAGCTAACCTGCTGGGGGACGCAGGGAAGCGGAGTGAACTTGTTACATAAGAAACAAGTGCCTTCGGCACTTGAATTTGGGATGCGGAAACATTCGGAATTCAAGATTCAAGATGGTTTATTGACTAATGCATAAGTTTACATTCATGTCACCACGTCAACTGGAATGTAACACGGGAACTGACAATCTCCTTGCATTGCCTTCTCCTATATACCCACTGTTGCCTTAGAATCTGCGTGGATATTGAGGGTGGCCATCTGCAATCAGTAGCTTTTTAGAAAAGGAAGCTAAACAACATCATTGCTATGTTATCTTTTGCACTGAGGGTAACACCTCAGGCATGGTGCAGCTAGTTAAAGAGCTTGGGTGCAGAGGGTGCTGCAGTTGGATTTTTAATCTCTGTGTCGGAATAGGTTTAATCTCTGTGTTAGAATAGGTTTGCTTATATAATAGTAAGGCTTTGTAATTGTGATAAAAGGAGAATGTTCACCAAACTGCAATGAAAATAACACAATTTAAAATAAAGTAAAAGGGATTTAAAAGTAAATGCCTATTGATGGCACTGATGGACGGTGACAAGGGAAGAGGATACAGCTATCGAAGCATAGGCCTAAACGGCAGCCTCACCTAGCCATGGCAGCACTGTACCGGGGTTATAGGTATACATATAAAATCGAACTACCAAGGTATACATATAAAATCAAACTACCAATACTTTGAGTGCATAGGAACTGACATAGGAAAGTTATGTATGGCGAACTCCGAGGATATATAAACAAAACTGTACAAGTATGGAGATAGAGATCAGTGGATTTCCTGAAGCGGGAAGCATATCAGGACAAGTCTAAGAAGGACGAGTCCTGAGAGTCTTCCGCCTTGGGAAATCCGCTGATCTATATCTCCATACAAGTACGATTTTGTGTTTATTATACTGTCACAGAATTGTGAAGGTTAAATGATATATATTTGCCAAGATAAACTACTTTTTATGTGATAAATAGTTTCAATTCGGTAGTGTATGTGAGAACTATGTTTTGTGAAAGCGCACGGCAGGCTGCATGTCTCTGCAGTGAGGGGGTTTGTTATAAAAATACGGCTGGTTATTTTCCCCTCTTTTTTCAGTTTAGGAGTCCACAGAAAAAAAGGGGGCCCTGACCCCATGGACCCCCCTCCCCTGATCCACACCTGCAGGTTCATTGGAAATATGTATTACACTACTCACAGGGCAGCTCCTATTGCTTTCTCTGATCTTTAATATTGACTCCCTTTCAGAGATGCATTACTTCAACTTGAGTTTGTGAGGCGGGTAATGAAGACCGGTCTAGAGTACCAGGCAATGAGTCAAGAGGAACGCTTTGAATATATGCTTCGTTCAAGTCGTTCAAGGCGACACTCGAACTCCAGCGATGAAGAGAGCGAGTCCTCCGAGCAGCCAGTATCACAGCCCGAAGCAGGCAGAGAGACCAAAGACCTAAGTGATGGGACGAATACAGCTGCAGCTTATGTTCCTCCCAAAGTAAAGAAGTGAGTAGAAATGCATGTCCAAGGAAATGGAATATATTATATACATGTCTAAACTGATACATTACTCTAGTGAACTATAGAGAGTTAATTATCTGTTATATATAGTGTACGTAATTAGTCGTAATTAATTGTAGATAATAGCTAACTCCTAACGCAGTCTCCTCCTGGTTGGACTGCTGTCGTCCAATACATAATCATAGTTCAAACATCATGTAAGACGTAACACTCGCGTGAAAGGTTGTTCTTTATTAATATTCTCCTATGTATCGTCGCTCCGTGACGAGATCTCAATTGACAATGATCAGCTCCAATGAAGGAATCCCCTCAAACACATTCAGTCAACGCTCCCGCCTTTCTACTCGATCTTTCTGTTTCTATTCCAAACCAGGACTCAGCTTCTAAGACCTAACCTTTCCAGGATGGTTACTCACACAACGTTCAGCTTGTAACACAGTGTGTCAATTTTACTATGAGTATGTAATTAATGAGAGCTATGCCACTGTTTGTACCACTGACCGGAAACTGGCTGAACACATGATCCCTAGTAGAAGGGGTGGTGTGATCGTCGGCAACCCTGGGGATGGCGTGAGGTTTGGTCTGCTGACGTCAAGTTCTAAGAAACTATGGTCCGATCCCAGTCTTTGACGTCAGCAGACAAACAACAGCGTAACAAAACCATTGACATGTCTCCCCAGTGGCAGAACGGGCAGGGGTAGTCAGCGAGATAGAGAGACGGCAGAGAGACGGCAGACCGACTTGTTTCCGGGCAGTGGATTACGGTGGCTAGGCTCTGTACCCCAGTTTACAGACCTAGCTTGATTGGAATAAACCTACAACTGTGAACTATCAGTGTTGTGTGCTACTTTGTAACAAGCTGACTCTGACTGAGCTCGAGCGGCGTGCGCTCCTTTAGTATGAAATGTCACACTATGACTCCTCCTTTAACTCACTACATTGACAGAGTGTTATGGCTAACACGTGCGCTATTCTAAAGCTCACGCTGTAAAGCCTACACAAGCATTGTCTGGCCACCCGCGTCAGTACTCTAGTAATAAATACAACATTGAGGATGGACTTCACAACGTCATCTAAGTAACTGCCGGTGCGGGGTGGGCATCAAGAGGGTACTCAGGGGCGGATCCAGGGGGGGGGGGGGTCCAGGGGGTCCTGATCTCCCCCCCCCTTTGGTGGGGACTCAAACTTGCCAAAGAGGAAAAATCCGCATGTAGAGTAATTACTAAAACGATACACATCATTTTGGTACTTACCCTTTATGTGAACGGGATGCTGGAAATGGCTGGGATTCCCCTTCAAACCTCAGACTTGCTGCTTCACATATACGGGCATATGCATCTCCCCTTCCCCTCCCCCATTTATGTTGGCCTTTTTAGTAAAAGCTGAATATTGGTCTACACTCTTAAATTAGACAGCACAACACAGAATTTTTTTAAATCGACAAGCAACATTGGCCTATTATGACGTAAAAAAGGAGGGTTAAAAACTATAGTGACTCAGGCTGATATTTAGTTTCTGCCATGGGGGTTGCGGGTGAAGTTCCCTAAATGGAACTTTTGCTTACATTTTCAATAATATGACTCTAAAAAAGGGGGTGGCAAGCAGCAGAAAGTAGAACCTTTCAATATTTTATCTCTAATTTTGAAAAAATTCCCCACCACCCCTCTTGTATACAGGACCATTTCTCAAACTTGACAATTGACATTTGTAATGTTCAATAAGCAGCAGGGACATTTGAGTCCTCTGTCAAGATCAGTGACAACAACATGGCTACATACTAAGCCAAAGCTGTGGTAGTTCTAAGTACTAAAGTGGTAGATTTAGATTTGGCCATTCAGATATGGTCGATGTTCACCATGGTATGAGTTTAGTGAAATTTGAGATTTGATGAATATTAATCTTTAGATAGTTTTTTGTTTTTCTTCATTTGTTGTGACTCTTTTTATTATACACCATAAGTCTTTGATTCTATTTTGATTTACTTGTTTAAATTAAACAGGATCTCCATGAAGTGGTTCAGAGGAAGTATCCCTAGAGTGATTCAAACTGCTATGGTCAACCGTTTGCTGCTTATCGCGTATATATCAGGTAAGTTTGACCCTCAAACACACCGTCGGCAGAGTTTTCTGGATCACATTTCTAGATCCAGGTTCCCCGTGCCATAGCCTGCACCACTTCCCCTCCCTCTGCTTCCAGCAGGAGGACTGATCACCATCTAAAACTCGACCCTGGGTCTGCAGTCCCTGGGTCTTTTACCAACAGCCAATCAGAATGCAGCAGCATTGGGCCTCAGTGCATACCTCAATACATGCACTAAAACAAAGTAGTTTCAGAAAAAAAAATAGTGTTCTTATTGCAAAGAGTTATTACAAGTGCTCATTCTTAAATGTGATGTCTAAACAGTATAATGAAGACAAGATGTCTATGTGAAAAATGTCTACAATTTAAAATACATTGAGAAATTTAGTGTAAGGGATAGGAGACCCTGGGTCTAGGGAGATAGAGGTAGGCTTCCCTACATGGGTCTGCTGGTAAGGGAGGTAGCAGACCCTCGGTATGGGGGCAAGAGGGAGGAGACCCTGGGTCTGGGGGTAGGAAGGAGGAGACCCTGGGTCTGGGGGTAGGAGGGAGCAGACCCTGGTTGGGGGGGCAGGAGGGAATAGACCCAGGGTCTAGAGGGAGGTGGTAGGAGTCCCTGGGTCTGGAGATAGCTTTCATCTATGTATGGAGAAACCAATGACTTTAGTGAATATAGATATATATGCCTATGTAATATATACTTGCTATACCACTAGACCCAAGGACTGCATACTTCAACGTACTATCCTGACAACCTAGTGTGTGCTTTATCCTGCCCGCAGACCCCCAGAACCAGGGTCTGCTCCTTCCTACCCCCAGACCCAGGGTCTGCTCCCTGCTACCCCAGACCCAGGGTCAGATACTTCCTACCCCCAGACCCAGGGTCTGCTCCCTCCTACCCCCAGACCCAGGGACTACTAACTCCTACCCCGAGACCCAGGGTCTGCTCCCTCCTACCCCCAGACCCTGGGACTGCTACCTCCTACCCCCAGACCCAGGGTCTGCTCCCTCCTACCCCCAGATCCTGGGACTGCTACCTCTTACCCCCAGACCCAGGTCTGCTACCTGCTACCCCCAGACCCTGGGACTGCTACCTCCTACCCCCAGACTCAGGGTCTGCTACCTGCTACCCCCAGACCCTGGAACTGCTACCTCCTACCCCCAGACCCAGGGTCTCCTACCTACTACCCCCAGACCCAGGGACTACTAACTCCTACCCCCAGACCCAGGGTCCGCTCCCTCCTACCCCCAGACCCAGGGTCTGCCCCCTTCCTATGCCCCAGTCTCCTACCCCAGGGTCTCCTACCTACTACCCTAAGACCCAGGGTCTCCTACCTCCTACCCCCAGACCCAGGGTCTCCTACCTCCTACCCCCAGACCCAGGGACTGCTCCCTCCTACCCCCAGACCCAGGGTCTGCCCCCTCTTACCCCCAGACCCAGGGTCTGCTCCCTCCTACCCCCAGACCCAGGGTCTGCCCCCTCCCTATGCCCCAGACCCAGGGTCTCCTACCTACTACCCTAAGACCCAGGGTCTCCTACCTCTTACCCCCAGACCCAGGTCTGCTACCTCCTACCCCCAGACCCAGGGTCTGCTACCTCCTACCCCCAGACCCTGGGACTGCTACCTCCTAACCCCAGACCCAGGGTCTGCTCCCTCCTACCCCCAGACCCTGGGACTGCTACCTCCTACCCCCAGACCCTGGGACTGCTACCTCCTGCCCCCAGACCCAGGGTCTGCTACCTCCAACCCAGACCTTGAGTCTTCTTCCTCTTACCTACAGAGGAAGGTTATTCTTCCTCTTAGATATACTACTATATTGTCTGCTACTTTCCTATCCCAAGACCCAGGGTCTGCTACTTCCTACCTGAAGACCCAGGGTCTGATACTTCCCTTCTCCTATCTTGGTGCAGGAAGACATCTCCAGTTGCCTCCATTATGATTGGTTAAGCTCAATGAGTCCCAGGGACTGTAGACCCAAAGTGGAGTTTCAGATGGTGATCGGGCCTCCTGCTCGCTGGTATGGGAATATCCAGAGGCGAATACTACCAGTGCCAGTGGTTTAAAAAACACGACGACTATGTGTAAACTAGTGTAGACCAGTAATAGCTCTGTTAGCCTTCCTTGAATATTGCACGGGAAGCTATTGCATTAGCAGTGGCTTCGATAGTTCGGCTAGACCAGTAACAGAAATCTGGTTGTCCTCATATACTTTTAAGTTGTCTACATTATAGATGAATATCTAAAAGTTTAGCTAACTACCCAAATAGGCAGAAAACAATATTTTTGGAGGTAAAGATTGGCACTGATGTGCACAAAGGTAATATGCGTCTTTGTAATTGCTTTACTTGCTGCCTATATAAGATAACCATGACGATACATGCCGTGTTCTTATTCACTGAATTGTAAAACTGTAGATCATGTAGATCTTATATTGGATATTACTGTCTAGTAGCAAATTTATTTGTGCTGATGTGCACAAAGATGATATGAATCGCTGACTTATTGTTCTGCTGTTATGACATATATATATATGACACATTAGATCAATATATATGACTCTTTGCTGTCAATAAAACTACTACTACTACTGCCACCATGAGTGTCAGTCTGTGCAACAGAAGTGGACAAACCAGGGGCCCAGGATTCGGAAGCCCTTACAAAGAAGGTCAGGCCCCCTAAATTCCCTGGCCTAGGGCCCCAGTGGCCCCTAGAAAATCACCTAAATTTGAGAATGAAATGTCAATCAATTTTTAATAACAATCATAATCACGGTTGTCAATTTGATATTTTCTGTAGTTAGTAAAGGAAGAATAGAGAAATACACCCTATATGCTTTAAAAATGCAGAATGAGGGCCCCAACTGGCCCAAGATTTTGGGGAGGGCCCCTATGGCCCGTTGCACAATGGAATTTTGTTGTGAGGATCAAACAAAGATATCTTTAACAAAGGTTTCGTTGTTACGATTTTACAAAAATAGTAAAATCTCTGGTTCTAATGAATGAAATTGAATTCTGTAAATTGATGTAAAAAGGAAAAAAATTAGAGAAAAATCAGTAAAAGTTACAGCTCTCTGGAGGCATTCTAAATATAGAATAAAAATGTGTCAAAACCATCTTTGTTATGAAAATATTAATTTCGTTAATAAAATTGTTTTTCGTTGTTACGAAACCCATTGTGCAATGGGCCAATAGAGTTCCCCACACTTGACACAAAAGTAAAACACTTTTATCAAAATGGTGACCAGGTGACTTCATGCCTCGAGGTGCACGGATTCCCTGTGTCAGTAAGGTCCCTGCGCAACTATTTATTTGAGAGGATATATAGGAATAGGGACAACTTAGGTTATATTATGTTTCTAGAGATGTTTTATCTAATATATCAGCATCTATTGGAACACCACCCTGAGCATCATGGCATGTGGGCTGAATCGACAGTCCCAGTCTCCTAGCAATCTTCAAAACTACCCCAATAAACCAAACCAAACATGAGGCTGTCTGCGAGAATCTCAGTTCATTAGAACACCAGATTAATCATTGTCTAACTTTCAGGTGATGATGAGATATCACAGCAGATGGATGAGGTCTGGGCCGACACGGCTGTCTGTGAGCTGTGTGAGAGGAAGCAGTGCATCACAGCGATGCTTAAGGCTGATAGGTGAGTCACGATTCATGAGAGAGGCTGTTTGCTGCTGATTATCAGTGTATCCCAAAAAACGTCGGACATTCAGACATGTTCGGCAATTTTCCATCAATGTCTGATGTTTTACCTTTTAATGTCGGACATCATGTCTGACAAAATTGTTAAACATTGTCCCTATAGAATGAGTCTTTTTTTGAAAAATATTTTAGTTGAATTCTTCTATAAATTTATTTGATTATGACACATCTGGCATACCAATGTCATCCCTGTAAAAGTCAGACAATTTGTCTGCCATTCCAAGTTTTTGGTATACACTAGTTATTGAGCAAAAAGACCAGTTTACAGGCAGCATAGCAGCTCTTCAAAGGTCATTTGAAGCCTGATTCCCCTCTTATTCAGGTCTGCCTGAAAATTATGATTTTGAATTGGTATTCTGACAAAAAAGATTAAATGCTCTATAAAAACTGAAAGATATCATGCTTTTGAAAATATTTCTTTAAAAGGTCATAATTATTTGCTTTTCAAAAAGGTCTTATTATGTCTCATTTTTGTTTCTTAAAATGCACGGCCCTCTGTTTAACGAATGCCAGTTTTCAGCAATGGCAGATTAAGTTAGTGGGTGTGAAGAAAAAATGTACTACTTTGAAAAAAACAATTTAACGTTTGCCAAACCCATTAATGCCAAAAATCTGAAAATGGTGTCACCCTAGTTTTTTCAATGCAGCTGTTTTAAAAATCCGAAAGGGTTTTGGAAAGTTAACAAACCGTGATTGCTTATCTTTTTTATTCCGATTTTCTCTACCCATCTATGCTCGATCAATTCTTTAGCGGGAATCTTTGGTTGTCTAAATCTTACAAATATGCCTTAACAGGGGTGGACATAACCAGGGGCCTGGGGGCCTGACGCCCTTAAAAAGCAGGCCGGGACCCTAGATTTTCTGGGCTAGGGTCCCAACTGGCCCCTAGAAAATCATGAATAACAAAAAGACCAGTATATGTGAGAGCCCCTAAATTACGGTGAGTGCCCCTAGATTTGGAAAGCTAGGGGCCCAACTGGCCCCTGGATTTTCAAACTTATGTCCACCTCTCCTGAAAAAGATATTACTGGGTAATTGAATAATCAATTGGTTTACTCTCTTATCTTTTTATATGATTTGAGTGCCAACTATTTAAACCTGATTTTGATGTTTTACCTATTTCCTTTCAGTGATGCCTGCAAGCAGTTCAGGGCTTTCTGTATCCTTATTGTCATGCGGCACCTATCATGGGGCTGATAATCAACAGTGTTTTTGTTATGAATTTTTCTACTCATAAGCTGGATGCTGAAGTGACTAGCATGAGTTCCATCCTGGGCTGGGCAGGGCAGGGCTATAGTACATCTTTCTGCTCTTCTCCAACGACAGGATTTTCAAGGTTCCTGTGTGTAAGGCCCTTACACTTACAGTCATCCTGGTGTTAAACTTACATGATTTGGATATGATACCTGTTGTTTTAAGTTTTAAGTTTTTTATGTAAATCTCATATTTAGGTTTGCCAATATTGCCTTATTTCCAACAAAAGTTGCTCTACTTGACTAGTGCAGACCCCGTAGTGTGCATCCCATCTACCTACTTCATCGGTAAGGATGGCGTGCCTCTGGAGATTGTTGGTGGACATGTCGCAAAGAGAGAGTTTTATAAGAAAATCCAGAATGCTACACAGGTATGAAATAAGGTTTAATGATGCTATGAACCTTTACATTTTTGGTATCTTAAATAGAAAGGCAAATGTATTAAATAGGCTTTCTAATGCCTTTTATATTTGGCAAAATAGAAAAAGTCATGTTCATGTGACCTGCCTGGTCCTAAATATTTGCCCTTCCTTATTTCAAAAAAACTCGTAAGAAGTTGAATTAAGGTCAATAAATATGATTCAGTATTTCAAAATATGGCGTCAGGAAAATAATCTTAAATGGTAGAAATTGCTAGAGGGTGTCTGTAGGGTAAAGCCCCGCCCTTCAAAACATTAAGAAGAAAAATAAGGATAACTATTTACTTCAATTCTCCCTACCACAATTAGCTGATTTATAATGTTTTAAGGACCTGCAGGCTAAGTTGGACTGATTTTGTCGACAAATCCCCTAGAAAACCTATAGAAAATAAGCAAATAATTGTTATACATCCATCTACAATGAATGAGTTTTCAAATGACTAAGGGAAAACTAATGGATATGAATACTAATTTAGAAAATAATGATGGTTTCTTTCTAACAATGGTAATCTACAAAAAATGATAAAATTCATGAAAATTTATTTAATAAATCTATGAGTTTTGTTGACATATCGCCCAGCATGCACCCTGTTTTAGGCTAACCTGCAGGTAAAACTTGTGAAAATGGCTATCCGTGGTTGGGTGAATTCTGTTGACATCAGTAATTTACAAGGTTGTACTGACAATTATTCCTTTCTTTCTGGCAGATACATGAGAACTACATCAGTGCAGCAATACAGAATCTTCATGATAGCATAGAAAAGTGGGCATTTTTTCCATATATTTAATCTTGAAATTAGGACAGCTTTTTAAAAAAAGCTTGTTTATGGTTGACTGCCCAATCATTCCTTTGTTCTAATATACAATTGTACCTCCTAACCTTTTTGTTGAAATTTTTAATAAGAAAAAGTTTAGCAGAAAAAAACACATTCTTACGTCCCAGCTGTGCATTATTTTACCCAACGTTTTGATAAGAAACAAAGAGCATTTTAATATTGTTTTAATGAGAGAAAGTTACACATAAAGTGTATCATTGATATCATAAGATTTTCAAGTACACTTTGCCGTTTTCATTTTACTAGATTTTCTAACTCTTAATAGTCATAATAATAATCAACATCCTTCTTTTGTCCATGATTTCTTCTACAACTTTACCAAGGCATACAACTTCATCATTTCACTCAGTCATTCAATGTATTACTGACCTACCAGCACTGATATTCAGGACTCGTCAACGGATTGAGGAAATGAGACGGAGGGAGGCAAAGAGTAACCTGCACCACTTTCAGAAGATGAAGGCCGACATGGATGCCCAGGAGATCAAACAGGCGCGACAGAAGGAGAAGCGTGAGGAGAGGGAGGCCTGCAAGAGGGTCCGACGACAGATCACCCAGGACAAGTCAGTCATTTTCATTGTTTAATTTTCAGCGTACCAACAGCACAGGGGAATCAGAGAAAAAGGGAAAATGGAAGAAGAAAATTCCTGACAGGGAAAACAGAGGGAATTTGAAAAGTTTGCCAAAACACAGGGAATATCATTTGGCCAGGTTCTGAAATTCCTGATTCTCAAGATATTAGCAATTTCAGAGTATTCAGTAAGAATAAATTTATCACTCTTTTTCATGAGTTCAGCTAATATGCCTTCAAGTTTAGTGACAAGAGTGGGCAATCTGTCTTCATTTGCCAAAACTGATTTTGGTGACATTCTTCCTAATTGTTGAACATCATGGGGGGGGGGGGGGGAATCAGTATAAATATTTAGAGTGTGGCTAGAAACATAGATATTTTGCGAAACCTTGACCTAAACATGTATTTTGTTCCAGTCAGGATGGTTTTTTCCAACGCAGTCCAAATGGCAAGTCTCTAAATACTTTACACTTTTTCTTATTTTTTTTTTTAGTCCTTCATAAAATACTTAATACTTCATGCTTCTTATAATCTAGTAAACTCCTTCCTTGCATTATTTTTGTAAAGGTCAGAGTCAGACAGAAAAGGCATAGGTGCAGATAGGGGCAACGTCGATGCTAAGTGGACAAAATGGTCATGACGCTTTGACTATCATACAGAGTAAAGTCCTCTATGAAGATCAGTTACATCAACATGGCTCTATACTGAGCCATAGTTGTGGTAGCTCTTTTTAAGTACTAAAGTGGTATATTTAGATCTGGTCGTTCAGATACAGTCAATGTAAACCATGGTATGAGTTTAGTGAAATTTGAGATTTGATGAATATTTATCTTTAGACAGTTTTTTGTTTTTCTTCCTCTATAACGATTCTTTTATTAAACACCATAAGTCTTTTTTTTTAACCAAGTTCAAATCCTGAAGAAACCAAATAAGGACCGGCTAAAACTTAAAGGTGGCAATATCTAAAAACTGTTATAATGAAAATAAATGTATCAAACTTATCTTAAACTAAACAACCAAACTTCCTGTTTTGCATCTCCTGTTTTTTGTTGCTTCGTAGGGAGACAGCCCAACTCAAGTTCCGACTCCCAGATGGCAGCGCAGTCACTAACCAGTTCCCGTCATCTGACACCCTCAGCACCGCCCGAGACTTCATCAAACAGGTAAGAAAAATAGATAACTATGAGTAGCGCGTACAGGTCAGGGTCAGAACAGCACAGGGAAAACAGGGAAAGTGGCAAAAATAATTCCGTGACAGGTAAAACACAGGGAATTTGCTAATTTTGCCAAAACACAGGGAAGATGCTGGGAATTTCATTTGGCCAGGTTCTGAAATTCCTGATTCTCAAGATGATCCCATGGGACAGTGACAAACTCTGTGGAAATGACAGGGAATCTGTAGAAATGACCATGATTTATGGTCAATTTTGAGTAGATACCCAGTAAACTAGTCTATAAACTAGTCAAGGTTATACATATCTAATGTGTTTTAAATATTGGGAATAATAGAAAAGTATCAAATCTTCCATCTTTAGAAATATATTCAACTTGAGACAATAATCATAAGCTGCAAACATACTTTGGGTATAACAGCTTGAATCAAGTCCTGATAGTCTGCGGCTCATACCAGGATTCTTAACGTACTACTTCTAAAATGATGTCCTTTCGCATGATACAGTCTACACACTGAACTTACTTCAAACCATACCAAGAACCAGTGAAATAGGCTGTTACAAGCCAGTCTATTTGGTTGCTAATTTGATAAACAGCTTTTTAAAGGACCTGTTGGAACCAGCAACTTAAATCATGACACCATTATTTAGTTCCTCTCTCATCCTCTATGTGGCTTCATATAGTGTAAGGGTTAGCAACACCCAAACACCTATGCTGTGGGTTTGAATCCTGGAGGGACTTGTATAATAAAAAAAACTAGACTAACACGAGACCTATGTGTATTTCAGCGCCTGTCCTTTGGTTCGTTCAGCCTGTCTACCACATACCCAAAGCATGTCTTCACAGAGGCTGACATGTCCCAAACACTGCTCGATCTAAACCTCGCCCCATCAGCCGTCATCATCGTTCTACCTGTAAGTGACCAAAATAGTTGTATTCCTGTCAGGGTTTGTACAGCACAGGGAAAACAAGGAACATGGCAACTAGTTCTAAATCTACCAGACATCAGGCTTTTTGGTGGAATGATTTTATTTTGTTCTTTGTAATAAAAGCTGGATCAGTGGATGGGCGAGCACTTTAATCTTATAGCAAAAATGATAATGTTGAAAGGATTACCAATGTGGTGACCACCTCATTTTAGGGAAGCTCTTACCTTATCTACACAATGTCTATAGCCTGTTATCACTGGAAGTTTGAATTATCATTGATTTTTAAATGTTGATTTTCATTATCTTTCAGTCGTCAGGCCCCCTGCGGTCAAGTGGAGGTTCCGGTGGCATAGGTATGCTGATGATGCTCCTCGCCCCTTTCATGGCCTTGTGGGGGTTCATCTGCAACTTCCTCTTCGGCCAGGTGCAGAACCCTGGAGGGTCGCATAGCCCGACAACCCCCGAACCCTCGTCACAGGCCACTGCCTCCGCCCCATCCCCTGACCAGTCAGAGTCTTCAGACCAACTCCTGCCAGGAACCAGTCGTGGACGGCCAAAGTCGTAAGCAGCAATATCATTTTTCGTTCTATTTCTGGATTTCCTGATTTTTGCCTATTTAGTGTAAGAGTACAAATAACATTTTCTCTACACTAGTTTTGTGTTTCAAATTATTCCTATACAGGTTCCGAGCCGTTTAGGTCAGTTTTCTGGTGCATATGCCATATTTCCTCCATTTTTGTTTATAAACTGAACATCCCAAAATGTTCTTCCTACTGTTCCAGATTTTTCATTCCTCCTGAATGGTACCAGATGGTGGAACACAAACTGTTACATTGTGCAAAACTGGAACTTTTCCCTATTAGGGTTGCCACAGACCATAGACATCAAAATTCCCTGACCATTCCCTGATCAATTACATTTTTCCCTGACAAATAAAATAAGAAAACTTTCATTGACTGGCCTTGAACCACCCCTTGTTAAATTGTTGACATGTATTATTTCTCTTGAAGATCTTACGGGATCCGGCGTAGGCAGGAGGGCAACATTCATAGACTCTCTGCTGAGAACGATGATGAAGACCGGACGACATGGAATGGAAACTCGACCCAACAAATGTAGATTTGTTATCCACAGCCAACCGCTTCATACTATTGCTATGTTTCCATGTGTCTAAATCCCCATACCCAATAGACAATGAACCGAGGGCCAACAGCTGATGGTCTGAGTGCAGAGTCGGCTGATGGCAGTCAGTGATCAGCTTCAAATATTAAACATACTTAATATGGATCGGTGTGGCCATTGGTATGGGTGTTGGCCGACTCTGACCATACAAGGCATACTCACACACAATTGGGCTATAAATCAGGGACAACAGTAGGCAATCTGTCCTCATTTGCCAAGAGTGATTTTGTTGACATGCTCACTAATTGTTGAACATCATGGGGGGCGGGGGTGAATCAGTATAAATATTTAGTGTGTGGTTAGAAACAGATATTTTGCGAAAATTTGACCTGAACATGTATTTTGTTTCAGTCAAGATGGTTTTACTCAAAGCAGTCCAAACGACAAGTCTCTCTATACTTTACACTTTTTCTTAAATTTCTTCTTTTTTTTTTTAGTGCACATCTTGCCAAGTCCTTTATAAAATACTTTACACTTCATGCTACCCATAATCTAGTGAACTCCTTCTTTGTATTATTTTTGTAAAGGTCAGAGTCAGACAGAAAGCGTGTAGGTGCAGATAGGGGCGAAGCCGAGGCTAAGCGGGCGAAATGGTCAGGGCACTTTGACTATCATACAGAGTAGAGTTCTCTATGAATATCAGAGACAGCAACATGGCTCTATACTGAGCCAAAGCTGTGGTAGCTCTTCCTAATAAAGTGGTAGATTTAGATTTGGTCGTTTAGATACAGTCATTGTTCACCATGGTATGAGTTTGGTGAAATTTGAGATTTTATGAACATTGATCTTTAGATAGTTTTTGTTTTTTCTTTCTTTGTAACGATTCTTTTATGAAACACCATAAGTTTGTCTTTTTTTTCCATCCAAAATCACATCGTGAAGAAAACAAATTAGTGTACGGGCTTAATCTTAGAAGCATCAATATCTGAAATTTTTAAAATGAAACACTCAACCCTAGGATCTACATTTCAGTACGTTAAGTTGATATGTATCAAACTTATCTTAAACTAAACAACCAAATTTCCTGTGTTGCATATCCTGTTGTTCGTTGCTTTGTAGGGAGACCGCCCGACTCCAATTCCGACTCCCAGACGGCAGCGCAGTCACCAACCAGTTTCCATCATCGGACACGCTCAGCACCGCCCGAGACTTCATCAAACAGGTACGACAAAATAACTCTGAGTAGTATGTTCAGGTCAGGGTCAGAACAGCACAGGGAAAACGGGGAAAGTGGCAAAAATAATTCCCTGACAGGGAAACACAGGGAATTTGCTAATTTTGCAAAAGCACAGGGAATTTTGTTTGACCAAGATTTTCCTATTTGTAAGATTCAGGAGATTTTACTTTAATTTTTGTCCCAGATACATCATACATCTTTGATGACATTTTTAAACCTGAACGCGTTGGGTCAAGAACAGTTCATTATGACCATGAAAGGGAAAATTTACCATGGGACAGGAAAAAACTCAGGGAATTTGATGGTCAATTTTGAGTAGAAACCCTGTAAACTGTTTACAGGCCGGACCATTACAGCTCTGTCTGGTGTCAAGTCCACTGGCCTGCCTTCTATAGGTACAGGGAAGTTCTCTTGTTGTTGGTGTTTGTACCCAAATAACCTGGGTGTTATTGTGTCCATACATTTGTTTAATAGAAATCTAGTCTATAAGCCTCATCCGAATTTGCTGCATCATAAACTACCAGTCCTACTTTTTTGCTTACTTCAAAATATCAGAAATCTTAGTTTTAGAACTTGTATGTTGTTTTCTGTATCAAGGTTATACATATCTAGCGTGTTTTAAATATTGGAAATAATAGTGAAATATCACATCTACCTTCTTAGAAAAATTGTCACTGTTAGACTATAAGAAGCACTGCGAGGCATCTGAGGGTGGCCGTACAACCCAAAGGGATATTGCCACATACCGAAGACACACCCAAGGTTTGTATGATCCCCATGGGTCGTATGGCCACAAAAGAATGACCCCATAGGTGCTCCTTTATTTTATCACCCAAACAAAATGACAAATATGTTAAAGTTCCTGGAATTAAGGAGTTCACAGTGACAGTATGTGGGGCCTGGCGATCGACCCGTGCCCAATATGCGTCGCCCATCGTCTGTGAGGGTGACAAAAATAATTATAAGCTTCATCCAGACTTTGGGTATACCAGCTTGAATCAAGTCCTAATTATAGTCTGTGACTTAAAAAACCAGGATTTTTACCCTACTATTTCTAAAATGATGTCCTTTCACATGTTAAAGTCTACACACTAAACTTTCTTCAGGAAATAGGCTGTTACAAGCCAGAATCAGCAAAATGGGCTGTTACAAGCCAGTCCATTTAGTTGCTGATTTGTTAAACAGCTTTTTAAAGGACCTGTGGGAACCAGCAAATTAGGTCATGACACCATTATTTAGTTTCCCTCTCATCCACTATATGTTTTTTATAATGTAAGGGTTAGCAACCCCTTCCAAACACCTATTTTGTGGGCTTGAATAGTGGAGGTACTTGTGTAACAAACAAACTAGACTAACACCAGACCTTTGTGTATTTCAGCGCGTGTCCTTTGGTTCGTTCAGCCTGTCTACCACATACCCAAAGCATGTCTTCATGGAGGCCGAAATGTCACAAACACTGCTCGATCTAAACCTCACCCCATCAGCTGTCATCATCGTTCTACCTGTAAGTGACCGAAATAGTTGTATTCTGCTAGCAGATTTTATTTGCAATATCAGAAATAGCGTGTAAGAATATGGGCTGATTATATACATGTTTTTGTAAGGCAGTGGACCAGGTGGAAAAATAAAAGCACAAAGATAATTCTAAAGATCTGATCCTCACCGCATTCACAAGTACGTAAAGATCTGATTAAAAAAAATTAATTAAAAAAAATTTAAAAATAATATTTTTGTAATTGTAACCATTAAGAAAAGCATAATGACTCCTTCAATATAAATTTCTTTTTGTATTTCATATTTGGAGAGGCTCTTGCATCATCTACACAATGTCTATAGAATTGTATCATTGCAAATTTGAATTTCTGTTGATTTTAAAAATTGACTTTCATTGTCTTTCAGGCATCAGGCCCTCTGCAGTCGAGCAGAGGTTCAGATGGCGGAGGTTTGCTGATGATGCTCTTTGCACCATTCATGGCCCTTTGGGGGTTCATCTGCAACTTCCTCTTTGGCCAGCCGCAGAACCCCAGAGGGTTGCATAATCCAACAACCCCCCGTACCCTCATCACAGGCCGCTGCCTCTGCCCCATCCCCTGACCAGTCACAGTCTTCAGACAGACCACGGCCAGGAACCAGTAGTGGACCGCCAAATTCGTAAGCAGATATATCATTTGTCATTCTATTTCTGGATTTCCTGATTTTTTGACTATACAATATCATAAGAGTACAATTAACATTTCTCTACACAAATTTGTGTTTGAAATTATTCCAAGCCAGTTCTGAGCCATTTAAGGCAGTTTTCTAGTGCATATGCCATATTTCCTCCCTTTTTGTTTCTAAACTGAAAATCCTGAAATCTGGTTCCTACTGTTCCAGATTTCTCATTATTCCTAAATGGTACCAGAAGCTGTAACCCGAACTATTATAATTTGCAAAATTGGAATTTTTCCTTATTGCACTGGGGACTTGTACTCTTCCAGGGTGCCCATGCAGGTATTTCAAGGTCTTAAGAGTTTGTTCTTTGGTTTGCCATTTATTAGGCTATTAGAAAGGTCTTATTTTAAGTCCTGAGGTCTTAGAAAGGTATTATTTTTGGTCAATATAAACATATTACAAGATGTCATTTCTATGTTTAACTCATTTTGGCAGAATGTATAAAAGTTTTAAAATGTCAAAAAAGTTCTTAGAAATGTCTTGAAAAGGTCTTAATTTTTGTACCTGACAAGGTACTTTAAACATCTCATTTTGATTTCTGAAAAAAAGTGGGCACCCTGCTCCTCAAAACCTATATATATATATATTCACAGAAATTCAGCATACTCCCTGATTAAAGGTATTTTGGTATGTTTAACAGCATCATAATATCTCGTTTTGTGTAGTCAATCTGTTCTACTTTGCACTTTGGTCAGATTATATTCTACAGTACAGTATAAACATTTTGTGTTCTTGTATACCATTACATTTTGTTAACCAATACTATCTACATACTGTTGTAAGATATACCATGTTTATACTTTTTATGTTTATTTCTCCCTTTTTTGCTCATCAAATTTGTCGCATAAAAAACACCATCCCATGTTGCTACATATATCTGTGCATATCTTATGGTCTTGTTTTATTGTTGACGTGTATCATTTCTCTCCAAGATCTTACGGGATCCGACGTAGGCAGGAGGGCAACATTCATCAACTCTCCTCTGAGGACGATGATGAAGACCGGACAACATGGAATGGGAACTCAACCCAACAAATGTAGATTTGTTATCCATAGCCAACTGCTTCATACTATTGCTATGTATCCATGTGTCTAAATCCCCATACCCACTAGAGGAGAGGCCGAGGGCCAAGACCTGAGTGCAGAGTCGGTGTGGCTGTCGGCCGACTCTGACTGTACAAGGCACTCACATACAAGTGGCCTTTAAATTGGTGTTAAACTCAGTGGAAAAGCACCCCATTCCACCAATTTGTAGGCCATCTCTATGTTCATCAGCTACAGTTACGTGTCTACCACTGAGTCTCACTTGTCTCAGCTATTCTCGCTCTGTCATCATTTCTTGACCGATCCACAATGACCTATGATAGACAAAGCTTGATGTATAGCAGATGCATGGAAGTACAGCATGCCATTCCCACTTTCAAAGAAAACTGGGAACCCCTATCAACATGGGGTCAGTGTATTATCATCCACGTCAGATGGAAAGTACCCACGCTGCATGTTTTACATCCATTAAGGATGTGGCCATCACACTGAACAGTGTTAGTAAAATAATTGTGTAACAAGCTACATTTACTCAATTGTGGTGGTAAATTAGGTTTATTTATAATGTTAACAAATAATTATGGTGACAAAAAATCCTCTCCCACCCGAGGTTTCCCATAAAGAGATTTCAGTATGAGATGAGCATGTTTGAGGTTGTGGTAAATCCCTTCCCCCCATGCTATTGTGCGCTGAATATTGGTTAGGAAAATCAAGCAATCACTTTCTATGTAAATTGTAATCAAGAAATTGAGGTACATAACTTAATATTGGAAGAAAATATCCAGAGACTATTCATTCTTGTTGTTTCACCTGTAATATATGTCTTCTGCTCTTGGGCTTGTTTTCTAAGTATGTCATTTATCTTATGCAAATTCTTTGAGGTGAAGCACTGGACTGTTATGGTCTCTGAAATATTGTGAATTTGTTTGCATTCTTTCCATATATTTAATCTTGAAATTAGGACAGCTTTTTAAAAAAAAGCTTGTTTATGGTTGGCTGCCCAATCATCCCTTTGTTCTAATATACAATTGCCCCTCCTAACCTGTTTGCTGAAATTCTTAATAAGAAAAAGTTTAGCAGAAAAAACACATTCTTACGTCCCAGCTGGGCAATATTTTACCCAACCTTTTGTTAAGAAACAAAGAGTATCCTAATATTGTTTTCATGAGAGAAAGTTACATATAAAGTGTAGCTTTGATATCATAAGATTTTCAAGTATGCTTTGCAGTTTTCATTTTACTAGATTTTCTAACTCTTAATAGCCATAATAATAATAATCAATATCCTTCTTTTGTCAATGATTTCTTCCACAACTTTACCAAGGCATACAACTCCATCATTTCACTCAGTCCTTCAATGTGCTACTGACCTACCAACACTGATTTTCAGGGCTCGTCAAGTGATTGAGGAAAAGAAACAGAAGAAAGCGGAGCAGGAAAAGGAGGAGGCAAAGCGTAAAGAGCGCGAGCGATGTGAGCTGGGGCAGAACCTGCATCACTTTCAGAAGATGAAGGCAGACATGGAGGCTGAAGAGATCAAACAGGCACAACAAAAGGAGAAGTGTGAGGAGAAGGAGGCTCACGAGAGCGTCCAACGACAGATCACCCAGGACAAGTCAGTCATTTTCATTGTTTAATTTTCAGGGTGCCAACAGCACAGGGGAAACAGGGAAAACAGGGAAAATAAAAAAGGGAAATTCCTGACATGGAAAACAGAGGGAATTTGCAAAGTTTACCAGAACACAGGGAATATCATTTGGCCAGGTCCTGAAATTCATGATTCTCAAGATATTAGCAATTTCAGAGTATTCAGTGAGAATAAATTTATCGTTCTTTTTCATCAGTTAAGCTAAATATGCCTTCAAGTTTAGTGACAAAAGTGAGCAATCTGTCTTCATTTGCCAAGACTGATTTTGTGAAATATGCCTTCAAGTTTAGTGACAACAGTGAGCAATCTGTCTTCATTTGCCAAGACTGATTTTGTGACATTCTTACTAATTGTTGAACATCATGGGTGGGGGGGGGAAATCAGTATAGATATTTAGTGTGTGGCTAGAAACATAGATATTTTGCGAAACTTTGACCTGAACATGTATTTTGTTCCAGTCAGGATGGTTTTTCTCAAAGCAGTCCAACTGGCAAGTCTCTCAATACTTTACACTTTTTCTTAAATTTTTTTTAGTGCACATCTTGCCAAGTCCTTCATAAAATACTTAACACTTCATGCTTCCTATAATCTTGTAAATTCCTTCCTTGTATTATTTTTGTAAAGGTCAGACTCAGACAGAAAACGCATAAATGCAGATAGGGGCAAGTCGATGTTAAGCAGGCAAAATGGTCATGGCGCTTTGACTATCATTCAGAGTATAGTCCTCTATGAAGATAAGTTACAGCAACATGGCTCTATACTGAGCCATAGTTGTGGTAGCTCTTTCTAAGTTCTAAGGTGGTATATTAAGATTTGATCGTTCAGATACAGTGAATGTAAACCATGGTATGAGTTTCGTGAAATTTGAGATTTTCGTATCTTTAGATTGTTTTTTGTTTTTCTTCCTCTGTAACAATTCTTTTATTAAAAACCATAAGTCTTTTTTTTAACCAAGCTCAAATCCTAAAGAAACCAAGTATGGACCAGTTAAAACTTAAAAGTGTCAATATCTGAAAACTGGTATAATGAAAAACTTAACCATAGAATCTACATTTCAGTATGTTAAATAAAAATGTATCAAACGTATCTTAAACTAAACAACCAACTGTTTTTGCATCTCCTCTTGTTTGTTGCTTTGTAGGGAGACAGCCCGACTCAAGTTCCGACTCCCAGATGGCAGCACAGTCCCTAACCAGTTCCCATCATCTGACACGCTCAGCACCGCCCGAGACTTCATCAAACAGGTAAGACAAATAGATAACTATGAGTAGCATGTACAGGTCAGGGTCAGAACAGTACAGGGAAAACACTGGGAATTTGCAAATTTTGCCAAAACACAGGGAAGATGCAGGGAATTTCATTTGGCTAGGTTCTGAAATTCCTAGTTTTCAAAATATAAAGGGATTTCACTTTTTGTTGTCAGTTATCCAATTTTTTTCTCCATGCAGCGGCTTTTAAATTTCCTGGATATGACACAGGCAAAAATTTGCACAGGACAGAAATCTCAGGGAAAACACAGGGAATTTGAAAATGGAATTGGCATTATGACCCTGACAGGTTTTTATTCTTACTCCCGGCATGTGATTCATGTCACAAAGCCAGTCAAATCACATAAAACCAGGATCACCACTGCACAGGGAAAATGGGAAAAAAGATGACCTGTCAACGAAAACACAGGGAATATGGTAATCTTTTCAAAAAGACAGGGAAACTACAGGGAATTTTGTTTGACCAAGATTTTCCTATTTGTAAAATTCATGAGATTTCACTTTTCTTCGAACAATATTTCTGAATTTTTCCAGACATGTCGCACATCTTTAATGACATTTTTAAAGAGATCAAGGGGCCATTGAAATTTATATTTTTCTAAAATGCAATCTAACACTTTAGATATAATGCTAACTTAGCAGGTGAAAAAAAAAAGTCATTGTCAGGGGGTCTGCCCAGACTTAAGGTCTGGCTACGTGATTCAAGATTACGGTGTTCTTTACCCTTTTCGCTGTTGCGGAAAATTTTTTATGGTGAGACCCTAATAGATTTTTTTGAAAAAGAAAAAAAAAGCTATTATGTGTTTAACTTTTGATCTAGAAAATATAATCAATTTAGTTTGGACTGAAAATATAATCAAGTCATGTTTTTCCAAATGGGTTATAATTTTTGACAAAATCTGTAACATGTTGTCATTTCTATATTAATCAAACTTCATCTAATATTAGGTAATATGCTGGAAAAAAATATTCCATTAACATTTGAAATAGAATATTTTTCAAATCATATGGAATGTTTAGAGGGTTTAACTGAATCCTACACAAAGAGTTGGTTAAAGACATTTTCATCCTTATTTTATCTACCCATATCTCCCTTACTATTAGCCTTAGAGCTTAAGCTATAATCCCCTTGCAGCATCCTTTCTGTGTGTTTGGTCATATGTATAATATGTACAATGATTGCCACTAAAAGTTGGGATGATATACACTGACCACTTTTTGATACTATTTATAAAGTAATTTAAATATTTATTGAATGATTCAACCTTGAGGAAATCCGTTTACCTTGGGGATTTTTGTTGATTTTTTAAAATCTACTTTAGTACTTTTTTTAATGAGAGTATGAATTGATAGATAGACCAGAGGCTTGTGTAAATTTTCACTTTTTTGAATGAATGCCCCCTACCAAGAAAAATCCTGTTCTATGGAATGTTATGAGTAAGACAAGTTTTGGTGGCATTTTTTCTTTTGATCTTGAAGATGATTTCAAAGTCATCAAAGAAAAAATGTATAAACTTACTTTAAAAATTAGTTTCAAGAAGGTCTTTGGAAAAAAATAGAAAATAAGATGAGCTTTGTATGACCTTGAGCATGCACTAATATTATACAAAAGAACAGCCATATAAGAAAGTTCAAAAGGTCATTCAAAGGTTGACTCTCCATTGGCCTTGTATTTTACATAGTAGTTAGGCAGCTAATGTCTCAAATAAAACATTCACAAACATGTTATGTACATGTTAAGCATTGTAGCTAGTAGTAAAGAGTATATTCTTAAGTAAAAGATTGGGGTAGATACCAAACTTAAATTTGACCTTGAAGGTCACTTTCAAGGTCACAAAGGTCAAGAATATTTCATTTCAAATTTTTATTCTAATTTCAATTGCCTTTCAGGAAAACTAATATATATGACATTGTGATTGACCAGTCTTCATCTACATGCACTTCAACTTTCAATATAAACATAAATGAACAGGAAATCTGAATTGTATTTCCTGAGGCCTCAGTTCAGCTCAGAATGTATAAGCTAATGTCTCCAGTCATCAGCCATTCTCACAATGAAATATTTCATATTAATGCAAATCACAAATTCAGAGTATTGAATGCAGAAAGAACCCATGGTGGATATCCTTCAAAGTTCTGACCTTTACGTTCAATTCAAGGTCATAAAATTCAAATTCATTTTTCTCTCTTAATTTTGAATTTATTATGTCAGGTTTCAGAAACAACATTGTTTATTGGGTTTCATTGAACTGTTTGCTGTCTGTGGCCCGTCGCATAACCAAACTCTCGCAAGAGGGAGCGATTAAGGATGGATTAGTTTTTTTCTCGCTGTTTTTTTCTCTCCTTGTTTTTGGAATGTGCCAATTGTCCCTGTTGCGATGGTTTTGCACACACTTTGAAGTTAATTTAATTGTTTGATAAATACATTTCCACCGCTTACCTCCTATATATTTTATAAGATGAGGGACACTGCTATTATTTGCTGAAAACAAAATATTAAAATTAACACCCCAAAATGTCCCCACGGGACATGAAAGAAAAGGGGTGGTCAAACCATCCCTGTAAGGATGAAAGGTGGATTCGCTCCCTGTTGAATAGGGAGAGGTCTTTTGAAATGTGCCAATGTTCGCTACAGCGAGACCCGTTATGCGACGGGGCACTGGAGACATTTTAAATTGCTATTTAAACATGCATGTTTGCATAGTAATGCCTGATGTAAAGTACCGTTTTTCTCAGTTTAACTTAAAATTGGAAATACTTTGTTAACAAGTGATGAGCAGTTGACTGAAAAACTATTATAGTTCTATGGCACTTGCATGATAAACCCAAAAGTCACTGCATACTTTAAAACAAATTTCAAGGTTATTGATAGGTGTGCTACATTGTTATAAAGCAAAATAAAAAGATTACAATTTTCCTTTTGTTAAAACCATGGTGGTTTTGCCTTCACTACAAATGATAAGGATTAGTAAAAAACAATATTTTCAAAATGTGGGTGACCTGCTATTAAATGTAGGATTAATGGCTTCAAATTATCACCAAGGTGGATAACCTCATTGAGGATCATGTCACTAATGATGGAGAAGTCAACAGACATAACAGATTTAACCATAGAGACTTTATTGTCTGCCTTGATCTTGTATGGCATTATGTCAGCAATTACAAGGATAACATTACCCTAATGATATCATCTAAGATAACATCATGAATGGATGATGTTGATGAGAATCACATAACCAACATTAAAGATTTTCCCTATTATGTCACAAAGAATTAAGTGACCAAGGTATTATTGGCCTAAAAACACTGAACATAGCCTCATTGAATATGATGTCGTGATACATAACCTCATTGAATATGATGTCACGAGCAATGACATCACCAAAACTAATGTAACTAGCTGTAACTCCACTGTGGCCCGTTGCACAATGGGTTTCGTAACAACGAAAATATTGTAAACAACGAAAGAGTTCATTGTTGCTTAATAAATTATTTGCAGTTATTTTCGTAACAAAGATAGAAGTGGACCGGGACATGATTGACTTTTAATAAAGACAGAATTGCAAGTTTTTTCGTAACAAAGATATCTTTATGACAACAAAGATAACAATATCTTTATAAAGATAACTTTGTAGTCTGGGGGTAGCAGTCATGTTTCGTTGGTGCCATCATTGCGAATGACAACTGACAGCTTGTTGTCTTCGCTTGATGTAAATAAAGACTTCCCACCTATTTTTTAATGGTTTTGTATTTGAAATGGTCGTTAATTTGAAGTTTGTTTGTTTTTCATAACAAAGATATCTTTGTAAAGATATCTTTGCAAAGATATCTTTGTTCATTGTGCAACGACTTTTGTTCGCTGTTATGTAGAGTGGTTTTCGTAACAAAGAAACATTTCGCTGTTAAGCATTTGTTCGTTGTACTTTCATTGTTTTATCTTAACAATGAAATTCTATTGTGCAACGGGCCGCTGAGAGCAGCATTACCAAGGATGATGTCAACCGACATAACATAACTAGGAATTACATCACCAAGGATGACATAATCGGGAGTTCATCACTGAGTATGATGTCACTGAGGTTGACTTGAAATAGTAAAGAAATCAGAATTATGCCATTCTGGATGACTATGCAGAGAGGTCCAAATGTGTCCATGTCTGATGATATCACCTATAATGACATCGATGGCAAGGCAATACTGAGCATAACAAAACTGAGGATGACATCAATGATGATCACATCGTAGGCATGATGTCACCAAGGATGATGTATACAATGCCATAGAGGATGTCATGGATGAAGACCATTAAGGAATGTTATACGTTGATGGTTTTTATTGATACAGTGTGTTCATAGCTTTTGTGTGTGAACTTTATCATTCTTTATTTCTAGTATTCATAATGATGTAAAATATGTCTCAAACTTTGAGAATATATCCAGGAACATTAAAGATTATAGATGCAACTTGAATATGGTGGAATATTTCTATATCACTCTCAATCACTTTATTATTCTTAGATGCAATGAACTCTTATGACAAGATATCATTGTTATTCTATTTCTATTGATTAAATTAAACATTTTATATTATGTAAATGACCTTGACCTACTTCAAGGCAACACATTTTAAAAATTTATGTAATTCAATTATTTGCTGAATTTTATGAAGACTGAAGTATTTTCTGTAATTCATGGATTATTTCTTTTTTCAATCAATGATTGTTTAAAAGTACAATAATCACATTGCACCAAGTACTTTTGTTATAATTCATAGTTAACATTCATATCTATTATCCCCATTCAAAATTTGCCTTATTGCATGTAAACAATTTGAATAAAAAAGAAGTTCACATAATAAATATCCTTTTTCTACCTATTTTCACCCATTAGACATTAATCAATTGACCATGACCTTCACATTTAAGGGGTAAATATGATTTAAAAAAATGTATAGCCATAAAATGTTGCTTTGTACAAGTTTTCTTGATGATTGAAGCTTTATTGAAGACATACCACCTAGATATAGCAAAACAATCAATTTCCTACTTTATGACCTTGTGAGGTCAAAAAATGACCTTAATATCTAAAAGAAAAAATGCCACTAAAACTTTTTTAAATCAGCAAGACCTAATGACCAATTTTATGTATGATTGGAAGCCTTTTGAATCCAAAAGTGCATTTGCTCAAATTCTGACACAAGCCTCTTGACTAAGACTCATAATGGCTAGCAACTTTATATTTTACCATTCTAGGTCATTAGTAGGTTTCCCTTTCCCCATTCCATGTTGTGTTCAATTAATTTACATTTATGTTATGTGTGTTAGAAGACAATTAAAACAATTTGAGAATTGAAAAATTTAAAAGATAAATAAAATGAAAACTACAATATTTTGTGAAAGTTCGGATCTTGCAACACAAAATGATTTGATCATGAGTCTTATAAATATCACTGTTCTTCAAATTTCATGCATATTGTCTGGTTGAGACCCTGGGAGGTATCTTTGTTCTCTAAATGAATTTGCCTCTATTTTCATCCTAAGGAACACAAGGAAACTAACTCCGATGGGCAATGGCAGGAGGTTGTGTCAGTAGATGAATTTGATGTCATTTACAAGCAGCCTTACAAACCTAACCCAAACGTGCCTTCTACCACTGATGTATCTGATGATCAGGATGCAAAGCATTCATGGGATGCAAAAGAGAAGCTCAGGAAGTAAGGACTTTGAACAGTTACTTTGAGAAATGCTGTGTGATGCTAAAGAGGCCAACATCTGCTGCCATGATTCTCGTTGTGTGATGCTGGAAATGCCTGGGATTCCCCTTCAAACCTCAGACTTGCTGCTTCACATATACGGGCATATGCATCTCCCCTTCCCCTCCCCCATTTATGTTGTCCTTTTTAGTAAAAGCTGAATATTGGTCTACACTCTTAAATTAGACAGCACACAACACAGGATTTTTTAAAAATCGATCAACAACATTAGCCTATTATGATGTTAAAAGGAGGGTTAAAAACCATAGTGACTCAGGCTGGTATACAGGTTCTGCCATGGGGGTTGCGGGTGAGGTTCCCTAATTGGAACTTTTGCTTACATTTTCAATAATATGACTCTAAAAAGGGGGGTGGCAAGCAGTAGAAAGTAGAACCTTTCAATATTTTATCACTAATTTTGAATAATTTCCCCACCACCCCTCTTGTATACAAGACCATTTCTCAAATTTGACAAGTGACATTTGTAATGTTCAATAAGTAGCAGGGACATTTGAGTCCTCTGTCAAGATCAGTGACAACAGTCACTAAAGTGGCAGATTTAGATTTGGCCATTCAGATACAGTCAATGTTCACCAAAGTATAAGTTTAATGAAATTTGAGATATGATGAATATTTATCTTTAGACAGTTTTTTGTTTTTCTTCCTTTGTTGTGACTCTTTTATTAAACACCATAAGTCTTTTTTTTATTTTGATTTACTTGTTTAAATTAAACAGGATCAACATGAAGTGGTTCAGAGGAAGTATCCCTAGAGTGATTCAAACTGCTATGGTCAACAGTTCGCTGCTTATCGTGTATATATCAGGTAAGTTCGGCCCTCAAACACATCGTCAGCAGAGTTTTCTGGATCACATTTCTAGATCAAGGTTCCCTGTGCCATAGCCTGCGCCACTTCCTCTCCTTCTGCTCCCAGCAGGAGGACTGATCGCCATCTAAAACTCGACCCTGGGTCTGCAGTCCCTGGGTCTTTTACCAACAGCCAATCAGAATACAGCAGCATTGGCCCTCAGTGCATACCTCAATACATGCACTACAACAAAGTTGTTTCAGAACAAAAAGTTAGTGTTCTTATTGCAAAGGGTTATTACAAGTGCTCATTCTAAAATGTGATGTCTAAACAGTATAATGAAGACAATATGTGAAAAATGTCTACAATTTGAAATACATTGAGAAAGTTAGTGTAAGGGGTAGGAGACCCTGGGCCTAGAAAGATAGAGGTAGGCTTCCCTACATGGATCTGCTGGTAAGGGAGGTAGCAGACCCTGTGTATGGGGGCAAGAGGGAGGAGACCCTAGGTCTGGGGGTAGGAGGGAGCAGACCCCGGTTTGAGGGGGGGGGGGGGGGCAGGAAGGAATAGAACCAGGGTCTAGAGGGAGGTGGTAGGAGTCCCTGGGTCTGGAGATTTATGTATGGAGAAACCGACTTTGAGGTGTGAATATATATTTATATAGGCTTATGTAATATATACCTGCTATACCACTAGACCCAGGTCTGCTACCTCCTACCCCAGACCCAGGGTAAGCTACCTCCTACCCCCAGTCCCAGGTCTGCTACCTCCTACCCCCAGACCCAGGTCTGCTACCTCCTACCCCCAGATCCAGGGTCTGCTACCTGCTACCCCCAGACCCAGGTCTGCTACCTCCTAGCCCCAGACCCAGGTCTGCTACCTCCTACCCCTGACCTAAGGTCAGGTACCTCCCACACCGGACCCAGGGACTGCTACCTCCTAGCCCCAGACCCAGGGTCAGCTACCTCCTACCCCCACACCCAGGGTCTGCTACCTCTTACCCCGGACCCAGGGACTGCTACCTCCTATCCCAAGACCAAGGGACTGCTCCCTCCTATCCCCAGACCCAGGGTCTGCTACCTCCTACCCCCAGACCCAGGGACTGCTACCTCCTACCTCCTGACCCAGGGTGTGCTACCTCCTACACCCATACCCAGAGACTGCTACCTCCTACCCCAAGACCCAAGGTCTGCTACCTGCTACCCCAAGACCCGGGGACTACTACTTCTTATCCCCAGACCCAGGGTCTACTTCCTCCTACCCCAAGACATAGGGTCAGATTCCTCCAACCCCAAGACCCAGGTCTGCTACCTCCTACCCCCGGACCCAGGGACTGTTACCTCCTATCCCCAGACCCAGGGTCTGCTACCTGCTACCCCCAGACCCAGGGACTGCTACCTCCTACCCCCTACCCCCAGACCCAGGGTCAACTACCTCTTACCCCCAGACCCAAGTCTGCTACCTCCTAGCCCCAAACCAAGGGTTTGCTCCCTCCTACCCCCAGACCAAGGGTCTGCTCCCTCCTACCCCAAAACCCAGGTTCAGCTACCTCCTACCCCTACACCTAGGGTCAGCTACCTCCTACCCCTACACCTAGGGTCAGCTACCTCCTACCCCCAGACCCAGGGACTGGTCCCTCCTACCCCAGTCCCAGGTCTGCTAACTCCTACCCCAGACCTAGGGTCAGTTACCTCCTACCCCCAGACCCAGGGTCTGCCCCCTCCTATCACCAGACCCAGGGTCTGCTCACTCCTACCCCCAGACCCAGGGTCTGCTACCTCCTACCCCAGACCCAAGGACCGCTACCTCTTATCCCCAGACCCAGGGTCTTCTACCTCCTACCCCAGACCCAGGGTCTGCTACCTCCTACCCTGAGACCCAGGGACTGCTCCCTCCTACCCCCAGACCCAGCGTCTGCTACCTCCTACCCCCAGACCCAGGGTCTGCTACCTCCGAACCCAGACCTTGGGCCTTCTTCCTCTTACCTACAGATGAAGGTTATTCTTCCTCTTAGCTACACCCTATATATCGTCTGCGACTTTCTTATCCCAAGACCTAGGGTCTCCTACTTCCTACCTGAAGACCCAGGGTCCGCTACTTCCCTTCTCCTATCTTGGTGCAGGAAGACATCACCAGTTGCCTCCATTATGATTGGTTAAGCTCAATCCAAGTAGACTGACTGTAGACCCAAAGTCAAGTTTCAGATGGTGATCAGGCCTCCTGCTCGCTTGAATGGGAATATCCAGAGGCGAATCCTACCAGTGCCAGTGATTTAAAAAAACGCGACGACTATGTGTATCCTAGTGTAGACCAGTAATAGCTCTGTTAGCCTTCCTTGAATATTGCATGGGAAGCTATTACATTAGCAGTGGCATCGAAAATTTGGCTAGACCAGTAACTTAAATCTGGTTGTCCTCATACACTTTTAAGTTGTCTACATTGGGGGAGACGTCAAAGTTCCCCACAGCCAACCAAAGCCAGTTGTCAGTGACTTTACAGCATGTAGCCACCACTCTGGCTACTGAAGGCTACTGCAGCCTGATAGGAAGGGGGTTAACACACTACCGTAATGACCCTAAATGACCTCGTTATCCCATTAATTAACTAATTAATTAGCCCTAATGAGGTGATTAGGGTACATAATGTATACAAACATGAAAGAAAATTCCAGTATATCTTTAACCTAAATAATATACTGATATAAGGCCACAGCTGGCCCCCTAATGAGATGGGAATGGGGTTTTGGATGGCTGCAGCTACCCAGTGGCACATACAACTTTCCACTACTATCCAGCTGCAGCCTGCTGCAGCATTTCAGTTTCACAGCCCCTTAATTTTGATGTCACCCCCTATAGATGAATTCCCAAAAGTTTAGCTAAGTACCCAAATAGGCAGAGAACAATATTTTTGGAGTTAAAGATTGGCACTGATGTGCACAAAGGATATATATGCATCTTTGTAATTGCTGTCCTTGCGGCCGTTAAAATATAACAATGGCAATACATGCCCTGTTCTTATTCACTGAATTGTGAAACTGCAGATCATGTAGATCTTATATTGGATATTACCGTCTAGTAGCAAATATATTTGTGCTGATGTGCACAAAGATGATGTGAATGATGACTTTGTATTGTTCTGCTGTTAAGACATATATATATGACACATGAGATCGATATATATGACTCTTTGGTGTCAATAAAACTACCACTACTACTGCCGCCACGAGTGTCAGTCTGTGCAACCTTGAACAGAAGTGGACGAAACAAGGGGCCTGGGATTCGGAAGCCCTTACAAAGAAGGTTGCGCCCACCAAATTCCCTGTCCTAGGGGGTCACTGGGGCCCCTAGGACAGGGAATCACCTAAATTCCAAATTGAAATGTCAATCAATTTTTTATAACAATCATAAACACGGTTGTCAATTTGATATTTTCTATAGTTGGTAAAGGCAGAATAGAGACATTCACCTTTTATGCTTTAAAAATGTAGAATGAGGGACGCAACTGGTCCAACCAACTGGCCCAAGATGTTGGGGAGGGCCCTTAGAGTTTGATATCTAAGCCGGGTACATAAGCTCCCCACACTTGACACAAAAGTAAAACACATATCAAAATGGTGACCAGGTGACTTCACGCCTCGAGGTGCATGAATTCCCTGTGTCAGTAAGGTCCCTGCGCAACTATTTATTTGAGAGGATGTATAGGCAATATGACATTTGTTTTATCTATAAACTAGGAATAGGGACAACTTAGGGTTATGTTATGTTTCCAGAGATGGTTTAGAAGTGAAGGATGATTTTTATAGTCCTTATTTGTTCTGTAAATTATGTTTAATCTAATATATCAGCATCTATTGGAACACCACCCTGACAGCATGTGGTGTCAGGGGCACTGTGGTATGTGGGCCAAATCAACGGGCCCAGTCTCCTAGCAATCTTCAAAACTACCCCAACAAACCAAACCAAACATGAGGCTGTCTGGCAGAGTTCAATTCATCAGATCACCAGATTAATCATTGTCTAACTTTCAGGTGACGATAAGAGGTCGCAGCAGATGGAGGAGGTGTGGGCCGACACGGCTGTCTGTGAGCTGTACAAGAGGGAGCGGTGCGTCACACTGATGCTCAAGGCTGATAGGTGAGTCACAATTCAAGAGAGAGGTGGTTTCCTGCTGATAATCAGTGTATCCCAAAAACCACCGGACATCCAGATATGTCTGACAATTTTCCATCAATGTCTGACGTTTTACCTTTAATGTCGGACATCATGTCTAACAATATTGTTAAACATTGTCCCTATAAAATTTTAGGTGAATTCTTCTATAAATCTATTTGATTATGACATATCTGGCATACAATGGAATGTCCGATGTCATCACTGCAAAAATCAGACAATTTGTCCGCCATTTCAGAAAGTTTTTGGCATACACTAGATAATTTAGCAAAAAGACCAGTTTAGAGGCAGCGGTTCCCACGTAGCTCGTCAAAGGTCATATGAAGTCTGATATCATTTTCCCTATATAAAGGTCTTAAAGCAGCTGTCTTGTCCGTCTGTTGTTAGGCTAATGTAAGCTGATGTAAAGCTAACAACGCAATGGCCAGCAACGTGTTGTACGGTATTGGAACATAATCGAGGGACGTCGTTGGTCACGTTGCAAATTTGACGTGGCCAAAAGGGAGCTACAACATATCAATTTCTATTCCGTCGAAAGCGACTTATATGCTCTTATTCAGGTCTGCCTGAAATTATGATTTTGAATTGGTATTCTGACAATAAACATCATCTGTAGATTTATTTGAACTCAGTAATTAAATGTTCTATAAAAACTGAAAGATATCACGCTTTTGAAAATATTTCTTTAAAAGGTCATATTTACTTTTCAAAAAGGTCTTATAATGTCTCATTTGTGTTTCTTAAATGCACGGCCCTCTGTTTAGAGAGGGTCAGTTTTCAGCAATGGCAGATTAGGTAAGTGGCTGTGAAGGGTTTTGGAAAGCTAACAAACCATGATTGCAGATTTTTTTTTATTCCAATTTTCTCTACCCATCTATACTCGATCAATTCTTTAGTGGGAAACTTTGGTTGTCTAAATCTTACAAATTGCCTTAAGAGGGGTGGACATAACAAGGGACCTGGGGGCCCTCGGCCCTAAAAAAAACAGGTCAGGACCCTAGATTTTCTGGGCTAGGGTCCCAACTGGCCCCTAGAAAATTATGAATAACAAAAAGACCAGTATATGTGAGAGCCCCTAAGTTTCGGTGAGGGCCCCTAGATTTGGAAAGCTAGGAACCCGACTGGCCCCTGGATTTTTAAACTTATGTCACCCACTTCTGGAAAAGATATTGCTGGGTTATTGAATAATTTATTGGTTTACTCTCTTATCTTTTTGAATGTCAACTATTAAACCTGATTTTGATGTTTAATCTATTTCCTTTCAGTGATGCCTGCAAGCAGTTCGAAGCCCTCTGTATCCTTATTGTCGCACGGCACCTATCATGGGACTGATAATTAACAGTGTTTTTGTTATGACATTAATTTTTCTACACATAAGCTGGATGCTGAAGTGGCTAGCATGACAGTCTTGCATGCGAGTTGCGTGGATTCGATCCTGGGCTGGGCAGGGCAGGGCTATAGTACATCTTTCTGCTCTTCTCCAACGACAGGATTTTCAAGGTTCCTGTGTGTAAGGCCCTTACACTTACAGTCATCCTGGTGTTAAACTTGCATGATTTAGATATGATACCTGTTGTTTTAAGTTTTAAGTTTTTTAAGTAAATCTTGTATTTAGGTTTGCCAAAATTCCAACAAAAGTTGCCCTACTTGACTAGTGCAGACCGCATAGTGTGCGTCCCATCTACCTACTTCATCGGTAAGTATGGCGTGCCTCTGAAGATTGTCAGTGGACACATCACAACGACAGAGTATTATAAGAAAATCCAGAAAACTACGCAGGTAAGAAATTTAAGAAAGGTTTAATGATGCTATGAACCTTTACATTTTTGGTATCTTAAATAAAAAGGCAAATGTATTATGCTTTCTAATGCCTTTTATATTTGGCCAAATAGAAAAAGTCATGTTCATGGAACCCGCCTTGTCCTAAATCTTTGCCCTACCTTTTTTCAAAAGTACTCGTAAGAAATTGAATTAAGGTCAATAAATATGATTCAGTATTTCAAAATATGGCGTCGTGCCATATAAATTAGTTATATGGATATATATGTAGAGGGTCTCATTGGCCAGACTACCGGTTGGGTGCTGCCCCCTGTGTGTAGGTTCCCACTCTAGGGGCCTGTCTACAGTGACTAGCCTCAGGTTACCAGACAGCCAACACCTGCAGAGATTTTTTTTTCTCTTTCATTATTCAGTTATAAATAGGGGCTTCAATTGCCCAAGTTTCCCTCAGGCAATTTATGTTATGTGTTCCTTCATTTCCAACTTTCATGTATAGGAAAATAATCTTAAATTGTAGAAATTGCTAGAGGGTATTTGTAGGGTAAATCCCCACCCTTCAAAACATTAAGAAGAGAAATAAGGATAACTATTTACTTCAATTCTCCCTACCACATATAGCACATTTATAGTATTTAAAGGACCTGCAGGCTAATTTGGACAGATTTTGTCAACAAATCCCCTGGAAAACCTATAGAAAATAAGCATACAATTGTTATACATCCATCTACAGTGAAAAATCTTCAAATGACTCAGGGAAAACTAATGGATATGGATACTAATTTAAAAATAATGATGGTTTGTTTCTAACAATGGTAATCTACAAATAATGATAAATCCATGAAAATTTATATAATAAATCTATGAGTTTTGTTTCCATATTACCCAGCATGCACCCTGTTTTAGGCTAACCTGCAGGTAAAACTCATGAAAATGGCTATCCATGGTTGGGTGAATTCTGTTGACATATGTAATTTCCAAGGTTGTGCTGACAATTATTCCTTTCTTTCTGGCAGATACATAAGAACTCCACCAGTGCAGCAACAAAGAACCCAAGTCTTTATGATAGGATAGAAAAGTGGGCATTTTTTCCATATATTAAATCTTGAAATTAGGACAGCTTCTTAAAAAAAGCTTGTTTATGGTTGACCGCCCAATCATTCCTTTGTTCTAATATACAATTGCCACTCCTAACTTTTTTGTTGAAATTCTTAATAAGAAAAAGTTTAGCAGAAAAAAACACATTCTTCTCAGCTGGGCATTATTTTACCCAACATTTTGATAAGAAACAAAGAGTATCCTAATATTGTTTTTATGAGAGAAAGTTACATATAAAGTGTATCTTTGATATCATAAGATTTTAAAGTACGCTTTGTAGTTTTAATTTTATTAGATTTTCTAACTCTTAAAAGTCATAATAATAATCAACATCGTTCTTTTATCCATGATTTCTTCCACAACTTTACCAAGGCATACAACTCCATCATTTCACTCAATCCTTTGATGTGCTACTGACCTACCAACACTGATTTTCAGGGCTTGTCAAGTGATTGAGGAAAAGAAACGGAAGAAAGCGGAGAAGGAGAAGGAGGAGGCAAAGCATAAAGAGCGCGAGCGGGTCCAACGACAGATCCCCCAGAACAAGTCAGTCATTTTCATTGTTTAATTTTCAGGGTGCAAGCAGCACAGGGGAAACAGGGAAAACAGGGAAAATGGAAAACGAAAATTCCCGATATGGAAAACAGAGGGAATTTGCAAAGTTTGCCAAAACACAGGGAATATCATTTGACCAGGTTCTGAAATTTGTGATTCTCAAGATATTAGCGATTTCAGAGTATTCAGTAAGAATAAATTTATCGTTCTTTTTCATCAGTTCAGCTAAATATGCCTTCAAGTTTAATGACAACACTGAGCAATCTTTCTTCATTAGCCAAGACTGATTTTGTGACATTCTTACTAATTGTTGAACATCATGGGGTGGGGTGGGGAATCAGTATAAATATTTAGTGTGTGGCTAGAAACATAGATATTTTGCAAAACTTTGACCTGAACATGTATTTTGTTCGAGTCAGGATGGTTTTTATCAAAGCAGTCCAAATGGCAAGTCTCGCAATACTTTACACTTTTTCTTAAATATTTTTTTTAGTGCACATCTTGCCAAGTCCTTCATAAAATACTTAACACTTCTAGTGAACTCCTTCCTTGTATTATTTTTGTAAAGGTCAGAGTCAGACAGAAAATGCATAGATGCAAAAAAAAATTCTTTTATTAAACACCATAAGTCTTTTTTTAACCAAGCTTAAATCCTAAAGAAACCAAATAAGGACCGGTTAAAACTTAAAGGTGTCAATATCTGAAAACTGCTTTAATGAAAAACTTAACCATAGGATCTACATTTCAATATGTTAAATAAAAATGTATCAAACGTATCTTAAACTAAACAACCAAACTTCCTTTTTTTGCATCTCCTCTTGTTTGTTCCTTTGTAGGGAGACAGCCCGACTCAAGTTCCGACTCCCAGATGGCAGCACAGTCACTAACCAGTTCCCATCATCTGACACGCTCAGCACCGCCCGAGACTTCATCAAACAGGTAAGACAAAATAGATAACTATGAGTAGCATGTTCAGGTCCGTGTCAGAACAGCACAGGGAAAACAGGGAAAGTCGCAAAAATAATTCCCTGACAAGGAAAACACTGGGAATTTGCTAACTTTGCCAAAACACAGGGAAGATACAGGGAATTTAATTTGGCCAGGTTCTGAAATTCCTGATTTTCAAGATATTAGGGATTCGACTTTTTGTTCTTGGGTTGTCCAAATTTATTCGGCATGCAGAGGCTTTAAAATTTGAACAACTTGCTGGACATGACAAAGGGAAAAATTGCCATGGGACAGGGAAATCTCAGGGAAAATACAGGGAATTTGAGAAAGGAATTTGAGTTAGGACTCTGACAAGTTTCTTTTTCTTACTCTCAGCATGTGATTCATGTCACAAAGCCAATTCTCCCTACCACGGATAGCTGATTTGCAGTATTCTAAGGACCTGCAGGCTAATTTGGGCTCAATTTGTCCACATAACTACTAGAAAATCGATAGAAAATAATCAAAACATTGCTATTTATCAGTCTATTATGATTGAATTTTCAAACAACTCAGGGAACATAAATACATAAGGGTACTTATTCTAAAAATAATGATGGTTAATTCTATTCAATATTAATCTCAGAATTAAGGTAGAATTCATGAATATTTCTATGCTAAAACCTTGAATTGTGTCAACACATTACCCAGGATGCATCCTGTTCTAGGCTTACCTGCAGGTAGAATTCATGAAACTGGCTATCCGTGGCTTGGAGAATTGAATCACATAAAACCAGGGTCCCCATTGCACAGGGCAAGTGGGAAAAAATGATTCCCTGTCAGGGAAAACACAGGGAATTTTGTTTGACCAAGTTGTTCCTCTTTGTAAGATTCAGGAGATTTCACTTTTCTTAGAACAATATTTTTGAATTTTTCCAGATATGTCATACATCTTTAACAATGTTTTTAAACCTGAACACATTGGGATAAGTATAATTCATCATGACAATGACAGGGAAAATTCACCATGGGACAGGACAAAACTCAGGGAGTTTGATGGTCAATTTTGAAACCCTGTAAACTGTTTACAGGCCGGACCATTAGTTTTGGGTTGTATTTTCTATAAAGAAACAAGTAAGAGTGAGTATGGGCAATTCATGGTTTATTATACGAACCTGGAACCCTCAAGCAGCCCCTAACAAAACTAAATTGAGGTAAAGTAAAAAGCAGACACAGGTCTGGTCTCTGTGAGTGGTGAAAGTGTTCTGTTCACCAGCTCTGAGTGTGCAGAGTATCCGCTGTGGACCTAGGTGGCAACTCTGTCTGGTGTCCAGTCCACTGGCCTGCCTTCTATAGGTACAGGGAAGTTGTCATGTTGTTGGTATTTATACTCAAATGACCTGGGTGTTATTGTGTCCATACATTTGTTTCATAGAAATCTAGTCAATTAGCCTCATCTGAATTTGCTGCATCATAAACTACCATTCCTACCTTTTTGCTTACTTCAAAATATCAAAAATCTTAGTTTTAGAACTTGTATGTTACTTTCAGTATCAAGGTTATACATATCTTATGTGTTTCAAATATTGGAAATAATAGTGAAATATCACATCTACCTTCTTTAAAAGTTTGTCACTGTGAGACTATAATAAGAAGTACCACGGGGCATGTGAGGGTGGCTGTACAACCCATAGGAGATCGTCACATACTGAAGGCACATACCCAAGGCTTGTATGATCCCCATGGGTCTTATGGCCACCAAAGAATGACCCCAAAGGTGCTTCTTTATTTCATCATCCAAACGAAATGACAAATATGTTAAAGTTCCTGGAAATAAGGAGTTCACAGTGAGGGGTATGTGCGGCCTGGTGATCGACCTGTACCCAATACACACCACCCATCAGCCATGCGGGTGATAAAAATAAATATAAGCTGCATCCAGACTTTGGGTATACCAGCTCGAATCAAGTCCTAATTATAGTCTGTGATGTAAATCAGGATTTTTATCCTACTATTTCTAAAATGATGTCCTTTCACATGTTAAAGTCTACACATTGAACTTACTTCAGGAAATAGGCTGTTACAAGCCAGAATCAGCAAAATGGGCTGTAACAAGCCCGTCCATTTAGTTGCTGATTTGTTAAACAGCTTTTTAAAGGACCTGTGGGAACCAGCAAATTAGGTCATGACAACATTATTTAGTTTTCCTCTTATCCACTATATGTTTTTATAGTGTAAGGGTTAGCAACCCCTTCCAAACACCTATGTTGTGAGTTTGAATAGTGGAGGTACTTGTGTAATAAACAAACTAGACTAACATCAGACCTTTGTGTATTTCAGCGCATGTCCTTTGGTTCGTTCAGCCTGTCTACCACATACCAAAAGCGCGTCTTCATGGAGGCCGACATGTCACAAACACTGCTCGATCTAAACCTCGCCCCATCAGCTGTCATCATCGTTCTACCTGTAAGTGACCGAAATAGTTGTATTCTGCTAGCAGATTTTATTTGCAATATCAGAAAAAGTGTGTAAGAATATGGGCTGATTATATACATGTTTTTGTAAGGCAGTGGATCAGGTGGAAAAATAAAAGCCCTAAAAGAATTCTAAAGATCTGATCCTCACCGCACTCACAAGTATGTAAAGATCTGATAAAAAAAAAAAAAAAAATTAAAAAACAATATTTTTGTAATTGTATCCATTAAAAATAGCATAATGAATCCTTCAATATAAATTTCTTTTTGTATTTCATATTTGGAGAGGCTCTTGAATCATCTACACAATGTCTATAGAATTGTATCATTGCAAATTTGAATTTCTGTTGATTTTAAAAATTGACTTTCATTATCTTTCAGGCATCAGGCCCTCTGCAGTCGAGCAGAGGTTCAGGTGGCGGAGGTTTGCTGATGATGCTCCTTGCACCATTCATGGCCCTGTGGGGGTTCACCTGCAGCTTCCTCTTTGGCCAGCTGCAGAACCCTGGAGGGTTGCATAATCCAACAACCCCTGCACCCTCTTCACAGGCCGCTGCCTCAGCCCCATCCCCTGACCAGTCTCAGTCTTCAGACAGACCACAGCCAGGAACCAGTAGTGGACAGCTGAAGTTGTAAGCAGATATATCATTTGTCGTTCTATTTCTGGATTTCCTGATTTTTTGACTATTCAGTATTATAAGTTACAATTAACATTTCTCTACACTAATTTTGTATTTCAAATTATCCAAGTCAGTTCCGAGCCATTAAAGGCAGTTTTCTAGTGCATATGCCATATTTCCTCCCTTTTTGTTTCTAAACTGAAAATCCTGAAATCTGGTTCCTACAGTTCCGGATTTTTCATTATTCCTGAATGGTACCAGAAGCTGTAACCCGAACTATTATATCTTGCAAAACTGGAATTTTTCCTTATTGCAATCGGGACTTATACTCTTCCAGGGTGCCCATACAGGTATTATAAGGTTTTAAGAGTTCGTTCTTTGGTTTTCCATTTATTAGGCTATTAGAAAGGTCGTATTTTAAGTCCAGAGGTCTTAGAAAGGTAATATTTTTGGTTAATATAAATGTATTACAAGATGTCATTTCTATGTTTAACTCATTTTGGTAGAATGTATAAAAGTTTTAAAATGTCAAAAAACATTCTTAGAAAATGTCTTGAAAATGTCTTATTTTTGTACCTGAAAAGGTACTTTAAAAGGCTCATTTTTATTTCTGAAAAAGAATGGGCACCTTGCTCCTCGAAATCTATATATATTTTTTCACACAAATTCAGCATACTCTCTGATTAAAGGTTTTTTGGCATGTTTAACATTATCATAATATCTTGTTTTGTGTAGTCAATCTATTCTACTTTGCACTTTGGTTAGATTTTATTCTACAGTACAGTACAAACATTTTGTGTTCTTGTATACCATTACATTTTGTTTACCAATACTATCTACATACTGTTGTAAGATATACAAGGTTTATACTTTTTGTGTTTATTTTTTCCTTTTTTGCTCATCAAATTTGCCGCAGAAAAAACACCATCAAATGTTGATACGTATATCTGTGCATATCTTATGGTGTTGTTTGATTGTTGACGGGTATCATTTCTCTCCAAGATCTTATGGGATCCAACGTAGGCAGGAGGGCAACATTCATCAACTCTCCTCTGAGGACGATGATGAAGACCGGACAACATGGAATGGGAACTCAACCCAACAAATGTAGATTTGTTATCCACAGCCAACTGCTTCATACTATTGCTATGTTTCCATGTGTCTAAATCCCCATACCCACTACACAAGGGGCCGAGGGCCAAGACCTGAGTGCAGAGTCGGTGTGGCTGTCGGCCGACTCTGAATGTACAAGGCACTCACATACAAGTGGCCTATAAATTGGTGTTAAAATCAGTGGAAAAGCACCCCATTCCACCAATTGGTAGGCCATCTCTATGTTAATCAGCTAGTGGGTATGGCCCTTTAGCTTGGCATCAGTTACACATCAACCAATGAGTCACACTTGTCTCAGCTATTCATGTTATATACTTCAGCTATATACAGCGTTCCATTCCCACTTTCAAAGAAAACTGGGAACCACTATCAACATGAGGTCAGTGTATTATCACCCATGTCAGATGGAAAGCACCCACGTTGCACGTTTCACAGCCATTAAGGATGTGCCCGTCACACTGAACAGTGTTATAAGAATAATTGGGTAAGGGGTAATATCAAAATTCAGTGGCTGCGAACTTAAGATGCTGCGACAGGCTGCAGCAGGATGTTACTTACAACCCCTATGTGCCATGACTGACTGCAACACTCTAAACTCCTATTGCAATCTCATTAGGGATACCAGACATGAGTTTTTCTATTAGTTGTATGATAAGATGTAACTTTCCTTTTATGTTTGTATACATTACATATCCTAAGTACCTCATTAGTGCTAATTAATTGATTATTAATGAGTTAATGAGGTCATTTAGGGTCATTAAGGTAGTGTGTCCACCTTCCTTATATCAGGCTGCAGCCCTGTGGCAACAGGCTGCGACCTTCACTAACCTAGAGTGGTGGCTACTTGCTGTAAAGTCCTGACCACTGGCTGCGACCTGCTGTGGTGAATTTTGACTACTTTTACTCAATTGTGGTGGTAAATTAGGTTTATTTATAATGTTAACAAATAATTATGGTGACCAAACATCCTCTCCCACCCGAGGTTTGCTAGGTTTCCCATAAGAGATTTCAGTATGAGATGAGCGTGTTTGAGGTTGTGGTAAATCCCTTCCCCCCCCAAGCTATTGTGCGGTGCATATTGGTTAGGAAAATTAAACAATCACTTTTTATGTAAATTGTAATCAAGAAATTGATGTATATAACTTAATATCAGAAGAAATTATCCAGAGACTATTCATTCATTCAATATATGTCTTCTGGTCTTGGGCTTGTTTATCTTATGCAAATTCTTTGAGGTGAAGCACTGGACTGTTATGGTGTCTGAAATATTGTGAATTTGCTTTCTTTGTTTGTTAAGTACAAAAATCAGGAAAGTAATCTTGGATCTTGTTCATACGTACATAACCTCCTGGCAGTCTACAGTTATTGCTCTTTTCATAGTATTTTCAAATATGCTTATAATACATGTATTTGTAACTTTTAATAGAAAAAGAAATATTGAGTGAACATAGGAATATTTTCATGTACATTCTTGTCAGCCATTTTGCCCCATTTGTTGACCAAGGAATATTTGTTCTTCAAAAAAAGAAATTATTAAGCATATGTGAAAAAGTTATTCTAGCTGTACGCATTAGTACTGTACGGAACCTCAGCCCCCAACACATGTTGCAAGTAAAAAGCAGTGTTTGCTTGCGGATTACTCCTAGACACCTTTTTCATTAAGAGTATGATGCCCCCTGGTGAAGTAAATTGAAACAATGGTTTAGGTCTTTTCTCATAGTTAACCTATATGCTTAACATCATATAGGTTAACTATAGGAAAAAACCATTATTTCAATTTACTTCACCAGCAGGCATTACTCTCTAATGAAAAAGGTGTATTAAAGGTTTGTAATGTCTCATTTGTGAAAACCTATTTGACAGGTTAAATATGCTATTACAAGTGAATTGCAACTATTTCAGATGTCTGTTACAAGTCACTCAGAAGTGATCTGCCAGCATGTACATCCACGGAGTTATAACAAAAAATATAGCAAAGTATTTGACAGGTTGTATATGCTATCGCAAGATAATCACGTGGATTTCAGATGACTGTCATAAGTTCTTTAAGAATGAATCACAAGCATGTTCACTCACAACATGCTGAGTTTGTCAGCTTGTGTTTGCTTTCTTTGTGATTATGAAATAGGTTACAGAGCATATTGGAAAACCCTGATGTTCAAACATGACGAAATGTCATAGGTTAAAGAAGAGTAAAAGTGAACATGAAAGGAGACATTGACTACTTATGTCTATGTTCAGAGTAACAAAGCAATGTAGAATTCCTTAAAGTTCTGTTAAATGAGACCTTCGAAACTAACTTTTCCAGACAATCTCTGGAACCTATACATTGGTTTTTCTTAAGGCTATATTCCACTGTGCGGTATTTGCTTGTGATACCATGACATGACACAAGCAAACTGACCCAAACTTGCTCACGGTAGGGTAGCTACAAGGTGGAATAAAGGAAATACTTGCGGTATTTGCTTGTGGAAGGCCCTACCGCAAATGATTTTGTATAGGTTTTCTATGGATTGTTCACTGAACCACAATTTCTTCTTACTTTCCCTATCTAGAAATCCATCTTAATCCCAGAAACATAATATGCCTAACAAGAAAACATAACATGGAGTTTATGTGCCATTACTGGAATGGGGATATATTTATGATTTGTTGTAAAATATTAACATGGATGTTGTGTTGCATATATATATAGTTATTGTTCCACATGCAAATTACTTGTTGAAAAGTGAGTGGAATTATCCAGTCCCCTGCGGATTTTATGGATATACAATATCCAAAAAGAAGAAAAACATTGCGAAATGTGTAAATAGTGTGACTAATTTGTATAATATGAAGTGGGTGCTTTGTGATTGGTTACAATTGCAGATAGTGTTTTTAGTCAAACCTGCGAAACATTTGATTTTAAATCTGGTGGGATGATACACTGTTTTTAAACTATGATGAAATAAAGAATTGCTAATATACATTGTTCATAACTTTTTTATTTTTGTCATGTGGTGTCTATTTGTCAATGATGACTGGTCTGAGAAAAAGAATTTCCTGTCAAGGAAAGCACAGGGAATTGGAAATCAGACCAAAACACAGGGAATTCTGTTTGTCCAGCTTCATAATATTTCCTATTTGTAAGATTAAGATTTGACTTTTTTAAGGGTGAATTTTCAATATTTTGAGGGAAAAAATACTCTTATAAACAGAAGGAAAGAAAAAGTATGTTTTTCAAAATTAGTACAGTAGGTCCTGAGAAATGAAATTACAGTTGTTCAGCAATGTAAGATTAAGGAGAATAAACTTTTTGAGAATGAATTTTCAATATTTGGAGGGAAAACTTACTCTACTAAACAGAAGGAAAGGAAAGAGTATGCTTTTCAAAATTGGTAGAGTAGGTCCTGAGAAATGAAATGACAGTTGTTCAGCAATGTTGGTGATGTACTTCAGCAATTGAGGCGCTCCACATCTTGTACAGTAAAACCCTGTTAATTCAAAGCCCTTGGGATCAGGAAAATAGTTCGAATTAGGGGGGTTTCGAATTATGAGGGTTAGAGTAGTATTGGAAATCTGTGCCACCTCTTAGTTTTTTAAATGATTTATAAAAACCATAGGTGAGAGATTTTGCTGGGAGTCACCCACTCCCAGTTAGGAGACACAGGCAGCGTCCACAGGTGCCCCCCCAACACCACCCCACCCACCTCACCCCGCCCGTACGCATCCCATCCAACCCATATCTGCCAGTCTAAAAGGCTGCTGACACCCCCCAAGAGATGTTATTCAACAATATTGGGCTTATATTGGTTAGAGGAGGCTCACAAACATTGGCATAACCATAAAAATTTAATTTTTTGATGGCAAAAATGATTCGAATTAGAGGGGTGTTCTTAAATGTTATTTCGAATTATTAGGGTATAATTACATTAAATTTAATAGATAGGGACTGGGACTTACTCTCTAGTTTGAATTAAGAGGGAATTTGAATTATCAGGGGTTCGAATTACTGAAGTTTTACTGTTTATTTTAGAGTCACATTTTGTATATTTACTACTTTCTTGGCATTAACACCTTTTAGTCATATCTCGAGTACCATTCTTTCATGTCATTAGAGTTTTGTGTAAAATTTTGAGGATATTTTGATAATTTACTTCGTACTCCTTCTGCTAGAAACGTGACTCTTCCACCTGCAGGAAAGAAAATGAATGACAGAAATAGCTTAAAAAAGAAATACATGCTTTTAAAGCCTCATTAACTTTGCTTACTCTCCAAATATTCATAAATCTTACAACATGAAGGAACCCAAACAATGGTTGCTGACAGGCCTGAACTGCCTCTTTTTAAATGTGTTTGTGTCAGCCGTGCTACTCTTGTATTCAACCACAATCTGAAATTGTCAACAATTCTATAGGGGCGTATAAACTACACACTTTATCCGTCAAAACAATGGTGACCAGGATTAACACCTATTTTTCTACTTTATCTTTATGTTGGGGTTGTAGCATCAGTATAGGCATTTTCCACATCTACAGGTATGGCAGACTTCCGCGTATCCGCATTTTGAAATATTTTAGATCATTTTTGAGAATTGTCCAAACCCAAGGAAAACTTTCTTTTTTTTATATAGGGGGGTAAAATGCCCTAAACCGTTGCATCTTTGCAAATGAGGTTGTTAATTACGATCCATTGAAGGCAAGGGGAAAATACCAAATGAAGACGTTCTGAAACCTTTCTCATGTGACATTCAATATTCTGGGAAGTTTTCGTAATGTAACATGCAAGCACAAATAAACGGTATTGCACAAAGGTAGAGATTAACATTTGCTTTGTGCATGCCTACTGAATTAGTGTAAGAGCCACCAGATGAATATACATGATGGGAATTCTTCCAAATTACTTAGTTTATGAAAATATTTAGTAATGGCCGGTGCCGCTGGTAAGTGTTGATATGCCTGACGACAATGATCATCGGGACACACTTCCCCGCAAGTACCGATGCCCTGGGTAAAAAACGATATCAGACTGTTTTATAAGCGAGAGTGTAGGAGAGTCGAGACAGAGAGAACAGTAGCGTTTGGATCATACGGATCAGGAGATTCGGAGGGGTTTAGATAGCCATACAATCAAAGGGACATCTGGTGACTTATACAACATTGTTGCACGACGGCTAGAGGCGAGAGTAGGCGGACTCTACGGAGGAAGCTTAATCCTCCTCAAACTGGAACTGTAATACCTTGGACTTATTGCCATCACGAGCAGCTGTACGCATCACTATATCCACCAATAAACTTACCGTACTGCCAAGCGTTGTTCATGTTATGGATTGAGCGCCCATATCGTGGACTCACTCACCACTTGACTAGCATTCCCTTAGAGATAATACCAATCGTAATAATTAAACCGGACAATGCACGGAAATGATAATCAACACTAAACCAAACAGTAGCGTTCAGTATATCCTCTTGTAACTCCAACTATTGACATCTCTGGCTTTGGGATACTAGCTAACTCAGCAGCTAAGCATATATCTATAGAGAGCGTTTTTTTAGGCCCATTTGTTTACCTTCATTGTAAATGTGCTCAAGGCCAATAAATGGTACAAAGACGTTCATGTTTAGAATATATATGAATAAGATTATGTACATATTTAATAACAGTAGATGTTCAAAGAAGGCCTGGGTCCCTAAACCCAATGAGGAGACACAAAACCTCATCTATCGAAAAGGTCTTTTTGAAAATGAATTACAAATTCATGTTTTTTTCCTTTGTTATTGTTTATGTGATGAAGTGTCCATTCATCTGTCTTTTAGGTACGAACTAGGCTGTAATCAATGTCAAAATAATAAAGTAAAAGTGTAAGGTACGAAACAGATATGAAAGTATATCGGGAAAACCCGAAAGCACTAAAGCATGGAAGTGACAAATCAGAATCAAGTAATAGAGTATAAAAGGGGGTGTTAAGGCCCAAAATAAACAGCCCCTAGCCAGCCTTCTTGGTACATCTTGTGTTCACATGTGTCTTCCTTAAGTAATCAAGCCCTCAAACGGGTTTAAGTCGAAGATATGCTAAAGTAGAAGTTAATCAACCAGGTGAACTCAAGTAAATGGGCTAAGTTAGAGAGTTATCTGCAAAAAGTTAGGTAGTGGTCCTGAAAACCGAAGATTGCACGGAAACCTGAATCGGCCTGAGGACTGACCCGAGACTGAAAGACCGGACAGGTACGAAAGCCCAAAATATTAAGTAGCCGGCCCGTGACCGTCGGGACGAAGGTGCGACCCGTTTGGCCCCACGCTACCAACCACTAGGCAAGCAGCGACCTGACCCCCCACAGAAGATCGGACCAGGCAACACGAGTACAAGATCCATCCCCCCTCCAAAACCTCCGCCAAATGTCCGGAACACTTCAGGCCTGACAGACCGGCACACTCCCCCTTCAACCAAGAATACTGATTCCCCGACTGTCCCGCTTGATCCCCCTCTTGGGTGAGGCACGGCTCTTAATCTTAGATCTCGGTTTCCTGCTCGAACTCTGCGTTTGGCTCGACACCAAAACAACCCCCATGTCCCTCCATCGTAGGAATCGGAAACCCCAATCTACCGAGGAATGTCACATTTATAACAAGCTTTAAGTATTGGAAATCTTGTCATTTTCAAAAGTTGACCTCTTTGACATACATTTCGAATTCTACTATGGATGGGTGGGCAGTAGCCTTGCAAAAAGTAGAAAACTCGCCACATAACTCTGCCCTACTTTCCCACTTAAAACCAGTTGCTATAAAATTGTGACATCATAAATAGAAACATACACAAAATGTAAAAATGACAAGCAAATTAGTCATATTCTGTATCCTGATTCACCAATTCGAGCAGAGCTGTACCTTCTACAGTAGTTTTCAAGCCCATAGCCAGGGGGGGTGACATCGGGTATGGGTCATCCCCCCAAGCTGGTCCAGGTCCACTTTTTGAAAAAAACAATACTTCAGTTTGCCCTCCTCTCATCTTATCCTGGCCCTCGGCTACCCCTGTAAAACCTTTCTTAAGCCGGGTCCCCACTGAGAAGACCCACACTTCGGCAACATTATGTAGGAGCGATAAACAGGTCTGGCGCCACTTTGGCTGGCGACAAAGCCCGTTTTTAGAGGGTTTGTTGGCCTGCAAACCCCTCAAAATTTCTAACACGTTTGATTTTGGGGGTATTTAGTTGGTTTGAACAATTAACTTTGGTTGCTGGCACCGACTTTCTACTTTGTCGGCCTTCGATGTGATTCTCAACAGCCCAGTGGGGACCCGGCGTTACCCCTGCCCAACCCCCTGCTTTGCCTTAAAAACTCTCTCTTATCCTTTATGGCTCTCTGATGAACATGCTAGATTTGTGACATGACCAATAGCATCGCCGGATTATGTTCTAATGTTGCAAAATACGTCACCGGCTACAAGGTCGCTGGGCTCAGGGGTCAAGCCCCTTACCTTCACAACCCATGGACAATACCCTGGATTTATACTATTTAACCTCTCAAAAGTACACTTTTATGAAATTGTCACCACCCCCCCATGAAAAGTTCTGGATATGGGCCTGGTTTCAATATGGTAAAACATATATGTAACACATTCTTTCTCTGATTCGAAAGAAATTATAAATCTTTCTAATGATATGTAACATATCTTGATCTAACCTTAGTTTCCCATTAGTAATTTCTATAATCAACAATACAATTGACAAGTGAAATATATATCCTTTAGGGCATAGTAAATAAACTTTAGAGATTGATATGAAAATATTAGTTTGATTATTTTTTTCTTTTTTGTATCATTTTGCACCTGTTTGGTACTAGCAGCAACCTATACTATAAATAATCTAATTGGAAAAAAAGTATTCTTCATTTTGGTCTCTTCATACTATATTTTACATTATTTCTTATGCATGGGCTTATATCCAAACATAAATACCTTTGGTCACAAATATGATTGCAACACGCATTGTAAAGACACATGACAAGGAACAAAAATACTTGGCCATTTGATAAGCGATTAGCTTAGCAAGTACCAAGTAATTCTTTATTCTTCCATTTTATTCAATAACAACACTCCACGAATACTTCTGTTAATTAAAGGGACAGGGAACCTGGGAAATAACCATCTGTATGTAGCTGTATCTGCCCCTGATCCCCCCTGTAATGTTGATATGAAAGATGAGAATGACAGGTTTTTGGGGATGTATTCTATGCCTGATCACGTGATTATGTTATTAGCTCTAAATAAACTTGCCTGACAACCTACCCTCCCTCTCAGTGTTGGCTGTAATCATTCAAACTTCCTTGTGAAGTGCGTTGTAGGCAGAAACATACCGCCAGCCTTACAAGTAGGATGGAGGTTTAACGGGCAGTTATGCAGACCTTGTTAGAGGTAAATGCTACATAGTTCTAGTTCTTAGCCTGATCTCTCAACCTAGCATTTCCAGTTGCAATACTGTGTGCTGTTTATGAAGGGTTTAACATACCCAGCCAAGGCATGACGTAACGGTCACATTACGCGACCATACTTTTTTGGTTTGTCTGTTACTTACTAAAATGTCACGTAAGTGTTACATTATTTTTCTGTGGGGTTGTGACCTAACCAAAACAGAATGTTATTATAATGTTCTGGCAAACTAAGGTCAAGATCATATTAAAACAGAATGCCATTGTGACGTTCTGATTAGGTGAGGTCTAGACCTGACTTAAACAGAACATTATTGTCAGCTCCTGACCAGGGGAGGCCCCAACCTTAACTAAACAGAACGTTATTGTGAAGTTCTGATTATGTCAGGTCTTAACCTTACCTAAACAGAAGGTTACTGTAACCATCTCATTAGGTTAGGTGTCACCCTAACCTAAACAGAATGTTATTGTGACATCCTCATTCAGTGAGGTCTCAACCACACCTAAACAGAATGTTATTATGACATTCTTATTAAGTCTCAGCCTTATAGATAACGTGACAAGAACGTTGTCACAATGTCACGTCACAACAGTTGGTTGCAGCGACGTAATTGGGAGTCATCAAAAGAACGTCGCTGTAACTTAACAGTGTGAGGTAACAAGGACCAATCCAGAACGTTATTAGAATGTTATTAGAACGTCATATCATTGACTGGGTAAACAGCCCATGCTACACCACAACATCATTAAATTTTGCCATAAAATATTTGCCTCCTGGCTTATTCTGTAAAGACAGTTGCATGAGACAAAATTAACCATAATGATTTTGTTGACAGATTACCTTTTAGGCATGCAAAACACAGTTTAACGGAATGGCCTTGTTCCCATAGGAACCAATGCTAAAGCCTGTCAGCCCAACTTATAATGTCCAAGCCTACTTGCCTATATAGCAGTTTGATTGGCTGGCAAACCTGTAAATTTGTCAATTAATCAAATTTGAGAAATGATAATGATTTATTTGATGATAGTGAAAAACATAGGTTTGTTCATTACAATGATCCAACTTGTGGGGACTGGGATGATTTATATGATGTATATTCTCCACCCGCTGTCCAACCCCAGGGCATACAAAATGTGGGATGGGCTTATTGAGGATGTCAAGTCATTCTTTTTTTTCACACAAACTCAAAGTTTATGAAGTTTTGGAGGGATTGTTGATTACTTCGGTATATAGGTGAAGATGTCTTGAATATTTTATTTAGGCCACAGATTCTTAAAAAATGAGGAAGCTATTTGTTATTTTCAAAAAAATTATTTCCAACATTTCAAGATAGTAAACTTGGATCTAAAGACCCGTAAACATGTTACACTCTCAATGAATCCAATGTATATGTAGTGAAAATGTCATGTCTTCACCTGCAACAGTAGGTGAGATATCTTGGTCAAAGAAAGAATCGTTTTATTTCCCATTATTCAGCACAACCACAAAAGCATGCACCAACTTATGGTCACATAATTTCTAAAAGTAGATTTTATTCAGTTCTGGGGTTCACTATAGGTTATCTTCCTTCCCCTCCCCAAGTAATCATACAAACTTTTTAGTCATACAAATCAGAGTAGATACAAATACGTTTTTGGTCCTTAATACTAACCATGAAAACACATAAGATGCGAGCCATTAGATGAAACCCATTAATAGATAATGAACATAAATAAATAAGATGAATACAACATTTATATATATATACACCTACATTCAACTAGAACTATATAACTGATAAGGATTTTCTAGGCTATGTCTTTTCCCCTAATATTTCTCAGATCTATTGGTGAAGAGTTCCATAGTATATATGCACAATATATTATACTCTTCATAAATTTTTGGTTATTTGCCTTGGGGGTCAGCAGAACTAAACCATCGTGCATATGTGTATGAATTGGCCTGCGATCAACCATACTAGAATCATTACAAAGAGAATGTGCATAAGTACATAGGTGAATCTTCCTTCTATTTTCCAACGTAAAAATGTCTTTGAAAAAGTGAGCCCTGCAAGTTGTTTACCCAGCCAAGCTGCGACATAACAGAAATGTTCTGCAACCATATTTTTTTAGTCAGTCTGTTACTTACTAAGATGGCACGTAACAATTACGTTATTGATGGTGAGGTTGAAACCTCACCAAATCAGAACGTTATTACAACGTTATTTTTTGGTGAGGTTAGGACGAAGCCAAAACAGAATGTTATAAGAACGTCCTGATTAGGTTGAAGAATGTAACCAGAACGTTATAATAACGTTGCAGTGACACGTCACAACAGTACGTTGCAGCAACGTTATTGGAAGCCATTAAAATAACGTAACAAGAACCAGTACAGAACCAAACAGAACATTGCTGCAAGGTTATAATAGCGTTACATGCTTGCCTGGGTATCTATCATTAATATACTAAGCAGTTTTGTTAAAATGCATCTCCCCTTAACATGCCAACATACTGAGAGGAGTATAACCTTTAAGGTAAAACCTGTGTTCAAAAAGTGTGAACAGTCAGCTGATGCCGAGCTGACTCAGTGTGATAATCCTTTCCGGACGACCTAGAAATCTATGTCTTGCAATTCTGCAAACTAGCACGTGATAATATGTACTCTCTACAGCACAAATTAAATGCTGAATTTTAGTGGATACATAGATTGCAAAATCAAATACTGATAGACCTAAACGCCATTGACAACAACTACTAAGATCTGTCCCTCTGGAGGACAATACCTATTGTTTCGTTCATACAATGACTTAACCAGTCATCACACCTAGCATTTTTCATGTATCCCTAAAGGATTGAATTAGCCACACTGCCACACTGAACCACATAAGCACCACATCCGGATTTACTGATATCCCAAGTGAATCCCCAGACCGCGGAAGACGGGGAACTCTCACAACATAACTACAGGTCATTACATGTTGCCCATGTCAAATTGAAGACCTACTACAAAAAAATGAGGAACTAATCTATATTGTTACTTCACCCTGTGGAGAAGTGTGGCCCCTGCCACCTCCACTTTTCACTTATGAACCAACTTCGCCCATGCCCCAACTGTCAGTTAAAGGCATACTACCCCCGGTAGAGCTGGACTGTATCATGAATGATGATGCACATCTCCTACCTGTGTTGGATTTGTAAAAATAAACCTCTGCAAAGTGAGTGTCTACGTTTGGATTTGAACAACCCGAACGGAGAATCACCTTTATCCTTGGCTAGCAACGAACGAAGAATATTAACTAATCACGACCAACAATATGAACTCAAATAGCCTTTATTGGTTCCCACTATGAACATTAACTTATGACAACACTCTGGTTTACTACTTCTGTTGAGCAAACAACTACATTAAATAACACGTATATAAACAACAAAACCTCCACAGGGGCCTTCCATTAAGTATGTATGCATCAAGGGGGCGGGGGTGCATATGCACTAAATGGAAGGCCCCACAATCTACAAACTAGGACTAAAGTGTCATGCCCCATTTCCTCAGATATTGAGGAGTGGTCTGCACGCCTCTCCCCATGGCTCATATTTCTACTAAGAGGGGGATCCAGGCTTAGAGCTGTACTCCAACATATGATTTTACGCCTGATTCCCAAAATTGCCAGTGCGAATAACAGCTAATTATAGAGGTTTTATATATCATTAGAATGCATTTTCCATTTTCTTTCAAATGGCGTGTAAAGTGTTTGAGTTTCTTTAATTTCTTATGAACATTTTAAAATAACCAAAGTTTTGGTTGTAGAAATCACCTAGTTGAATGCAGGCTTAAGATAGAAAGGTGTATAGTATGGCCTGGTGTCGTAAAAGTGGTTTTATGTGAACTTCCCTCAAAAGATATGTATTTCAATAGAACGTAGTTGAGGTCACAAACATCACAGCTTGTTTTCCACAAAACAGGGATCTGAAGTCAAATATGGACCTTTGCTGCAAGAAGAATAAAGGGGGCAAAGCAATTCGATTAAAGAAAAAACTACCGAACTACTAAGGACAAACAGTACCAGGAAAAAGATGTATGACTTTTTCTAATGGTCTAAACAGTGTCACTCAAAACTGAATAGGATCACTGATATGTCCTTACACAGGTGTTTCAGACTAGGAGGATTAAGTTTAAGTCTATGTCTTAGATATCAAATTATAAAATTTAAAAATGACAGAAATGTGGGATCACAAGTCGCAAAAGTCACCATAGTCAAGTCGAAAAAGATTATTTGAGACAGTAAATCTTTGAGTTACTACATAATATAACCCCCCTTATAAAAAAAAAACACTTCTCAGGCTGCCATGGTTTTATAATTGTTCCAGTCGCACAGCATCCTTTGGACCCGCTGCAACACAGCTGGGGATGGTTAGGCCATAGTCACTTTTCTTTGTTGATTGCAAGAGCCCTGTTGACCTTTCCTAAAGAAGGTTGACGAATAGTTGGTCATGATTGTGGTTTTGTGTAAACAATCACATAGGATAATGTTTTTTATCAACTAAATTTAGAGGTTTTTGCCTCCTGTATTGGAATTATTGTATTTCTTTGCTGTGAAACACAATTCTTAATATTGGTATCTGCACATTCTGGTAGGACCGTGACCTGTCATATCCCTGTAGATTATTTATAGTCCTGCTACACATCCAATTTAAGAAACTGCTGTGTCGTGCTATTTACTTTAAAGGTCTAGATCCATTCTTGTAACAATGCACATAGTCTGACTCTGTTTCAAGGTGCTTAGATTTTTCAGGGTAATTACCTGGTTTTCTCATTGATTTTTAACTTCATCTGTTTGGGCAATCATAATATGTTATATCTCATGATTTTTTTTCAGTTCCTTTTGGAAATACAACATTGTGCACAAAGGTAGTTAGTAAAACACCTTGTGCATGTCATCAATTGTATATGAATGAAGTAAAGGAATGGTCACCAGACTATAAGGGAAAATATCAGTTCAAAAGTTTTCGAAATTATACGAGTAACTACGTTACATAATGTAAATACAGCATGGACTTCTGGTAGGTGTAAATATACCTGTTCAGCTATAGCAGACAGGTTGCATCTCCTAGCGAGTACCACTGCTCGGGGTAAAATCAATAACTAGACTGATATAAAGGTGGGGACCTATGGTAAAGCGGAGAACATTACTAGATACCGTTTGGAACAGTACGAGTCTTGAGGATTCGGGGGTTTGGATAGGATGACTAGCATCGTTGCATGAACGCGTGAGGCCAAGCGGACTCTGTGGAGGAAACTTGCCTCAGTGAACTGTGATTGTCAACCTAGGATTTATAGGATACAACTACACTGGCAATTGTATGCAATTAAAATATCCACCAATAAACCTGAGTCTCAGCTAAGCATTGTTTGTGTCATGGATATGAGCGCCCATCACGTTAAACAAGACCACTACTTGACTAGCCGATATAAAGAAAATTAACTAAGACGGTTCGACTAAAAAACAGAAACAGTTTCCCCATTATTAAGTAATACCCATAACAAACAACAAGTGTTCAATTGAATATTTTATTTGAATATTTCTTTGTGAATTTATTTTGGTGTGAATTTATGTACCTTAAGACAGTGACAAAGATCAGATCTTGTGTTGGTTTAGCAAGCGACTACAACAGAGTTAGTCGATGAGGTCTTCATCTCTCACCCACCTATTAATAATCAGACAAGTCTCATGCGTAGTTGTTGATACTGATAGTTTATGAATCCTAAAATGCTAAAGGATTGAGTGATAAAAACTGTTTACTCATTAACATTTTGGTTGGTGAGGTGTCCCCGAAAACCTTAAGTGTTTTTTCAGTGCGCAACACTATTTTAGCCTACCAAGAATTTTGGTCATTTGTATCAAACAGGGGTTCCACTAGGAGGCACGAAAGTAAAATGTTGTGCAGCAGCACATGTAATAAAAAAACTAAATGTAACTGACTCCTCCATGCTGCCACAATGTCTGGCAACAAAAAACGTTGTTTCTTAGGTATTGCCTCAGAACATGCCAACATATCAGACAGAATTGACCTATTTTTTGCCAGCCAAGAAAAGCTTAAGGTGTTAAACCCTACAAGTTGGTCAGAAAAGTATATAATCAGTTGCTGTGTGCTGACCACTGTGCAAGACATCAGAGGAATGATTACAGAACATTTGTAAATGCCCAGCAACAATATATGTTAGATATTGTTGGCCTGTCGATGAGGAGTTGTCTGCCTGTTGAGGGCATTTTTCTCAAAACAGGACACCAAGTTTTATCATTTGGCACGGATAATGATTGCCTCCCAATTATATGGTCAATAATATATCAAAAAAGAAATCACTTCTTTGTCAATCTTGAAAGGTAATAACAAATAGAAAGAGCTGGAATGTAACATGATAATAACCCTTTAAGCACGATTAGCCTTATATCACTGGTTTCCCTGATGTTCAAAGGTCTAATGTAAATCTTGCCCACTCTATTGAAGCATTAAATTATCATTGAATTCTTCCCCAATCTAAGGGTCTTAGTAAGAGTCGGGTTGCAGGAATACTGCAACAAGAATGCACAGAATTGCAATTTACATCCAACATATTGCTTGTTTCTTTGCCTTATCATGACTTTCAAGATAATGATCTATTATAAAAACAATAATTTCTAATCACACAGATGAGTCTTTTAATTCTATAAAAGGGATAACGGACTGTTTAACCACAATTCTAAATCCATTACAGGTTGGCCCAATGCAAGAAGATCCCATTAAAACTATAAAATACAGATGTCGCCTTGCTTATTTCTGAGTGAGATGATAAAAAAGATAATGTCCTTAACTATAGAAGTCTATGGGGAGAATATACTTAGCGATATTTAACTGAATGTAGAATGTTTAAGATCCATTTCAGCCTCACCAAATTATAGGAATATGTACCTTAGGTCTATCACAAATTGATGTAATGTAATTTAATCACTGGTAGCTGGAAAAACTTAATAAGTGATTATTTCTGTATAATCTTTTGTAACTCTGCCTTATCTATTTCGCTGAATTTTGTGTTAAAATTTTATTTCAGAACCAATCCCTTCTCATGTCTAAAGAAGGATTTTTAATTTTTGAGGCATTTCACCTTTGCCATTAGGGGGCTCATGTGTGCCTGATTCATTTAACATCAATTACCCTTTCAATTATCATACAGATTTTCTTATTTTCTTATTTTTTCATTTTAGGTCAAATGTTATCAATTTATTATTTGAAATTTTAAGATTTGAGGAATTTAAAATTTTGCCACCAGGGTGCACAGCTGTGAACAGTATGTTATCCCTTTAAAGATGCTTATGATGCTCCTATTTTGAATGTACCCTTTCCTAAAATGAATTGAACACTACTTATTGTTTATGGTTTATGGTTATCAGGGAATACTAGTTCTTACTTCCTATACTTCGTGGGCAGTCTCTCTTAGCATTTAGTTATCGCTAGCCAGTGGTAGAAGCTATCTCCAATCGGGTGGTTCAGATCCAAAATGCAGACAACGCTTTGCAGTGGTCAAGTCTATTGAGGAGTATCACAATGCATCATAACGCTTATATAATTCACAATGAGTATGATATCCATAAGACCAGGTACCGTTCATAGACCTCAGATGCAAGCTTCCCTATCGCTAGTCCGCCTGTCTCCTAATAGCCTCACAGCATGATGTAGTTCACTTCCTGGTCACCAGCAGCCCGTTGCACACTGGGTTTCCTAGCAAAGAAAATAATATTATTAGGGAAACAACTCATTGTTGCATAATAAACTATTTGCAAATATTTTCGTAACAAAGATCGTTTTGCAACAAATTTTCTTGTAGATTAAGAATGCCCTCAAAGAGCTGTAACTTTTACTGATTTTTTTCTCTTTTTATACCAATTTACATAATTCCATTACATTCATCAGAACCAGTGGCCCGTTGCACAATGGGTTTCGTAACAACGAAAATAATTTTATTAACGAAATTAATATTTTCGTAATAACGATGGTTTATACACATTGTTTTTCTATATTTAGAATGCAGCCAGAGAGCTGTAACTTTTATTGATTTGTCTCTAATTTTTTCCCTTTTTACATCAATTTACAGAATTCAATTTCATTCATTAGAACCAGAGATTTTACTATGTTTGTAAAATCGTAACAACGATATCTTTGTTAAAGATATCTTTGTTTGATCCTAACAACGAAATTCTATTGTGCAACGGGCCACAGAGATTTTTACTATTTTCATATCAAGGACAATTTTACAAAGAAGCATTTCCCTGTTAAGCAAAAGTTTGTTATGCTATATTAATTTGATCCTCACAAGGAAATTCTATTGTGCATCGGGCCACAGATGTCATCATGGACTGAATGCATCCTACTACCAAACTCCCAGATCCTTAAGACCTGAATTGATCCAAATGTATATTTTCTCTGCCCAATGTCGGCTTATCACCGTCCCTTTACACTAACAGTTATTGTCCCATGACAATTCTGCCGCTGGTAGATCAGACCATCCTGTTGCTACTAGGATACAGGATGTCTCACCTCTCAATGTGTATAGCTTTTTTTAAACTCACCCTAAATTTCAAATATTTCCACTAAATTTAAGATTATTTCGCAGTCTGGCCACTTTACCTTCAATCTTCAATTCTAGAAGAATGATACTATTTGCTATTAATTAAATGCACGAGGTACTAAATATGACCTCAGTGCAAAATTGTTTAAAAAAGGGTATTATATAGAGGTTAAACCATTTTAAATGAGTCTCCTGCAAATAAAAGAAATATAAGTATGTTCTCTGCTTACAAGAGTGTTTTAAAGCAAGATTAAAACAAGAAATGTCTAAGCCAAAAAGCCCTTATTGTGTAGTTGCTAAATTGTGGAACTCACTACCAGCTGATGTTCAAGGTTTAGCCTTAAAACTCCAATATAAAAGGGCCATTGAAGAACTCTTATAATACCAGACAGTTTTATCTATGCCATAACCGTTGGCAACCTTTGTGAACCCAAATCATACATGACTGGTGAAATCTAGATGCTGAAACCAGCTATAGATGAAGCAATTAGACTTTATGTCCACATGTATTTCTTAATACCTATGTGTTCTATTCTGTGTATTTTACAGAAAATAAGTTATTGTAATAAGTATGGTTGATAAAAATAAGTACTAGAATGAAATGAAAAACAAACTATTATGTATGATTTCATGTCAGAAATAAATAAATTGCCACCCCTCCCCCCCCCCCAAAAAAAAAAAAAAAAAAAAAAATCCTCATTTACCAACAATCTACCTCACATGTCCCATAATAATCCCATACTTCCTCCTTCTTCGTTCCAACTCTTTCCAGCACTTTACCTACACATACAATCCTCAATCCTTAATCATTTATACCCAACACCCACACCCTTTTTCTTTTCTTTTACATTTTACTGCTATAGGGCAGTTTCAAAAAAGAAATTATCAAAACCTACTATAATTATTATAATTGTATTTCACATAAAACTCTTAATATTGATAAACTTTTATTTCTCAGCCAAGCCCTATTTCTCCTTTTGCCAGGATGACGTAATGAACATAGTTATTTAACAATTGTCAACGCTTTAGGCATCCCTCAGTTGTGTTCTATTATTTGTAAGTTTTGGGCCAAGGTGCCTTGATATTGAATTTATTGGAAAATTACATTTTGGAAGAAGAGCATGCTTATGAAGTTTTTTTATTTTTCAGATGGCCTGTGTGATATAGAACGAATATGAGACTCATCCAGGTAGTTATCCTCACCACCCTTGTTATAACAAGGATGGTGATCCCTATCCAATCAATCATTTTTCCAATGCCTCCACTTACCACCCCAACTGACACCTCAATGTCTACGGCTACCAGCCCAACTGACACCTCAATGTCTACTGCTACCAGCCCAACTGACACATCAATGTCTACGCCTACCAGCCCAACTGACACGTCAATGTCTACAGCCACCAGCCCAACTGACATGTCAATGTCTACACCTACCAGCCCACCTGACACGTCAATGTCTACAACTACCATCCCAACTGACACGTCAATGTCTACAGCTACCAGCCCAACTGACACATCAATGTCTACGGCTACCAGCCCAACTGACACATCAATGTCTACAGAGACCAACCCAACTGACATGTCAATGTCTATGACTACCAGCCCAACTGAAACATCAATGTCTACAGCTACCAGCCCAACTGACACATCAATGTCTACAGCTACCAGCCTGACTGACACATCAATGTCTACGACTACCAGCCCAACTGACACATCAATGTCTACAGCTACCAGCCCGACTGACACATCAATGTCTACAGCTACCAGCCCGACTGACACATCAATGTCTACAGCTACCAGCCCAACTGACACCTCAATGTCTATGGCTACCAGCCAAACTGACATGTCAATGTCTACAGCTACCAGCCCAACTGACATGTCAATGTCTACAGCTACCAGCCCAACTGACAGGTCAATGTCTACGGCTAGCAGTCCAACTGACATGACAATGTCTACGACTACCAGCCCAGCTGACACTGAAACCCCAACCATGGTAGCAAGTACAACGGCAGTTACCTCATCTGAAAACCCAACTACCCCGTCAACGATGCAGGATGATTCAACAACTGCAATTACAACAACTACAACTACAGCTGCACCACAAACGGGTTTCTGTATGTTATGATTGTTTTGTATTAGGTAACAAAATATGTATTCTATCTCACTATTCAACCCCAGTAATCTCTTTATCCTTTGAGCCTTATATCTATTTTAACTACAGCATCCTCATTGGTATGCACCATAATTCTTCAAAGTATTACCTCCAAGCACTGAAGTTGTTTTCACTTTATTCCAGATTTGGCGTGCATTTTCTATCTTTACTACTACTTCCGGTTGCCATTCTTTTATTACTATTGGTTCATACGATTTCTGGTAGGTATTCTTCTCAAAGTCAACAACTCTAATTTTCCCCAGATGAGTTACAATAAAATTGCAGTGTATGTTCCAGGAACATTATATTGATTTCTCCATTCTCTGAAAGAGCTTCAAGCTAACTTGAAGATGTGTTGATAGTAATTCAAAAGGGTTTAAAATAAAATCTGTGGCGTTTCCAAATGAGAATTCATTACTAAATTGATGATGTTTAATGGTCCCTTAACTAATTTTTTCATAAACTGATAAATTAACAATGTGACACTAGACTTGTACCTTTACCTATGATCTGCCATACTACGTAAGCTTACATATACTGAGTCTAGTTAGAAATTTCACTTTGTTTATTTTATTCATTACCGTTAAATTTTGTGTTTACATTTAGTTAACCAAGAAAAATATATCAATTTATTTTCTGAGAACGAATGTCACATACACATATTCTACTATGAGGAAGAGAACTACTTTTCTGGGCCCTACAATAGGTTATTGGTGTAGACGCCAGGAACTTTCTTTGCCAGTGGTTTCTGGAGAGGTACACAAATAGCCTATGGCTGCTTCCCAATGGCCAAGAAAAGTCTTTCTCCTTCTCATTAACTGATTAATTTTCATTGGAAAAGTATGAAAAAAAGGAGTTTCCCAATTGTTTAGCAAGTTGGTGTTCTTGCCCATTTCAACGGCAATTTTAATGCTGATTTCAACTCTGATTTCAAAGTAGATTTCGATGCTGAAAGAAATTAAAAGGAAAATATAACCATAATCATGATTGTTTTTATGTTCCTATTTCTAAACAATGATTTTCCAAATTTCTATTTATTTCAGCTTGACTACATCCTCATCCCACTGTTGACTTACTACAGCTACTTTTTCTGTCCAGGGTAAGATATGGTGTCTGTAGAGATTGCATACTTCACTAACAGCTCTATACCTTCTTCATTTCATTTCTCAATCCAACTTCCTATTCTGACAGATTATTTTGTGAGGAGGTAGGGATAAAGTATAATGGGATTGGTAAAATGAACATGATGAAACATGATACACTGATATTAAGTCCACAGAAATAGGCTACCTGAGCAATATGATAAGGTACATCCATCAGTTAGTTTTCACAGCCAGCAAAGGACTCCAAATTCATCCAGGTTGACCTAGTCAAATTTCAACCTAAAAGATTTCCTTGCACATAAATTTCAAAAAAGCTTTACAAATTCAACTTCTTTGATAGTCTAAAAATTCTTCAAACCAAAACATCTGAGGAAAATGTCAAGTTATAAGCGATTCATTCAGGAAAGGAATTAAATGAAGTGGAAAATTGATAATGACCTGGTATGACTGAATATACACATATCTGTAGGAAGGCATGAATGGTTTCCTCAAAATGTTTTAGAATGGGGGATCTCCCCTTATGGATCAATAGGGTTTTTCTTACCTCCCTGCGTGACGTCACAGATTTTGGTATTTCCTCTAAAAAAGAAAAAAATTGGTTTGTTTTGTATAGTATCATACTGCTGTATAAACTATGGACTTATCACCTGCAGTTACGTGCTCCCTCTAAGTTTGAATTGTGTTGTGGATATGTGTATGCTTCAGGCAATCTATTCTAGACATTCTTCTAATATTTTGTGGACTACGTAATATGTACCTTGCAGTGATTTGTTATTTCCTAACACTATTTCACGTCCATTAATTCTTACATCTAGATTTGAATTCTTGATTATGTTTTAATTCTCTCTGAAATTCTTGAGTGTAGTTTGTATATTGTGAAATTGAAATTAAGGATCTATAGATAAGAGTCTAGATGACGAAAAGCTGATGTAAATAAACCCAAGGCAATATTGAGAGTACATTGTCCAAACTGCCAGGATCTACCACTGACAGACAACTTTCAGTAACTTCAGGACACTAATTGTCCTACAAATAACAGTCCACCTTTGATCATTAATGAAACTTTCATAATGTACATTTGTGATTATATATTATATGATTATGAAATCTCCATATTCTAATGTTAATGTCAAAACAATGTACAGCATGTCATCTACATGTGCCTCTCCTACAGGTGCCTTTCCTACACAGACTCTCATACACATGACTATCCTACATGTGATATCTGTGTGTCCTAACAGCTGTAAAAAGTCATCAGGAGACAGATAAAAGTGGTGAGGGTGGAGGGAGGCTACCCTGTCCCCCACAACAAATGTGAGGCTCCTTAAGCCCTGTGGCCCATAGGGCCCCCACAAACCCCCCCACCCCCCCAACCCATGGCTTCCACAACCCATGGGGAGCTACCCAGGCATCCACAACCCATGGAGGGGGACCCTTAGGCCCCCACAGCCCATGGCTCCCAAGACCTGCGCAACCCATGGGGGGTTCTCATTGCCTCCACAACCCACAGGGGCTCCTTAGGCCCCCACAACCCATGGGGGGTCCCCCGACCCCCACAACCCACGGGGGGCTACTTAGGCTTCCACAACCAATGGAGAGCTACCCAGGCATCCAAAACCCATGGGGGGTTCCCCATACCCCCACAACCCACGGGGGCCCATTAGGCCCCCACAACCCATGGGGGGCTCCCCCGACCCCCACAGGCCGCACAGCCCAGGGGGGGCTACTTAGGCTTCTACAACCCATGGAGAACTACCCAGGCATCCACAACCCATGGGGGGCTCCCAAGACCCCCTCAACCCAAGGGGGCTCCCCAGGCCTCCACAGCCCAAGGGGGGCTCCTTAGGCCTCCACAACCTACTGGGGGATCCCCAGACCCCGCACAACCTATGGGAGGCTCCCCAGGTCCCAACAACCCATCGGGGGCTCCCCAGGCCTCCATAACCCATGGGGGGTTCCCCAGGCCTCCATAACCCATGGGGGCCTCCTTAAGACTCCATAACCCATGGGGGGCTCCCAGGCCTCCACAACCCATGGGGAGCTACCCAGGCATCCACAACCCATGGAGGGGGACCCTTAGGCCCCCACAGCCCATGGCTCCCAAGACCTGTACAACCCATGGGGGGTTCTCATCGCCTCCACAACCCATGGGAGGCTCCCCAGGCCCCCACAACCCACGGGGGCTCCCCGGACCCCCACAATTTAACCCATGGAGGGGGTTATTTACATAATCCTATTGCTTGATAAACTAAATGATACCATACATTTGATCTCTTTAAAAAAGCATTTTAATCTTTTTTCAGTGGTGGAGTAGTTTTTGGATATGGATTTTACTTTTACCGGGGTCCGTTTCGTCATCTGTTTGCGTTTGAACTTTTCATCCGATGTACGCCCCAATTGGCAGCAGGTGAGGAAAAAGACAGTGATGGCATTGTTGAATAATTTAAAATGTGTGAATGATAGTTGTTTTATATTTGTGAAACTTGGAACAACATGATATGATGACAATAAACTGGCTCATTAGCAACTATCCAAAATATGGACCCTGATCGTCTGAAATATTCCCATCATGTGGCCGTCCAGTAGCTATGTACACATAAATTCCAGCCTCCTTTATTCTGATGAAGGGGTCAGTTTTGTACTGGGATGTATGCATATGATCAGGTTTCCAGGCAAATAACCTCCCCCCCCACCCTGGACTTTGACATAGTTAATCAAATGGCAGCCCAAGGGTTATTCTCCTATGAACTCAAACAAACACATTTGGTAGAGTTTTATACACATACTTTTTTCACAATCATCAGATGAACCAAATGCCCTCCCTGCTGGTGCATTTGGCGCAGTGCCTCTTAATACAGACGGCATGACGACAACCCCTGGAGAAGTGGACCTCCCTCTCAACCTTACCACTGTGGTGGACATACTCACAGATAATTTGAACAACATTACCAATGGCCTGGACCTGTGCTGCATGGATGAAAGTTTCAACATCACCACTCTCTGCTGTAACGCCACCATCCCTGAGATCAGCATTGTCCCAGCCGATGACCCTTTGTTGTCAGATGTTGATTTAAATGACACCACCACCTCTGACCCTAGCACCACTGAGATGGACCCTGGCTCCACCTCCACCGACGACATGGACACGGGTCAAACCTCTACACCAGACACGGGTCAAACCTCTACACCAGACACGGGTCAAACCACTACACCCGACACGGGTCACGGGCCAACTGACACATCAATGTCTACGACTACCCACCCAACTGACACTGAAACCCCAACCATGGAAGCAAGTACAACGGCAGGTACCTCATCTGAAAACCCAACTTCCCCATCAACGATGCAGGATGATTCAACAACTGCAATTGCAACAACTACAACTACAGCTGCACCACAAACGGGTTTCTGTATGTTATGATTGTTTTGTATTAGGTAACAAAATATGTCTTCTATCTCACTATTCAACCCCAGTAATATCTTTATCCTTTGAGCCTTATATCTATTTTAACTACAGCATCCGCATTGGTATGCACCATAATTCTTCAAAGTATTACCTCCCAGCACTGAAGTTGTTTTCACTTTATTCCAGATTTGGCGTGCATTTTCTATCTTTACTACTACTTCCGGTTGCCATTCTTTTATTACTATTGGTTCATACGATTTCTGGTAGGTATTTTTCTCAAAGTCAACAACTCTAATTTTCACCAGATGAGTTACAATAAAATTGCAGTGTTTGTTCCAGGAACATTAGATTGATTTCTTCTTTCTCTGAAAGAGCTTCAAGCTAACTTGAATATGTGTTGATAGTAATTCAAAAGGGTTTCAAATAAAATCTGTGGGGTTTCCAAATGAGAATTTATTACTAAATTGATTATGCTTAATGGTCCCTTAACTAATATTTTCATAATCTGGGTAGAGGGGCGAGGTTTTCCAGACATACTTGGAACCCCCACTAGATATAGAATTGTTGTTCAGGCCAACTTTAATGTATTAAACTTTTTATATACAAGACCCAGTTCAGGAAATCTATTTCCAAAACAATTCCATATACAATTATGCTGCTTGATGAAAAAAAAACAAGAAATTAAATCTAGTATTTTATACTCCCAACTGATAAATTAACAATGTGACATTAGATTTGTACCTTTACCTTATACTCCTGCCATACTACATAAGCTTACATCTACTGAGTCTAGTTAGAAGCTTGAGTTTGTTTATTTTATTCATTACCGTTAAATTTTGTGTATACATTTAGTTAACCAAGAAAAAATATATCAATTTATTTTCTGAGAACGAATGTCACCAACACAAATTCTTCTATGAGGAAGAGAACTACTTTTCTGGGCCCTACAATAGGTTATTGGTGTAGATGCCAGGAACTTTCTTTGCCAGTGGTTTCTTGAGAGGTACACAAGTAGCCTATGGCTGCTTCCCAATGGACAAGAAAAGTCTTTCTCCTCCTTGTTGGCTGATTAATTTTCATTGGAAAAGTATGAAAAAAGGAATTTCCAAATTGTTTAGCAAGTTGGTGTTCTTGCCGATTTCAACGCCAATTTTAATGCTGATTTCAACTCTGATTTCAAATTCGATTTCACTGCCGAAAAAAATGAAAAAGGGAAATATAACCATAATCATGATTACTTTTATGTTCCTATTTTTTAACAATTATTTTCCAAATTTCCATTTATTTCAGCTGGACTATATCCTCATCCCACTGTTGACTTACTACAGCTACTTTTTCTGTCCAGGGTAAGATATGGAGTCTGTAGAGATTGCATACTTCACTAACAGCTTTATACTTTTTTTCATTTCATTTCTCAATCCAACTTCCTATTCTGACAGATATTTGTTAGGGGAGGTAGGGATAAAGTATAATATGATTGGTAAAATGATCACGATGAAACATGATTCACTGACATTAAGTCCATAGAAATAGGCTACCTTAGCAATATGATAAGGTACATCCAGCAGTAAGTTTTTACAGCAAAGGTTTTTTCACATTATGAACAGACTCAGAATTCATCCAGGTTGATCCAGGCAAATTTCAACCTGAAAGTGTTCCTTGCACATAAATTTCAAAAAAAAAATTCAACCTGAAAGTGTTCCTTGCACATGAATTTCAAAAAACTTCTTTGATAGTCTAAAAATTCTTCAAACCCAAACATCTGAGGAAAATGTCAAGTTATAAGCGATTCATTCAGGAAAGAAATTAAATGAAGTGGAAAATTGATAATGACCTGGTATGACTGAATATACACACATCTGTAAGAAGGCATGAATGGTTTCCTCAAAGTGTTTTAGAATGGGGGATTTCCCTTTATGGATCAATAGGGTTTTTCCTTACCTCCCTGTGTGATGTCACAGATTTTGGTATTTCCTCTAAAAAAGGAAAGAAATTGGTTTGTTTTGTATGGTATCATACTGCTGTATAAACTATGGACTTATCACCCGAAGTTATGTGCTCCCTCTAAGTTTGAATTGTGTTGTGGATATGTGTATGCTTCAGGCAATCTATTCTAGACATTCTTCTAATATTTTGTGAACTCTGTAATATGCACATTGAAGTGATTTGTTATTTCCTAACACTATTTCACGTCCATTACTTCTTAGATCTAGATTTGAATTCTTGATTATGTTTTAATTCTCTCTGAAATTGTTTAGTGTAGTTTGTATATTGTGAAATTGAAATTAAGGATCTATACATAAGAGTCTAGATGACGAAAAGCTGATGTAAATAAACCCAAGGCAATATTGACAGTACACTGTCCAAACTGCCAGGATCTAGCACTGACAGACAACTTTCAGTAACTTCAGGACACTTACTGTCCTAAAATAACAATCCACCTTTGATCATTAATGAAACTTTCATAATGTATTATGTGATTATATTGTATATGATTATGAAATCTCCATATCCTAATGTTAATGGGGGTCAAAACATTGTACAGCATGTCATCTACATGTGCCGCACCTACAGGTGCCTTTCCTACACAGACTCTCATACACATGACTCTCCTACATGTGATATCTGTGTGTCCTTACAGCTGTAAAATGTCAGCAGGAGAAAGATTAAAGTAGTGAGGGTGGAGGGAGGCTCCCCTGGCCCCCACAACAAATGAGAGGCTCCTTAAGCCCTGTGACCCATGGGGGCTCCCCAAACCCCCCCCCCCCAAACCCATGGAAGGGTCTCCCCAGGCCCCCCCAACCCATGGGGGGTTCTCCAGGCCCCCACAACCCAAGGGGGCTCCTTAGGCCCCCACAACCCATGTGGGGCTCCTTAGGCTCCCACAACCCATGGAGGGGGGCTCCTTAGGCCCCCACAACCCACAAGGGGCTACTTAGGCTTCCACAACCCATGGGGAGCTACCCAGGCATCCACAACCCATGGAGGGGGACCTTTAGGCCCCAACAACCCATGGGGAACTCCTTAGGCCCCCACAACCCACGGGACGCTACTTATGCCCCCACAACCCATGGGAGGCTACTTAGGCTTCCACAACCCATGGGGAGCTACCCAGGCATCCACAACCCATGGGGGCTCGCCAGGCCTCCACAACCCATGCGGGGCTGCTTAGGCATCCACAACCTATTGGGGGCTCCCCAGGCCTCCACAACCCATAGGGGGCTCCTTAAGCCTCCACAACCCATGGGGGGCTCCCCAGACGTCCACAACCAATGGGAGGATCCCCCAACCTCCACAGCCCACGGGGGGTTACTTAGGCTTCCACAACCCGTGGGGAGCTACCCAGGCATCCACAAACCATGGGGGGGCTCCCCAGATCCCCTCAACCCAAGGAGGCTCCCCAGGCCTCCACAGCCAAAGGGGGGCACCTAAGGCCTCCATAACCCATGGGGGGCTCCCCAGACCCCCACAACCCATGGGGGGCTACGCAGGCCTTCACAACCCATGGGGGGCTCCTCAGGCATCCACAACCTATTGGGGGCTCCCCAGACCCTGCACAACCTGTGGGAGGCTCCCAAGGTCCCAACAATCCATTGGAAGCCCCCATGGCTCCAACAACCCAAGGGGGGCTCCTTAGGTCCCAACAACCAAAGGGGGGCTCCTCAGGCCTCCATAACCCAAGGGGGGCTCCACAGGCCTCCATAACCCATGGGGGCTCCCCAGGCCTCCATAACCCATGGGGGCCTCCTTAAGCCTCCATAACCCAAGGGGGCTCCCCAGGCCTCCACAATCCATGGGGGGCTCCTTAAACCTCCACAACCCATGGGAGGCTCCCCAGGCCCCCACAACCCATGGGGGCTCCCCGGACCCCCCACAACCCATGGAGGGGGTTATTTACATAATCCTATTGCTTGATAAACTAAATGATACCATACATTTGATCTCTTTAAAAAAACATTTTAATCGTTTTTCAGTGGTGGAGTAGTTTTTGGATATGGATTTTACTATTACCGGGGTCCGTTTCGTCATCTGTTTGCGTTTCAACTTTTCATCCGATGTGCGCCCCAATTGGCAGCAGGTGAGGAAAAAGACAGTGATGGCATTGTTGAATAATTCAAAATGTGTGAATGATAGTTGTTTTATATTTGTGAAACTTGGAACAACATGATATGATGACAATAAACTGGCTCATTAGCAACTATCCAAAATATGGACCCTGATCGTCTGAAATATTCCCATCATGTGGCCGTCCAGTAGCTATGTACACATAAATTCCAGCCTCCTTTATTCTGACGAAGGGGTCAGTTTTGTACTGGGATGTATGCATATGATCAGGTTTCCAGGCAAATAACCTCCACCCCCCACCCTGGACTTTGACATAGTTAATCAAATGGCAGCCCAAGGGTTATTCTCCCATGAACTCAAACAAACACATTTGGTAGAGTTTTATACACATACTTTTTTCACAATCATCAGATGAACCAAATGCCCTCCCTGCTGGTGCATTTGGCGCAGTGCCTCTTAATACAGACGGCATGACGACAACCTCTGGAGAAGTGGACCTCCCTCTCAACCTCACCACTGTGGTGGACATACTCACAGATAATTTGAACAACATTACCAATGGCCTGGACCTGTGCTGCATGGATGAAAGTTTCAACATCACCACTCTCTGCTGTAACGCCACCATCCCTGAGATCAGCATTGTCCCAGCCGATGACCCTTTGTTGTCAGATGTTGATTTAAATGACACCACCACCTCTGACCCTAGCACCACTGAGATGGACCCTGGCTCCACCTCCACCGACGACATGGACACGGGTCAAACCTCTACACCAGACACGGGTCAAACCTCTACACCAGACACGGGTCAAACCACTACACCCGACACGGGTCAAACCTCTACACCAGACACGGACCAATCACCAGCACCAACCACTGTCACGGGCCAATCAACAACCACAATGGCTATCCCTGCTACAACCACAACAGGTACTTAATAGACCTTTTATAATAAAATTAATTATCACTGTGAACAGCCAAAATAAAAGTGCATAATATTATATCAAATTGGGGATATGTGTTTGACTGTATATTCAAATGTATGAAGTAAAACATACTTACACAATGTGTACATGTATGTCAGGCAAAATCAGATATCATTTGTATTTTTCATTGTTATCCTATTTGGCCTAATCAAAGAATGGATAAATTGTCAAACATGAAATAACAAACAGATAGATCTCCTTTTATATTTTACCATACTGGTCAGATATCAAACATTGTACCATTGGATGATTCTTATATTCACGTCTGTGTTTAAGCTACAACATTAACAGTGATGACAGATGTAATTCAATGCAATTAATTACCTTAATTATTTAGATAATGTATGGATTAATCAATTCAATTCACATTTCACTTTTCACAATTACTAAGTAGCTATAGACTGTGACTTTCAGATAAATGTTGATTTACTTTCTATTTCATATGTACAATGGACGCACAGAAACAGCTGTTTTCCTAACAATTCGAGGACCAAACATTATGGGAAATGTAGATGCAGGAGTATGTATATTTTTCTTATGTCCATGAATAATTCTTTGCTGATCTGCTCTCGTATGTTTCTTTACTTCCTGGTTGCTCTTTTATATCACAGAGAGATGACATTCCAGGAGTTTTTCTCACATACTTTTAACCTATTCAGTTAATGAATGCAGTGCAGATACAATAATGTCATAGTTTCAGAAAAGGAGGATCAATATATATTATACTGCTACTACAACATTAACTGTAACTTAGACTTATCCCAATTTTCTTCCATTAGTTTCATGTAACATTATTCCTGTGGGGATACAATGTAACTATTGCATGTTGGGCAGGCAGGAGTCAACTGTAGCCTATATTCCACATGCCAATTTTGTTGCCAAGTCTAAATATAACTCTTTAAAGGTTTCATCATTCTTTTTTGAATAGTATATAGAATGCAAATGACCATGATAAATTCTCAGAGAAAATCATATACAAATTCGGCATTATCAAAATCAGTTTGCAGAACACAGGCTTGAGTGTAACCTATGATAGTACAAGGGTACCTACCTGCCTACTGGTACTATATTACTTGACAGGCCACTAGTGACGTTGCTCAGATAAAGGACAGATATCTTTAATCAAGTGTTGTACAGAATTATAAGCAATACTGATCGTAACAACAAATGGTTTTATACTGTAAATTTTGCAGCTCGTTTAAAATACTGTAGGCAGGTTTATTTTGTAGGTGAAAAACTGCCCAACAACAACAACAATTGTAGAAAACAAATACATTCATTGTTATAAATTTTTTCTTGTTACCAAAGATATTGAGTGACAGGCCATTGGTTATAAGTCCATTTTGTCCATCTTTCAGAGGCCTGCCCTGGTGACTGCCATACAAGAGACTGTCAATGAGTACTGCATGGAAAATGATGGTTCCTGTTGTCCAGGCACCAAGTAATATCATATCTCTATGATTTCTAATTCAAAGTTCAACAATCATGTTACTTTTTTTTTTAGTTAAACAATTGGACTTCTTCAATCTTTATTGTTACATTATTAGTGCTAAGGTATGCTAAACAGCGAAATATATATCTCTTCAGAAAATGTTCTTGCTGTACAGAAATCCAATATAAAAGAACCCAATCAAAATACTCATTTCGTAACCAAATGTTATTAATTCTAATAGTGTTAGGACACTAACTCACAAATTGAGACTTAGACTCAAGATATTAAACCACAAAACATGTACCAGCAACCCATTTCTTTCATACAGTTTGACTATAAAGCAGTCAAATTTTCTATTTCAAATCTAACAACGATAATAATGAATTTTGAAACATCATTGTACTTTTAATCATGCGTTCACTGTTGAGATATTCTGCTTTACTTCATTAGCACTCAATTACCAATCGATATTAGATTCAAGATGGGTTTATTTGACAGTTTATGGTGCCCTTCATGTCTTTGTCTTTGTCTTTGTCTTTGTGACCAATGGTTGAAGAACACTGTCATGATGGACCACCTCAAAACTCAAGCATTGAAAGGGTTAAGACTAATGAAAGACGGTTGGTGGGACCCATGGTAAATGGAGCTTCCCTGTAGCATACAAATGTGTGGGGCCAGAATATGATGACATTAATGTTTGTTTTTTTCTAATGGATACTTCTTTTACATATTTTCCAGTAATGCTGGTATGGTGGCAGATACTGGTGTTGGGCTGAGTTTTGTGGAGCAGAACACCACTCTTGGGACCTATAGGGTGGATGTCATGGTTGACTGTGGATCAGGTACAGTTCAGTATTATATTTAGAGGGATGATTGGGGCTCCATATCTTTTTTTTTTTTTTTAATAATATTTTTTTAAGCTTGAATTTGGTCAGAATATTGAGGATTGTTTAGGTTGTATTATGCTCTCTGTATGCAAGATAAAGTATCATAATTGAAAATCTATTGTTCCAGTTTGTAACATGTTTAATAGCATATTTTCCAGTTACTGTTATCAGGACGATATATACATACAGAGGTAAAATAAACACTGCACCACCTCCCTGGGCTCAATCACTTTTAATGCTGTAGCAGTATTAGGCCTATAGGCCTATATAGGTCTAGGCCTTTACTGCCTAAATTGATCAACTTAAACATAATTATTCAAATTCCTTATGTATAATCTAACTGGAAATACCGAAGAATTTGGTTATGTTTACTTTCAATAAAAATTGAAAAGTTCTAAAGAACTAAGCAAATAGAGGCTGTACTCATTACAGGAAACCACAATGCTTATGGAAACTCAAAATATTCTTTATACCTTACATCAATAGGCCGAAGTAATATTACTTCAGTATTATGTTTAACCAATACATTTATATTACTAAGAAGGGATTTAAGTTAATTTCATTAATCTATTCTATTTGTCAGATGTTTATACTTGATATAAGTTATAGGCCTACTATGCATCTGGTATGTGTACCCCATCGGGAGGGATGTCTCAGAGAAAATTGTTCCCTGGTAGATAGATCGCCACTGATAGTGGCAACTGGAAAATACCATATTGAACAATTATTATTGGTTGTGAATGAACCATTATCACTGGCAGGACATGAGATAGGTCTTAATTGTCTCTCAAATTATTTTTTACATTTTCCTTAGGACCAATTGCTCTGTCTAGTGACCTCCTTCAGAACATTCTGTCTGGTGCCCCTGGCATGGCACGAATCAATTCCGCTCTGATGAACGGACTTACCCTTACTGAAATAAGTACCACTCGACCCGTCTTTGACAATACTGCATCCAACAGGATGGCTGTCATTGTATGGTCCAGTGTAGGAGCAGCTATAGGACTTGTGCTGGTGATAGCTGTGGGATTGCTTATCAATTCACTCTCAAGGTAGGTCTCTCAAAACTGAGAACTGTTGATATATTGCTAAGGAAATCATTGTATTCATCATTAATTGGTTTCCTCAAAGAGAATTATACCATTAATATATCTAGTTTTCTTGAAAGATGACATTCATCTTGAATGTGTAACACTATTCTAAATTAGATATAATAAGGTAATTGATTAAGATTTCTTTTTGATACTGCATTTCAACTAGACTGAAAATATATTCTGCCCGTTTTTCACTGACACTATGTTTGAGTTTTTTTATACATACTATTGTCATCTTGTAAAGAAATCTTCTCATGCTCACAAAATTATTGCTGAACATACTGTTTTCCATGCCCTAAACTGAGACTCTTTCTTTGTTATAGGTCATTAAATACGGTTGAACAGGGACTGCTGACCATACAACGCAGACCACTTGGTCTAAGAATGGTTCCAAGGAGAGGATTCCCTGGACGACCACCTGGACCACCATTCCCTGGCTTGGTAAGACCTCCACCTCCAAGGCTTCCTATACAGTTCCAGAGAAACAACATTGCTCCTCGCAGACCTGTACCTTTTCTTGGTAGCGCCGGCTTTCGTTTTACACCTAGATTGAGACCTTTTGCAATTTAAGTCCTCCAAATCTACCTTTACAAGTTCCTTTACCATATGAAAGGAATTACAGTATTAGGAAGACCCATAAACCTTTCAATGGACCAAAACACTGATTCATGACTGGATTTTATAGACCATTCTAAGACTACCTGTACAATATTTTGTACTCCTCAGACTCATACCATATTTTTTCTTCCAGAATTTCTTTTCTTACTGTTAATGAATTTTGACATACTCATAACGCTATCAGTAACAGTTCTCCCAATTTAACATTCAGTTAACATGCCTGGTAATTTTTTACATTCATAGACAAGTTATGTGTATACCATGAAGATGCAGAAATATCCACTTTGATCTTTTTTAATCAATACAGTCTATTGCCATATTGAAAGAACTAAACTATGGTTTTAGGAGCAATTTGACTCATTATATTACAAAAAAAAACTACTAAAGCAATTTTATGAAGATTCCCCCAAATTTTTATTAGTCATGTACTCTCCAGTGTAAAGCTACTGATATTTGTGATTCTAATTCATCCTTTTGAAGGAACCACATCTCATGTTGCATGGACTTGGCTGTTTTTATCTATATATCGCTGGTTAGTAAAAGGAGTTTTGAAAAACAGAGTTATGATTTGAATCTGTATTAGAATATGCTGGGGATGGGGGTTCTTAGGGTGGCCTTACAACCAAGCCAGGGTTTTTATGGATAGAGGCTGTATTGCACTCTGTAACTTGAGCTGCAATGTTTGTTACATTGATTACAATACAGCAAAGAATAATTGTTTTAATTTGGCAAATAGTGGGGTTTTACACATGGCTAAAACATTATATTTCCCATATGTGTGAATTGTCTGGGAAATTGTCATATTGTACCCATATTGCACAGTGTAATACTTCATTAAAGCACCCAGCCAGGGTCTGCATAGTTTCCCTACAATCCTGTAGGAAACCTATGCAGACCCTGGCTGGGTATAACACAACATGAGGTTTGGTTTAACCCAGAAGAGGTGTTTAGATGATGTACTGTTACTTAGTATCTTTCAATGTGAGAGTACTTGTGAAATTGATGGTCCAATGATTAAATAACAAGGACTTTAATCACAAGAAATAAGCATACTTACAGTGGAAACAAAAACTATAACCAGATATTGAACAGTTTGATCTTTATTTTCAAATATTAATTTTAAGAGCCAAACCTGTGAATGATTTATCCAATCCTACCAACTCATTGATGCAAGCATTGCCTGAAAGATATGGTGCTTCTTAACTTCAAGATAAAGTCATAGCTAAATCTGTAACCGCTGATTGTGACAAGGTTCCCTACATTCACTTGATCTAAGTAAGGCAGGTGACTTGGTGACACTGCAACAAAAAGGAGTCATAGTGAACCAATTATCTGACACATCCAATATATCTCTGTGTGATCTTTGTGTCACATCTATGCACCCTGCACCTAGTCACTTACAGCAAATGCAAATTTTGATGTTTTCAACCTTCCAATAACTTTATTAGAAATGTATGTTGAATGTGATTTATTTGACAGCATACATTTATTGGATTTCAAAAAAGTTCTCTTCAGAGAAAAAAATGTTAGTTTACATATTGTATTCTGATGGAAAAAATATTATATTTTTGTTAACATGTCATTTGATTAGGCAGTGTGTGGCAGGGTAAATCAGGAGGTGTGAATAGGCCCTCTGACTGTGTTACTTAGGGGCTGTATATCAATCATGTATGGATCAAGTTAGGGAGTGTTAGACCTTGATACAATGTCATGTGTTCTTCATGTGTTGGCACAGTTATATTCTCTTTACAAAAGAAAGAAAATGTAACTGTATTTAAGTACAGTTTTTGTGTGTTCATGTCAAATCATGTTCCAAACAAAACAAAAAATGCAGTATTTTCATATTATTATACGTCGGTGCACACGTCCTAAGCGATCATCGCATGTTACGCGTCATTTGGTATGCGAGAGTGTCCCGCACGCTGCTGCAGTGACATTCTCCCTGAGGCACCCCCAAACACGCGGGCTGGGCCGAGAGCCGGGACAGAGTGGTCGTCACTACGGCAACCAAGGTGAAGGACATTCACTGATTCAGCTTACGGCGAACGTCGTAGCTTGTTCATTTGCTAACTTTGGCACTTTCCAACGGATTTTATTTTTATTTTTTTTCAATTGATCACAAAAATAGTGTCCCCGTACGTTTAATGTACAATAAATTCATGAAAATACATTTTTATGTACAATTTCGCATGTTTTACTACGGGAGAGCAGAACAACAAGCCCAGTGAGTATTCTTCATCCTGCACGGAGCTCTGCAGCAGTGCAAGCAGGCCGTTTAGTATTCTGTGATACCAACACACTTTGAAATTCTGTCTAATTTATGCTATTTTCGATGTTTTACATATAAATTTGACATATAATAAAAGGAAAACAGCACTCGGATGATGGGATAAGGCAGGATACTCACTGGGGATAAAAATTTATCCCCAGCTCGTATCCTGCCTTATCCCACATCCTCATGCAGTTTTCCTATAGTATTTTTATATTTTCACATCTATGGATCACACTGCTCAACCTGGTTGGTAATGATACTGTAGGTTGTAAAATATGAGTAACAATTATATACAATTTATATGGATATTGATATGAAATTATAATTGCTTTGTGATAGATTATATTGTACCTTACATTGGTATTACTTGGTGGGGATGTTAACTGTAGGACAGTTGAATAGATTATTATTGGATCAACATCATGTCTTTACAATCTTATTAAAAGTTTATCAGTATATATAAAATTATTGTACTGACCGGTTTGCCTTCTACAGTTATGAAGATTTATCAATGTGGTGTTGATTTTGGAAAGGATAGATTTAGGTAGTAAAAAATATTGACAATTATGTTACATCATGACCAAACCAATGACTGACAATGAATCTTAAACATAGGGACCATGGACATTTTTGTTTTGCATAGTTCCGAATGACTTTCAAAGCATGCTCCTTAACTTTATTTGGTTAGTTATAGTATTTGTACTATGTCAGTAAAAATGGCTAGGTACTTGGCCTTTGGTTCCCAGCCAAGGAAGTGATATTACAGAATGTTCTCATAATGTCACAGAGTATCACAAAATGTTATCAGAACATTACACATGTGAACATTCCGTCCCTTCTTGGCCCGGTTGTATTTATTCAGACAGACTATAGGCTATGACATTATAGGATGCCAATATGATGTGCTGGATGAACATTTAATCACTGGCCAATATTACCTTTTATAGTTTGCGCAATTTATAATGTTAATTAAGATTAGGGGGAAAAAAGGATTGGAAAGGCATTTTAGTTGACATTCATGACTGGCCAACTGGTAACTATTCAGTGTGGGTTTCAATATGTGTTTTCTCAATAAGTGGCTGTGACTTTCATAAAAAAGTAGGGATGCTATTCCGAAATAACCTCAAATGGGTATTGACCAATGTATGTACTTTTTTCACAAAAACTATTTCAATTGTTGTGCTCAATCTATGAAATGCTTACCAGTGATAGATGGGTTATAAACAAAAAGCCTGGAGCTATTTGACTGTCCTGAAAATCATTTAAAATAAAACTAACATTCGAACTTTGGATTTGCGTCTCATTTCAAATGGTTTATTCTCATGATGTGTTCCAATAGTTCAATAACTAACTTCTTCAAGTATATCATACATGTACATTTGGTAATTCCATTATACTACACTGTTACTAAAAAACAATACGAAAGAATATGAAAGAAATTTCATTCAAACAAAGTGTCAACAATCTATCGTAAAAAAATGATTAGACCAGGGTAGAAAAAACAATACAGCATATAATACGGTGAATATGGATACTGGATACAAAAAAGAGCCCCCAGGGCAGCAACAATTAGGGACAGCATTACTGAACAAGAACTCATAATACCGAAGAGTTTACAGTCAAAAGTACATGTCCAAGCTAATTTTATCAATTTGTCATGGAATAACTTGATGAATAAGTCCATCAACTTTGTTTACATAAAGTCACCATGTTTTATTCCAGCTCAGGATACATAGAAATAACTGTGTAATTGTTCATTGAAATAACAATTTATTGGAAGTGATAAAATGTTTATAGAAAGTGGTTTGCGATTTAAACCATTATTGGTATGAATCAACTGAGATAGGGATCACCAGAAGTAACTAAGATCAAAAGAGAAAAGACCCATAGGAATTCTGATTTAACTTCCATGGAAGAAAAAGGTATGATATGGTGCTACGGAAACACAACTAAAGGCGGGTTTGGGCTGACAAGATAACAAACCTAGATTTATTTCCAGGATACACTACAATAATAATATGATAAATACAAAAACCTTCCAGTACATTAAAATTTACAATGAATGCTGTCAATAAAGACCTAATACCAATTCCAAATTGCATTATAATATTAGTAAAATTCAAAGACTGCTGTGACGCAGGGTTGTTGTTCTGCTGCGACTCAATGATGTCATCCAACACACCTGTGACGTTACTCGGTGGCCCATAACAACCAACATAGCAATGTAACAATGTAATATTACAATCAGTGATCGGACGTAAACACCCATCATTCTTTTCCACAGCACCTAGTGAATGAATACTTGTCATTGTTAAACCTACCACTAGTGATAGACAGGTAATTTTCACAGTCATATTCTGGGATGTGAACATCCACAATTTTGATCCACAAATAGCAAAGCCCATCCCAAATTGTTTGGATGTAGCTCGCTGGCAAACTGCATTCAACAGAGAACAAGAAATACCCTACCCTACAGGATTTCAGGTTGGGAACCGCCAATTACATTTTCTTTGTTCCTATTAATATTTCTCTAAATCAAAGTATTATAGAATATGTTAAATCATATAAATATCTGGGGATCATACTTGATCAAACGTTGAATTTGAAACGTTGAAACATATACAGAATATCATCAAAAATGTTTCTCATAAAATGCATCTACTGAGCAAAATATGAGAGGATCTGACAGAGGCGGCTAGCATCATGGTCTACAAAACAATGATTTTACCATACATTGACTATGGGGACATAATATATGCTGGTGCAACTATGCACAATCTGAAGAACCTACAAAGGATATAAAATTCCTGTCTTAGGCTTTGTGCTTCGATTACAATTGAATTGCATAGAAGATATAATGTAGGCAATCTCATGGCGAGACGACAATGTCACTTGAAAAACAAAAGCCCACACTGCACCCACTTTAAAGGTTACTTTGCCAAAAAAAAATATATATATATGCAAAGTGCTTTATACAGGAGCTACCTCATGGAATACTTTACCCGTCAATGTAAGGAATATCCCTTCCTATGACTTGTTCAAGAGTAACAGATGTTAGAAATCAATATGTAAGATATATTATTTAATTTTGCCTAACTTAAGGTACAAGTTTTTTGATTTTCCATTTTTCATATATGTGACCCGTTTTGGCGAAATGAGTCGGATGTCGCAGAAAGTTGAACTGAGATATGGGGCTCTGAAGTCGCATTTCGCATTTTTATCGAAAATTGGTTTTTTCTTTTATTCATATCTCCTATATCAGAAGTCTTCCCCCAAAACAGTTTCAGGTCCCAAAGCCATCTCTAAGTCCCTCTAAATAAGCCCCAAAGACGCGCAACGCCTCAGTGATCTGAAACAAAAGACCCTCGATTCAGGCCATTTTCCCCTAACTTCGCGGCTCGTCTGTCGGTCTGGATCCCATCCCAGCCACATGTTCTGGGTACCTGCTGAAAGGGCACGAAGTGAACTGGCCAATGACAGCCTCGGATTTTAAATTCGCGCCTGCAAGGACCAATCAGAATGTGTTTTCCCGATCGTCGTCCCGTAAAAAATCTTCGTCAAGGAGGTCACGTGTGCAGAATGCGGCGCCCTGATTGGCTGAGAGGCCTCGCGTGCCTTCCGGTTTCAGTTGTTGTCGAAATTTAAAGGGAAGCATGGCGAGCAGGACGGACGTGCGACATCACTTCTCCGACGGATTTAGCTGTTTTAATCCTGGATCACTGCTGGATTTTGATGTGGATTACCTCCCAACATCGTCGGGAAGGACATGGATCGCGAGGAGGCTGTCGCGGATGCCCTGAATACGATAAATCGGGCGAATTTACGTGGTATAGCCGAGCCACAGCAATGGCGGACTTTGGTCGACGAGTACTTTTTCTTCGCTGACGGGGAGGAGGGGCAAGACGATCCCCCCGAGGAAGAAGAAGATGTTCAGGAGGATCTAGGGGAACTGGAGGATGCTGAGGACGATGAGGATGAGCCACTGGTCATCCCTGACCCCACGGATGACCTTCTACAGGCGGAGTGGGACGACTGCGAACGCTTCATGTGAGTTTTGAAAAAACTTTATAACGGCCGACATGCGGTCGGTTCCCGTATCTCTGAAACAAGTACGCAAAGTGCTTAAATCCCTTTCAATGTTGATGAAACTGCCTACGATTGTGCCCTAGTATGTATTCTAACTGCCTAACTAGTTTTTATCAAGTTTCAAAGTTGATTTCATGCCATAAACAGGGATGATCCGTCGGGGTTGTCCGGTGACCTACTTAATGGCGTCAGCTGATCCGGCCGGCCTGTAACGGTTATCAATCATGTCTCATGCCATTGTGGCCCTCAGGAAGGTGAACTAAGTCTAATATCATGTATGTTGTTGTCTTTAGATGTTCCTGCAAGCACTACAAAGACAAGGAGTGCAGTAAACAGTTCACGACGTCGGAGCTGGTCGCACGTCGGCAGGAGGTCTTTCAGCTGTCCTCAGGTAAGTTTTTCATGAGATACATGTTATGCAAACCTGTCGCCGCGACCATGTAGCTATGTCATTCTCTCTCAAAACTACCCCATAATCCATGACAACGTCTTGAAGTATAACAGACAACTATTAACACTCAACCAGACCGTTTTTAAGGTAGTATTTAGGGCGTGTTAACCTAGTTCATGGGTCAATCCAGAAACCTCATTCCTTGAGTCACATGCATATCATGTACAGATTGTTATTATCCTAATCTACTTTGTTTTCTAGGCGAGAAGGACATGTTGCTACTGGGCATCGTCAGTACCTGCACAGACAATAGCAGCAGGCTGTCCACCTGGAAGAAGGGGATTAAGGGGAGAGGGGAGAGGCAGCACCAAAGGGAGAGGCAGCACCAAAGAAGCCACTACCTCGTCGGTTCATGTACGCGTGACTAGCTTTGATATTCAACTTCTTTGCTCAACTAAGGTCTACCTAGATATCCCTACTATTATTGTACTACTTGAGGTAAATTACAAGATGAACTGTAATGAATCATAACAGAATCTGATCATGTACTTACCTTCACAAATCGTCCATATTAATATTACAATACTTACCTGTACTTGTTGCCTGTGTCCAATAATTATTGGCCTAATGTAACTCTTACCTTGTGACCTTTCCAGCATCAGCCAGAACAAGCTGACGTCCATCATCAAGTGGTACAAGTGCTACGGGGTGGTGACCAGGCAAAGGAAGGCTGGCGGGCGACAGGCGACCAAGGATCCTCCAGCTGGAGGACATCAGGCGGGTCATGGACTTCATCAACTCCTATGCCGTGACCAACGCCCTCGTCCTGCCTGGTCGTGTGTCTTCCCACAAACGGGATGACATCCTCCTCCTCCCCTCCTCTTCCACAAAGGCCGACATCTACAGGTTGTACAGCAACGCCATGGAGGAGGCTAACTTCAGGTGGGTGGCTGACTCAACCTTTAGAAACCTGTGGCTCCAACTCCTCCCTCGCATAGTGTGTTCCCGCCCTATGACTGACCTCTGCTGGGAATGCCAGCGCAACAACAGGGATATCTCTGCCTCTAGTAACCTACCTGACATTGTGAAACAGGCCAAACTGAAAAAGCAACAAGTTCACCTGGAGGTGGTGGCTCGGGAGAGGGGCTTTTATCAGGTCATGGTCAAGTCTGCAAAGGCTGCCTACAAGGAAGCAGAGTCCCCTCCCCTTGGCCCCCACCCCCCTTGTTCTTCTGACACGAAGGTCCACATCAGTTTTGATTATGCCTAGCAGGTCCACCTTCCCTCCTTTCCTATGCAGCCTGGCCCATTGTATTTCCTTGTCCCCCGCAAGGTCGGCATTTTCGGTGTCTGTGCCGAGGCCATCCCCAAACAGGTGAACTATTTGATCGACGAAAGCCATTGCGGTAGTAAGGAGTCAAATTTCATACCTGCACCACTATTTTAAAACGTATTCCCTGGGGGAGAAGGCGGTGGACATGCACTGTGACAACTGTAGTGGTCAGAACAAGAACAAGTTTGTGCTAGCGTATCTTCTCTGGCAGGTCCTGACTGGCCGGCACCAGTCCATTTCCTTAAACTTTTTTATCACAGGGCACACCAAGTCTGCCCCGGACTGTTGCTTTGGTTTGCTTAAACAAAAGTTTCGTCGTGAGCCTGTCTCGAGCCTCACGGACATAGAGGCGACTGTGGTGAAGAGTACCCAAGAACGTGTCAACCTTGCCCAACTTGTGGGGGACGAGAATGGGAAGGTGTTTGTCGAGTCGTATGACTGGCAATCTTTTTTGACCCCTTTCATCAAACCAGTCAAGGGCATTAAGCAGTATCATCACTTTGTATTCTCTAACCAGAACAAGGGCCATGTCATCTTCCGGCAGTATACCGACTCGGCCCCCGAGACCTAAAAGATATAAAAATCCCTGTCCCTGACTGCTCCCTGAGCCAAAGGTCCCTGTCCCTGACTGCTCCCTGAGCCAAAGGTCCCTGTCCCTGACTGCTCTCTGATCCAAAGGTCCCTGCCCCTGACTGCTCTCTGATCCAAAGGCTCTGTCACCCAAAGTGAGCACTAATGAGGCAGGTCCACACTGGTTGAGAAAGCGTGATTTGGTTAGCAAGGTAAAGTTTAAACAAATGTGTTTTGGCTTTTGTTGTTGGAGTTTTGTGATTAATCACATTATAGTTCCCAAATAGACATGGTAGTATTTGGATTTACTCCTCTAACTTGTTTTACTGCATAAAGGCTTAATCCACTTTTCAATGTTTTATTATCTAAATTACTATGATTTAGTGAATGATAAAACCAAGTAAAATGCTAGATCATCTCATAAAACAGCTGTCCTAGATGTTGTTCCTACTTTATACAGCTTGGATGAAAATAAAACAGTTATCTGGATTTTATCACCTCACAAAAAAGGAAAAAAGCAGATGGAAGCTTACTTTATATTGAATAACACCTTTTTCTTGCCCCCTTTACCATTGATGTCACTGACACATGACATATTGTGTCTTTTTCTTTGTATTGAGTTATAGGGAGCTTTACGTCACTTAAGTTTGAGCATGGTTTTATCTTCCAGTTGGGGTGGTCATATTTGACTGTGGGTTCAGTCTACCTTAGTGACCGTAGGCTGGGATATTGCCTCCCTCAAAGCATTTAATCATTAAGATAATTGGCTACTCCCTTAACCCACAGAATGTCCAAGGTGTAAGTTATTTTTCAGAATTAGGAAAACACATTCTTTTCATAATATAACACGTGACCACAGAGTTCAACTTACCAAAACCATTACCTAAGATATATACTCCAAAACCATCTGCCAATGTTTAAATAAAAACAACTGAGTTAGTACTCTGAGAGGGTTGTACACAAAAAAACAAATGTAATGTATTTGAGGAGATAAAAGAGATCACACGTGGTAGGGACAAGCCATACAGACCTGATCCCCCTTATTTCCTGAGTTGAAAGTCATCTAAACTGATGACAAATAAAGTGTGAAGGGGGCTTAACTAATCACAAATTATTATGATATGGCAGTGGACTTGTAATTTGTAGTAGATGGGTTTGTCAGACTAATTCCCAAGTTGGGATGCTCTTACCATCAAGCAGCTGGTGATTAGAGATCACATTATTCCCCCTGCCCGGCGATTAAGTGCACTAATAGACAGCAACTAGAAAGAAATATTAAACATGTCAAATATTTCACACACAAACCACAGGGACTAATTATCTAGTCAACAGATGTCACAGTGCCTTTGTATAACTAATCACCGGGCGACTTACCATACTAGTCACCGCCAATCTACATAATTTTAATGCCCAAATGGAGGTCTAGGCTTCAACTTCGACTCTTTCTTTGGCAGTCATCCCCGTCTTTGGTCATGGCTGGCCAGCAAGAGGCCACCCATCCACCACCGACCGAGAGAGAGGCCGTACAGTCAGAAAATTGACACACAGTGATTGTCACAGTCATGATAACAGGCATGCCTCTCAATAATATAGTTTGGTCCTAAAAAGCCTCCAAAAATGAGATGGTTAGCCAACTTAGGTATAGACCTGTTGCAAACAAGTCAAGTTAGTCGGCCAGGCCCATTTAACACCAAAAAATCAGATATTTTTGTGTTTATGTAAAACAAAAAAATAATGATGTCAAGGCTGTGTTACACCACATGTCAGATCTTTTGCTGGCCATCCTGCACCACACCCCCCGTTGCCCCAATTATGAATACCCGGCGATTGTGCCAGCAATTTGTTTCTTGTGAAGTCGCCCGTTGCCACTCAAGTTGCTTACTGGGCATGGCACTTAACAGTGCCAATTGCAAGTGATTCACATTGTTTTACAAGAATCAGTGCTGCATCCCCACTTCACCAACAAAGATTTTATTTGCTTGGGGACTAGTGTTAAACATTTCAATGGCAACCAGTGCTTGTTTGTAGTACCGTGGTTCCTGTGGTTTCAAAGTATTAACACTCATCAGCTGTCAAGTAAACACTTTTTTTGCAAATTGAGGACATGGCTAAATATACTTGTCTAGTCTAGGAGGGGCTGGTTGGGATAGTTGATAAAAATACTTGTTTGTTGCAATTCTGTAAACGCCCTACACTCCTTCTCAAGATATATGTCACCCCATCCCACCAGGCCCTGCAAAGATAAAAGGCATAGTAATTTGAACTGACGCAGTTGTTGGTTCCATTTTATTCTAAAGCACCTATGACAGATCTAGGCCAGCACGACACAACATTGGAAACATTTCTTTTTCACCCACTACCAATAATTGTCGGCACATAAATGTGTCTGGTAATGTGTTTCAAATCTTATAGTAAAAAGCAGGGTACAGCAAATAGGACCCGTGATGTAAGTAACCTTAATCATCAGCTACTTTTGTTTGTATTCTTTTTAACTGCCCTCAATTTTACAATTTTTTTTCCATGTAGGTGAAAATAATTATATTATTATTGTATCATAATGTTCACATGATATCTTGATATCTGCTGCATATTGATACCTGATAAACCATTCATAGCAATGATCCTGTTTACTCCTTTTCGATACTATTATATCATGAGAAGCAACCTTCCTTATATTTCCCTTTTGCGTCTTAAATCCATACAGTGACAAACAGTTTTCACAATACTCCCCCTGAAACTGAACACTCCTTCATGTGCATGAAAAACTTTCAGACTTGAGTTACCATCAAACAAGCTGCACCGTAGTATTTTTCATCTCCTCACTTGTTGTCCTGTCCACAGGAATGTTAATAATTGCTGCTAGGTTTTATTGGTTAAGAACTGATCTTTTTATACATTACAATCAGGATGAAAAGAATCCATTTGTCAAAAAGAAAATATGTGTTTTACTGATCTGAGATCTCATGGCTCATGTCCTTACTGCGTTGCAGTTATACCTCTTATAATTAAGCTAATTATGTATTAGCAGCAATCTTCTCTTGGTAATTAAGCAAAAATCTGACCATGTAACAAGCCCATATCTAAGGGGGGGAGGGGTGACGTGGGGTACGTGTCACCCCCTCCCCCCCAAGCTGGGCCAGGTTCATTTTCAGAGATTCTATTTTTCCCTTTCTTTTTCACAATTTCCAGAATTTTGCCAATTCTGTATGAAAATGGAATTTATATTTTCTTAACCAAAGTCATGAATTTTGCTTTTCACATAATTCCTATATCTTTTCTTACCCATGCAAATAATCCTGGCCCTCTGCTACCCCTTTAAAAACTCTCTCTTATCCTTTATGACTCTCTGATGAGCACGCCAGATGCGCGACATGACCAATAACATCACCAGCTGAAGATTATATTCTAACATTGCCGAATACGCTGTCAGTTACACTAGACACTGCTAGGCTAAAGGGTGGATAATATCTTGGCTTTAAGCTATTTACCTCTAGAAAATCCACTTTTTAGAAACAGTCACCCCCCCATGAAAAGTTATGGATACGGGCCTGTGTAATGAGGTGTCAGCATTCCTACTTCTGTCAAGTAAGCGCCTACATCTAATACCACTTATAAAAGAATAATATGCCTTACTCGCGACCCTGTGCTGTGCAGCCATCTTAAATCAACAACAAAAATGTAACATTGTTTTTTCCATACTTAACTTATTATTTAGATATTACTTATAATAAGATTGGATTTCCCTTGGACCATCACATATAGTCCAGGGGCCTATGTCAAAAAAAGAGCAAATGCATGTTTTTGTTCAAACTGATCTTAATTGTACCTAGATATACTCCTCTGACCCTCTAGTATTAGGAAAGTTTTGGTGGCATTTTTTCTTTTGAATATAAGTGTCAGATATTGACCTCTCAAGGTCACAAGGTCAGAAATCCTCTATTTTCCTCTATTTGTTGACAATGTCCGTGATACAGATTCAATCTTCAAGAAAACATATACAAAGCAATATCTGAGGCCTATGTTATTTTCTAAATACCTTTGATTAATGAAAGTCAAGGTCAAGGTCATTTGAAGAAGCTGTAAAGGGTGAAAAATGTTACAAAAGTGAACCTCATGTTACACTGTTCTCGTTTATTTCATATCTTTAAATGAATCATAGTGAATGAAGAAGGAAAGTGAAAGTCAACAATGTTTACACCATAAAAGAATAGCAATTTCAGATTAAAAGTGAACAGTTTTCTATTTATTGACAATTTAAGAAAAAAAGAAGAAATTATTGAAAATATCAGAAAATTCTTCAAGCTTTAAAATGTTGCTGTAATCTTACAAAGGCATATTATTTCTTGATGTAATGACCTCCAAAAGGTCAAGGCCATTCATATATATCAAAAATGTGAAACATTTTCAAGAATACAAGTCACAAGAACTAAGATATATATTACATAGTCAACCTGCCAAGTCCCAAAAAGTGAACTACAAAGCCACTCAAAGTTACTTTTGTTCGTACCAATATATTTTGAAAAAAAGAGGGTAGTTATCACCAAAATTAGGATTCTGATGGTTATACCTTATAATTTGACCTTCAAGGTCACCTACAAGGTCATCAAGGTCAAATTTATAAAAATGTAGTGTCTATTCCTGGCTTTCAGGAAAAGTCAAGAGGATTGAGTTGTGATGTTCCAATTAAGTTCTACAAGCACTTTGGTCTTCAATTTAAACATGATCATAGACGAAAACTGAATACAAATGTCTCATTTTTCTCAAATCTCCTGCGTCATTTTTCTAATGTACATATTGACCTTATAGATACTATTTTTATGCTTAAAAGTATGAAAACATGATGAATTAAGACAAAAGTATAAGCTATTTTATCCTTTGACCTTGAAGATGGCCTTCAAGGTCACAAAAGCCAAATAAAGTTTCTGTCATATTCTGGATACAAAACAAGGCTGTGCTCTGTGGAGTATGTGGTACAGAAGGTCATACAAAATGTACTTTAAGTTACATGATACCTTATTTTATCATGTAGAGTAAGAGAAATAATGTTTATTTACTAAGGTTTTATGCTTATGATTATTTAAATGTAAAATGTCTTTTGATCTTGTAAAAATGCAGATCGAAGCTAACGTTTGCTCAATGTCAACACATAATTATCGAGTCCAAACTTATCTACGATAAAACTGAACTTCTCAGCTTTTCATGACTATCACATGACCCATTAGGTTAATTATACAAGTGGCATCTTGCTATACTGACTTGTAAACTAATTACCTATTACCCAAATACATAAGGTTCATAGTTAAAGTATACTCTGAAAAAACAGCCCTTTGCATTAGACTCTACTCTATAATAATGTTTAAGTCACAATTTACCATGCATTAAGATAGACCTAAAGTCACCAGGAACGAATGAACTTTGATATTTCTTAGAGCTAATGCATAGGTAAGTTCAAATCTTAAAAAAAATGTTTTGTCCTTGCTGACCTTGGAAGTCACTTTCAAGGACACAGCTCAGTGTAGTATCCAAAAAAGGTCTTGTTCTATACTCATTGCTTTGCTAATCTGATGAAAAAGGTATGAAATGGCCTAAAATGCATGATTGTATGAACACATTTGGTATTGGACTATGTATTTTAAGCTTTGCTGAGAAAAGAGCAAAAACACTCTAGAGAGGCTGTACATTCATGTTTGAATTGAAAGTTACAGTGGCTCATGAGGAAAAACTATCAATCATAATATCACATACTTTAGATTTCTTAAAAGATATTTGATTATAGATTTGAAATATGGGATAAAATAATTTTGATCTTTGTGACCTTGAAAGTGACCTTCAAGGTCAAATGTTTGTTTGGCTTTCACCCCTATCTTTTGAACTAGATTATTCTTGAAACCACTAGCTAGACTGATTGCCATAATCTAAAAATGCCTATAGATATTTCATTTATGGTTTTGGCGGATTGACTACAAGGCAAAAAGAGAGTTAACTTCTAAAGTGGCCTTTAGATGACCTTTTGCCCTTAATAAATGACCTTTGCATTACTGAATTAAAAAAAAGCATGTTTCCTTTTATATTTAGCTGATTTCATTTTGTACCCTTTACCAGTTATTTTTGTTTTATGATTTTTTACATTATTTTCATACTTTTTTTCTTTGATGACCTTGAAATGTACTTCAAGGTCAAAAGAAAAAATGCCACCAAAACTTTTTGTGATCAGAACGATCCATAGATAAAAGATTATCTTGGTAGAAAGACCTTCTCAACGAAACATAAAACTTTACATAGGCCCCTGGACTAATATAATGGACTAGGTTTTGGTGCAGTGCTAATATGTTTGTTGTAATGTAACTATCTTGATAAGCCATACCCTACCCACTCTGACAACAAAAGACCACCCCTACTTGTGCTCTGTCACCACAACAACAAATCCCCCCCTTCCCTCCCCAACAACACATATTGTATTTGATTGTGTGAAACTCTAATGATAATCAAACTGACCAAATTAATGGCCAAGATCAATGTGATGGTCATATGAAAAAGGAATTTTGACAGCTAGGTCAGAGCTGTAACCGTGTCCTCACACGCCTCAGCTGGGGTCATAAATTTCATTTTCCATAAAACAGGGATCTACGCTGCTCCCTTGCAAGAGGGAGCAAAGAGGGCAAAAAAAAAGATTTATTAGAAAGAAAATACCAAACTCTGGGGGCAGGACATAGCAGTGTCAGGGAAAAATGAAAAGACTTTTTGTAGCAATCTTCAGCTGATGATCCACATGACAAATTATTTTCAATATGAAAAACATATAGTAGCAAACCGATTTCAGGGCTGACGATCTTTTGTGGGTCCATAATCGGTTCAGTTATTAAATCTGTTGGTTCTAAAATCTATCCAGGATAGGTCCCATACCCATATTCCACAGTGAACCTCAAACCAAATTCTTCTTTATCTTTTTTAGACTAGAGTTATGAAGTAAATGTATGAAAAATATGTCGAATGAGTGAATAATCAAAATTCAACAAATACTATGCATTAAACACATTGATAACATTAATGCAGTTGGAGCCATATAATATTTAGTATGTACGAACAAAAAGAAATGAAAACAATAAATACCCATCGGTAAGGATAAAATAATGTTATACATGAATCTGCATGAAACACAATCAGTAATTTCATTGGGCCATTGTTTGTTTGAAATCGGCTGGATTATATTTTCAATTAAATTGTCAGTTCAGAAATTGGTTCAGAAAAAATCGGTTGACGTGATCCACCAGCCAATTCCCAAGAAAAAACTAACTTTGGAACGATGCATTTTCTGAACTAATAATGGACCAATTATAAAATCGGTCCACTGTTGGTCCTGTTTTTGTCGCCTCATGGAATTATCAACATAATTGGTAACGCAAAAAAACTTAATAGATTTGTCCCTACAGGGCATTCCAGCAGGAGCGTAAGTGCCAATCTCAAATATTTGAATCAAAATTAAAATGATTTCTCTCATCATCATTCTGGGGTGTATGTTAATGAGAAGTGGGTGGTCAGTTTGATTATCATTATTAGTCAATGTGACAAACTTTGGTGACTATATAAAAATTCAAATTTGACTAAAGCCCTAATTATACTATGCTTCGGGTAGGTGGACACATTGGGTCGCATTGCCCAACGCGTCTGGTTCGCGTTTGGGGTGTTTTAACAACATATTACACTACGCATTTTGGTGTCTAGTTCCCAACGCGACCTAACGCGAAGTATATTATATTATGCGTTTTGGTGTCTAATTCCCAATGCGAACCTTTTTTTATATATTATACATTGCGTTGGGCGCCCTGATTCGCGTTTGCTATTCACGTTGGCAAAAACGCGTTTGAAACGGCCCTAATGCGTTTCGAAAAATGCATAGTATAATACGGCCTTTAGGAACATAGTGATATGTTAATATCAGTGCATGTAAGACATTATAATAGCTTTCCTTCAGTCAAATAGTGATTCCTAATTTGAAGCAGTCTAAAATGATGTCAATGCTGTACTTGAGGGCAGTTTTTGTGTGGCAGGCAAATGAGGCATCGTCTATCTGTATGTGTTTACACCCTACTGCTGCAAGGGCCATCGCCCCTGGTATATACAGTCGTGCAGGTCATACAACATCTATTTGGGATCAGTGTAAAACTCATCTATAAAGGGATTGGATTAAAAAATAGATGAGAAAACACACTTGGGGCCCTAGTGTCATGTGTAGAATCTTAAAATAAGCGAGTGGCCTGTCAAAGTCAAGAGATTGCCTTGTCACAATGTTGACAGGACCATACCAAGGTTCTGCTTTGGGAAGGGGAGTGAGATTCCACAAGTAGTACTTTTGCCTTTATTTTCAATAATTTGTATGTGAAAAAGGGGTGGCAAGCAGTAAAAAGTGGGACTTTTCAATATATTCCTACTGATTTAGATGGCCCACCAATCCTGCCATCCTCGCCACCTACCCTGGTTACGGGCCTGAGTTCAACTTGAATTTGAGAAATAAGCTTATGTAATGCCCTGTCAAATTTAAGAGATAGCCTTGTCACTTTGCTAAATTCACCCTACCACGGATAGCTGATTTTCAGTATTTTAAGCTAATTTTGTTAACAAAACCCAATGAAAAATACAAAAAATTGTTTAATATTCACCCACAATGATGAATTTTCAAACAACTCAGGAATAATTATGGATACTAATTGAAAAACATAATGATGGCTCGTTTTTCAGAATGTTAATTTAGCAATAATGGTAATGTGATGAATGTCTATTCATCTGTGTAGATAAGAATATGATCAAGTATTGAGATAACAAGTAAAAGATGTAAGGTACAAATCAGGTACGAAAAGTATATCAGGAAATCCTGAAAGCACGAAAGCACGGAAATGTATTGTAACCGGATATGACATCAGAGTAGTCATGTGATCTAAGTGACCAATCAGAGTTGAGTGATAGAGTATAAAAAAGGGTCCTGAAGCCCAAAATAAACAGTCCCATCTTGGTACTCCTTGTGTTCACACGTGTCTTCTTCCAGTAACTTGACCCTCGAAGTGGTTTAAGCCAAAGATATGCCAAAATAGAAGTTAATTAACAGGTTGAACTCAAGTAAATAGTCCAAGTTAGCGAGATATATGACGTAATAAAGTAGGGGTCTGGAAGACCAAGGATGGCCCGAAAGCCCAAATCGACCCGAAGACCGACCCAAGAACAAAAGACCAGGCAGGTACGAAAGCCCGAGATAGTAAGCGGCTGGCCCATGACCGCATATACGAAGGTGCGACCCACTTGGCTCCACGCTACCAATCAATGAGCAAGCAGCGACTCGACCCCCACGGAAGACCGAATGACTGGAAAGCCAACATCCATCCCTCCCCCGAACCAAAAACTCATCCACCTCCGCAACGACCGGCACACACACCCCATGTCCGAAAATACCCATTCCCCAACCGTCCTGCTCATTCCCCCTTGTGCGCTAGGCATGACTCTTAATCTCACACCTTGGTTTCCTGCTCTTACTCTACGCTCGGCTCGAGATCAAAACAACCCCCACACCTCTTCGTCATAAGACCCGGATACCCCGACCTACCAAGGAGCGTCACAGTAAAAATTCATGAAAGTCATAAATGTTTAAGCTGTGATGAATTGTCCATTCATCTTTTGAGGTACAAACTATTGGCATAGAAATTGGGTATAATGAATTTATATTGTGAAATAATTGAATAACAACATCATGAATATCAACCGATAATGAAGTATGGTAATGAAGTAAGGTACAAAAATGGGTACGAACTAGACCGAAACTTGTAATCGGGTATGACAGTACGAAAACCTGTGGTAACCGGATGTGACGTCAGAATGGTCACATGATCAAGATTGACCAATCAGAATAGAGTTGTAGACTATAAAAGAGGGCATGAAGGCCCGAAATAAACAGTTCCTCCTTGGTACTTACTGTGTTCATATGTCTCTTCTTTAAGATGCCCGGCCTCCTAACTGGCCTAAGCCTAAGATATGCAATAGTAGTAGCGAATGATCGAGTAGAACTTAGCTAAAGAATATAAGTTTGAGATAAATTGGACAGTAACTCAAAAGGCCCAAAGATGGTACAAAACCCCAAAACAGCCCGAGAAGTGGCCTGAGACCGAAAGACTGGCCAAGTACGAAAGCCCAAAATAGTAAGCAGTCAGCCCAACGCTATAGGAACAAAGGTGTGACCCACTCTGCCACACGCTACCAACCTCTAATGGTGAGCGACAACCTGACTCCTTGGACGTGCCAGCCAAACGACCAAAAACACTTTAATCACTCCTGATAAAAAATGCTCCTGACTCGACCATTGAGAACTCCACCCCAACCGTCCTGTTCGTTCACCTTCGTGTGCGGGGCACAACTCTTGATCTTGCAAATCGGTCTCTTACTTAGACTCTTTGTTAAGCTCGAGACCAAGGCAACCCAAAAGTCTCTTTGTCGTAGAGTTCAGAAACCCCGACTCACCGAAGAACGTCACAAAGCCTTAAGCTTTGTCGACATATTACCCAGCATGCACCTGGTTCTAGGCTAACCTTCAGGTAATAATCAAGAAACCCGCTATCCGTGATTAGGAGAATTTAAGAAACGTATGTTCCATGTCACTAGCTTTCAAAAAAATACATGCTAGATGTAAGGCAGAACCATTGATACTTAAAAGGATGTGAAGACTATTGTTGTCAATACATAGCATTATATATAATGAGCAGGACAGAGAGATCCTAGATACTGTCAGGATACATTTGAGGAGAAGGGGTGGTGATTGTAGATTGAAACTGCAAAAAAAATTTGGATGTGTATAAAAAGGGGTGAAAGTATAGGGCAAATATGATATGGAAAATGCTACCCCTTAATATCATTAGGAATATACAATGTAACCGGGAATTTCGTAGAGCCCTAACATTGTGGAAAGAACATTGTTTAAGATTGATTGGCAATTGCCGTGACATAATTGTATTTTTATACTTTGTAATATGGATGCTGTAAATGTGATTGTAAATAAGTAGTTGCGTGTTACCTACATTGTGAAAAGCACATTACTCAAAATCTCATATTGCATGTCGCTTACATATGTCCATTTCCAGCTAGCACTGATGTCACTTTGGTGGGGTTCACTCACCACTGCATCCTTCAGGGAAGCTCTGTGTGAGAATGAAATTTACTCACAAAATGATGTCACATTCCCATTTGTATAGTGCAAATAGGTCCAGAGTCACTTAGAGAATGAAAAGACTTTACTGCCAGCTGGTTTGTACTGTTTATAGTACTAGCCATTGGTCACACTAGGTCTCAGGGAACTAAATGTGGCACCATCTGTAGTGTCATATACAAACCTTGACCAAAGTAAAGAGAAGGTCTAGCTGTCGTCAACTAAAACTCTTATTGGGAAATGCAGGGAAATTTATGAAAAAGAACATCTGTGAATTGATTTCCATAAATGATTGAATGATTTTAAGTATTGAATGTGATTGACTGACCTACAAAAGAGAATCTATGCCCTTATCATGGCTATGCAGAACTGCAAATAATTGAGTGTGGGTGAATATCTAGGGGTCAGGCTGAAAATATTCACCCCATACACCTAGACTCTTTCTCTTTAAGGAGAGGAGGAAGGTTTCCCCTCATCCTCTTGAAGCACACCTTTCACTCCCTATTATACTTATGCTTGGCTCATTTGGTGAGGGATTTCGCTTCAAGAAAAAGTGGACATACATGCACCCCCTGGTGGTATACATCAATACTAAACCTCTATGCTTCAAGAAGAAAACCTCACCTTATGAGCCTCATGTGAGATATAACAGGGAGAATCTTTGCTCTTAAAGAGGAAGAGGGGAAACCTTCCTCCTCTCCTCCAAGAGAAAGAGTCTAGGTGTATGGGGTGAAATATTCAGGGTTAACCAACTTTGATTAACTTATATTTTATATATGAAAGGTGGCTTTTCAGCTTTCTGAATGAATTTTGGGCCAAGAGGCTTTTTTGAATATTAGTTGGCAGGTTGTTATACATTAGCTTACTTTAGGAATGTCATATCCTCCCTTTAATAATCACAAGTATAAAAGATATATTAATATCATATATTTTTGTAGTGTTATTATAGTGTTGCAGAGTATTGAACTATACAGGAAAACATTAAGTTTCATGAGACCACTAACTGCTGACTGTAATGGCTCAAAACTCACCACTACCAGTGACAGATGTAGCTTTTATTTTAAATTGTGGGTGTGCTAATTGAAAGAGTAGGGGGTGGCCCACCCCTACTCTCAAGAATTGTGTGTAAAAAGAAATCTAATTTTGGCAAAAAAGAATGATCTGTGCCATCCACCTAAATTAACCAGTGGCTACCCATTTTGTTTGTTTGGTGACAGCGAGGTAGATCTAGTTTACAAAAAGGGTGTGTGGTATTTTCCAGAAAATGGGGTTTACCCTCACTTAAGCAGGGGCTTTCTATTAAGTACATATGCATCAAGGGGGCAATCTGAGATTTTTGAAAATGTGTGTAGGTACTAAATGGAAGGCCCCACATGGATGTGGGTTTGTGTGTAATACTCACTAGGTGTCTCCACCGTATCATGCATCAGTTACCTGGGTATACCTGGCCTATACACAGATGATTATGATGATGTGTGAGAGTTTAAGGTCTATTTAGCAGTTTTTCAGCTTTATCAAGATTGACTGTTCACAGTTGTATGATAGGATCTATGGTGGTGGAAACGATGGCCCTGTACAAAGGTTTGTGTAAATGGGCATATAAATATTGTATGTGTGTTTATATTTTCATACATAATTATGCACATATAATATTAAATGTGTATGTTGATACACAGTGGCAGATTTGGGGGCTCAGTGCCCCCCTATCTTTGGCTTAACACTGATTTTCATCATTTAAATTCTCAAACCCAGAGGGTGTGGTAGAAACTTTTAAAATAGGACCCCACTCCTTTTGAAAAGCTCTGGATATGTATACATATATATGTAAATTTATTTGTTAGTGTGCGTGTGTGTCAGAGTGTGTGTGATTGTATATGTGTGAATCTGTTAGTGTGTGTGTGTATGAGTGTGTGAGAGTGTGTTTGTGTAAATGTACATGTGTGTAAATGTGTGTGAGTGTGTGAGTGCATAAGGCTGTGTTTGTAAGTGTGTGTGAATGTGTGTGAGCGCATATGAGTGTGCATTCATGTGTGAGTGTGTGAATGTACGTAATTGTGCATTCATGTGTGAGTGTGTGTCAATGTGTGTGTGTCTGGGTGTGGGAGTAACAACAAATACTCTACCATTACATGCAATAGATAAACCTAAACACCTGTTAACCACTAAATTGTGTAAATACATTACCTCGTGTGTGAGTGAGTGTGAAAAGATGTGAAAATGTGTGAGTGAGTGTATGTGAGTGTGTAAGTATGTGTGAATGTGTGTGAGGGTGTGTGTGTGTGAGTGTGAGTGTGTGTGATTGAGTGTGAGTGTGTGTGCATGTTTGTAAGTGGGTGTCTGAGTTTGTGAGTGTGTTAGTGTGCGAGTATGCGAGAAACAATACTCATTATATGCATTTGAAAAACCTTATGAAATATCTGTTAACCACTAAATTGTGTAAATTATACTTTACCTTATGTGTGACAGTAACTGTACAAGTATTTCCAGGTGTCTATGTCTAACCAGGCCTGTGGCTGCATCAGAATCTCTTGGTTATCAAGAGGTCCAAATGTCATGTGGGAAAACTTAATAATTCAGACACCCACTTACTATTATACGACATGAAAATAAAAAGCAAGGACAAATCCGAGGCACACTTCCCATCCTGGCAGTGCTATTGACAATCAGAAGAATTTTCATGTTAATCTACTGAGCAGAAGCTGAAATATCCATGCAGTGTTGCCAACCATCCGTTAAAACCACGGATACCTCTGTGAGGAAACCTTATGCCCGGGGTTTAGTGTGTTCCCAAACACAGGCTCCTCACATTAAATAAAGTTGCCTAATAAATTGGGGAGAAGTCCTAACCAGAACTACGGACGGTAAACCTAGAGGTAAATGGTTATATTAAACAACGTGTTGGGGAGACGAATTGGAATAAGGGGAAAGCTAACTCGCAGGGTAAGTTGGCAGTGATTAGTGAGGTACGTCCTTTATTGATATCGAACCAGTGGCACAAATGAATAAGTAATTTCCAGATAACCTTTCGTACAAACCTTTCAATAATTCTAAACTAAAAGTCCTAAAATGTCCTAAATGTTCCTTAGCTTAATTGAGTCAAAATCCTTAATGTCCTGTGATATTAATGATTCTAATTTCTAACGCAATGCCTGTAGATTGGTTTCCAAGACCTAGAATTGAGTCCAAAGTGAGCTCCTAGAATGTGTTCCAAGTCCTGCTCCTGGTTCTAGTCCAAGTCACACACAACAAATAGAAGTATTGGTTGGTTCCGTACGCTCAGTCTCACTCAGCTCCGAACGTGTGTCGCCGACCACCGTGCGCTAATGAATGACGGTTGCGGGCCCAAGTTAACAATATAAACACGAGGACGCCCTTCCTGACGGATAGGCGGCCCAATCCGTTGCTGGCGGACACAGGGAGTCTGTCCGGTGAACAGGCTGTGACGTCAGTCGGTCACCTCAGTGCGCGTGGGGCGGAGTCACCTCAGGCGACCTCTGAGCGCCCGCGACCCGAGCAGGGTCGGGCGTCATGCCCATAAAACACACCTAACGGGGTTGCCTTAAGGGCGGTCCGACGTTTTTATGTAGCGTCCAATGAGATGCGTTGAGAAAGAATGTTCAGTACAATATGTAGAGAAAATATCAATAGACATTTATAAAATACAATGTTGTGTTTCGCAACACCTCCATGATTTCAGTGGTCAAAAAGAAAATGTCTGTGATCTGTGATTTGGGGCACCAGGTCCGTATTTTCTCAAAAATATGCCTAAAACCTCTGTTTTTCTGGACCCAAATCCATAAAACCTCCGTGATTAGCCTGGACACATAAAATATTTGCTCAAAATTGCTCTATTTTAAGAAAAAAAATCGGAAATTTTCGACCAGAAAGATGGGTTTAGTGTAAATATTTGGGGGGATATACAGAGGGTCCGTGATTTTACCTTTCAAAAAAGCAACACTGTCCATGTATAAAATATAATTGTTAAAAGCCCTCATTTTTCCACCTCTAATTTCGCCATTATTAAATTGAAACTACAATATTTTATACTAAAAGACAGTAGGAATAATCCTCAGTGCACCATTCAATGTAAACTATATAATTGTATCCCTAGTAGGGAGAGTGCAGTATTGATAACCCTAACTGATGTGCTGAGAGGTGGTGTCTATCTTTAATGCAATAGAATTGAGTTCATAACTAGGCAGTGGATCATAAGTGACCTGGGCCATAACTGCACTGGCCCATAATGACATGTACAACCCATGCAAGCTGCAACGTAACAGAAACGTTCTGCAACTATACTTTTTTAGTCAGTCTTGTACTTCCTTAGATGGCACGTAACAATTATTTATGGTTAGGTCGAAACCTAACCAAATCAGAATGTAATTATAATATTATTTTTGGTGAGGTTAGGATGAAACCAAAACAGAACATTATAAGAACATTCTGTTTAGGATGAATAACATAACCAGAACATTATAGTAACGTCACAGTACAACGCCACAGCAGTACATTGCAGCAACATTATTGGGAGCCATGAAAATAACATAACAAGAACCAATACAGAACCAAACAGAATGTTTCTGCAACGTTATAATAACATTACATGCTTGGCTGGGTAGGCAGTGGATCATAAGTGACCTGGGCCATAACTGCACTGGCCCATAATGAATAGACAGTGGATCATAAGTGACCTGGGCCATAAGTGCACTGGCCCATAATGACTAGGCAGTAAATCATAAGAGACCTGGACCATAAGCGAACTGGCCCATGATGGGCCATGAGAAAAAGAGCATTAATTAAATTATTCAACAATACTGGGTCAGGGGTAATCCTTGTCTTTGTTAACTTTGCATTATGTCCACCTATAGTTAAAGGGGCATGGACACAGGCTGTCAAAATCCTTTCGATCTGTTATTTTCATAAGTGTTACGATAGCCACAATATTGACTTAAGCCCGAGCTACGATAGTCACAATGATGCTATTGGTCTGTGTTAACTGATTTTATCTAGTTTATGCTATGTAATCTCTGAGGCATCAGCTGAGGAGGTTATATAGCATAAACTCTGCCTCCAAGGCAGTTTACAAGCTTATACTACGACCACTTAAGATCACAAAAGTACACATTTATGTTATAGGTATATAGCCTATATATATGTATGTAGGATAAGTATTGGCTGAGATATTAAGGTTAGAAAATGTGGATTTTTAACATGGAAGCCTATGGGTGGATAATGCTTTTTATTTTAATTAATTCATTTAAAAATAAAAACATCAACATTTTTAAGAAAAAATGCATGAGATCGATGCACAAGATTCAGACGTACATTTTACTCACAAACTGTTTATACCTTTGATCATAATTAAAACAAGAAATGAAAAAGTATGAAAAAATTAGTCTCAGCACACTAGCGTGTGAGAGGCCACTCTGTGCAGCAATGTTCCTAAGTTCAAGGAACGGTGGAGAGTCAACTTATTGCAGAATGCAGCTTGCTTCACCAGGCCTGCCCCCCTCGTGTGTATATAGTCCGTTCTAATCCAGGTTAGCTACTGCATAATGGTTTTAGTTACAAGCGGCTTGCATACAACTACAGTCTATCCCGTCTGAGCCTCAACCACCCAGGCACCTGTACCTACCGTGAGCGCTGCAGTGAAGGGTTAAGACCATATGTACAGGCCATATCTACCAGGTGACACAATAGTGTAGTGGTTAGCCTCTTGGACTATACATCCAAAGGTATGGGATTCGAATCCCAGCATTGTGTTGCAAACCATAACTTTTCAGAAATTTAAAACTGATCATAGTTGTCACATAGTTGTCACTATACTGCTCATATAACCTCTGGAGGTTTACCACATAACCTCTGCAGGTTTATCAAATAAACCTCCAGAGGTTTAGCTCATAACCTCCAGAGGTTTAGTACATAACCTCCGCCTGAGGTGAAGACTGTAGGTTACACCCAGAAACCTACTGGAAGAACAAGAGAAAAACGACCCGGGAGTAGTATAAGAAAGGTTTAACATAAACAGCCCATGTCACATCACAACATCATCAAATTTTGCAATAAAATATTTGCCTCCTGGCTTATTTTGTAAAGACAGTTTCATGAGACAAAATTGACCATAATGATTTTGTTGACAGATTACCGTTTAGGTGTGCAAAATACAGTTTAACGGAATGGCCACGTTCCCATAGGAACGAATGCTAAAGCCTGTCAGCCCAACTTATAATGTCCAAGCCTACTTGCCTATATAGCAGTTTGATCGGCTGGCAAACCTGTAAATTTGTCAGTTAATCAAATTTGAGAAATGATTATGATATATTTGATGTGAGTGAAAAACATAGGTTTGTTCATTACAATGATCCAACTTGTAGAGACTGGGTTGATTTATATGATGTATGTTGTCCATCCGCTGTCCAACCCCAGGGCACACAAAATGTAGGATGGGCTTATTGAGGGTGTCAAGTCAATCTCTTTTTTTCACACAGAGGGCAATACTACATTTGGAACTCAAAGTTTATGAGGTTTTGAGGAATCGTTGATTACTTCGGTATTTAGATAAAGATGTCTCAAATATTTTATATAGGCCACAGATTCTTAAAAAAAGAGGAAGCTTTTTGTTGTTTTCTAAACAGTTATTTCCAACATTTCAAGAAAGGAAACTTGGATCTAAAGACCCTGAAACATGTTACCCTCTCACTGAATCCAATATATATGTAGTGAAAATGTCATGTTAAAGATATATCCATAAAGGATGGAATTATCCACATTGCCTAAAGACACACAGCCACCACATCCGGATATACTGGTTGTCAGCTCACAAAGTTCAACCAGATGCCATAAGGATTCTTTAATTCTTTACAAAGATCCTGTGTGGACACCATGTTAATTCGACCTTATATACAGCTGGATGTTTACTGCAACCGTGCAAACCACCTGATAATCCCATCTACATAAATTGTTAAGACTGCATAACACAAACAGGGGTCATAAAAATTAGGTTTGCTGGTCACAATCTAACAGATATCAGTTAGTAGCCTCCCAATAAGGAGACACAACTCAAATGTGGGGCATATAGGACACTTTGAAACTAGCCTAACATATCAGATATCCCGGGTGATCCCCCAAACCGCATAGGACGGGGAACTCGCACAACACTACAGGTCATTACATGTTGCCCATGTCAAATTGAAGACCTGCTACAAAAAATTGAGGAATTAATCTATTTCGCTACTTCACCCTGTGGAGAAGTGTGGCCCCTGCCACCTCCACTTTTCACTTATGAACCAACTTCATCCATGTCCCAACACCCCTGACCAATCCCAACTATTGGTTAATGGCATACTACCCCTGGTAGAAGTGCACTGTATCATGAATGATGATGCACCTCTCCTACCTGTGTTGGAATTGATAAAATAAACCTCTGCAGAGCGAGTGTCTACGTTTGGATTTGAACAACCCGAACGGAGAATCACCTTTATCCTTGGCTAGCAATGAACGAAGAATATCAACTAATCACGACCAACAATATGAACTAAAATAGCCTTTATTGGTTCCCACTATGAACATTAACTTATGACAACACTCTGGTTTACTACTTCTGTTGAGCAAACAACTACATTAAATAACACGTATATAAACAACAAAACCTCCACAGGGGCCTTCCATTAAGTATGTATGCATCAAGGGGGCGGGGGTGCATATGCACTAAATGGAAGGCCCCACAATCTACAAACTAGGACTAAAGTGTCATGCCCCATTTCCTCAGACATTGAGGAGTGGTCTGCACGCCTCTCCCCATGGCTCATATTTCTACTAAGATGGGGATCCAGGCTTAGAGCTGTATTCCAACATATGATTTTACGCCTGATTTCCAAAATTGCCAGTGAGAATAACAGCTAATTATAGAGGTTTTATATATCATTAGAATGCATTTTCAATTTTCTTTCAAATGGCGTGTAAAGAGTTTGAGTTTCTTTAATTTCTTATGAACATTTTAAAATAACCAAAGTTTTGGTTGTAGAAATCACCTAGTTGAATGCAGGCTTAAGATAGAAAGGTGTATAGTGTGGCCTGGTGTCGTAAAAGTGGGACAAACAGTCCCAGGAAAAAGGTATACGACTTTTTCTAATGGCCTAAACAGTGTCACTCAAAACTGAATAGGATCACTGATATGTCCTTACACGGGTGTTTCAGACTAGGAGGATTAAGTTTAAGTCTATGTCTTAGATATCAAATTATAAAATTTAAAAACGACAGAAATGTGGGATCGCAAGTCGCAAAAGTCACCGTAGTCAAGTCGAAAAAATTATTTGATACAGTAAATCTGGGAGTTAGTACATAATATAACCCCCCTTATGAAAAAAAAGCACTTCTTAGGCTGCCATGGTTTTATAATTGTTCCAGTCGTAGAGCGGCCTTTGGGCCCGCTGCAACACGGCTGTGGATGGTTAGGCCACAGTCACATTTCTTCGTTGATTGCAAGAGCCCTGTTGACCTTTCCTAAAGAAGGGTGATGAATAGTTGGTCATGATTGTGATTTTGTGTAACCAATCACATAGGATGATGTTTTTTATCAATGTTTTTATAGATTTAAATTTAGAGGTTTTTGCCTCCAGTATTGGAATCATTGTATTTCTTTGCTGTGAAACACAATTCTTAATATTGGCATCTGCACATTCTGGTAGGACCATGACCTGTCACATATCCCTGTAGATTATTTATAGTCCTGCTACACATCCAATTTAAGAAACTGCTGTGTCATGCTATTTACTTTAAAGGTCTAGATCCATTCTTGTAACAATGCACATAGTCTGACTCTGTTTCAAGGTGCTTAGATTTTTCAGGGTAATTACCTGGTTTTCTCAATAATTTTTAACTTCATCTGTTAGGGCCATCATAATATGTTATGGTAACTATAGCCGCGCGGTTATAGTGGTATAATCGCCAAGCGAAGGGGGTAGCATAGCAACGCGCTATGGCAACGCGCCGTGACGTCATCGTCCTACGTCATAGCTCGAGTCAGCGTCGCGGCACAACGTAGAGATCGCCATTTCATTGTGAAATTTTGTTATATCTCATGATTATTTTTCAGTTCCTTTTGGAAAGACAACATTGAATATTTCTTTTTCTGTATTGGTGTGAATTTATGTACCTTCAGACAGTGACAAACATCAGAGTTTGTGTTGGATTAGCAAGCAACTACAACAGAGTTAGTCGATGAGGTCTTCATCTCTCACCCACCTCTTGATAATCAGACAAGTCTCATGTGCAGTGATAAAAACGGTTTACTCATTAACATTTTGGTTGGTGAGGTATCCCCGAAAACCTTAAGTTTTTTTCAGTGAGCAACACTATTTTAGCCTACCAAGAATTTTGGTCGATTGTATCAAACAGGGGTTCGACTAGGAGACACGTAAGTAAAAAGTTGTGCAGCAGCACATGTAATAAAAAAACTAAATGGAACTGTCTGGTCCATGCTGCCACAATGTCTGGCAACAACAAAAAGTCGTTTCTTAAGTATTGCCTCAGAACATGCCAACATATCAGACAGAATTGACCTATCTTTTGCCAGCCAAGGAAAGCTTAAGGTGTCAAACCTGACATGTTGGTCAGAAAAGTATGTAATCAGTTGCCGTGTGCTGAGCACTGTGCAAGACATCAGAGGAATGATTACAGAACATTTGTAAATGCCCAGCAACAATGTATGTTAGATAAAGTTGGCCTGTTGATGAGGAGTTGTCTGCCTGTTGAGGGCATTTTTCTCAAAACAGGACACTAAGTTTTATCATTTGGCTCGGATACTGATTGCCTCCCAATTATATGGTCAATAATATATCGAAAAAGAAATACCTTCTTTGTCAATCTTGAAAGGTAAAAACAAATAGAAAGAGCTGGAATGTAACATGATAATAACCCTTTAAGCACGATTAGCCTTATATCACTGGTTTCCCTGATGTTTCCCAGGTGGGTTTGCGATAATCGTAGAAATCGTGAGATAAAATATCAAGATGAAATGTGAAAACATTTGCATACATAAACAGTGTTTTGTCCCTGTCTTTTCAGAATTCTTGGTAATTCTTTTATCATATTATTATAACATTATTATATTTTATATGCTATCACGTATTTGATATTCTTATATCAATATATTATTCAACCCTAAATATAAAACGATAGATTTGAAATATATTTGGGAATTTTATTGTATAAATTGTTCTTTTTTTATTTCATTTATTCATCCTCCATTACATGAATTGACCTTCTTTAAAGGTATGCGAACAATAAATGTTAAACAGTAAGCAACACGATAGCAATTGGTATGATACACTCCTCTAATTACCCAAGAAACAACATAATTAATTCTTGTAAGGCTAGTTTAAGGATTGTCATATGAATTCCCGACAAAATTATCAAACATGCTTGATAATTTGTCGGGACGTTTGTTGTGATAAAATCATAATAAAATACATCTTAAGACAAAATTATCGTAGTTACAGTTGCGTACTACGTTCGCAGACATTACATTTTTATCATGGGTACATTCTCATAGTTACATTTAGTAAGATAATATCAAAGATTTCACAGTTTTAGGATACTTTATCACTGTGGGGGAGGCCTTTAGGGTCTTAGTAAGAGTGGGGTTGCAGGAACACTGCAACAAGAATGCACAGAATTGCAGTATACCAAATATCCAACACATTGCTTGTTTTTTGCCCTTATCATGACTTTAAAGGTACTTACACGCGTTCGACCTGATTTTTATTGACCAGTCAAATTTCTTATATAATTTTTTTGATGAAAGCTTATATCTATAGAAGTAAAAAGAGACTGAAATTTTAATCTTTTACCATTTGTGACAGAAGCTACAGCATAAATGAGAAAATTACCTTTATCATTGGTTTCTATGGGAAAAATGAGTTTTTGTAAAATTCCATAAAAACCACCAGTGGAATCCCCACCAAACTCAGCATATAACAAGTATAGACAATTACACAAATGTTAGGAGAAAATAAAGAACATTTACCGTTTGTGAGATTAGTTATAGTGAATAAACTTAAAAATGTGACTATTTGAGCACTATTTACTTGGATTATATTAAGAAATATTGCTCCATTCAAAGAAAAATTGCATGCATTGTCCTCTCGTGAGTGTCCAAATACATAAAATAGCATTTAGATTGTTTTAAAATCAAAATATTTTTTTAGTTCTTAATACACCTCCCAGGTGGCGCCCTGAACGGTAGCGATTACCTTTAAAGATAATGATTTATTATAAAAATAATAATTTCTAATAACACAGATTGTGTGTCTTTTAATTCCATGAAAGGGATAACAGACTGTTTAACCACAATTCTAAATCCATTATAGTCGCCCTGCTCATTTCTGAGTGAGATCATAAAAAAGATAATGTCCTTAACTATAGAAGTCTATGGGGAGAATATACTGAGCGATACTTAACTGAATGTAGAATGTTTAGGATCCATTATAGCCTCACCAAATTATAGGAATATGTACCTTAGGTCTGTCACAAATTTTTCAAGTAAAAAAAGTAGGTGTAATTTAATCACTGGAGGCTGAGAAAACTTAAAAAGTGATTATTTCTGTATAATGTTTTGTAAATCTACTTTATCTATTTCGCTAAATTTGGTGTTGAAATTTTATTTCAGAACCAATCCCTTCTCATGTCTAAAGAAGGATTTCTAATTTTTGAGGCATTTCATCTTTGCCGTTAGGGGGCTCATGTGTGCCTGATTCATTTAACATCAATTACCCTTTCAATTATCCTACAGATTTTCAGATTTTCTTATTTTTTCATTTCAAGTCAAATGTTATCAATTTATTATTTGAAATCTTAAGATTGAGGAATTAAAATTTTTTGTCACCAGGGTGCACAGCTGTGAACAGTATGTTATCCCTTTAAAGATGCTTATGATGCTCCTATTTTGAATTTACCCTTTCCTACAATGAATTGAACACTACTTATTTTTTATGGATTCAGGTTATTGGGGAATACTAGTTCTTACTTCCTATACTTCGTGGGTAGTCTCTCTTAGCATTTAGTTATCAATAGCTAGTGGTAGAAACTATCTCCGATTGGGTGGTTCAGATCTAAAATGCAGACAGCGCTTTGCAGAGGTTAAGTCTATTGAGGAGTATCAAAATGCCACATATTGCTGATATAATTCACAATGAGTATGATATCCATAAGACAAGATACCATTCATAGACTTCAGAGGCAAGCTTCCCCATCGCTAGTCCGCCTGTCTCCGAATAGTCTCACACCGTGATGTAGTTAACTTCCCTGTCACCAGATGTCACCATGGACTGAATGCATCCTACTACCAAACTCCCAGATCCCTAAGACCTGAATTGGTCCAAACGTATATTGTTTGAGCCCAATGTTGGCTTATCACCATCCCTTTATAATAACCGTTATTGTCCCATGACAATGCTACCGCTGGTAGATCAGACAATCCCATTGCTACTAGGACATAGGATGTCTCACCTGCCTTTCGCACTGTCTATAACTTTGATTAAACTCACCCTAAATTTCAAATGTTTCCACTAAGATTATTTCACAGTCTGGCGACTTTACCTTCAATCTTCAATTCTAGAAGAATAATACTATTTCGCATTAATTAAATGCAAGAGGTACTTAATATGACCTCAATGCAGAATTGTTTTTAAAAAGTGTATTATATAGAGGTTCAACCATTTGAAATGAGTCTCCTGCACATAAAAGAAATATAAGTACATTCTCTGCTTACAAGAGTGTTTAAAAAGCAAGATTAAAACAAGAAATTTCTAAGCCAAAAAGCCCTTATTGTGTAGTTGCTAAATTGTGGAACTCACTACGAGCTGATGTTCAAGGTTTAGCCTAAAAACTCCAATATAAAAGGGCCATTGAAGAACTCTTATAATACCAGATAGTTTTATCTATGCCCTAACCGTTGGCAACCTTTGTGAACCCAAATCATACTCGTCAAATCTAAATGCTGCAACCAGATGAAGCCATTAGATTATATGTCCACATGCATTTCTTACTAATGTGTTCTATTCTATGTATTATACACCTATACAGAAAATTAGTTATTGTCTTAAGTATGGTTAATAAAAAAAAAGTACTAGTATGAATTAAAAAACGAACTATTATGTATGATTCCATGTCAGAAATAATTATATAAATTGAACCCCCACCCCACCCCCAAAAAAAGAGAAAAAAAAGAGAAAAAAGCAACTATCCTCATTTACCCACAATCTACCTCACATGTCCCATAACAATCCCATACTTCCTCCTTCTTCATTCCAACTTGTTCCAGCACTTAACCTACACATACAATCCTCTTCAATCATTTATACCCCCCGACCGACATCCGTTTTCTTTTTCTTTACATTTTACTGCTATAGGGCAGTTTCAAAAATGTTATTATTAAAACCTACTATATCACAATTTTATTTCACATAAAACTCTTAATATTAATAAACTTTTATTTCTCAGCCAAGCCCTATTTCTCCTTTTGCGAGGATGAAGAAATGAACATACTTATTTAACAATTGTCATTGCTTTAGGCATCCCTCAGTTGTGTTCTATTATTTGTAAGTTTTGGGCCGAGGTGCCTTGATATTGAATTTATTGGACAATTACATTTTGGAAGAAGAGCATGCTTATGAAGTTTTTTTTATTTTTCAGATGGCCTGTGTGATATACAACAAATATGAGAGTGATCCAGGTAGTTATCCTCACCACCATTTTTAGGATAACAGCCCAATTTGAACCGTGGCCTCCACTTACCGTCCCAACTGACATGTCTACGACCACCAGCCCTACTGACACATCAATGTCTACGGCTACAAGCAGTACTGACACATCTATGTCTATGTCTAACAGCCCAACTGACACATCAATGTCTACAGCTACCAGCCCAACTAACATATCAATGTCCACAGTTACCAGCCCTACTGGGATATCAATGTCTACAGCAACCAGCCAGACTGACACATCAATGTCTATGGCAACCAGCCCAACTGGAACATCAATGTCTACAGCAACCAGCCCAACTGACACATCAATGTCTACAGATAGCAGCCCAACTGACACATCAATGTCTACAGCTACCAGCCCAACTGACACATCAATGTCTACGGAAACCAGCCCAACTGAAACATCAATGTCTACAACTACCAGCCCTACTGGGATGTCAATGTCTACGGCTACCAGTCCAACTGACACATCAATGTCTACAGCTACCAGTCCAACTGACACCTCAATGTCTACAGCTACCAGCCCAACTGACACATCAATGTCTACAGCTACAAGCCCAACTGACACGTCAATGTCTACGGCTACCAGCCCAACTGACATATCAGTGTCTACAGCTACCAGCCCAACTGACACGTCAATGTCTACAGCTACCAGCCCAACTGACACATCAATGTCTACGGAAACCAGCCCAACTGAAACATCAATGTCTACAACTACCAGCCCTACTGGGATGTCAATGTCTACGGCTACCAGCCCAACTGACACATCAATGTCTACAGCAACCAGTCCAACAGACACATCAAAGTCTACAGTTACTAGCCCGACTGACACATCAATGTCTACAGCTACCAGCCTGGCTGAAACCTCAATGTCTACAGCTACCAGCTCAACTGACAATTCAATGTCTACAGTAACCAGCCCAACAGACACATCAAAGTCTACAGTTACTAGCCCGACTGACACATCAATGTCTACAGCTACCAGCCTGGCTGAAACCTCAATGTCTACAGCTACCAGCTCAACTGACAATTCAATGTCTACAGTAACCAGCCCAACTGACACATCAATGTCTACAGCTACTAGCCCAACTGACTCATCAATGTCTACAGCTACCAGTCCAACAGACACATCAATGTCTACAGTTACTAGCCCGACCGACACATCAATGTCTACGGCTATTAGCCCGACTGAAACCTCAATGTCTACAGCTACCAGCCCAACTGACACGTCAATGTCTACAGATACCAGCCCACCTGACACATCAATATCTGCAGCTACAAGCCCTACTGACACGTCAATGTCTACAGCAACCAGCCCAACTGACACATCAATGTCTACAGCTACCAGCCCTATTGTCACCTCAATGTCTACGCCTACCAGCCCAACTGACACGTCAATGTCAACAGCTACCAGCCCAACTGACGCATCAATGTCTACAGCTACCAGCCCTACTGACACGTCGATGTCTACAGCTACCAGCCCAACTGACACTTCAATATCTACAGCCACCAGCCCAACTGACACATCAATGTCTACTGCTACCAGCCCAACTGATGCATCAATGTCTACAGCCATCAGCCCTACTGACGCTCCAATGTCTACAGCTACCAGTCCAACTGACACATCAACGTCTCATGCTACCAGCCCTACTGACACTTCAATGTCTACAGCCACCAGCCCAACTGATACATCAATGTCTACTGCTACCAGCCCAAATGACGCATCAATGTCTACAGCCATCAGCCCTACTGAGGTGCCAATGTCTACAGCTACCAGTCCAACTGACACATCAATGTCTCATGCTACCAGCCCTACTGACACGTCAATGTCTACAGCTACCAGCCCAACTGACGCGTCAATGTCTATGGCTACCAGTCCAACTGACACGTCAATGTCTTCAGCTACCAGTCCAACTGACAACTCAATGTCTACAGCTACCAGCCCTACTGACACATCAATGTCTACTGCTACTAGCCCAACTGACACGTCAATGGGGACAGCTACCAGCCCAACTGACGCATCAATGTCTACAGCTACCAGCCCTACTGACACGTCAATGTCTTTGGCTACTAGCCCAACTGACGCGTCAATGTCTACGGCTACCAGTCCAACTGACACATCAATGTCTACAGCTACCAACCCTACTGACACGTCAATGTCTAAGGCTACTAGCCCAACTGACCCGTCAATGTCTACAGCTTCCAGTCCAACTGACACTTCACTGTCTACAGCTACCAGCCCTACTGACACATCATTGTCTACAGCTACCAGCCCAACTGTCACATCAATGTCTACGGCTACCAGCCCAACCGACTCATCAATGTCTACTGCTACAAGCCCAACTGACGTGTCAATGTCTATGGCTACCAGTCCAACTGTTATGTCAACGTCAACAGCTACCAACCTAACTGACACCTCAATGTCTACAGCCACCAGCCCAACTGACAGAGCTATGCCTGCTACACCCCCACCAGGTGCTTGAAAAGCCTTTTATAAAAATATTATATCACTGTGAACAGTCAAAATTAAATTACATAATATTATATTCAATTTAGGATATATGTTTGACTGTATATTTTAATGTATGAAGTAAACATACTTATAGAATAATGCGAAATAGTATTATGTCAGGCAAAATTAGATATCATCTATGTTTTTTCACTTTTATCCTAGATAGCCTAATCAAAGAATGGATAAATTGCCATACATGAAAAAACAAACAGATAGATTTCCTTTTATAATTTACCATACCTGTTAGATATCAAACATTGGACCATTGGATGATTCTTATATTTACGTCTGTGTTTCAACTGGAACATTAACAGAGATGACAGAAGTTATTCAATCAAATTAATTTACTTAATTATTTAGATAATGTATGGATTAATCATTTCAATTCATATTTCATTTTTCACAATAACTAAAGTAGCTATAGACCTTGACTTTCAGATAAATGTTGATTTACTTTCTATTTCATATTACAATGGACACACAGAAACAGTTGTTTTCCTCACAATTCGAGGACCAAACATTATGAGGAATGTAGATGCAGGAGTACGTATATTTGTCTTGTGTCCATGCATAATTCTTTGCTGATCTACCCTGTTCTGTTTCTTCACATGCTGGTTGCTCTTTAATATAAGCAAACTAACACATGATTTTATATCACAGAGAGATGATATTCCAGGAGTTAGTCTCAAATACGTTTAACCTATTCAGTTAATGAATGCTGTGCAGATACAATGGCATAGTTTCAGAAAAGGAGGATCAAAATATATACTGCTACTACAACATTAACTGTAACTTAGACTTATCCCAATTTTCTTCCATTAGTTTCATGTAACATTATTCCTGTGGGGATACAATGTAACTATTACATGTTGGGCAGGCAGGAGCCAACTGTAGCCTATATTCCACAAGCCAATTTTAGTGCCAATTCTAAATATATCACTTTAAAGGTTTTGTAATTCTTTTTGGAATGGTATATAGGATGCAAGGTTCCATGATAAATTCTCAGGGAAAATCAAAGAGATACAAAATCGGCAGTATCAAACTCAGTTTGTAGAAAACAGATTTGCGTGTTATCTACAATAGTACAATGGTACCTGCCTGCCTACTGGCACTATATTAAGTGATGGGCTACTAATGGTGTTGCTCAGATAAAGGACAGGGATCTTTAATCATAATTATGTTGTACAGAGTTATAAGTGAACAATAATGATCGTAACAACAAAAAGTTATACAGAGTTATAAGTGAACGATACAGATCGTAACAACAAATCTTTGTAAAGAGCTATAAGTAAATGATGCTGATCATAACAACAAAGATAAATGGTTGTGCAATTTCACCGTATGTGTATTCACAGACAAAAGAAAATTATTGTATCAGAACCAAAAAGACAACAAAGTATGTACAAAAATGCTTATCTTGTTTTATTTCTATTGATTAGGTGAATCCCTAAACCCAAAATTAAAATGATAATAACAAACAAAATAGCGAAACCTCTCCTTGTCCAAACTGATCAGTCTTGACCCCCCAAAAAAACTATTTAGAATGCTATTCATGAGCTGTGATTTGTACAGTACATAGACATAGACTGTTCAATCATACATCAATTCATAAACAGATTTTGAAAAATAATGTTGAAACAATGATGACGCTGTTAAGCACTAGGCACAAAGTATTATTAAAGGTTTCATCTTTATCGTCTGTGATTGTGCCATAAAGGGTATCTCAACAGGCAGTTGTGTCCCGTTGCACAATGAGGTATCATCAAAAAGTTTAAACAGCACTTTAAGCAAGCATGGTTTACTTCAACATTGTTGTTAGGACATTGTTACCACAAAACATCTATAACATCATTCCTATTAGATAAAACTGAAGACTGTGGATTGATAAATGAAGGGATACTGAGGGTCTATATGCTGTAAATTTAGTAGCTTGTTTAAAGCACTGTAGGTAGGTTTATTTTGTAGATAAAATTTTGCCTAACAACAACCAATGTGGATAACAAACACATTCATTGTTACAAATATTTTTCTTGTTACCATAGATATTGTGTAACAGTCCACCTTGTCCATCTTTCAGAGGCCTGCCCTGTTGACTGCCATACAAGAGACTGTCAATGAGTACTGCATGGAAAATGATGGTTCCTGTTGTCCAGGCACCAAGTAATATCATATCTCTATGATTTCTAATTCAAACTTCAACAATCATTAATGGGGCTGAGGTTTGCTGAACAGTGAAATGTATATCTCTTCGGAAAATGTCTGTACTGTTCAGAAATCCAATATAAAAGAATCCAACCAAAATACTCATTCGGTAACCAAATTTTATTAATTCTAATTCTAAATTCCTTCTTTTTTTAATAACTGACAAAAGTAGAATTGTCACAGTAAGAGACTGTTAGGATACTAACTCACAAATTGAAACTTAGACTCAAGATATCAAACCACAAAACCTGAACCAGCAACCCATTTCTTTCAACAGTTTAACTATAAAGGAGTCAAATTTCCCATTTTGAATCTAACAATGATAATAATGAATTTTGAAACATCATTGTACTTCTAATTATATGTACACTGTTGAGATATTCTGTTTTACTTCATAGGCACTAAATTACGAATCAATATTAGAGTCAAGATGGGCTAATTTGACAGTTAATGGTGCCCTTCATGACTTTGTCCTTGTGACCAATGGTTGAAGACCACTGTCATGATGGACCACCTCGAAACTGATGTCTTCTTATACTTAGCGACTAATGCTGATCAAGAACCATTGATCGTCAAGCATTGAAAGGGTTAAGACCTATTAAAGTTGGTTGAAGGGGCCTGGCTTAAACATGAAATTGAAGAGCAAGACCCATCATAAACAGAATGTCCCTGCAGCATACAATCGATGGGGCAAGAATATGATGACATTAATGTTTTTATCCTAATGGATACTTATTTGACATATTTTCCAGTAATGCTGGTATGGTGGCAGATAATGGTGTTGGGCTGAGCTTTGTGGAGCAGAACACCACTCTCGGGACCTATGAGGTGGAAGTCATGGTTGACTGTGGATCAGGTACAGTTCAGTATTATATTTAGAGGGATGATTGGGGCTACATATCTTTCCCTTTTTTAGATAATCTTTGATTTTTTTAGCTTGAATTTGGTCAGAATATTGAGGACTGTTTAGGTTGCATTATGCTCTCCGTATGCAAGATAAAGTATCATAATTGAAAATCTATTGTTCAAGCTTGTAACATGTTTGATAGCACATTTTCTAGTTACTGTTATCAGGCCAAGATCTATATACAGAGGTAAAATAAACACTGCGACACCTTCCTGGGCTCGCTCAGTGTGGGTGCACGTTTACTGCTGTAGCAGTATTAGACCTATAGGCCCACATAGGTCCAGGCCATTACTGCCTGAATTGATCAACTTAAACATAATCATTCAAATTCCATATGTATTATCTAACTGGACATATGGAAGAATTTTAATTATGTTTACTTGAAAATTGATGAAAATTGAAAAGTTGTAAAGAACTAAGCAAATAGAGGCTATACACATTACAGAAAACCACAACTCTTAGGGAAACTCGAAATATTCTATTTATCTCACATCAATAGACCTAATTAACATTTGTTTGATTAATTTTGATCTGAATTATTATCTTATTCAGATCAAAATTAATCAAACAAGTATCATTATAACTGCTACCTTACCGGCCAACAATGACCTATAACTATGTTATCCCTCTACATAACATAGAAGCCAATATTGTCCTGATATTAGCTCACTCTAGCTGCACACCCACTCCACCCAGTGTGGAAAGGGTATATTCCCAACTGAGCCAACCCAATATGGGTCAGTGTGACCCAATTATATTTAACCAATAAAAATTAAGTCACATATGGCAAAGAGGCCTATAACACATCTGATGAGATCTTGTGATCGAAACCACAAATGAATAAGGACCTATGGGCATTATCAAAATTAAAGATTATCATCTTTTTATTAATTAATTAAGCACCAAATCTCACCTGAGTGAGAGGAGGGAAAAACTGACCAATGGAATACTACCTTACATAGGCCAAATAAACAATTTTGACAAAGAAGCAATCTGATTGGTCACTCCAGCAGCACACACAGGGGGTGGGTGTACAGACTGCACCCACCTGGTCATTTGTGGTCGTGTGAGACTTCTTGCCACGTCTCTACCCACAGACCTAAGTAATATTACTTCAGTATTATGTCTAACTAATACGTTTATATTACAAGAAAGGGATTTAAGTTAATTTCTGTCAGATCTTTATACTTAATGTAAGTTATAGGCTTACTATGCACCAAGTATGTGTACCCCATAGGGAGGGATGTCTCAGGCAAAATTGTTCCCCAGTAGATAGATCGCCACTGATAGCGGCAACTGGAAAATACCCTATTGAACAATTATTATTGGTTATGAACGAACCATTATCACTGGCAGAACATGTAACAGGTCTTAATTGCCTCTCAAATTATTTTCTTCATTTTCATTAGGACCAATTGCTCTGTCTAGTGACCTCCTTCAGAACATTCTGTCTGGCACCACTGGCATGGTGCGAATCGATTCCGCTCTGATGAATGGACTTACCCTTACTGAAATAAGTACCGCTCGACCCGTCTTCGACAATACTGCATCCAACAGGATGGCTGTCATTGTATGGTCCAGTGTAGGGGCAGCTATTGGACTTGTGCTGGTGATAGCTGTGGGATTACTTATTCATTCACTTTCAAGGTAGGTTTCTCAAAACTGACAACTGTTGATATATTGCTAAACAAATCATTATTTTCATTATTAATTAGTTTTCTCAAAGAGAATTATACCATTAATATATCTAGTTCATTCATCTTGAATGTGCAATATTATTCTAAATTAGATATAATAAGGTGAACGTATTAAGATTTTTTTTTGATGCTGCATTTCAACTAGAATGAAAATATGTTCTGCCTGTTTTTCACTGACACTATGTTTGAGTTTTTTATAAGTACTATTGTCATCTTGTAAAGAAATCTTCTCATGCACACAAAAATATTGCTGAACATACTGTTTTCCATGCCCTAAACTTAAAATCTTGGTCTGTTATAGGTCAATAAATACGGTTGAACAGGGACTGCTGACTATACAACGCAGACCACTTGGTCTAAGAATGGTTCCAAGGAGAGGATTCCTTGGACAACCACCTGGCTTGGTAAGACCTCCACCTCCAAGACTACCCATACAGTTCCAGAGAAACAACATTGCTCCTCGCAGACCTGTACCTTTCCCTCGTGGCCGTGGCCTTCGTTTTAGACCTAGATTGAGAACCTTTCCAATTTAAGTCCTCCAAATCTAGATTCACATCTGGATTGAAGTCCTACTGGGTTTTGGCAATCCAAGGCTATGTAAACAATACCCTGAGAATAACATTATACTCTGCAGGCCAATACCTTTTTCCTTAATTAGATTCAGACCTGGATTGTGACCTTTCAGGATTTAGGTCCTCAGAGGCTTCCTTAACAGTTTACCTTGAAAAAGTATAGTATTTAGATCCTCCAAGGATTTCATCTTTACCATATGAAAGGAATAAGCCTTTATCACAGCATTGCGACCCATAAACCTTTCAATGGACCAAAACATTGATTCATGCCTGGTTTTTATAGGCCATTCTAAGACTACCTGTACAATATACTATGAATATTTTGTACTTCTCAGACTCATAACCTTTTCTTTCTGCCAGAAAATTTGTTCCACAACTGGGCTTATCTAAATTATTTCTAATTCATGCCATTAGAAAGACCCATAAAGGTTTTGACTTTTTAGTATACTTTTTAGTATGGCTTTTTAGTATGGCTGCCACAACATCAACAACCCCGGGTGTTAGCGGGACCCAGCTGCGCAACAATCAGCCTAGAGCCAACCAGCCCCAAGGAGGTCAGGTTTTTTCGTCTGCCCTTTTCTTGGACGAGGAAGGTCCCCCTATGGACCCACGGCTCCACACAGCCCCCCCACAGACGAACCAGGTAGTGAGCACTCCATGGGGCACTTCCACGGGCCGCCGTCCCACCACTGCCTCGGCTCCTCGCCGACAGAATCAGGGTCGCCGGGGACCCTATGGGGAAACCACAAACCGCCCCCAACAAACGTCCAATGGATGCCAGAACCGCAGGAGAGACGACCGCCGGTCCAACCATCAGGACCGGAACCGGAACCAGCCCCAAGGGGATCTTCCCATCCTCTCAAACAGGGAGAGGAACCTCCTCCACCGCCTATTGGGCCAAGACCCGAACCGCACCTAGAGATGCCAAACCATCTGCCCACCAACTTAGACTGCTGGCTTTCAGACTTGGACTTTAGATCCGTCCTCACAGAAATCTCTTTTGATTATCTGCCTTTACTTTTTCACACTCAAAATGATAACAACAGTAACATCAGCAGTAAACAACTAAACAGTTCACATGGTGTTGTTAATTTGTCTTGTCGAAATCTTTCAGATGCAGACTTAAGTCTATTATCGAAGGGCCTCAGCTTTGTAGATACACCACCGGCCCCTGATAAAGGGGTTGTAGCAGAAGACATCTCAAAGTTTCACTTCAGCATTAAACGCACTCTGGCTATCAACAAGCTCACTGTTCCACAGCCAACCAAACCGGAACCTCCTTTGAGTCGGAACACATCTTCTGTTTCATTACCTTTTAATCATTCCAAATTCAAAAACCCTTCAAAATGGAACCCTCCGGCTCCCCCGATTTTGGAACATATGTCGTTACTGAATGAAACTAAGATTCAAAATTTTGTTCCTCCTAAACCTGCAAAACATGTAAAGTATAACTTAACTAAAGCTGAATTTGATTCTAAACAATCTCTCAGTCAAGATCGCTCTATAGTGATCAAGAAGGCCGACAAAGGTTCTGCAGTAGTTATACAGAATAAGACTATATCAACGAAGGCCTATGACAACTCTCCGATGGCAATTTCTAGAAACAAGTTGGTCGTGACTTGACATCTCAAGGTCCATAGGGGAACCTTCCTCGTCCAAGAAAAGGGCAGACGAAAATGTAAAAGTTTCCAATGCGGTTAACCATTTGGTGATCACTAAAGAGATTTCAGAGAAGACGGCTGACTACCTTATCTTAGAACGCCCCAGAACCTCAAAACTATATCTCTTACCAAAAATTCACAAAAATAAGATCCCCCCACCCGGACGACCAATCGTTTCTGCGAACGATTCTCCCACAGAACGAATTTCACAATTTGTCGATCACTTCATCCAGCCACTAGTCCCAACACTACCCTCTTATGTGAGAGACACTTAATCAACATCATCAAAGACTTAAATCTACCCGATAACTCTATCCTCACCACTTTAGATGTTACTAGCCTCTACATCCCTAACTTAGAGGGGATTGAAGCTGTAGCTCAATATCTCTTCCGGGCCAGGGACCCCTCAGAAAACCCCACCAATTCTTCCATTTGCAAACTACTAGAATTAGTCTTGACTCTAAATAATTTTGAGTTTGACAACAAACACTTTCTACAAGTAGGCAGCACAGCCATGGGCACAGAACTTGCCCCCTCCTTCGCCAACCTCTTTATGGGAGCTTTTGAAGAAAAATGTTTATTCCTATAAAGTCCAGCCCTTATTGTGGAAAAGATTCATTGATGATATCTTTTTCATCTGGACTTATGGGGCAGAATCCCTAGAAAGCTTTATTACTTATCTAAATTCTCAACACCCAACTATTAAATTTACCATTGAAACTTCCACTCAGGAAGTCAACTTTTTGGATCTCACTATTAGAAAGGCTGCAGGGGGTTCCCACTCCACTACACTCTATTGTAAACCTACTGACAGCCATAATTATCTTTTATACTCCTCTGATCATCCGAGACACATACTCCGAGGAATCCCTTACTCCAAGTTCCTCCGCTTAAAACGAATCTGTACTTTTGAGACGATTTTTTCACAAATTCCATGATGCTCAGTACTCATTTTATATGACGAGGCTACCCCAAACATCTCATCCAGGAATCGTTCATAAGGGCGTCCAAAATGGATCGAGATTCTCTTTTGAGTAAAAACCATCTACTTGGTTCTCTACCAAAGAAAAAAAGGATGATGTGTTTTACTGCATCACCACTCATAACCCAAAGAATCCGCCTATAGCAGAAATCATACGGGATAATTGGCAACTCTTAGGTCGTTCGAAGACTACCCGGAACATCCTTGACTCTAAAATTATATTTGGACTCCGCCGCAATAAAAATCTAGGCGATGCCCTGGTAAGAGCGTCGACGCGAGACCCAACCAGGAAGACGGGACTAAGTGGTCACCCATGCAACCGACCCACTAAATGCCAATATTGTCCTTTGATCAATAAATCGAGAAAGGTTAAGTCACAATGGAATGAATTCAGTCATACTCCGCTCTATAATGTGAACTGCCAGAGTAGCAATCTGGTCTATTTAATCACATGTAAAGAATGTGGCATTAATTAGTCCCTGTCCCTGCCTGCTCCCTGACACAAAGGTCGCTGTACCTGACTGCTCCCTGAGCCAAAGGTCTCTGTCCCTGACTGCTCCCTGCTCCCTGACTGTTCCCTGAGCCAAAGGTCCCTGCCCCTGAATGCTCCCTGAGCCAAAGGTCCCTGTCCCTGACTGCTCCCTGAGCAAAAGGTCTCTGTCCCTGACTGCTCCCTGAGCCAAAGGTCCCTGTACCTGACTGCTCCCTGAGCCAAAGGTCCCTGTCCCTGACTGCTCCCCGAGCCAAAGGTCCCTGCCCCTGAATGCTCCCTCAGCCAAAGGTCCCTGTCCCTGACTGCTGACTGTTCCCTGAGCAAAAGGTCTCTGTCCCTGACTGCTCCCCGAGCCAAAGGTCCCTGCCCCTGACTGCTCCCTGAGCCAAAGGTCCCTGTACCTGACTGCTCCCTGCTTCCTGAGCCAAAGGTCCTTGTCCCTGACTGCTCCCTGAGCCAAAGGTCCCTGTCCCAGACTGCTCCCTGAGCCAAAGGTCCCTGTCCCTGACTGCTCCCCGAGCCAAAGGTCCCTGCCCCTGAATGCTCCCTGAACCAAAGGTCCCTGACCCGGACTGCTCTCTGAGCCAATGGTCCCTGTCCCCGACTGCCCCCTCAGCCAAAGGTCCCCGTCCCTGACTGCTCCCTGAGCCAAAGGTTCCTGTCCCTGACTGCTCCCTGAGCCAAAGGTCCCTATACCTGCCTGCTCTCTCACACAAAGGTCGCTGTACCTGACTGCTCCCTGAGCCAAACGTCCCTGTCCCAGACTGCTCCCTCAGCCAAAGGTCCCTGTCCCTGACTGCTCCCTCAGCCAAAGGTCCCTGTCCCTGACTGCTCCCTCAGCCAAAGGTCCCTGTCCCAGACTGCTCCCTCAGCCAAAGGTCTCTATCCCTTACTGCTCCCTGCTTCTTCAGCCAAAGGTCCCTGTCCCAGACTGCTCCCTGAGCCAAAGGTTCCTGTCCCTGACTGCTCCTTGCTCCCTCAGCCAAAGGTCCCTGTCCCTGACTGCTCCCTCAGCCAAAGGTCCCTGTCCCTGACTGCTCCCTCCTCTCTTAGCCAAAGGTCCCTGTATCTGACTGCTCCCTGAGCCAAAGGTCCCTGTCCCTGACTGTACCCTGCTCCCTGACCCCAAGGTCCCTGTCCCTGACTGCTCCCTGACTGTTCCCTGAGCCAAAGGTCCCTGTGCCTGACTGCTCTCTGATCCAAAGGCTCTGTCGCCCAAAGTGAGCACTAATAAGACACTGGCTGAGAAAGCTAGATTTACTAGATGATAAAACCAAGTAAAATGCTAGATCATCTCATAAAATAGGTGTCCTAGATGTTGTCCCTACTTTATACAGCCTGGATGAAAATAAGACAGTTATCTAGATTTTATCACCTCACAAATAAAGAAAAAGGCAGATGGAGGCTTACTTTATATTGAATTACACCTTTCTCTTGCCCCCTTTACCATTGATGCCACTGACACATGACAGATTGTGTCTTTTTCTGTGTATTGAGTTATGGGGAGCTTTACGTCACTTAAGTCTTTCTAGCATGGTTTTATCTTCCAGTTGGGATGGTCATATTTGACTGTGGGTTCAGTCTACCTTAGTGACCGTAGGCTGGGATATTGCCTCCCTCAAGGCATTTAATCATTAGGATAATTGGCTACTCCCTTAACCCGTAGAATGTCCAAGATGTTAGTTATTTTTCAGAATTAGGAAAACTTTTTTTTTTAATAATATAACACATATTAAAATATAATGTTGACAACTATTGCGTTAACTTACATGCTTGTAAAATAACACAGATGCCCATGCAAATCTAGTGCCCAATGAGAACAGTGCAAATTGAGTGCACAAGCGAATACCAATGTGAAGGATGTACCCAACAAGAATGATAACCTTTTTTCTCCATATTATACTTTGTGTTGGGTGTTGTGGTTAGATGCCCCCTGTGCGTCCCCACTTCACCAACAAAGATTTTGATTGCTAGGGGACTAGTGTTAAACATTTCCATCAACAGCATCCAGTGCTTGTTTGTGGTACCATAGTTGCTGTGGTTCCAAAGTATTAACGCTCATCAGCTGTCAAGTAAACACTTTTTTTTGAAAATTGAGGACATGGCTAAATATACTTGTCTAGTCTAGAAGGAGCTGGTTGGGATAGTTGATAAAAATACTTGTTTGTCGCAATTCTGTTAACGCCCTACACTCCTTCTCAAGATATATGTCATCCCATCCCACCAGGCCCTGCAAAGATAAATGGCATGGTAATTTGAACGGACACGGTTCTTGGTTCCATTCATTCTATGCACCTACTGCAGATCTAGGCAACACGACACGACATTGGAAACATTTCTTTTTCACTTACTACCAATAATTGGTGGCAAAAAAATGTGTCTGGTAATGTGTTTCAAATCTCATAGTCAAAATCAGGGTACAGCAAATAGGACCCGTGATGTTAGTAACCTTAATCATCAGCTACTTTTGTTTGTATTCTTTTTAACTGCCCTCATTTTTACAATTTTCTTCCATGTAGATGAAAATAGTTACATTATTATTGTATCATATATGATCAAATGATATCTAGATATCTGCTGCATATTGATATCTGATAAACCATCCATGGCAATAATCCTATTTACTCCTTTATTTTCCTAAACATTTTGTATCTTAAATCCATACAGTGACATTAACAGTTTTTACAATACTCCCCCTGAAACTGAACACTTCTTCATTAGCAGCAATCTTCTCTTGATAATCTGACCATGTAATGAGGTGTCGGCATTCCTACTTCGGTCAAGTAAGCACCTACATCAAATACCACCTATAAAAGAATGATACGCCTTACTCGCAACCCTGTGCTGTGCAGCCATTTTTTCATACTTAACTTGTTATTTAGATATTACCTATAATAGCGAGTGAGTGAGTGAGTGAGTGAGTGAGTGAGTGAGTGAGTGAGTGTTTGGTGTTTTACGCCATACCAACAGCCAGGGTCATTTTCAAGGCGAAAACAAGTTGGGAAAAATTCTGTCTTTGGTGATTGAATCTATGCAATGAAGGTGACAATACGTGAGGAATGCCCTCTGTTAAATAGGGAAATTCTAGAAGAAATAACGATTCTAGGACAATCACCCCTGGGACAACTACCCCTAGGACTATTACCCCCTAGGACTATTACCCCCATAAGACTATTACCCCCATAGGACTATTACCCCCATAGGACAATTACCCCTGGGACAAGTACCCCTTAGGACAATTACCCCATGGGTAGGACAACTACCCCTATAGGACAACCATCCCTCTTAATAGGACAATTACCCCTACAGGTAGGACAATCACCCCTTTAGGACAACTACCTCTATGATAGGACAACTACCCCCCTTGATATGACAATTACCCTCCCTTGATGGGACAATTACCCCCTTTAATAGGACAACTATCCCCCTTGATGGATCCAATAGACTGGTATATTGATCTATAAACTGCAACCATTGTGGTGCTGCCATCTGGTCTGGATCACAAGTAAAACATCAGGTGTCCTTCCACCTTCCCTCAACCAGTCAGCAGCTGTACTTACACTGCACATTGTCTGCAGCACCGGCTATGTGCAGACTACTATTTTTTCTTTATTTGCGGATATATATATTCCCAGGAGGATCAAAAGACTAATAAACCCTCCACTGGGAATTGCCGATCACCTTGTCGTCGGCTGTTATTATTATTAAGCTAAGGTTAAGAAGTTTATAAGACAATTACCCCCTTTAGTAGGACAACTACTCCCATTGGTAGGATCTGCCCTGGATGTCCAGGGCCGGGCAAAGGAGGGGGAAGGCCATGGGGAGCTGCCCTGGGTGTCCAGAGAACAAGGGTAGTCATCTTATCATGAGATTAGTTGTCCTACCAATGGGTGTGGTTGTTCTTTCTTTGTTCTTTAGACTAGAGTTGCATGGGTAAATAATCAAAGTTCAACAAATACTATGCATTAAACACATTGATAACATTAATGCAGTTGGAGCCATATAATATTTAGTATGTAGGAACAGAAACAAATGAAAACATTTTAATACCCATCAGTAAGGATAAAATAATGTAATACATAAATAAGCATTTGATTCCCTAAATCTTATTCAAAATTATAATCTAATCAACCTTAAAATAACAAGGAAAATGTTTGGACTTAATGAATTGGTCAAGAATCAGACTGGCATCAGTCCAGAAATATTAAACATGATCAATAATTTTGTTGGGCCATTGTTTGTTTGAAATCAGCTGGAATGTATTTCCATTTCAATTGTCAGTTCAGAAATCGGTTTAGAAAAAATTGGTTGGTGTGATCCACCAGCCAATTCCCAAGAAAAAAGCAAACTGACTTAAACATGATGCATTTTCTGAACCAATAATGGACCAATTATAAAAAGCAAAACAGATTTTCAGGCTCCTATCTAGTTGTTTTTCCAAGTGTCTACTTGTTTTTCCAAGTGTCTACTTGTTTTTCCAAGTGCAGTGACATGACATGATTGTCCTGTTTGTGGGTCAGTATTTTAATGAGAAGTGGGTGGACAGTTTGATTATCATTATTAGTCAATTTGACAAACTTTGGTAACTATATAAAAATTCACATTTGACTAAGGAACATATTGGTATATTATGACTATGCCTATAATGCCAAGGGAATATCAGTGTATGTAAGACATTATAATAGCTTTCCTTCAATCAAATAGTGATCCCTACTTTGAAGCAGTCTACAATGATGTTGACGTCGTACTTGAGGGCGGTTTTCGTTTGGCAGGCAAATGAGGCATCTTCTATCCGATGTGTTTACACCCTGCTGCTGCCAGGGCCCTCGCCCGCCGGTTTACACAGTCCTGTAGGTCATACGACATCTATTTGGGATCAATGTAAAACTCATCTGTAAAAGGATCGGATTCAAAAATAGATGAAGAAACACACTTGGGGCCCTTGTGTCATGTGTATAATGTAAGAAATAAGCGAGTGGCCTCTCACAATGTTGACAAGCCCATACCCAGGTTCTGCTTTGGACGGGGTGGTGAGGTTCCACAAGTGGTACTTTTGCCTATATTTTCAATAATTAGTATGTGAAAAAGGGGTGGCAAGCAGTAAAAAGTGGGACTTTTCAATATATTCCTACTGATTTAGATGGCCCACCAATCCCGCCATCCTCGCCACCTACCCTGGTTAAGGGCCTGAGTTCAACTTGAATTTAAGAAATAAGCTTTTGTAATGCCCTGTCAAATTTAAGAGATAGCCTTGTCACCATGCTAAATTCACCCTACCACTGATAGCTGATTTTCAGTATTTTAAGCTAAATTTGTTGACAAAACCCAATGAAAATACAAATAATTGTTCAATATTCACCCATAATGATGAATTTTCAAACAACTCAGGAATAATTATGGATACTAATTGAAAAACATAATGATGGCTTGTTTTTCAGAATGTTAATTTAGGAATAATGGTAATGTGATGAATGTCTATTCATCTGTGTAAATAAGAATATGATCAAGTATTGAGATAACAAGTAAAAGATGTAAGGTACAAATCAGGTATGAAAAGTAGGCTATATCAGGAAATCCTGAAAGCAAGAAAGCACGGAAATGTATTGTAACCGGATATGACATCAGAGTAGTCATGTGATCTAAGTGACCAATCAGAGTCGAGTGATAGAGTATAAAAAAGGGTCGTGAAGCCCGAAATAAACAGTCCCATCTTGGTACTCCTTGTGTTCATACGTGTCTTCTTCTAATAGCTTGACCCTTGAAGGGGTCTAAGCCTAAGATATACCAAAATAGAAGTTAATTAACAGGTTGAACTCAAGTAAATAGTCCAAGTTAGCAAGATATATGACATAATAGAGTAGGGGTCTGGAAGACCCAGGATGGCCCGAAAGCCCAAATCGACCCGAAGATCGACCCGAGAACAAAAGACCAGGCAGGTACGAAAGCCTGCAATATTAAGCGGCCGGCCCATGACTGCAGGGATGAAGGTGCGACCCACTTGGCCCCACACTACCAATCAATAGGCAAGCAGCGACCCGACCCCCACGGAAGACCGGATGACTTGAAAGCCAACATCCATCCCTCCCCCGAACCAAAAACTCATCCACCTCCGCCAGATGTCCGGAACAACCAGCACACACACCCCATGTCCGAGAATACCGATTCCCCAACCGTCCCGCTCATTCCCCCTCGTGTGCGAGGCATGACTCTTAATCTCACACCTTGGTTTCCTACTCTTACTCTACGCTCGGCTCGAGATCAAAACAACCCCCACACCTCTTCGCCGTAAGACCCGAATACCCTGACCTACTGAGGAGCGTCACAGTAAAAATTCATGAAAGTCATAAATGTTTAAGCTGTGATGAATTGTCCATTCATCTTTTGAGGTACGAACTATTGGCCTAGAAATTGGGTATAATGAATTGATATTGTGAAATAATCGAATAATAACATCATGAATATAATGAAGTATGGTAATGTAGTAAGGTACGAAAATGGGTACAAAATAGACCGAAACTTGATCACATGATCAAGATTGACCAATCAGAATAGAGTTGTATACTATAAAAGAGGGCATGAAGGCCCGAAATAAACAGTTCCTCCTTGGTACATACTGTGTTCATACGTCTCTTCTTTAAGATGCCCGGCCTCCTAACTGGCCTAAGCCTAAGATATGCAATAGTAGTAGCGAACGATCGAGTAGAACTTAGCTAAAGAATATAAGTTTGAGATAAATTGGACAGTAACTCGAAAGGCCCAAAGATGGTACAAAACCCCAAAACAGCCCGAGAAGTGGCCTGAGACCGAAAGACTGGCCAAGTACGAAAGCCCAAAATAGTAAGCAGTCGGCCCAACGCTACAGGAACAAAGATGTAACCCGCTCAGCCACATGCTACCAACCTCTAATGGTGAGCGACAACCTGACTCCTTGGACGTGCCAGCCAAATGACACAAACACTTTAATACGCTCCTGACTCGACCATTGAGAACGCCAACCCAACCGTCCCGTTTGATCACCCTTGTGTGGGGGGCACAACTCTTGATCTTGCAACCTGAAAGTCTCTTCGTCGTAGAGTTCAGAAACCCCGTCTCACCGACGAACGTCACAAAGCCTTAAGCTTTGTCAACATATTACCCAGCATGCACCTGGTTCTAGGCTAACCTTCAGGTAATAATCAAGAATCCGGCTATCCGTGATTGGGAGAATTTAAGAAAGAGCTATGTTGCATGTCACTATCTTTCAAAATAATACATACTACGTGTAAGGCAGAACCATTGATACTTAAAAGGATGCAAAGACTATTGTTGTCAATACATAGTATTGTATATGATGAGCAGGACAGAGAGATCCTAGAAACTGTCAGGATAGATTTGAGGAGTGGGGGTGGTGATTGTAGATTGAAACTGCCAAAACCAAATTTGGATGCATATAAAAAGGGGTGGAAGTATAAGGGCAAACATGATATGGAAAATGCTACCCCTTAATATTAGGAATATACTGTACTAATGCGGATGGCCAGTCCATGCTCATGTAGGCTTAGAATCATTGGGTTTAGATCAGTGTCCGCTTTAGCCATAACTCTTTGTCAAAGTGAGGGAGTTAGAGGAGGAGTCTACGTGTGACATATCATACTAAAGGGGTGCACACCGCTCGAGCTCAGTCAGAGTTAGCTGAACGTTGTTGTGAGTAAGCACCCTGGATAGGTTGAAGCTGAGTCCTGGATTTAGAATAGCAGCAGAAAGACTGTGTAGAAAGGTGGGAGCATTGACTGAGTGTATTTGAGGGGATTCCATCCTTGGAGCTGATCATTGTCAATTGAGATCTTGTCATGAAACGACAATACTCAAGAGATTGATAAATAAAGACCATCCTTTCACACGAGTGTTACGTCTTACATGATGTGGAACTATGATTATGTATTGGATGACAGCAGTCGAACGTGGAGGAGACTGCATTAGGAGCTAGCTGTTATCCTAATTAATACGACTAATTCACGCACCTAATATAAATGGATAATTAACCCTCTATAGTTCGATACAATGTAGCCAGGTATTTCGTAGAGCCCTAACATCGTGGTTTTGGAAAGAACATTGTTTAAGATTGATTAGGAATTGCCGTGACATAATTGTATTTTTATACTTTGTAATATGGATGCTGTAAATGTGATTGTAAATAAGTGGTTGTGTGTTACCTCCATTGTGAAAAGCACATTACTGTAACAATGATTGATTCAATGAAAACAAAATGAAAAAAAGAATCGCATGTCACTTACATATATGTCCACTTCCAGCTAGTACTGATGTCACTTTGGTGGGGCTCACTCACCACTGCAGCCTTTAGGGAAGCTCTTGAGAGAATGAAATTTACTCACAAAATGATGTCACATGCCCATTTGTATAGTGCAAATAGGTCTAGACTCACTTAAAGAATGAAAAAACTTTACTGCCACCTGGTTTGTACTGTTTGTAGACCTAGCCCTTTCAAGACGCCACCAAATTTTCAAATATTACATGATGGACACCAAATAACTGAGGGAATATGGCCAAAAGACGCCACTGATAGCATAATGTTTTGAATTAGACCAATAAGAAGCTAAAACATGGATATAAATAATTATTTCCAAATGGCAATTCTTAGATAGATTACTATATGGTTCATTTCAGTATTTTTAAATAGATAAAAATGATTTTTGTATATATTAAGCATCCAATTGAGAATTCTGACATATGTACAATGTATCTCTCAGGCATCTGGCGTCTAGGCCTGGTGATGCCTGAGAGATACAAGTGTCAGGAGGTGGTGATGCCTGAGAGATACTGGCGTCCTCAAAGGGCTAGCCGTTGGTCACACTAGATCTCAGGGAACTAAATGTGGCGCCATCTGTAGTGTCATATACAAACCTTGACCAAAGTAAAGAGGAGGTCTGGCTGTCGTCAACTAAAACTCTTATTGGGAAATGCAGGGAAATTAATGAAAAATTACAGGGCTGTGCAATCATCTGTGAATTGATTTCCATAAATGATTACATGATTTTAAGTATTGAATGTGACTGATCATGACTGACCTACAAAAGGGAATCTATGCACTTATCATGCCTATGCAGAACTGTAAAAAATTGAGTGTGTGTGAATATCTAGGGGTCAGGCTGAAAATATTCAGGGTTAAACAACTCTGATTAACTTATATTTTATATATGAAAGGTGGCTATTCAGCTTACTGAATGAATTTTGGGGCAACAGGCTTTTTGAATATTGGTTGGCAGGTTGCTATACCTTAGCTTACTTTAGGAATGTCATCCTTTAATAATCACAAGTATAAAAGATATATTAATATCATAATTATTATAGTGTTGCAGAGTATTGAACTATACAAGTTTCCTGAGACCACTAGAGTAGAGGAGCCAGTTTCTGCGCATCTCTATATCATAGCGCATTTTACGCATTTTATGGACGCATTTTTTCGCAGGTATAAGATATGCTATTTTAAAAATGCCATACCCAAAATAATGTTCTTATTCAATTAATTTGTCATTTTTAATGATGTTTCATAATATGTATTCTAAGGCCAAATATATGTTTCAATGTCCTTAATATTAAGGAATTCGAAAATAACAGGATCCTCAAAAAGTTAATATTTCTGAAATAAGGAGCATAACATCATTTTCTTCAAGAAAAAATATAATTTTCTCTAAATAAATATCATATGTGACCCGATCTGACAAAATGAGTCGGACGTCGCAGAGATACGAATTTGAGTTAGTTAGATATGTTGTTTAGCTCAAAAAGAGCTTAATTTTGATACCAAGATTGTGTTTGTATGATGATTAGGGGCAAAGTTAGGTTTTTCCCTATACGCGGTAGGCTGGAAACTTGATTCTGAGAAAAACGCGGTTGAAGATTTTATGTGCGGTTTTCATTACACCCGGTTGGAATTCCTTGGATATCACTAGAAGTTTATGTCCCACAAACTTGAGACTTGGAATATACATTCTAGACCAGTTGAACTACAAAATACTCTGAGATCATGCTTTAGAAATGCAAACTTTAATCATGCCGGCCTTGTAAATATAGAGTACAATTCCAGTAAATCTGCATCAGAAAATGAAAAACTCAAGCTAGAGGGCAAGCTCAAACAGTCACAATACCTGTTCTAGAAGGCTGAATGGAAGTCGCAATGACTTGTAAAGAGTCTATGGGAATGTTCAAGTGTATTTCAGCCTGTTTTGCCATAAAATAATAAGTGTCATAGTTCCAGGTAAGTTGAATAAAAGTTCCATAAAGTTGAAACATCATAAAACGTCTTTGTGATTAACCTGGGAGTCTAAAACAACCCCAAAGGCACAAAAGTACCAATTAAATAGAAAATTAGAACTATATACAGGTATATTCTAGTCTATGATTCTAGTTGCTAGAGGATGTGGACCGACCACGGCCCTGCCCCCGACTTTGGCTGCGTTTACATTTCGGTGGGGGAGTGACCTCTGGGGAAGTGTCTGAGTCTGAGTCTGTGTCCATTTCACATCACATTTGGGCTGCTGTCTCTGTGTCTGAGTCCTCTGAGCCCGAGTCCGGGGTTTGCCTTCTACCCCGACCTCAACCTCAACCTCAACCTCTACCCCGACCTCGCTCCCCACCTCAGCCTCGGCCTCGCCCCCAACCTTGCCCCCTTCCTCTACCAAGTCCCCATCCTCGCCCCTCCTCCTCCTCCTCCCCTGCATCTCCACCTCCCCCTGCTCCTGAGGGCCCTGCACCTGGATCTGGTGATGAGTCCTGCCGCCTCGGTGCCTCTGCTGCAGTCGGGGGCAAACTTGGTGTGGCCGGTTATAAGAAAGTTCAAAGTGATCTGCTTATGCAGACCAGTCAGGACCCGCCACATGAGATAGCCAATCACATATTTGTTCTTATTTTGCCCATTGCAGTTGTCACAGTGGAGGTCGAGGAGCCGTTCACCGAGGGAGTAGGAGGCAAAGTAGTGGTGGAGGTAGGAGATGACAGCGTTTGAACCCTTGCTGCCGCAGTGGGACTCATCAATAAGATAATTTAGGCACACACATCAAAGATGCCCACTTTGCTTGGGACGAGGAAGTAGATGGGTCCTGGCTGCATGGGGGAGGAGGGGAGGTGGACCTGCGTAGTTGCAAGATACATGCACCCGGATGTCAGAGGAGCAGGGAGTGTGTGGCCTGAGCGCCGGGCGGCCTGCTTGGCAGCGGTAGTCAGTTCCTGGTAGAACTCCCGTTTCTTGGCCACCACATGCAGGTGCTTCTGCTGCTTCTTTAACTTTGCCTGCTAAACTACTTCAGGGAGGTTAGAGGAGTAGGAGATGTCAAGGTTGTTCCTCTGACACTCCTCTGACGGTGGGCATCCCTGATCACCTTTAGATAAAGTTTATTCACATCTACCTTCCTTGTGCTGGAGAGGAGGAGGAGGATGTCATCACGTTTGTGTGTGGAGACTCAGCCGGGGGGGACGAGGGCATAGGTTTTGGCGTAGGAGTTGATGAAGTCGACCACGCGGCGGATGTCTTCAAGGTCGAGGGAGTGGGTGTTGGCCTTGCATCCGCCGGACCTCTTAGTATGTGGTACGACCCTGTTCTCCCAACACCACTGGCTGATGGTGGTCATCTTGTTGATACTGAAGCTGAAAAACAAGAACACATAACTTACAACTGGGAATGGAATAAGGTTGGACATAGCAGGTTTGGTTACATAAAATATTATATACATGTTAATAAGTTACAGCAGAACACAGTTTTAGGAACTTCTTAAACAGAGAATGTTAGCTGCAAAGATGAATAAATACATGTAGAGAAAGAGCAGGGTGTCCCGGCAGACCTTCCTGCCCCCAACGGTGTAGTGGCTCCGTTGTCGCTGCCTGTCGCCCTTGCCCTTTTTCCCCTTCTTCCAGGTCGACAGCCGTGCCGAGGTGTCAGTACAGGCACTTGTAATGCCCAACAGGAGCATGTCCTTCTCCCCTGGAATGGAAATCCGACACAGAACTTAAGTGATGTACGAGCGACCAACTTTGGAGGGGGAATTTTAAGAAAGTTTAAGAACTCTACTCTCGGGTCTACTCCCGAGGTCACTGAGGTTACTTGGCCTAAAATCTAATGTCAATGCCACAGAGGTAAAGTTACAGCCTTTAGGTGGTCATACGGCTATTACAGATGACTAACTATCTGTATAAGGTAATGCATCCATGATTTAGTGCGCATCTCAGTGCGCATCAGTCTCTCTTCATGAGTATATCAGAGTTGCAGAGTGGTAGCACAGTCGTCGGCAATTCCTTATGCATGTAAAAGCAATAATTGAAAGCATTAGATGATACCTATATATTGACAAATATGTATGGGTCATTTGTGGAAGTTTACAGGGTAATTTGAGTGAAAGAACATATATTTGCATGATGTTTTAGTACACTGACAAACCCTCGCTGTAGTGGCAGGTGGTGAACACATTGTATACATTTTATAAAGTTAATATTCATAAAGTTTCCATTTAGCCACCGGCTCAAAACTAACAGCGAGTGTTCACAGATAAGTGAAGATTTAGTGATGAAAATTACAAACTGATGGGGGTAGTAGAACAGACATTTTCATAAGTTTTATTAGACTCACTGTGTTGGTCATCAGTGCCCAGCCCCTGACACGGCCCACCCCAGCCTGTGGAATGACCCTCCCGGCCTGTGGGAGGCCACTTCCTGGCATGTGCCAGGCCCCTCCCGGCCTCATCTCATGCCTATTTTTGAAGGCTAATAGCACAAAATCTAGGTTGGAAAGGTATCCTGAAATTTTACATACTTATCGAACATAATATTTGGATGCTATTCACAGAAAATAATTTAAAATTTTAGAATAAACTTTTTTTCTTGATCACTTTTTGCATCATTTTCAAAATTAAAATTGGGTCTTTCACTCAAGAAAACGAATAAAAGTAGAATTCTGGAGATCTTTGCGATGAAATATATGTATTGAAAAACTAACCATCATGCTACGCAAGTAATCCATAACAAATTTCTTGTGTATTTGTATTTCATTAGTTACATTTATGGTTTTGGAATTATCCCAACATTTAGAACAAACTTTTATTACTAAAATAATTCTAGCATAAAATCTGATTCGGTGACATACATATTTTTTTGTTTATTCTTATTCCCTATGTCTATGTGTGTGCCAAATTTCAGAATCATTGGAGTACTTTTTATTTCATGGATGCATTACCTTAAGACTATTATTAGCATGGTCATTGGCCACACCTGGAGTCAGCTGGGTGACCTCCTGCTGTTTGTCAAGACACTCCGTCATTGAGAACTGGACAGAACATGCAGCGTCGTTGTGGTACTTACACGAGCACCTAAACATGACGAAAGTTGACATTTATGTCAAAGATATGTGAGGGCACCCCTATAGATTGAATTAGGTTCATTAGATGGCCGCTAAGAACTTTTAATTAGGCGTGAGAGAGCATAACGGTCAAGGCCGTCCATCGTTCAAGTGCAAGACGCCATTAACTAGGTCACGGTGGCATACTTTCAGTCAATTTTGAACATAAAGACAGATAGAAACATGAAAATAATTACGGTATATCTTAGAAAACATGTTTGGGCAACTTTTGATGGCAGGACAGGTCTAACTGTTTGGTATTTACCTAAATTTTTGGCAACTGTCAGTCTCCTCCTGCAGCAGTTGTTCCGTCGGATCAGGGATAATCAGGGGCTCATCCTCGTCCTCCGGTGGATCCTCAGGGCCCTCCAAAGCCTCTATCTCCTTCTCAGACAGGGTAGCATCCTTCTCCTCCTCCAATAAGTCCCCATCGTCCTCGGCAAAGCCGAAGTAATCCTCCACGAGTTCTCGCCATTGATTGTCGTTGGCGCCGCCATGAAGATTAGTCTGAACAATTGTATTTAGCGCTGCTGCCACGGCCTCCTCATGCTCCTTGGGGGTAGACATCGAATCCTAACAAACTTGGGATCCAAACTGCTCTTGCAGTTAGAACAATAATCATTCTTAATCACGTCAGGCCTCATTTAACGCGCACCTGCTTCTGTCGGTCGGACCTTTAAATTTCATAAACAGTTGCGCTTCCGGCACATCGAGAGCGTCTCAGCCAATCAGAGCGCTCGGGCCGCAACACGTGACCTCCTTGACAACAATTGTTTACGGCGACGGTTTTCACGATCAACCTTCTCATTGGTCCATCCCCATCCCAATTCAAAATCCGACGATGTGATTGGCTATAGGAGGTCCTGCACTTTTCGGTGGTACCAAAAGTTATTGGGTTATCGACTCCTAAGTCGGCAAAGTTGGTAAAAATCGGCGTCTCATGAGCCTTTTGTTCTAACTCACTGAAGCAGAAGAATGACTTTGGGGGCCATTATAACACACTTAGAATGTTAATTTTATCAAAATATTTTTGGAAATGATAGTCCTGATATAAAAGATTAAGAAAATGCATAAAGGTCATTTTCGATGGTGGGGCCAATTTCCGACTTCAGAGGTCCATATCTCAGTTTGACCGCGCGCGACTTGTGACACATTTTGTCGGATCATTTTGTCTGATCTGGTCAAATATCTATTTGTTACTTGCACACTCACATAGTCACACACTCACACACCCTCTTACAAACATGTAATCACACTCTATTATTTATTATACAATCATTTTAATGTCATAAACATAAAATTTCATGGATAATATAGAAAATAGGCCCCTGCGTTATAACTAAGGACAATAAATTAGACAGTCTCTAGTTTTGCTTTTGTCATTAAAAATGCACAAATATTCCTCTTTTTCATGAATATGGTCTTTAGATTTTTCCTGACAAGGTAGTATTTCTATTTGCATTATTATGAATTATTAAGAACTTAACAATCATTTTGTATAACAGATATCAATAGATAATCTTTTCCTGATGCCCCATGTATCATATTTTCTTTCTCGTGTAACACCTAAAATATGAGAAATGTGCGGAAACTGACACCAAAATGCGTGGAAATAGGCTCCAGGTGTGCAGAAACTGAAGAATTAACATGTGAAAGTAAAACCTTAAGATATTACAAAAATATTTTCAAACTTTTTCAAATATTTTTTATTATGATTATGTTCGCAGACGTTAGACGTGCTAATTAAAAGAGTAGGGGATGGCACACCCCTACTTTCAAGAATTGTGTGTAAAAAAAATCTGATTTTGGCAAAAAAGAATGATCTGTGCCATCCACCTAAATCAACCGGTAGCTACCCATTTTGTTTGTTTGGTGACAGCGAGGTAGATCTAGTTTACAAAAAGGGTGTGTGATATTTTCCAGAAAATGGGGTTTACCCTCAATTAAGCAGGGGCTTTCCATTAAGTATATATGCGTCAAGGGGGCAATCTGAGATTTTTGAAAATGTGTGTAGGTACTAAATGGAAGGCCCCGCATGGATGGGTGTTTGTGTGCAATACTCACTAGGTGTCTCCACTGTATCATGCATCAGTTACCAGTTACCACATTTAGTCTTATATATAGATGATGATGATGTGTGGGAGTTTAAGGTCTATTTAGCAATTTTTCAGCTGTATCAAGATTGATTGTTCACAGTTGTATGATAGGATCTATGGGGGTGGAAATGCTGCCCTTTACTTACATATTTGTAAATGTGCATATAAATATTGTACGTGTGTTTATATTTATAAATATAATTATGTGCATTTATTATTTGGGGGCTCAGTGCCCACCTATCTTTGGCTTAGCATTGATTCTCTTCATTTAAATTCTTAAACCCAGAGGGTCTGGTAGAAACTTTTAGAATAGGACCCCACTCCTTTTGAAAAACTTGGGATATGTTCCTGATACATATATATGTAAATTTATTTGTAAGTGTGCCTGTGTGTCAGTGTGTGTATGTGAATGTATGTATATGCATGAATCTGTGAGTGTATGTTTGAGTGTGTGAGTGTGCGTTTGTGTAAGTGTACATTTATGTAAATGTGTGTGAGTGTGTGAATACATAAGGCTGCGTTTGCGAGTGTGTGTGAATGGGTTTGAGTGTATATGAGTGTGCATGCATGTGTGAGTGTGTGAACACATACATGCAAGTGTGCATTCATGGGTGAGTGTGTGTCAATGTGTGTGTGTGATCATGAGTGTGGGAGTAACAACAAATACTCTACCATTACATGCAATAGATAAACCTAAGCATCTGTTAACCACTAAATTGTGTAAATACATTACCTCATGTGTGAGTGAGTGTGTGTGAAAATGTGTGAGTGTGTGTGAGTGAGTGTATGTGAGTGTGTAAGTGTGTGTGAATTTGTGTGAGTGTGCATGTGAGTGAGTGGTGTGTGTGCATGAGTGTGAGTACATGTTTGTAAGAGGGTGTGTGAGTGTGGGACTATGTGAGTGTGCAAGTAACAAACACTCGTTATATGCATTCAAAAAACCTGATGAAATATGGAAGATTCTATATGCACGAGGATTTTCACGATGCACAAGGATACATAACCACCTCGTGCATATTAAGGACCATTATAGGCACGAGGTCTTTATTTTGTGAAACTCCACACACGAGATAGACTGACCTCGTGCAACATGAAATAAACAAAGTCAGTATGCACGAGGTGGTCATTGGAGGGCTGTGATGGTCACTGTCCCACCTGGTGACCAACCATTTACCTCCCTCGTGGTATCACCCGATGACCAACTGTGTACCTCTCTCACTGACCCACCCTGTGACTAACCATGTACCTCCCTACTTGGGGAAGGGGTAAGGAGAGGAAGGGGAAGGGGTAAGGATAGGATGGGGGCGGGTGTAAGGACAAGAGGGGGCAGAGGGCCGGGAGATGGGCCAGGAGAGGGCTGTGAGCTTGTGCGGGAGAGTGCCGGGAGATGGGACAGGAGAGTGCCGGGAGATGGGGCAGGAGAGGTCAGAAAATTGAGAGGAAAGGGCCTCGTGTATACAGGATTTTGGGGATTATGTCACACGAGGTCCCTGTCCCTGAAAATTCCATACACGAGTATTAAGACCGACCTCGTGCATATAAGGGACCTTAATATACACGAGGTCGATTTTGCCCTCGTGCTTATAGATGGTAGCATGAAATATCTGTTTACCACTAAATTGTATGAATTATACTTTTCCTTATGTGTGACAGTAACTGTACAATTAATTCCTGGTGTTTATATCTTACCGGGCCTGTGGCTGTGTCAGAGTCTCTTGGTTATCAAGAGGTCCAAATGTCTTGTGGGAAAACCTGAAAACCGCTGGGACGTCCGAGGGTCCCGGGATGAACCGGAGGGGCCCAGGACGGCCCAAGGACGAAGCCCGCGGGCCGTCCTGGGCCCCGGAGGTTCCCTTAGGGTCTTCTATATTTTATCACCCAAGCAAAAGTGAAATAACCACAATTTTTTGTGAAAACAACAATGCACTTGTTCTTCACATATATCGCTATGCTGTGCTTAATGTGATGAGCTTCGCAGAGTACAACCAATATTCATATTCCAAAAAAAAAAGAATTTTTCAACCAATATTAAAGATTTGCCATCGAAATACATTTTTTGGATCGTGCCGGAACTACATTTTCGGCACCGACGGTACATAGAGTGGGGCCGTACGTTAAATCCTTATACCTACCGCTCTGAAACTCATTCAGAGGGAAAAGTGTCTCTGTTTATTCAGGTCTTAGCTTTTATTTTATTCAATGTTGAAAATAATGTTGTAAAAGATAAAAGATAACAAAAAAAATCCCTATTTTTGACATGAAATAAAAAGCAAGGAAAAATCTGAGGCACTCTTCCCTTCCTAGCAGTTTTATTGACAAACAAAAGAATGTTCATATTAATCTACTAAGCAGAAGCTGAAATATCCATGTAAACAAATAATTATGATAAACCTTCATTTTTCCAGCTCTAATTTCGCCATTACTGAATTTAAACTACAATATTTTATACTAAAAGACAGAAGGAATAGTCCTCAGTCCACCATTCAATGTAAACTATATTATTGTATCCCTAGTAGGGAGAGTGCAGTATTGATAACCCTAACTGATGTGCTATATATCAGTCTATCTTTAATACAATAAAGAATTGAGCTAAAAACCCAAGCAAGCTGCAACGTAACAGAAATGTTCTGCAACTATACTTTTTCAGTCAGTCTGGTACTTCCTTAGATGGCACGTAACAATCATTTATTGTTAGATCAAAACCTAACCAAATCAGAATGTTATTATTTGGTGAGGTTAGGATGAAACCAAAACAGAACATTATAAGAACATTCTGTTTAGGATGAATAACATAACCAGAACATTATAATAACCTCACAGTGCAACGCTACAGCGGTACATTGCAGCAACGTTATTGGGAGCCATAAAAATAACATAACATGAATCAATACAGAACCAAACAAATAATAACATCATATGCTTGGCTGGGTAGGCAGTGGATCATAAGTGACCTGGGCCATAATTGCACTGGCCCATAATGAATAGACAGTGGATCATAAGTGACCTGGGTCATAAGTGCACTGGCTCATAATGACTAGTCAATGAATCATAAGAGACTTGGGCCATAAGCGAACTGGCCCATAATGGGCCATAAGAAAAAGAGCATTAATTAAATTAATCAACAACACTGGGCCAGTGGTAATCCCTGTCTTTGTTAACTTTGCATTATGTCCACCTATAGTTAAAGGGGCATGGACACAGGCTGTCAAAATCCTTTCGATCTGTTATTGTCATAAGTCTTACGATAGCCCCAATATTTGACTTAAGCCCGAGCTACGATAGTCACGATCATGCTATTGGTCTCTGTAAACTGATTCTATCTTAAGAAATAACCATTGAAAGGTTGTCTTCAGGTTGCCTTAAGATTATTCTAAGTGTTAAAATAAGTACGCTCCGCCTCATAATGTTGGCATACACAGCGAGAGTCAACCTTGTGCTCTCACAACAGTGACAATGCTGTTGTGAGAGGTACGTAATGTTAAATTGTGCCAGTTCTACTCAGCCAATTTGATTTCTGTAAAAAAATTTAAACATATAGATCCAGGTTCAATATTCCTGAAATTTTCAACTCTGAGAAATTATCATAAATGGGTGAAAATTGCTATTAAAGTTTTGCAACAGTGAGGGTTTTGTCACCACAACAACAAGACCAATTTCTAAACCCTCTCTGCACTCTCTCTGTTGTGAGAGTTTTGGCTATGTGACAGACCAGTGCAAATCCTGTCTTATAACACCTCAATAGTGCATGTCTGGATGTAGGTAATGGTGGGGTTCCACGTGAGGACAAATTTACGATTGTCCACTAAATATAAGAAAGTATTTTCACTGGGTTGAACTCCTCTTAAAAGATGTACCATGTTTGATTATCCTTTGTGATAGCTGGGCATTATAATGTTTCTTGGGAACAGGACAATTCTATCTTTCGTTGTTGCAACGCAGAAAGCAGCTTTTACAATTAATCACCATCCATTAAAGGCAATGGGAAAATACCAAATGAAGACGTTCTTAAACCTTTCACACATGACATTCAATATTCTGGGAAGTTATTGTTATGTAACATAGAAGTGTGGTGGACCCCTAGGTCTCCACTTCACACAACAGGGCAAGCATTGACAGAGTTTAGTTCCTATATAAAACACCAGGTGGGGACACTATATTGTGTATAACCTTTGACCCTTGTAGGAGTGGTACACTAATAAGATTATGTCATTAGGTAGATATTAGTATTAGGTCTTGTATGTTCATAATGCAATTAAAATGTGTAGTTTGATAAGGCCTTTTACTAGGTAAAAGAATTAAATGTATAAATTGTATGGTTTCTCCTGCAAAGTTGATCAAGTGCTCAGGCAGCGGGGACTGGACACCTGTTCTTTCCTAAGGGAAGGTAGAGACTAACTGCCAGGTGCTGAGGCTTGGCCCACCTTTCACAGAGTTGAATCCCTGCCCATACAGTGACTGGATACTGCCTGTTTGGGTAGTTGATCTAGCCTGAAGGGAGGTAGATAGTCTGTTTAGGCTCGCTGCAGGGTTTAGACCTTAGTAGGTAACCCTGACCTTGATGATGGCTTAGGCTTGAGAAGGCCTTGTTGTTTAATGGGATATGATTGATGAGTTTAGGCCTAGCCTATATTTAGGCTGCTGTTTGCTTAACTTGTGTTGGTGTTATGCTATACCTATGTCTCTTTAGACTGGGTGAGTTTGATGGCCTGAGTAGAGTTTGTGTTCTCCCATGTTGTTTCTAGACCTTGTATGTATTTGGCCTGACTGTTTAGTAGGTATTTAACGGTAATGTATAGGAATTTAGATCTTTAAGGTTAGACTACTGTGATGAGGGATCATTTCCCTGGTCTCGCAAATTTGTAGAATAATTATTTTCCTAATATCTATATTAATATCTATTTTATATCATTAGATACGTGTTGAGATAGACTATCTTATGATATAAATTATATAAATATGGGTTTTAGAATAGAAATAGAAATTGGGCGGAAATGTGAAAATCATGTTTATTACCTAATTTGTTTGAATTGAAATATCTTGGTCAATAATGAAGGGAAACCCATAATATTTCATATGCATATAGATAATAGTCATATAGAGGGAACCGTGTCTCAGAATCTTTATTTAGGACCTACTTTTGATTTTACAAAATCTAGAAAATGAAGTTGTTAAAATTGACAAAAAATGACAAAAAGTTACCCGTTTTTTGTCATAAAATCCACACGAAGGCCTAAATTGAAAATCTGAGACATGGTTCCCTCCAAATGAATGTTATTGACAATAATACCAAGTTTCAAAGCTGTTAACATAATATTGAATTAGAAATATTTGTTCAAAAAATAAAAGTGAAAAAATACGATTTTAATTCACATTTTATCAAATCTATATCTTTCCTAAATCTGTCATATATAATAAGATAAAGAAAAATATCAGCTTTCATTTGATGTATTACATGTTAAGATATCGCCAATAGCTACGGAGATATTGCGATTTTGGTAAATTGACTGTCCATCACCGTAGTCTAACCTTAAGGAACTTGGAACTGAACTATTGTTATTACAAGAAAGTTGTTCAATAAATTTGTTTAACTTAAGAGAATTGTTGTTGGGTTCTATGTCACACTGCACGAATCCTAGTGATCAACTTGGGTCTTGACTCCCCCCCCCCCCAGGTCAGGTAGGTGGCCCGGGGCGCGCTACAGAAGCACAAATATATCCTTTTGTAATTGAAACTATTGACATCTCTGGCTTTGGGACACTAGCTTAATAAGGTGAAGGCCAGTGACAACACAAGCATGCAGCACTGGGGTTAAAACAAACACAAAACCCTAAGTACCCACTCATCTGGCATGACTCCCCCCTCCTTTTCATCCCTAGTCCCTAATACCCCTATCCCCCCTAGAAGCCCAAACTATCTATGATGTTGATACATAAATCAAAAACATGGAAAATGTAATAGCAGTTTTTGCTCCTTAGAGGCAATTATAATACATATGCATATACTCTATATAGATTTATAGATAACATAGGTGTAATCCACCAGTTGGCACCACCAGAGTTGGACACTGGTTGGGTGATTTGACTGAATCCAGCAAGTCCTCCTTACACATCCACCGAGACAGGGTGGCCGTTCGCTTGTATGTTCAAAAATCTTTATCAAAAGGGCGGTCTAGAATGACGCAGTCATCAAGTGCAAATTGTATGTTCGTTATTATTTTAACTATACATGAAACTAGAGATTTATAGTTATATAAGATAATATAAATGGTAATGATTATATTTTGTATAGAGAGTGGATGTAACTTATTATTATTCATGCAATCTTTATACAGTAAGCAAGTTAAACAATCCTTATGATGCATGGAATAATATTAGAATGTAATACTTCAGGATATTTTGTAATTTAATTGCTTTAGTGGGCATTAAAACAAATATACATGGTAATCTTATTCCAGACTTACAGGTAGATTATCAATTTTTCTTGCTAAATTCACATGGTGACCCTATACTTTCTTAGTTGAAAATGAAAGTTTACAGTGTCATACTCATTCTCTGAAGAATTGAAAAATTCTTAAGGTTAGATTTCTTTAGTCATAATTACCACTTATAATTAAGGATTTTGTAAGTAATCTTTTGATAAAACTGTTAGCACAAAGATGAAAAATATCACATCAAATTCAATGGCAGTATAATTTTTCAGTTATTAACATATATACACTATAGGCAAGTGCATCTTAAGGCAAAAGAAATGCTTATTTTTAAAAACAAAAATTAAATTACATAGGAATTGCAGTGTTTTTACTCTATTCATTTTTTAAAAGATTTATTACATGTTGTATGCTAGGTAGCACTGAAGGTTCCCTGGTAACCCAATATTTTCTTTTCATTTTTGGCTTGTTTCCATATATAGCTTTCATTATGCAAGATTTGAACAAAATCTTAAGGTCAGATACATAATGGCGTGATTGTTTTTAAGAACGATTATAGATAAGATTATGTACGTATTTAATAGCAACACAGTAGATGTTCAAAAAAGAGGTCCCTAAACCCAAGGAGGAGACACACAACCTCATCTATCCTAACCTAAAAGGTCCTATTGAAAATGAATGACAAATTCATGTGTTTTCCTTTGCTATTGTTTATAAAACCAGCTACATGTATTGGAAAACTAATATTACAAAGTTTACCTCTTTGACATATATTTCTGATTCTACCATGGATGGGTGGGCAGTAACCTTTCAAAAAGTAGAAAAGTTTGAATAACACTGCCCTGCTTTCCCAATTAAAACCAGCTGCTACAAAGTTGCGACTTAACCCCAGCAAAAATAATAAAAATGACAGAAATAACTTAGTCATATATAAACTGTTAAGAATATGTAATATCTTAATCCTCTTTGGTCTGTATTCAACATACCAATTTATATGCTGATTTTGTATTTGTTTCATTTTCTCTGATTCAAAAGAGAATTGTAAATCATTCTAATGATGTGTAACATATCTTTATCTAACCTTAGTTTCCCAATAGTAATTTGTATAATCAGCAATAAAATTGACAAGTGGAATATATATGCTTTAGGGCATCATCTACACCTGTTTGTTACTAGCAGCAACCTATACTGTAAATAATCTAATTGGAAAAAATTGGAATTTTTCATTTTGGTCTCTACATAACATTTTTTACATTATTTCTTATGCATGAGCTTTTATCCTAACACAAATACCTCTGGTCACAAACATGATTGTGTGTTGAATTGTATTTTTAGAGGTATGAACTAGAATGAATTATGTGAAATAATCGAATAATTGTGTAACGAATGTCAAATGTAAGGTACGCAACAACTATGAAAGTAGACCGAATCTTGCACGAAAGTACAAAAGTACGTAACCATGTTATAACCGGATTTGACTTCAGAATGGTCACGTGATTGAGATTGACAAATCAGAATCGAGTAATAGACGATAAAAAGGGGCATGAAGGCCCAAAATAAACAGTTCCTCCTTGGTACTCACTGTGTTCACACGTCTCTTCTTCTTCACGTGAATTGGCCTAAGTCGAAGATATGCAATACTAGTAGCAAGCGATCCAGTAAATCTCAGTTAAAAGATATGTTACCAGTAAATCAGGCAGCAGCCCGAGAAGCCAGAAAATGGTACGAACTCCCGGTTCAGCCCAAAAAAGCAGCCTGAGACCAAAAGACCGGCCAGGTACGGAAACCCGAAAAATGAGCTAATGTAACAGGGACGAAGGTGCGACCCGCTTGGCCACACGCTACCAATCATTAGGTGAGCGACGACCCGACTCCTGAAACGGGCCGGCCAAACTATACCCAGCCTTGATGCCTGAGACCCAAAAACCCCTCCTGAGACCCAAAAACCCCTCCTGCCTCGACTCTAGAGTTCCCTGGCTCCCCAACCGTCCTGTTCGTTCACCCTTGTGCACGAGGCATGACTCATAATCTTACACCTCGGTTTCCTACTCTAACTCAATGTTCAGCTCCGAAACGACCCCAACATCTCTTCGTTGTAGAGTTTGGAAACCCTGACTCCCCGAGCAATGTCACAATTGCAACACGCATTGTAAAGACACATGACAAGGAGAGAAAATATTTGGCCATTTGATGAACGAGTACCAAGTTATTCTTTATTCTTCCATTTTGTTCAATAAAAAAACTCCATGAATACTTCTGTTACTTATAAGGACAGGGAACCTGGGAAATGACCATCTGTACGTAGCTGTATCTGCCCTCACTCCCTCCATAATGTTGATATGAATGATGAGAATGACAACTTTATGGTGATGTATTCTATGCCTGATCATGTGATTATATTTTTAGCTTTAAATAAACTTGCCTGACAACCTACCCTCCCGCTCAGTGTTGGCTGTAGGCAGAAACATTCCGTCAGCCTTACAAGTAGGATGGAGGTTTAACAGGCAGCTATGCAGACCTTGTAAGAGGTAAGTGCTACATAGTTCTAATTCTTAGCCTGATCTCTCAACCTAGCATTTCCAGTTGCAATAGTGTGTGCTGTTTATGAAGGGTTTAACATAAACAGCCCATGCCACATCACAACAACATTAAATTTTGCCATAAAATATTTGCTTCCTGGCTTATTCTGTAAAGACAGTTGCATGAGACAAAATTAACCATAATGATTTTGTTGACAGATTACCTTTTAGGTGTGCAAAATACAGTTTAATGGAATGGCCTCGTTCCCATAGGAACTGATGCTAAAGCCTGTCAGCCCAACTTATAATGTTGCCAATATAGCAGTTTGATTGGCTGTCAAACCTGTTAATTTGTCAGTTAATCAAATTTGAGAAATGATAATGATTTATTTGATGAAAGTGAAAAACATAGGTTTGTTCATACAATGATCCAACTTGTGGAGACTGGGATGATTTATATGATGTATGTTGTCCACCCGCTGTCCAACCCCAGGGCATACAAAATGTGGGATGGGCTTATTGGAAGTGTCAAGTCATTCTCTTTTTATCATACAGAGGGCAATACATCATTTTGAACTCAAAGTTTATGAAGTTTTGAGGAATTGTTGATTACTTCGGTATAAAAGTAAAGATGTCTCAAATACGAGGAAGCTTTATGTTATTTTCTAAGTAATTATTTCCAACATTTCAAGAAAGAAAACTTGGATCTAAAGACCCTTAAAAATTTTACACTCTCAATGAATCCAATGTATATATGCAGTGAAAATGTTATGTCTTCACATACAACAGTAGGTGAGATATCTTGGTCAAAAAAATAATTGTTTTATATATCCTTTTTTTCCATTATTCAGCACAACCACATAAGTATATGCACCAACTCATGGTCACATAGTTTCTAAAAGTCGATAGGATTTTTAAACTATATTTTTGTTATATAAGACATATAACTAATCAATTAACATAAAATGACATGTCTTTGAAAAGTGAGCCCTGCAAGTTGTTTAGCTATTATTAATACACTGAGCAGTTTTGTTAAAATACATCTCCTCTTAACATGTTAACATACTGAGATCTAGAGGAGTATAACCTTTAAGGTAAAACCTGTGTTCAAAAAGTGTGAACAGTCAGCTGATGCCAAGCTGACTCAGCGTGATAATCCTTTCCAGACGACCTAGAAATCTATGTCTTGCAATTCTGCAAACTAGCATGTGATAAAATGTCATCTCAACACCACAAATTGAATGCTGAATTTCAATGGATACATAGATTGCGAAGCAAAATACCGATGGGCCTAAATGCCATCAAGAGCAACTTTTAAGATCTGTCCCTCTGGATGACAATCCCTATCCTTTCGTTCATACAATGACCTGACCAGTCATCACACCTAGCATTTTTCATGTCAAAGATGTATCTCTAAAGGATGGAATTGGCCTCACTGCCTAGAGACACACAACCACCACATCCAGATATACTGGTTCTCAGTTCCCAAAGTTCAACCAGATGCCATAAGGATTCTTAAATTCTTTACAAAGATCCCGTGTGAACACCATGTTAATTCAACCTTATATACAGCCCGATGAGGTGATTACCAAAACCGTGCACACCACCCATCTGTATAAATTGTTCATACTGCATAATATGAACAGGGGTCGCCAAAATAATCTTGCTGGTCACAATCTAACAGATATCAGCTAGTAGCATCCAAATAAGGAGACCCCACTCAAATGTGGGCCATGTAGGACACCTTGAGACTAGCCTAACATATCAGATATCTACAGGTCATTACATGTTGTCCATGTCAAATTGAAGGCCTACTACAAAAAATTGAGGAACTAATCTATTTCACTACTTCATCCTGTGGAGAAGTGTGGCCCCTGCCATCTTCACTTTTCACTTATGAACCAACTTCATCCATGTCCCAACACCCCTGACCAATCCCAACTGTTGGTTAATGGCATACTACCCCTGGTAGAAGTGGACTGTATCATGAATGATGATGTACATCTCCTACCTGTGTTGGAATTGATAAAATAATCCTCTGCAAAGCAAGTGTCTGCATTTGGATTTGAACTAGCCGAATGGAGAATCATCTTTATCCTTGGCTAGCAACGAACGAAGAATATCAACTAGTCACGACCCACAATATGAACTAAAATAGCTTTAATTGGTTCCCCATTATGAACATTAGCATTAACAACACTCTGGTTCTCTACTTCTGCAGAGCGAACAAGTACATTAAATACCACTTGTATAAACAACAAAAACCTCCACAGGGGCCTTCCATTAAGTACATACACATCAAGGGGGGAGGGGGGCGCAATTTTTTTTGAAAATTCACATATTTTTCAGTACAAATTCAATGCATATTTTTTATCAAAGGGGTAGGGAGGTCTGAGATTTTTTTAAATGTGCATATATATATATATATATATATATATATATATATATATATATGCACTAAATGGAAGGCCCCACAATCTACAAACTAGGACTATAGTGTAATGCCCCATTTCCTCAGACGTGGAGGAGTGGTCTGCACGCCTTTCACCATGACTCATATTTCTACTAAGAGGGGGATCCAGGCTTAGCGCTGTATTCCACCATATGATTTTACGCCTGATTTCCAAAATTGCTGGTGAGAATAACAGCTAATTATAGAGGTTTTATATATCATTAGAATACCTTTTCTTTCAAGTGGTGTGTAACATGTTTGAGTCCTTTTAATTCCTTATGAAAATTTTAAAATAACCAAAGTTTTGGTTGTAGAAATCACCAAGTTGAATGCAGGCTTTAGATAGATCGGTATCTCAACAGAAAATTGTTGAGGTCACAAGCATCACAGCTTCTTTTCCATAAAACAGGGATCTGAAGTTAAATATGTACCTCTGCTGCAAGTAGAATAAAGAGGGCAATGCGAATTGATTTATTAGCAAGAAAACTACCTAACTACCGAGGAAAACAGTCCCAGGAAAATGATGAACGATGGTCTAAAATATGAACGATGGTCACTCAAAACTGAATAGGATCACTGATATGTCCCTACACCGGTGTTTCACACTAGGAGGATTAAGTTTAAGTCTATGTCTTACAAATCAAATTATGAAATTTAAAAACGACAGAAATGTGGGATCACAAGTGGCAAAATGCACCGTAGTCAAGTCGAAATAGATTATTTGATACAGTTCCTAATGTTGGCATCTGCACATTCTGGTAGGACCGTGACCTGTCACACATCCCTGTAGATTATTTATAGTCCTACTACGTATCCAATTTAAGAAAGGACTGTGTTACGCTATTTACTTTAAAGGTCTAGATCCATTCTTGTAACAATGCACATAGTCTGACTCTGTTTCAAGGTGATTAGATTTTTCAGGGATATTACCTGGTTTTCTCAATAATTTTTAACTTCATCTGTTAGGGCCATCATAATATGTTATATCTCATGATTATTTTTCAGTTCCATTTGGAAAGACAGCATTGAATATTTCTTTTTCTGTATTGGTGTGAATTTATGTACCTTAAGACAGTGACAAACATCAGAGTTTGTGTTGGATTAGCAAGCGACTACAACAGAGTTAGTCGATGAGGTCTTCATCTCTCACCCACCTCTTAATAATCAGACAAGTCTCATGCGCAGTGATAAAAACGGTTTACTCATTAACATTTTGGTTGGTGAGGTATCCCCGAAAACCTTAAGTTTTTTTCATTGAGCAACACTATTTTAGCCTACCAAGAATTTTGGTCGATTGTATCAAACAGGGGTCCGACTAGGAGGCACGTAAGTAAAAAGTTGTGCAGCAGCACATGTAATAAAAAAACTAAATGGAACTGTCTGGTCCATGCTGCCACAATGTCTGGCAACAAAAAAAAGTTGTTTCTTAGGTATTACCTCAGAACATGCCAACATATCAGACAGAATTGACCTATCTTTTGCCAGCCAAGAAAAGCTTAAGGTGTCAAACCTGACATGTTGGTCAGAAAAGTATGTAATCAGTTTCCAGGATGCTGACCACTGTGCAAGACATCAGAGGAATGATTACAGAAAATTTGTAAATGCCCAGCAACAATATATGTTAGATATTGTTGGCCTGTTGATGAGGAGTTGTCTGCCTGTTAAAGTGCCTCGCCCACGGCAATGGAAATGTCGTGCGTACATTGTTGTCAGAGTACGCAATTGTCGTATACTTTATTTCTCCAGGTGGGTGTGCGATAATTGTAGAAATCGTGAGATAAAATATCAAGATAAAATGTGAAAACATTCGCACACATAAACAGTGTTTTGTCCCTGTCTTTTCAGAAATCTTGGTAATTCTTTTATCATATTATTATAACATTATTATATTTTATATGTTATTGCGTATTTAATATTCCTATATCAATATATTATTCAACCCTAAATATAAAACGATAGATTTGAAATATATTTGAGAATTTTGTTGTATAAATTGTTCTTTTTTATTTCATTTATTCATCCTCAATTACATGAATTGACCTTCTTTAAAGGTATGTGAACAATAAATGTTAAACAGTAAGCAACACGATAGCAATTGGTACGATACACTCCTCTAATTACCCAAGAAACAGCGTAATTAATTCTTGTAAGGCTAGTTTAAGGTTTGTCATTATGAATTCCCGGCAAAATTATCAAACATGCTTGATAATTTGTCGAGCCGTTTGTTGTGATAAAATCGTAATAAAATACATCTTAAAACAAAATTATTGTAGTTACAATTGCGTACTACGTTTGCAGACATTACATTTTTATCGTGGGTACATTCTCATAGTTACATTTTGTAAGATAATATCAAAGATTTCACAGTTTTACTTAATCACTGTGGGGGAGGCCTTTAGGGTCTTAGTAAGAGTGGGGTTGCAGGAACACTGCAACAAGAATGCACAGAATTGCAGTATACCAAAATTTAATATCCAACACATTGCTTGTTTTTTGCCCTTATCGTGACTTTAAAGATAATGATTATTATAAAAATAATAATTTCTAATAACACAGATTGTGTGTCTTTTAATTCCATGAAAGGGATAACGGACTGTTTAACCACAATTCTAAATCCATTACAGTCGCCCTGCTCATTTCTGAGTGAGATGATAAAAAAGATAATGTCCTTAACTATAGAAGTCTATGGGGAGAATGTTTAGGATCCATTATAGCCTCACTAAATTATAGGAATATGTACCTTAGGTCTATCTATCATCAATTTTTCAAGTAAAAAAAAGTAGGGGTCATTGGTGTAATTTAATCACTGGAGGCTGAAAAAAACTTAAAAAGTGATTGTTTCTGTATAATGTTTTGTAAATCTACCTTATCTATTTCGCTAAATTTGGTGTTGAAATTTTATTTCAGAACCAATTCCTTCTCATGTCTAAAGAAGGATTTCTAATTTTTGAGGCATTTCATCTTTGCCATTAGGGGGCTCATGTGTTACCCTTTCAATTATCCTACAGATTTTCAGATTTTCTTATTTTTTCATTTCAAGTCAAATGTTATCAATTTATTATTTGAAATCTTAAGATTTGAGGAATTTAAAATTTTGTCACCAGGGTGCACAGCTGTCAACAGTATGTTATCCCTTTAAAGATGCTTATGATGCTCCTATTTTGAATTTACCCTTTCGTACAATGAATTGAACACTACTCATTGTTTAAGGATTATTGGGGAATACTAGTTCTTACTTCCTATACTTCGTGGGTAGCCTCTCTTAGCATTTAGTTATCAATAGCCAGTGGTAGAAGCTATCTCCGATTGGGTGGTTCAGATCCAAAATGCAGACAACGCTTTGCAGAGGTCAAGTCTATTGAGGAGTATTAAAATGCCACATGTGGACAGCCGAGGGGAAAGGGTACTCCGAGGTTTCTATACTTGCTGTCCTTAACCTAATATTTAAGGAGATATGAGTAGATTTATGAAAAATAGTGATAATTTACTCTTAAACCAACTTTTTGCGTAGAATTCATTTCCTATATCTAAAACATTCCATCATGGTGGAATCTTTCCTTATTTGGAATGTCAATGGAATGTTTTAATATGGGTTATTCACTGAATTCATTCTATTTGGTTGCCATGGAAACTAAAATTCATGAGATTTTGATAAAATTGTAAAAACTATGAGAAAGTATCATTTTCTGGTCTCTACATTGAAAACAGAATACATTTATCATTTCTGGTTGAAAAATAATGAATAAAATAGTGTTTTTTAATATTTATGCATAATTATGATAATTTATGATAATTTATGCAAAATCTCAATAAATACAAGGAAATTAAGCTTTTCCTCATTTTCCGCTATCCTGACAGTGTCAGGTTTAAGGGCCCATAACTTCCTTAATAATGATCGGATTTGGACATGCTTGATATCATTTGAAAGCTAATTACATGCCCTACAACATCAATTTAATATCAAATCCCGCATGGAGTACCCTTTCCCCTCGGCTGTCCACACATATTGCCGATATAATTCACAATGAGTATGATATCCATAAGACAAGGTACCGTTCATAGACTTCAGAGGCAAGCTTCCCTATCGCTAGTCCGCCTGTCTCACAGCGTGGTGTAGTTCACTTCCTTGTCACCAGATGTCACCATGGACATGAACTACCAAACTCCCAGATCCCTAAGACCTGAATTGGTCTAAATGTATATTGTCTGAGCCCAATGTCGGCTTATCACCATCCCTTTATAATAATCGCTATTGTCCCATGACAATGCTACCGCTGGTAGATCAGACAATGCCATTGCTACTAGGATATAGGATGTCTCACCTGCCTTTCGCACTGTTTATAACTTTGATTAAACTCACCCTAAATTTCAAATGTTTCCACTAAGATTATTTCACAGTCTGGCGACTTTACCTTCAATCTTCAATTCTAGAAGAATAATATTATTTCGCATTAATTAAATGCATAAGGTACTAAATATGACCTCAATGCAGAATTGTTTTTAAAAAGTGTATTATATAGAGGTTCAAACATTTGAAATGAGTCTCCTGCACATAAAAGAAATATAAGTACATTCTCTGCTTACAAGAGTGTTTAAAAAGCAAGATTAAAACAAGAAATTTCTAAGCCAAAAAGCCCTTATTGTGTAATTGCTAAATTGTGGAACTCGCTACCAGCTGATGTTCAAGGTTTAGCCTCAAAACTCCAATATAAAAGGGCCATTGAAGAACTCTTATAATACCAGATAGTTTTATCTATGCCCTAACCTTTGGCAACCTTTGCTAACCCAAATCATACTTGACTGCCAAAATCTAGATGCTGCAACCAGCTATAGATGAAGCCATTAGATTATATGTCCACATGCATTTCTTACCTATGTGTTCTATTCTATGTATTAAACACCTATACAGAAAGTTAGTTATTGTATTAAGTATGTTTAATAAAAAAAAAAGTACTGGTATGAAATGAAAAATGAACTATTATGTATTGTGACGTTCCTCGGTAGTTCGGGGTTTCCGATTTCTACAACAGAGGGACGTGGGGATTGTTTCGGATCTCAGACGAACGGGGAATCCGGGCAAGAAACCGAGCTGTGATATTTAGAGTTGTGCCTCGGGCACGAGGGGGGTTTGAGCGGATCGATTTGGAAATCGGTATTTGTCGACGGGGAAGGGGTGCATCAGCCGGGCTGGAACGAGGGGCCCCAGCCACCGGGTGGGGTACAGGCACTTCCGTTGACGAGCGGAGGACTGCGGGGGAGGAAAAGTGTTAGGGGGCAGGAGGAAGCCGTTTCTATCTCTCTAGTGCCGGTACTCTCTTCGAGATCTCCTGCGGACGGTCCACCCTGGGTCTCGGTCCGCGGGGATGTCGGGCCGACGGTCGCCTATTGTTTGGTAGCGTGGGGCTGAGCCGGTCACGCCGTCGTTCCCCCGGATCCTATTTCGGGCCCTCGTGCCATTCCGGGCCTTCGTTTCCGGGACTCCATCCCGGCCAGTTTCGGGCCTTCGTTCCCCGTTTCGGGCCTTCGGGCCCCCGTCCTAAGTTTAGCCTAGTTTCTTCGAACTTCTACTATTTTACTTAAACTTCTAGTTAATTAGCTCTTATTGGATCATCTTATCGGTTACCAAAGGAAGAAGACACATGTTGACACAAGGAGAACTGTAAAGGAACTCATTTATTCTCGGGCCTCACCGCCCCTTTTATAGTCTAGTGGTCAGCCCTGATTGGCTCTGTGATCACGTGGTTACAAATGACGTCACTTCCGGTTTACTTTATCACTTCCAGTTTACATATTTCTCGGGACTTTCGGGTTTCGGGCTTTTACAATTTCGGGCCTTTTTCGGGCCTTTCGGATTTTCCGGCTTTTACAATTTCGGGCCTTTTCGGGCCTGTTACAAAACATACTTTACTTTGTCGTATTATCTTACTTTTCATATTTCGGTCTTTACCATTTGATGAATAGACATTCATCACAGTATGATTTCAAGTCAGAAATATTTATATAATTTGAACCCCCCCCCCCCCACAAAAAAAACAACAACAACAACTATCCTCATTTACCCACAATCTAATTCACATGTCCCATAACAATCCCATACTTCCTCCTTCATCATTCCAACTCGTTCCAGCACTTCACCTACACATACAATCCTCTTCAACCATTTATACCCCCCAACCCACATCCGTTTTCTTTTTATTTACATTTTACTGCTATAGGGCAGTTTCAAAAATGTTATTATTAAAACGAACTGTATTACAATTTTATTTCACATAAAACTCTTAATATTGATAAACTTTTATTTCTCAGCCAAGCCCTATCCCCTTTTGCCAGGATGAAGAAATGAACATACTTATTTAACAATTGTCATTGCTTTAGGCATCCCTCAGTTGTGTTCTATTATTTGTAAGTTTTGGGCCAAGGTGCCTTGATATTGAATTTATTGGACAATTACATTTTGGAAGAAGAGCATGCTTATGAAGTTTATTTTTATTTTTCAGATGGCCTGTGTGATATACAACAAATATGAGACTGATCCAGGTAGTTATCCTCACCACCATTTTTATAACAAGGATGGTGATCCCTATCCAATCCTTTTTCGAGTTCGAAACTGACACGTCTACGGCCACCAGCCCTACTGACACATCAATGTCTACGGCTACAAGCAGTACTGAGACATCTATGTCTATGGCTACCAGCCCAACTGACACATCAATGTCCACAGCTACCAGCCCTACTGGAATGTCAATGTCTGCAGCAACCAGCCCAACTGACACATCAACGTCTATGGCAACCAGCCCAACTGACACATCAATGTCTACAGCAACCAGCCCAACTGACACATCAATGTCTACAGATAGCAGCCCAACTGACACATCAATGTCTACAGCTACCAGCCCAACTGACAGAGCTATGCCTGCTACACCCCCAGCAGGTGCTTAAAAAGCCTTTTATAAAAATATTATATCACTGTGAACAGCCAAAATTAAATTACATAATATTATATTCAATTTAGGATATATGTTTGACTGTATATTTTAATGTATGAAGTAAACATACTTATACAATATATGTATGTCAGGCAAAATTAGATATCATCCATGTTTTTTTCACTTCTATCCTATATAGCCTAATCAAAGAATGGATAAATTGTCATACATGAAAAGACAAACAGATAGATTTCCTTTTATATTTTACCATACCTGTTAGATATCAAACATTGGACCATTGGATGATTCTTATATTCACGTCTGTGTTTCAACTGGAACATTAACAGTGATGACAGAAGTAATTCAATCAAATTAATTTACTTAATTATTTAGATAATGTATGGATTAATCATTTCAATTCATATTTCACTTTTCACAATAACTAAAGTAGCTATAGACCTTGACTTTCAGATAAATGTTGATTTACTTTCAATTTCATATTGCAATGGACACACAGAAACAGTCGTTTTCCTCACAATTCGAGGAACAAACATTATGGGGAATGTAGATGCAGGAGTATGTATATTTTTCTTGTGTCCATGCATAATTCTTTGCTGATCTACCCCATTCTGTTTCTTCACATGCTGGTTGCTCTTTAATATAAGCAAACTAAAACATGATTTTATATCACAGAGAGATGACATTCCAGGAGTTAGTCTCAAATACGTTTAACCTATTCAGTTAATGAATGCTGTGCAGATACAATGTCATAGTTTCAGAAAAGGAGGATCAAAATATATACTGCTACTACAACATTAACTGTAACTTAGACTTATCCCAATTTTCTTCCATTAGTTTCATGTAACATTATTCCTGTGGGGATACAATGTAACTATTACATGTTGGGCAGGCAGGAGCAAACTGTAGCCTTTATTCCACATGCCAATTTTGGTGCCAATTCTAAATATATCACTTTAAAGGTTTTGTAATTCTTTTTGGAATGGTATATAGAATGCAAGGTTCCATGATAAATTCTCAGGGAAAATCAAACAGATACAAAATCAACAGTATCAAACTCTGTTTGTAGAAAACAGGTTTGCGTGTTATCTACAATAGTACAATGGTACCTGCCTGCCTACTGGCACTATATTACATGATGGGCCACTAATGGTGTTGCTCAGATAAAGGACAGGGATCTTTAATCATAATTATGTTGTACAGAGTTATAAGTGAACAATACTGATCGTAACAACAAAAAGTTATACAAAGTTATAAGTGAACGATACTGATCGTAACAACAAATCTTTGTAAAGAGCTATAAGCAAATGATGCTGATCGTAACAACAAAGATAAATGGTTGTGCAATTTCACCTTATGTGTTTTCACAGACAAAAGAAAATTATTGTATCAGAACCAAAAAGACAACAAAGTATGCACAAAAATGCTTATCTTGTTTTATTTCTATTGATTAGGTGAATCCCTAAACCAAAAATTAAAATGATAATAACAAACAAAATAGCGAAACCTCTCCTTGTCCAAACTGATCAGTCTTGACCCCCCAAAAAATCTATTTAGAATGCTATTCATGAGCCGTGATTTGTAAAGTACATAGACATAGACTGTTCAATCATACATCAATTCATAAACAGATTTTGAAAAATAATGTTGAAACAATTATGACGCTGTTAAGCACTAGGCACAAAGTATTATTAAAGGTTTCATCTTTGTCGTCTGTGATTGTGCCATAAAGGGTAATCTCAACAGGCAGTTGTGTCCCGTTGCACAATGAGGTATCATCAAAAAGTTTAAACAGCACTTTAAGCAAGCATGGTTTACTTCAACATTGTTGTTAGGACATTGTTATCACAAAACATCTATAACGTCATTCCTATTAGATAAAACTGAAGACTGTGGATTGATTAATGAAGGAATACTGAGGGTCTATATGCCGTCAATTTAGTAGCTTGTTTAAAGCACTGTAGGTAGGTTTATTTTGTAGGTAAAATTTTGCCCAACAACAACCAATGTGGATAACAAACACATTCATTGTTACAAATATTTTTCTTGTTACCATAGATATTGTGTAATAGTCCATCTTGTCCATCTTTCAGAGGCCTGCCCTGTTGACTGCCATACAAGAGACTGTCAATGAGTACTGCATGGAAAATGATGTTTCCTGTTGTCCAGGCACCAAGTAATATCATATCTTTATGATTTCTAATTCAAAGTTCAACAATCATGTTACTTTTTTTTAGAATCCAACCAAAATACTCATTCGGTAACCAAATTTTAATTCTAATTCTAATTTCCTACTTTTTTTAATAACTGACAAAAGTAGAATCGTCAGAGTAAGAGACTGTTAGGATACTAACTCACAAATTAAGACTTAGAATCAAGATATCAAACCACAAAACCTGAACCAGCAACCCATTTCTTTCAACAGTTTAACTATAAAGGAGTCAAATTTCCCATTTTGAATCTAACAATGATGATAATGAATTTTGAAACATCATTGTACTTCTAATTATATGTACACTGTTGAGATATTCTGTTTTACTTCATAGGCACTAAATTACGAATCAATATTAGAGTCAAGATGGGCTAATTTGACAGTTAATGGTGCCCTTCATGACTTTGTCCTTGTGACCAATGGTTGAAGAACACTGTCATGATGGACCACCTCAAAACTCAAGCATTGAAAGGGTTAAGACTAATGAAAGTCGGTTGGTGGGACCCATTGTAAATGGAACTTCCCTGTAGCATACAAATGTGTGGGGCTAGAATATGACGACATTAATGTTTGTTTTTTTCTAATAGATACTTCTTTTACATATTTTCCAGTAATGCTGGTATGGTGGCAGATAATGGTGTTGGGCTGAGTTTTGTGGAGCAGAACACCACTCTTGGGACCTATGAGGTGGACGTCATGGTTGACTGTGGATCAGGTACAGTTCAGTATAATATATAGAGGGATGATTGGGGCTACATATCTTTCTCTTTTTTAATTATCTTTTGTTTTAAGTTTGAATTTGGTCAGAATATTGAGGATTGTTTAGGTTGCATTATGCTGTCCGTATGCAAGATAAAGTATCATAATTGAAAATCTATTGTTCCAGTTTGTACCATGTTTAATAGCATATTTTCAAGTTACTGTTATCAGGACGATATGTATATACAGAGGTAGAATAAACACTGCAACACCTCCCTGGGCTCGCTCAGAGTGGGTACACTTTTACTGCTGTAGCAGTATTAGGCGTATAGGCCTATATAGGCCTAGGCCTTTACTGCCTAAATTGATCAACTTAAACATAATTATTCAAATTCCTTATGTATAATGTAACTGGACATATGGAAGAATTTGGTTATGTTTACTTGAAATACAATAAAAATTGAAAAGTTCTAAAGAACTAAGCAAATAGAGGCTGTACTCATTACAGGAAACCACAATGCTTATGGAAACTCGAAATATTCTATTTATCTTACATCAGTAAGCCAAAGTAATATAACTTCAGTATTATGTTTAACCAATACATTTATATTACAAAGAAGGGATTTAAGTTAATTTCATTAATCTATTCTATTTGTCAAATGTTTATTCTTAATATAAGTTATAGGCCTACCATGCGTCCTGTATGTGTACCCCATCGAGAGGGATTTCTAAGGGAAAATTGTTCCCTGGTAGATAGATCGCCACTGTTAGCGGCAACTGGAAAATACCCTATTGAAGAATTATTATTGGTTGTGAATGAACCATTATCACTGGCAGGACATGTGATAGGTCTTAACTGTCTCTCAAATAATTTTCTTCATTTTCCTTAGGACCAATTGCTCTGTCTAGTGACCTCCTTCAGAACATTCTGTCTGGCTCCCCTGGCATGGCACGAATCAATTCCGCTCTGATGAACGGACTTACCCTTACTGAAATAAGTACCGCTCGACCTGTCTTCGACAATACTGCATCCAACAGGATGGCTGTCATTGTATGGTCCAGTGTAGGGGCAGCTATAGGACTTGTGCTGGTGATAGCTGTGGGATTGCTTATTCATTCACTCTCAAGGTAGGTTTCTCAAAACTGACAACTGTTGATATATTGCTAAAGAAATCATTGTTTTCATCATTAATCGGTTTCCTCAAAGAGAATTATACCATTAATATATCTAGTTTTCTTGAAAGATGACATTCATCTTGAATGTGCAACACTATTCTAAATTAGATATAATAAGGTGAATTAATTAAGGTTTCTTTTTGATACTGCATTTCAACTAGAATGAAAATATATTCTGCCCGTTTTTCACTGACACTATGTTTGAGTTTTTTAGATGTACCATTGTCATTTTGTAAAGAAATCTTCTCATGCACACAAAGATATTGGTTAGCATACTGTTTTCCATGCCCTAAACTGAGAATCTTTCTCTGTTATAGGTCATTAAATACGGTTGAACAGGGACTGCTGACCATACAACGCAGACTACTTGGTCTAAGAATGGTTCCAAGGAGAGGATTCCCTGGACGACCACCTGGACCAATATTCCCTGGCTTGGTAAGACCTCCACCTCCAAGGCTACCCATACAGTTCCAGAGAAACAACATTGCTCCTCGCAGACCTGTACCTTTTCCTGGTAGGCGCAGCCCTCGTTTTACACCTAGATGGAGACCCTTTGCAATTTAAGCCCTCCAAATCTACCTTTACAAAGTTCCTTTACCATATGAAAGGAATTACAGTATTGCAAATACACATAAACCTCTCTATGGACCAAAACGTTGATTCATGACTGGATTCTATAGACCATTCTAAGACTACCTGTCCAATATATTATCAAACTCATACCCTTTTCTTCTGCCAGAATTTCTTTTCTTTCTGTTTATGAATTTGGACATACTCATAACACAATCAGTAACAGTTCTCCCAATTAAACATTATATTAACATGCCTGGTATTTTATTACATTAATGGACAAGTTATGTGTATACCATGAACATGCAGAAATATCCACGTTGATCCTTTTTAATCGATACAGTCTATTGCCATATTTAAAAAAAGCTAAACTATGGTTTTAGGAGCAATTTGACTCATTATTTAAAAAAAAAACCTACTATAGCAATTTTATGAAGATTCCCCCATTTCCGATATTCAAAAACACTTTAAACAAATAGATAGTTTCAACAGCATCTTAGAGCTTTCATCTTCCTTTGAAATATCATATGAATAAATACAAAAGAGTTTCCTAAAGTTCCATAGACTCCTTAACATTAATTTTTTATTAGTCATGTACTCTCCAGAGTAAAGCTACTAATATTTGTGATTCTAATCCATCCTTTTGAAGGAACCACATCTCATGTTGCATGGTCTAGGTTGTTTTTATCTATATATCATTGGTTTGTAAGAGGAGTTTTGAAAAGCAGAGTTATGATATGAATCTGTATTAGAATATGCTGGGGGTGAGGATGCTTAGGGTGGCCTTACAACCAGTCCAGGGTTTTTATGGATAAAGGCTGTATTGTACTCTGCGACTTGAGCTGCAATGTTGGTGACATTGCTTACACTACAGAGCAAAATAATTGTTTGAATTTGGCAACTAGTGGGGTTTTACACATGTCTAAGACAATATTTCCCATATTTGTGAAACATTGTCATATTGTACCCATATTGCATAGTGTAATACTTCATTAAAGCACCCAGCCAGGGTCTGCATAGGTTCCCTACAATCCTCAACCCAGCCACAAGGTGCTTCTAGATCAGGGTATGAAGCGTCAGTTCTATTCCACTGTATCCCTGAAAACCTGTTTGCCATTTTTAAATATAATGCATAATCCTTTTCATATTTAGCATTAGAACCACTCTTAACTCCTTAATTCCCCTTCCTAAATAGCAAAACTGGGTGACAGTGAAATGGAAATTAGGTTGTACAAATACAAATCATTTTATGCAAATCTCCCTTTGCCTCCCCTCTTGCAGGCACGGGGTATTATATAAGCTTTCATAACAAGGGGTTGGATTAACACCTCTTTGGTAGGGTTGATGTGGGGAAACATAATTATGGAATTGCATAACATTAGTTGTCTTTTGCCACTGAAGTGATAGGATATGTAAATGAGATCACAAGCTGAATTATATGTTCCCATTCACTGTTGCCCATTTTGCATTTTATGGAATATTCATTTAAAGTAAATATGTTGATGCTTGTGAGGAGAGGGGTGCAAAATCAAATAAAATGCAGGGTAAAATGGTTATTACAGTTAATTTTGATTATGATAGATGGGTAAAAGGGGGGAAGAAGAGGGAAAAAATGGCAAACAGGGTTACAGGGATACAGTGGAATAAAACTGACACTTCATACCCTGATCCTTCTATAATATTATAACACAACTACTATTCATCAAAACATGAGGTATGGTTTAACCCAGAAGAGGTGTTTAGATGATGAACTGTTACGTAGTATCTTTCAATGTGAGAGTACTTGTGAAATTGATTGTCCATTAATTAAAAAAACAAGGATTTTAATCACAAGAAATAAGCATAATTACAGTGGAAACAAAAACTATAACCAGATATTGAACAGTTTGATCTTTATTGTCAAATATTAAGTGTAGGTGCCAAACCTGTGAATGATTTATCCAACCCCATCAACTCATTGATGCTAGCATTGCCTGAAAGATATGGTGCTTCTTAACTTCAAGATAAAGTCATAGCTAAATCTGTAATTGCTGATTGTGACAAGGTTCCCTACATTCACTTGATCTAAGTAAGGCAGGTGACTTGGTGACACTGCAACAAAAAGGAGTCATAGTGAACGAATTACTTGACACATCCAATCTATCTCTGTGTGATCTTTGTGTCACATCTATGCACCCTGCACCTAGTCACTTACAGCAAATGCAAATTTTGATGTTTTCAACCTTCTAATAACTTTATTAGAAATTTATGTTGAATGAGATTTATTTGACAGCATACATTTATTGGATTTCAAAAAAGTTCTCTTCAGAGAAAAAAATGTTAGTTTAGTATCAATCACGTATGGATTAAGTTAGGGAGTGTTAGACCTTGATGCAATGTCATGTGTTCTTCATGTGTTGGCACCGTTATATTCTCTTTACAAAAGAAAGAAATTGTAACTGTATTTAAGTACAGTTTTTGTGTGTTCATGTCAAATCATGTTCCAAACAAAACAGAAAATGCAGTATTTTCATAGTATTTTTATATTTGACATCTGTGGAACACACTGCTCAACCTGGTTGGTAATGATACTGTAGGTTGTAAAATATGAGTAACAATTATATACAATTTATATGGATATTGATATGAAATTATAATTGCTTTGTGATAGATTATATTGTACCTTACATTGGTAACACTTGATGGGGATGTTAACTGTAGGACAGTTGAATAAACTATTATTGGATTGACATCATGTCTTTACAATCTTATCAAAAGTTTATCAGTATATATAAAATTATTGTACTGACTGGTTTGCCTTCTACAGTTATGAACATTTATCAATGTGGTGTTGATTTTGGAAAGGATAGATTAAGGTAGTAAAAAATATTGACAATTATGTTACATCATGACCAAACCAATGACTGACAATGAATCTTAAACAAAGGGACCATGGACATTTTTGTTTTGCATAGTTCCGAATGACTTTCAAAGCATGCTCCTTAACTTTATTTGGTTAGTTATAGTATTTGTACAATGTCAGTAAAAATGGCTAGGTACTTGGCCTTTGGTTCCCAGCCAAGGAAGTGATATTACAGAATGTTCTCATAATGTCACAGAGTATCACAAAATATTATCAGAACATCACACAATGTGAACATTCCGTCCCTTCTTGGCCCGGTTGTATTTATTCAAACAGACTATAGGCTATGACATTATAGGATGCCAATATGATGTGCTGGATGAACATTTAATCACTGGCCAATATTACCTTTTATAGTTTGCACAATTTATAATGTTAATTAAGATTAGGGGAAAAAGAATTGGGAGACAGAGAGGCATTTTGGTTGACATTCATGACTGGCCAACTGGTAACTATTCAGTGTGGGTTTCAAAATGTGTTTTCTCGATAAGTGACTGTGACTTTCATAGAGAAGTAGTGATGCTATTCCAAAATAATCTTAAATAGGTATTGACCAATGTATGTACTTTTTTCACAAAAACTATTTCGTTTGTTGAGCTCAATCTATGGAATGCTTATCAGTGATAGATGGGTTATAAACAAAGAGGCCTGGAGCTGTTTGACTGTCCTGCAAATCATTTTAAAGAAAACTAACATTCAAACTATGGATTTGCGTCTCATTTCAAATGGTTATTCCTCATGATGTGTTCTAATAGTTCAATAACTAACTTCAAGTATATCATACATGTACATTTGGTAATTCCATTACACTACACTGTTACTGAAAAACAATATGAAAAAATATGAAAGAAATTTCATTCAAACAAAGTGTCAATAATCTATTGTAAAAAAATATTGAGACCAGGGTAGAAAAAACAGAACAGCATATAATAAGGTGAATACGGATACTGGATAAAAAATAGAAATAACTATGTAATTGTTCGTTGAAATAACAATTTATTGAAAGTTATAAACTTTTTATAGAAAGTGGTTTGCGATTTAAACCATTATTGGAATAAATCAACTGAGATAGGGATCACCATAAGTAACTAAGATCAAAAGAGAAAAGACCCATAGGATTTCTGACTGAACTTCCATGTAAGAAAAAGGTATAACATGGTGCTACGGAAACACAACTGAAGGCGGGTTTGGGCTGACAAGATTCCAAACCTAGCTTTATTCCCAGGATACATTACAATAATAATACGATAAATGCAAAATTGTTCCTGTACATCAAAATTTACAATGAATGCTGTCAATAAAGACATAATACCAATTACAAATTGCATCATAACATCAGTAAAGTTCAAACTCTGCCGTGACGCAGCATTGTTGTTCTGCTGTGACTCCGTGACGTCAACCAACACCCCAATGAAGTCACCCGGTGGCCCATAACAAACAATGTAACAATGTAACAACAGTGGCAAGCGGGATGAGCGTCCATGACATTATATGTGAATAGTATCTGTTACTCTTTACAAGCACATGTTCCCACAATACAGTCATGGTACACATAGACAACTCTCTTTCCACTACTTGCTGGTCAGTAAAACACACAAAAGAACACTATCCCCCGCACAATAGGTAACATTCTCAGAAATACTTGTGACCAGCCGAGGGGAAAGGATGCTCCACACGGGATTTGACATTAGATTGATGTTGTAGAGCATGTCATTAGCTTTCAAATGACATCAAGCATGTCAAAATCCAATAATCATTAAGGAAGTTGTGGCCCTTTAAACCTAACACTCTCAGGGCCCCGGAAAATGAAGAAAAACTCAATTTTCTTGTATTCATTGAGATTTTGCTTCCATTGTCATTAATTATCAAAATTGTGAGTAAATATTCAAAAACCCAATTTTATTCATTATTTTTGTACCAGAAATGATAAATGTACTCTGTTCAATGTAGAGACCAGAAAATGATAGTTTCTTATAGTAAATACAATTTAAGGAAAATCTCATGAATTTTAGTTTCCATAGCAGCCAAATAGAATGAATTAAATCAATTACCCATATTAAAACATTCCATTGACATTCCAAATATGGAAAAATTCCTTCCTGATGGAATGTTTTAATATGAATTAATATCAATACCCATATGAAATTAATTTTACCCAAAAAGTTGGTTTAAGACAAAATTATCACTGTTTTTCATAAACCTACTCATATCTCCTTAAAGATTAGGTTTAGGATGGCAAATATAGAAACCTCGAAGCAACCTTTCCCAATAGCTGGTCACATTAACATCAGACCATTCTTGGCTCCCCACCTTGTACTCAACAAGAGACTCATTACCAGTAGAGAGAACATGACACAGTAGACCAAGCAGAGATGTTTTCACCGCAAGTCCCGCCAAGTTGCTACATGATGGATTGATACATTCCTGGTATTTCTGCTGTACCTGACTGCTTTCCTAGGCAAAAGGGACCTCTACCTGACTACTCCCTGCTCCCTCAGCCAAAGGTCCCTGTCCCTGACTATTCCCTGCTCCCTCAGAAAAAAGTCCCTGTCCCTGACTGCTCTCTGAGCCAAAGGTCCCTGTCCCTGACTGCTCCCTCAGCCAAATGTCCCTGTCCCTGACTACTCCCTCAGCCAAAGGTCCCGGTCCCTGAATGCTCCCTCAGCCAAAGGTCCCGGTCCCAGATTGCTCCCTACTCCCTGAGCCAAATGTCCCTGCCCCTGACTGCTCCCTGAGCCAAATGTCCCTGTCCCTGACTGCTCCCGGAGCCAAAGGTCCCTGTCCCTGACTGCTCCCTTTTCCCTGAGCCAAAGGTCCCTGTCCCTGACTGCTCCCTCAGCCAAATGTCCCTGTCCCTGACTGCTCCCACAGCCAAAGGTCCCTGTCCCTGACTGTTCCCTCCTCCCTGAGCAAAAGGTCTCTGTCCCTGACTGCTGCCCGAGCCAAAGGTCCCTGCCCCTGACTGCTCCCTGAGCCAAAGGTCCCTGCTCCGAGACTGCTCCCTGAGTCAAAGGTCCCTGTCCCTGACTGCTCCCTGAGCCAAAGGTCCCTGTCCCTTACTGCTCCCTGAGCCAAAGGTCCCTGCTCCCTGACTTCTCCCTGCTCCCTGAACCAAAGGTCCCTGTCCCTTACTGCTCCCTGCTCCCCGAGCCAAAGGTCCCTGTCCCTGACTTCTCCCTGCTCCCTGAGCCAAAGGTCCCTGTCCCTGACTGCTCCCTGCTCCCTGAACCAAAGGTCCCTGTCCCTGACTTCTCCCTGCTCCCTGAACCAAAGGTCCCTGTCCCTGACTGCTCCCTGAGCCAAAGGTCCCTGTCCCTGACTGCTCCGTAAGCCAAAGGTCCCTGTCCCTGACTGCTCCCTGAGCCAAAGGTCCCTGTCCCTGACTTCTCCCTGCTCCCTGTACCAAAGGTCCCTGTCCCTGACTTCTCCCTGGTCCCTGAACCAAAGGTCCCTGTCCCTGACTGCTCCCTGAGCCAAAGGTCCCTGTCCCTGACTGCTCCCTAAGCCAAAGGTCCCTGTCCCTAACTGCTCCCTCAGCAAAAGGTCCCTGTTCCTGACTGCTACCTGCTCCCTCAGCCAAAGGTCCCTCTCCCTGACTTCTCCCTGCTCGCTCAGCCAAAGGTCCCTGTCTCTGACTGCTCCCAGAGCCAAATGTCCCTTCCCATACTGCTCCCTGAGCCAAAGGTCCCTGTCCCTGACTGCTCCCTAAGCCAAAGGTCCCTGTCCCTGACTGCTCCCTAAGCCAAAGGTCTCTGTCCCTGACTGCTCCCTGAGCCTAAGCTCCCTGTCCCTGACTGCTCCCTGCTCCCTGCTCCCTGAGTCAAAGGTGCCTGTCCCTGACTGCTACCTGAGCCAAAGGTGCCTGTCCCTGACTGCTCCCTGAGCCAAAGGTCCCTGTCCCTGACTGCTCCTTGCTCCCTCAGCCAAAGGTCCCTGTCCCTGACTGCTCCCTGCTCCCTGCTCCCTGAGTCAAAGGTGCCTGTTCCTGACTGCTACCTGCTCCCTCAGGCAAAGGTCCCTGTCTCTGACTTCTCCCTGCTCGCTCAGCCAAAGGTCCCTGTCTCTGACTGCTCCCTGAGCCAAAGGTCCCTGTCCCTGACTTCTCCCTGCTCGCTCAGCCAAAGGTCCCTGTCTCTGACTGCTCCCTGAGCCAAAGGTCCCTGTCCCTGACTGCTCCCTGCTCCCTCAGCCAAAGGTCCCTGTCCCTGACTTCTCCCTGCTTGCTCAGCCAAAGGTCCCTGTCCCTGACCGCTCCCTGCTCCCTCAGCCAAAGGTCCCTGTCCCTGACTTCTCCCTGCTTGCTCCGCCAAAGGTCCCTGTCTCTGACTCCTCCCTGATCCAAAGGTCCCTGTCCCTGACTGCTCCCTGAGCCAAAGGTCCCTGTCCCTGACTGCTCCCTCAGCCAAAGGCCCCTGTCCCAAACTCCTCCCTCAGCCAAAGGTCCCTATCCCTGACTTCTCCCTCAGCCAAATGTCCCTGTCCCTGACTGCTCCCTGCTCCCTGAGCCAAAGGTCCCTGTCCCTGACTGCTCCCTGCTCCCTCAGCCAAAGGTCCCTGTCCCTGACTTCTCCCTGCTCGCTCAGCCAAAGGTCCCTGTCTCTGACTGCTCCCTCAGCCAAAGGTCCCTGTCCCTGACTGCTCCCTGCTCCCTCAGCCAAAGGTCCCTGTCCCTGACTTCTCCCTGCTCGCTCAGCCAAAGGTCCCTGTCTCTAACTGCTCCCTCAGCCAAAGGTCTCTGTCCCTGACTGCTCCCTCAGCCAAAGGTCCCTATCCCTGACTGCTCCCTGCTCCCTGAGCCAAAGGTCCCTGTCCCTGACTGCTCCCTGCTCCCTCAGCCAAAGGTCCCTGTCCCTGACTGCTCCCTGAGCGAAAGGTCCCTGTCCCTGACTGCTCCCTCAGCCAAATGTCCCTGTCCCTGACTGCTCCCTGCTCCCTGAGCAAAAGGTCCCTGTCCCTGACTGCTCCCTGCTCCCCCAGCCAAAGGTCACTACCCCTGACTGCTCCCTGAGCCAAAGGTCCCTGTCCCAGATTGCTCCCTGAGCCAAAGGTCCCTGTACATGACTGCTCCCTGAGTCAAAGGTCCCTGTCCCTGACTGCTCCTCAGCCAAAGGTCCTTGTACATGACTGCTCCCTCAGCCAAAGGTCCCTGTCCCTTACTGCTCCCTCAGCCAAAGGTCCCTGTCCCTGACTGCTCCCTCAGCCAAAGGTCCCTGTCCCTGACTGCTCCCTAAGCCAAAGGTCCCAATACCTGACTGCTCCCTGAGCCAAATGTCCCTGCTCCCTGACTGCTCCCTGAGCCAAAGGTCCCTGTACCTGACGGCTCCCTGAGCCAAAGTTCCATGTCCCTGACTGCTCCCTGAGCCAAAGGTCTCTGTCCCTGACTGCTCCCTGAGTCAAAGGTCCCTGTCCCTGACTGCTCCCTCAGCCAAAGGTCCTTGTACATGACTGCTCCCTCAGCCAAAGGTCCCTGTCCCTTACTGCTCCCTCAGCCAAAGGTCCCTGTCCCTGACTGCTCCCTGAGCCAAAGGTCCCTGTCCCTGACTGCTCCCTAAGCCAAAGGTCCCAATACCTGACTGCTCCCTGAGCCAAAGGTCCCTGCTCCCTGACTGCTCCCTGAGCCAAAGGTCCCTGTCCCAGATTGCTCCCTGAGCCAAAGGTCCCTGTCCCTGACTGCTCCCTGAGCCAAAGGTCCCTGTCCCTGACTGCTCCATGAGCCAAAGGTCCCTGTCCCTGACTGCTCCCTGAGCCGAAGGTCCCTGTCCCTGACCGCTCCCTGCTCCCTGACTGCTCCCTGAGCCAAAGGTCTCTGTCCCTGACTGCCCCGTGAGCCAAAGGTCCCTGTCCCTGACTGCTCCCTGACCCAAAGATCCCTGTGCCTGACTCCTCTCTGATCCAAAGGCTCTGTCGCCCAAAGTGAGCACTAATAAGGCAGGTCCACACTGGCTGAGAAAGCCTGATTTGGTTAGCTAGTTAAAGTTTAAACAAAAGTGTTTTGGCTTTGGTTGTTGGAGTTTTGTGATTAATTACGTTATTAGTTCCCAAATAGACATGGTAATATTTAGATTTACTCCTCTAACTTGTTTTACTGTATAAAGGCTTAATCCACTTTTCAATGTTTTATTATCTAAATTACTATGATTTACTGGACGATAAAGCCAAGTAAAATGCTAGTCATCTCATAAAACAGGTGTCCTACATGTTGTCCCTACTTTATACAGCTTAGATGAAAATAAAACAATTATCTAGCTCACAAAAAAAGGAAGAAAGGCAGATGGAAGCTTACTTTATATTGAATAACACCTTTCTCTTGCCCCCTTTACCATTAATGTCACTGCGGATGACAGATGGTGTCTTTTTCTTTGTATTGAATTATGGGGAGCTTTATGTCCCTGTCATATTTGACCGTTTATGCAGTCTACCTTAGCAACCACACCCAATCAAAAGAATAATAAGGTGACAGTTATTTATCAGATTTTGAAAACACTTGTATTTTTATAATATAACACATGACCAGAGTTCAACTTACCACAACCATTACTCCAAAACCATGTGTCAATGTTTGAAAAAAAAGAGTTAGTGCTCTGAGAGGGTGGTACATTAAGAAACAAATGTAATGTATTTGAGGAGATAAAAGAGATCACACATGGTAGGGACAAGCCATACAGACCTGATCCCCCTTGTTTCCTGAGTTGAAAGTAATCTAAACTGATGACAAATAAAGTGTGAAGGGGGCTTAACTAATCACAAATTATTATGATATGGCAGTGGACTTGTGATTTGTAATAGATGGGTTTGTCAGACTAATCACCAGGTTGGGATTCTCTTGCCATCAAACTGCTGGTGATTAGAGATCACATTATTCACCCTGCCCGGCGATTAAGTGCACTAATAGACAGTAACTAGAAAGAAATATTAAACATGTCAAATATTTCACCCACAAACCACAGGGACTACTTATCTAGTCGCCAGATATCACAGTGCCTTTGTATAATTAATCACCAGGCGACTAACCTTACTAGTCACCGTCAATTTATGTATTTTTAATGGCCAAACAAGGGCCCAGGCTTCAACTTCGACTCTTTCTTTCACAGTCATCCCCCTCCTTGGTCATGGCTGGCTGGCAAGAGGCCACCCATCCACCACCAACTGAGAGAGAGGCCCATACAGTCAGAAAACTGACACATAGTGAGTGTCAGTCATGATAACAGGCGTGCCTCTCAAGAATATAGCTTGGTCCTAAAAAGCCTCAAACAAATGAGATGGTTGACCAACTTAGGTAAAGACCTGTTGCAAAAAAGTCAAGTTAGTCTGCCAGGCCCATATAACACCAAAAAATCAGATGTGTCTGATATTTTTGTGTTTATGTAAAACAAAAAGTTAATGATGTTAAGGCTGTATTACACCACATGTCAGATCTTTTGCCAGCTATCCTGCACCACATTACCTGTTGCCCAGAGAGCAAACCATATATGGTCCATTCTCACGAAACGTGCCCAATTGACGACAAAATAGGGTTAAAAAAAATATTTTTTTCAGAATGAAATAAATTTTGGTCAATATATTCTTAGTGTATTGAAGTATCTATATTATGTAATTGGGAACGTTAATATTAATTATTTTTTAATTTATGCACATATAAATATCAGGACCCCCACGGACGATGACAACGCCCCCACGGACGATGACAATGCCCCCACGGACTATGACAACGCCCCCACGGACTATGACAATGACCCCACGGACTATGACAATGCCCCCACGGACTATGACAATGCCCCCACGGACTATGACAATGCCCCCACGGACTATGACAATGCCCCTACGGACTATGACTGCCCCCACGGACTATGACAGTCTATTAAAACACTAAGAAATGTCAATATGTAATAAGATTAGGCTTAATCTTTATGATCAATAGCAAAATATGTAGCCTTCCATATTTAATCAGTATAATAAATCAACATCATCTACTACCAAAATTTTTGTATAGGACTATGAAATATATGCCCCCACGGACTATGACAATGCCCCCACGGACTATGACTGCCCCCACGAACTATGACAGGATATTACAGCTAACAAAAATTATCAAAAATATGTTAAAATATTAATTATTTTTGGCTAGACATGAGCACACAAACACAGATTGATAATTGGTGAAATATTATTCACTTATTCCTGATAATTTTTTAATGAGGGTATGGAAACACTATTACACAAAAAGTACACCACATTTCAATTCTGAAAAATATCACATTATCTATCATAATTTTTAAAAATACAGAGAATATAGGCAAAAGTGTGGTCAATATATAAGGTAAAATATAGATAAATGCAAATCTGGCCAAAAAATTGAAATAGCTTTCATATTTTTTCAGTTATATCACAAAAACATTAAATTCGCCAATTGGGCAAGTTTCGGGAGAATTGACCATATATACTCATTAGGAATCGCCAAAATTATGAATACCGGGCGATTGTGCCAGCAATTTGTTTCTTGTGAAGTCACATTATTTTACAGACATTTCTTGAATCCATCCTGAAGAGCAGACACAAACTGGATATCCAACGAGAATCAGTGCAAATTTTATATTTTTTTTGCTGCATCAGAAGCCCAAAGGGATACTCCCAATGCAAAATATAATGTTGACAACTATTGCGTTAACTTACACGCTTGTATTATAACACAGATGACCATGCAAATCTAGTTTGATAATTTGCCCTCATTTTTTTCCGGCGATTTTCCCTACATTCTGGCCGTCCATCGCTGGTGGCCCAGAAAACACACCATACCCATGGTGAATTGCTTGGCGCTTATGATCGCTGGTCGACTGTCGCCCACTGATTATGTGACCCCCAATGGTCGCCCATCGCCTGTCATTGGTAAAATCGCAGGTGGGTATAGGGCTTAAGTCCCTAAGTGCAGGCTATGGCAGCATAATTGAGGACATGGCTTAACCTACTTGTCTAGTCTAGGAGGGGCTGGTTGGGATAGTTGGTAAAAAATACTTGCTTGTTGCAATTCTGTAAACGCCCTACACTCCTTCTCAAGATATATGTCACCCCATCCCACCAGGACCTGCAAAGATAAATGACATGGTAATTTAACTGGACACGGTTCTTGGTTCCATTTATTCTATGCACCTACTACAGATCTAGGCAGCATGACACAACATTGGAAACATTTCTTTTTCACTCACTACCAATAATTGGTGGCACATAAATGTGTGTGATAATACATTTCAAATCTTATAGTCAAAAGTAGGGTACAGCAAATAGGACCCGTGATGTTAGTAACCTTAATCATCAGCTACTTTTGTTTGTATTCTTTTTAACTGCCCTCATTTTTACAATTTTCTTCCATGTAGATGAAAATAGTTACATTATTATTGTATCATATATGATCAAATGATATCTAGATATCTGCTGCATATTGATATCTGATAAACCATCCATGGCAATAATCCTATTTACTCCTTTATTTTCCTAAACATTTTGTATCTTAAATCCATACAGTGACATTAACAGTTTTTACAATACTCCCCCTGAAACTGAACACTTCTTCATGTGCATGAAAAACTATCAGTCTTAAGTTACCATCAAACAAGCTGCAAAGCATTATTTTTCACCTCCTCACTAGTTGTCCTGTCCACATGAATGTTAGTAATTGATGCCTAGGTTTTATTGGTTATGAACTGATTTTTTATACATTACTATCAGGATGTGGAAAGAATCCATTTGTCAAAAAGAAAAAATGTGTTTTGCTGATATGAGATCTCATGGCTCATTTCCATCGCAGTTGCAGTTATACCTCTTAGGTTAAGCAAATTATGTATTAGCAGCAATCTTCTCCTGTTAGTTAAGCAAAAATCTGACCATGTAATGAGGTGTCGGCATTCCTACTTCTGTCAAGTAAGCACCTACATCAAATACCACCTATAAAAGAATGATACGCCTTACTCGCAACCCTGTGCTGTGCAGCCATTTTTTCATACTTAACTTGTTATTTAGATATTACCTATAATAGCGCGTGAGTGAGTGAGTGAGTGAGTGTTGGGTGTTTTACGCCATACCAACAGCCAGGGTCATTTTCAAGGCGAAAACAAGTTGGGAAAAATTCTGTCTTTGGTGATTGAATCTATGCAATGAAGGTGACAATTCGTGAGGAATGCCCTATCTGTTAAATAGGGAAATTCTAGAAGAAATAATGATTCTAGGACAATCACCCCTAGGACTATTAGCCCCTAGGACTATTAGCCCCTAGGACTATTACCCCCATAAGACTATTACCCCCATAGGACTATTACCCCCATAGGACAATTACCCCTGGGACAACTACCTCTTAGGACAATTACCCCATGGGTAGGACAACTACCCCTATAGGCAACTATCCCTCTTAATAGGACAATTACCCCTACAGGTAGGACAATTACCCCTGTACGACAACTACCTCTATGATGGGACAACTACCCCCCCTTGATATGACAATTACCCTCCCTTGATGGGACAATTACCCCCTTTAGTAGGACAACTATCCCCCTTGATGGATCCAATAGACTGGTATATTGATCTATAAACTGCAACCATTGTGGTGCTGCCATCTGGTCTGGATCACAAGTAAAACACCAGGTGTCCTTCCACCTTCCCTCAATCAGTCAGCAGCTGTACTTATCCTGCACTTTGTCTGCAGCACCGGCTATGTACAGACTACTATTTTTTCTTTATTTGCGGATATATATATATTCCTAGGAGGATCAAAAGACTAATAAACCCTCCACTGGGAATTGCCAATCACCTTGTCGTCGGCTGTTATTATTATTAAGCTAAGGTTAAGAAGTTTATAAGACAATTACCCCCTTTAGTAGGACAACTACTCCCACTGGTAGGATCTGCCCTGGATGTCCAGGGCCGGGCAAAGGAGGGGGAAGGCCATGGGGAGCTGCCCTGGGTGTCCAGAGAACAAGGGTAGTCATCTTATCATGAGATTAGTTGTCCTACCAATGGGTGTGGTTGTTCTTTCTTTGTTCTTTAGACTAGAGTTGCATGGGTAAATAATCAAAGTTCAACAAATACTATGCATTAAACACATTGATAACATTAATGCAGTTGGAGCCATATAATATTTAGTATGTAGGAACAGAAACAAATGAAAACATTTTAATACCCATCAGTAAGGATAAAATAATGTAATACATAAATAAGCATTTGATTCCCTAAATCTTATTCAAAATTATAATCTAATCAACCTTAAAATAACAAGGAAAATGTTTGGACTTAATGAATTGGTCAAGAATCAGACTGGCATCAGTCCAGAAATATCAAACATGATCAATAATTTTGTTGGGCCATTGTTTGTTTGAAATCGGCTGGAATATATTTCCATTTCAATTGTCAGTTCAGAAATCGGTTCAGAAAAAATTGGTTGGTGTGATCCACCAGCGAATTCCCAAGAAAAAAGCAAACTGACTTAGAAATGATGCATTTTCTGAACCAATAATGGACCAATTATAAAAAGCATAACAGATTTTCAGGCCCCTATCTAGTTGTTTTTCCAAGTGTCTACTTGTTTTTCCAAGTGTCTACTTGTTTTTCCAAGTGCAGTGACATGACATGATTGTCCTGTTTGTGGGTCAGTATTCTAATGAGAAGTGGGTGGTCGGTTTGATTATCATTATTAGTCAATTTGACAAACTTTGGTAACTATACAAAAATTCACATTTGACTAAGGAACATATTGGTATATTATGACTATGCCTATAATGCCAAGGGAATATCAGTGTATGTAAGACATTATAATAGCTTTCCTTCAATCAAATAGTGATCCCTACTCTGAAGCAGTCTACAATGATGTCGTACTTGAGGGCAGTTTTTGTGTGGCAGGCAAATGAGGCATCGTCTATCTGTATGTGTTAACACCCTGCTGCTGCCAGGGCCCTCGCACCCCCCCCCCCCCCTCCCCTGTATATGCAGTCATGCAGGTCGTACAACATCTATTTGGGATCAGTGTAAAACTCATCTGTAAAAGGATCGGATTCAAAAATAGATGAGGAAACACACTTGGGGCCCTTGTGTCATGTGTATAATGTAAGAAATAAGCGAGTGGCCTATCAAAGTCAAGAGCTGGCCTTGTCACAATGTTGACAGGCCCATACCCAGGTTCTGCTTTGGACGGGGTGGTGAGGTTCCACAAGTGGTACTTTTGCCTATATTTTCAATAATTAGTATGTGAAAAAGGGGTGGCAAGCAGTAAAAAGTGGGACTTTTCAATATATTCCTACTGATTTAGATGGCCCACCAATCCCACCATCCTCGCCACCTACCCTGGTTAAGGGCCTGAGTTCAACTTGAATTTAAGAAATAAGCTTATGTAATGCCCTGTCAAATTTAAGAGATAGCCTTGTCACCATGCTAAATTCACCCTACTACTGATAGCTGATTTTCAGTATTTTAAGCTAAATTTGTTGACAAAACCCAATGAAAATACAAATAATTGTTTAATATTCACCTATAATGATGAATTTTCAAACTCAGGAATAATTATGGATACTAATTGAAAAACGTAATGATGGCTAGTTTTTCAGAATGTTAATTTAGGAATAATGGTAATGTGATGAATGTCTATTCATCTGTGTAAATAAGAATATGATCAAGTATTGAGATAACAAGTAAAAGACGTAAGGTACAAATCAGGTACGAAAAGTAGGCCTATATCAGGAAATCCTAAAAGCGCGAAAGAACGGAAATGTATTTTAACCGGATATGATATCAGAGTAGTCATGTGATCTAAGTGACCAATCAGAGTGGAGTGATAGAGTATAAAAAAGGTTCGTGAAGCCTGAAATAAACAGTCCCATCTTGGTACTCCTTGTGTTCATACGTGTCTTCCAATAGCTTGACCCTCGAAGGGGTTTAAGCCAAAGATATGCCAAAATTGAAGTTAATTAACAGGTTGAACTCAAGTAAATAGTCCAAGTTAGCAAGATATATGACGTAATAGAGTAGGGCTTTGGAAGACCGAGGATGGCCCGAAAGCCCAAATCGACCCGAAGATCGACCCAAGAACAAAAGACCGGGCAGGTACGAAAGCCCGCAATAGTAAGCGGCTGGCCCATGACCGCAGGGATGAAGGTGCAACCCACTTGGCCCCACGCTACCAATCAATAGGCAAGCAGCGACCCAACCCCCATGGAAGACCGGATGACTGGAAAGCCAACATCCATCCCTCCCCCACACCAAAAACTCATCCACCTGCGCCAGTGGTCCGGAACAACCAGCACACACACCCCATGTCCGAGAATACCGATTCCCCAACCGTCCCGCTCATTCCCCCTCGTGTGCCAGGCATGACTCTTAATCTCACACCTTGGTTTCCTACTCTTACTCTACGCTCGGCTCGAGATCAAAACAACCCCCACACCTCTTCGCCGTAAGACCCAGATACCCTGACCTACCAAGGAGCGTCACAGTAAATATTCATGAAAGTCATAAATGTTTAAGCTGTGATGAATTGTCCATTCATCTTTTGAGGTACGAACTATTGGCCTAGAAATTGGGTATAATGAATTGATATTGTGAAATAATCGAATAATAACATCATGAATATAATGAAGTATGGTAATGAAGTAAGGTACGAAAATGGGTACAAAATAGACCAAAACTTGATCACATGATCAAGATTGACCAATCAGAATAGAGTTGTAGACTATAAAAGAGGGCATGAAGGCCCGAAATAAACAGTTCCTCCTTGGTACTTACTGTGTTCATATGTCTCTTCTTTAAGATGCCCAGCCTCCTAACTGGACTAAGCTTAAGATATGCAATAGTAGTAGCGAACGATCGAGTAGAACTTAGCTAAAGAATATAAGTTTGAGATAAATTGGACAGCAACTCGAAAGGCCCAAAGATGGTACAAAACCCCAAAACAGCCCGAGAAGTGGCCTGAGACCAAAGGACTGGCCAAGTACGAAAGCCCAAAATAGTAAGCAGTCAGCCCAACGCAACAGGAACAAAGGTGTGACCCACTCTGCCACACGCTACCAACCTCTAATGGTGAGCGACAACCTGACTCCTTGGACGTGCCAGCCAAACGACACAAACACTTTAATCACTCCTGACAAAAAACGCTCCTGACTCGACCATTGAGAACTCCACCCCAACAGTCCCGTTCATTCACCTTCGTGTGCGGGGCACAACTCTTGATCTTGCAAATAGGTCTCCTACTTGGACTCTTTGTTCAGCTCGAAACCAAGGCAACCCGAAAGTCTCTTCATCGTAGAGTTCAGAAACCCCAACTCACCAAAGAACGTCACAAAGCCTTAAGCTTTGTCGACATATTACCCAGCATGCACCTGGTTCTAGGCTAACCTTCAGGTAATAATCAAGAAACCCGCTATCCGTGATTAGGAGAATTTAAGAAACAGGTATGTTCCATGTCACTAGCTTTCAAAAAAATACATGCTAGATGTAAGGCAGAACCATTGATACTTAAAAGGATGCAAAGACTATTGTTGTCAATACATAGCATTATATATAATGAGCAGGACAGAGAGATCCTAGATACTAGATACATTTGAGGAGAGGGGGTGGTGATTGTAGATTGAAACTGCAAAACAAAATTTGGATGTATATAAAAAGGGGTGGAAGTATAGGGCAAACATGATATGGAAAATGCTACCCCTTAATATTATTAGGAATATACAATGTAACCGGGAATTTCATAGAGCCCTAACATTGTGGTTTTGGAAAGAATGCACAAAGGTAGAGATTAAAACATCTGCTTTGTGCATGCTTATTGAATTAGTGTAAGGGTCACCAGATGAATACAAAATGAAAAGAATTCCTCTAAATTACTTAGTTTAGGAAAATATCTAGTAAGGGCAGGTGCCGCTGGTAGGTGTAAATATACCTGACGACAATGCTCATCGGGACACTTCCCCGCAAGCACCGATGCCTTGGGTAAAATCGATATCAGACTGCTTTATAAGCGATAGTGCAGGGTAAGAGAGAGAGAGAGACCAGTAGCGTTTGGATCATACGGATCGGGAGATTCAAAGGGGTTTTAGATAGCTATACAAGCAAAGGGACATCTGGTGACTTATACGGTACTACCGCACAACGGCCGGAGGTGAGATTAGGCGGACTCTACGGAGGAAGCTGACTCCACTCTAAATTGGAACTGTTATACCTTGGACTTATTGCCATCACGAGCAGCTGTATGCATCACTATATCCATCAATAAACTTACCGTACTGCCAAGCGTTGTTCATGTTATGGATTGAGCGCCCTCGACTAGCAACCCACTAGAGACAATATTAATAACGATAATCATCTCGAACAATGCACTATAGATATAGTTAACCCTAATCTACACAATTGCGTTCAAGAACATTGTTTAAGATTTGTTGGGAATTGATGTGACATAATTGTGTTTATGTATTATTATACTTTGTAATATGGATGCTGTACTTGTGATTGTAAATAGGTGGTTGCGTGTTACCTACATTGTGAAAAGCACATTACTGTGACTATGATTGATTCAATATCTCAAAATCTCATATTGCATGTCACTTACATATTGCACTGAGGTCCAGTGCAAAAAGAACTAGAATAGACTGTAGAAGTTAATAATAAAATATTGTAAACTTGTTTGTATTGGCAAGAATATTATAGTAAAACGTATAATGCTGATACGTGTGCTCGGCGCCAGGCGGCGCCATCGTTTAGTGGCTTAGTTAGAGTATATGGAGAGTGGCAAAGTCCCCAGGCGTAGGGACTGCAGCGGGGCTAGCTCACGTCCTGCAGGTACGCACAGGTACGACAAATGCCGAAGGAAACCTGTAAGGGTACGTTATGAACCGAAACATCTGGCTAAAAGATACTGGGGATAGCAGGTTTCGCCGTCAACATTAGTTTGTATAATAGTTAGAAGTAGAACTAGTTTATATTAACTAAGAATGGGAAGTATGAAAGATAAATAAGACATCGTTAAGTATTAGTGTAAATGGGTATAGCGACAAGCCTTTTGGCTGTCGCTATATAAGCAGTATGAGACTTGAGATGAGATGAGCAGACCAAGATAGAGTTCGATCAGAACACATGGGAGCAATAGTCTGACATACGGATCACATGGGTAGTGATAAGATGGTAGTAACCACAACGATTAGGTGATAGTAAGGATTGGGACCGCTTCGGCTTAGCCCTACGGGCTACGTACTGGATGTGACGGAGATCCTACCAATGGTCTCCGTCACAGGTAGATGAGAGGTGACTCTCTCAACAGTGTTGGAGCGTATATACCTTGTGAAAGGGGAAGCTTAACCATAGCTATACCTGGTTGGATCGTTACTGATGTGTTAGAATTGTGAAATGAAAGGAATGAACTGTATGGATGGAGAACTGTATACTTGTACCTTCGGAATATTGTCATGGATATAATAAACTTACCTCTTGCCAAGCGCGTGTTCTTTGTATAGGTCTGAGCCCCTTTACTTAGAATCTCTACCACTAAGAACTGAACTATGGTCCAGGATAACATCTATCTGGACAAAGCTAGCTACTTCGACGATTAATCACTAAGAACTCCCCTTTATCTCAATATAACACACTTTATTGACATCTTCGAATAAGTAAAACATGACTGATAAACGATGAAACATCATGCAGTCAATGACGATACAAACGAACCGATATAGGATATGAATAAATACGAACTTTAATAATGATACTCCCCTAGAAATAAACGAAGACAAATAACATCCCGTCAAGCTCAATTGGTGGAGAAAATCCCGAAAAAGAACGATCTGGAGGTACGGTAGAAACTCTCGCCTACATGAGTGCCGGCCTACGGCCTGGAATTGGACCGCCCAAGGTGGATTAGAAGAAGATTCAGATTTCTTCGCTCAGCCTCTTTTGAGTAAGAAAGTACAAAGTCCAACATCACCTAGAGGGACAAGGAGCGATACAAATCGTTCCCACTCTGAAAGGGAATCGGGATCCCCATTAGCGTCCCCATTGAGGCTGAGAGCTAGGAGATTGCTGAGACAGGAACCCCGAGAGTTACAGGAGGAAACTGCAGAACAATCCGACAACTCAACCCTACTCCATTACTCAGCGGCCAGTGAGTCGGAGGATGAGCTTACCTCCACGATACTAGAGGAAAACCGCTCACACACGGTAAAACCGACACCTCTAAATCGTGATACAATAAGAACCAAGCAAGTCATTGGGGCATCCTTGCCGACCATATCTACTCCTGCCGCCCCGGGCGCAACTTCCACGCCCATAGGAAGACATTTTCCACAAATCGGGAAAGGTGGTATTAGTGAGGTAAAACATACAAAGAAAAAGTTCCCAGAGTTTTCGGGAAAACCAAATGAGAGGGTAGACCAATACTTTAGTGAGATGGAGAATATGTCGAAGATCTATGGATGGGACCAGGATAAAGCATTAGCGATGGCCTTGCATGGTCTTAATGATAGGGCACGCAATTGGGTTAACACCCTCTCGCCGAATAAAAGAGATTCACCGGATCACCTGAAGGAAGCTATGGTAGCTATCTTCGGAGACAGACGTCCCTCATGGCAGCGATACAAAGATATCGTTAACATGAAACAAACGTCAGATCAATCGGTGATTGAGTTCGCTGGAGGGTTAAGACAGCAGCAGTTTAGAACAGGTATTGAGGAAAGTGTAATATTGGCAGTCTTCATAGATGGCTTGTTACCAACCATAGCCAAGCAAGTAGCAATACTGAACCCGGACACCTTCGACGTGGCGGTGCAAGCAGCCACTCGTTTGGAGTCTCTAGAAAGAGGTAAGAAAGGAGGACTGAAGGTATCTCTGGCCAACATACAGACACAGGATACCTCACCACGTAGTGTAGAGGAAGTTGAGGAAGAAGAAAGAATGTTAGTAAGTAAGTTCGATAACCTACTAGCTGCCCTTAACCAGTCTAGGAGTTGGAAAGTTGATGATAGAAAGGAAGGAGAAAGAATAAAAGATTTAGGAACTGAGGAGAAGCAAGGTACTGGTAGATTTAGTCCCGATCCGCAGAAAGGTAGACCAAGCCGTCGTTACTCATCCAGCTCAGTACCAGATCTTAGATCCGATAGCCCAGCGGGTAGAGAAACCCGTAGAGTAACCTTTGATGACGACCGAGAGGAAGTAGAATCCTCAGCAGGGTACGAACATCCTATGGGCTCACCCTTAGGAAACCCGTTCCACTTTGGGAACGTAGGAGATAGAAGAATGCGGGGACAGTCACTTGGGTTACGAAATAGATATTGCGCGGTACACGAATCAAGATCACATAATACAGATAGTTGCCTGTGGTTAAGAGCAAAGCTCCAGGAGCTGAGGGAAGAAGCTATTCGGGACAAATTTAGAGCAATTAACCCGGGAAAGAAATGGGGTACTAAGCCGGGAAACTGGTTAGCAGGTCCGCCACGCCAATAAAGCTAGAGCTTTGTCTGACGGACGGACCGGAGAAAATAGATAGAGGAAATGGACCTATCTTACTTGAAGTAAAGGTAGGAAAACAATCAGTTGGAGCATTGGTAGATACTGGAGCTAGTGATTGCTTCCTTTCGGGCAAATTTAGAAAAACTATAGCTAAGTCGGCAATACACGACATCATTCCTGTGGTAGAAAAGGAAGTTAATTTAGCTAATAACACCATTCAGAACTATTAGAGACTGTAAGACTCGAGATTAAAATTAAGGATTCTAGAGTGTTCTACGATTTCCATGTGGTGGAATCTCTTTGTCATGACATGGTGATTGGCCGTAACCTGTTAGCAGACTTGCGGTCGGACCTGTCATTACCGGGGCCCCACTTGGACGTTTTTTGTGGACACCCGATATTTAGTCTAGAAAAAGTAGAAGTTAAACCGCACACTGAACAAATAATCCCAGTCACCATCTGGAAAAAGCACCCAGTCACCTACAATAACGCTGTTTTTTGTGCCCCGTCGGTAGCCGCACCAGTGGCGGTAGAAGCGGGAGTGAATTAATGTGGCAGACAATGGTGGATGAAGATTTTGAATCCGCTAGAAAGACCCTTGCATGTGTTACCCACAGATGTATTGGGCTTTTGTGAAGTGGGTCGAATTCCCTTTAACCACCGAAAACAAATCCCCGAGTTTATTAATAAACAGAAATTGATTAGGACGGGAACCCCAAAGGGCATTGTTGGCTTTGCCATAGAGACCCTTGAGGGGAGCGTTGTGACGGGTGAGAATCATTCGCGTCGGGCCGCGTCCCGTGAACAGGACGACATTGACCGCATAGACCTGTCAGAGTCGTGCCTCAGTAAGGACCAAAAACAAATGTTTAAGAAAATGCTCAGACGAAACCGAGGTAGTTTGGCCTTCTCAATGGCAGAGTTAGGTCAATGCGAGATAGCCCCTATGGATATTAAAATTGATAGTAAAGCAGGGATAATCTCATCACGACCGTATCGATATTCACCCCAAAAGATGGATATCATTGATGAGCAAGTTACTGAGAGGGTGAGCTCCTCGACAGTAGCTTGCAACAGGCGGCAGTGGGCTCGCGAGAGTCCGGGGTCACGTTAAACTTCATCTATAGTGCTGGGGAGTTGAACAACAACTGAAGGCCCCCGTGACTAACGAAGGATGAATGGACATCCTACTGTGGTACCGTCTAGTTGGCGCGCATATCGGGCTGCCTGACTTTTTGCCAGTTTCCCACCAGTAAGTGGTATGTGCGTGGTACGGGGTCGACAGACCTCACCAAATTTAGAAAAACTATAGCTAAGTCGGCAATACACGACATCATTCCTGTGGTAGAAAAGGAAGTTAATTTAGCTAATAACACCATTCAGAACTATTAGAGACTGTAAGACTCGAGATTAAAATTAAGGATTCTAGAGTGTTCTACGATTTCCATGTGGTGGAATCTCTTTGTCATGACATGGTGATTGGCCGTAACCTGTTAGCAGACTTGCGGTCGGACCTGTCATTACCGGGGCCCCACTTGGACGTTTTTTGTGGACACCCGATATTTAGTCTAGAAAAAGTAGAAGTTAAACCGCACACTGAACAAATAATCCCAGTCACCATCTGGAAAAAGCACCCAGTCACCTACAATAACGCTGTTTTTTGTGCCCCGTCGGTAGCCGCACCAGTGGCGGTAGAAGCGGGAGTGAATCAATGTGGCAGACAATGGTGGATGAAGATTTTGAATCCGCTAGAAAGACCCTTGCATGTGTTACCCACAGATGTATTGGGCTTTTGTGAAGTGGGTCGAATTCCCTTTAACCACCGAAAACAAATCCCCGAGTTTATTAATAAACAGAAATTGATTAGGACGGGAACCCCAAAGGGCATTGTTGGCTTTGCCATAGAGACCCTTGAGGGGAGCGTTGTGACGGGTGAGAATCATTCGCGTCGGGCCGCGTCCCGCGAACAGGACGACATTGACCGCATAGACTTGTCAGAGTCGTGCCTCAGTAAGGACCAAAAACAAATGTTTAAGAAAATGCTCAGACGAAACCGAGGTAGTTTGGCCTTCTCAATGGCAGAGTTAGGTCAATGCGAGATAGCCCCTATGGATATTAAAATTGATAGTAAAGCAGGGATAATCTCATCACGACCGTATCGATATTCACCCCAAAAGATGGATATCATTGATGAGCAAGTTACTGAGAGGGTGAGCTCCTCGACAGTAGCTTGCAACAGGCGGCAGTGGGCTCGCGAGAGTCCGGGGTCACGTTAAACTTCATCTATAGTGCTGGGGAGTTGAACAACAACTGAAGGCCCCCGTGACTAACGAAGGATGAATGGACATCCTACTGTGGTACCGTCTAGTTGGCGCGCATATCGGGCTGCCTGACTTTTTGCCAGTTTCCCACCAGTAAGTGGTATGTGCGTGGTACGGGGTCGACAGACCTCACCAAATTTAGAAAAACTATAGCTAAGTCGGCAATACACGACATCATTCCTGTGGTAGAAAAGGAAGTTAATTTAGCTAATAACACCATTCAGAACTATTAGAGACTGTAAGACTCGAGATTAAAATTAAGGATTCTAGAGTGTTCTACGATTTCCATGTGGTGGAATCTCTTTGTCATGACATGGTGATTGGCCGTAACCTGTTAGCAGACTTGCGGTCGGACCTGTCATTACCGGGGCCCCACTTGGACGTTTTTTGTGGACACCCGATATTTAGTCTAGAAAAAGTAGAAGTTAAACCGCACACTGAACAAATAATCCCAGTCACCATCTGGAAAAAGCACCCAGTCACCTACAATAACGCTGTTTTTTGTGCCCCGTCGGTAGCCGCACCAGTGGCGGTAGAAGCGGGAGTGAATCAATGTGGCAGACAATGGTGGATGAAGATTTTGAATCCGCTAGAAAGACCCTTGCATGTGTTACCCACAGATGTATTGGGCTTTTGTGAAGTGGGTCGAATTCCCTTTAACCACCGAAAACAAATCCCCGAGTTTATTAATAAACAGAAATTGATTAGGACGGGAACCCCAAAGGGCATTGTTGGCTTTGCCATAGAGACCCTTGAGGGGAGCGTTGTGACGGGTGAGAATCATTCGCGTCGGGCCGCGTCCCGCGAACAGGACGACATTGACCGCATAGACTTGTCAGAGTCGTGCCTCAGTAAGGACCAAAAACAAATGTTTAAGAAAATGCTCAGACGAAACCGAGGTAGTTTGGCCTTCTCAATGGCAGAGTTAGGTCAATGCGAGATAGCCCCTATGGATATTAAAATTGATAGTAAAGCAGGGATAATCTCATCACGACCGTATCGATATTCACCCCAAAAGATGGATATCATTGATGAGCAAGTTACTGAGAGGGTGAGCTCCTCGACAGTAGCTTGCAACAGGCGGCAGTGGGCTCGCGAGAGTCCGGGGTCACGTTAAACTTCATCTATAGTGCTGGGGAGTTGAACAACAACTGAAGGCCCCCGTGACTAACGAAGGATGAATGGACATCCTACTGTGGTACCGTCTAGTTGGCGCGCATATCGGGCTGCCTGACTTTTTGCCAGTTTCCCACCAGTAAGTGGTATGTGCGTGGTACGGGGTCGACAGACCTCACCTAAGCTCCTGACAGTAGTAACATCACTCAGGAGTGAACAGGCAAGGCCGGTGAAAACGGTCAAAGTTCAGTGTGGGTTGGCAAGATTCATCTGGATCAGACCGTCGGTGACCGACCGGGTTTACCCCGGGAACTGGTAATTGCTATCGACTGGGTCACCGGCCGGTCGTCTCTAATGCCTCGAGGATTTCTTTACCCTCCTTTACCTCGACAAAATGGTAAAGAGACGGCTCAATGTACAGTCAGGCCATGGTAAAGCTAAGCATGCCTATTCAAGACCTCACTTCTTGGATGGTGTAGGCTACGGTTGAGCCATGCTCTCTGTGATCAGAAAACATCAGGTTTGAAAAGAACATTCTGGGAAGCAGAGTGAGCCACTAGGGCTGGAAAGGATCCTAGCTCAGGTTGCACTCCACTATGTCTGATGACATAAGGGAAGACCAAAAGGATCAAGCGGAAACAACTGATAGAACTAGGAGTGATTGAACCTAGCGAGTCTGCATGGCGCAGTCCCTTGGTAGTAGTACAGAAAAAAAACGGAAAACCACGTCTCTGTACCGACTTTAGGATGTTAAATATGATAACGTTCAAGGATAAATTCCCAATGCCCACTGCCCGATCATTATTTTTGTACATGGCTTACAAACGACCGACCATTTGGTCGGCCCTAGATTTGCTGAGTGGTTACCATCAATGTGTTATAGAACCCGCATCGTGGAAATACACTGCCTTCGAGACACCCATGGGAGTGTACCACTATAAGAGGGTACCTTTCGGGCTAGTCGAGGCTCCTTGGCAATTTACTAGGGTGATGGCCATAGCTTTGAAAGGACTAGTTCCAAGGGTATGCTTGGCATACCTAGACGACGTGATCCTATACGATTCTACGTTCGAAGAACACCTACATAGCGTAGAGCTAGTACTGCAGGCACTACAGCGCGCAGGGCTGAAACTGAAGCCGTCCAAGTGCGAGTGGTGCCGCGCTGAAATAAATTTCCTCGGTCATAGAGTCAACGCCGAGGGTCTGCGGACGCTACCACAGATAGTGGAAAGAGTGAAAGCGTTCCGCCGACCACACAATGTTAAGACAGTCAAATCATTCCTAGGTCTTTGCAACTATTATAGGGCATTTGTTCCTAATTTTGTATCCCTTAGTATCCCTCTGAATCAGTTATTGAAAATAAAAACCGTCTTTGAATGGACAGAAGAGTGTGAAAAAGCTTTCCAGGCTATTAAGGAGCATTTAACGACTCCTCCCTTACTGATACATCCAGAAATCAGCGGACATTTCTATGTGTTGACAGACGCGTCAGACACGGCGTGTGGTGCTGCTATATGCCACCTACGAGAAGGAATGTACCGACCTATAGCGTTTTGGGGAACGGCACTTAGAGAAGCTGAGTTAAACTACACAGTCACTGAAAAAGAAGCACTGGCAGTGGTAAAAGCACTAAAAAACTATGAAGATATGTTACAAGGCGCTAAGGTTACCATCATTACGGACCACAAGCCCTTGATACCACTGTTACAAAATGCCTATAAAGCACCATCCTCTCGATTGAAGAGATGGGCGCTAGCACTAACTGACTTTGATTTTGATATAAAACACGAACCAGGGGCAACGCACTATTTGCCAGATTACTTATCAAGAGTCCAACCAGACGAAGAGGGAAAAGACGAGATCACCGAAATCCACAAGGAATTCGAACCAGAAGTAGGTTGTGAGCTCTTGTCGGCTAGCCTTAACAGCAAAAGACTTACCGGTAACAATGACTATGAATTGATGGCGGTATACCCTGTCCAAACTGATATAGATCTCTCAATCTTTATTGCTCAACAAGCAAAAGATGGGGACTGTAGAGCGTTAATTGAATACATACGAAATGACAAACTCCCAGAGGATCCGGACAAGGCGCGCATTGTGGTAGCTCAAGCGGAAACGTTAGGGCTGGTGCCACCTGGGATTCTATGTAAATTTACTATACCTCATGGGAAACATAAACCAAAGAATACCAAATTAACCCCAAGAATAGTGGTACCCCCATGCCTTATTGAACGAATTTTAAAGCTACTACATGATAGCATTTTGGCAGGCGGTCACATAGGTACAGAGGCTCTAACACAGAAAGTTACATCTAAATTTTATTGGTTGGGTATGCATAAGGACATAGCCGAATATATTAAATCATGTCGGGTATGCGCCCTGCAGAAAAGAGCACCGCATTTTAAAGCAATAGCAAAATCCTGGGATAGGCCTAGATATCCTTGGCAATGGGTACAATGTGACTTTATTGGTCCTATTAAACGCGCTAAGGATGGCTCCAGGTACATAATGATGTTTATAGATTTACTCACGGGCTGGCCGGAGGCCTTCCCTACCAAGGACTCCACAGCAGCAACAGCGGCTAGGGTGTTCCTACAAGAGCTAGTGTGCAGGTATGGTAGAATTAAGAGATTACACTCTGATAGGGGTGCTACATTCTTGTCTGATTTCTTCAAAGAGGTCACGCGTCGTGTCGGGTGTACGCAAACGTTCACTACCGGCCGAATGCCGACAGGAAACGCTAGAGTTGGGAGGATGCACAAAAGCCTTGAGGACATTATGGCCTGCTATGTGTCGGATGACCAAACTACATGGCCAGACCTGATACCAATTGCCCTGTGGACGTTATGATCAACGGTGTGTGTGCGCTAGGGCTTTGCTCCATACACGCTGCTGTATGGACGAGACCCGGTGAGCATGGGAATGCCTGAACACAATGAAATTCCCGTATCACTTAATGATAATGAAGCATTCTTAGAAATAAAGGATAACATCGCTTTGTTTAGACATATGGCCGAAGATGTTGTTGAGACATATGAATGTGAGTTGAGGGCTCGTATCGATGAGAGAGCAAACCCCGCTGTCTTTTATGCAGGAGACTTAGTTTATATGTACGACCCCCTATGTGCAGGCAATAGAGTCTCTAAATTTTCAAATAGGTATCTGGGACCCTTTAGGATAGAAGAAGTGAAAGGGGATCATGTAGTTCGATTAATCGCATTAGCAGACGGAAGGGAAATTCCCCACTTAGTCAACGTATCAAAGCTCAAACGTGCTTATGTGCCCTGGAATCCCTACAAAACAAGCCAGTCGCTCCAGAATATGTGCTTCAAGATAAGTCTGACCAGCAGTCGAACCAAGCCCAGGAAGACCCAGTAACAGAGGAACATATACCTGTTGCTGGTGGGTCCCGTGACGAGGGAGACTCCCCGAAAGCCGGCGGAGAGTCGTTGGTAACAAGCCAGCAAACAAATGATCGTGAAAACGTTCACGAGGACGTTACAGGTAACCGCACGGTTACGCGTCCGAATGACATTAGCACTCATGCTGGGGAAACAAACGTACCAGCCGAGTGTAAAGAAAACGTTCGCACGGATAGTCGCGAATTTGGGAATAAAAAGGAAATTATTGGCAAAACGGCCAATCTATTGCGCTCTCACTCGCTTCCGGAGGATAGCAGCAAGGAGCCCGAAGGAAGCGAGCTAACTGCTGATCAGCATCCGTCGAGAAAGGCGACCAGTACAGCCTCTCGAGACCCTCCAACGCCTGAAACGCCTGAAATCTCCGGGATGATGCCTAAAACGAACACTACCCACAATCCACTATTGCTCCCTAGGACCCCCAAGGAGACAGGCAGGGCCCCATGCAAACGCGGGCGACCACGTAAGAACTCGGCACCGGATGGGTCCCGTAGCGATACGGTGGATTCAATAAAAGAACGGCCTCTCAACGTTGAGCAGGCTTCTTCCGTTGACTCGTCGGGTAAACGTACCCCTCAACAAAATCCTCACTATAATTTAAGGAACGTCCGACAAAAGGACTACCGCGAAATAGCAGAAGACAGACCGTCAACGGACAGGGATGCATAGGGCTGTCCATGTATCACCTATATGCAATCCTTTGAAACTAAAATGAATTAATAAAGTTATGATATGAATTAAAAGGAGGCATTCATATAAGGGACACAATTCCACTATCCCTAAAATACGACAGGGAAAACGTGAAGACACCTTGGGAAACGAAACGATTAAAACACCTGTTTTGGGTTAGGGGTCCAAGTAAAGTTTTGATCGAACCATTCAAATAAGCGAGAAATTAACGGTAAATCGAGACAGACCGGGAGAGGAAAGGTCTACCTGCTAAGGAAAGTGAAAGGGACCTGAATTCCATTAGAAATAAAGTCCTGAGGAATATTAATGAACTATTGGTAAAGTGAAATCGGTGAATAGAAATATTGAATCAAAGGCCATTGTGTTTCGCGAAAGTCGCTAGAGAGATACGCGACTGTATGAAAAACTGCCCATGACGTAAGGATGCTGAATGGTGAGCAACTGGGGGATGGTATCGGACCATGAGTCATACGTGGTCTGAACGCCCTTACCTGACGATAATTTATCCTGAATTGATTTGGTGTTGAGACCCGAGATATAAGGACCTGAGATACCTTTGTTAGGTCCAGTCAAAGATGAACCACCGAGGGAAATGGTCATCGCCACCTCGCTCGCCTTTTGCTGGCCTATAAACGAGTAACACAAAGGAGTTGCGACGACACCGGGAGTTGAGACCCTAAAACCGGACGGAGTGAATTACGCATGGCAACATTCCCTTCCTACCATGTTGGAAGAGGGACCGAGAGCATGGGACGACCATGTTTGGTCGCAATCTCGGAACGGCAGAACATTGCTTTTATCCCAGCAACGATAGGGAACCAACGTTGGGAAAATCACTGACAGTTTGTCCTTTTGTCGAACATTACGTGCTCAAGGAAAACCTACATGTTGTGTATATACCTGTCGTTGAGCAGGACGCTCAGTTCTATCGAGCCGTCTCTGGGACGCTGAACCTAAGACTGAGGGTTGAGGCATTGCAGGGGGACGTTCTGGCGATGCCCTATAAGCCGCGGCTGCATAACGGACACCATTACATGGAACGCCCGAACGGACACTGCTGTTGCCCAACATGTTTGCAGGACATGCTGAGTACGATGAATCTTCGATCGTGCGGAGAGGTGAAGAATGCTGTAATTACTAGTTTTGCCTTGCGCCCATCACGTATCGGAGGCCGGAAATACTGTTTCAATCATGGGACAGTGCCTTTCCGCCTGCTTTAAACAACCCCAGAACTACCAACCCATGCTCCAATTAGGACCCGATGGAATGAGCATCACACAATTGAAAAGGGACAGGAGTTCCATTCAAAAGACAAAACCACCCGCCGGAGGGGATTACCTGAACATTTTAGCTCTCTAAAAATACTGTGCTATAATCCAAGTGAAATATTAAACCACGAACACGGACAGATCTGGGTTAGAAGTGTATCAAAACTATAAACTATTTTATTTTCACTCTGAGTAAATGCGGGTGAGAGTCTACAGCCAGTCTGGCAGAGAGGGAGCGTTAGGCCAACGCTGTACGAGCCGACGTACCTCCCGGTACAGCAGCACAAGGTCCCTTATAAAGTCCACACTGGACGCCGGAAGGACAAGGGCAGCCGGCGCAGAAGGCGCGGCTGCAGAAGGAAGTGGCGCTGTAGGGGCAGGCGTAAGGCCCAGCGGCGCGTCCAGGGAGGAGCCCACTTGTTCTGCGAGATCCCGAGCAATTGCCTGGATCTGTTCGATCTCCCGGGGTGACAATGGATCCGACGTGGACTGCACCGGGGCTCCACTATCAATACCAGAGATTATGGGTGAAGACGAGTCATTGTTAGAAGCCATAGTTAGGGAGTGTGAGAAAGAGGCGGCTGCCTCTCGGACATATTCCGTGCCTGCGAGCAGGGATTTAGATCGGAGGGAGTGATGGACATGGCATCGGAAGTTTTCGATATGCCAACAGGTACTCCGTTGTTTCCGGTGACGCCACGCTCACCTTCACCCCCATTGGTTATGCCTGAGTCGCCAGGAGCGCTCATAATCGACGTCGATCCATCCCAAATTGAAGATGCAGGAGCCAGGAGATCAAGATCGAATTGATCCCATTGGACTGATTCAGGCTCCCATGTCGGGAGTACAGAGGACCGACGGGGGCGCTTATTGGGCGGGGGACTTGCCATACTTTCGGTCGAGGGTACGTTGTAAGTCAGGGGAAGCCGCGCTGGATGTGGACGAGTGGAACCGTCATCGTGAGCGCGTGGAGCAGGAAGGGGCACGTCTGAACCAGGGGGGAGATCCCTGGTGGTCCAAGACAGAAAGGCCTGCCCTGGAACCATACTTGAAGCGGCGCCGAGAACTGCTTCTTTTAAGGTTTCCTCGGATATTGTACCCGATCCGTCTCCCGGCGCCGGATTCTCCCCCGGCCCAACGTGACTTTGCGGTGTTTCGACGACCGCTGAACTATCCCCGGCGCCTAAGGGTACCAAAAACGGTGGAAGAACTACAGCAGGAGGAGGGGAGCCGTCGTCAGGCGACGAATCCTCCAGCAAAGAAACCATAGCCGGAGAGGCTTCGGCCTTGCCGACCGGTGACCCTTCCAGTACGGGGACAGGCGCGGATTCGACCGGTGCTGGTGGTGAAGCCGGTGCGCTATCGCCCTGTTCTGCCGAAGTTGGACTTCTCCCAATTACCCCCACGGGGACCGACGGTGGGTCCGGCCGGTCACGCACAGCGGATCGCCGCGGCCCCCGGCTCCGCAGGAAATAGCGGGGTCCAGGTGACGAAGGTGAATCAACAGAGGGGTCCACACTTGGCGACACACAGCCCAAACCCCGCACCACCTGCTCCCTGAGGAGGGGATCAGGAAGCAGACCCTCGGGTGGTGGTGAGAAGCCACCCACGGGGTCCAAGGACAGTGGTGAGGGAGACGTACCATATGCTTGACTGAAATACCCGATGGAGGCCATGACCTCAGCCAACAGATCAGTAGGAGGATCAGTCGGGGGCTGTGCGGTGGTGTCGAGGCCCTCGGCTTGATCAGAGCTTGCCGCCTTGGACTCATCAGCCCTGAATCCAGTGGGATCGTCCGGGCTGAGGCTTGCGACAAGAGCGCCGTCGTCCGTTGGGGAGACGACCGCGGGAGCTGACGGAGGTGTTCCGTTGGGAACGCCCGACCCCAGAGACATCCACGGATGAAACTTCCTTCTTTGGAGTAGAAACTTGACCGTCGGTCGGTGGGGCCGGTGCGACCGCAGGTGACCACAGCGAGTCACCACCCTCAGACGACAATGGAAGATGCCTTAGCGTCGCTTGTGCGAAGAATGGAGCTAGGTAAGGCACAGCTACCGCATAAGGGTATACAGGCATTAGCTACTACCAAAAACAAGACAGTGCAAACGGACTACACGATTCCAGAAATTAGGGGATCGCAAGATAGAAAGAACCGAGGAATATCAGACACGACTACCTCCAGTACCTATAGAGGGGTCACAATCTCTCTAACAGAACTGTGTATTTATGGAACGGATGAATCTCTTGACGCCATTAAAGAAATCATGAGGAATGATGAGACAGTTAAATTTCATGTACTAGTGGCGGCCAAAATAGGAGATACTGAACCACAGGATATAGCTATGGGCAACCCACCTGTGATAAGTCAGAAGCGGATGAACCGTCAGCCGGGACACCTGGGCTGATAGCCTCATAGGTTGCTCCCAAAGCCGACGTGGATGGTTGAGGAGCACTGTCTTGACGACTTAGTAGATGCGAGGCGCGCACCTCTGAGCCAGGAACGGTGCCCACCACAACGGCCCGACTCCGTATTGAACGAGTGATGATTGAATGAGATTGGAAATCTCGGACACGAACAAAATAGCTGCGACCAGCGGTGAAGTCGCCAGGTTCTAAATAAACCCTGGCCCCGTTGGGAAGAGTGAAGGAGATGTGTGAATAACTTCCGTTGGACATCATATCTTCTAGGAGAACCAAAGAAGGTAAAGGCGGAGAAGACTCGGGACAAAGTGAAGCGATTCGCTCCGAGAAACACAGGGTAAACTGTGTGAGGGACTCAACAACAGTCATAGTTCTTAAATAGTACGATAAATCCGTGGACCCAATGAAAAGCTGAGTGTTTCCAAAAACAATGGAGATAACATGGGTGTAAACGCGCGCGAAAATCACTAGACACATAAGAACTAACGTGTTAATGAGAACCTGATCTCTACACGCGTTGTGTCATGCCCTTGGTGACAAGTAGTGATAACCCTAAGTAAAAACACCAACGAAATCAGAAAATTGCTTTAGTTTAAACTTGATCAAGGAAAGACTGTGAAAAGCGACGATGATCTGGCCGATGTTAATGATGTGGGCCCTCTGGTCAGCCACGACCGGAGGGGAACCCACCAAGGAGGCGAGGACGGCTAGAGCAATCCTTGGAGACGCAATGCACGCTGAGACTTTGAGTCGCGAGACTTACGGCGTGGTACTGAAGCCAGGCAAGCTGATGTCCACAGCGGACGTCACGCACCTGTTGCAAGGGTTTCACGTGGTAGTTCCTTATGTGGAGCCCCAGGTGTATCGGTCACTAAATGCAACAGACTGGTGTTGGATCAGCGCGAACAACCGAGGAAGAGAACTCGATCGCGATACTTGCTTCAGGCTTGAAGCAATGAACAGTTGGTTAAATTCTACGGCAAAAGCATTGGCGCGGGTCCAGAGGGAAACCTTGAGGGACGCCCTAGAGGCCCTTCCAAAGGTGGACGACGCCAACTGGATTAATCCCGTGTCATTCCCGAACAGGACAAAACGGGCATTCAGGTGGTTCTTTAACGCTATGGTTGACCAAGCGGCTGATGAAACCCCGTTGGCCACTTTACACCCCGAACCAGAAAATGAAACCTCCGACCTGGAAACTCTTGAGACCTGCATACCTTCGTGGAGCGCAACGTACCTGGATTTACGCTGGCCCAGGAAATGGGGCAGCTGGTAAAGGAGAACGGTCCTGGAGTGAAGCCGAGTAATCATACGAATGAGACGATGCCAGAATCCAGCGTCAATTCCACCATTGTACCCAAAACAGAGACATTAATGATGAAGTATAAACGCGGGCTGCTGAACTTTATCGGCAAACTAAGCTACCACCCGTTTGGGACCGCCACCGCAGAAGACGTAGAGACAAATCGCGGCATGATCGAGGTCCTTACCGAAACAATGTACGACTATGACAGCGACGCCGCGGAAATCGCGCAGTCGGTTCAAGAGGCATTTCGCCAGGTGGGAAAGATGAATGAAGAACTGGGGGTGTTGGAAGATGATTTCGAAGAGGCTAAGAACTATCTGCAGGAGCGTCTAGGAGTACATGCCGACCACATTCGTGCAGTGAGACTATACCAGATGTATAGCTCGATGCTTGAGGAAGATAAGAAGGGTGTGATCCTATACTACCAAAATCTGATTCGAAGAACGCAAGCGTTCCGACAAGGGACACAACAATTACTACAGGGAAAGCTCTCAGTGGAGTTAGTTCCACCAAAGGCCATACGGGAAGCTCTGAAAGGAGTGGATGAATACGTCAGGCAGGCATAAATATAACAATGACCCACTGGCAAATATTTTTGATAAGATTCCAATGCATGAGAATATAATTGTAAAATTTTCTGTGAATTCTGACAATGTCCTGTTTTTGGTCTCCTCTAAAGATGGGCGACCTTACAAGATGTGGGAAGACACTAATGTCACTGAGCTTTGTGAGCAGAACAGATGTGTGGCAATCAAATTGAGCCCTGACAGGTCAGTCAAACAACACAGCTACATATGTGTGGCATTCTAAATAGATCAATACAGGTCAGGGGAAATATGTATTACCATCTGGTGCATTTAAAGGGGGCCAAAATCAATAAAATTGACAAAATTCTCGAAACTCAGATAAATATAGAAATATGTTAGATGAGGCCAGTTAAGGTCAGTGGTAAAGTATTAGCTGTGAAAACTAGCTCAAACTAAAGTAGAATGCCACAAGAGATGGTAATATTTACATTTGTTTGTAAACAAACCCTATTTTTGCGGATCCACATTCATTGATTTGAGCAAGAAAAACGTGTCTTTAATTATTTCTTACCATATTTCATGGTTTAGATTTTAACATCGGCCAGAAATAGGCTCAAGGAATGGATTTCCATAAGTATTTGAGTTTGAAAAATTTCATTGAATTTATTGGTTTTGGCTCCTTTTAACAGATGAGTATAACTGACCTATGATGGAGACCCGAGCAAGAATATGACGTTATTATAACATTATTATAACATTCCATTTAGTTCTGCTTTGGTTCTTGTTACATTATTTTGATGGAACCCAAAAACGTATTTAGCACCTCACAATGTAACGTTGCAGTGTGACATTATTGTGACATTCTTGTAGCTTCCTTTCACGTTATAATAACATTATCATAAAGTTCTTTAATAGGAAGGTCTCAACTTCACTAAAATATAATGTTATTATAATATTCTTTTTTAGTAAGTATAAACTTTACTTAAGATATTGTCTTGGACCCCCCTTTACTGCATGACGTCATTTGTGGACAGCCCCTTGTTTTTGCCTGCAATAAACATCACACTAAATTTTGTATTATCAAAATTAAAATTTTAAATTATTTTGATCAACTAAGGATGAAAAAAGATGGGTAAAGCTCTATTTCTTGTAGCATGTGGATGTATTTTCCAAGATCTAAATAAAAGATCTTTTAAGATATGCTTTGAATTAATCGCTCACAACTATGCGTGAAAAACAAGCTTTAATGTCTGATCCATATAAAGTTATATATCAGTGCAAAGATATTTGATTCATGTGTATTTCAGCCTTATCCTCAGATTTGGATTTCCGAAGATTTGTATCCTTTGTCCATTCATATCACTGAAATGGTTTATGTTGCCTCTGGGGTATCAACCACGATGCTGTGTGAACTAAATTGCATGTTTTATTATGTTGGTCTAAGCCAAACAGAATATATTTATAAACTAACAAACATTAGTTCTTCTATGTGACTTTAAGTTTCAAATAATGAGTGAGGAAAGTATTCGAGCCTTTACCAAATTCAATTGTTAATACAAAGATTGTTTAGTAATTTCTACTTACAAAATAGATATAGCATTTTTACATTTGAGATACTGCGGTTAGTCACTAAGTGTTATTAGACTCAATCTCCCGTCACTTCTCTATTTACAGGACTTTGTTTTCTCAATATTATTTCCTTTTAACACAAATCTGATCTTTATCTACGACAAATGTGACCCGTTTTGGCGAAATGAGTTGGATGTCGCGGAAAGTCGAACTGAGATATGGGGCTCTGAAGTCGCATTTCGCATTTTTTATCGAAAATGGTTTTTTTCGTTTATTCATATCTCCTATATCAGTAGTCTTCCCAAAAAAAAGTTTTAGGCCCCAAAGCCATCTCTAAGTCCCTCTAACTAAGCCCCAAAGACGCGCAACGCCTCAGTGAGCTGAAACAAAAGACCCTCGCAACACGCCATTTTTCCATAACTTCACCGCTCGTCTGTTGGTCTAGATCCCATCCAAGCCCCATGTTCCGGGTACCTGCTGAAGGGGCGCTAAGTAAACTGGCTAATCACAGCCTCAAATTTGGAATTCGCGCCTGCAAGGACCAATCAGAAGATGTTTTCCTGATCATCGTCCCGTAAACAATTGTCGTCAAGGAGGTCATGTGTGTGGAATGCGACGTGCTGATTGGCTGAAAGGCCTCGTGTGTCTTCCGGTTTCAGTTGTTGGCGAAATTTAAAGGGACACATGGCGAGCAGGACAGACGAGCGACATCAATTCTCCGACGGATTTAGCTGGTTTAATCCTGGATCACTGCTGGATTTTGATGTAGATTACCTCCCAACACCGTCTGGAAGAACATGGATCACGAGGCAGCTGTCGCGAATGCCCTGAATACCATAAATCGGGCGAATTTATGTGGTATAGTCGAGCCACAGCAATGGCGGACTTTGGTCGACGAGTACTTTCTCTTCGCCGAGGGGGAGGAGGAGAAAGACGAGGCCCTCAAAGAAGATGTTCAGGAGGATCTAGGGGAACTGGAAGCAATGAGGATGAGCCATTGGTCATCCCTGACCCCACAGACGACCTTCTACAGGCAGAGTGGGATGACTGCGAAAACTTCATGAGAGTTTTGAAAATCTTTATAACGGCCGACATGCGGTCGGTTGCTGTACCTCTAAAACAAGTATGCAAAGTGCCTAAATACCTTTCAATGTTGATGAAACTGCCTACAATTGTGCCCTAGTATATATTGTATAAGTTTCAAAGTTGATTTCTTGCCATAAACAGGAATGATCCGTCAGGGTTGTCCGGTGACCTACTTAATGGTGTCAGCTGATCCGGCCGGTCTGTAACGGTTATCAATCATGTCTCATGCCATTGTGGCCCTCAGGAAGGTGAACTAAGTCTAATATCATGTATGTTGTTGTCTTTAGATGTTCCTGCAAGCACTACAAAGACGCGGAGTGCAGTAAACAGTTCACGATGACAGAGTTGGTCGCGCGTCGGCAAGAGGTCTATCAGCTGTCCTCAGGTACATTTTTCATGAGAAACATGTTTTGCAAACCTGTCGCCGCGACCATGTAGCTATGTCGTTCTCGCTCAAAACTACCCCATAATCAAGGACGTCTTGAGTTATAACAGACAACTATTAACACTCAACCAGACCATTTTTAAGTTAGTATTTAGGGCACGTTAAACTAGTTCATGGGTCAAACCAGAAACCTCATTCCTTGAATCACATGCATATCATGTACAGATTATTAATATCCTAATCTACTTTGTTTTCTAGGCGAGAAGGACATGTTGCTACTGGACATCGTCAGTACCTGCACAGACAATAGCAGCGGGCTGTCCACCTGGAAGAAAGGGATTAAGGGAAGAGGGGAGAGGCAGCACCAACGAAGCCATTACCTCGTCGGTTCACGGCCAGTCTGCAGGGACACTTTCAAGTTCATGTACGCGTGAGTAGCTTTGATATTCAGCCTCTTTGCTCAACTAAGCTGTACCAAGATATCCCTACTATGATTGTACTACTTGAGGTAAATTACAAAATGAACTGTAATGAATTATAACAGAACATGGCACTTACCTGCACAAATCGTCCATATTAATATTACAATACTTACCTGTACTTGTTGCCTATCTCCCATAATTATGGGCCTAATGTAACTCTTACCTTGTGACCTTTCCAGCATCAGCCAGAACAAGCTGACGTCCATCATAAAGTGGTACAAGTCCTACGGGGTGGTGACCAGGCAAAAGAAGGCTGGCGGGCAGCAGGCGACTACAAGGATTCTCCAGCTGGAGGACATCAGGCGGGTCGTGGACTTCATCAACTCCTATGCTGAGACCAACGCTCTGGTCCTGCCTGGCCATGTGTCTTTCCACAAACGGGATGACATCCTCCTCCTCCCCTCCTGTTCCACAAAGGCTGACATCTACAGGTTGTACAGAAACGCCATGGAGGAGGCTAACTTCAGGTGTGTGGCTGACTCAACTTTTAGAAACCTGTGGCTCCAACTCCTCCCTCGCGTAGTGTGTTCCCGCCCTATGACTGACCTCTGCTGGGAATGCCAGGGCAACAACAGGGATATCTCTGCCTCTAGTAACCTACCTGACATTGTGAAACAGGCCAAGCTGAAAAAGCAACAACTTCACCTTGAGGTGGTGGCTCGGGAGAGGGCCTTTAATCAGGACATGGTCAAGTCTGCCAAGGCTGCCTACAAGGAAGCAGAGTCCCCTCCCTTTGGCCCCCACCCCCCTTGTTCTTCTGACACGAAGGTCCACATCAGTTTTGATTATGCCCAGCAGGTCAACCTTCCCTCCTTTCCTATGCAGCCTGGCCCACTGTATTTCCTTGTCCCCCGCAAGGTCGGCATTTTCGGTGTCTGTGCCGAGGTCATCCCCCAACAGGTGAACTATTTGATCGACGAAAGCCATTGTGGTAGTAAGGGGTCAAATGCAGTTATTTCATACCTGCACCGCTAACGTATTCCCTGGGGGAGAAGGCAGTCGACATGCACTGTGACAACTGTAGTGGTCAGAACAAGAACAAGTTTGTGCTAGCATATCTTCTCTGGCGGGTCCTGACTGGCTGGCACCAGTCCATTTCCTTAAACTTTTTTATCACAGGGCACACCAAGTTTGCCCCAGACTGGTGCTTTGGTTTGCTTAAACAAAAGTTTCGTCATCAGCTGGTCTCAAGCCTCACGGAGATGGAGGAGACTGTGGTGAAGAGTACCCAAGAACGTGTCAACCTTGCCCAACTTGTGGGGGACAAGAATGGGAAGGTGTTTGTTGAGTCGTATGACTGGCAATCTTTTTTGACCCCTTTCATTAAACCAGTCAAGGGCATAAAACAGTATAATCACTTTGTGTTCTCTGACCAGAAAAAGGGCCACGTCACCTTCCGGCAGTATGCCGACTCTGCCCCCGAGACCTTCAAGATGCTGACTGTCGCCCCTGAAGCTGTCCCCCAGGAAGGCCCTCAGCCCACCCCATCCCCTGGCCTCCCGGCCAAAAGACAGTGGTATCTCTTTAAGAACATTCAGGATTTTTGTACTGAGGGCACAAAGGACATCATGTGCCCAAAAACCCTCTGTACCTGAACCAGCACCCGGCCCAGGCCCCCGTGACGTACCTCCGCCGGAACCAGATGTTGAATCAGATCCAGAGGCTGGCGAGGGGGATGGGCCAGGCAGGGGCAGAGGCAGGGGCAGGGGCAGGGGCAGGGGCAGGGACAGAGGCAGGGGAAGGGGCAGGGGCAGGGGCAGGGGCAGGGGCAGAGGCAGAGGACAGACTCCAGACACATCATCAGGATCGGAGGGGGGAATCAAATTCTTCTGACTCAGACGAGGAAGGCCCCCCACCCCCAGCTAGGGGCAGGGGCCGTCCTAGTAAACGTGCTAAACGTGGTCAGATCCGGATTTTTGTCACTTTTTGCAGCACCGGCATGAATAAAAGTTATGTCTATAAACGCATGAATTCCTGGTATTTGTTAGCTAGAATAGTGTAGAATGACTATGTAAAGTTTCAGGACCAAGGATTGATTACAAGTGTACGTTGCTAGGGTTTTATCGGAGGACTGCGGTAGCGCGGGGTAAGAAAAACTTTGAACTCATTTTTCTCAGTTTCTTATACCCGCATAGGCGCGGTTCTTTTTATTTTCGCCGCAACTTATCTCAGGCCCTAGATATCCGATCTAGACATGCTATACCTCGTTTTAAAGCTAAGAATTGGTATTTTCTGATGGTATACCTAACTAAAATTCGTCCCCGTGCAACAACTGACTCAATTCGCCAAAACGGGTCACAATATTTCTAGTTTGTAGCAAAGCCCAATTTCTTGCCAAAATTTATGGTTAATGTGAATTGTACCAAAATCACCAGCTTTTTTGAAAGAATAATTTTAAAGGAAAATGTGGTGACTATGCAGCCTCACTTGAGTGATTCTCTCAAAAAACTTTTTTCTTTTGCATAAACTAATTAGGCTAAAGTATTTAGTTTGATTCGTTTTTCTTCATTTTCCCTTATTTGCATGAATGAAAATAGGTTTGCTTTGGCCTGAAATATTTACTTTGTTCCTATGCACACACTTGTACAGCTTCTTATTGAAACATTGTGCTTGTTGTGCATACCATGTAACTTACTCACAGTACAATTGACAATCAGAAACCCTTACAGTAAATGCAAGTTCCTTAACTCTTGTCGACCCTGTGAGATATATTCCTGAAACTTACTTCTTTGCCCCGGATGGCAGACTTGTAGATCATATTCGTGGAAGGGCTGACCCTCAACTCTTCTATAACATGTTTAAGATAGCTTTGATGGTGAGTTATTTTTTAAACATTGAAGTGTGACCAAATATGATATAGGGTCAAATTCAATAAAGAACATAATTATGTGTCAAGTAAAATTCAAACCAATTGAGGCCCTGAGCAATCTCTAAATGAACTAAATTAAATGTTTAAGATAAATTCAGATGTCTTATATTCACTTATGGGTGTTCAAGTCCACATTTGGAATAGGTAACAGAGGAAGATCTTGGGGAGTCCTGGGGGTCCTGACCCCCCTTTTGGTGGACCCCTAAACTACAAAAACAGGGGAAATGCTGTATGTGTACACACAATTGCATGCGATTTTAGTACTTAGCCTTTTTGCTGACCTCCCCCTTTAGAAATTCCTGTATCTGCCCCTGGGTAAACCAATTCGCTCCAATGCAAGTTAAGGCACTGTTGTCTCTCCTGGTTATGATCCTGAACTATAGAGAGTTAAATATCTGTTTACATCAGGTGTACTTAATTAATCGTATTAATTATGGATAATAGCTAGCTCCTAAAGCAGTCTCCTCCTCGTTCGACTGCTGTCATCCAATACATAATCATGTTCCACATCATGTAAGATGTAACACTCGCGTGAAAGGATGTTCTTTATTTATTTATCTCCTGTGTATTTTTGTTCCATGACAAGATCTCAATTGACAATGAACAGCTCCTAGGATGGAATCCCCTTAAACACACTCAGTCAACGCTCCCGCCTTTCTATACAGTCTTTCTGCTTCTTTTCCAAATCCAGGACTCAGCTTCTAAGACTCAACCTTTTCAGGATGGTTACTCACAACAAAGTTCACCTATCTCTGACTGAGCTCGAGGGCCATGCGCACCTTTAGTATGATACGTCCTCTAACTCCCTCACATTGACAGAGAGTTACAGCTAAAGCGTGCGCTGATGAAAACATAATGAGCATGGACTGGCCATCTGCTTCAGTACAATTCACTAGATGTAATGTCCATCTCAAAAATGTAACAAATCCTCTAACTTGGCTCAATCTCACATCTCAGATATATTTTCCACTCTCCCCTCTGGTCCATGATGACCAGGGCATATAAATCAGTATGTCCCATGTTCTCTACTAAATGGTAGAAGACATAACACAATAATGCGCATGACGACGGCATCAGGAGACCGCCCTTTATTAAATATTTTTTAGGAGTGGACTAGAAGACAACCTGTCCATCCGGGAGTAGGGATTGGTGTGGCCAGACCCCCCCTGACCAATTGAGGGGTTGATTAGGTGCCACCTGATAGTGGCACCACCTAGACTACAGTGCACAAAGGTAGTTGTGCATATGAATTATTAGTGAGGGCTTTCCTTGTGCGAAGCATTTCGTGCCCTATGGGCAAGAGGATAGATTTTAATCTAGACATTTCAGATGGAAGGTAGAAGTCACCAGATGGTAGAAAGAATATTATAAAAGGGTATTTGAAATTATATGAATTACTGTAATGTGTAAATGGCAGATGCTGCTGGTAGGTGTAATATACCTGCTCGGCTATAGCAGACAGGATGCATCTCCCGGTAAGCAGTGCTGCCTGGGTAAAAATCAATAATTGGAATAGTATATATATTGGGTTGAGCCGGCAGGCTAAAAAGGGAACACTATTCGAAACCGTTTGGATCAGTAAAATCTTGAGGATTTGGAGGTTTGGTTAGCCATGTACACAGACATCAGGTGACTTGGATAGGAACCATACCGTTGTATGACTGTGTTAAGTTGGGCGGACTCTATGGACAAATCTAGCCTTGGGCAGTGCTGTATGTGGTCAGGATTACGTAGGTTATAGCACACCGGCCATTGTATGCGGTTGGAGTATGCACTAATAAACTGACTCTAAGCCAAGCGTGGTCTGTGTTATGGATATGAACGCCCATCTCGCGGATAAAGTCTACCACTTGGCTAGCAACGATCATAGAGACTAAAACCAGACAGTCTAATAATTGAATGATAGCAGTTCCCCATACCAATAAGCAACACCCAAATAAACAACTAGTGTTCAAAAGCTCCCCATTTATAATTATTTATGTGAACATATATATACCATATATATGAGCTAAAGTGAATGAAAGGGTCACGGATGTTCATTGGTCAACAATTGGACCCTACCACATAGGTATGAAACACCCCTGACTCAAAGTAGTATGACCCATTAGATTGGGGAAGGTCACCACGTTAAAGTAGGGCCGTCTCCCAAAGTTAGGCATGTGGGTCAGATAGGGGCCATTCAGCTGGATCAGGGTAAAGGTTCAGGACTATGCGAAGAGACGTGTGGTCAAGCCAAGGCATACACCTTTGTTTATCATGTTTGGCAATTGTGCACCTTTAAGTGTTACACCAGTGAAAAATCACAAATTAAACTTAAACTACATTGATGTACTTTTGTGTTTTCCTGTGTTGCCAGTGTCCAAAATATTTAGTTTTTTACAAATTCCAAAAAATAAGTTAGAATACCCTCATATCATTGTATGTAAGTTTTTTCTCAGGAGCAGGTTCAGGGAGAAGGGTAGGTCCTGGTGATCCCTTTTAGACGGACAACCAAACTATACAAAGAGTGGGACTAACTTATTCCAAAATTCTTCCAATAGCCCTGCATGTTATATTCAACAGAAATAATGTACAACAGGTACTCTATAACCACCTCCTATTTTACCAACATCTTCACAAATCATTTAGATTATTGTTGTCTGGTGTCTACGGTTTTTTTTTTTCAGAAACAGGCAGAAAATACCTCAACTAAGAATCCTCTAAAGGATGGAATACCAAAAACTAAAACTTCACTGACTACAGGGGACACTGCAATAGCAGCCCCTTCACCTCCTGCCCAACAAGGAAGTACCCTTCTTCCACCTCGTGTTGGTGCAACTTGGACTACAAAAGACATTGCGGCTGCCATGGCAAACGGCAACTTCCTTATAAAAATAGCAGTGCCCGAACATCAAAAACCAGGTTTACCGCCAGTCAAAGGGGCATCAGGGCCAAGTAGAAGACAGGAAACAACCAGCAATACATCAAGGGGGTAAATAACATCAACATACCTATGGCTTTAATTTCTATTCTCAAATATATTATAGTGAGTTGCAGCAGGTAGAATTACAAGTTACAATTACCACTTTCACTTGGCTGATTACATTTTCTTAACAATTCATCATTCACTTGTTTTATCAATGTTTCAAACTCTTTTTGGCAAGTCTGTCAGCCCAAGAATAGTGTTGTTATTACAAGTTAGATTAATTGAAGAAAATAGATACTCAGCCAATACAGGGTATATGGGTCTCAAAAACAGGCATTTTGGGGAGATCACAAACAATGACAATTAGTGGTGTCTTTAGTATTGGCTGCTATTGGAGAAAAGACGTTACTTGCTCTAACCTTTAAAATATTGGTCTAATCTTTATACAGTAAGCCAGACAAACATTGGAATTTATCCCATGAATTATATAAATGTCATAAAATGCTTTATTTTTTTAAGAGTTGTCCAGTTTTTCCATAATGGCCAAAGATTCCCTTCTTCTCCATAGACTGCAAAACTAAAGAGGCCACCTTCTGGGGCCATAATTCTGAATCCTGGAAATGCCTGGGATTTACCTCTACTTCATCTACATAGGCACCTCCCATTTCCCTCCCCAATATTTCTTGTCTTTCCTTTTAATAAAACTTGAAAATCAGTCTAGACCCCTAAATTACACAGCACAACAGAGATGGGACAGAGACCTTTCTTTTATTTGACACGAGACATTTAGAATAATACACAACAGGAACAGTCGATAGAGGCATTTCTTGTTGCACAATATAAGGCCCCCAGAATTTATATGTGGTTCAACAATGTTTCTATCCAGGACCTATGAAGCAGCGTCTGGAATACAGAAGGAAAGCAAGAGTGACAGGTCCAGTACACAACCCCATGTAAGATTATTTTCATGTCCTCAGACTGAAATGATTTCTGGCAGGGGCCACACAGTGCCAGACCATCATTTCAGCCAGTTTGAACACTAGTTTGAACACTTTTTTCACAATCTTTTTTTGTCATCTTTAACCCGGTCTGATCAGGGGCAGATGTTATAGATTATTATTTCTGGTGATACATTCTTTATCGATTATTTACCAAGTATATGGGATATGTAAAATGATTACCACTGAAAGTTGGGAAAATGCTATCTTTATTTTTTCTCATACACTGACCACATAAATTCTATTCATGATGTGATTTAACTATTTATTATGATTTAACCTTGTGGAAATTCATTTACTTGGGGATTTCTGTAGATTGTTGTAATCTACTTTAGTAATTTGTTTATGAGAGCATAAATTGACATACTTATAATGGCTATCAACTTTATTTTTTTACCATTCTAAGATATTTAAGTAGGTTTCTCTTTGTCCATTCCATATGATGCTTAAAGTTCACCCGAAATGGCAAGTCTAGTGTTCTTATTGCGTTTGTTATGTATTGAACTAGTGACATGCAAAGAATAAAGATTGGACCTCGTTTATTAACGCAGATATACCTATATCAATATTAGATTTTCCATCTGCCGGATCAGAGCTTGCTAAGAAAGCAAGTCATGTGACATTTAGACTGTGACGTCATCGGCGCCACTGCCGGTGGTATCGCCCAGGTAGGGTTCACTTTCAGCCCAATGACACCTTTTATCATTGTGCGAACCAGCTTTCGCACAATGACCAAACTGGTTGGAACACCTTGGCCTGAGAAAATAGTGAAAACCTATACTTGTCTCACTTCAAGGGATTATAAGCATATCCTCTCATAAACTAGGCTTGCACCAGGGTTGATTTTCTTTAGGCCAGTCAGACAAAAACGGCAGGAAGATTCTTTTATTTTTCAAGCCAGATTCAAAACAATTTAGCCAAACTTCAAACTAATTTACTAAGCATGTGAAAGGGTTTCATTCTTAAAACCAGTGAACAAGGGGTTTTGTTAATGCTATGCAGGAAAATAGAAAGTAGAATATTATCATCATTGTTATTAACTTGGCAGTGTTGGAAACTAACTTCTTAGGCTGTTGTCCAACAGAGCTGATTTTGTCAATAGTATTATATTGTTGCAGGGCCTGACAATTTTCTGTGGATTCGTTCAACCTTGACCTTACTTGTATTTAGGCATTTCCTTTCGCCAATCTGGTGAATCTTACACCCTTATTTATCATTTAATTCCGCTATTTTAGGTTTAAATTCGCCCCATGCGAACTGACAAATGGCTAGTGCAAGCCTAGAATAAAAGATACAGGACTGTAGGTTTTCTCCTGCTAAAAGCACAACATGCAAACAAGATGATAAGAATTATGTTTAATATGTTTTTATGCTCATGTTTAAATCATAGAGTGAGCATAAAGAGCAACGCGGAGGTTTATGTTCCAATCAAAAAGATGCGAGATACCTTTTGAGAGCACTTTAGAAAATATTGAGATACAAATGATAAGAATTATGTTTTACAGCAATGTGCAAGCAACGTCTTATCATTTCATTACTCACACATTGCAATATAACATACTTTGAGATTGTCGCAATGTTGCTGGAAGATAATCTCACAACATTACCAAAATCAGTGCCAAAAAACAACCTAAATTACTTTTATATTCTGTGTTTTTTTTCTTTTTGTTTGTTTGGAGAACCCTTAAAATAGATTATTGCATTACCCTTTACTACTTACCAAGCGTTTAGACTACATAAGACATTTTTGCTCATGAAAGCATAGAAAGCTTAGACTGTTATAGAGACCAGTGACGCCGATGACGTCACTATCCTAAAAATAGCTTGAAGCTCAGTTCGCGCACCTAGAGTGTGAGAGTGGCCTCACACTTCTAACAAAAGACTTATTATAACACAACCATAACGAGGGGGACCACTCATTACAATTAACATCGTACTTAACATGGATATTGATACATTGGAACCATTACAACAAATTATATTAGTTCCATTTCAGGTGAGCTTTAATTATGCCACAGTGTATGTTATATGTGTTAAAAGACCATTGAATGAATCTGAGATTTCAAAAAATGTTTTAAAATTTAGAATGAAGACTACAACATTTTGTGAAAGCTGGAATCTCACAATACAAAATGTTGTGATCATGAGTCTTACAAATAATATTGTTGTTCTTGGGATTTTGTGCACTTTCTCTGTTCTAAACCCTGGGAGATATCTGTGTTCTCTAAATAAATTTGCTCTATTTTCACCCTAAGGAACAGAAGGAAACCAACTCTAATAGGCGTTGGAATGTGGTTATTGGATCAGATGAATTTGGTAACATTCTCGCGCGGCCTTATAATTACAAACTTAACCCAACCGAGTATTCTACAACTGATGTATCTGATGATCAGGATGCAAAGCATTCAAGGGATGCAAAAGAGGAGCTCAGGAAGTAAGGACTTTGAACAGTTACTTTGAGAAATGCTATGTAATGCTAAAGAGGTCACCATCTTGGGCCATGATTCGCGTTGTGCGATGCTGGAGGTGCCTGGGATTTCCCTTCAAACCTCAGACTTTCTGCTTCACACATATGGACACGCCCCCTTTCCCACCCCAATTTATGTTATTCTTTTTAGTACAAATTTGAATATTGGTCTACACTCTTAATTAGATTAGACAGTGCAACAGAGACATTTGTTCAAATCAACAAGCACCATTAAAAATATTGGCCCATTATAACATAAAGGAGGGTTAAAAATGAAAAATGAAATGGTACAGAATCCTATCATACAGGTTCTGCCATGGGGGTGGTGAGGTTCCCTAATTGGAACTTTTGCTTACATTTTCAATAATATGACTCTAAAAAGTGGGGTGGCAAGCAGTAGAAAGTGGAACTTTTCAATATTTTATCACTAACTTTTTCAATATTTTATCACTAATTTTTAACAATTTCCCTTGAGGGGGTGGCCCACCACCCCCACCACCCCTCTTGTTAACAGCACCATTTCTCGAATTCGACAAGTGACATTTGCAACAATATAAAGCAACAGGGACATTTGATAGAGTCATCTCTTAAATTTGTTACACAATATAAGGCCAACATATTTGACAAGAGACATTTAGAAGATTATGCAACAGGAACAGTCAATAGAGGCATTTCTTAACTTTGTTACACAATATAAGGCCCCAGAATTTATATATGTTTCAACAACGTTTCTATCCAGGACCCAAGAAGAGGCGTCTGGAATACAGAAGGAAAGCAAGAGAGACAGGTCCAGTACACAACCCCAGGTAAGATTATTTTCATGTCCTCAGAGAATAGAGAAATCGAATGAAATGATGGCAGGGACCATACAGAGCTGGACCATCATTTGAGCCACTAGTATGAACACATTATTTTTCATATTTCTGATCTTCATGACGTTATAAACTATTTTTTCAGGTGATACATTCTTTGGGTATTTACCAAGGATACATATGTGTCTCATCACACAGAAAGGATGCTCCGTGCGGGAAAATTGCATATTTTTCAAGGACGTTACAGGCTGTTGAAAGCAGAACTGTCAGTCTTCCTGAAAATGACAACAACAAATTTCCTTAAATTAACAAAAAGCCCTAAAAATTATGTATATAACTTTTGATCTAGAAAAGATAATCTATTCAGTTTAGTCATGTTTTTCCAAATGGGTTATAATTTTTTATGAAAAATGTTGTCATTTCCATGGTAATCAAACATCTAATTTAGGTAATATATTGGGAAAAAACATTCCATTAACATGGAAAATAGAATGCTTTTCAAATCATATAGAATGTTTAGAGTGGGTTAACTGAATCCTACACAAAGGGTTGGTTTAAGACATTTTCATCCTTATTTTTCACAAATCTAACCATATCTCCCTTAATATTAGCCTTAGAGCTTAAGATATGATCCCCTCGGTGCATCCTTTCTGTGTGTTGGGTCACTGGTATGAGTATGTACAATGATTGCCACTAAAAGTTGGGATGATACTACACTGACCACTTTTTAACACTATTTATAATTTGATTTAACTATTTATGATATGATTTAACCTTGAGGAAATCCATTTAGTTTGGGGATTTTTGTTAATTGATTTATATCTACTTTAGTAATTTATTCATGAGAGTACAAATTGACAGACTTGTAATGGCTAGCAACTTTATATTTGACCATTCTAGGATGTTTTAAGTAGGTTGCTCTTTCTCCATTCCATGTTATGTTCAATTATGCTAAATTTATTTTATGTGTATTAGAAGATGATTAAAACAATTTGAGAATCGAAAAAATGTTTTAAAATTTAAAATGGAAACTACAATATTTTGTGCAAGTTGGAATCTTGCGATACAAAATGATTTGATTATGAGTCTTATGAATATCGTGAATCTTCAGATTTCATGCATATTCTCTGGTTGAGACCCTGGAAGGTATCTTTATTCTCTGAATGAATTTGCCTCTATTTTCATCCTAAGGAGCACAAGGAAACTAACTCTGATGGGCCTAGGCAGGAGGTCTTTGCAGCGCACCCAACCGAGCTTTCTACCACTAATGTATCTGATGATCAGGATGCAAAGGAAGAGCTCAGAAAGTAAGGACTTTGAACAATTACTTTGAGAAACAAGAATGATCATTCCACTTGCCCCAATTATGAAAACTAATGTATTATTCATCTAACTAAAATGCCTTTGTGGCCCACTGCAAAATAATTGATCATAACAGCAAAACCTTAAAGATCACTTTAAGCATATTTGCATTGTTGTTGTGAAACCTCTCTTAATTCTGTTTCATGAGATAAATTAAATTCTGTAATTATTATATGATTGGACAGTCTATAACAAGTTATGGTAGTATTTTTCAGATCTGAAAAATAGTCTTTGTGGTTGTTTTTTAGTGTGTGAAAAGAGACCTTTCAGCATTTGTTGTTGTTGACCAAACATTCGTTCTTACAAACAAAATTCTGCATCAGGTACTTGTAGCCTGTTTCACAAGACTTGCTATGCCATCACCTTTTTGTGTCTTCTTTGTGAAAACATTTTAGAAAATAAGAATGATAAGAAGAACTAACATAAGATAAATTATATTCTCAAAAACACTGATTGTTATATCCATTTAAAGATATTAGACATGAAAATATCATTCAGCTGAACATGCAGTGAATAATGTTTGAAGGATATAATATGTATTTATACCTTGATACTTTAAAATGGTTTTCTAGTTCAAAAATTCCTTAATGATAATTGTTATCAGGTAGAAATATTACCTTCGGCACAGAAGCAAGTCTTAAAAGTTGTCTCTATACTAGTTAGTTCTTTAACAAACAAATTCCACATCGTTGTTAATATCCTTGCATGTTTTACATCACAGATAACTAAGGCCAAAAATCAATTAGGTCCAGAATATATTAGGAAACCTTGCACATAATTGCTCGATGAATATTTATAATGAAGTCCTTTCAGTATGGCGTTTGCATCAAGAACTAACAATCCTAGAGATGAGAATATTCCAAGTGTACAAGGGTTACAAGAGTTTGATATTTGGTCTATTTTATGTGTTTTTAAGGAAAATCCGTAAATTCATAACGTCACAAGGAGACTAATTTGGAATCCCCAGTGTTCTCAAATGGGAATCCTCAACTCTTAGAATTAATAAAAAGGAAATCCAGATTTAGCATAGCATTTAGCAAAAACCTAGCAGATTCATGTGAAAGCTTTTTTTTTTTTTTTTTTTTTTTTAGAACCACTTCTTGCAAGTAGGATCTACCAATAGTTTTGTACATTGTAATATTAAGTATGAAGAATAATATTAAGTATGAAGAATAGCATTATCATATTAAATATGAAGAATAATATTAAGTATATATAATATGAGAGTTGTCCCTAATGCTTTCACTGATTTGTGTTTGTGACTCTTTCAGAAACGCATTACTTCAGCGCCAAGGAAAGAGTTTAGACGAACACTTCCAGGATGTGTACCTCGGCCAATAATTGGAAACAAACACTCTAATAAAGTTAACTGATGATTTATTTCCATAAAAACATCACAGTAATAATCCACTGTGGAGAACTTGAAAATACATGACAGGGCACCTTGAATTTTATTGGTTGCCTATGCTAAATCATTAATTCTTTAGTCATAATACAACAAATATTCCTTGAAGTGGACATGAAAGGCTGTTTCTAAGCCTTGCAATATGTTCAACAATGTCTCCTTCATTTTTTTTTATAAAAAAGAATTTCTGTAAACGTAATAATTTTTGCGCAGTACATATTTTCGCACATTTCACACACCACTATAAATTCGGGAAAATATGACATGAGTGAATATTAGGAATATTATAGAGTAACAAGTGGCTTTGCCAGGATTTGAATCCAAACCTTTGGGTTTGGAGGTGAGGGTTTTAACCACTACACAGGATGAGGCTGGAACTAAGAAATTGAGTCATGACCCAATTCGCTAGTTCCCACAGGTCCTTTTGAAAGCAGTTTAACAAAACAGCAATCAGATGGACAGGTTGGTATGGCCCATTTCGCTGGTTCTTGGTAAGCCAGTTCAGTATGTAGGCAACAACATGCAAAAGGACATCGTTTTAGAAGAAGTAGGGTAAATAGAATTAACTGGGTTTCCTGAGGTTTATTACTAATACCCACATAGTGAGATGAACTACAGTGAGTATTCTAGCTAGGGTCAATAATCTGTGTGCATAGATCTGACATGCTTATACACCATTACACATGATTGGTCTCACTCTCTGGAGAAGTAATATCGATATGGCAGGAGGTCTGTCCAGGTCACATAGAGAGGTCTAACAAAAGGCTTAATCTGTGTCAATTACAGCATGACATATCAAAATAAGTAAGACTATATTTCTCAAACCCAATACCCACTAGGCTACTTGATCAGCGATGGATGACTGGGATATTCGCAGGTAAAATTGCTGGGCAACTGAATTATCAATAGATCACCGGGCAATTCTCTGTGGGGATGGTGTGGTTTCTGGGTGATGGGCAACTGAATCGGTGGGAAAATCACAGGAAAATTGGTGGATAAATATCAAAATTGCTTCATATAACAGTCGCCCGGTGATAACCACAGACATTCTCCCAATGGCACATCACCTGTCGACAGTAATATCACCTAGTGGGTATGGCCCTTTAGGGGTCTTGCAGTACCAGACACTAGATTAAAATGTTTTTATAGTATCTTTGTTTTTCACGGATGCGCTTTTTGCTAAATTCCTCAAATATCCTAATTGTTTCTAAATTCCTCCCATGGTAAAGAAGTGAGTTGAAAATCACATAATATATATAGAAACCGATCCAAAGCAATGATTATAACTGAGAATGAGCTTCCCCAGCCCGTATCCAGGGGGGGTGACGCTGGGCCAGGTCCACTTTTTGAAAACCAATATTTTAGTTTTCCCTCCTCCATCTTATCTTGGACATTGCTGGCTACAACATCTTTATGCGAAGGGTCTGAGCCCCTGACCTTCATAACCCATTGATGATACCCTAGCTTTGAGCTATTTTACCTCTAGAAAGTCCACTTTGTTGAAATGGTCACCCCCCATGAAAAGTTGTGGATACGGGCCTGACTTTCTGATGGTGTCCAAGTGACCATATCTTATGCAATCAAAGGCAAAGTATTAACCCAGAAACAAGCAATTAGGGAATTTAAATATCACCACATTGTTGAGGGCTGGACATCGTAGGTGGGTTGGTTGCTAGAACGATGTTATCTCATTGCAGTATTGGATATTAGATCACCTTTGCAGAATGCAATACATTTATTTTAATGATATTAATGTTTAGTGTAGCTATAATCACAATTACCTTTTTCCAAGAACACTAACAAAATAGTAGTTATGTGAGTAGGATTAGAAACATGATATGACCTGCTTTACCCAAGAATGAAATTACTCAAGATTCAATATTATGCTCTAGATATAGGTCTATCCTATGATTTCTTTTTTATTCATCTAAGTCTAATGATGGTTTGAGATATTTGTAGACATTCATATCATAGACAAATTTGATTATTATGTTTTATTTTAACCATTCCTATTGAAATGTGTGCGAGTAAATATCTGTTAATACTACAAAGATAAATGAATGAATATAAGCATTTTATACTGGGTTATTTTGCAGGTTGAAGCTTAACAGAATTACCATTTCTGCAACGGCCTGCATGCATATTTTTCTTGCATATAATGCATATGGACGGAAATGATACCCCTTCATCACCAATGCTTAACAGATTATTAAGTATTCATATCTTGCATGAGATGGTTATCAAAACTGTGTCTCTTGCCTCACAAAGGTTTCCGCTTGAGGCTTTGCCTGTTATGCATCTGCTGCTGAAATAAAAGTATGAATAAATATTTTGTACTTACCCTGTCTATTATTTAGTCTTCAAATATTCGATATAAATTGTGTTAAGTGACATAGCTTTGTATATATTACATTTTCATATCTATTCGATTAACATCATGAAAAAATAAAACAGTTTGGACACTGAGAAAATGGATTAAAAATCTAAATCATGAGATTCGTTATCACAGATGTTTCTCGAACCCAAAATTTGAAATCGTGATATTCAGATCTACACATGCCCCAAATGCAAGTTTAGAATATACCTACTTATTCAGCGTTTAAATCTGAATACAAAACTTTGACAGTTGAATGAATTTACACCATTAAGTTTGTTTCTTCCTTTTATAACTAATTTACTTATGTCTTGTTGTGTCTTTGATACCGGCACTAAAATCATCTTCTTCTTTTTTTTTTTTTTAATTGATGTGTATAACTTAAATCCAGCAATTTAGATGTTAAGTTGGATAAAATGGAAACCAGTCTTCTATGTAGACTGATTTTTACTCCAACTTTCAATAAATTGAATTAAAGTTAACTTCCTGTATTCCTATATTCCATTTTGTGGTGGGTAGCATTTGCGGTAGCCTTTTTGAACAAACGCAAGCAATGTGTTGTTTTGATACCAACATGTTAATGGGTATCTCAAACTGCAAGCAAACTGTAGCAAAACTCTATAAAATAGCAGGTGCTGCAAGCAGGTGCCGCAAAGAGGTGCTGCAAGGACCTATAGTCGAACCTTGCAGCACCCTACCGCAAGCAACTTTGCGGCAGTTTGCTTGTGTCTTTTCATGGTGCCACAAGCAAATACCGTAGAGTGGAATATAGCCTTAAGTAACAGTGCAGTTTTTCGAGGAAACTGTTTGTACCTCCTAAGTAAAAGGGCTGTCAAAGGAATAATGAATGAGAATCAATAAGTCTTTTGTTGTAAGTGAAGCCATAAAGCTTACCTGTTTCTGGTTTAGGAAACGTTGTGAAATAATTCATATCAGATATCGACCTGAAAATAACAAAGGTCGTATGTTATATTAAATAATGAAGAACCATGGGGGTGTCCAAGGGTGGATGTTCAACCCATGGGGGATTGTCACGTACCGAGGACGAAGCCCAAGGTTCATACAATCTCCGTAAGGTCATATGGCCAGCTGTAAATGACCCCAAAGGTTCTTCTCTATTTCATCACCCAAGCAATGATCCGAATATGGATAAATACGTTAAAAAAGAGCCAAAATGAAAATGTGTACGTATGGCCTGTCAATACACACCAGCCCCTGTATGTACCGCTCGTAGACAGTGCGGGTGATAATACATTCGATCTACAAACCCTTTTGCCCACCAACACTCAAACATTCAAGGACAAATGAACTATTCAAGCCATGTCCAAAATCAGAATAAAGCCTGTATTCCACATGCCGATTTTGCTGCCGATTTTATCGGCAGTGGGAATAAAGGTCAAATATGAAAATGTTATACATGATTAGAAAACTCTTACAATTCTCTTTCAAATGATATATAGGATGTGCGCTTTCATGCCATATTCTCAGAGAAAACCAAGCAAATGCAAAATCGGCAGCATCAACATCGTTATGTGGAATACGGCCTTAACGTTATATATTTCCTAGATTATACTCAAATCACATTGCCATGTAATTGCATATATTTTTGTCACTCAATCATACAATATTAAGATGTTGTGATGGGATATCTTTTTGTACTCTTTGATTGTATTTTGTATACCTACAACAAAGAACATTTCTATAAATGTATGTGGTCCAACATACAAAATCACATGTAATGGCTTCGATCTTTTTTGAATTCACTCATTCATAATCAACAAAAGGCGTTCAATATGTCATTCCCCATCGGGGTACCGGGGATCGGCTTCTGCTCCTGAGAAGAATATAGGCCCCTAGTAGCCCCTGCTGATCGTAAAAAAGGTGACATTAGGGGGGACCCAGCACTGACCAAGTGGTTCATTGTGTTCAATTCCCGCTTGGTGTCTGGGTGCACTAAAGGATGAGGTACAGCAAAAATTATTTCCAGGTTTTGATCCCCTGTTGTTTGCCTGCCCTGTCACCTCCATCTCATAGATCTGATCACGAAAGACAGAATTTTTTTTCGCCATGAAAATTACCCTAGCTGTCAGTACGGTGTAAATATCCATCAATCACTCACTCACTTACTCACTCAATATTTCATAGCTGTCCACGGACCGATGAGAACTGAATCTTTAATAGAACTGCCCATGTACAAAGAAAGGTTGCAAGAATTTGTGAATACATGTCAATCTGCAGGGTTGGTTGGTTGGTTATGGTGTTTAATGCCGTAGCAGCATCTATAGCCAGATCACGGCAAGAATAAGGGTTTTGACAATCCTGTCTTTTGATTATCGTATCTACGAAATGATCACATCTATAAGGAGGTAGAGAGTGTACCCCTACACTTTTACAGAGGCAGGTGCTCTTTAATATAAAAGATCCCATAGACAGGGCCCTATACACAACGGCCGGTGGTCCAGGGGCCTTTGATAGCCTCAGGATGGTACCTGCAAAGCTAAGGTGGAGTTTACTGGGTTGGTTTCTTGGATTGTTCCTGTCACCCAAGTTGGCATTGGCAGAAGGTAGGTAAAATGTTTGAAGGTTTTTTCATTACTTTCAATTTGTTAATGCTCAATATACAAAATTAAAACAAATTATGCAAGAAAATTGGGGATCTTAATCAATTGTTCTTGACTAAATGACATAATCCAATTGTATGTTCGACTTCAAATCCATGGCTTTCATTTATTTCACCCAAATTTACAGTCATTTGATATCATGCACAGTCACCCATCTCATGTTTAGTTTTCTAATTTCCCAATAATAGATGTACCATTGAACATAAGGTAGGTTTTCTGATTTGAGGGCCATAGATCCCGTGCATATTAGATTCTTCTTATGTGTATAGTGTGAGAGGAAAATGAAGTGTTTTATACAAATTAAAGTGCCATACCCGCAAGACGATTTACCGACAGCCAATGCCGTCCAAACTCAAAAGAGCACACTGATGTATTGATTAGTATTTCCTGCTGAGCAGGCATCAGTTTTCAAGGAAAACTTTGAGGTCTTTGTGCACCTCATGTATATTTCATGGAGAACGTGTGGTTTGTTAATTATTTCATACGTTTTTGATGTATCATTTTACATGTTTTTGATGAATAATTTAATATGTTTTGATGGATACTCGACATAGTGTTTGTGATATTAAGTACCAATGGTTTAATGTTTTGAATTTGTAAGGAACCTTAGAAAGTGACATGGCATTTTAGTAGAAAACTTTATGAAAGTCTCCAATTGTCTAGTTTTTTAATTGGTTCGCCCTTGTTACATTTACTAAACCATTATGTTTTTTGATATAAAGGGACAAAACTTCAGAAATAGATATTTTCTATAATATCTCTCACACACTTCATTATAGATCTTAGGGGCAGATTTAGAGGGGGCACGGGGGCACCCACCCCGCCTTTTTTGGGCCAATTTAGACTTTTTTTAGGGTAAATTTCTGAAAATAGGGGATTACACTCCCCTCTTTCTATTAGCACACCCCCACTTTTTCAAAAAGCTGCGTCTGCCACTGGCCTTGTAAAGCCTTGTGATCAGCATGAAAATCTCAATATAAGTACATTGAACTATATGATTTGGTTTTCATGGTTATGTTTATGTGGTATTATTATTCTGTTCGTTCAATAGATTACATATTCATTTACACTAATCCAAAACCATGATCCTCCATCCAGAGGATTGTGGATCAGCTCCAGACATAGTTAAGGTCACCAAGACATGAAAAGAACACTTACAGGAAAGGATATTTTTGTACTAACCCTTTAGACCCAAATCCGGCCATATCCACCCATGGGTAATTTCCCTAATCCAGCCATAGCCGCCTGGAAAAACAGAAGTTTTTCCATAATTTTTCCCAAATTATTCCAAAGAGAACAGTTTTATGAATAGTCAACATACAGAAATGGATTATATATTGTTTGACAGCTGATTTGATTCCCTAACCGATGCTATGAACCCCATTACAATAACATTAATTGAAAGGGGTAGGTCACCCTTTGAAATTGCTCAATTAAAAGAAATTCTGGAGGGAAATTCATGGAAATCCTGGGAAATCAAGCAATTCATGAATGTGATGTGTGGGGTCTAGAGGGTTAATGTCTAAAACATATGATGTATGTCACTAACTTCCCATTGGAATTTCACCAGTCCATAGGCTAACTCCACTCAGCTCACATAAACAAACACTCCGAGACAGTTTCCTCCTTATCTACAGATGTATAGCAATACCACGGCTATCAGCCCTATGCAGGTCCTTACTTATGGATGGCTCGAACGACTCTGTGTGCTAGGGGCCACTACGTACTAGTTAGCTATGGATTTACCCTCCACTAAGTAATACGCAGAGATCTCCTGCCTATATTTAGCAACAACCTTTCTTGAGTGTGGACTGATGCTACATGAATACAGACAACAACTTTTATTTTTCAGAAGTTGCTAGGACCATGAATGTGGCACTACTGAAGGACACTGAACAGAGTCCCACAGGTGGTGAGGGTGACTCAGCAGTTTTGGCCAATGGTCATGTGACCCAGGGCTCAGTGACGGTCAATGACACCTATTGGTGGAAAGTGGACCTAGTGGACTCCTACAAAATAGACCGGATTGTCATACTCAAAGATACAGGTACTGTCAAACAATTATATGGATTAAACTTATTTTGGCCACAAAAAAAATCACTCACAAGTGTACATATATACAAAACAGATTTTTGCTTATGTTTAGTGCATAATTGTAGGGGGCCATACCCACTAGGCGATTATGACCAAGTCGGCCAACTGGTTGGTGTTAAAATCGGCCGATTCTACCCTTAGAATCAGCCGATTTTACAGGCGATCCAAATCAAACCTGCACATTCCAATATACTATACTTACAGGTGTCCCTTAGAATCGGCTGATTCTCCCAGTTGCCCGTTGCCCATCCCGGTAAAATCGCCTAGTGGGTATGGGGCTTAACATTCTCAGGGGTGGATACAGGATTTTCGAAAGGGTGAGGTTAGCATAAAGGCTAAGTACTAAAACCATTTGCAATCGCATGCACGTGCGCAGCATTTTCCACTCTTTTTGTAGTTTAGGTTTTATTGTTCTTAAGAGTACTTGAGTTTCTTTATTCCTTACAGAACATTTTAGTGTTCTGTAAATAATAACCAAAGCTCGGTATCTATTGAGACTCTTATCTATGGAGACTCTTAAGAGACTGATGGATATTTTGTTGGGGACTTGAAATATGCAATGATGATGTGAAATATCAGAATCATTCCTCCATGCTATGTGTCAGCTTTAAGTGCATCTGTCCCTGGCCTTTCTTATCTTAGGACATGGATCAAACCAATGACTTTTCATTCTCTTTACAGGAGATATAAGTACATATATTAGTGTACATGTACTTGAAGAGGACTTCAATGGCAATGTCTCTTCACTTCAAGATGATGAAGTCAACGGGACAGTTAATAGTCGGTCACACACCTATGAGATTCGGTTCACAGCCGCCCCAAAAGGCAGATACATACTGATATCATTTCTACCGGTGAATATAACTCTGTATGAAATTGAAGTCTATCCAACTGGTAAGTGCAATTCCCTAAAAGGACAGATCAATGTGAACTATTGAGGTTTGATATCCATTAATTGATAGGGTGCTATTTGTAATTAGCTATGAGTTAACTCCTATAGATATTAGCCAGCTCTAATGGCAGTCTTTTTCCGTTAAGACTGCAAGTTCATTCCATAATATAGTTTCTGATTACGAATGACACGGCAACTCGCATAAAAGGATTAGGCTTCAAGTCCAATGTGCCATACCAGTCACAAGTTCCCATTGACAATGAACAGTCCAAGGGGTTTGTCAGCAGATGGTAAACTCCAACAATCATCATCAACAAACAGGGTGTGGGAGGTGTTTTGTGATGGTCATATAAATCTACTTAATATTTTGATCTTTCACATCTCTCATAGATATATTATTATATGGGGGTTGTCCTATCAATGGGGGTAGTTGTCTTATCATAGGGGTAGTTGTCCTATCTGTAGGGGTAATTGTCCTATCTGTAGGGGTAATTGTCCTAAAGAGGTAATTCCCCTACCTACAGGGGTAATTGTCCTATCTAGAGGGGTAGTTGTCCTATAGGAATAGTTTTCCTATAGGGGTGTTGTCTTACCCATAGGGGCAATTGTCCTAATGGGTAGTTGTCCTAAGGGGTAGTTGTCCCAGGGGTAGTTGTCCTATGGGGGTAATAGTCCTAGGGGTTATCATCCTAAGGGGTAGTTGTCCCAGGGGGTAGTTGTTCCAGGGGTAATTGTCCTGTCATCCGTTTACCCCTCCCCCCAGAGCACTGGCTCTGGATCCGCCCCTGCATAAATAGTTTGATTTGTATCTCTATTCTATTCCTGAAGAGGATCAAGCCAACATTGACCTCAACATTGCCATGGGGAAGAGGGCCACCCAGAGCAGCACCCACCACTCCTCCCATGCCTCCAGGGCCGTGGACGGGCTCACCAGTGGGTTCTGGGAGGACTGGAGCTGCAGTGGAACCAACAGATCTCTGGCAGCAGTGGAGACAAGCTGGTGGAAGCTGGATCTGTACCAGAGATACACGATTGTCTCAGTCGTCATCTACAATAGAGCGGATTGCTGTGGTATGTTGTATGAATAAGACTAATAGACCTTTTTCAGAGTGTTGCGCCCCTGGTGAACTAAATTGAAACAGTGTTTTAGGCCTTTCCTATAGTTAACCTATATGGTTCTCTTCATATAGGTTAACTATAGGAATAGACCTTAAAATGTGTTTCTATTCAATTCACCAGGGGGCACCACACCCTAATGAAAAAGGTCTATATTTTATTTGTTTGATCAGCAAAGGGAATTTCATGGGCTCCAGATTTTACTTTCTTTTAATGTTTTCGACTGCATATCAAATGGTCATGTTTCATTCTTTCCATTTACAAATAGAATATCAACAGTTTTTCAGACAATTTTAAAGTTTGGTTGGCCCATATTGATAAATGGCGGTAACAAAAGTATGTAATGCTAGTTAACGAGCTTTTATTTGGCCATGCATCGATCCTAAAAAAAAATGTACTATGTATTTCTGTAGATACTTGAGTTTGGTTAAAGTATTCATTTGATTTGTAGAGAATCTCATACTTTAAAACATGTCTTTCTTGTTCCAAATATCTACACCATGCTTTCGCTCCAGGCCATGAGTTGAATGGTGCCATGGTAGCTCTGACCACACAAGACGTGGACCTGGACTCGGCCAACCTCTCCTCCCTCCCCACCTGCTCAGGTACCCCTGTGGGTGGGGAGACCCCCCACGAGGGGGGCAGGTACACGGTCACCTGTGACCAGGAGACCAGGGGACGGTGGGTCGTCATCTACCACACACAACCTGCACCTCTCCGCCTCTGTGAGGTCCAAGTCAACATCAAGAGTGAGTGGGATTTTTTTTCCTGATATTCTTATTGAATGTCTTCAGATAGATCTGTTCTTCCAGATATAACAGTAATATATATGAAGTACAATGTATCTATTTCCACTTTCCGATATAACATATATGTATGAAATTTAATGATACAGGAGTATATACAATGAATTATTTGAATCACTACTTAATAGGGGGGGGGGGGGGTGGCACTCGGTTAGCAAATGGGTACAAACCTCTGGGGGCTGTAGCTGTGAATCACCGATTTGGCTATAAAAATTTAAAAAAAAAGGGGGGGGGGCTGTCAAATAATCAAGGGGAGCTGTCATTGATGTATTTTCCATTATACTATTAACAGTTTATGGTATGCCAGTCAATTACTTCATAAAGGTTCCAAAATTATTGAGTTCCAAAATCAAATAATGGCCACAAAATGTGTCAACAAATGCTTTTTTGGAGGGCCTGTCCCTGACATAGCCTGAAAGGGGGGCTATCAGAGTAATCCAATCCCCAAAAGGGTGGATGTTTTGCAGTAGGTACCTACCTTCAAAGACTGAGTGCCCCCCCCCCCCCACCAGCTTAAAGGGAGCCAAAACCAATAGACTCAAAGGAATTTTCCAATCTCAAATAATCATGGAAATCCATTCCTTGGGCCTATTCCTGGCCCTTGTGACAATGTAAAGCATGAAACATGGTAGAAAATCATTAAAAACCTGTTTTTCTGGCTCAACAACTCAATTATGGTGGATCCAAAAATGTGGGGATTGTTTACAAACAAATGGAAATATTACCATCTCTTATGTAATTCTACTTGAGTTTAAGCTACAGATCTGGTCAGAAAGTAACAGCTCATAATATGTTTCTTTCCTTGGATATGGAAATAGTGTTTCTCATGTAGTTTGAGTTGTGTTGCTATGTATATCGTAATTCATTGATGACTTATTTTAGAATTAGAACTTAATGGAATGATTTCATTTAATGTGCAGTTATGGAGATGAACTTGTGGGGGAGGAGGTGTAGGGTTAGCTGCAGGGGACTAAAGTAAGCAGCTTAGGGTTACCCTTAAAGGGGTCCAAAATTGTTGAAAATGTGCGCATGTTCTAGTACATATCCAATGTGTATTTTTGTCCTGCAGGGGGTCGGGGGTTCTGAGATTTTTTTTGAAAGTGCATACGTACTAAACGGAAGGCCCCTTGTGGATTGTCAAGCTGTATTGATAATATCTCAAGTTGTATTGAGAAATAATAAGACAGTTTCAGAGGTTGAATAGATGTCCGTTCAGACTTTAATACTGCCAGGAATAGAAATGATCATATAAAGTAATCAGAGTGTAATGTATTATACCTTACCCTTGAACCTACGCGGTCCACCAGTCTGCCAACTTTTGGGGCTTTTGGTAGCTAGGTCACTCCACATCATATAGCTTAACTATTGCAAAACGCCCAAAAAGTTGTTAAAATGTTGTTAAAATGTTATACACTAGGGCAGCACCAGCTAAATAAAAAAGATAACTCTGCTGATGTTATTCACAGGGCTGCGCACGGCTAACGTTGCCCTGTTCAAACCGACGACTACCCGTCGTGGATCCCCTACTGATGGGACGAAGGAGAGTGTGGTGGATGGTATCTCCTCTCCCTTTGTCCCTCCCTTCAGGACCTCAGGGAGTGGCTCTGGCTACTGGTTTGTGGTTTATGGGACGAGATATGACATAGAAACTATTGTCATCCACAACTACAACAGTAAGTAGGACAGGGTACCAACACAAATTCCATTTTCTAATTCCCTGTGCTTTCCCTGTGTCTTCCCTGTCCCAAAGCAATTTTTCCCTGTGGCATATCCCGCAAGTTGTTCAAATCTAAAAGCCTCTGTGTGTAGAAAAAAAATGTGGACAACCCAAAAACAAAAAGTCAAATCCCTAATATTTTGAGGATCAAGAATTTCAGAAGTTGGCCAAATGAAATTCCCGGTGTTTTCTCTGTGTTTTGGCAAAATTTGCAAATTCCCTACGTTTTCCCCCTGGATCATACCTGTGGTCATAATGTAAACTTACATTTTATGAATATTATTTTCATAATGATATAATAACATAATATTCCATTTGAATTTCTACTTCACAGCCTACACGATAAACGGCCTGAATGTGTATGTGCGGAGCAGGGGTTGGAGGAGGTTGCTGGTGATCCCCTTTCCCAAGGACACCCGCAGGTTCGAGGTCAGGTTCCCGACCACACAGAACGGAGAGGCAGTGGCACTCCTTGTCACAAGCCAGACTTTAGCCTTCACAGAAGTCGAAGTTTATCCTATGGGTAAGAGATGTGAATACTGGACCCAGCCAAGGATGCGAAGTTATTATTATTCTTTTTATGGTCTTTTGATGACTCCAGATTATGTCGCTGCAACATGCTGCCATGATATTGTATGGTGACGTTATTACAACATTCTGGTTACATTATTCAACCTAAACAGAATGTTCTTATAATGTTCTGTTTTGGTTTCATCCTAATTTCACCAAAAAAAATAATGTTATAATAATTTTCTGATTTGGTGATGCTTCAAACTCACCCTAAATAACGTAATCGTTATGTGCCATCTTAGTAAGAAACAAACTGTCTGAACAAGTATGTTGCAGAACGTTTCTGTTAAATCGCAATATGGCCGGGTGAACTCAGGCCACTGTCAAACTTGGGCCACTGGCCTGGAAAAAGTTTTGTGGCAAAAAGCAAACTGAATATGTATCCTTCTGTTCTAATAGATCTCTAGGATCCATACCTGAATGGCTATCTCCTCCCTATTCCACAGTTTATGGGTGGGGTAGTGCCAAAGGTCCAGTGGCCCTGAGTTCCGCAGTGGCCCGGGCTCAACTGATTCTATTTCCAGAGAGGAAGGACTCAACGTATTGACATTTCAGATAGACATGAATACTCATTACCTGAAGGGAGTGATAAAAGAAAGAGTTGTCACTATTGAATAGAATTAGGGATGGCTATTTTTGTAAAGGATATAAGATACACATGTTTTGGAAAATGATTTTATAAATAGAAATCAAAAGCCTGGTCAAACTTGTATTTTTTGACACAAAACAGCAGAAGTCTTTGCTCTGTTATATCAGTTACTGATATTTAGAAGTCAAATAAAACATATACATTAAATATATATATATATATGTATATATATGATATTTAGATATCAAATGTCAGAATAAATAAGAAAAGGTTACATAATGATTTTATGAGAAATGTACTAAACAAAACTACTTTAAATACCAATAGAAATTAACAATAAATAATAAGAATAAAATATTAACAAAAATAACAATTAAAAATTAAAATCGAAAATCGAAAATCAAAAAAAAAAAATCAAAAAATAAAGAAATTAAAATAAAAATATGAAAGGCACTTGCTGCTTGTGGTTTCAGAGGGACAGAGTGGAGTCACTCTCAACATGGCCCAGGGGCGGAGGGCCTCCCAGAGCTCCCATGGCGGGGGGAGTGCCGTCAGCGCCGTGGACGGGGACAATAACGGGTTTTTCGCTGACTCAGCATGTAGCAGGACGAGGGCTGATGACCTTGCCTGGTGGTCGGTTGACCTTGGGTTCCTCCAGGACGTCTCCAGTGTTGTCATCTACACACGGTCAGACTGCTGTGGTAGGTCAAGGGTATAGAGATTTATATACAAAATTTAATATCAAGACTGCATGTTCTCTGTGATCATTCACCTGGTCATTCCAACAACAGCCTATTGACCTATATGATTCTGTGGTGCTACCATGCAGCATTAAAATAAGATACATGCATTCTACTAGTGACCAGACCATATCTGTGCTTGACTGGTTTGATAGTCTTTTTTCGTGAATTAAATAAATCAATTAGGGGCTGTCCATAAATGACGTCATGCAGCAGGGGGAGGGGGGGGGGGTCATGTTTCCATGACCAAACATGACAAGGGGGAGAGAGGGGTCATGTGGTGCATGACATCATGTTCAGAAGAAAATTTTAGGTAAAGTCAGAATTGTCAATGCTTAAATTTCTATTTTTAAATGGGATCAGCGATAGTCTAAGGGCCGGTCTGCACAAGAAAACCTATAGGTACATGGCCCTCTTTTTAAGGGTTTGGACCCCTGTTTATATCCATATCTGTTTATACTTTATCTATGATGGGGGGGGGGCGGGGGGCATTCTTGGCATGATGTCATTTAAAGAGGGGGGTCAAGGGTCTCATGACAAAACATGATAAGGCGGTGAGGGGGGCATAAAAAATGGTCAAAAATAGCATGACGTCATTTATATGGACGGCCCCTTCTATCATTGCAAGTTTTTCAAAGTGACAACAACAACAAGTTATTGTCCTGTGGTGCTACCATGCAGCAATTAGATGTTACTGGTGACCAGACCAAATTTGTGCTTGACTGTTATGCTTGTGAAAAATGACAAGTAAAATGATAAGTCATACAGGAGACAAATGGAGACCAGACAACAAGTTTGGTTTGTAACCTGTATGAATAAGTAAATTTTAAAAATAATAATAATAAAATTGACCCCTCTTCCAGCTGAGGAGCTGACCGGAGCCCTTGTGGTGGTCACAGAGACGTTCTCAGCCCCAGTCAATGAGACTTACCTGACCTCCCTGCCCACCTGTAACCCTGAGCCCCTGGTGGTCCTCCAAAACGGGTCCAGGGTGCAGGTGTTCTGTAGTACCGTCATACAGGGACGTCATGTGGTGATTTATCTAACTACTGGCAATGCCCTCACTCTGTGTGAGGTCCAGGTCTTCAGTGATGTCCAAGGTAAGTTGTTTAGATATATGTATTTTATTTATTTATTCTGACAAAGTTAGTTCTTCCATGGTACGATGACAATTAATACGATATCATTATCTTATTGCTAATGTAATGAAATGAGATGAGTTAAGGTGAGCATCATTAATCTAGACGCACAGGCAACAAGAGGTTTTAACAGCGTTCATAATTGTTTTGGGCATTGCTATTACATTGATTATCTTAATTACATATTTATCAAAATTCATTAATGTGCTTTTGTTTGTGTTAAATGTACGTTTCATCACAAGAACTTGCTTTTTGTAAAAAGCAGATGGAATGAATAAAAAAAGATAAGATATTGATATAATATTTATACTGTAATGATATCGTACTTATATTGTATTGATATTTGATAATACTTTTATATTGTTATGATTTATAATTATATTGTATTGATATCACATTTATATTTCATTGCTATTTTATTGATAGTGTACTGATAAGATATTGATATGGTGTTGAGGTGATATTGATATGTTATAGATATATGTGTTATTTCTATATATGTTATTTATGTTATATTGAAAGCATATTCAGGATATATCAGTACAGCTTTTATACATACTAGATAAATGATACCAAATTTAACGTTTCTCTTTTACCTGAATTCTTTATCATCTGAGTTTTTTTTCATTTTTTATATTTTTATAAAGTGTTTGATGGTTGATGATTGACGTTCACATTTATAGCAACAAATTTCGTATTCCTCATGTGACTAGGGGTTCTTCTTTACTCATCAAAATGAGGCTTTTATAATGACTTTTAACAGTATTCATATATTTTGCCAATTCTACCCTATGATTTCCATAGAAGCTCCCTAAGATTTAGAAAAAGTATTTCTAAACTTGGCATCTATTGAATGTAAATTGTTATGTTTGTTATCATTCATATATTCATATGTTTCAGGCCTCATTAAGTGCATAATGTTCATCCACCTGTTTCATGTTGTGCCTGTTGGTGCTTAATTATTCAATGTTTTTCAGTTGTGTTTCATGTTGTGCCTGTTGGTGCTTAATTATTCAATGTTTTTCAGGAGAATCCTGAATTGATAAATGTGGTGTTGCATCAATGTGTACATGGACATAACAACCTGTCTTTGATGTTTTTTTGGTGACAAATTCAATTCCCGTTATCAACTTTTTAGAACACACCCAAATATTCTTATTTCAGTAGTGTAGTGACAAATTCTTTCATATTTTTCTTGGGGGTAATCCCAAGCAAGAATATGACGTTATAATAACATTGCAGCAACGTTCTGTTTAGACCTGGTTTGGTTCTTGTTACGTTCTTTTGAGGGCACCCAAAAATGTCTTTAGAACCTAACATTGCGACGTCACACTAGAACGTTGTTGTGACGTTCTTGTAACGTTATTTCATGTTACAATAATGTTATTATAACATTCTTTATTAGTTTGGTCTCAACTTTACCAAAATAGAATGTTATTACGTGAAAATTGGCCAGGTCTCAGACCAATTAAAAAAGTACAGTCGCAGAACGTTCTTGTTACGTTGCTGCTTGCCTGGGAAGTTATTATTGCTTATTTCTAGACCACAAGCATCAGACAGTCCTATTTGTATATAAGAAGACTCAAGAAAAGGATTGCTCAGGGGCACCTAATTTAGGGGACCTAATTTAAGTGGAGTTGGGGAGGAGGCAAATGTTTTAGCATAGTTCTAATGCAGGGCGCACATCACTCCGTTTTTGGGCCAAATATTAATTATTTTTTATGTAATGTCCTTGCTTGTGCAAAAGCATTGCTATGGCACGCCCCCCCCCCCCCTTCCCCAATTTCCAGGATCCGCCCCTGTAATGCCTTTTACATGTTAAACGGGAGCAGGGGCAGATCCATGATTTCTAGACGGGGGGGGGAGGTGCAAGATTTAGTAAAGTTGAATTAGGATAGAATTAGGCCTATGTAATTTCTGGATGGCGAAGCCGTCCATGGGGAGGGTATGGGAGGGGTATCCCCACCCATTGGGGGGGTATGGGGGGCCACCCCCAGGAAAATTTTGAAAAGGTAACCTCTCACTCATGCAATCTGAGGCACTCTGAGCTACTTTTGTCACCAAAAAAGATGATATTTTTGTCCCCAATATTTATATGTATTCTTCCAGGGAATTGCCCCTCCCATTGGGGGGTATGGGGGGCCACCCCCAGGAAAATTTTGAAAAGGTAACCTCTCACTCATGCAATCTGAGGCATTCTGAGCTACTTTTGTCACCAAAAAAGATGATATTTTTGTCCCCAATATTTATATGTATTCTTCCAGGGAATTGCCCCTCCCATTGGGGGGTATGGGGGGCCACCCCCAGGAAAATTTTGAAAAGGTAACCTCTCATGCATGCAATCTAAGGCATTCTGAGATAACTTGGAGACCTTGGGGGATAATTTTTTTTCCCTCATGATTTTGATCAATTTTTATAAGCATTTTTGTTGTACATGGGAATAACCTTTTAGAAAAGTTTGGAAAGAATGGAGGGAGATGAGTAGGGGTTGATTAGAGAGGCCAAGGGGCCCTCAGGTTAAGGGAAGTGGGGGAAGGTCGACCAGAGAGGCCAGGGGGGCCTCAGGTTAAAGGAGGAGGGTGAGGGTCGACCAGAGAGGTCAGGGGGGCCTCAGGTTAAAGGAGGAGGGTGAGGGTCGACCAGAGAGGTCAGGGGGGCCTCAGGTTAAAGGAGGAGGGTGAGGGTCGACCAGAGAGGCCAGGGGGGCATCAGGTTAAAGGAGGAGGGTGAGGGTCGACCAGAAAGGTCAGGGGGGCCTCAGGTTAAAGGAGGAGGGTGAGGGTCGACCAGAGAGGTCAGGGGGGCCTCAGGTTAAAGGAGGAGGGTGAGGGTCGACCAGAGAGGCCAGGGGGGCCTCAGGTTAAAGGAGGAGGGTGAGGGTCGACCAGAGAGGTCAGGGGGGCCTCAGGTTAAAGGAGGAGGGTGAGGGTCGACCAGAGAGGCCAGGGGGGCATCAGGTTAAAGGAGGAGGGTAAGGGTCAACTATAGAGAGGCCAGGGGGGCCTCAGGTTAAAGGGGGAGGGTGAGGGTCGACCAGCGAGGCCAGGACCCATAAGATCCCTCACTCCCCTCTTTCCTCTTCTTTCCTTTCCTTTCTTCCTTCTTCTCCATTTTTTTTTTTGGAGGGGGGGGGGGGCCAAGGCCCCTCCCCCCCCCCCCCCCTAAATCCGCCACTGGGGAGGGAGTAGTGGGGGTCTGACAAGTAAGTCGAAATATACAGGTAATTAGAGTAATAACTTAGCATCCCAGCTCATCATTTTTGTTTATCTTCTAACTGACCATCCTATTTTTCAGTTTTTCAGGAACATAGAAGTACCATTGTTCATGTTCAAAAAAACAAAACTTTGATTAAATACATAACCTGTGACACATGTGGATGGATGCGATTGTATTACTTACATCCGAGGAAATGACTGGCGTATGCTGGCCTTGGAGTCAGAATAAATAAATTGGAATAAAAACAACTGATCCTTGTTTTATTTCTTTGTCTACGGACCATTTCTGATTAACTGTAATAAACTTGGATATAGAATTTCCATCCCACAAGAAGTAAGCAGTATTGTGTAAAGCCCAGCCAAGGATGTGACGTTATTATAACATTGCAGCTACGTGCACTCTGGTTGGTTCTGTATTTGGTCCTTGTTACATTCTTTTGATGACTCCCAATAATGTCACTGCGTTGTACTGCTGTGACGCTGCAGTGTGACGCTATTACAATGTTCTGGTTATGTTCTTCAACCAAAACAGAATGTTCCTATAATGTTCTGTTATGGTTTGGTCTTAACCTCACCAAGAAATAACATTATAATAATATTCTGATTTTGGTGAGGTTTCAACTTTACCATCAATAACATAATTGTTACGTGCCATCTTCGTAAGTAACAGACTGATATAAAAAAGTATGGTTGTAGGACGGTTCTGTTATGTCACAACTTGGCTGGGAGAAGCTGTATGTTTCCTTGAAGTAATGGCAGTGAACTTGTTATTGTTAAGTGTGAACCAAACAATGCATCCTGCTTAATTTATAATCCAGTTATACATTGAGGGATATAGTACTTAAAGTATTCATGATTCCTCAGACTGAGTGAGATGAATAATCGAAAAGCAGATGCTAAGGTTCGGCTCTGACATGATTGATTGAATGTACAAAGTTGAACATTGACCCTAAGTACAAAAAGGATCCAGTAAAGTATTAATGAGAAAAGCCAAGTGAGTGGGGCGTCATTATGAAAATATGATAACTAAAGCCAGGTGACTGGAGAATTACATGTATTACTAAAATATACAGTATACTATATATATATTACCTATATACGATATAACCCTAGTTGAAATCTATATAGGTAAATTAAATTGATTTGCATCTTACATATCCTTATGGCATGTGTGGATCCAATAGCCCATCACATGATAAATGGTATCAGAGCTTTTTGTTTTTTGTTTTTTGTTTTTTGTCTCCAGGGGAAAACTGGAGCCCTGGGATGGGTATCCCTGGCTCTGAGATTTTTGAAAATGTGCATACATTTTAGTGCATATTCAATGCATATTTTTGCCTGAGGGGGGGGGGGGGGGTGGGTCTGATATTTTTGAAAATTTGCGTACATACTAAATGGAAGGCCCCAGAGCTAAAGTGAGGTGTATTGTGGGAAATACGTCAACAAGTCCATTTCCTTTTATAAGCCTTTAACATGTCATAATTAATAATCGCTGACATTTCCTTTGTTTGAGAATATAAAAAGGTAGGATTAGCTACATTTTCCTTTATATTACTTTATGTTATTCAATTTGTGAAGTTAATTTAAAAATATTTCAAGTACATATTTTTGTATTGCCATTAGATGCATGACTTCCATTGATTTTACCATGTTTTTGTCTACAAAATATGCCAAAATGAGCCTGCAGTTGCATAAGATACAGGAAAACTTGAAACTACGTCTGCCTGAATTAAGGGAATGCAAGGAGCAGGCACCACCTAACGCAAAAAGAGAACCCATAAAGGAGTGTATACCGGTATATATAATTGTTGTGTAGTCACAGGTAATAATTATTAACTATGCAAGGAGCAGTGACACATAATTCAAGGAAAAGATGGATGACCCTTGGTTGTCAACTTGGTATCAATATTTGATTTTTTTTTTTCAGCAGGTATTATAAAGAAATCAGTACAACTTTTATAATCCAACAGGGAATCTGTTATACTGAACTATTAGAAGTTTAGTACTGTGATAAATTACTAGAAGATGTTGTTTACCCGTTATCCCTAAGTGTGTTATTTATGTATTCCCTTATTTAAAAACAAATAGTGTAATAATGTTGCTGTCTGACACCTCTAGGTTATAGAGCATACTGTATACCTGCCAATTAAGTGTTCAAGTTAACAGATGCACAAAGGTGCACCAGTTGAACACAAGGGGAATTCTTCCAAATTACATAGCTTATGATGGTACATAGTATAAATATGGCAGGTGCCGCTGGTAGGTGTAAATATACCTGATGGACGGTGTTCAGCAGGGTACACCTCCCAGCAGGCGTCGATGCTAGGGTAAAATCAATATCAGACTGCTATAAGAAGCGAGAGCGCGATGTAAGGGCAGAGAGAAAATCATTAACGTTTGGACAATACGGATCGAGAGATTCGAGGGGTTTAGATAGCTACGCAAGCCACAGGGACATCTGGTGACTTACACGAGAACTACTGCACTACTGTTGGATGTGAGATTAGGCTGGGCTCGCGCTAGCCGCTTGCCACCCTCGCATTTGCGAGTCCAAACCCTGTGTGGTGAGGACAATTGGCCCTCAGATTCGCCACAATGCGAGTCCCTTATTCAATGCATTCTGGACACCCCAAACCAAACCTCAAAGTACCAGAAAACTCATCTTTTCTGATATAATATTCTAAAATTTTCCCATGTATCTCAACGTCCTTAGTAAATTCTTTGAGCATGGGACTGTTGCGAAACACAACATTGTATTTTATAAATGTATATCGATGTTCTCTCTACGTATTCGTTGTCGGAAACAGTCACACAAATGAAACCGTCAGACCGCCCTTAAGGCAATCCCGTTAAGGGTGTTTTATGATCATGGCGCCCGCCCCCTGCTCAGGTCGCGGGTGCTTGCAGGTCGCCTGAGGTGAGCCCACCGGAGCGACTGACGTCACACCGGACGCACCGGATTTCACCGGACGCGCCGGACAAGCGACCGCCTCCCTCCGTTAATACCGCCGGCTGCGCCCCAGGCCGCCAGTCGTTGGCGCGTGGCATTGAGCGGCGGACCTCTCGGAGCTGAGCAGCAGACCTAGGCTTATAGAACCAACCAAATTATATTGTATTTGTATTTGTGTGTGACTCGGACTTGGAAACATTCTAGGAGCATTTTGGACTTAATTCTAGGACTTGGAAACCCCTCTACAGGCATTGTGTTAGAAATTAGAATCATTCATATCACAGGACTCAATTAGGCAAAGGAACATTTAGGACATTTTAGGACTGTTTAGTTTAGAATTATTGAAAGGTTTGTACGAAAGGTTATTTGGAAATTACTTATTCATTTGTGCCACTAGTTCAATATCAATAAAGGACGTACCTAATCACTGCAAATTTACACAGCGAGTTAAGCTTTACCCTTATTACAATTTGTCTCCCCGACACGTTGTTTAATATAACCGTTTACCCCTAGGTTTACCATTCTTAGTTCTGGTTAGGACTTCTCCCCTTCCTTATTAGATCAAACTTTATTCCATGTGAGGAGCCTGTGTTTGGGAACTTTCTAAAACCCTGACTCAAGACTTCCTCACATCTGGTGATGGGACTTAAAAGATATTAATTGAACTAGTGGCACTTATCTGGCTTTTTTTTATTATAACTCTAGGGTTTCTATTCAGGCATTAGATAGACTGTATGCGAGCTTGGCCGCACGCATAAATTACCTCCCCCAACCCACGGACCCATTCTCCACAAAAGGCCCGCATTCCTAATGAGAGGGGCGGCTGTGATGTGATTGCCTATTTAGCGCGACATCCCGCTTTCGTCTCACCAACCCACTTTATAGTAAGCAGTGTGTAAACTTGCTTTTCAGGACAATTTTGCAGGTAAGAACATATTGTGCTTATAAAAAACTACAAAGGGTACGGATTTCGATAAGGTACCTAAAATACCACCAGGTATCACGGCAGAGGGACACTTGTGTCGAACTCCTTGACATTCTGGTGGGATATATACAGTAAATTTCTTTATATAAATACAATTTATCGAAAGGTGTGAATTTTTAATTAGGCATATGTTCTGGTGGCCTTGTGGTGTCGCTCAGGGACCGCTCTAAGTATAGTTGGATTCGTGCTGGAAGACAGCCGGAACATTGCCTTACAAAATTATGAGAAATATATTTTCTCTGAATTTCGAAACTCAATACAGAAAATAATACTGTTTGCTTTTCCATTCTGCCTGTGGAGCGCTTGGGTCGTTGAACCAGTACTGTTGTACCTAACTCAGAAATTTTTCTGAGGTCTAAAGGCTAAGCTAAATCTGGTCGTGCAATCTGAGAAGCTCCATAAGGTATACCTGGTTAAGCAAATAGTTTGAAAATATTCTTATATTTATTGAAAAGAACTCATCAGTACTGAAATTTCTATAGGGGTTGTTACACCTAGGCAGCCTCATATAGTATCGCTGATTGACACACCATTTTTACTTATTAATAACAACTTGTCCATTTTTCTAAATTAAAGACTAACAGTTGCCTACACGTACCACCCTAAAATTCTCGGCCAACCTGCCCTTTCCGCCAGCCACCCCGGCCAGCCCCGACCGGCCGCCCGCCAACAAACGGCCCGTCAGACCCCGGCAACCCCAAACCCCATATCGCGCACCATCAAGAATCTGGTTTTCTAGATAGCGTGGAAATCTGTTCACACTGATTGGTGAAAAGTGGCCGACTTTTACTTATTCCCTTAGCTAGTCCCAATGTTCTAAGGAGGTATAGTGAGTTTTTGCTCGATAGGTACCAAAAGAGTTGATTCTTAGCTATTTGCCCTTGGATTTGGATAATGCTTTGAGATATTGAATTAGGCTATGCAGAGGCATTGTGCTATGAGATCAATTTACTGATCTGTGTTTTAGAGTTAGGGATAGGTTTATTGGGACGCCGATTTATCTTTCCTACCTGGAACGGTGAGAAGTTATTGGTGAACGGCGTTGCTTTCTGTTGATTCATTCAGCACGTGAACATTATAGACTTATATATACAAATTTCTCTGCGATTTTGATATATATATATAATTACTGATCCTTCAAAATGACTATTATGAGAGACTATGTCCAGTCGGTCAGATTCTGAGGAAGACATCTATCACAGTCCCTCCACACACACACAGTTTATTTCGGAAGAAGAACCAGTTGATAACCCGTCTGGGACGGTTCCCCCTTCTATATTAAGGACTCATACGAGATCACAGGGACCAATCCCAGGGATACAATTGGAATCTGAACGTTTAAGAACTTTCTCTATTCATGGAAAAGTCTTCACAGCTGAAGAAGTAGCTGAGAGGACTGGTTGGCCTCCTGAGGTAAAACATACCTTGCCTGGTTTTCGCTCAGCAAGTCCCCCTGCTCAGCATCGGGACAGCCGAACTGTTCGTTTTGACTCGCCCTCTGCTTGTCGCGCTAGTGTCTCGGTCCCAGAAGTGAGACAGTTTCTATCACCGGAAGGTAGGACATTACGCCCTATTTTCCACGCTGCAAGTTCTGGTGCTGGGAGGCTTCCTCCACGGCCCGGAAAAGCCGGAACTTCAGGTCAGCAAGGGGCCGCGGATCTCTTTCCGACAGATGATTCTCGGTTAGCCTCTGATTTATTAACTGTTTCGCGCATCCTCTTCCCACACTCTGAAGGGGAGCCCTCGGCAAAGGGCGACGCTGGGACCTTAATTCAGCGGTCCGGGGATCCTCCATCATCACCTTTATCTATACGGCTTCAGGGACAACAGTGTCAGGGAGCTGATCCTGCATTTCTTAGAGACGAAAGTGGATCGTCTATAGCTGCAAAGTCTGTGGAAACACCTGCAGACAATCTGGACAATCTAACCGAACAGGATCCCACCGCTCAAGGACAAGGAGTCGAATCTCCTCCGTCCTCACCACAACGACGGGTCAATCCTCTACCTGTCCAGCTCGTACCAGCTGGGCAGATTCCCCAGGATATACCTGTCCTCCCACAAATACCAATTAATCAACCAAATTTCAACATGGCAGCAAAACAACCCGCTCTAAAATTACCCACTTTTTCTGGAGAAAGTGATGAATTTATTAATGCTTATTTTGACGAAATTGATTCTTTGGCGGTCCTTTGTGAATGGTCTGCCGCGAATAAGCTCGCTATGGCCAAACACCAACTTAAGGCCCAAGCTCGTGATTGGGTTTCTTCATTAGATCCCACTGACGTAGACACTTATGCTAAATTAAAAGCTCGTCTTACAGACATTTATGGAGATGTCAGGGCAGCCTGGCAAAAGCATCAGGATTTCTTTAATTATAAACAAGGTAAAGATCAGACTGTCAGGCAGTTTGCTGGAATCTTGCGACAGGCGCAGGCTCGATCTGGGGTGGATGCAGGTGTCCTCCTCGCCGCCTATATTAGGGGTCTAAAAGCTCCTATGTCAAGAGAGGTGGCAATTCAAAACCCTGCAAACTTCGAGCAGGCAGTTAACATTGCATCGAGGATGGAATCAGTGGACAGGCCCCAAAGAGCCCTGGCCGCTCTGCAACCATCTGAGCCTGAAAGCATGTTGAAACCCCCGGCAGCGGCCGGAGGGGACAGCACTCCTGACAACGTTCGTGAACTAAGAAAAATGACCGATACAATTCTGGCTGCGATTGCAACTCAGAATTCATGCCAACAATGGACGCCTCCGAGAGGAAACGGTAGGCCTTTCAACAACAGCCCTAATTATAACAACCGCTCTGGCTTTGGTCGTGGTCAGGCAGTGCGTACAACACCTGGCCGGGAAACGCGCTTTCCGGGGCCGAACGCCTGGACCCACGCACGACAGACCAGAGCCGAGGACGGAACACCGTGGTGTGTAGCCCACCAACGGTTTGGCCACGATACAAATTCGTGCAGATTCTTACAGGATATTTTGCGTACTAATAGACCACCATCTTTTGGTCAAGCTCAACAAAAATATTTTCCAAATAGAAACCAATATCCTCCAAAAAACTAGATAGCCTGCATGGTGAGATTCGCGTTTCACTGTGCACGATAAAAGCAAATCTTCAAGAGTCCCACTCTAAAGTTGATCCAATAGCAATTGATCTCTTATTCAATAATGTCCAAATTAATTCAATTATCGATAGTGGAGCTAGTCACTGTTTTATAAGACAGGATGTTTTCGAACGAATTCCTAAAGAAAATATATTACATACATCATTCCCAACCTCAAGTTCTATAACATTGGGAGACTCTTCTGAAATTAAAGTTATTGCAGACGCAAGAATTAGATTTACACTCGCTAACGTTGAAGTTGATTTTAACTTTCAAGTTCTCTCAGACCTTATCTATGATATAGTTATTGGCCGTGACTTTCTAGCGGCAACTCAAGCTCATATTAACTTCCAAGATAATACAATAACATTCTTTCGGAATAACACTGTTACACCCATGGGATTAGAGGAAATTATGCCTATGAGTGAGGTTATAATCCCCGTGAATGTAAAGGACGTGACGGATGGCCAGCCATGGATCCTGGAACCGGCTGTGACAGCACCAGTCTTGGCGGAATGCTGCACATTCGCTGGAAAAGGTTTGGCATGGCTGAAAGTCATGAACCCTACAGATTCTCCGGTTAAGCTTTCAAAATCAACTGTCTTAGCATTTGCTACTGATGAATATTATATACCCCCTATTCAAAATTCTGAAGTGTCTGCAGTTTTCAACCAAAACAATACTCCTCAACCAATATTGACATTACTTGAAAACAAAATTTGCCCAGAAACAACACGCTCTGCTAATCAAAATTATGACACTAAAGTCAAGGATAGAGAGCTAATTGATTCAATTGATCTATCAGAATCTTCCTTGACTGAGGTTCAAAAGGAACAACTTCGCGAACTCTTATTAAAAAATAGAGCAGCTTTGGCTTTTTCTATGGAAGAAATGGGCAAATGTGACATTGCTCCAATGAGTATTAAAGTAGACGAAACCAAAGGTCCTGTAGCTTCTAGACCTTACAGGTATTCACCACAAAAAATGGACATAATAGATGAGCAAATCAAACAACTTTTAGACCTTGGTATTATAGAACCTTCTTCATCTGCATGGAGAAGCCCATTAGTTGTTGTTCAAAAGAAGAATGGAAAACCGCGTTTATGCACTGACTTTAGGCTATTGAATGCAATAACTTATAAGGATAAATTCCCAATGCCTACAGCTCGTTCCTTGTTTCTATATATGGCATATAAAAAACCAACAATTTGGTCAGCTTTGGATCTCCTAAGTGGTTATCACCAATGCAGTATTGATGAAAAATCGAGACATTACACAGCTTTTGAGTCACCAATGGGTCTATTTCATTATGCGAGAATACCCTTTGGCCTCGTCGGAGCGCCTTGGCAGTTCACCCGAATCTTAGCACTTGCTCTTAGAGGGCTTGTGCCGAGAGTTTGTTTGGCATACCTTGATGACATTATTGTCTACGATTCTACATTTGAAGAACATTTGGCTAGCTTGCAACTAGTGCTACAAGCTCTTATTAAAGCAAACTTGAAACTTAAACCTGAAAAGTGTGACTGGTGCAGGGATGAGATCGATTTCCTGGGCCATACGATTAATGCTGAAGGACTTAAAACGCAACCTCATATTATTACTAAAATTCACCATTTTGGAAAACCACATAATGTGAAAACAACTCAAGCCTTTCTTGGACTCTGTAACTATTACAGGGCTTTTATCAGTAAGTTCTCTGACATTGCAAAACCATTGTACGAGTTGACTAAAAAAGGAAGAAAATTCCAGTGGACTAAAGAAGCTGACGATGCATTTTTGACATTGAAAAGATCTTTTACAACAGATCAAATTTTGATTCATCCAAATTTTGGCCTAGACTTTTACTTGTTGACAGACTCTTCTGATGTAGCTGGTGGTGCAGCTTTGTGCCACAAAATTGATGAACTCTATCGCCCTATATCATTCTGGGGTTCAGTGCTAAATGATCGCGAACGTAATTATACTGTCTCTGAGAAAGAAGCTTTAGCAGTGATACAAGCTCTACATAGTTTTGAAGACATAGTACAAGGTTATAAAACAATTATTGTGACAGACCATAAACCACTTTTGACACTTTTGAAAAACGCTAATAAGAGCCCGACTCCGAGAATCAGGAGATGGGGCCTTTATCTATCAGCTTTCGATGTTGACATTATTTACGAAGCAGGTAAGACACACTTTCTAGCGGATTACTTATCACGCACACAAACAGGTGAACCAAATGCAGAGGAGTTTCTCCCTTCTGTAGGTGGCGAACTAATGCCACTGGCACTTGAGGACGACACCAATGACCCACTCTCATTGGAAAGTATCCGCAAACATCAAAAGAAGGACGCTGAATGTGTTACTTTGTACCAGTACCTGAAAAACCAAATTGTACCAGAGGACCCAGACCAAGCTCGATCTGTGGTTGCTCAAGCTAATTTTCTTGACATTATGAAACCAGGAATTATTTGTCATTTTAAAAACATTAAGTCAAAGAAGACATCTAACGATATTTATTGCCCAAAACCACAAATTCTAATACCAGTTACATTAGTGTATCATGTGTTATCACGCTTACATGACGACATTCTCTCAGGAGGTCATGTCGGACAAAACGCTCTAGCTGCTAAAGTGACAGACAGATATTACTGGAAAAACATGCATCGTGACATTGTTAACTATGTGAGATCTTGTGATAGTTGTGCATTACGGAAACGTGTGCCCCATCCTAAAGCATTAGCAAAGTCGTGGGATGAGCCTACTCGCCCTTGGGAAATTGTTTCTTGCGACTTTATAGGACCTTTGACACCTGCTAAGGATGGCTCGCGCTATATTATGACGTTCATCGACCTGGCTACAGGATGGCCAGAAGCATTTGCAACTAAAGACTCTACCGGGTCAACGGCTGCGTTTGCTTTCCTAACTGGTATAGTTGCCAGGTATGGAAGGGTTTCTAGAATACATTCAGACAGAGGACAATCGTTCTTATCAAAATTCCTAAAGGCTGTCACTCAGAGATTAAACTGTCATCATACTTTCACCTCTGGTAGAATGCCTACAGGCAATGCCAGGGTGGAAAGGTTGCATCGTACCCTGGAGGACGTGATCGCATGTTATGTCACTCGGGACCACAAGGACTGGCCACAGCTGTTGCCAATTGCCTTGTGGGCAGTGCGTTCAACTAATTCTGCACGTACAGGTTTTTCTCCCTATCAATTACTTTTTGGCCGTGAACCTGTTTCTATGGGACTTTCTGATATACCCATCGATGTTGCAACACCTGAAACAGACAATGAAAAATATGCTTTAGCAATGAAATTAGTTAACATGTTTACCAAATCAGCAAAGCATGTCACCGAACGATATAATAAAGACATGCGTGAACGATTGGACAAAAAGGCTAAACCACTGGACCTACAGGTAGGCGATCTGGTGCATATTTATGATCCTACATGTGCCGATAACCGACGATCCAAATTTTCTGCTAAATATAAAGGTCCATTTAGAGTGATTGAAACAAAAGGTGATCATTTAGCAAGATTACTTTCTATACATAACCAAAAAGAAATTCCTCATTTAGTTAACGTTTCTAAACTTAAAAGAGCTTATGATTCTTGGAGTCCGGTCAATGCTCCTATACAGGATCTAAATCAATCGGGTGCTGACCTTCAACACGATAACTCTGTCCCTAACGAAGCTATGATTAAAACTACCACTGAAGTAAAGGCGCCTGCAGGTCTAGAGGAAGCATTACCCTCACATACTCAACCTGACCAAAGAGTCGACGCTTTGGTTCAGGGTCCTCGTGGACGTAGTCACACGGGGAATACGTCGCGACGGATTAAAGAAAGAAAAACGGTACAGTTTGATATTCCTAGGGTCACCCCAGAGGGACCCGCACCATCGCCTAACTCATCAAAGCCCTCTTCTGAGGCACATATACCAGTGGTAAAGCCCACCAAAGAGGTGGCAAATTTCCCTGCTGACCGTGCCACTACGGATCAGGGAGCCGCTAAGGTGCAAGCGGTACAGGTTGGTAAATCCGACCCAACCAGTGACTTAAGCCACGGGAAGTCGGATCCTGTGCATTCCTCTAATTATTCATGCGGGAAAGTCGGATCCCAAGATGCTACACCGGACATTAACATTACACATAAGAAGAGGTGTGGATCAACCGACGGTGGCAGATTGCAGCCTGCTGCCGACGTGCCCACATCTTCTTCTACAACTACACCTGATGCTGAGACTGGAGATTACTACAGCATTAGGTTTATCTCAGGAAAAAGAACTCTACCATCTGGGGAGGTGAAATACCTCACCAAATGGGTTGGTGTCAAAAGGAAGAGTTGGGTTCCTGCATCTGACTTCCACCCATCGATTGACCCTGAGGACTTATACTTACAATACAAAAACCGGAACAATTCATAGTTGATGATTTCCAACTATTGTAGCATAAAGGACTATTGATGCCTTCCGATAGCCCTACACAATTAGTAGTTGATGTCTTCCGACTACTTTAACATAAAAAAACTGTTCATGCCTTCCGACAGTCTCACCTAAACAATTACAACCCTACTACCATATTGTGAATCCCTTACATTTGCTGACACCTCTTGGCAGGAGATACTTACAATGTTGACTGAGTGAGTTGTCCTGGACTTCCTTCTACTCGGGAGGAGGACTTATGTCCATCTCACTACTTAGGTTACGCCATACGTCATCATGGTTGGTGGCGAGACTCAGTGACACTGGATCGGGTGACGACGGATCAGTTAACGCCTTGAACAGTATAGGATGTTGAGGATGGCTGCCCAACAAAGGGTCAGCGTACCTTGACACCGCAATGTCCATCGTCTCGACTACGTGCTGTGGAGTTGCAGTTTCATCACCTAGCTCATCCATTAAGGGTGTGTTGGGTCCCTGACAATCGACGCTGGATGGATCTCTAAAATCGCCACCGGTAAAGTTGTTGGTGTCTCCGGAAGGACCGGGGACGTCTCTGTGCTCCATGCTGACAGCCAGACTTGGTGATTCCTGACAGTCTTCTGCGTAATGGTGTGTTTCCTGACCATCTTCAGGTAAAGCGAGTGTGGGAATCTCTTCATCATTATGACCAGTGAAGTTGCTGGTGGACAGCGGCTGGCTGGTCGCGGGACTTATCGGGGATAATACGAGCATTCCCTGCTTGTCATAGGAACAGTCATCTTTACACAGGACGGTGGTGACGGCCTCCCCGCTGGGCCCAGCAGACCTGGCCCCACGGACATCGGCCGGAGAACGCCCCGACACACCTGGAGACGCAGGCCGGCTTGATGCAGACCGGCCCTCCGTGTTGACGGCCCCCTGGTCAAATTGGCCATCCACCCCTGAGCCACCCCCCACCGCCCCCCGACCGCCACGACCGTCCCCACTCCCATCATCTGGTCTGTCACTATCATCAGAATCATCATCATTTGTGCTTCTTCCATCTTCCCCATTACTATTCCCGTCAGTTATCACACGAAAACCAAAACTGTGAGTACAGATAGGTATTCCCGATAGAGGTAACGGTCCAGCTTGAGACGTAACATTATGAAGTATCACACTTCCATCGGCAAAATCGCCATTTACCACTAGCACGTGGGTAACTCCTCCAATTCGTATAGTTGTACAAGTTATACCTTCACTAGCCATCTTCACTCTCTGCCACACAGTACACAAATGCAAACCGATATACATTAGGTACATACAAAACCCAGATATTCCCCAACAGACAAATTTTTATTTCTCTTTTTTACGTTTCCATCTATTGGGACTGCTTCCCCATCTTCTCGTCATAAAATAGTAAACACAACACAGAGGACATAAACATGTCTGTAAATTTTCCCTACGCTTCGGGTTGGCCACCTGGCTTGGCGCTCCTCCTTGTTCTGTGTGTCGCTGGCCAAGCGGCCTCACATGGATAGGGTGTGCTACACGCAAAGCCTATTATGAGAGGACAATACGGTGTGGTGTTCCTGCCAGGTAGGCTGATAAGCACCGCTGACTCAGACCATGTTTATAGCGGGTTTAGGGTTCACATCCCGTGGCTGAATGAGTCACTCTCCCTAAACAACCCGATGGCTTTTTGTGACAGCACGCGTCATTTCACCACGAGACATGCACAAAGGGCACATCATGACATCTGTGCTCATACTAAAGAAATAATTGATGTATTGCATGGCATCATTGCCGAGCTTTACAAACTCCAAAAATCACAAATCAAAGAAATACTCGAGTCAATCCCAGGTAGTGCCTATGTCTTAGATCCGGCAAGGCAAAGACGAGGTCTTCTTGACTTCGTGGGTGAGATCTCATATCACTTATTTGGGACGGCGAAAGCCTCGGACGTAGATGCAAATAAATTGCTTGTCTTAACGGCACAGCAAGGAGTTAATCTCAATGCTGAAAATCTTGCTAAATTGGCTAACATAACTGCAGTTAATTTTGAACACGTTGATTCATCTCTTACCAAATTACAGACAGATATAAAACGCATACAACAGAACGCATTTAATTTGCGTTCTGCTCTGAATGATATGGCTAATGATATGGAAAGACAAAAATTATTGCAAATTTTAACGACAACCATTCTCACAAATCATCTTTCCCTTATGGCATACATGCAAAACATGTTGCGGAAAACGTCTGACTTCGCAGATGGCATACAAAACCTTCTGCGCGGTCAACTTACACAAGCAATAATACCCCCTCAAGATATAAAAAATTCTTTGGCTGAATTAGCTGATACACTAAGAAAAGACTTTCCAAGATTCAAAATCGCTTTCCAATCTCCAAGTTTCTATTATGATAATAGTAAACCGCATTTTATGATTGCGGATAACCAACTGATTGTTTATGTTAAGGTTCCTGTCACAAGTGATGTTCATAAATTTCAAGTGTACAGAACCAAAAATTTTCATGTTCCAGTGCAGATGCACAATTCTTCTTTCACAGACGCGACAATTATGAATAACTTACCAGCGGAAATTGCACTCTCTTTAGACAATAGATACTATATCCCTTTGGAATCTTACTCATATCACGATTGCACAGGTGACGAAATTCTCATCTGCCCTCATATCCCTTTTAGGAAACCAATAACAAGTGCGACATGCATAGCTGCACTGATTAGAAATGATAGGGAAGACATAGGAAAACTTTGTGTTTCTACTTATGTAGCAAACCCAGTTTTTCAGGAATTTGCAGTTTATCTTGACGAGACAGATCTCTTACTTGTTAGTAACAGTAAAAAGGCAGACATAATATGTAAAAGTAGAAAACCGGAAACACTTTACATACATCACTTTGCAGTGGTAAAATTAGGTTGTCAGTGCTCGCTTCAATCATCAGATCTGTGGCTCCCATATCAACTGAAGGGATGCGCACGGACAACGACAGACATAACCGTTAGATTTCCCGTTAATGATGCTTTTTTAATGGCGTTTAATCTTTCAAGTAAACTTAAAGCAGCAATAGGTATGGAACCATGGCGAGTTCCAAATCCAATTCCAGACACGAAAAGAAATCAAATTTTACAAAATTCGGCAAATAATCAGCCTTTGATTGACTTGAAATCTTTGGCAGGAAAGATTCAGGAAGACGCTTTCAAACCCAAGAGTCCGGTCACGAGCCAGTGGCTTAGTGACGTGGCTCAGTGGGGAAAACAAACTTGGACAGTGTGTATTTCATTTTTGGCTATGCTTGCATTTCTGTTCATCCTATGCGTCGTCTGGCGTAAATACAAATCGGCATTGATTGCTCTTGCATTACCCAATCCGCAACCTGCCTCAGCAGCGGAAATTCCCAATCCATTAGTTCTTGAAGTAGATAACAACATTTCTATCTCTGGTTTGATTTTGATGCTAATGTTAGCTATAATGGCTATTACTTTTGCCACTTTAATTATTATTCAAATTTGCAAAATTTACAGAGAAGAACTTAAGGACGGATTGTACCTACAAATAGTTATGCCAAATGACCACTACTCTGTTTTCCTGACAAGAATTGATTTTACTGGAGATTGTACATTTACACATACAGGACCGATCATTTCATCTTGTGAACTGAAAACTAAACTGACAAAAGCCATACTAAAAATTAACTGGGGTATACAGATCATGGTTATTACACCGGGTGGCACAGAAATTATTAAGATTCGATTGCCAGCAAAGGTCGTCATACCTTTAGCTTTGGCTAGGGAAATGACCTCCACTACTGAAAGAATCAAGGTCAGGGTCGTTCGCATGGCCCGTAACTTCCCAGTCCCCATTCGAAAGTATATGAACCCACCCTCTGACTTGGGGTGGTCATTCATCAAACCGACTCAGCCCACTTCACATGGTAGGCTGGAGTTGCTACCAATCAACAATCAGGGTCCTAATATAGATAGTGGTTACAACACTTCTAATACACAACCTCATCCCATCATACACTCATCCCAAGATAACATTTCCCATTTGCCCTTACCTCCTGATCCCGATCAGACGGTGGTTGAATGCCACACTTCGTCGTAGAGCTACCATGACGTCTCTACCGCTGAATGAACATTCATCTCTTAACTCTGCAACACCTTCTTTGAATTCTACAAACCCTGAAGATCGGTGCCCTACTTGGCGCTCCACTCCGCCTTGTGAGGCAGACTATTCCACCAACGGAGGGACAGGGATTGGCCACGGCACCCCCTGCCCACCTGTACCCTGCCCGAGTGCAGGCAATGCCTACAGTATGATGCCAACAAATCCTGTTCTGCCCGCATTTACCAGGCCTGTTTTCCAAAATGTTAGTTCGGCGGGACAGAACCAGTGGCCAACGTCAACAACAAATCTTCAGAGGAGGGAGCCCACCCCCCTCACACCGACCCCGCCGAAGAACATTCTACCAACGTACGGCCGGGGAGCGATGATCGCTCAGACGGCAACCTGGACACCCTCCCGGCCACCGCGGCCCATGCCCCCAACGACAACCATGTCTCGTGCGGGACGAGGAAGGGGCGCTCTGGGACTGCGGCCGTCGGCGACTCCACCGCCGCCGGGCTTCCTACATGTGGATCCCCCGGAGGATACGCTGTCGCCGGCGGAAACCTGGAGGATGAACCACAGGTTTGCCTGTACAGTGTGTCATCGCCGCTACAGGTACGGCGCCAGGTTGATGCGCCACATGGACATATGCCATACTATCGGCATATTTAAGTGCTTGCCGTGCTGTGCATTCTTTACAACAATACAACAATTCTTATTACATAGGGCTCAGGCACACCCACGGGCGCTTACGCCTGAATAGGAGCGGCAGTACCCAAACTATCTCCTGACTATCTATTCATTGGGTGACCTTCACCTTGCCCCTGAGCTTGCATCCTAATGTATATAATCTGGTATCTTTGAACTCATCGATCAGTGTGGATCGGGTCCCACTACAGTCGACATGTCCCTGGACTGCCCTCTCTGCACCACAATGGACTCGTTGTCTCTCGAGGATGCTCCTCCAGTACGGCCGCGTGGACACCCTGGCTGCTGGGCAACACCTTTACGGCACCAACTTGCACGAGAGAGGCCTGCACCGAGACCCAAGGTCAGGTTCTCCCGTCGTCCCGTTGTCTTGCCGGCGGTTATCCGTAGGAGACACAGGACCATCCCACCGGCTTGGCTATTCTACGTCCAGGCCCAGTCCTATGGATTTGAGCGTACGGCCATAGAGTCTGTGTGGTTGCGGATGAGTGACAGTCTACGCTCCCCTTGGAAGATAAGGAGCTGTTCCCTACGAGACAACATAGCGCCCTCTAAAGCAAAGGATCCTCCTATCGAGGGTCGGGTGCTCAAGATGCTGAAAGAACAATCTAATGAGGAACGGACACGACGCGATGAGGTGCTGGAACTGGCCCTCAGGGACTGTAAAGAACATCAAGGATCTGACTATACTTTATCTGATTTTATAGATCAAGTCGCTAAGAGACGTTATACTCTGTCTCGTTTTTCTTCACTGTAGAATGCCCAGCTTTATATTGTAACTTATCTTTAAGGGGATCAATAGGTGGATTTCCCCGGGCAAAAATTACACACACACGTACAATGTAACTCTTTTGGAAAAAGTAATACACATGAAACTGAAGTTTAGAACTAGCAAAGGAAAAGACACTGAAACAGAAATTGTAAGAAGAAGTTGTAAGAAATTCTATGCCAAGTGACGGTGTCACTTGTCAAAGAAAACCCCGGCGAGTGTTGCGAAACACAACATTGTATTTTATAAATGTATATCGATGTTCTCTCTACGTATTCGTTGTCGGAAACAGTCACACAAATGAAACCGTCAGACCGCCCTTAAGGCAATCCCGTTAAGGGTGTTTTATGATCATGGCGCCCGCCCCCTGCTCAGGTCGCGGGTGCTTGCAGGTCGCCTGAGGTGAGCCCACCGGAGCGACTGACGTCACACCGGACGCACCGGATTTCACCGGACGCGCCGGACAAGCGACCGCCTCCCTCCGTTAATACCGCCGGCTGCGCCCCAGGCCGCCAGTCGTTGGCGCGTGGCATTGAGCGGCGGACCTCTCGGAGCTGAGCAGCAGACCTAGGCTTATAGAACCAACCAAATTATATTGTATTTGTATTTGTGTGTGACTCGGACTTGGAAACATTCTAGGAGCATTTTGGACTTAATTCTAGGACTTGGAAACCCCTCTACAGGCATTGTGTTAGAAATTAGAATCATTCATATCACAGGACTCAATTAGGCAAAGGAACATTTAGGACATTTTAGGACTGTTTAGTTTAGAATTATTGAAAGGTTTGTACGAAAGGTTATTTGGAAATTACTTATTCATTTGTGCCACTAGTTCAATATCAATAAAGGACATACCTAATCACTGCAAATTTACACAGCGAGTTAAGCTTTACCCTTATTACAATTTGTCTCCCCGACACGTTGTTTAATATAACCGTTTACCCCTAGGTTTACCATTCTTAGTTCTGGTTAGGACTTCTCCCCTTCCTTATTAGATCAAACTTTATTCCATGTGAGGAGCCTGTGTTTGGGAACTTTCTAAAACCCTGACTCAAGACTTCCTCACAGGACATTCATCAGGCACTAATAATGCTAGGGATATTTCAAGAATATTCAAAGTGTAGACATTGTTATGAGACTTTAATACTTGGTCTATTTTATGTGTTTTTAAGGGAAATCTTCAAATTTGTAACGTCACAAGGACACTGTATAATTGGGAATCTCCAGGTCTCAATGCAGGGTTGTCTGTTTCACCTAACTCCACTAACATTTACAATTATGTAGAAATACACCAGATGTCTATAAATCTGTTAGTGATTATTCAATTGTAATGTCTGGAAAAACGGAGTTGTCTGAAGACGTTCAAATAAACATATCAAAAAGAATAAAGATAAAAAAGAATCCCCAATTCTCAAAATGTATAGAAAGGAATTTCAGCGCATAACAGTGGCGGATCCAGTATTTATTAAAAAGGGGCATTATAGAACACCCCATACAGAATGTTATACAGACATTATTTTAAATCATCTTAATTTGTTCATTACATAGGATTCTTAAGTTATTTTGAAAGGGATTTCCCTTTACCATAACATAAAAAGGGGAGTACTGACAAGCCCAGAACAGATTGCTTTCTTAAATTTAATTTTCTTTCCCGAATACTTGACTAATACCGTAACATTTTGCCTTTTTTTCTATTTAAAGCATTTTGAGAATACATAAGTGAAGTGTACTATACTCAAACATGGTTTACTTGTAAATTGATTTACAAGGAACCCTTTAAAGAGTTAAAAGCAAACAAATAAATCATAGGCTTCAAAATTAACATTTGGTAGGAAATGCTCTCTGTTTACTTTTTTCCTATTGTTCCATACACCAGCAATGCCGATGTACATACATGTATTAGGTCAAAATGCGTGGCTAATTAAATATGAGTGTGGCTAATCCATCAAGCTGTAAATTCGCCACAGTGGCTAGGGCATTTTGAGTCCTAGCGCGGCCCCAGTTAAGCGGACTCCGAGGAGAAGCTTACTCTTCACTGGATTAGAATTCTAACACCTAGAAGACTTATCATCTCTTCATTGGCAAATGTACGCATCATCGTATCCACAAAATTTAATAAACTTGACCTACTGCCAAGCGTTGTTCATGTTGTGGATTGAGCGCCCATCTCGTGAACTCACTTACCACTTTACTAGCACCCATTAGGAATAGTAATATCAACGACAGTGAATATCCCGGACAATTTCCAATAACTACGATTAACTATAACCTTACACTAGCGTTCACAGATATGTATAAAATGGGACAACTTTTATTCCATTTGCTTAGTTCACAGGTTTATCAGTGGCGGATTTAGATGGGGCGCATATTTTTGGGCAAATGTTTTTCTCAATCAATATCAATAAAACGTGTTTTTTTTTTTTTTTTTTTTTTTTTTTTTTCATAATACTAAAACACATGGAACATGTATTCAAAAGACAGATTTACCTAAAGCCAATTCATAACCCACCCCAGGATTTGCCTCATTTACATTATATTATCATGTTACTTTAATGTTTTCAATTTGAAAAGCCTAATTTCGTTTTTGAAGGGAATTTGGCAAAACATAACAATAATGAAGAAATTAATAAGGGGACGGAATGGTTTCTGAGGGATACTAAAAATAATTAAAAAAAACAGTAAGTTGAATTGGTAGTAGGGCTATATTCCCCCCTCCCCCCCCCCCCCCCCAAAAAAAAAAAAAAAAAAAAGGAAAAGAAAGAAAAAGAAAAAGAAAAGAAAAGAAAACAGAAAATTAAAGTTCGTTATGAATAAGTTTGTTAATTGAATTGCCTCAGGACACCGCCATCTGTTTGCTCTTCATGCTAAAAATTTCCTAAAGTAAAAAGTAATAGTGTATCAGGCCAAAAACAAAATTCGTTGTTTGATTGGTCATGAGAAAAACCAAGTAGGTATGCCTTTTTACTCGTCTTTTTTTTCTTTTTTCTTAATTCTTCTTTTTTCTTACTTTTTTTTTTACTTTTATACTTTTGGATTATAAAGAAAAAAAGACAAAAAAACGTCCTCCAGACAGTTAGAGTCAAAAGTAGGGACAAAAAGTTAGGATCGGTGGGGAAACCTGAAACAAGTTAGTATCTGATTTATTTATATTTATTTTTGCCTAATCATGACCCGACAAAATTCTTATGACAGTCAATCAGAGGCGGGAATGCGCTCCAAACTTCGTGATAAAGTATCCAGGGGGCGGCAGCAGCGTGACCCAGATCTCTGACCCAGAAACGTGACCCAGTTCTGTGACCTAATTATCTGACCAATCAGGACGCTCCTTCAGGTCACGTGGGCCCCAATGTACTGTGGTAAACGACTCGAAAGGAGTCGGAGGGGGAAAACATGGGGCGGAATATACTACCATTTCTACTCTTACCGGCCTTCATTTCCGCCGTGCAGTATTCATGTAAGTACATAAACTTCTTATCTTCAAGCTCAGCCCAAAAAATAACCCAAAAGACTTAAAAATTGCCATTTTGAGGCGGATTTTCGGGCGGTGTCATCCTGACCGAGTTCCCCCACGGGTCGCCCATGGCCGCCCGCCGCTGGCGAATCGAGTTTGAAAAAAATGTGAAATTGAATCGGTTTGGTCCACTCAATTCTAGTGTAACATGTTATTAATATAATATTTTATCATGTTATTTGTCTGGTCATCCTGTTTTAGTTGGTTCTTTCCCCTTAGCCCCCCCGTCCCCCTCCGCGCACCTGTCGCCCTTATCTAGGCCACAGACTCAGGTGTGTTGATTAGTCCGTCCCTGACCCATTCACTTCACACATTCTTATTTGAGCGACTAGGTATATTGGATGTCAGTACAGTCTAGAGCGGACTTTGATTCTTTTTGGGGGTTTCCCAACCTGACGTCGTCTAACTACACCTTTAGTAATGGGATAATTCAGGTGTCAGCTAGACAGGGTACACATGTAGATGAGTTGCTTCGAGTTAACAAGATTTTATTGAGAATTTCTAGAGCTGAAATAGAAGGGACAACTGTCATTGTGTGCCTTTTGACAAGTTTTGAAGTGGAATCCTCTCTCAGATCTGAGATGTAGATAAGATTGTAGATCTATGCTATCACCTAGTTCCAGATCTAAGCTTCAAAATGCGTCAGCTGTGGATCTCTTTTACTCTAGACCTGACACAGTGACAGTGAAACATTGAAAAGCATAGACATGGTTGATGAGAGAATAAAATGTAGTATCACAATTGAAAATATTCATAATATTATAATGGATCTGACTTAGACCACCCTGACTCTAAAGTCTAATGGCATTAGTTACTAACGTTATGTAAGCCAGGTGATGTCTGAGAATCTACCCCAACCTACCCACGGCCCGACCACAAAAAATGAATACCGGTAGACCTAAATAATGATAATAACAGGGGTCATAACGTTCCCGTATTATCCTATATTTCCTATATATATTTTTAGGGCACTCCTATATTTTCGTCCGAATTAGCCTAAAATACTGTAAATAAATATAAAAATTACTAAATAACTAATGTAAATAACTAATGTAAAATACTGTAAATTTGGTATCGGTGGTAGGGAGTATTCTTGCATTGTAAAAGCAGAGGTCGGTTCAAGATAAACTGTGTAAACATCTCTGAAGATAAACTGTTTAAACATGGCTGTATGACCTGGAGTCTGGAAGTTTTCGCTGGTGCCAGTTGTGATACTCTGCAGACTGTACTGAGTCATAAACAGACCACGGGCACAAGCGATATAGACCAGATGTACCAGAGGTTCATCGCCGAAGAATAAACGCACCGCTAGGATCTGGGGTAGATTCCAGTCTCAAGCATGTTTTGTCATTAATGCCAGTAAGTGTTTGTAATGGGTAGCAAACTACATGTTATATATATCCCTCACATCTTTCACCTCACTATGAATAGGATTCATAGGGGCCTTTCAGTTAGCATGTACACACATTTAAAAAAAATTTATTCCCCCTGCCCCCCTCAGTGCGGGCAAAAATGCGCATTGGATTTGTACTAGAACGTACACGTATTTTTAATATTCTCAACAGCCCCCCCCCCCCTTGATGCATACATACTTTCCCGTGGGGGTACTGGGCTTGGGCTTCTGCTCCTGGGAAGAATGTAGGCCCCCAGTAGCCCCTGCTGATCATAAAAGACAACGATAGGAGGGGACTCAGCACTGACTAAGTGGTTCATTTGGTCCGATTCTGGTTGGTGTCTGGGTTCATTAAGTGTGTACATGCTAACAGCAAAAATGATTTCCAGGTTTTGATCCCCTGCTGTTTGCCCGCCCTGTCACCATCATCTCATAGATACAATCACCAAAGTCAGAATTCGTCCCAACTTATTTTTGCCGTGAAAAATGACCCTGGCTGTTGGTATGGCGTAAAACCTCCATCACTTGATCACTCATCCCGTCTAGTGTGTAGTTCTGAGTGCGGTGTTTTTCCCAGCACGAATTGACCTTTGACCTGTGTATTAAACAGGCCTCGTTTGATTACTTTCCAGCCTTAAAAATGTGCTTGTTTAAGGTGGGGCGTCTTCTTGTGTATTTTATGTGGCATCTCTTAAACAGGAAATGTAGTGGGTTCCCTGAAACAAATCTATCCTTAGATGTTATCGCCATGGCGACGCGGGCCAATGGTACTCGCTGTAACATCAATTATCAATGTAGGAAAATCAGAATGTCCATGTTTTAGTTTGGGTTCTATTTCCCATTTCTACAAAGTTAGAACGCAATCAAACTTGTGACAGGCCCAATAAACATGAAATCAAATAATGTTAAAGAATTATTCTTTCAGCAACGTTGCATGAACATTTATTCATTTACTTCAGATGAACAGTTTTTGTGAGCCTAATAATTGTTATTATTTATAATATACTTTCATAAATTAATAATTGTTTGCTTTCCTCACAGCTGACCAGAAGATCATTGACATCACACAGCCATGTCGGTACCCAGTGGCCGTGGGGTTGGAGAAGGAGTACATCCCGAACAGTAACATCTGGGCCAAGTCGTCGACCAACGACCAGCGGGGTCCCCAGTATGGCCGGCTGGGAGGTTACGAAGGTACGCGAGTCGTAAAAAAGACGAGTTCTGTAAAACATTTTTGTAACTCTGCATTTATTATTTGTTTATATCCAAGAAAATTTGTGTTTCTCAAAGAAATGGTGCTAGGTTGGTAACATCTTGGCCATCGATGGGAGGCTGGGAGGCTACGAAGGTACGCGAGTCTTAACAATCAGAGTTCTTGAAAATATTTTATTTTAACTCTGCATTTTTTTTTTTATATATCCAAGAAAATATGTGATCTTTAAAAAAAATGGTGGTAGGGGGGTAACATCTGAGCCAAATCGTCGACCAACCACCAGTGAGATCCCCAGTATGGCAGGCTGGGAGGTTATGAAGGTACGCGAGTCACAACAGCAGAGTTCTGGAAAATATTTGACCCTGCATTTTGTTATTCTGAGTTAGTAGAAATCAGGCTCACTAACACTGTAACCCCAGTTACTAACTTAACTAATATCGGCCTGACTCTGATCCTAGCTGAGGTATTTCTAGAATAAATGACATACATAAAGGGGCCAACAAAAACGGGGCTTTTCTTTAAAATAGGAGATCTCATCTGAACCCCTTCAGATTGACCTGTAACCAGGGCTCACGATATTTCAAAATGGCTAGTTGTCCACACAGGATTATGACTCCTGAGTGTCCAATACATAAATTCGGGGGGTCCCATAGGCTAAGCCTTGGTAATGGGGTATGATTTCCAAGGTGTCCACAGGACACCCAGAGGGTCATGTCTGGGTGTCCTGGGGCTTTAGGGGTGTGGACAGGACAACCAGGACGCTGGATTTAGTGAGCCTGGTAACATCCTCCAATTGCCCCGTAACGCCCTCATATTTGAGGGTCGAGCACAGCCCTGCCAACATACATCCCTGTATGACATGATGGACAGTGAGGACCACCCCCACGTTTCCTCCATACATCCCTGTATTAATATGTGTCTATTGTTATGTGAAGGTTCTGATCACAACACGAATCGCCGAGGTAACTACTAACCTTTCTAACCCGATAAGATGATAATTATGAAAGCCAATGATAAAACCCGAGTTAAGCATCCCCTTGTTTAAGTTTAACGCTAAATGCTTTTCAGTTTGTCCAAACTGATCTAGAAGGCGCATTTTGATGAAAACAGTCTGCATAAGGTGTTATATCAGCTGATTATTGTAAACTTTGTATTAAAAAAGTTCAAAGACAACTTTGCCCAAGGTTTCGAAATATCTGCGTACGTTGATTATTCCCAGAAATGTACCAATGAACGCTTTCGACTGATTGTATGGGTAAGTCGTGTGGGAAATAAGAGAAAATAGTGATTTCTTTAAGTGCCAGTAAGGTAAGTCCTAAGATCTTCTCCAAAATATGATTCAAATACTCCCAACCCCGCCTTTACTCGTAAGTTAATGATTAATTGTAAACAGTAAGACGGTTTGGTTAACCCCATTGCTCCGTGCATATTATCAATCCCGAGTGTTAAGATGATCAGATTCTCTTTTAACAGTGTACTTATATTCAGGCTTTCCAACAGCATCTAGAAAAAGATAATTGTTTTTCGCTGCTTAAGGCGTAAGCTTCAATATTGTGTTAACGGGACATTTAATTGACAAGTTATTCCCCTTCTCCGATCGCACTAACCGCTTCCCCCTTTAACGAAATAACAAAATCTTCCAATTTATCCCTGAGTGTTTCTCATGTCCTTGTGCAACAGTTTTATTCGCCTCAAGAAATTATTTTTGGTGAATGAAATGCATGTATTGTTATTCGTTTAAGAAAAACGAAAGTAAGATGTACATGTATTTCGATGCCCCTCATGTGTGTAGCTTAAAACATTCTTAACCCATCATTTATAAAATCCGTCTAAAAAAAAAAGAGATAAATTTAAGAATTAAATAAAAACTGGGAATTTTGATATGTTACTATCAAATAAAGCATTAAATAAAATAATAATACCTTTCCGTCCATTAGGTGGGGGTGCGTGGACAGCGGGTATCCCGAACAACGAGCAGTTCATCGGGGTGGACCTCGGTTACCGCCATGTCGTGACCGGAGTGGCCACACAGGGCCGGAGGGGCAGTAACGAGTACGTCACTGAGTACTACTTAGAGTTCTCCTCAGATAACAAGACGTGGAACATCTACACCAACAAGTATGGCACCCCCAAGGTAAGGAATGAATCACTTATAAACATAGGAAAACAATAGAAATATCTGATGTAAAGACCTTGTGCAGACATAGTGACATCATTCCATTTTGGTGATCTCAATTATGCTGATCATGAACACAGGCAATGCAATAAATTTAATGTCTATAAATTTTAAATGACAACATCTGTTGATAAAATCAGGGAGTTTAAAGTATCAATTTGCCGGTCCAGTTTTGGAAATAAAGAACTTTATAAAGTGGTCACCAATATGGCGGTCAGCCCATTTTCACGATTGGTGAGCCTATTGTGAAATTTTCATTCACATGCTTGGGAAAAGTGTGAAGTGCAAACTGTATTCTCTAAACTGTCCTTCTTTTCCCAGATGTTTGAAGGTAACACGGGTGATGACAGTGTGAAGCGTAACGACATCGAGTACCCGATTGTGGCCCGCTACATCCGCTTCAGCCCGCAGCGGTGGAACAAGTTCATCTCCATGAGGGTCGAGATCTACGGCTGTCGCTTCGGTGGGTAACTCTGTCTCAGTACTGGCAGTAGTATTTGACTCAAATAGGCATGAATGAGGGGGAAGGGTTTCCTCTGTCAAATTAAGGAAAAGAACTGCATGTCTGTATTTTTTTAAAGAGAAAGATAGTTTTCTTGGTTTTCAGGATGTTTGAGATTTAACGGATGCGTCCATTAAAAACAGAAAAGGGGAAAAATTAAGGGTGGTGAAAATAAAGAAAATATCTGTGAAAGATAAGAACGCCTGGGTCTTGATATTTGACAGATCATGCATGGTCACTCTTGTTTGCAAAAATATTTATAGTAACATCACTTGTAAGAGAAAAAATAGCCTTAGCATTGTTTAACACAGAATGTCAATTGATATCATCAATGTTTTCAGTGAAAACTCTTTTTTTAACACCTTTAAAACACCTCCAACCCACTTGATCGCAAGAATTAGGTTAGGGAAATTGAACTAAACTTTGTAAATTGTATACCATATGTCACGATCTTTACCTTGCACCCAATGATAGTCGGGAAGTGCTCTGACGGTAACCATTAGAGTATCGACCGAAGCACACCATGATAATATCACAGTTGTCATATAAATCTTTTATTTTTCTCGTTAGACGGAGAAAGCGCCACATTTGACGGTAAGAGCAGTATCACGTACGACCTGAGCGGTCAGAACCAGTACGTACAGACGCGGGTCGACTACCTCAAGTTACGCTTCCTGACTGATAAACCGGACGGCCTGCTGTTCTACGCGGACAGTAACCAGGGCGACTACATGGTGCTGGAGATGGTGCGCGGCCGGCTCTACTTCCACGTTGACCTGGGTGGGTAGCATAACTTAACTTATTAGGATAGTAAGGTATAAGAATACAAGGATGCCATTTTGTAGAATTTTCTATGTTTCATTTGTTTGAGGGGAAAAAAAACAAAAAAAAAACAGCAGTATTGCAAGGGGCCTAACTATAGGGGTTGGGGGGAGAGTTCACATAATTTCTCTTTATTTCAAACCGTGGTGGTCTGGTGGGTAGTGCGACTGACTTGCATGTGGGCGGGCTGGGTTCAACGCTGCAGTGGGCCTTTTCTGGATTCTGGACCACTTTGCGTTCCCCCAGTGGCAACGACTGGGTTATCAAAGGTCCCTAGAGGGCCCAGAGATGCCACTTTTCCGTATAAATACGGATTTCCGTATTTTCTGCTTTGACAACAAGTTTTTAAAAGTGCAAACAAATTTAGAAGGAACACATTTTTCTATTTAATTTAGTGTGATACTAATTAAATATATGTTACATTACATTTACATGTGATTTGTTTTAGTACCAGAGCTTTAATACTGAAAAATAGACTTCCCTTTTGTTTCCGTATTAAAATACGGAAATGTAGTTCCGTATTTTTCATGTTTCAAGAGTGGCATCCCTGAGGGCCACTGGCTGTTGTGTGTATGGCCCTGTTTATGAGACCAGGCACATTAAAGAACACCTGCCACTGTAAAAGTTTAGGGATATGGTCTCCTTCTCCTCATAGATGCGATCATTTGAAAGATATGATCATCAAAAAGACAGAATTGTTAAAGACCTGTTCTCGCCGTGATATAACCATAGATGTAAAACACCAATGACCAACCAACAAACCATTTCAAACCAAATATTCTGTATAACAAGCACAAGAACTACAAATTATTTATCTAAAACTAACTTCTTCCTGTTTTCTGCATCACAGGTTCCACGGCGACTGCCCCAGGCGACACAACCCTGAAGGCCGGCAGTCTCCTGGATGACAGTCAGTGGCACGATGTCGAGATCAAACGCGAGGGACGCGAGATCAACTTCACGGTCGACCGGCTGACCATCAAAAACATGACGAATGGAGACTTCTTCCAGCTTGACCTAGACCGACAGGTAAGGGCACAGATTGGAGTCGCAGGAAAGAATTTTTTTCCAACTGCGAAATAAAATAAAGGAGAAGGTCCGTAAAAATAATGTAATAAGGAAACGAAGGACAAATTGCTTTACAGGTTTGGCCGACCTGTTATCAAATGCAGAAATATTTGTCAATACGTGCTGGCCTCGATAGGGGCTTTAAAAAAAGTTGTATTTAGTTAACCCGGCCTACTCTAAATTTTTGGCTGTACCAACAATTTTTCAGAGACATTTTTAAAAGAATTATCAAAATTTAATAGAATCCATTAAAAGGGACTCTTTTTTTTTTCCAAATCTTATGACATTTGTCGCAACATTCCAGATCCACCTGGGCGGTATTGAGAGCTTCCTCCAGCCCGGGAAGCGGCTCAAGGTTCGCTCCAACTTCACCGGCTGTATGGAGAACGTCTGGTTCAACTCTATGAACATCATCAAAGACGCGCGCCTCAACCAACCCCGCTTCAAACTCAACGGCAAGGTCTTCATGTCTGACTGCTTGGTAAGTTCAAAACACCGTTTTTTCCCTTAATCCCAGTACTTTGATAAAGTATAAAAGAGAGCCTGCGTAGTGATATGTAAAATTCTGATTAACAAGTTATATGTTTTACCAAAGCACTTGAAATTCTGATTGGGGGGTTTCCATGAAGTACGTACGCATATTTTAAAAAAATTCAGGCCCCCCTACTTGATCCGTACATACTTAACGGAAGGCCCCTATGATAGTAAAATTGACATAATTTTAGGTAAAAGAAAATTGTAGCAAAACAAATGAGAATTACTGGATTAAACGTCCCTTTGATTTATCTTTGTTGAAATGTTAAAAGGACGTATTCTGAAGAAATATAATACATGTATATGCTCAAATATAGACAAAGTTTTCCATTTCAGTTTATAAAAGAAATGTAGGCTTAACTGGGCTCCTGCTTAGGGTTAAATCGTAAATCTTCCTTGTTTCCTCACAGCCAGGCATTTTTATGTTATTTTCTAGACGGCCCCAAAGATCCCGTTAACATTTCCTACAGTCGACTCCCATCTGAAAGTCGAGTCGGATATCAGCGACCGGCTGAGGGTCGGGCTCCACTTCCGAACGTACAACAAAGGCGGACTTCTGTTTTCACACAAACTCACCAAGACCGGCAAAGTCATGGTAAGCAAGCTGCGTACCTGTTAAGATTTACCGAAAAAAGTTTTTTAAAAAAGGTTGTTTAGCTGTTTTAATTACAATAAACCTAAATAAGCATCATTACGCCTTGATATACAAGGGTGACAGTTTTCCCTACTGTCTTTCAGGATGTTCGTTTCATGGTCTTTCATGGGTTACTATGTTATCCATATTTTACATTCTAAATGGGTCCCGGTTCAATATTTGATTGTTTATAATTTTTGTAATTTTTTCTTTAAAGTGAAACTGTAGCTCGGTACTAGACTGTTTTTCACTGGACTCCAGCCTCTAAAAATGGAGACCGAAAAATTTCATAGACTGGCAAGTGGTAAATATGAAAGATAATAAGTAGTACATGTCAATGGAATTAGTACAGATTCATTTAATTAATTTTGATTTTCCATGTCACGTGCAGGTGAAGATCAACAACCTGGGTTACATCGAGTACTACGTGCAGGCCGGCGACTCGCCCGTTGTCACCAGCATCATCAAAAACCGTGAGTACCAGTGCGGGCTAGGGTGGCGACTGTATTTTGATTTAAGTTATAATAAAGGAAATTCCAATAGTTATTTATAATTTTACCCAACGTGCCAAAATGTTTGAAGCTATTAAAAGTTTTGTGAGATTCAGATAGTGTTGAAAATTTAAAACGTCCGTGATACACCTCCTGTATTACCATTTTGTTCGGTCAGAAAAATCTGAAGACAACGTTTTTTTTCTTTTCTTTGTCTAACTAAAACAGAGATGCCATTTTTCCTTCTTTTTCCGGATTTCCGGATTTTTGCCAATTCAGAATAGAAATGAAATTCAACCTTTTTGTAAAAAAAAAAAAAAAAAAAAAAAATCAACAAAATGACATATTTTGCCTTCCATATCATCCCTATATCCTTTCTTAGTCATCTAAGCCATAAATTTGTGTTATCTGGCTAATCCTTCCAAGCTTTTAGTGTATAATCTGAAAATCCGGAAATTTGCTTCATACTTTTCCGGATTTCTCATCAATCCTGAGTGGCATCTCTGCTAAAAGTATTTGATGTAACATAAAAAAAACATTCTGCTTCCCCCACCTAGGCGACACCATGTCGGAGACGGACGTGTTCACCGATGGTCTCTGGCACTCACTTTACGTCGACGTGGTCTCGGGCTCGGGCAACCGGCCGGGGCAGATCTCGGTCATCGTGGACGGAATGGCCGACGTCTCAAACCGTAAACTGGAGTTCACCACCACCAACCTCTACTTCATCGGAGGTAGGACTCGCAATTACTGGGAACTTATTCCACTAAATCATGGTTCCCACGCAGGTCTTAAAATGTGTTTAGATATCTTAAAATGATTTCCCCAAATTTGAGGCCTTTTAGAAGTGAAAAAGAAGTTTTGGGGACATTTCAAATGCCGTTGTCAAGCAAGTACACTACCTTCAAATTTACATCAAGCGATTCATCGAGAGATTTTTCATTGCTCATGGTCAGTACGTAATAATTTCTAACATTGTTTTTAAAACAGGGTTCCTACGTAGGTCATAAGGGGTCTGAAATTTAAGGCCTTAATAAGGTCGTAACTTTCACAGATTTGGAGCTAGAGGTCTTAAAAATGTCTTAAATTGAATTTTCGAGAAGTTAAAATTAAGTTACCATGAAGATTCCAAATCCCACTTTCAATCAAGTACACTTACTTGAAATTTAAGTCATGTGATACATTCTGAAATTGTTCTCAGCACGTGGTCAATAAGCCTAGTTTTTCCTAATCTTGCTCTTAAATTGGTCATGAAAATTGATTTTCAAAGATGCGTGGGAATCCTCTAAAAGGTCTGCTTGACCCGTTTCGATTTGATTTGTAATACGATCTATCAAATGCTATGGACATTTTTCAGTCCCATTTGAGTTTATCTTCTATTCTTTTATCTTGTGTAATAATACTGAGATGATATTACAAATTAACATCAGTGTTTGCCATTAACACGGGTTTGTCAGCCAATGGCCGACAATTTGAGAGCAGGCCCGCAATTTTCACCAAAAAAAAGTGTCAAATTTGCCCTGATGGCCAACAGTGATCAGGGCACGTTTTTTTCCCACTAATCTTAAAAAAAAAAAATTCTGACCATATTTTACATATTTTTTCTTGCCTCTTATGAGAGTAGTTACTAAAAAAAAACATCAGGGCCAACCAAAAGCTGTCAGGGGCGACTGTATTTTGGAAAAATCGGCCCTGTTGGTTAGTTTCTAATACTGATCTAAGATCCTTAAAAAAAGGTATCTAATGCACCCCACGTATGTGTATATTTCAGGCGGTGACGAGGAGGGCAGCGAGATGGGTTTCCTCGGCTGTATGCGCGAACTGGAGATTGGCACCGAGTCGATCAGTTACGTCAAACCCGAGAACAACGTGGGCGTGGTCAACGGAACATGCACCATCCAGGACAGGTGGGATGGGTTTATTTATCGTACGGTTTACACCTCATACATCTTGATGTACACTCTAAAAGATGTGTAAATGACTAAAGGTTTCTTTGTTGTTTCGGGTAGTTTAACGTCCAGGTAATCCATCAATGTTCTTTCCAGACTATATAATTAAGATAAATTTGCAGTTCTCTATTTGACTTCGTTTGATATGGAAACAAACATTTTATTGTAATAAGTAAAGAAAAATTTCTTTCAGGTTTCTAGAGTATGTGTCCAAGATATGATCAGCATTAAACCCTAAATACTATGGGGGGGACCTCAGTTCTATTGCTGCCCAAGAGATAATATTAATTTTCCTAGAAACAGGGTACCAACCGCGCAGAAGTTTTTAATTTGAACAACTTGCTGGATATGACACAGGGAAAAATTGCCACAGGACAGGAAATCTGAGGAAAAACACAGGGAATTTGAAAATGAATTTGGGTTGGTACCCTGTAGAAATGTTCCCAGAAAGAAACAGAAAATATAAGTTGACACATAACTTTCCTCCAGGTGTGACCCGAACCCGTGCGAGCACGGGGGGATCTGCTCCCAGGACTACATCACCTTCACGTGTAACTGTGACGGCACCGGCTACGGGGGCGCTGTCTGCCACAAGTGTGAGTAACAAACTACTTAGAGTTACCAAGAGTTATTTGATTAAAGTGATAGCTATGTCCTAAATCTGCCTCATATAGAGCAACATTTAAAGTGAAAGTATAAATATTTTCTTGAAATACGTGGTAATTGTTATGTTAAAATAAAATGAAAGTAGGGAGAAATACTTCTTTGACTCACTGGGGAAAAGTGTAGGAAAACTACTGATAGTACAGTAAAATGTGACCACAAAAGTTCAGTCACAATAAAGATGTACAGAGGATTGCAGCTGTCTCAATCTGAAAGCTGTATACAAGGTTAAAAAAAAAACAGGAAAAAAACCAGGAAAAATGGCAAAAATATTACAGGACGGGGAATTTGCAAATTTTACCAAAACACAGGGAAAATACAGTGAATTTCATTTGGCCAGGTTCTGAAATTTCTGATTTTTAAAATTCTATTTGACTTCTTGTTGTTGGGTTCAATTTGTTTCTTCACACGAAGGCTTTTAAATTTGAACAACTTACTCAATATGACACAGGGGAAAATTGTGTCAAGACAGGGAAAACACAGATAACTTGAAAATGGGTTTTGCGTTGGGACTCTGTGTCTACATTTGTTATGTAGTAAGTCTTGAACGTACTTTTTACTTTGTGATCTTTCGTCTTCCAGCCAAGTACCTGATCTCGTGTGAAGAGGCGCGAATGATGAACCCAACCCAGACCTCGGTCGACATCACCATCGACATTGACGACTCCGGCCCACTCGAACCCTTCGCTGTCAGATGTGTCTTCCAGCGTAAGTAGATGTTCCTTTTGAGTCATTCTTTGGCATAGGTATAGGTGGTGACAAATGCTTTGATAACAGCTTATTTAAGATTTTATGAATTTGAAGGTGGAATTAAATTTGGCATGATGGCAACTAGACGTGCTAGGAAAAAATACAGGAATAATGTCTGAGTGCCAGTGCAAGGACTGATATACGCTTCCAAGTCTATGCTACGAAATTACTGGGATATAACTGTGCGTCAGTGCATCCCTGAAACTTCCTGAAATGGGAGACAAACTGTCCGAGATTTGTAGGGATTACATCGGACACTACATTGCCATACCAGACATGCTATAAGAAAAGTATGATATAAGAGAAATATGTAAGAGAACCAGCAAGTGATAGTGATGAAAATGTCATTTTAGGAGGACGAATTATAAAAAGAAAATTAGACAAAATGTCCGATGTTAAAGGGGAATAAATCGGACATTGATGGAAAAATCTCGCACATGTCCTTTGATATAAATTGGAGTGTTCTCACAGAAAATGATGGTAAAAACAGGGATGTCAGTTTTCAGATTCTTATCTGAAATCACAGTTAAAAAGTAGTTGAATAACAGTAAAACAACAGTTAGGTAGCAGTCAGGCCTAAGTTAGACTGGAATGAAACCTTTTGAATCATATGATGGGCCTTCAGAAGCTGGTTAGAACTTCAGACATCTTTCAGATTAAGTTCAGATTACATACAAAATCTGAAACCCATGGAAGGGGGTGAATAAATGCTGCCTTCTGATTGGTTGATATTACTATGAATTTAACTTAACTGCAAACCTGCACACACCTCACTCTCCGACCATAGATTTTAGTTTTCATCTTGTATGTACTTTTCGTATACCTTACTCCGACCCTTGACCTTGTAGATGACATTGAGCAGGCGATCACCGAGGTGCACCACAAACAGATGGCCTTGACCCGCGTGGACGGTTACGACCCCCCGGGGTCCTACGTACGCCCCATCGAGTACCCCATCACAGAGCGCGAACACTGGGACTCGTTCATCGACCGCGCTAAGTCATGTGAACAGAAGATTCTCTACTCCTGTCACAGCTCACGGCTTCTCTCTGACGCAGGTAAGTGTTTGGGAACATTATAGGTTTGTTTTTTTTATTGTCAAAATACAATTGTACAGCACCAGTATTTCCATAGAGACTGGAAAATATTGACAAAATTAGTCATTAAAATTATGAAATTAGACATGTGCCAAAAAATTTTATTGGGAAAAAATTGTCCTACTCAATTTGCAAAATTTTGGCTCATCACTACTGAAGCTCTCAAGGTCATTAAAATGCGAATTGGATTTTAATTGTGCATTTCCCAAACAATTCAGAAAAATGCAGTAAGTCCAAAATTGCCATTGGTTGGCCAATGGACCAAGTTAAACACATGATAATTCTCTAACTTGAAGCTATCTTTATAACTGTCTCCAATGTTTTGCATGTTTCAGGCAGTAAAGACCCGAATGTGCCGAGCTGGGGCTGGTGGGTTGGCCGCACCAACCTCAACATGCGCTACTGGGGCGGCTCGTCCCCCGGGTCTGGGAAGTGCGCGTGCGCCCTGAAGAACGAGTGCAAGGGCGACCCCATCAACCCGTGTAACTGTGACGCCGGCCTCGACCAGGACGACATCTCAGACGGTACGTAACATTGTGCACAATTTACTTACTTGTTTCTTATTATATTTTCTGGTCATTTTCCCATAATTTTTCAATGGCTATAAAATCAGTCTTGTCCATCAGTAGCTTATTTCCTGCATGTACACTGAATAAATAGAATGAATTGACAGAAATATGAACAAACTCATGCAATTTGCAGTGTTGGAAATTAACTTTTTTTGAAGTCAGCCATCAGGGCTGATATTTATGAAAATGTGTCAGCCCTGACAAAGATATGTCAGCCCGGATTTTGTATTATGAAAAACTTGAAAATATGACCATCGATTTACAACTAGGTACTTCAGAAACAGGGTTAGGATAATCATCAGAAAAGTATCTAGTCACATAAATAGAAAAGATCGATAAAAATGTAGATTTTATTTCCCAAAAAGCTGTCAGCCATCCGGGCTGATAACTTGATATTTTTGCCCAAAATTGTCAGCCCTGATCAGAAAAGGTCAGCCTGGGGCTGACAGGCTGACGTTAATTTCCAACACTGAATTTGTACAACCATTGACTTTTATGGTTATATGCTAGACAAAACAAATTCAGACGACGGGAAATATAAAAGTTCAGGGGCTTTCTGGGGCTTCACGGGCAATATCACTTCTTCAGTGTAAAACGGGAAGGCATCCTTGTAAAGTGTGAGATATTTACCAGCTCGAAATAAATTTCAGTTGATTGCATAATATTTTGCTTTGATAAAAATGGCAGCTCTTGATAAATCTTGCAGTATGTTAAGTACAATACTCATTGGGTATTACCGGCTGTTCTTGCAGGCGGTTTCCTCCGTCACAAGGAGCACCTGCCTGTAATGGAGCTGAGGTTCGGCGACACGGGCACCATCAGCGACCGAAAGTACGGGGAGCACAAACTGGACGAACTGCGCTGCACCTCAGACAGTAAGTACCACCGCCAGATGACTCAAGTGTATTAAACCAGGGTAATTTATCTAACCCTTAGATTACTAACGCTTAAATTATTTCTTTATGCTTTACAGCCCTGACAATTTTTGTGATAGCCAAGAGAATCGACGTCTGTACACTTAAAATACTTAGATTTTGTTTTAAGATCAAAGATTTTGTCCTAAGATAAGTGATTAGTTTTAAAGAATTTATATTCAGTTTGCTTACCTGATAGTAAAAACAAAGTGTCCCACTTGACAGTCTAACACGTTGTTTTTGGATGCCCTCTACACACGAATGAAATGGACCTAATAATTATGACCTATTGTACTGCTTGTTCTTGAAATAAAAGGATTGGATTTGAATTATCTCTGTTCAATGGGAAAAAAGAGTTATGACCTACAGTTAAATCATAGATAAATCTGTACAAATTGAACGTACAAAGTTATAAATTGTTAGGGGAAATTTATCCTAAATTTAACAATGTTGACCATATCCCTTTCCCAGCGCTGTTTGAGAACACGGTAACCTTCAGGAAGGAGGACGCGACCATCGAGTTCCCCACCTTCTCCGCCGCCACATCCGGAGACATCCGCTTCCAGTTCAAGACGACCACGCTCAACGGCATCTTCATCCAGAACACGGGCAAGTCGCACTTCATCGAAGTCAAGCTCGTGTTTGGAAACACCATCCACTTCAGGTAAGCAAACTGGTTCTTTCAGTTTCATTAAAATCCATATTCCACTATGTATAATTTCACTGGGGTTTGGCATTTCACGTACAATTTCTTCCAACGCATAGTGGAGTATGGAATTTGCTTGCATTCCTACTTGTGTTAGGACAACGCAAGTATCTAGTTACATCGGGGCAACACAAGTAGTAACGCAAGCAAATTCCTACGTTGTTTTCTATGGAGTAATTGCGTTCAGATACCAAAATGTTGGTATCTGAAACGCAAGCTACTTTTTGCTATTTAGAGCAAATGCAAATGCCGTCCAACACATAGTGGAATACAGCCTTAATGGTATAAGGGAATTTGGGAAAAGATGTATTTGAGTTGTCTTCATGAGTAATTCCCCAATATAAAACTTTAAAAAGCAAACTAAAAAATGTTGTTATTTGAAATATCAATAAAAATTACACTCCATCCAAACTGCCATTTCTCAAAAACTTATCCCTACTTACAAGTTATCAATAGATTCATGTTTTCTTTGTTAATAGCGAATTTTATTCCACTAAAACAGATGTGAGAAAAGATTAATTTTGTGCAATACAGTGAGCATACACTGGAATAATGGCTAAGCCCACTCATCTTCTCCCTTAGTCTTTCTCTTAAAATTTTAATTTCGTATATATCTCTAATCTTGATATCTATCCTTCCCCAGGTTCAACGTGGGTAACGGCATCCAGACCCTTGAGAAAATCACCGCTTACCCTCTCAACGACAACGAATGGCACACCGTGCACATTGAGCGTAACCGCAAGCAGGCCACGCTCAAAGTGGACCAACAGGCCGACATCACCTTAGACGAGCCTGTGGACCAGGGCTTCAGGACCCTCGAGCTTTCGTCCAACCTGGTCATCGGAGCCGGAGTCGACTACAAGGACGGCTTCGTGGGCTGCATGCGGGCGGTGATCGCTAACGGCGAGGTGTTGGATCTCCGCGGGAAGGTGGAGCGTGGGGAGGTGACGTACGGAGTGGTGGCTGGCTGCGTGTCCAAGTGCTCCAGCAATCCTTGCATGAATAATGGTATGTAGCATTACGGTCAACATACTCGTGTTTAACTGAAGATAGCTTGCGTTTTGTTCAGCTGAAAAATGACTTAGGATTAGGGTTAGTGTAAAGCTACATTCTGAATATAGAAGCCTCCGGTCAGCGCTCTTGTACCATTCCTTGGCTGGGTGTCTAATCATTAATTAACACACCAGATCCATATAGACTGACGTAAATATATCTATGTATTTCCTGTTACATGTATCTGTGCCTATATCAGTGTATGCTAAGAACCTCTGGACATATGGATATTTTAACATCATTTCCGACCTTTTAACCTTAAACGTCCAACATTTGATCCAATGAAAGTTTAACTCATTAATTTCTATTTGTGTATATAAAATGGCGTTTTGTGACTTGCATTTTACTGAATTTTTCTAAATATTAAATCGTTCATGACATGTCCGGTATGATTTGGAAATGTGAAATGTATTCTCATGAAATGTCGATCATAATGTCTGCAGTTTTAGAAAGTTGGGGATCCACTGCTATATTCTGTACCACATCTAAGTGTGTGGTCGTAAAGAGTGTTTGCCAGTAGCACTGACTTGTCAGCCAATGGCCAACAATTTGGGAACAGGGCCACACATTTTCACCAAGATAAGTGCCAAATCAGCACTAATATCTTGGCAAAGTAGGCCCGTTGGCCGACAGACCAAAAAGTTGGTTTCCAACACTGCATAAACCAGTCAATGCTACAAACTAACTTACCATCCCCCAATGTTACAGGTATCTGCGTAGAATGGTACTCGCACTACGTATGTGACTGCGCCTACACCCCGTACCGCGGGTGGGTCTGTGGTCGCGAGGTGGGCGTGAACCTTCACACCGACTACATGGTCACGTACGAGTTCGACCAGGAGACGGGCGACATCTCAACCGATGAGGAGACAATCATCATCGGCTTCTCCACCCAGATGAAGCAGGGCATCCTCATGCAGATCGTGAACGGAGACCCCAACAAACCCGAGTACATCTCTGTGGAGGTCAACAACAACGGTCAGTTCTAGATTAAAGTATTGTTCTATCAAAGTTTAGACTAATGCTTTTCCTAAATCTCACCTGCATTGGTAGAGATTTATATTCTTTAGAGGGAAACCTAAGACCTCTTAAGTTTTTTACTTCAAAGATTTTTAACCATACAGAAATCTCTTTGGAAATACACGTCTATGATGTATATTCTTTTCTATATTGAAAAAAGACCTTAAGACCACTGGTTCAAGTATGGTATGTCTATTCAAACACCTCTCGTTAAAAAACTGCGAACGCGTTGAAGACATTTTTCCCAATTGGAATCTGCTTAACAGACCTTCCACGCACAGACATACATTTAGAAAATGATAGGGCCCAGCCCCCTTTGGGCTAAAGAACACATTAGATCTGTACAGGAACGTATACACATTTTAGAAATCCCACATCCCCAAATAATCCAAATAAAGCAATTCACGAAAAAAAATCTTTTCTTCCGGTCAGGTGGTATAAAAGTGGCGTTAGATGTAGGATGGCAGATCGGGCGAGACGAGGTGAACAACGACATCAACAACGTTGACCTGGCCAACGGGCAACAACACGTGGTCACCGTTAAACGGTACAACAAGGGGCGAGGAATCAGAGTACATGTAAGTAGTCATAATGCACGAGTTAAGGGATTTTATTATTACATGTTCGGTCTGAATAGGAATTGATACTGTTCAGGCCTGCCAAGTTGTTAGTGATTTTACTAACAGTATTAGGGCGATTTGGTGGCACTTTTTTTAAATATATATATATATATATGTATATAGGTAAATGTTGAAAAATTTAAATTGTGTTAAACTTAAAATGATTTACGCAGAAAAATTGAAATACGAAATCATAAAATACTTATTAAGTATACAAGAAACCCATTTTCTCAAAAATTCTTTTCTCTAAATCGCATTGTGAATGAAGGTTGTGCCCTTCAGTTAATTTCTCACACAGATGACCACAAACAGAAGAAGTGGCCAGGTAGTTCACTCAGAAGTTTGTATGCGTTAAATGTTGATCACAATTACAACTTAGTAAAAATTCAGTCTTTGGTTCAGATTATAAGTTGAAGATAAATGTTGGAGGTGTGCGAGGGGTGTGGTGGTAGCACGGCTGGGACACCACTGTGCGTTCCCCCAGTGGCAACGACTGAGTTATCAAAGGTCCCTAGTGGACCATCAGCTGTTGTGTGTATGGCCCTGTCTATGGGACCATGCACATTAAAGAATATCTTCCTTGCTAAATGTGTAGGGGTACAGTTTCTACCTTCACATATATTTGATCATCACACACAGAATTGTCAAACCTTGTCATCGCGGTGATATGACCATGGATGGTGATCCGACATAAAACCCCAATAACCAACCAACCAAGATAAATGCTTGTCTTGATGTCGTGTTGTTTGCGTGTTTCAGGTTGATGACTACCCAGTGAAGATCAAGGAGTGGAACAACCTGGAGGACAGCGCCGACACCAAACTCGACAACCCACGCTACATCTACTTCGGCAAGAACTGTGAGTCTAACATTTGTTTTTATTTAAACCATTGTTAACTCAGTAGTTTTAAAATTCAACCTCTTTTGCTCAGTAAAAGTGTAAAAATTAGAGTTGTCAAGTTTACTGTACTTTTTTTTTCATAATGTATCTATCACGGCAAAATCTGGAGAGTCTATATTCTTGAACCATTGTAGACTGAGAAGTTTTCAAACTACATGCTTGCCTCAGTTAAGATGTAAAGGCGGGGCGTCTGCTTTTTCATATTTTCTATCATCATAGGTAAGGTCACCAATGACTGGGAAAACCTATCCTTTGACTGAATTTGGCAGTTTCCTCTAAAACAGAAAAACCATGCTCCACCTTTGAAAATCTGTACTTTCCTACAAGTCGTTTTAGATTCTGATAAGGCAAAATTTGTAAGGGGCCTAGAAACCCCAACCCTAAAAAATATACCTGAAATACCTGGAAAATTGTTAGTCGTGGAAAAGGCATAGAAAAAGAATTTATGAAGTCCGTGGGGACCCTGCATATATTTAGATGTTTGTATGACGCCCAAAACCCACCAACTGGCATTTGTTTTCCAGCCACAACAAGTTCTGCCAGTAAAGGTTTCAAGGGCTGCCTGTTCCGCGCCCAGTTTGACAACATTTACCCGCTGAAGCGCGTCTTCCAGGATCCCCGCCCGGATTACATCAAGCTCTACCCTGAAGGTAAGTCTTTACAGAAATGTTCTTCAGAGAGAAACAAAACAAAATTTTGAAAATGAAATGGAAAATATCAAATACACGTTTCACAACTTACTGAGTATTGTAGAAATGTTTTGTTCCATTGTTTTAATTAGATTAAAGAAAGGTGCACGAAACTACTACGATAATGGTTAATTCACCAAATTGCATTTAATAAAAGATCAAGTTAACCCTCGCATTGCCACTCTATATTGGACTTGTTGATTAAAAACTAAACAATATAATTAATAATACTTTTGCTCCCTTCTGTCTTTACACTTGTGATTGTTAAAAAATTAGTTTATAGACATTTCAGGAAAAGTAGTGTAGTTTTTTCAAAGATGCCACTTTCTCTGACACTTTGTGTTAACATATTCATTACGAGGTACTTGTTTGAACATTCTTCTTTCTCTTTTAAATGTAATAAATACCGTCGATAGAAATTTTGCAGCCTCTCAAAAGCTTTAATTATATTGAAAATAAAGTATTTTATATAAATTAATCTAATTAAAAAAGAAAGTGGCATCTTTGCTTTTGAACTGTTGGTTAATTTTGCCCATGTCAGACTGCACTTATATTTCAATTAACTTTTACGCTCCAGAGAGTCTTCATCTTCAATATAGATGTACATTTTATTATCGTTGAGTTTACTTTTATCAATCATATTAATGTTGTGGGTTTAACTGTGCTCAGACAAGATCCGTGAAGATATGTGTGGCTTTGAGGAGGTAACGCATCGCCCCGAGGATCCCGAGTTCCGACCGACCCCAACTCCCGACCCCGAAGCCACGACTCGTCAGACCGGGCCACTCCCGGGCATGGACATCAGCGAGCAGATTATCCTCGGAGGTAATTCACGAGAGACGAGGAGGAGGAGTCTAACCCTTATTAGCCTAAGCCTCACCCCTAATGGTCTAAGCCTCACCCCATGTTTGGTCTAAGCCTAAACCAGAACGGTCTGAGCCTAACCCTGGTTCTGAAACTACTAACCCACTGGATTCATTCTTGATGCGGGAGATTCTGTTAGGATTAAGTGCATCCATATGCAGACCAATGGCAACCCTCACACATTTATGAGGGAGCTTTTGCAACACTGACAACTGCCAATGTTTCTCTGACCATTCAAATTATAACAGAAACACTTGGTGACAATGAAAAAAAAATTAAACTATAGAAAGCAGTTTGAAACTGCAGCAAAATTCACAGATTCAAAAAGCACTGGCTGTTTCAAATACTTTTCAAAAAAAACTTTTGTCCATAAGTCACTCAACTAACTATGTTCATGTTATTTTCGCCCATTTTAAGAAGCTATGAAAAATAGAATTGTCATAGCCAACTTAAAAATGAGTTTTGTTCAGAATATTTGATGTCAGATTTGCAAGAGTTCCTTTGGGTTCACCTGCAAGAATTTGCAGGACTTCCCATCCAGCTCTTCTATAACAACCCCACCACCCCTGTTTTGCTTTCCCCTCCCTTGGTGATGGCTAATTAAGGAAATTTGATTTGGTTGGTCCCCCCTAGCAGTAAGCAGCTGAAGACTGAAGGCCTCTCGATACTAATCCCGCGACTTTCCTAACCTGGGGTTTGACCGTCCGCTTTTCCCACTGATTTTCCGACATTTCAGAGAGGATTCACTACAGATTTTGCAGGTGATTGGATGAGATGTCAAAGTTTTGTTGTTGTGACAAGCAGCTATACAGAGCAATAGGGAAAATACCAATGTATAACTTCCTTTATTGGTTATAAAAAGAAAAGAAAAAAGGGTGGTTTTGGGGGAAATAAATATGTGTATACCGAAATATAGCATAGGCGAGGCATGATTTTGGCCAGCATGGGGTAAAGTAATTTGAAAAAAGAAATATTTAACAATTGTATTGAGTATCCTTGAAAGTATACATTATCAAAATTCCTAATTTGAAATTGAACTTGAAAGAAAATAATCTATAAATAATTGCTAAAAGCTGCAGTCCCAACACTGAATGTTGACTTCTCACAGTCTTCCGGCAGACATCACGAGAACCACAGATCAGGCGAAGTATGATATCCACTGACAAAACACTAACCTTTCCTGTCCCTCTCTCCCCCAATGCCAACACTGGATTTTCCACTCCATCTTAACTCGGAAACAGCGAGTGTGATCCGTGAGGATATGTGTGGTATGGAGGAGGTAACGCACCCGCCCGACCCATACGAGTCACGGCTCCGTGCACCCTCCTCAACTGCCCCACCCTTACGGCATGATCCCCACATAGATGAGGCTAACAGTGCTCTAATTGGTGGTAAGTTTTGTCCGCCCACTATACACGAGGCTAACCATGCTCCTATCACTGGTATGTATAAACCCCACCCACTATACACGAGGCTAACAGTGCTCTTATCGGTGGTAAGTATAACCCCCCATCCACTATACACGAGGCTAACTGTGCTCTTATCGGTGGTAAGTATAACCCCCCATCCACTATACACGAGGCTAACTGTGCTCTTATCGGTGGTAAGTATAACCCCTGTCCTCTATACACAAGGCAAATAGTGCTCTTATCGGTGGTAAGTATAACCCCATATCGACTACACAACGCTTACATCGCTCTTATCGGTTGTAAGTATAACCCCGTCCTCTATATATGAGGCTAACTGTGCTTTTATCGGTGGTAAGTATTACCCCCACCCACTATACACGAGGCTGATAGTGCTCTTATTGGTGGTAAGTATAACCCCGTCCTCTATCCACGAGGCTAACTGTCCTCTTATCAGTGGTAAGTATAACCCCCACCCACTATACATAAGGCTAACTGTGCTTGTATCGGTGGTAAGTATAACCCCCACCCTCTATACACGAGGCTAACAGTGCTCTTATCGTCGGTAAGTATAGCCTAGTCCAAAGTTATATGCATCATTTAAGATGGAGATGTCTTTCAACTGTAACCATATATATACTTTGTTTTTTGGAACGTGTGTAATGCCTGTAATGCCCATAGTACTTCTGGTGTTGGTTTTGAGCATGTCTTCTTCAACTTACTACTTGCCTATTTCAATAATGTCGATTATGTTTACTTTAATGTGTTGCTTTCATTGTATTCTTACGAAATAGTATTTTCAACTTATGAAATAGTAGTAAGTCTTGGCTCCGTATAGTCATTCTATTGGTTTATCAGTGATTGCTGATTTCCTTGTACGTACTTATTTCCCAATGTTTCTCCTTTGAAGTTCTTTAATTTTGTAAGAATGTAATTTCTGTTAAAATGGACTGGAATCATCCACGATTCTGTCTCTTCTTTGAGGTTTGAAGTATTAAACTAAATTGAATAACAGAAACTTTAAAAATATACATCTTATTCTATTAGAATAGCAGTTTTATCCATCTTCATGTAACTTTTTCTGTGATTAGCTCATGTGAATGATCCATTTTCAAGAAATTTCACTGTGATTATCTGGTTTCAGCTATTCTGGCATGTGTCGTGTTACTGCTCATCGGACTCGCAATACTGATCGGTCGCTACCTTGCACGACACAAGGGCGAGTACAAGACATACGAAGCCAAGGACGCACAATATTACGACAACCCGGACCAAGCACTCACTTCCGAGGCTTCGGGCCAGCCTGCTGTGGAGAAGAAGAAAGAGTGGTTCATTTAAGAAAATTCCAATTAATAGGAAACTTATCAAATCTGTTCTGCATACCCATCATGTTTTCTTAAATCAGACCAAAAGTTTCAGGGTCAGATATGATGATGTAAGGATTTTGCCTTATCCAAAGTCAGTTTTAATGGCATTAGGGGAACACTTTTGTACAGATCATGTTTATTTTCCTGAATGATTTTTCTCAAGTATTATTGTGTTAGCCCTTATTTTGCCCCCCTTCCCCCCTCTGTTGGGGGTTTGGGGTCCAGGATGGGAGCTCATAACATTCCGCCCTTATGGCCTTTAGTTCATGTAAATAATTGCTACCTGGGTTCACTCCACTGATTGTAAATTTTATTTTTGTTTTACATATCAGCAATAAGTTGTTTTTTTTCTTTTTAATGACTAATTAGAAACCTTTTAATTAGAATTGCTTACCGTTTTTCATCTGCTGTTGACACAAAGTTTTGATTGGATGTAAACCCTTTGTATAAGCGCAGCTAAAATGTCGCGAGAGCATGGTGTAAAGATTGAGCAGCGATATAGGGGGTACCCAGTTATGGTTGCTGCAATACACAAACATCTGAAAACTTGTATTGCCCTTGTTACGAAAGTTGAAGAGTCCCCAAATGTATGGATTTAAAACTGGTAATGAAAAGTGAGTTACATAGGCATGTGTTAACTAAAAAAGAGGTATGTTAAATACAAAAACTTTCTACTCACTACATACGCTTAAAGATGCGGGACCGAAAAAGTTACAAAGACCTTTTCCGGTTTGGTAGACTTTTCCCTTTCTGTGAGTAATTCAAGCATGTTCCATTGACTTGTGTACATATTTTGTAAGTTGTAAGGGAACTGCTGGTAATTTATGTGTGATTATAAGATTCTGCGCGACCTATTACAGGTTTTAGTAAGGGTGCGTACAGCTATGTCATATCAGATTTTTCCATCGCCGTTATATTTCTGAGTTAGAAAAAGTATAACTTTCTACTGTTTGTGGAGAAGAGAGTTTTAGGGAAGTTATCAAAGTTATCATTTAAGGCAAATGGTAAAAAGATTTAAAGGTGATTTGTAGATCTATATGAATGCTTTACAGAGAATTATGATATACTGCCAGATTTTATACCTGTTTAATTACTTGTACAAACTGAGATTCTGGGTTCAAAGAGTATTAATCAATGTACTCTAAATATTCACCAACTAACCTGAAATTGTAAATTGTGATAGATTTTCACAGATTCATTGCATTTTCTTTCTTTTTTAAAAATTAAGCTGCTTCTCAATTCTGTGAGTTAGGAACTGTAATTTGACACTGCTACATTCCATTCATTTTCCTGGTAAGCTATTTATTTATAGCTCCATGTCCTTAAAAAAAATATCAAGGAGGGTCCTTCAGCCAATTATTTTGACAAACTGGTATATATTTTTTCTTTACTTTTTTAATATATTTAATAAAATAACTTGATATAACTGCATGTTTGAACAGTGAAACATCTGCATGCTTGAACACAATTGACACAGTTCACCAAAATAGAGCGGTCCAGTATCAAATTGGTTATGTTTCGGATAACTTTTATCTAGCCTTTTCCTTCCATCAAATTAGTGGTTTTGTATACATAATGGCTGGGTCTGTAAGTATTTTGTATTGGCATTAAGTCAAATGCAATCTTGTACATATATATTGTAGGTAACCAAATAAAACCTATTTGTAATAAAAGTGAAATTATTTTTCAATGCTTTTAATTTCAGATTATACAGGTCTTTGTGAGTCTATTTCACAAAGGGTGTGGGATGGTGTAGCGGGTAACCCCACCCTTACATGTTGCCGGACATGCGGCAGAATCGCCATGGAGTGAACAAAATGTTAACATAAAGCAGACAACTACACAAACTGTGGAATAGGGATGAGTTAGTCATTTGGGTATAAATTCCAGAGATATATCATAAGAGAGGGATGTATGTTTAGTTTGCTGTCCCTATGTGGAAAAAAAACAGATCGTTTTTTTTCCTGCAGACGCTATGCATTTCTTGTTTTTAATGTTGCATGTCGATTTTTGTTGCATTGGTACATATAAGTATTGATCATATAGGTGTTAAGTTACCAATGCAACTAAGGTATAGGTCCGTTTTTGAAGTGGGTCTATTGTTGTGGACCAGTGGACCGTGTAATTGTTTAATTGGTGTGCCCTCTCTGACCCCCAGTGGTGGTCAGACTGTGGGGCCTCCACTCAGTGTCTTCTCATTGGTCACTGGTGATAGAGGTAGGAGGGAAAAGTATCAGTGATTGACATCCAGTGTCCGTGGGTCCTATATATAGAGGTATGTCATCCACACCCCACACCACTGAGTGGTCAGGCTGGTCACTCTCCCACCAGGTGAGAGGTTACTGAGTAAAGTAATTCAATGGTGCAGTGATCTGCTTGGAGAGAGGGGGGTAGTGGTGATGGTGGGCTGGCAGAGGAATTTGGAAACACAGTTTTGGCTAGAATGAGGGGGGGGGGATGTCCTAGGGCTATAGGGGTGTAGGGCTTTTGTATGTGGGTATGGGGGTGTAGGGCTTTTGTATGGGGGTAAGGGGGTGAAAGGGGTTACGCCGCGGCTACGCCAGGGTTATGCCAAGGTTACGCCAACAGTTGCACTGCCAATGGACACTACTGGGACTCCCCCCCCCCCCCTCCCCCCTTGGCTCCCTAACACATGGGGCTTGGACCCACGCTGCCTTCTGTACACTCATTGGTCAACCTGATTGACCAATAGGACTCCCTCCTATACCACCGTCCGTGTGCTCAATCAGCTGTGACCCTGGCTGTCTGCAGGTGGAGAAGGGGGAGAGGTGGGGGGGGGGGGTGACTGGCCGGGCGGTATGCAGGCCGGGTAGAGGGAGGAGGAGGAGAGGTGGGGGGGGGGGGAGGTGTCCGGCAGGGGCAATGTGCGAGGCCGGGTAGTCTGTTCCTGACCTACTTAACTCTTACATAATAGATCTGTACACCTACAACAGACCATGGTTTTTATTAGTCAATTATAATTTGCAAGGAATTCTTTTATTGGCCCTCTATAAATGGCATGGGGAATCCCTTTGATGGTTCTTGGTCTGCTGGCTGGTTTATGGTTCTCCCTGCCATAAACCAGAGGCTGCAAACCATGCTGGGATTTAGGTGGGAATCCCCACCTAAAATGGTTGCCGGTGTACAGACTCACTTTGGGAAACAGTGGGTCTGGCTGATCACTTTGGGAAACAGTGGGTCTGGCTGAAACAGACTAGAGGCTGGGTAGAGGGAGGAGGAGGAGAGGTGGGGGGGGGGGGGGGATGACCAGCCGGGGCGAGGTCGGGTAGGAGGAGGGGTGTGGGGGGGGGGGTTCTGGCCGAGAATCTTCAGGTGTATTTGTTTGTGGGGTTAGTTTAACGTCCGGCCAACCCTTTATAGCCAGTGAGATGGGCATAATTTGATAAATTGTAACCCCCTCACTTCCGCGGCAATTTCGTGACGTGACCAATCATGTTGCTGGATTACCTTCTAACGTTGCAAAAAGCGTTGCCAGCCACAACGTCGTTAGGCTGAGGGGTGGGGCATCTAACCTTAGAAATGCATGGACGATACTCCAGCTTTAAGGTTCTTTTACCAAACTTTTTCTCATTTACTGTATGAATATTGGAGCGATATTTAAAAAGTTAGAGCGAAATAACATGTTTTCTCCCATAGTATCCTATGTTAAACTTAAAGGGGCTTTCTCGTCCATGTGACGGATGTATTTTGATAGGTTGTAACTCCCATACAGCCGGGCCAATTTTCGCAGTGGATTACGTTCTGATGGCACATTTGTTTGTTTGTGGGATTAGTTTAATGTCCGGCCAACCCTTCTGGGTTCTTTAACCAGACTGCACAAGGTAAAGCCTTTCAGCTCGTTTTATGCCGCAGGGGTGGTGACCGAATCTATGAAATGAGGTGCCTATTTGTAGCAGTGGGACCCAATGCCCTCTTCATAGTGCTGCCACACTGAGATATTATGTCATAGGCCAACACAATACCCCACCCAGTCACATTATACTGACACTAGGCTGACCAGTTATGTTTTGTGGTTCTTACTTTATACTGAGTGCCAGGCAAGCAGTGACCACTACCAATGGTCAAGTCTTTGGTGTGACTCGGCCAGGGATAAATCCCAAGACCTCCCAGACTCAGGGCGGGCACTCTACCAAAGAGCTACTGAGTCTGGTCCCCCCATTTGTCGCCTTCTACGAACAGCAAGGGGCTGTTGGGGACCTATTCTTCCCAGGAGGCTCCCGAAAGAACCCCCACCCTGGATCTCCACGGGGGTCTGATGTCACAAAACATGTCGCCTGCTGTCCCGTTTGCCTTGCTAACGTTGGTGGACTTATCTCTTTGAACTTGCAGACGAGACAGCCGCTTTAAAGGGACCTTCTCTTCCTTGAGTTCAAAGAGATAAATACGCCAACATAAGCCTAGCGACGCGACAGCTGGCGACATGTTTTGCACTTCTGGAGAGTAATCCGGGGACATTATTGGTAACATCACAAAATTGGCATGGTAGGCAGGGGGTTATATATTATAACGCATCAAAATACATCCAGGTTATGGACGAGAACGTCCCTTTAAAGCCAGTGTATCGTCCGTGAGATGGGCATAATTTGATAAATTGTATTTCCCCATCTACAAACTACATGGTGGTTATACGCCACATGCGGGTCTAAAAATAAAGCATCGCGCAGCGAAATTTCGCGGAAATCGCGAACGGACCTTGGGTGGACGTTTAACATAGGATCCTATGGAGGAAAACATGTTATTTCGCAATATTTTTTTTAATCTGGCTCCAATCTTCATACAGTAAATGAGAAAAAGTTTGGAATTGATCCCAGGAATGCGGTACACGCCTTCAAATTTTCGCATTTTGTGAATTTTTCGCACAATCGCGAAAACTCGCGTTTTCCCCATAGGCCCCAATGCTAAGTAGCCAACATACAGAGCCCAAAATTTCGTCACGCGATGTCGGAAATGGCGAGTATACCGCCAACCCGTTTAATCCGTATATGGCCACCAGCGGAAGTTATATCATTTATAACCCCCTCTGGCTCAGCGGGGGTTATAACCAGAAATATAACTCCCTGACCATAAAATGACCAAAAAACGTTATTTTTTGATAAAATATGGTGAAATAAAATAAAGAACATCCTTCAGGGAGTGATTTGGGAAGTTATAACGCCCGTGAAGCCCCAGGCTCCTGACGCTTCGCAGGCGTTATAACTTCTTATTATAGTAACCCCCTGCCTACCACAATATTTTTGCTTGGACCCCCCTATTACCGTAAACCGGGGATACTTGAGACAGTTTTTAGGGTTTTTGGAGGATAAAAGAAATACATAAGTTGTAAACTCCATAATTTTCATTTTAAATGATAAAGACCTTCCATAGAAACTGATTTTGGCTACAAATCTTGAACAAAAATTACCCTTAATATTATTGATAGTACCCTCAAAAGTGTCTCAAGTAACCCTCCTCTTGGGGTTACTTGAGACACGTCAGATTTTGTTTTTAAAGTAATACTATGATAATTCTGAATAAATATACTTAAATTCTGAATAAAATACAAATAAAAAAGTCTATAGATAGCCTTGCATATGGGCTTGAATTACATGTATTCAAAGATTTATTCTACCAAGTGGTTCAACAGAAATCAACAATTTAAAATGGGATGCTCTTTTTTTTCTATCATTGCCTAAAACCAAAAATTTTGTGTGGGGTAACTTGAGACACTTTTTCAGGTAAATCGCGTAGTATGCTCTTTTGGGTTCATGTTAGAGTAGTTTTCGCGCATCACTAGTTTTCGCGCATTTTACGCATTTTTATGGACGCATTTTTTCTATAGGTATCAAATATGTTATTTCATACTCCCAGACCCGACAGGACATTGTGATTGTAGGATTCAACATAGACAAAGCCAGGATGACTTGATAATCTTGTATTAATCTTCACTAAGTTACAGAACACATGCTGCGTCCGTCATGACGCCATTACCGCTACTTGCGTCACCCGATGTCTCAGTGAATGTTTGCCCCAAGAAAGTTAACCGGTGGTCGTTTCCCGCCCTCGCACACTACATTCCCTTCCTTTCTCAGAACAGAAATCACTCATGATATTTCACTGTCCACATTTCTCACCGTCCATAATTTTCACCGTCCATACTGAAACCATTGTTCATTTTCATAGTCCATTTCACATTCCTGGGTCATTGTCCATAACACACATTTACCTGACACACACACCATTATTTTAGCACGTAGTCTTTGAGCCTAGGTGGTAGTTTAGACTCACGCGCTGGTCTCGTAGCTCTCGGCGCTGGAGATTTTGACAGCTGTGGTGGCGCCGCTACGGTCACTCTACGCGGGGTGGCGGGTGGATCACTGGTGACAACCTCGGGCACGTCAGGTGCCTGTCCTGGTTCGTCTGACTGATAGGGCTTTATGAAAGATGAGTCCCGTCGGTATTCAGCCCCATCCTTAGATCGTATGGTGACCTCGCGTCCCTCCTTTGCGGTCACCACGTATGGCTCAGACTCAAAATTCGGCGCTAATTTTCCTATCGCTTTGGTGTTTTTCAGCAACACCTGGTCGCCTGGTGTAATGGAGCTCTCCTGTGCTCCGCGCCTTTTATCCGCATACTCTTTATGTACCAGCTTGTTCCGCCAATCCCTGTCGCGTACTTCTTCAGCATTCGGCTCGCGCCTTAACTCGGGGAACTTTGTCCGGATTTCCCTACCGAACATTAAGAAAGCAGGTGTCGCCCCGGTGCTGACTTGTGGTGTGCTGCGATATGCGAGTAGGAATTTCTGCAGCTCCTCTTGCCAACTCTTCCTTTCCACCTGCGCTACTTTGAGCGCCTTGAGCAGCGTCCTGTTTTGCCGCTCCACCTCACCGTTCGCCTGCGGCCATAACGGTGGCGAAGTGCGATGTTCCACTCCTTGCTCGACCAGAAAGTCCTTAAACGTCTGGGAGATAAATTGTGGTCCGTTGTCCGATTTCAAACTAAATGGGTAACCATACCGCGTGAACACCGGACCTAAGAATTCGACCACCTTCTCAACCGTCGTCGATCTGAGAATACCAACTTCAAAGAATCTGCTATAATAGTCCACAATCACGAGCAGACTCTCACCGGACGGTAACGGCCCCATCAGGTCGACCGCCACGTCCTGCCACGGCCCTGTCGGCGGCTCCACGCGCCGCATCGGTTCAGGTGCACAGAACTCTCCTACTACCTGACACCCATGACATGCTCTACACAGTTTTTCGGCCGCGGCGTCTATTTTGGGCCACCATACCTTGGTCCTGAGTCGGTTCTTCGTCTTGACGATCCCCTGGTGCCCTTCGTGAGCCAACCGTACGACCTCGTCTCTAAGGCTCTGAGGTATGACCAACCTCGTGCCCCGTAACACCAATTGGCCCAGCACACACAGTTCATCCTTTATCGCCAAGTAATGAGGCAACTTACATCGCGACCAATCTCCTGACTGGATACACTGCCTCACGCTGGTCAGCTCTGGGTCCTTCTCCGATTCCAGTTCGACCTGTTTCGCGGAGAGAGCTACGGGCGTACTCTCCTCCGCAACCAGCCTGACGAAGTCAACCGTGTCGCCACTGACATCACACGGCCTGACTTGGTTGAGACGAGACAGGGCGTCCGTGATGTTGGCCTTCCCCGGACGGTACACTACTGAATAATCGTAGCCCTGCAGTCTCAGTACCCATCTCTCGATGCGAGCCGACGGTTTTGACCTCTTACCATAAATGCACTCGAGAGGTTTGTGGTCCGTCTCCAGCTCAAACTCGCGGCCAAACACATACAAATTAAAACGCTCACACGCCCATACCAGAGCCAACGCCTCCTTTTCGGTCTGCGAATATCTCCTCTCTACGTCTGTCAAGTTCCTTGACGCGTAAGATATGACTCTCCAGCTGTCCCCTTGCAGCTGTACTAGGACCGCACCCAGTCCACTTGGCCCAGCGTCAGCCACGATACGCGTTTTCTTATCCCCTTGATAATACGCCAGGGTCTCGGCCCTCGTAATCAGACCTTTCAACTCTTCAAATGCCTTCGTTTGGGCGTCGCCCCATACGAAGCATTCGTCCTTCCTCGTCAGCTTACGCAGAGGTTCCGCCACCTCGGCGAAGTCCGGCAAGAATTTAGCCGAGTACTGCACCAGACCAAGGAACGACCGTACCTCTGACGCACTCTGCGGAGCCTCGGCGTTCCTGATCGCAGCAACCTTCTCCTCACTCGGCTGGATCCCCGACTTACTCAGGTCGTGTCCAAAGAATGTCAGCTTTGGCAGCCGGAACTGACACTTCTTCCCGTTGAGAGTTAATCCACTCTGACGCAGTCTCTCTAACACAGCGTACAACCGCTGGTCGTGTTCCTGAACACCTTTGCCGTGCACGATAAGATCGTCGGCAATATTTGCCACGCCCTCACAACCACTGAGCACGTCCTTTACGATCTTCTGATATTTCTCCGGGGCCGAGGCAATACCGAACATAAGTCGCTTGTACCTATACAGTCCACGATGAGTCACGAATGTCGTGATCTTGCGCGACTCTGCCTCGAGCTCAATTTGATGGAAGCCCCACTTTAAGTCCAGTTTACTAAACACCGTGCTTCCGTTCAGGTCATACAATACCTCTTCGATGGTTGGTATTGGGTGTCGCTCCCTTACAATGGCCTCGTTGGCCCTACGCATATCGATGCATACGCGTATGTCTCCATCCGATTTTGGGACGACTACCAACGGTGAAACCCACTCGGTCGGCCCACTCGCAACCTCCTCAATAATGTCCTTCGCGAGCAAGTCGTCAAGTTTCTCATCAACTTTCTCCCTCAGCCCAAATGGTAACCTCCGCACCGGCTGAGCAACGGGCTTCACGTCATCTTTAACATGCAGCTTCAGCTGGAAGTCCGCTAACTTCCCTATGCCCGTAAATATTTCTGGGAATTTCGCCCACACGTCCTCATCACAGCCCTCTGGAGTAATCGAGTACACGGTCTCCGAGACTGGTCCCACGCGTAACACGTTAAGTTTCTCTGCGGTGCCCTTACTAAGCAAGGTCGGCCCCTTGCCCTTAATAACCGTGAACTGTCCCTTGCATGACTCACCACTAGCTTCGCATGCTATCTCTGAATCAAAGGTCCCCAATATCTCAATGGGCTCAGTCTGCCCATACGCAAACAGTTTCTTGTCCGATTTCTGAGATATCGCCTTAACATTACGCGCTTTCAACACATCCCACGTGGCTTTGTCCATTAAATTACAGGAAGCGCCAGAGTCAATGAGCACGGACTTAATCATGACGCCCCCAATTTTAAGGTCTACGACACCATCCCTCGGACCATTACCTACGTGGAAAGCATGGTGCTCCTCCTGGGCACCGTTGTCTGGCGAATCGTCCGCCACCTGGTACGCTCTGCGTTTTCCCTGACCCTTCCAGCCCTGTGGCTTAGGTCTAGCGTCCCCAGTCTTGTCCTTCGGGCAACACACTGCGTAATGTCCCGTACCGCCACACTTATTACAGTTCCTACCCCTGGCCGGACACTCCTGATCTACTGAAAAATGGTCGCTACGCCCACAGTTAAAGCACCGTTTGTCCCTGCGCGATTTACTTTTGTCACCTTGGGGTTTACCTTTTCCGACCCATTTACCCTTTTTCTGACCCGTGTCCTTTTTTTGTACTGCGTTAACCTGCGCCGCCGGGGTAGTGCGATTCATAGATTTCATTTGGGCCTCTACCGCCTCATACGCACGGGCTATATCCTGCAGATCTTTAAGTTTACCATCCCCTGACCTCTCCAGGAACTTACGACGCAACCTCTGTTCGCGGCACTTTTCAATCAGCTGGTCACGTATCGCCTCGTCCACGTCCCCGAAGTCACATGACGCAGACCGTCGGCGGAGCCTACACACAAACTGATCGACGGTCTCCTCCGTCCCCTGCTCCAACTGACGAAACAGGTGCCTCTCAAAGGGTACATTAACAGAGGGAACAAAATGGTCATCCAATATTTTCACACTTTCCTGCAGAGATAAGTCACGGTCCTCAGGCACTAGAGAATAAAACACCTCCTGCAGGTCCATACCCCCTGTATGTAATAACAGTGCTACTTTTTGCTCCTCCTCTGTCACCCCTTTTGATGTCACATACAAACTAAAGGCCCGTTTCCACCTTTTCCACCGCGTGCACAGAGTAGTAGGGTCCCCCTTGGGATCAAAATCGGGTAGCCCACCTAGTTCCAGGGATTTCATTCTATTTACCACCCCTTGGTTACCACCATTACCACCGCCACCCGCAGCGCCGTCATCCTCGGGTGGAGCCATCTTGTGTGTGTGTGTGTGTCAATTTACCCAACGTAATAATATGCAGCAAAATTTACACGCGCATCAAAATTTCACCAATGCATACAAATAGGCAATACAGATTCAAACAGTGTCAAACAGTATTAACCTACACCACTGCAATATTATTCACAAAATCACACAAGTTTCAAAGGTAATGCACGGTAAATCACATGTCAACAATCAAAATCACATGTCAAAATCCGAATCACATGTCAACAATCAGGCAGAATCACATCAATAATCAAACAGGGAATCACACAGCAATGACAGGTATCAAAATGTCAATAATAATTTCAGAGTCAATGTCAATTTCCCCTCCTTTTCCTGAAACAAATGTTGGATTAGATCACCCCCACACTGTCTCTCACTCCTTGACCAAATAACTGTCCCAGTCTTCTTCCAGGTGACCTCCAGTTGACAGTTGATACCACCAGTGTCAGTCCTTGACAGCTATGCCCTGAGTCCTAGTCCTAGTGTGACAGCAGTTCCCAGTCCTCACATGCCTGACAGTCCACCTGCCATTATCCAGCACATGATGTTTTCCAGACCTACTTGCTTCACAGTCTCTCCCTTTCCTTCTTCCAGGGCTCCTAGGGTGACACAGCCCCCTCCAGAGTCAGTCCAGCCACTTGTTGACAGTTGGCCATGAGGCAGCCCCAGCCACTCTCAGATTCCCAGCCAGTCTTCATCAAAATACACCTCCAAAGTCACTTAACTTCATGCCCACTTCTTCTCCAGACCTTCTACAGACTTCACCTCGTCGCCATTTGTAGGATTCAACATAGACAAAGCCAGGATGACTTGATAATCTTGTATTAATCTTCACTAAGTTACAGAACACATGCTGCGTCCGTCATGACGCCATTACCGCTACTTGCGTCACCCGATGTCTCAGTGAATGTTTGCCCCAAGAAAGTTAACCGGTGGTCGTTTCCCGCCCTCGCACACTACAGTGATGGTATAATTTTGAAATTTTTATAACATTACATGTATATTTATGTGTTCTAGAAACACAAATGTGCCTTGATATCCATATTATTTGGAAACATGGCGTGATCCTTATAAAATTAATATTTTCTGAATTAATGATCATAGAATATTTTTTTTAAGAAAAAATAATATTTACATGGCAGAAATATCATATATATTAGTTTAAAGTGATATATGATCATTTTAATATCAGAAACATTGGAGTTGACGCCTAACATAGAAAATTGACCCCTGCGTGAAAACTAATTACAAAAAATGAGGCAGTTGTCAGTTTTCGCGCATTTTTCTATGTATTTTTCCGAATTTTCCGAATTTTCTCATAATTTTTGGGGTCAAACTTGCAAAATTTTTCATTTCAAACTTCTATTTATTATGAAAATCCTTTCCTTTAATTATGCCGACCTAAGAGGTGATGCATTCTTTTTTTTATACTTTATTCAAACATATTTTATATTTTTGTCTATTTTAGTAAATGCACAAATATGCGCATTCTAATGCATGCCCATATTGATTTTTACTTCAGGCTTTGGCATTCAGCATAGCATTCTAACTACGCATTTTATAAAGCATGGTAAACTCTGTGGTTATTTTAATGAACGAATTTCAAAAGATCATTGTTTTCTGATAACGTTACTCTGATATTTTCTATTTATTGCATATTTTACCTCTTTTACACCTTAAATATTGCTTAATGCGTGAAAACTGGCTACAGGCTGCGCGAAAATAGGCCACAGTGCGTGAAAACTGGCTACACAAGGTCTTAGAATATAAGAGAATGTTATTACCAAAAAAAAAATCGAATTTCAATTTTTTTTTTCATAAATATGTCCACTGACCTTATTTCACTTAGAATACATACCAAACGGTAAAATAGATTTTTTTTTTCTTTATATATTTTGTAAATAATCAATTTTACGTCCTTAGTGTGCGAAAACCGGCAACCCTACTCTATGTTGGCAAAAATTGTTTTGGTCTGTCTGACACTTATATCTCCTAAGAGCTATGGTTTTCTGCTATAAAATGTTGTTTTAGAATCTTACATTTTCAGACTGATATGAATAAAAAAAACTGAAAAATAAATAACACGTGGGGTAACTTGAGACTGGATGTCACCTTTTCAATTTTTCTACATAAAATACTCAAAATTTCAGAAAATTGAAAATCTTGTAATCAGAGGTTATTAAATTGATACATGATGAAAAGGGACCACCAAATATCACAGATAAGGACTTTGAAAAGCACATCTGAAGTCTGTAGAGACAAAGTTTAACAGAGATCATCATTTTTTGGTCAATTTTTACCTATTTTCAACAAGCTATAATGTAAACAATTTTTGTGATTAGCGAATATTCTATATGATAAAGATAATTGCTATAACATCACCTTTGTTTTTCAGTTGAAAATTTCTTATCAAAAGAAGAATTTCACAAGTTATATGAATAAAATTGGCTAAAATTACCCTACTGTCTCAAGTTACCCTCCCGTCTCAAGTATCCCCGCTTTACGGTACCATTTGCCCACAAAACCAGGTGAGGTCTAGTCAAAATTGCAGCATATCAATTCTCCCTACCACGGATAGCCAGTTTCTTGAGTTCTGCCTGCAGATTAGCCTTAAACAGGATGCATGCTGGGTAATATGTCGACAAAACTCAAGCTTTTAGCATAGTAATTTTCATGTATTGTTCCATTATTTAGAGATTTATATTGAATAAAACTAGGCATCATTATTTTTCAAATAAGTACCCATATACCTTTCTATTTCCTGAGTTGTTTGAAAATTCATCCATTTTTTATGGATATATATCAATTATTTGTTTATTTTCTATAGTTTTGGTAGGGGTTTTGTCGACAAAATCCACCAAAATTAGCCTGCAGGTCCTAAAAATACTGTAAATCAGCTATCCGTGGTAGGGAAATCAAAAATTCATCAAGAATCTAAATCATGCCAGGAACATTCTGAAATAATATAAATATTCTTTCTGAGCTTCTATCAAATTTTCAGCTCTGTCTGACACTTTTGATTCTCAGCTGAAGTGGTTTCCTTCTCCCGCCTCTTTGAGGTCCTCCGCTGGGGTGTCGCCATTGGCAACCGTCACTCTCCGAGCCGAACTGTAGTGGGCGTAGACTGCGTATTTAGACTAAACATCGGGACGGAGAGTGAGAGAACGAACCGGAAGTGACGCAGTGCGCAGGCGCGCGGGGAGAGACGGGAACGAATTCCGGAGACGGAATGAAAACAACAGAAGTCGTCTGCGTTAGACTCCAATTAAAAGGTGGAATTTAAGGATAAATCCTAAGGAATTTGTCATATTTGGTGCACAACAGAAGGGCTTCAAGATGAGTGATAAGGTAGTCAAGAAGACGCAGGATACACTGGGGAAAGTGATCAAGAAACCGCCTCTGACGGAAAAGTTGCTGGGCAAACCACCGTTCAGATTCCTTCACGATGTCATGACTTCGGTGAGAAATTGTGTTTGATTGTTTGCCTTTATTGTAACTAGGATCGAAAATGATTCAACAGTAGAATGTTCAAATACTGTAATAACAGTCTTTAAGTCCTCATTCAAGTGTTTATCAGTTTTCTCGCAAATGACAGCTGTGGTATCGGGTTGACGCCTGCTTGTCACTTCGTTCGGTGCATTCCTACCTGTCACACAGACACAGTGTCAAAATCAAAGATGTGTCTGGTCAGCAAAAACAGTTCATTTTTCCGTTCTTTTCTCTTTTTTTTTTGTCGCACTGCGATAACTTGTTATTTAAGAGTACAGGGCTTGACAAATCGGGTGCCCAGTAGTCCAAGAGGCCCAGACCCAACATTCTCGGTTTAGACTCCTGAATGCCTGTGTTGCCCAGTGGGCAACCAGAGTCAAGGTCTGAAATGTGGGTTTCAAATATCAACCTTTTACCTCTAAATTCATGGAATCAACATCTAAATCCTAATTTATTTGTCGTCTAACATTATATATTTTAACTTAAGTCATTCTATTTAAACGTTACTGGGCAACCACATTTTGTAGCTGGGCAACCACTTTCTAATTCTGGGCTCAAGTTGCCCAGTGGGCAACCAGGTTTGAAATTGATTTGTCAGGCCCTGCACTGGCTAGATATAAATGTTGCTTAATATTTTTTTTATTATCATTACTTTATTTCACAATATTGTTGAGACAATACATGGCATGGACGAAAAAGAGCTACATGAGCATCAGCTCTCATATATACTACAGCTAAGTCAAACAAAAATCAATATTTAGGCGAATCATTCTGGCTAAAATGTGCTCTAAAATGACCCAAATTTGACACAAATCACTCTCAGATTTCAAATTCTTTCCTCAAATTGCAAAAGTTTGCTAATTAATATGACAAATGACGAATTCAAATCATGATGAATTCGCCAAGTCGTGACTTTAAAAGGGGGCTTAGCGCGAACCCAGTTAGTGACAAAAATGTCAGCCCTCATTGTTTTCAGTTGGCCAAGAGAAATAGCATAAAAGCTTGCTTGAAAGTTGAGTTTACAAATGATGGCCGAAAATAGTATTAATGACAATGACGGCTGAAAATGTTATCGGCCATCAGGGCCAAAACTTCAATAATTTCTTCACTTTTCTTTGGCCCTGATAAAAAATAGTTGGTCAGCGGGCAAGCGTCTCGAATACTGTTTAACCAGACAGGCATAACACGTTATTGATATTTACAGGAGAGAGTTTCAGTTATCAAAAGACATGTGTTTAGCAGCAAATTATCCTTAGGATAGGGTCCCTTCAGTTTGCTGGATGTAATCATTTTTGATGTAAAAAATGTTGACCAACAGCATAGGCTAGGCCTGGGGGGCTAGGTTTTGTGTCACATTCATGCCTAACCCACTGGGAGTGTGACATTTTCATAATAAAAACACCCCCAAAAAAAGGGATATTTGGTAACTTAAACGATAAGTAACCCTGGTGAAGCAATTGTCCAATAATTCCCTGGGGTGTGTTCTTTATTTTATTTCTCCATTCCTTGGAGAAAAAATATGTGGTTTTATTGTCAGTTTAGGTGGAAAAAAATTGCAGAAAGACAAAGTAGATTTAATATTTCAAGATATCCCGCAGGAGTTTTATTTCTGGTTATAGCCCCCTCTGGCTGAGAGGGACTTATAATTCCCTATAACCAGGGTTCTTCCTAGAAAAATATTTCGAGTATCAAAAGCCCCACTTTGCTTATCCTTAAGGGGCCGTTTCTTTGAAAATTGTGGGCTTTTTTTTAGTTTATCTTGTAAAGATTCTGTAATTTCAATGCGGGAATGGCCCCCTTCAAGTGTACCTAATGCGGGAAATAAATTCCTAATGCGGGAATCCCGCATCCCGCACGTCTAGGGAGAACCCTGCTATAACTGTTACCTTCCTCTACGACGTGTATCCCTGTGCATATTTAGGCCTAGATTCGTTCCATAAAAACATACGGGGCTTATACATTTTTTCACTGTCAGTGAGCTTTTGAAGAATGGTTGGTAGGTAAAACCAGGGGCAATGTTTTTCCCCTCCATTAGATTTGTTCTGTGGGGCAACACCAAAAAAATAACCTGTTTTTTTCCCCCAAAAAAATATCTTTTTTTTCAAAAAAAAAAAATCATCTATCTACCTAGCAAAAGGGGAAAAAAATAAAGAAAAAAATTATTTGCGGCCGCCTGACTGGCTATTTTTATACCCACCCGGACCACTGGAAACAGTTTGTTATTTTAGTGTGGCCTGAAGTCATCGTTTCCTGGAAAATAATGAAGGCGTGATTTACATACTCATTGTTTTACCTAGTGTTGATGTTTTGTTTCCCCACTGAAACACTACATGGAGGTTATCTGGCCAACAGCGGTAGTAATATCATTTATAACCCCCTCTCAGCCAGATGGGGCTATTGCCAGAAATGTTACTCCCCGTAGTTTCTATTTGCAAATTTAATTCATCAAGAACACACACTAAACATCTTTTTTTAAAAAAGGAAAAAAAGAAAAACCTGCTTCTGGGAAAAAAGTATTTTTTCATCTGTAGGGAGGGGCATCTCGGTAAAATTTTGAGATCAATGCGCCCATGGAACATTAGGAATTACAATTTAATATAAAAAATAACCAAAAATGGCGCATTAGAGGGAAAATGTCTCTCTAAAATTGATAGGGAGTGCGCCATTGTCGCATGCTAAATTTTTCTAACATTATCACTGCCTTAACCAGTCCCATTTAGTAAGGTTTGGTAAGAAAAGAGACAATATGTAATTATTATCTGATTAATATCTGACTGTTTTTACCTTTTGCTTTTCAGGTAATAAAGACCACTGGGTTCATGAAGGGTCTTTTTGTTGAAAATGAAATGAGTTCAGAAAATGTCAAGGTACGTATACGTTTTCATGCATATGTTTGTTATCAAATCTTCGTTATCAGTAAATAATATCAATACCAGTTAAATATAAATTCAAACTAACTTGCATAGAAAAGGTCGCCTCCTAAGAATCACAGTGAAAGAAAAACTGATTGCTGGCATAATGACCAAAACAAATTGATTTGTTCAATATTTATTTTTTGAGTGTTGTCCATCCGAAACAGCCAATATTTGACTTTAAATAACCATAACTAGTTCTAATATGAAAGAAAATATACTTAGAAATATAAAAAAATGATTATTGTATTCAGGGGTGCAAAGACATCTTTGCTTGCGTATAGAATCCATGAGTCTAGAATGAACAAGAATTAAAACTGGATTTCATACAACACATGCAGTTGACTTTATGACTTTTTCCTTTTCCTTTTTTGGTTCCAGGACAAAGAGAGTAAAGTGGCATTCCTACAAAAAGCTATCGACATGGTTTGTAAGTATTTCCACTTGAATCTTTTGTTTTTAGGGCAAGTCCCTTTTAGTTAAGTTTACACAATGTATACGTTTTTAGCTTGTAATGCATTCAATGACTTCTGGAAACTATGGTTTTCTCTTCAACAAAATTTGCATTTCAAAAACAGAAAATAAAAAATTCATCTAAAGATAATTGGAATTTCATGCTTTAGAAACAACATCATGCGGAAAAGATTTATAGTGATGAATTTCATATACTGTCCATTATCATGCCTTTAACTTGTTATATAAATTTTGCTAATAAATATAATACATTTTATCATTTTCTTTATTAGACTTTGTCTCTTAGGTGACCTTTTGTTTTGTTCAAATAGCGTTAGTCCTTGCACGACCAGTTCCTGCTCGACCTTCCAAAATCGTGGCAGGCCACGAACCAGAGAAAACCAATGAATTTCTTCAGATGTTAGCGGAAGCTATTGGCAAGAAGGTAGGCACAAAGGGTTCTCTCACGAAGTAGCGAGATAGATATCTGGACTTGCACAGTTTTTTTTGTTTTTTTTTTGTGGTGGTGGGGGCAGGGAGATGTGTTTGATACTTAAAAATGTATGTTACTTTTGGCACAAGTTGGGTCCGTCCTTCTAAAATTGATATCCTTTAAGTAGGCATAAGGTCATATACCCCACAACTATCATCATCTTTGTGGAGTTTTGTACATGAGACGAAATGCCAACATTAATGCTTTAGAATTACTAAACATAAGATCTGTGCCTTTTAGCATGTTAATTTGTCTGTTCATCCATCCCACAGGTTGACAATGCAGAATACGTGGAGCGTGTTCTAAAAGGTGACTCGGGAGGGGGAGGAGGTGGGGGTAAAAAGGAAAAACCTCCCGCAGGGTCACGTGAGAAGCGAGAAGGCAGTGCAGATCGTCGGAAACGAAGAGAGGTCAGTTGTTATGTCTAAAATGTAAGCAATTCTGTTTAGATTTTCAAAATTTGATTTCCGTCATAAGCCATCTGAATTGATCAGTATCAAGAGGCACTAGTTTAATATGTATTGAAAAATGAGACTTGTTCATTTGCATGTTGATTTGGCCACCGGCATAGAAATATTATAGTAAGAAGACACTTTTATGGAGTATGAGGTCATTTTTATTCACCTGTGCTCAGTAAGGACCGCGGCCGTCAGGCCAAGGTCCTTACTGAGCACAGGTGAATAAAAATGACCGATATACGACATAATAGTGTCTTCTTTATTTTATGTAATGGATTCTAACTTGATAAATCATCATTTTCTTGCTAAAAATCGTGTTGCAGCGGCATTCCCGTCACCACGAAAATAAATGCTCCCGTCGCAACGACGATCAACCAATTGACAGAATTACAGGAGATATCTTATAATATGTGTGAAATGAAGTATTGGATCCGACATAAAATTATATTCTATATTTTGTGAAATGGATTTGAGCCTTGAAATGATTAAATAATTAAATAATATTTTTTGTACGAAACAAGGGATGGTGCCGTCGCTATGCAACGGCGCCATTAATACGAAACTTTTTTTGTGACGGTGCCGTCACTGCAAACAAACAATCATTTTGTTGTCAATTCTTCATGTAAAAACCTGGAAAATAATTGGTAATATTGAAAAAAACGTCGATGTCTTAGTAATAACGGCGATGTCATGATAATGTCAGCAATGTTGACATCTTTCATAATAATGATAATTCGAATTCTGCAGAGGTTAGTAAAAAGTTAGATATATTTACCTCGTCGCAGAGGTTAGTAAAAACGTTCGAAAAGCCCTTTACTAACCTCTCCTCCCCCCAGCCATTACATAAATATGGAAAAAATCTTTTGCTCATGGAAATTACTATACTGCTTTTAAGTAATGCAGAAAAAGGGTGTATATTGTTCTAACCTTTTTTTGTTTCTTTGTATTTCTAGAAAGAGGAGGATGGGGAGAAACCTCCCAGGAAACGCGATGACAAAGATCGAGACAGAGAGGATCGTAAGGACAGGGGGAAGAGCCGAGACAGGGATCGGGACAAGGAACGGGACAAAGACAAAGATAGGGAAAAGGACAGAGATAAGCACAGGGAGCGGAGTAAGGACCGTCAGAGCAGTAAGGACAGGGATCGGGATAAAGACCGTCATCACCGGGACAGGAGTAAGGATAGGGGCGAGGACAAGGACAAAGAGAAAGACAGAGAGCGAAGAAGGGAAAGGGTAGGTTTGGTTTGTTATGGAATAATTTATGGAGCATATTCCGGGTGAATTTGCTTAATCAAATTGAACTGAAAATCAGTAAGCTAAAAATCCATATTGCACAACATAATAGCCAAATTAGTGTCAAAAAAAGGGTTGGCCGGACGTTAAAGTACCCCAACAAATACACAAACATCGATGTTGTCAAGCTGGATGCATATTCTGCCGAGCTGTTACCTAATGGTTGAGGCAGACATGAGCAAGGGAATCATATCCTTAACCTTAAAATGGGAAGAGTATGAAATAAGAATGGCGAGAGCACTGGTTAAGATAACCACCTTCCAAATACCTTAGAGCAATAAACTTTTTCGAATTTCAAGTCACTTGAACAACTTTGGAATGATCAAAGAAAATTTACCTTTCATTTGCCTTGATTGAACCTTGGAACCTGAGATCAAACCCTATACAAAGTTGGATATTCAATATACCGTAAAACCCCTAATTTAAGCCGCGGCTTAAATTAGGGTTAGTTCCATAAATTTGTTCCAATAGGACATGAACTTTAAGGATGCGGCTTAAATTAGGGTTTTACGCAACATTGAATTCAATGGTACCTCTGGAAAAATGTTATGAAAATAAGGCTAGACCAAAACTCAAAAGTCTGGGTGCGGCTTAAATTAGGGGTTTTACGGTAGTCAAATTTTGTTCATTGTAGCTAGTGAAGGTCTATTTTGATGGGTTGACCATGCCATGTTTGTATTTTGTAGCGGAAAGAGAAGGAGGCCACAGAAGAGGGAGAGAGCCCACAGGTCAATGGAGACGGCGGAGAGGAGGTAAGTCTCGGCTTTCACTGGAAATGTCAAAGTATGCAATATTGACATTCAGATGGGTAGCCTTTTAAAGATAGCAGAACTTGTGCTCCGCCAGGAGTCACATTGAAAGGACTTTACAAATGATTGTGAAAGCGTTCTGTCAGACTGACAAATTTGTTTAAAATTAGGGTGAGAGTGTAATTATTGCTCCTGCCCGCTCTTTTTTTATAAGGTCATAAGAAAAATATAGACAACCAGATTTTAACATGAAAAAAATCTCTTCGATGATTCATAGTCTTCCTTCCAGATGCCCAGTTAGCTTAATGCGCTGTCGACCAAAGATATATTGAAACATCTGCTGTTTCCAAATCTTGTTACCCAGACCACAAACATGGATGATGTTCCTTTTCTTTACCACAACCGGTCTCACCAAACCTCCTGCCCTGTTTGGTGCACTGTAGTCTAACAAACCACCAGTTTGTGTAAAAAGTGCACTATTAGTAGCTCATAATAACATTATAAATTATAGATACTATGTAAGCCAATTATTCACAGGTATTAGGCCATGTAAGACAATTGTAATCATTAAAAAGCACTCCCCAAACCTGATATTATATCTTTGGCAAGTAAAGTTTGACTGTCTAGTCCTGATTTCTACCAGAGAGTTCCGCGCAAATCCACCAAGGCATCACCTAAAGCCTCACCCAAAGCACCCCGGAAGCCATCACCAGGCCAAGGGGTGGGAGGTGGTCGGGGTAAGGAGCGGCTGGGGGCAGCCGCCAAGTTGCCACCCTCACCCAAGGCCCCACTCAGGGCTGGGGGGGCCTCAAAAGGACCCCCTCCCAAAGGGCCTGCTAAGGTATCGCCTCTCAAAACTGTGGTTAGACATTGTTTGTAGGTGACGTCCCCTGTGTTCTACAATTTGTGAAGTGTCCAAACAAATGTCCTATGCAGAGTTGACGCTAGAAACTGTTGTGCTTGCAGCCTTAATCAGGTCTAGAGGAGGAAAGTGGTTGTTCAGTTTTAAAATAGGAAAATAGACCTAGCTCTTTAGATAAGAGGTTATTTATTAGAATGAAATGAAGTCTAACATTGTAATTGAACATTGCACAAGAGCATTGCATATAATGCATTTTTCAGCCTTTCAGTTTTTATTCACTTTTATGCATAACATAAACCTCTCATTTAGGCTAGCATTAAATCAGATGGTTTATGGTATTCAGTAGAAACTAACTCTACAGTCAAATGTCCTTCCAGTCCAGGAATATTCCTCGGGAAGTAGGAGTCCCGCATTAATATTTTAATTCCCTTAAAAGGGGCCATTCCCACATTGATATGATAATACAAAGGTCAGGAAATAATAGAAAAACCCCTACTGACTGTGGGAATGGTCCCCTTAGGTTGATGGGCCTTTTGATATTCAAAATGTTCTAGGAATATCCCTGCAGTGGAAAATGAAAATACATAATCTACACTTCATACTTTAACTGAGTAGTATTTTACCCTTTGAAACCACAAGCTTGACTGTAAGGTTAGATTTTCTATGTTGGCTGATAAACATTTTTAGTCCCACAAGAAGTTAAACTACCCACATTTTGTGTGCATGTCAGTGTTATCAATGTTATTAGTAAACTACACGGTACTCCATTATGTGCTTCATTGAACATGTACTTTGAAGGTATATGCCCTGCATTGCATGCATATTGTTGTACTGTGGAAAAACTGTTGGTGTCTGGCTCATTTTGAAACATTGCTCCTTTTGGCTGGATCTTCAGTATTACACAGGTTTGCCAAAAAGTGAGACTCCTCAAGGACTATTACCAACATCAGCCAGTCAGATGTACCAACAAGTCTTTTCTGGATCTATTTTTGGGAAAAAAAAGATTAAAAAAGTCAATGAGTATAAAACAATTATCTGATGCATGATATGTAGAGATTTATCATAGGCTTAAAAGACAGCTTTTGGATACAAACCTATCTCTGTTCCCTCACACTAAACGTAAAAGTAATGAGAGAGCGACGTGAGAAATCATGGAACCTGCCGTAGTGGTAAAATGAGTGAAGTCAACAATAAGGAAGAAAACTACTTTTCTGGGCATTTGGGTACCAGCGATATGTTATCTGTATCACACCCGGAACTTTCTTTGCCACTGGTTCACGGTGAGGTACATCAATAGCCTATGGTTGATACCAAGTGGCCCAGAAAAGAAGTTCTTTTCCTCATTGAGTAAGGTTTCAATCAGTCTTCACCTTTCACCTGTGGATAGGGGTTGGAGTTTAGGCTAACTATAACAGTATTTGGTCAGGTCCCTAGACTTGAGACTTTAAAGATTGAGGACCTGATAATCTTGATTCTTATAGTCAGCAAAAACGAGAAGGACAAGCGTTACAATATAAAGGGTAATTATGAGTTCGGGTGTACAAAGTACTAAAACCCTCAGTGTAGGACAAAACAAATTCATTGTTTTTACACAAATCTTGTTTAGGTGAGGTGAAAAAATCTTGAGTTGATTGTTTCAAAATGAACCCTGTTGGAGATTTTGTTCAAGTATTTTATGGAGTCACATCCACATTATAGTCACTGACACCATACATCAATCTCTTTTTTAATGACTATGTCATTTTCTTATATAATTGTATTTTTCATTTACAAAGGATGATGCTCATTACATCTATATTCAAGTATTCAGTCCAGCAGTAGAGTGCACTTAAGCTCACATTCACTTTTCCATTTTGATTTAACTTCACAATTATTCTTATCCAGAATTACCCTTAAAATGGTCATTTTCCAGAAAATACCTCATGTACTATAGTCCCAATGTAAACAGTCATTGACCAATGTTTTTGTAGGTAATGTTAGTGTATAGACACAGTGTTTTTGACGGTGTGATTTTCACTGTTGACATTATCTCTTCCCCCTGAAGATGGTGAAAAAAGAGCGGCGGAGTGAGAAGCCGAGTAGTAAGTAGCCTTTGTTGTGGCCGGTGCTCGTCTCGTCTCTAGGGGTGGCTTTCTTTCTGTGTCTCGGTCTCTGTATAGTCTGCTACACCAGCCTAGCATCACGGAGCTGTTACCGCGTTACACCTTCCTACAACTCTCCCAATATACTGAACTATACCAAATTGTCTTATAAAGTTTCAGGCATTGTTTCCCACAATAGGGAAAAAAATTAAACAATGGTAATCAGAATTCTAATTTCATAGTCATTTTGGGAGTAATGATAGTATGGTGTAACCGGTGCAGCAACATGTCCATTATCACATTCTTCACACGCACACTCAGACCATAGTCCGCTGCCCAGTCCATATGCCCCCCCCCCCCCCCCACCAAACATGCGCTTCCCCCATGCCTCCCCAAGCCCGCGCTAGGTGTTAAGGTTTTGGTCTCAGGCCATCAGAATATTACGTATCTATTACCAGCAGGAACCCCCTGTCCGCATCCCGCGGCCCTCCTCTGCAAAGGGCGCCAGGCGACGACCTAAAGACGGTATGGTATCTCTTGTTGATCTTTGGCCCAGCTTCCAACAAGATAAGACTAACAGATCAGATTCTCAGCCCTTCATTTGACAGAAATTGCCTGTACAAGATCATATCAAACTATCCAACATCTGCACATGAAAATAAAAACATTACAACCAAAAAAAAATCAAGGAAAAGGATTTTATCACAGATATGTCAAGAACAAGATGATGTAAATTCCTAGTAGGAGACTCCTTATTATACCATGCTTTAAACAGCTTAAATAAATGTATGTACTGGATTGCACTGGATGAGTCTGAATATTGTGAAGGAGACACTGTGGTGACCGATGTCCCATGATGCTGCATGGTGTGATGCTGTGCATTCCCTATTGCGTGTTTTGATGTGTGTCTGTCGCTAACAAGTAACCTAACTTACAAGCTTCTCGACCATCAAAACCTTCAGGATTTTAGTCATTGAATTATCTTGAACATATAGCTGTTATTACAAGAATGAGAGACCATGAGTAAATAGTGCTTGGAATTTGTTTTGGATTGTTGCCACACTTACAACCTGCATCATCAATGCATGCCTCCCTAGATTGCAATTGCCAATGAAGAAGTAGATAGCACTGATAGTAATTACAGAAAAGGTGAATGACATGCTACAAATTATTTATGGTCACACACTGATACTTAACCTTACTGGTTTCGTCGTTTAGGTTCTCGTGCGAAAGTTAGAGCTGGTATGACAATTTTCAACATTGGTTATCCCACAAAGTATCCCACAGGGATGAGACCACTTCACCAAACATTTACATCCCCAACATGATACATAGACCCAAGTTATTCCAAGTTTATCTGCATTTATTATTTGAAACCCTTTCTTTTATGAATTAGATTCAGTTACAAAGTTTGTAATTTATTGATGATGTTAGATTCAATTCTTAGATAACAGTGTCAGAATCATTCTTGAAGTGTTAGATTCATTACCTCCTAGAGCATTCAATACTAAAATCCAGTCAGTAAGCCCAGTCACATAAATGAACCATTCAGTATTTGTATTAAAAAAAAGTTATCAAATGAAGTTTTCAACGGATGTAAATCCTTCATCTGTGTTATCATTGCACTAAAACCTATTCATGGTTATTCATAAAAAAAGTATTAACGTTAATATGTTTCCAGTAGGTGCAATTTTAAGACACTTAGGAAGATATATTTTATATATTATGAGCAAATAAGGTTAGAAGCATTTGAAGTAAGGTTTTGTCATTCTTTGCTCTGATTGCCCATTCTGTGTGTGGTCCTAACTGCATGGCCTCACAACAACGTTTGACCCTCACCGCGTGTACCCCACTCACCTCTGGAAATTTGCAGGCCGAAGACGGGTAGACCCAGACCACCAAAGAGGTAAGGTGTTGACCTGAACAGCCACAGAGACAGTGGTGATGGTGGAATCAGGTCTAAACCACTAGCATAATGGTGCCTGGGTAAAGTTGCTTGTAAAAATAGCCTCTAGAAACTTAATCATTTTTCTGAATTTCTAGTGTATGTACAAAATCTTACCAAAAAATCTCAAGTTTTGCTTGTAGAAGTTTATTTAAGAAAGTTTTATACTTTCATGTCTAAAGAAAGATGTTGAATATTGAAAACACTGTAAGCGAGGAATCAGAATGGCCCTAGAATTTGTCCCAACCCCGTCCTCAAGGCTGGATCGCAAGATGCCCCATACTGTAGCCACTTGCCCCCTCCCCCTGCCCGTCCAATCTGCACATACCACTCTCTGCACCTAGAGTAACTCTTACCTGAAATTATAACTTATTAGATCTAACCATTCTGTTGCATTCATTTTTAACTTTGCTCCTTCCATGTTTAATTTCCCCATTCTGTACAAATGGTTTTTAATTTTCAGAGACTCTTTTAAATTGAAATAAGCTTTTTTAGATTACCAGTAACCTAAACATGTATGTATTCTGCAATAGAATGTAGATTAAATGTTTCTTTTACAGGTATAACCAAAATCAACCTTTGATTGAAACATAAGTTGCACAGAGAAGCATTTGCAATGTTGTAATGGTACAGCATTAGATTTAACCCAAAAGCTGAATAACTAGCTTAGCCCTAAGCTAGACAATTGCTAATTTCATTTCAGCTGTGTTTTTTTTCCCAGAAATTCTTAATGTATTGCTCAGTAATTATACAAAAACAATTTTTTTTAGATTATAAGGTTTACAGAAGTAAAGTATATAGTAACCTACAAAATTGTATATTAATTTCCCTCAAAACCCTTGATACTGAAGAAGGGTTGAAAAGCCATACCAAATTCATCTGCCTAAAGCACTTGAAAAGGGCTGGTTCCAAAACCTCCAGTTTGAAAATGTATATCTGTATACATATCACTTTTCAGATTAATATAAAATCTTTGACCTGTTGTTGCTAACCTCTAAATATAAGTAAGTGTTTTGCATGTTAACAAAAGATGAGGAGAAGGAAGAGAAGCCCTCGCGGAAGCGTGAGGAAACAACAATGAATGGCAGTGTGGCTGAGGAAGAGACAGCCCCACCACCAACTGACAAGTAAGTTCACTTCTAATTGCTCTTCACAGACTTACTCTTCTAGTTCTCCAATCTTAAACATAGATGAGGGGATCTGGTTTAAAATTGACCCAAAGGGATTTAGAAATATGGGAACACCATATTGCAGACCTGGAAGGGGTGTATATTGTGCAAGGATATTTTGCAATCATCTACAAAATGTTTTCATAATGTGATCCATGGTCACAAGAAGTTGTGGGGTATTGTATGTCAGGTTGCCCATGCAAGCCTTAAAACGTTTCAATTTCTCAACTCTATGGTCTTTAAAAGGTTTTAAATTTTCTAGCAAGGGTTCAAGACCTTTTTCAAGAAAAGATCTTGAATTGAATCTGACCAAAAATAAAAATGTATTATGATATGTACATAAAGCTACTTACATCTGATTATCTGTATATCAGAACTTCATCTCCAAATATTTACCTTTCTAAGTGGAAAAGATTTGTTTAGATGAGTTCTCTCTCTTTCTACTGGCCAGATTCTGGTTAAATTACAATAAATTGTGATCTCTTGTTTCCAGTCGGGGCAGGAGTCGGATGGCTCGGCCCAGCAGTGCACGGCCTGCACCACCACGGGTCAAGAAGAATGAACCAGAGCCACAAGAAGTTCATATTGTGTAAGTGAAGAATAAAAGATAGCATAAAATGTGTGTGTATGGGGGGGGGGGGGGGGGAAAACCCAAGGTAAATGAACCGCAATAATGCATCCTGTTTTTGATATAAAAAAAAAAATGCCTTCTGATGGAACAGGTTCATGTCTTTCTACACCTAAAAATGAAAATTACCTTTGCACCACCTTTGGAAAGTCAGTTTTTCCTAACTGTTGTCAGAGTTAGTCTAACTTTTTTTTCCCTTTAATGTTAAGTTCAGCTCTGACTTTAGTTTGTTAGATATGCAGACTCGCTTAGGGTGAACAATCAGGGGAACATTGGCTACTTTTTTGCACCTTCACTTAAGAGACTTGATTTCTAACAATCGTCTCTCTAACTATAAAGACATAGGCACAACTCTTGCTATTATATAAACATGCCCAAATTATTTACTTCCAGTGGACAGAGCAATGCACCTCATGTGATTGTGGACAAGAAGGGCGATGACTCCGATGATGACGATGACTTTATTACGAAGGAAGAGGAGCCACTGGTGACAGAGGAGCCTCCCCCACCACAAAACGACACCAATGTTGATGAAGAAGGGGGAGAACATGGTAAGGCTGCATATATTGTTTAGGAAAGTATGCCATATGATTTGTAACTTAATAATATGATTTGAATACCTGGAGCCTGCTACCAGTGCTAGTCTTCTGATGTTTGGACAGTTAGATGTACCCACAATATTTGTTAGTAATGAAATCAGAATATTTAATACTTTTTCCTTTGTACAGCACATTTTCTTTGAATTTGAACTTTAAAATCAGGTCTTTCAATACATTGATTGTTGCTAGGTGGACTTGTCAAGAAAATCCTGGAGACAAAGAAAGAACTAGAAGGAGGTAGTTTAACAGAACAAGGGAAGGCTGCTAAAAAGACAGAAATTGTAAGTGTTTGATTCCCACTTCTTCATTGCATGTTGCTGCTTCACTGGAACTCTCAATTAAGATGTACCGAATATTTGAAATATGTTCATTGTCTAGATTTATAGATGATTGCTTATAAATAGTTTATTATATTTATCCTCTCCAACACCTTGTCTCCAACAAGTTGCAATTGCCATTAGAAAACCAGTTTACCTGTAAAACTCACAACTAACCCCTAGTTATCCTCGCTTTAGGAACGATCCCACATGTCAGATGCAACCAAGCGTAAGGAGCGGGAGATGGTTCAGAAGGAGATCGACAAGCTGCGGTCGGCGATCCAGCTACTGACACGGTCGGCCAACCCCCTGGGTAAGATCATGGACTTCGTGCAGGAGGATCTGGACAGCATGCAGAAAGAGCTCGAGATGTGGACACGAGAAAACAAGGAGAACGTTGTCGCCCTGCAGCGAGAACAACGGTAAGGACTCTACAAGATAATTCCTCTGTATATGTGCTGTCTCCTCTCTTTTGTCTTTGACAAACCAATAGTAAGAACCACATACCATGACTGGTTGGCCTGGTGTCAGTATAATGTGACTGGTCAGGGTATTGTGTGGGCCTGTGACATGGTATCTCGGTGTGGCTTTAAAGAGGGCATTGGGTCCCACTGCTACAAATGGGCACCTCATCTCATAGATTAGGTCAGTTCCCTGTGGCGTAAAACTAGCTGAGAAGCATTACCTTGTGCAGTCTGGAAAGAACCTTGAAGGTTGGCCTGATGTTAGACTAGTCCAACAAACAATACAACTGTAATGCATGTTTTTTTTCCCTCAGGGATTAGACATCCGTTATCAGAATTGCTGTTTGTTACCTAGATTTATTGTTCAAAGAATATTAATTCCTATCTTGTATTGTTACAAAGCCTCATTGTAAAACGTTCTTTTTCTAGGATTACTGAGTCGTCAATAGAACCTCTCAAGGCACAGTTGGTTGAGCTCGACTCATCCATCGGAGACCAGCTTGACCTGATCGCTGCCGTCAAAGCAAACATCATTCGCAACGACGACAAGACAGAGAAGATGCTTAGCTCTATCACCAAGTCCTGATCACCAGCTTTGTAAATGTTAAACTGTCCTTAAACAATTTACCCTGCATGAAGTTTAAAAGGTGTTAGCTACTTGTGATGAGTGGCATAGTCTTCAGTTGTGTCTCTCCCCTACAATAAATGCAAAATTAGATGGTTATTGTAGAGGATAAAATCATGTGATATCCAGAGTCCCCACAGACTGGAAATCTTGAAAGATGCAAGTGGTCAAGGAAAAATGAGAGAATTTGAAAAGTTTAAATAAAAATTTACTCATTTTTCACCATAAGTCTACTTCAAAAAAATATATTTAAAAACCAGTAAATTATATATTGTCTATAGGATGAGAAATTAGGAAAGTTCATGATTTCTACATTTCCAATACATTTTGTAATTGCTGTGCAAGATCCTAAGCATTAGAATTTTTTAACCTACATTTCGAAAATCAAAGAGGGTATTGAAAAAGTTATGGAATACTTGTGTCAGGGTGTGTGGGAACCCTGAATATCTTAAAGAAGTCTGTCACTTTGTATATGGTGAACAGCGCAGATAATGGGTAGCCCTAAGCCTAACCAATGCAGGTTGTCAGATCTGTGATGACAAAAATAATAAACCATTATTTTTTGTTAATGACGGTTAGGAGTCAAGTCAAAATGGTCGGAGACAATGGTACAAAACAGATAGAAAAATCTATATAAAAAAAATATGCATGTAATGCAATAAATTATTTCACATATTACCTCTTTTTGCTTGCAATGTAATTCAATATAATTTTAATAACATGGTAGACTCAACACCCAAAGCTCTTGCAATCCCTGGCTGATTGAGTTAAATAAGACAACTTTGCTAATAAATCGGTCTGATAAAAGAACTGTATCCCATTATATTGCTTAGATAATATTTTGAAAAGTGATTCATTTGTTCAAGCAGTCTGCTAAAGTGGCATGGTGTACATTCAGCTTAAATAATTTATTGAAGCTTTTCTTTCTAAAAGGTTTTACATATATAGGTACGTTCCAGGCTTAACGTTTTCTATTCACATTGTCAGTTTCTGACCCAGATCGCTCATTGTAATCTGCAATTATTTTTTTCTCAGGTCATTATCTGTACGAATATTTTGCAAATTCTGAGTGTAAGAAAACAAACCCTAAGGCTGTATTCCACATACTGAAAGTACGTTCCACCGATATTGAGCATCTCCATGGAAACATTCTATATCAGGATCATCAAGCTACGGCACATTATGTGCTGCTGAAGATAGGTTATCGGCCACCTAAAGTGCAATATGCATAATCACCAGGAAAGTTTTACCAACGTGTTGGTAAAGTTTTGTTGCTGATGCTGCTGATTATATAATGGCACTGCCGAAAGTACAGCAGCCAAAAACAGCAGCGTACTTTCGGTATGTGGAATACAGCTCTAAATTACATAAGTGGCCTATCCCTTCTCCCCCCTTGTTTGTCTGCCCTGTACCATTGTTATGTGGAGATATAATTGTGTATATTGATCTGTACATTTGATCTACTTGTATGTAAATATATGATAAATCGTTAAGTAAGTTGTCACAGATCTCTTTGCAAGTGTCTATTCGCTTTGAGTTCTGAATTTATTCCGTCCAGAAAGTAAGTCTATGTACTGAGCCAAGACCTCGCCCTTTAAGTTAAGTTATCGATATGTGAAAAGGTTTTGGTTATGCTTGTTAGTGTTTCATTGTTACATGCCTGAGGTAGTCAGTGGTCAGTACCTATAATAAATAACCATGGTAAGAGGTCAGTATTGTAGAATGCACTAAGTGCCCACAGAGCAGGCAGTGAAGTTCTCCATACTGAACGTCCGTAAACAACAAGTGTTTTAACTAGAATTGTATATTTTTCTTCATTCAGAGTTTTTTGAAAGAATATAAAAATGCTGCATGCATGTGTTGAATTTGCTGTACATAATTTAGCAACCCTTGACTTAAAGGCTTTGAGCAACATATTAATCTATTGGCTTCAGTCGCTTTTGACATTCCAAGTAAATATTCCATATATGCAGATGGTTAAAAGAGAAGAGCTATACTCAACACAATCCAGCAATATAAAGTATCCACCGTTTTTGTTGTTTTTTTTGTTGTTTTTTGTTGTGTTTTTTTTCCCTAAATCGTTCTTTACTGACATAAGACCAATTCAAATTCCAAAAAAAATATGTATGAGCTGACTAACAGAGATGCAAGTTTTCCTATTTTTGCCGATTTTTTATTTATTTATTTTGTTTTTCTTCTTCCTCACTTTAATATTTACTTATAACTATAATGTAGTATGATTATCTCTGTGAACAGTGCTTTAAAAGCAATACATTTGATAATTCATTTCGTATGTAACATTATCTCGTCGTTTCTGACTTACATGATCCCTGTAAATAGTAGGAAAAATAATCAGACCTGATAATAATAGTCAATAAATAAGTCAAAATTAATTTCTCTCACTTTGTTAAATAAGTATATTACGCTAGAAAGCATTGTTTCAGTACCTTATTGTATATTTGACCATTATATTCATCATGGAATCTTATGTACTTTGTCAAAGGTAATTCATATCTTGTGGAGAAAACGGGGATTTCGCATTATTTATTGCACCTAGCACGCAAAGGTGAAAAATAAAGTTAAAGTTGAGTATACCTACAGTAGTTCTCGTTCACTTATGTTCTGTGGTTTCGACCCAATGAGATAATCTTGTTCTTTTATACTATCATCCATAGAGCAAAGTTAAATCGGGTAATAACAGTATTTTCATGTCACAATCAGACAAAACATCATAGAAAGAAATTTTCTTATGTTTATCCAGGGTTTCCAAGCAGATCTTACAATTTCTTATTTTTTTCTTTTTTAACCAATTTAAAGGGGTACAAATTTGACATTTACAACATAATGCAATCCTGTTTTACAAAGTTCTGTGTCGTGCTACCATAGTTTCTGATATGGTATTATTTTCTCTGGTGACCCTTGCCTTGAGCACAGTTCAGAACGCGCACCCCTTCTTTATTTTTCCTTTTTGAATTAATTTGCATAATGTAAAATTCGGCCATAAAGTAATTAAGGGAAAAAAATCCAAAAATGCCCCCTCCCCCCTCCCCTAGCCTGAATCCGCAGTGGCGAATCCAGAAATTTTTGAAAGTGAGATGGGGTGTGTGATATTTTAAAGGGTCCTGGGGGGGGAGTGCACCTGCTGCGCCTTCCCCTGGATCTGCCACTGTCACGAATAATATTTTTTTTAATCTGGCTTCAGTGGGGGTCTGGATGGGGGGGGGGGTCCCATGTCCCTTGTCGAATTTAAAAAATGGCAATGTCGCCATGTAAGAATAAGCCCTGTCCCATGTCGAACTTAAGGATCATGTCATTTGTCACTTATTTGCCATGTTGCCTGTCAAATTAACAAGAAATGCGTAGTGTCCGCGGGAAAAAAGCGATCCGTGTCTGCCTTACGATAACCCTTCGCTTCGCTCAGTGGCAGCTTTGCTGCAAATTTCTCATTCGCCCTTTCATGATATCCCAAAGACTCTACATGTTGTTTGATACCTTTACATAATTTTTCAAATTTTCTTTTTTACCATTTCCTAATATCCCGCACACCCAACATGCTGTTTGATCCCTTTACATAATTTTTCAAATTTCTTTTTTACCATTTCATAATATCCCGCACACCCAACATGTTGTTTAATACCTTTCCATAATTTTCTAAAATTTCTTATATACCATTTCATAATATCCCGCACACCCAACATGTTGGTTAATACCTTTCCATAATTTTCTAAAATTTCTTATAATTATACCATTTCATAATGTCCCGCACACCCAACATGTTGTTTGATCCCTTTCCATAATTTTCTAAAATTTCTTATATACCATTTCATAATATCCCGCACACCCAACATGCTGTTTAATACCTTTACATAATTTTCTAAAATTTCTTATATACCGTTTCATAATATCCCGCACACCCAACATGTTGTTTAATACCTTTCCATAATTTTCTAAAATTTCTTATATACCGTTTCATAATATCCCGCACACCCAACATGTTGTTTAATACCTTTCCATAATTTTCTAAAATTTCTTATATACCGTTTCATAATATCCCGCACACCCAACATGTTGTTTAATACCTTTCCATAATTTTCTAAAATTTCTTATATACCGTTTCATAATATCCCGCACACCCAACATGTTGTTTAATACCTTTCCATAATTTTCTAAAATCTCTTATATACTGTATCATATCCCACACACCCTACATGTTGTTTAATAACTTTACATAATTTTTTCAAATTTCTTTTTTACCATTTCATAATATCCCGCCCACCCAGAATTGATTTCAAATGTTGTAAATATTTTTATTTCGTTTCATAATCCCGCCGGGCTGTTCTGTTTGTTAGATGTTTCCATGACATGATGTCAAGGACAAGGGCCAATCAGAGTGGAGCTTACAACCAGCTTTGGCCCACCAGCCTCACTCTGGTTTTTCTAAGGGGAGCCAAAACTCCAACAAACTGGAACATTTTGCAGCATAAAGAGGGATATTATTGATAAAATCCTTTGACCAAAAGCCATAATATGGATTAATCTAAGCAGGGAATGAACTTAAAAAGGTATGTTGACAGTTTGGGGCAGTGACATAGGAGGATTAGGTTGTTTCAGAGGATTTGTTGTTGTAAAAGTAAGGACAGAACCTATCAGAACATTGCCCATGGATTTTGGACAGGGGGTAAAGCGATCACGTCGCTACGCTCCGTGCGCCTTCGGCGCGGATCGCTTTAAAAAAAAACGGGGCTGTCGCCCTGTCAAATTTAAGAAATTCTTCTGTCGCCCTGTTGATTTTAACTTTAAGGGTCTAGACCCATTTTAGTACATAAAGGAAAATGGGAAAACGATTTAGTGAAGCCAGTGCAATAGATCTGTCAAAATTTATCATATCAAATAAAGTGAAATGAATAATCTAAGACATTGCATAATTTTTTTCCCTTTTTTATTTTTAAATTTTTACAGTACCATGGATTTTTACTTTATTTTATTTATCACATAATAAACCGTCATGAAATCCGGAGGCGCGCGCCCACCGCGTTCTGCGTTGATCATGTGACCACAGCCGCCATTTTGTTTGTTTAGAAAGCTCTCCGCTCTCGAGTAGTCTGAGCCACAATCACGGGACAGTTTACGCAATACCCAGAAATCTAAGGCACATATATACTTAAACCCAACTCCACAGACGGACTTTCTCTACAAGTTCTTGGCGTTTTAAAGGTAGGTTTTGTTGTGGTTTTGATAATGGCGGCGTTTTGAGGTGGTTGGGGACGCTGGCAGTAGACGCCGGGTGGGCGGGGTGACGTCCCCATCCTCATCTCAACAAACACTGTCACTGGGACTGTCTGACTCTGATGATATTGGTGCCATTGATTCTTTTTTGTTGACTTCTCAGAGTACGTTAAGGAGAAATACACACTGATGCGATGAGAAAACATAGCCAAAGTCAAAGTAAGGTTATTCCAATTTCAGATTCACTTTCAATGAAACTTGTGAAAGTGACATTGTGATTGGATTTTGATTGGATCTTTTAATGAAATCAATGAATGAAAAATATGCTTAGGCCCTATTATAGGTCTATACGGAAGATGCGGGTCTCAAAAAAGGACATCGCGCGGCGAAATTTCGCGGAAATCGCGAACGGAGCTTGGGTGGACGTTTAACATAGGATTCTATGGAGGAAAACATGTTATTTTGCTCTAACTTTTTAATTGTTGGTCCAATCTTCATGCAGTAAATGAGAAAAAGTTTGGAATTGATCCCAACATTGCAATACAATCCCTTAAATTTTCGCAATTTGAAAATATTTCGCATAATCGCGAAAATTCGCGTTTTCTCCATAGGCCCCAATGCTAATTAGGGTCACTTCTGGAGCCCAGTATTTCACTGCGCGATGCCGAAAATCGCGAGTATACCGCTAACCCGTTTACTCCGTATATATGATTATGCAATAGCCGCGGCGCTATGATTTGTGTTTCCTAGGCCTAGTTCTATGCAGTATAGGCTACTAAGGTAGTAGCCTATTAATGTATTTAGAGTCTTCCTTTCTTCCTTCATATATTTTTTTCCCCACTTCTTAAATATATACACAGTAAATATAGGTTTGGACCCCTAAATCGACAAGGCGACATGGCCGTTTCTTAGATTTGACAGGTGCCATGGTAAATAATAATTAAAATGACAAATGATATGTGATAGTAGTTTTAAAAAGGATATAGTGACATGTGACATGGCCATTTATTAAATTTGACATAGGACAGGACTGCAAAGTGAAATATAACACTTAACGACAGGTGGCAGGGCAGCTTTTTAAATTCGACACGGACCCCCCCCCCCCCCCCCTCAATCTATAGACGTTGTGGACATGACGTCACATCTCCCAAATTGGGATGGCCGCCATGTTGGTGATCATTTCAAATTTGTCATCATTCACAATTTTAAAGCAAAGAAAGGATCTCATCTATGATGATGATTTTTGTCTATATTACCAAAGGAAACCACATCAAATCATAATTAACAATTGTTTTCTATGAATTACATATATTTGGTAGCCATTTGGGTGTTGTGACCACTTGGGGATCACCAAAATCTGGTCATGTCACCCTGTCTGCACAAGGTCAATACCCCCAACATGGTTCTTACCCCTTAAGGATAAGTAAAATGGGGCTTTTGATACTCTATATATCTTTTTCTAGGAAGAAACCCAGGGCTCACCAAATCCAGCATCCTGGGTGTCCTGTCCACCCCCTTAAAGGCACGGGACACCCAAACAAGACCCTCTGGGTGTCCTCCGAACACCCTGAAAATCATACCTTTATAACAAGGTTGAGGCAATGCGACCCCTAGTTTTATGGTGCAGGACGCCCGTGATGCACAGTCAGGGTGTCCACAGGACACCTAGCCATTTTAAAATTCCGCGAGCCCTTATTAAACTGCGCCAGTAGAATGACTCCTCAATATAGCCTACTCCTCAATACATTGATCTATTATGGGTTTAGACATTTAAAAACGACAGGGTGACATGGGCATTTCTTAAATTCGACATGGCGACATGGCGGTTTTTTTAAGTTTGACATGCAACATGGCAACTTAGTGACAAATGACATTGCTCTTTTCTTAAATTCAACATGGGACAGAAGCTTTAATAAGATAGTGACATGCAACAGGGATATTTCTTAAATTGGACACGTGACATGGGTCTAAACTGAACTACAGGCGACACAGCCACTTTTTAAATTTGTCACGTGACATGGAACCCCCCTATCCATACCCCCTCTGTTTCGTGCTTATGATTGTCTGATGACATAAACGTGTATACATGATAGATATTAGCTATAACCGGGATAGGGTTTGGCCTTAAGCTTAGGGTCCTTTGCCAGACCCTTATTGTTTAGATATAACATAACATGGTCTTATCACTCATGGAGGCTTATTATTGGCCCTTTGTATTTGATTACAAATCAGTCAGTCACAGCGTAAATCTTATCATTGTTTATTTACATCAGTCTTACCCATAGGACCGAAAACCATATTTTTAAAGACTTTTAGCTATGGTTAACAGAAAAAAATCACGATAATAATGATTATTGTGACATAATTCTGTGTAAGATTGTAAAAGATTACTGAAAGTAATAGGAACAAGATCCAACCGACCAGTCTTATTTATGAACTGATATGTATACAAAAAGAACTGTGTCCATTGTTGAGGACGTCAGAACATTTCGTAAGGTTAAATAGATTTATAGCTAGGGAAACATATTCCAGTTTGTATCAGTTTGGCCTAAAGTAAAAAGTAAAAACATGAAAACTGATTTAAATTAGAGTCCACTAAAATTGTACCTGAATTTTATGTAACTAATTTCTTTCTTTTGTAAATAAAGTTATAAAGATAAAAATGATTTTGTCGATCACCATTATTGAACAGAGGACAAAGACAAAGTTGATTTCAAGAAGCAAGTCAGCAGAGTATGACATGATTTCTTTTAATTGCATGCGAAGAAATTTACCCAGCTGTGCACCTCGTTCTTTATCAATGGCGAGCCACGCTGCGTTTATAAATCATGATTGATCAATAAACATAAATTCAAACCTTCGTTCTTTAACTGTTTCATACAGGTCCCTAGAAAAAATCGAACAAACATGGAGTCGGACGAATCAAAAGCCTTCGCTGAAAACGATGACTTCAACTATGGCTACAATTTTGAATTTAACGACAAGACGATACGAGCAGGTGAGTTCTATGAGTCAAAATCAGAAGCATATCATTTAAGTTTAATAGGACAGAAGAAACAACTAAAGAATCTAAACATTTTCTCTCACATCCTGTTAGTTCGTCTTTTCCTATGTTCTCATAAATTTACAAAAATGCTACTCTAGTGGCACATTCAAAGTATAATGACAATATTTGTCCTGTTAATGTACAATATATGTACTTCATATCAAATAACATTCGTAGTATCTATTCAGAACTCTTTTGCTATGTTACAATAAAAGGAAGACAAAATGAGCTGTTTCTTGCTGACCAGATCTATAGTTACCAATTACATCCAACCTTCCTCCATTGCATGTTTTATAAGTTTGCGACCGACTTCTGTCTTATAGCCTTTATTCTTAATGCGTATTCTCAATGTTTTATAAGTTTGTGACTACTTCTCTCCATTTCAGCCTTTATACCTAATATGTATTCTCAATGTTTTATAAGATTATGACTAACTTCTCTCCGTTGCAGCCTTTATCCGTAAGGTGTACTCGATCCTGATGCTGCAACTGCTCGTAACGCTCGCCTTCGTTTGCATCTTCCTCTTCGTGTGAGTAGCTCCAAAAGTCTTAATGACATTTTAAAGTTTAACCACTGTTTGATTAAAAGCAAGAAATCAAGAGAACCATGACAGGGAAAATTTACCGTGGGACAGGGGAAATACAGGTAATTTCATCGCAAAATTTGAGTGGCGACCTTGAGGCCACATCAAAAAGAGATTCTGTTTCCAGTGGGTGTTAAAAAAAGGCAGTGGGGCGGCCACAAAATAAAAACACCTGTTTTTTTTTTCTTTTTGATAGGGAGATAAGGTGGTCTTTTGGAAAAAGGAATTTGTTTTTGAAAAATAGGGGGGAAAACGTTCCACTCGGCCAAAATACAATCACCCAGCCGGTCCACCAGAAACAGACTTTTTTTTAGTATCACCTGATAGTCCAAGCTAGCTGTAAATAACTGAGAATGATATAAAGTTAAACCTGCATGTATTTTACATACACAATTTGCTGCCTATATATGTTCACTAAAGTGTTGATATGTTATCACTCCCATCACCAATCAAATTTACCATCATGGTGGTCGTGGTTTCCGGCTGATTATAAATTGGCAGTCGTTATCACAAGTCTAAATTGTTCGCCCGCACTTATGGTGCACAGAAAGAGAAAAGTGGTCAACGGGCATTTTCATGGAAATATTCAGTATAAGTAGTATATATTTAGGTATGTGGAATACAGGCTTTAGTGGTATGGTCAAAAACAGAATAGCGCCATTGGGACTGCTGTAACTCCGAAACGTAACCGTCCTCATTTCTGGTAATGGCTCTAAACCTTAAACCTTAACATAATGAAAGACATTGTCAAACTGCAATGAAAAACTGGATGTCCATTTTAGCCATATATTAATGGCTTTTCCCCATATTTTCCTTTAAAAAGCTTTGGGTCTGAGTTAAAAATATAACACAACTTTTTTTTTTTTTTTTTTTTTTTTTTTGGGGGGGGGCTTAATAACATAGAACATCAATACAAATAGAATTTCCGTATAATATGATACATTGGTGTATTTAAAAATTAGTTCAGTTGATAAAGCATACTCCCATCCCATTATTGTCCAGAAACAATGATTACAACATTTTGCCGCGTCGTGAACAAATAAGTTTGTAATAGTAAACAAACAAACTGTATTGTTCCGGTGCAGGTTTTGAACTACACAAACACAAAAGTATGTCAACCAATTTTATTATGAGGCGGCTAAAACAACTCAATCAATCTAATCTGGATTCGAATCCTACTCTAAGTCTTTGAGTCATTAGATCTAGCCGCCTCATTCTCCTCTCCGCAAACATCTCTTAGATCTGTGACGGTATTTTCGCGTTATGGCTCCGCGTTATGCTCTGCGTGTCTCTGTAACGCGTCAAAGTGACGGTGTCCCACAGGGCCTCCGCGTTATGGCTACGCGTTATACTCCGCGCGTCTTTGTAACGCGGCAAAGTGACGGAGTCCCATTGGGCTTTCTGCTTCCGAGTTATCTTTCGCGCGTCCCATAGGGCCTTTTGCCTACGATTTCTCTTTGCAACAAGTCAAACTGATTGAATTCCACAGGGCCTGAAGCCTGCGTTATCTATTGGCATTTTGCTCCGTGCGTATCTGTAACGCGTCAAAGTGACATTGTCCTACCAGTCCATATGCCTATGCGATATCCTCCGCGCGTGTCTTTATAATTTCAAAAATATAGTGTTCAACAAGGGCAGCAAGCCCCCGTAATGATTTCGTGTTTTGGTCAGTCCTTTTGTAACGTCTCAATTTTAAAATGTATAGGAATCTTATTATTATTATCATTATCAGCAGTAGTTATCCTGTCGCTATATATGCTTATCACTGTCTTTTAACGCGTCAGTCTTTCGGTTCACAAAGGTTGTCGAAGCCTCTGCAATCTATAGGTCCATGTCAGTAATGTGTGAACTGACGGTGTTACAGTATATAATTTTTTTCCGTGCCTTAAAGTCCACTAAAATAGCTTAAATGGTTTTAATTGCTTCTCCTAAACGTACCAAGAAATATATATCTGAAAAAAATCTCGTCCTGTGCAGTCTATGGAACTAAAAATCTACCTTACGTATAATGGATGATGGAAATGCAACTATCGCATATAGTCTATTAGCCACTGCAAAAACAATGGTCTAACTATTTACTCTTCTAAGTTATACTAAAAAAATATCGGTATAACGGAGAGAAACACAATCCTGTAGGGAAATTTGAATTCGTCATTCTAGGCTTTTAGGCCTATGCGTATTTCTATTAAAATGCAATCTAACATCAGTCAAAATAAAGATAGACAGTACAACCACTAAAGCTTACTAATTGTTGTTGAGTAAACTTATGAAATCTAATATTTTTTAAAATTTTAATCGACACCAAATCAAGCGTCAAAACTTATATAATATGTGTGTGTAATGTATCCATAGAACTCTAGACTACGCTACAAGTTTCATCAGACAAGACGCTCCGCGTCTCGACTCAAACATAGTATGAAAGTTCACAACCTTAAAAGCAGTCATTCCCAAAATAGATGCACATCACCCCATTTCGTCTTGTGCACGTGCGAAACGTCAGGTGACCGTGTAACCGGGCTCAATCACTAAAAATAGATCACCTTTCCGAACGAACTGAAACGCGCATGCGCAGACCAAATTGACAGCGCGCGGCAACTTTGGATGTCACAACACCCGGAGTGTTCGAACTGTCTTCATCGTTGAACGAAACCTCTTTGTCTCAATAAATTAAAAAATTTACCAGACATTGTCGAACATTGATCACTTGACCATACCTTAGCAACATTGAAACTATAAAACATTGAAACATTAAAGCTGATCACGGCTGAACAGCTCGTTTGTTCAAAGATCTGTCAAATCAGAGCGGTTTGTCAGGCTCCTACTGTCATTGTTATCTTCTCTCAGCACGCACAACGTGCACTTGTTACGCCACTCCGAAACAACTAGAAATAGGCACTCTCAATCAGGAAAAAAAAATTAAAAAAATGCAGAATTACCAACCCAGTCGTTTCACCCATGTAACTCTTGGCTCCTGGGATCAGAGCCATGAAAAGTACGGACCATCGTCCGGTAAGCAGTGCACAGCTATGTCACTGTCGTTTGCTTTATTTACACATGCTCGTGATCCAGTTAATCTTTCGAGGAAAGATATTAATCAAATCGTAGACGATGGGAACGTCATCTATGAGCATTGTAGTTCACACTTTCACCAGGATATTCTTGCAGCAGATGAAATCCCTGCTCAAGTCCAGTATGGCGCTTTGAGGTTTAAGATAGGCCGTGGCCCGCCACGATATGGTTTGATCAACGATAGGCGGCACCTCACCTATCAGTTGACAAATTTGTTGTGTACTTATTCCGAGGCATTTATTATTTGTAAGGGCTACACCGTCCTACTGAAATATGTGAATGGTTTCTACTTTCTTTTTGACTCACACAAAAAGGACGCCAGTGGGCGTAAAAGTCCTGACGGAAAAAGTTCGGTAATGAGATTTGGAAACTACAGTGAAATCATACAGTACCTCTCATTATTGTACCAAAGCAACAAGAATGAACAGTATGAAATTGTTCCCTTGAATCTGAAGTCAGAATTATGTAAAACGGGAGCTACCTCTGAAATCCGGTGCCATTTTGCGCGAAAACGACTTGAATCTGTTCAGAAATATGAGCCACAAATTTTCAAGAGTCCCCAGACCAACTCAAAGACTATGCAGCTCAACGATGAAACCCCTACTTCTGAAAAATTCACAGAAGTTAAAAGGAAATCGAAATCTTCCGGTACCCCTGAAGTGTACCTTTTAAAGGTAAAAGAAGCCAAAGAAATCAATTCTAAAACTGGAACGTGTGTTCTTGGTCATCAAGGTCAGGTTATTTCTCTCGACGAAGATCATCATGATGAGGCGGTATCTCAAAATAGTAACAAAGCAGAAGGAAATGAAACAGAAATGGAAGACATGTTCCACTCTCATGAAAAAATTTCTAGGCCAACATCACAAACCAAACTCAAAACCGTAAAGGTTCGCAGGACTGGAAATCGTTGGGTCCTTTTGAAAACAGCTTCAAGGCCAAAACTCTCAAAAGTCGATCACTTTCAAATAAATGAACTTGTGAAGAATAAAAAAGCTGCACATGGTACTGTAATAACTCTAGTCAAGAACAGTCAATGTTGGAAACTTTCTTCGACTGCCATGGCTGACTCTAGCACTGATGGTCACGGTGTATCATCTGACTCTTTATCTGGAGATACTCAGAATCGAAAAGCAGCTTCGTTCCCATCTTCTGCAGATAGTAGAACTCCATTTAAAGACATCACCAACCTGTCTCAAGAAAAAAGACACATAAATTCACAAAGACTTGACATTGATGATGTAATGACTGGGTCATCATCAGAACTTGCAGAATATTCGGAAAAAAATGGGCGCATGTTGTTGATGACACCTGGAGCAATGAGGCAGCGCGCATATCGCAAAAGGAAGATGGAAACAGATGCGGAGTCACTTCCATCTAAGCCCCTCTCACAGTCACCAGAAGCCATTCGGAAACGTAAATGGCGAGCGAGAGAAAATAAAAAAAATGCTGACACAAAAGAATTCAGAAGTCCCGGTAAAGCCGATAAGACATGTGCAGGTAGAAAAAATTTCCAGAAAAACAAAAACAATGGTAAGGGACCGCATAACAGCAATTTTGAATCAAATTTTTGGCAACAAAATTATCACTTTGGCAATCCTGTATTGAACTCTGGTAATTCCATGTCAGCTTCACAGAATGTAGAGAAAGAGACAAGCGATATGTCTAGTCAACAATCGGTCAGCACAGAAATATGTACCGAATATGAAACATTGAAATCACTGGTAGACTATTCTGATCTTGATATATCATCTGAAAATCTAGGCGTCAACGCTGATACAAATAATAGTAATTTAACATATGAAATAGAAAGTAATTCAGAAAGTTTTCAATCACAACCAATAGTTAATACCAGTAATGGAAAGAAAACTCGAATTCTATCTCAAACCCCTGGTGCAATTAGACAGCGTGAATATCGTAGAAGAAAGAGATTACTCAAACAGTCTCTAATGCTTGAACCAGAAATCAGAAAACGTAAACGTGAAGAAGAAGTTGACTGTTCGTGCGATGACATCTCATTGAATGGTTCACAAGTGAGCATACCAAATTCATATTCGGCCGCAGAAGAGGTCGTTGAGGTAGAGACCGAACTAGAAAACACCCAGGACAGTATATCACCTTCTGCCAAACGTCAGCGTAAATGGAGGGCTCAGAAAAAAGCTAGAATGACGACAGAGTCGAATTCTATATCACCAAACGGTATGCCTAATGAACATACTTTTACAGAATCTGAACAGTCTCAGACTTCTCAATTCAGTGATTTTTTGACTGACACCGTAGAGCAAAATGATTTCTCCCTTTCTCCCTCAGCTAGGAGACAGCGACTTTATAGGCTAAGGAAACGTGAAGAAAAAGCAAAGCAAATTAGCAAATCAACCTCGCCTTATATTGATAAATCAGTCAATAGAACTCGAAGGTACCGCGAAAGAAGGAAAGTCGAAATTCGCAAAAGAAACTATGCTCTTTTTATCCAAGTAACATCAAATACTCAAACCGAAGAAACCAATGTTCAAAATCATGGTGACAATGTATTTACCAATCCAACTTCAAGTGCTCAGAATGTATTGCAACATAATAACAGTATAAACCATGAAGTACTACCTGTATCACATGAAGATGTAGCCAATGTACCCACAAATGTAGATGCTAGTTTAGAAAGTTTCACAGAATATCCCAGTGAACCAGAAGATGTAATTTCAAGTGAAGAAGAGATGACATCAAACCCACCACTCAGGGATTTCATGTATCAAGAGAATGCTGAAAATGATAATGATATATCAGAAGATTTCACTATTTCCGAGGAGAAGGTGCGAGTTCTTGACCAGAGTATTGACTATGAGTGTATTTTTTGCACCAAACTTTGTTTTCCTGAACAGTGTGTAACTGTAAATCAAGAACGCAATCAACGTTATCTGACATACAGACAATCACTTGAAGTATTAGAAATGTTTCACGTGTGTACAACATGTAACTCGCTAATCAAAAGAAGTAAACCATTAATTTTTGACAGTGAAAATGGAATTCACTGGCCCGCACCCGTACCCGAACTAGACATATTGCCATGTGAAGAACGTTTAATTTGTTTGAGATTACCTTTCATGCACATTCAAGTTCTTCCCAGTGGCGGTCAAAAATCACTTAGAGGCAACGTTATAAATGTACCCACTGATATTCAGGAAACAATTCACATGTTGCCAAGACATGTTAACGAACATGGCACTGTAACTATTCGATTGAAACGTCGTATGCAGTACAAAGGTGTATACTTAGAAGCTAACGTACGACCCCATAAAGTAATTGCAGCTTTACAGTATCTCAGAAACAACAGTCTGTACTACATAAACAGTGGACTTTCTATATCCCCAAGATGGTTAGAATCAACTTTGGCTGAACTGAATAACACAGGTGATCTTCAAACTGTTCCACAAGATCAAGATAACGGTGAGACTTTTGATGTACCACTTACATCATTACTGAATCCTGGTATCGATTTACCTGTTGAGGAAGAGGGAAATGATGATGAAGATGATGAAGATGACAATTTTTCAGAGGTAGACCAGACTGAAGTACATGCGGTTCATGCCACTATGTTAGACATAATTCCACCAGCAAAGCCTTTGGAAGTTGCACCTGGAGAAGGTAGTAGTCCGCTTCATCTTTTGTATGATAAGCTAGGAGAGGAAATGTCATTCCCAACAATTTATGGTGGGAAAACTATCGCAGAATTGTATCCTGATAATTTCAAATTTCTTAAGAGAACAAGATGGGAATTGACAACTGCTGATCGTCGTGTTGCACAGAAAGTTGAACTCATATTTTACAAATACAAAATGTATCAACTTGACTACATTAGGGACAGATCGACCTTTGCACTTCGTTGTATTAAGCAAGATAAGAAGTACACTGTCGGAGATGTACGCAATGATGTGAAGAGAGTAAATATAGCCACATTGGACGATGGTTTTTTCTTTTTCCGTCAGCTCAGAAACAGTCCACAGTACCTGCAACAGAAGAAGCGTGAACTGTTTGCCACTATACGTCAACTTGGAATTCCTACATTTTTTGTTTCACTCTCTGCAGCTGACACACGCTGGACGACATTACTTAATTCTCTTGGTAAAATAGTGGACGGGAAAGATTACACTGATGAAGAACTAGGAAATATGTCCTATAAAGAAAAGACCAGATTGATCAATTCTGATCCGGTAACTTGTGCTAGATTTTTTGATAGGCGTTTCCACTTTTTTCTTAAACATGTACTTGGCAAACCACCTTACCCATTAGGACAAATCATAGATCACTTTTATAGAATTGAGTTTCAACATCGAGGGAGTCCTCACGTTCATATGATTCTATGGTGTAAAGATGCTCCTAAATATAACAAAGATGCAGATCATGAAGAGGTTGTTCAGTTCATAGACAAATACATAAGCTGTTCTTTAAACCCTTCGCCAGAAGTCGAGCCCTATGTAAAAAATCAGATTCACAAGCATTCTAAGACTTGTCGCAAAGGTGGTCGGCCTACCTGTCGGTTTCACTATCCACTGCCACCATTTGAGAATACAATAATTCTGCGGCCAAACTCAGCTAAAACCGAGGAACAGAAGGAGAAGTACCTTGAAATTCAGAATTATTTGGATAGCGATAACATTAATGAGAACACAAACCTTCAAGATATACTAGACCATTTTGATATCACTTATGAAGAATATGTTCTCATAGTCAGATCTTCCCTCACACGTGATCAAGTATTTCTACGTAGACGTCCCCACGAATGCAGAGTTAATATGTACATGCGGAATCTATTGCATGTATGGAAAGCAAATGTAGATTGTCAGTTCTGTTTAGATCCCTATAGTGTTGTAACATACATAGTCAACTACATAAATAAGGAAAATCGTGGTCTTAGTCTGAACTTAGCCACTGTAACAAAGGAATGTGAAAAGGAAAAAATATCAATACGTGAAACCATAAAAAAACTTGGCAATGTATTTGTAAATACTAGTGAAATCTCTGTGCAAGAATGCATTTATGTATTGCTGGGTCTCTACCTGACACATCAGAGTGTGGATGTACTTTTTATTAATACAGCCATGCCACAAAGACGCATAAAAATAGTTAAAAGCAAAGCTGAACTTGCAGACCTGGGCGAACAATGTACCAACATTTACCAGCAGAGTGTATATGACAAATATGAAAGTAGACCTGAGTATTTTGAGGATTGGTGTTTTGCCGATTATATAAGCTTTGTACGCATTACCTGGCGAACCCCAAAGAGTCGTACCACAGAACAAGTAGGTCTTCATTACACCAAGAAGAAAACTAAATATTACTTAGACACTAAAAAACGATACTCCATTGGGTCTAAGCGCATTATCAGTTACATGTGTAAGTCCAAAGATGATGACAAAGAAGAATATTATAGGATCAATTTGCTTCTATTTCATCCTTGGAGAACGGAACCATCACTGAGTGAAGCATGTCTTTCCTTCACAGAGCTGTACAACGCTCTGTCCCAAGAGGCGAAAGACAATCTACATGATATTCGCAAAAGCTACAACAAGCAAAGTCTACAGTCTCTCGAGGGTTTGTATGAAAACCTATCCAATGATATATCAAATTTGGTACTCGCACCAGGTCTTGATCAAAGGAATGCTGAAGACTTATCAGAGGGCTCTGTTCCTCTTAACGGGGGAACCTTTTTCAATCCAACCCTTAATGGAATCACCAGGGAACATCGTTCTAATCACTATGAATTTGCTGTAAATTCTGAATCCGCACAGGAATCTATACATCGTTTGTGGCCTCAGGAAGAACTTTGTGATAAAGTAACAAAACTCAATAGAGGGCAGCGTCTTATATTTGACCATGTCATGTCCGAAGCTGTAGAGAATAGGACCATTCACCTATTTCTAACAGGAGGAGCGGGTACAGGAAAGACCTTTGTATTAAATACAATTCATCAGGCACTATCAAGACTATACAATTTCAGCACTGATCATACTCCCAGTTTGAAGTCAGTCCTCAAAGTCGCAATAACTGGAAAAGCAGCATTTCTGATACACGGAGAGACTATACACGCTGCACTTGGTATACGTCCTTCAAATTCGTACGAATACTATCAAAGACTTCCTGCTGATCGTTTAAATACCCTACATGTTCAGATGCAAAATACAAAATTTATACTTATAGATGAAATATCAATGGTTGGTAATAACTTTTTTGTTTTCATAAATTTACGATTGCAGGAAATATTCGGAAATGTGGAACCATTTGGTGGTCTCAGTGTTATTTGTTTTGGGGACCTTTATCAACTCCCTCCTGTAAAAGAGAAATGGTTGTTTGAAAATAATGATCACGGTATTTCAAGTCTAGGAATCAACCTTTGGACTGAACACTTTCAAATGTACGAACTGCGAGAGATAATGCGTCAGAGGGATGAATATGAATTTGCGCATCTCCTGAATAGAATGCGCGTTGGAGAGTTGACGAATGAAGATCTGGTTGAATTATATAGGAGGGTAATACCCTATGAAGCATCTGACGACGGAACTGACTGTTTACACTTATTTGCAACTAACAAGTGTGCTGAAGGCTATAACGACGTATGTTTCAATAAATGTTCTGGAACGAAAGTGATCGTGACAAGTGTAGACACAATTGTTCAAAATGTGACCCCTCAGAAACGTAAAGAGGCGTATGATAAATTATTAGAAAATCCGGATCGAGCAGGAACAGTTAGGTCATTGAAGTTGGGAATCGGATTGACTTATGAGGTGAATAATAACATTAATGTGGATGACGGAATTTTTAATGGAACTTCAGGAACTTTAAAGTACATCCAGTATAGAGATGGTTTCGACAAACCTATCTGTCTCTGGTTTATGTTTGAAGATCCACTGATTGGGAGAATTCAGCGAAATATATACAGTCATTACCGAGAGTCTGACATAAGTGCTGAATGGACACCGATATTTGCTACAACACGTGAATTTCAACTAGTACTACCAAAATTAAATATAAGAAGGAAACAGTTTCCAATACGGGCAGCAACTGGAAAAACAGTCCACAAAGCACAAGGGTGCACAGTTCCAGAAGTTGTAGTCTCTTTATCAGACCACACTTTTAGAAATGCGTTTTATGTAGCTTGTAGCCGTGTACCCAGTATCTCTAAACTACACATTTTGGATTTTACCCCATCTCAAATTGTCACAGACGCGAAAGTAGGATCAGAAATGGAGCGAATGAGGAATTCACGTCTTGTCTATAGACCTCCAACTCCGTACATCAACTCACGTGCATGGTTTTCAGTCTATTATTCAAATATACAATCGCTTCCACTGCATCATAAACATTTATCATTGGACTTCATTGCGCGAGAGTCTAATGTAATAGTTTTAAATGAAACACATTTACATCAGAGCGAAAACGATTCTGAATATTCACTCACAGGTTTCAGATTGTATCGGTATGATTGCGAGAGCCCAGTGAACCAACGTCGCTCATACAATGGTCTTGCAGCATATGTTAGAGATCACTTCACATGTGATATTCTGCATAAAAGTAGGACAGGAAATTATGAGTACATGATAATGTCGGTCGGAACAACATTTGAAAAAGTGTCATTAATAATCCTCTATTGTAGGCCCGGCACGTGTAGAAACGATCTAGCCAAAATGTTAAAAGAAATTAAGTTGAATTGTCCAGTAGATAAATCAATACTTGTTGGAGATTTCAACTTTGATATATCGAAGCCTGAAAATAATGTGTATATGTTTAACTTGGCTTCAAGTTTGGGATGGAATTTGAACAAAACCGATTACACAACAAGTAAAAAGACTCTGATCGATTTATGTTTGAGCACAAATATGATAGAAGTGAGTTCACATTATGTACCATGGTCTTACCACAAGAGCTTAACCTTTCAAGTCTAACATTTTGGTCATAATGTGGCCTAGCTTGGAAAATCGTTGCCAAGAAAAGTAAAATGTAAATGAATAGAACATAGTGTTACATAACATTGCCACTAAAGTGATGTTAATTTTATAGTAAATTAGCCGGTACATAAAGAAAAAAAATAATACAACGCGAAAATATAAATTGGGATCCACCTAGCGATTGATTATCTGTCTTTTCATCCAATTTTTTGTTTGTTCACTACTTCTCAAATTATGGATTCATTTTACCAGAAATATATTATGTTTGATTTTTGTACTGGTTTAGTTCTAGTTTATTAGTAAAAATTATGATATTTTACGTACATAGCATAGTCAGAACTTAATTTAGGCCTAAAAAGTTCCTCCCACTGGATATTTAATCTAATCAAAATTAACAACCCTTAGATAAAGCTCTACAATTTCAGTATCAAACTAAAAATCTAATCGGAAAGGTCCGAGCATTCTAGCCTTATTACTCATTTCTAAAATTAAAACATAGGCGCAAATTCTGTGAAATAGAGATGAAAGAACGCAGTGTCTTGTTTAGGCACTTCGGCCTAGATGGGCCTACAAAATGTATACGCATTTGTCATTTGGACCGTTTCATTTTTTAGGCTGTATCAGTCGATGGGCCTACAAAATCCAAACTGAAATGTCACCTCGAACATTCCATTGTTTAGGCTCTATGAGTAAATCAGTTTTACAGTGACTGACATCATGTAGGCTTGAAGAAGAAAACGAAGACCATTTTTCATTGTACCAGATGCTATAAAGATTGTCGGTGTGAGAAGAATCTATATATTTTACCGACTTCCTAAATAAGATCATTCTTAGGCTTAGTTTGAAACCCCCGGTCAGCTTTCCCACGCTTTGGCACAAGTCTGAGGTAATCCGTTGATCGATCAATCTCCAAGCAGTAACTTTGTTTTTTATAATTGCGCGTAAGAGGAAGCGATCTCTGGTTGGAGATTGAACTCGACCCTGGTGTGACTCGCGTCCCTTCCCAGGCACCTCAGTCTGAACACAGCTCTACTCCAGAACGGACGCATCCACGTCTATGACATCAATTCGCCAACTTTAAAACCGGCAACTACTGCCAAATCCTGCGACCTTAAAACGACATAATGTCAAAACACTACCAAGACACATCGAACTCGATTACAATCGGTTTTGTAAACCAAACTGACGGGACGCCAGAAAACCATCAACCGGCGTCTTCCGCGAGGGCGGCGTCCACGAGTGGTGACGTAGAAAGCGGGAAAAAGGGCCGAGGCAGACGAAAGGGGAAACGACACGGGACGTCAGTTGCGTCAGGTAAGAACTAGTCCAATTGTCATCATATTAGTTATTTTTGGTTTATAATAAGTAACTGTGTTCATCCGATCATATTTCGTCTAACTGTGTCAGAAAGTTATAGATTTAATCACCGAAATCTTCTTCTGAGAGTTTGACCTAATTTCTAGCGTCCTTCGGTCGAGTGGTTGACGCCATCTTGGAAAACTGGCACCAAACACGCCGGTGCTCAAAACGCCGGAACCCAATCTCCATAATTCATGGAAATGATAGATGGAATTTGATTAGCATTTTTTTGATAATTAATCAAACTTAGTAAAATTTAACTTTAGAGTGTCAGAACAGCATACTTTATCCGGATAACACTTTGCTTTTTATTCAAATTGTCGCGTAACAGTTATTGGACCACGTGTAATTGAAAATTCCTTAAAATTATATTTCAACTCTTACATTAGTTTGTTTCGATTTAATTTAAATATTTACAATGCGATTTAATAAATGTGGAAGTTTGCTCTGATTCCAAGATGGCGAACAGTCACCAGTATTTCTTGTGCACGTTGTTGACAAATGTTATGTATGAATGGATTAGTGAAGGTTGACTGTTGACATGTATCTGAGAAAACAAAACAAACAGGATAAATTCACGAACTGGTGAAAGGTTCATACTGTCTATGTGGATGTGATTCATGCACTCGACATGTGTTGGTCGTGTGTTCCTCTTGATGTCATTTAACTATCATGACGTTATTATGAGCGTGTGACTATTCTTAGAAAAAATAAAAATGGTTCTTCGTAGTTCACGGTGATAGCACTTAGGCCACCAGTCTTGTTCCGCAAAAATAACATTAAAAAAAAAATAAATATTTATTTTGTACTTTCCTTAGTTATTCCAGTTTGATATTTGTTTGGTAAATGCAGAGATATTTAATAAAGAAAGGTATGATAAATCAAGTAAATTATGAACACGATGATATTAGCTATTCTTGGACAGGGGCTCCTGTCTTACAGGTAAAGAAACGCTACTGCTAATTAAGAAAAAAAAAATCACTATCCTTATAGTATAAATAAAAGTACACGCTTTTGAACTCGGTTTATTTTTATCTGTTTTGGTAATTTCAATTAAACATTGTTGGAAAAAGAATATTCATGCTGTCAGCCCGGTCGTAGTAGAGCCTATTACAAGTGTGAAAGACCTGGGCTGATTTCAATGTAATTTTCTCCAAATTTGTCGGCCCTTATTCAAAATAATCACCCCGGGCCTAACGGGTGACGTTAATTTCAAACCCTGTTCGATTTTATATTAAGTAGAAATTAGTATTCTATCTTCCGTATGTCACAATTACGCCACTGTTCCTACAAAGGTGTTTATTTATGTAATTAGCTGAATGCAAATCATATAATCGTCTAGATAAAATTTCTAACTGTTAAGGTATAGCCAGGTATTTCACAATACCGTAAAACACCTAATTAAAGCTACGGCTTAAGTAAGTGCTATTTTATGAAAATAGCTCCAATAAGGGCTCTATTATGCGGATGCGGCTTAAAGTAGGGTTTCCCACAACCTCGAATAAACTGGGATCTATGAAAAAATATGAAGAAAAAATGTTCATAGATATAAGTATAAAGTCATGGTGCTGCTTAATTTAGGGTACGGCTTAATCTTGGGCTTTCAGAAATTGAATATAATTTTTTTTTTTTTTTCAGGATTCCTTTTTTTTTTCTTTAAATTTATTCTGACGTATTTCATTTGGCAAATACATCAGTGATCCTCTGTAGATTATCGGTACATGCTAGGAAAATCTGTGTGTCCACTTACTCCCTGTCAAAAAAAAAAAATGTTTTGGACAACTATAGAATCATATCGTGTAGTCTGGCTGACGGCCAGATATTTTGTGAAAGTAATTGAAAAAGTCATCTTGAAGAAATAAAATTTTTGCCTATTTTGTTAGTCGGTTTAAAGATTAGGGTGCGTTTTTATAATGTTTACAATCTATGGTTATATGTGGACAACCATATTCTCAACATTTTTTGGGCTCTGGAAACCAGAAATTTGGACGAATTTTCCTAGCCTGCTGTACAGTTACTTTGACAGTATGATGTATTGTTATCGAGAGCTTAGAAATAAAAATTTCTAACTTGCGCTCCCTCTTTTTTTTTTTTAGAATCCCCTTCAAAGATAAAACCTGTCTCCACGGTCACTTACACGGAACACAACCAGGCACAGTGTCCAGACAACCTTTCCATGCAGCAGCCTTTGCTCACGTGCCAACAACAGACGGTTGCTCTGCAGCAGTCTCCTCGTACTCATCAGGGACAGCAGCAGTTCCCCCATTCTTCAATGGGCACTGATTACACCCGACAATTCATGAGAGAATTTCCGGATGACCGCCCAGCAACTTATGCTGAAGTTGTTACTCCAAGGAATGTCAGTAACGGCGTCACTCCTGGAGGACATTATGAACCAACAATGTCAGCTATGGATGGTGGATTTGTATCCCTGTCGCAGCTGGTACCTCAGATTCCTGCTGCACCTGCTAACTCTCCCATTGATCAGCGTAATCTCTCTGTACTGGATAACAACCAGCAGCAGCAGCAGCAGATTGCTACTCCGCAGGCGCAGATGACACAGTACGAACAGGTACCGACGAACAATGACACAATGAGTGGCACTTCAATCCAGGTCACTTCAGTTCCGAGCAATTCGAACACGTACACTCCAGTGCTGGGCACTTCCACTACATACACTCCTGGTCCGGGAACTTCCACCACTTACACTCCAGTTTCGAGCACTGCATCTACATACACTCCAGGTCCAGGCACTTCGACCCCCTACACTGTCGGTCCAAGCACTTCAACTCCTTACGCTGCTAGCGCATGTACTTCAACGCCCAACACTTCAGCTCCGCGAGGCTCTCCTGCTTACTTCGGTGATAGGGATTATATACAGCTTGAAGAAGTCCAAGTTGTACCAGATGATGCAAGTCCCGCTTATCAGCAAGCCATGAACAGTCCATCAGTTCAATGTGGACCTCCAGATGATGTGTACATTCCAGCACCACCATTAGCGGCTGACCAAATAAACCCGACCGTAACGGTCACTGGGTGTTTCCAACGTAGAGGTGAAAAGGAAATTGGTGATATACTTCACGCTTACGTCATTGAGATGGAGCCACAGCAGCCCGTCCATCCTCAGGTGAAACAAGCACGCCGTAAACTGTGCATCGGGGACGAGACGGGAGTGATGGTGGGTTACATAAAGCGCAATAAGCCACTGACATTCATAAAAGGTGACACTATCAGAATGAGACGGTTCGGATGGCGAGACACATTCTTCCTTATCCATGGCAACACAGTTGCTAGCACGTGAGTGATTGTTGTCTATAAACCCTTTTTAACTAAGACAATATGTATCTGACCAACTTAGAGGAAGAGGCTAAAATAAAATACAACAAATCTTTGGTAAATTACTTCATTGGCTGTAGAAATCATTTGCACTGATATTTTTTCACAATTAGCTTTAAAACTAGTATAGAATTATCTATTGGTATCGATTTATTATAGAAAATGAATGAGCTGATTCCTGCATTTGAGTTAGCATCTAGAATTCTTATTTCATTGATTAGAGAATCATAATAGAATATATATATAAAAAAAAATCATCTACGTTAGATCGTGTTTGTTAAGTTTTAATAATCGTTTTCAGTACTGAAGACCTCGCTATAAGTGACGACATGAAGAGACGTGGAAGACTCGAGTACTACCGACCAGAGGTCCCCCTTGGTACCATTGCTAAAGCCCAACGTGGTACAAAAGGCCAGATCTTTACCATTCATGGGAAGGTTCTTACAGTAAGTACTAGTTATTAACGTGACCTAGTGCAAGAACACTTCATTAGTTATTGAAAATTTCTGTGCTTATAATACGGATATAGATCGAAGCCAGAATTTTACCTAAAGTAATAACCTTGGAATGATCCGTTGATAAGTGTCTTTCTAATTTGTTAAAGCAGTAGAATTTAACTCGTTAAAAAAAAAAACATCATTTGACTTGTAATTATTATTACGCAGATTATTCTGTACGATTTATTACTCGATAAGCTTTTGGTACTTAACAAGAAGAAATACTTAAATTTCAGACCGAGAGAGCACGAATCGTGGGAAAATCAAAAGACAGCCTAGTCAAGACAGTGACTGTGCGCGATTCGACTGGAGAAATAAAGTGCTCACTCTGGGGAGCAGCTGCCAATAAAAGCGACATAAATCTTGGTCAGCAGATAACCCTGAATGACTGCAGCGTCTACTTCAATGGGAAAATGGACACCGTTATGCTGAACGTCAACGAATCGGATCAAGTAATTGTGAGTGTTATGAGATTAAACACTATATATTACATTTTGTACTTAAGATTTAGATTGACAATTTTCTTATCGCAATATGTAAATAATATATATGGTGATTGACTTTTCTTATCGCAAAATGTAAATAATATATATGGTGATTGACTTGCTTCAACCTAACTGTATACCTGAAATAATTTGGTGAGTTTTAAATATTTTCCTAGTCTTTACTAACAGGAATGATAAGTGATAAAAGATTGACCTACTTTCTCACTTACAATAACTTATCGTTTGTACTGAAGTCTCTTTTGCTTTCTTTATGCTGAGGTTTACTTGTTTGTTAGGTGGTTATATCTCGATAGGAATTTTTTTTTTTTTTACATACAATGTCCTTCACATGACAGACTGTTACGTTATTTATTAGATTGTAACGTGGTGAAGTCTTTTTTTCAGCTTGGACCACCCCAAGACCTCCAACAGGAAATAGATGTTCATGGTGTTGAAGACACGGAAAGGTTCAACACGATTCTGCTAGACGTTTCAAGTGGTAACGTGTCGGAGTGTCTAACGATTGACCGCTACTATCTGAGTGGTGTCTTCAATACCGTTGGAAACATCACAGTTAGACAGCTGGTAAAGTACATTCCATTCAGAGCCCGAGCTCGTCTAACTGGGCAGCACATCAATTCCCTCTCTCACATCCGCATCAGCAGGCGAGCTGCTCAACGTCTGGCCCAGTCACAGGGTCAATGCACTCCGCAGAAGCAACACGTGCCTCGGCAGCAGCAGCAGCAGCACGTGCCTCAGCCTCAGCAGCAGCAGCATGTGCCTCAGCCTCAGCAGCAGCAGCAGAAGCAGCATGTGCCTCAGCCTCAGCAGCAGCAGCAGCAGCATGTGACTCACCAGCAGCAGCACGTGACTCACCAGCAGCACGTCAATCAACATCAGCAGCCACAGCATCACCACGTGCCACAGCAGCACCACGTGCCACAGCAGCAGCAAGTGCATCCCCAGCAGCAGCAGCAGCAGCAGGTGCATCCCCAGCAACAAGTGCATACCCCCCAGCAGCAGGTGCGTCACCAGCATCAGCAGCTTAAGGTGCATACCCCACAGCAGCAGGTGCATCCCCAGCATCAGCAACTTGAGGTGCATACCCAGCATCAGCAGGTGCATCCCTCACAGCAGCAGGTTAACACCCATCCCCAGCAGCAGCAGGTGCATCCTCAGCAATCTTATCATCTACAAGAGGTGATGCAAAATCCGTCACAGCAGAAAGCCCTTGTCCAACCTCTTCATAGTCATGCACATAGTGCTCCTCCAGGTGCAGTGCCTGCTGCTTTAAACTCACCTTCTGGTGCTTCTTCAGATGTGTCAAGTCTACAGAGTGGTCATATGGCTACACCTCGTCATGGCTTAACCACAACGGCCCTTCCAAGAACGCCGGTTGCGCGATCACTCTTGAAATCTCTAGCTGCTTCGGAGAACTCTCCTTCTCTTTCCGCTGGTGAACATGCGCAGCACGAAGATGGCGTAGACAACGATGACACTGATGACGATAGCGTAGACATTCCCCCAGATACTGCAGAAAATGATGTCGAAATGCGTGATGCGCCAAATACTACACAGGGGGACGATATGAACCTGGGCATGCTTTTTGCCTCCAAGGAAGCAACAGACAAAGACTCTGTAGACGAAAAAATTCTTGAGTCCGATGTTGATGACCAGACTGATACAGCTTAATAGTACAGTACTTTGGCTGATATGTCCTGTAGTAATATCGTGAACGCGTTGACACTCACAGCTACATGTTGAAACTTCGAACATTGATAGAACTGATATAACATGAAACTTGACTCTGAGCTTATGCTATGACGAGTGACCTGTAGTAAATGTTCTCAAAGAAAAACAAACTTGATAACTTACAGTTTACGAAACGCTGGAAACCGTTGATTTCTCTAAGATTGTACGAAACGTGGTAAAGTCTTCAAAAGTTAAGAAATACTTGATATATTTTCAAGTGGAGTTCGCCCTGTAACGCACGTGTTGATACTTTGTGATACTGTTCACTGTAAGAGTACTTCGATTTGTTCGGACCGTTCTTTGCTTTGTGGACAAGAGTAGCTTTGGTGTTATTCCTTGTGTCCTTTAACTGTCATAGTCTTTGCGCGAGTACATTATTATTATTGCATTTTTCTTTTTCTTGTTCTTGTTTCGCAGTTGATAGGTTTAGCATGTAACATTTCTTGAAATGTTTTTGGTCAGGACTTTCAGTGTACTTTTTTAATGTTTGACAAACATGTCTTCACATGTAATGGTACAATACTCAGCACAATTTTAGAATAAGATGGATGAGAAGAGTATTATAAGTCAGAAAGGTTCTCATTTAAAGATTATTCTGAAATCGTTAGATATTACGATAAAAAAGGAAAAGGAAGACTTTAGGATGCTTAGAGGCATAACAGGTAGAAGTCCGATTTCAGATGCCATACCCAAAAATTTCATCACAGTGTTATGAGCGAAGGCTTATAAGTTTTGTTGTTTCTGCATGGAAGGCTTACATGTTTTATGTCGCACTGTTCTTTGAGATATATCACCTAACGTATGTTACTTGAGATAAAGCATATCGTGTTGTTCAATTTAGTATATAGAAACTATAGAGTTGGACACATCCGAGATTTTTTGAGTTAGACAGCGTAGATAGGTAGTGGTTGTGTGCCTGAAAGTGTCAGCGTATAAAGAAGCTAAGGAGGTGGTGGTGGTGGTGGTTAAAAACTTTATAGTCTGACTTTTAGGTTTATCTTTGCCACTAAGTGCATAGGCTGTTAACACCCAGATAGTTTCTATATACTGATGTTTTTTGTAGTTGTTTAGTGAAAAAAAAGAAAAAAAGTTGCGTTATCGTTCTGTTTGGTTTTAAAGAGTTATATATATATATAAAAAAAGGGAAGTCAAAGGATGAGCTGTCTGTGAAAGTACCATGATACGTTGAATCCGGAAATGGCATGTGAAGTGCATGGACATAAAGTTTGTTAATCCTGAAAGGGAAGTAACAGAGTGAGCTCTTTGTGAAAGTACCTGGAAACGATGAATCCGGAAATGGCATGTGAAGTGCATGAACATAAAGTTTGTTAATCCTGAAAGGGAAGTAACAGAGTGAGCTCTTTGTGAAAGTACCTGGAAACGATGAATCCGGAAATGGCATGTGAAGTGCATGGAAATAAAGTTTTTTATCCCAATATGGACATCATTTTATCATTTTTCTTAAATTATAACGAGTAACATTGTACTGTGGGCACAGAGTTCTAAATGATTTCAGATATTAGGCCAATAATATTGATTTTACAGATTTTAGAATTCTGATTAAGGATTTTTCTAAAAAAAATTTATGACAATCCTAAAATGATTACTGATGATATCGACTGAGCTGTACTGCTTCTTTTCTCTTTTTTTTCCCGTAGCTTTCTCATAAAGACACACTTAGCTGAATTACACATAGTCAGTATTGGTAATTTGGACGGACTTCATATAAGACATTATATACATCTTTTGAGTCTTGGATCTGATTTCCAAGATAGCTTTTCTAAGTAAGAATCTTACGAACAGATTGAACTTCTGATTTTGATTTTTATTTCAACAAGCTGTCAAAGATGTTTTGAAAGATTTTCTTCGTCAAGAAGAATCGGTGTAATTTGAAATATTTTCAAAAAATGCATATGAGCTTCTTCAGATCGGCCGCCTCACTGGTATCAAAGCTGGCCTTTGATACAATATCTTAAGATCACTAAAACATTATGATGACAAAAGCTTGAGTACTTTGGTCTTGTTTTATTTGTTATTTCAATCAATTCTTGTACCTAAACAAACCTCAACCTTAACACACAACTCTAGTATGGGATTAATTTCATACTGTATGGGCACTGTTAAAGGAATATTTTTTAAATAGTGTCCTTCCCGATCAGAACAATAATGCTCGTCTTCGAAAACTATTTATTCTTTATAAATGATTTAGTACTCACCATGCTAAACTCCAGTATATCAAACATATCCAAGCCGTTTTCAAGAATCTAGTGCACGAACCTGACCAAACCAAAACGACGTATGCATTAGGTTTCTATACCCCACAAACATTTCTCTTAATATCTCATGGCCCCCTCCCCTCACCTGCCTTGATGTGTAAGTTATCAAATTAGTGGTAAGCCCATATCAGAAAATATACAACAGTGGTTGTGCTTGAAATGTTTACAATGTGCGATTTTTGTACCAAACTCTTCTGTATATATAGTTTGAATTTTTCCACTTCAGTGCGCAGTAAAGTTATTAAATCAAGGCAGAATTTACCGTTTTAATGCGTGAAACGCGCCCTGTGTAAGACTAAAGCTCTCCAGGAATACAGTTATACTCCTAAGAATGCGGGTTTGGTCAGTCTCGCATTAGGAATATATTTCCAGCACTGGGTTTAATTTTGATACTCAAAATTTATCCTTTGAATACCAGGGGCGGATTAAGAGGGGGGCGCCTGAGGCGTGTGCCCCCTCCCCCCCCCCCCCCCCCCTTTTTTTTTTTTTTTTTTTGGCAAATGTAGATTTATTAATGTTAAATTCTAGACCATGGATGGGGTGCCTCAAATTTTTTATTCACCCCCGCCGCACAGCGGCCAACCAGTTGCTGTGGGTGGTTATGCCGTAGTCACTTCTCATAGTTGATTACGACAGTGTGCCAAAATTCGGCGATGTAAGTAAACTGTAATTATGTTTGATAAGACTGTTTAGTATGCTTAGAATTGAATAAAATTGTTTAACTTCGATAAGATTAATTGAAATTATTCATTTATAGGATAGACACATGTTGTGATATAGACATCAGTGACATGGCTGTAGCTACATTTGTTGCCACAACGACGTGCCATGACGACGCACATTTTCTTATGGCAATGACGTTGTAGTGGTAAAATAGATCATCTACATATTATTAACTACCATATACCTCGCAGCAAAATGAGACCTGAATCTGAATTTCAATTTTGCATTCATTTGCATTCTGCATTCATTTGTTGTTACAGGGAGCCTGTGAGAGAGTACTCTAGAAATAACATCTGGCTATGGGTCGTCGCACTGTGAGTAGATTTTTTTATTTTGAACGATGAAATACATATGATCAGTACCAAACAAATTTAACTCTTAAATGGATTTCTTCATAATCAGTGTGTCTAAAAAGCCGTCTGAAACAGACAAATTGTCCAACATTTATGGGGATTATATCAGACATTTCCCTGAATAACCGGGCATATCATAATCAAATAACTATATAGAATTTAGTAAAATGTTATATTATCAACTGGAAGACAAGAGAAAACTCTGAAGATGATTCTCAATTAAAAAGAAAAAAGATAGTGAGAAAACGTGTCATTTTATATGGACAAAGTATGGAAATTTCTTTGGACAAAATATCCGATATTAAAGGGTAAAAAAATCGGACAATGATGGGAAAATCTCGGACATGTCTGGATGTACGGCGGTTTTGGAATTCACTGCATAATGGTAAAACTTATTTGGTAACTACTACTAAGATGCTAGCACAAAGTTAGATGGAATATAAAGTAATAAGGAGAATTTGTTTTGCCCTTAAGTGGGCATGGTTAATGTTTTTTGCTCACTATGTGGCGTGGTGTGGAAACTGGTGTATTCTGTTTCAGGATCCTGACCTTCGTCTGTCTGATCGCCCTCGCCTGCTGCCCCGATGTGCGCCGACAGTCGCCCTTGAACTTCATATTCCTCTCCGTCTTTGTGAGTACTAATGGTTTCAGATAAAACAAGATATTTTGCGTCCTTTTTAAAAGTTGACAGAGTCAAATTTTTGCAAATCTAGTTGTATTGATTGTGTAAATCACTAAGCTGCATTATAAGATTAACTAAATGTCATAACCACATGATATCTATGCTTAATAAGCCACTCTAAGTCTACATTGTTAAAGATTGTTTTTAAAAAGAAATTCTTTTTTTAGATGAATACGCAAAAAAAAGGATACCGTGCAGAGTCGGTTGTTATATTTTGGCTAAAATAGACATGCTTCAATCTCATAATTATGATTTTCTCCGAAATTTTTAGTTTTGTATCCAGCGTTAAAAGTTGAGAATTTGAAATAACAATGGTGCAGGGTAGACTAAAATTTAGATAACACCTTTCTGTGACTCCAGATATCTCAGAACGTGCCCTTATAAAGAAACAATGTTTCGTGTGATGTTGTTTTATCTTTCTTTTTTTTAAACTTTGTTGTTTTCTGTTTTCAGACGTTGTGCGAGGGATACCTCCTGGGAGCCGTAGCCAGGTATAGTCAACTTACACAAGTGATAAAAATGAAAATGTTATTTAAATGTTTTCCAAAGATAGGGAAAATGCTGATAGCGAGAACGCCTAGGCCAATGAAAATAAGGAATAATCAATTTACCATTGAAAATATTTCTTATCAAATATTGAAATACATTTCAGATCTGCATAATTTCAACATTTAGTCAATTTTTACCATTGCGTGGCTGGTATCAAAAGAGTGTAAAAGGGTGAATCGCATCTTTGACATTCACTTCAGTGTTTACATAAGGTTCATGGGCACGGTATCCCTATTTGCAAATATAAAAAGGTTAAAACAAGTTAACATACCACAGTTTTCGAAATTAACTTTTCAGGCTATCAGCCCGGACATACTAAAATGTATTACAAGTGAGAAAAATCGGGGCTGATTTTAATGTAATTTTCTCAAAATTTGTCAGCCCTGATCCAAAACAATCAGCCTGGGGCTGACGGGCTGACGTTAATTTCGAACCCTGTACCACATAGTAGATATGTAAAATAAAAGCACCTAGATTACTCTTAAGGGAAGTACGAATGAACCCTAACTTACATGTAAAATAACGGCGCCTAAAGTACTCTTAAGGGAAGTACAAATGAACCCTAACTTACATGTAAAATAATGGCACCTACAATACTCTTAAGGGAAGTACAAATGAACCCTAAATTGCCTGTAAAATAATGGCACCTACAATACTCTTAAGGGAAGTACAATTGAACCTTAACTTACCTGTAAAATAATGGCACCTAGAATACTCTTACAGGAAGTACAAATGAACCCTAACTTACTTGTAAAATTATAACATCACCTACAATACTCTTATGGGAAGTACAGTTAACCCTTAACGTACATTTACCTGTCCAGTTGCTACGAGGCGGAAGCAGTGGGTATCGCGGTGGGCATCACGGCTGTCGTCGCCCTCGGACTCACCCTCTTTGCCTTCCAGACTAAGGTAGGTTAAACACAGTGAAGTAGAAACTACATTTCACTACACGGTTGCCATTTGAGGAGAAAGAATCCCTTTGTTTTCCACATACAAACTACATTTATGTTACAATATAATAAAGATGATGTTTCTAATTCGATCAGCATTTTGATTCCTGCAGTTGAAGTAGAGTAGGTGTTTCTTTCTTTCCATAGTGACCCTAAAATTAAATATATTGATTAATTTTCTACTTGTGGTAGTTTTTTTAAAAGGCGATCCTCCGGGAGCCTTTTACTGGGCCTTAAGTCACTTGCAACAGTTGTGATGTCACAAAAGACCTTTTTGGACAGTGGTTTTCCTATAGTATTGGCTGTCTGTAATGTCATTTTGTCACCAAATTCGGAGGTAAAGTTTACTGTACAATTTTATTGAAAACATAAAAGCACTATTGGAAAACACTTCAACGTTTGAACTTGGGCATACTGAAACAAACTATTTTCTCAAAGCATGATAAATGAGCCTTTTTTGTTAGTGAATTTAAATGTTCTTGCTGCTTTTATGTTAGCATTTCCAGGTTTCAGTAGATCAAAGGCCTAGACTGTTTATCAACAATTAGGAAGGCATGTGTGTTAATTGATCTAGCACATGATGCCCTTGGGGGCAATTGATCTGGCACATGTTGCCCCTGGGGCATGGGTGTTTTACTGATGCTTACACTGTTTATCTTATACAAACAATTACCCTAGTGAATCTAGCACATGTTGCCCTCTGGGCATGGGTGTTTTACTGATGCTTACACTGTTTATCTTATACAAACAATGACCCTAGTGAATGGTCTTTTGGTAAACATGTATACTGAAAATAACTTAGATGAAACAACCAAATCAACCAATACAGTTTACTTATCTAACTACTTTGCATGGTTTTGACATGTGAAATTTGTTGGTTTGTTTCTACTTTTTCATAAGCCCAAGCACCCAGAAAATTATCACAATTTTTTAAATCCCCTAACTTTAATTGGTAACCCAGGAAAATTAAATAGAGTTATTTTAAAGTTACATGAATTGATCCACAAAAGAATTAATCTGTGATCTTGTAAATATGCAAAGTGTTAGACCTTGAGGTCAGTAAGAACTACCAAAAAAAAAAATCACCTATCCTTTTTGTTTGCCCAGGAAGATTTTCAAAATTTTGTATTGATTTAAAATTATGATAAAAAATTGAGTCCAAACCCTAGATACAGGGATCGCCGATTGGGTAGCTAGGCTATTAGATGGCCGGGCTCATGCTTCTTGTTATTATTATTATTTTCATTCAGGTAATTTGTACAGCATTGAAAACCTCAGTGTATGTAACACTGGTCTACCGGTTTGTTATTGTGCCTAACAATTCAGCACCATACATTCAGACACAGTAAGGAGGTATATAATACAGAAACTTTTTCAGTTTTTTCCATCAGAACTAAAAAATATATTGCATATATATATAGTTTTTTCAGTTTTCCATCAGAACTGAAAATACATTGCAGTATGGAATAAACAATCAATTTGATAACAGCAATCAGCTTATGAATAGATATTTTGTTATACAAAATTGTCGGTAGTAAGAAACCATTATTTAGAATAATTGTTTTGAATTCATACAATTTGTCTTCATAGTTACCAGCTTCGAAGCTAGTAAAAAAGAGGTGAATAAAAAATAAATGATTAAATAAATAAGTAATTAATTAAGGATAGACAACACCTCAGAGTGGCTTCATTTGCAATAATGACGATTGTGCAGTAACCAGGAAAGCTATAACAACATACTAAAAATCAAATGAAAGATCTTATTTTTCTCTATCTGTTAAAACATGTTTTGCTGTCAATACATTGAAATTCAAGGAATTATCTGTGAAAAACTAATTTTTTCACTTTTATTTTTTGAACATGGATTTCTCGGTAACCACTGAATAGATTGTAATGAAATTTTTTGTACATGTCAATAATGATCCTTTAGAGGGAAGCGTGTCTCAGATTTCCTATTTAGGGCCTAGTTTTCATTTTATGACCAAAAACGGGAAGATTTTGGTCATTTTTTCAACTTTATTTTCTACATTTTATAAAACAAAAAATAAGACCTTAATCAAAATTCTGAGACACGCTTCCCTCGGAATGAATGTTATCTACATGTACAAAAAAATCATGCATTTATATGCAGTAGTTACTGAGATATCCTTGTTCAAAAAATAAAAGTGAAAAGTGCATTTTTTCATTTTCCAGTCTAACTACAAAGGTGCAATTCTGTACATCTTAATGTTACTTATACTACTAGATAGGGTTTTGCATTGGCTTTTAAGATATATATGGTATATTATAATGCCATTATTAGTATAGAATTAATTTAGAAATAAAGGGAGTGCTGTGAATTGGCCGCTGAGAGGTGTTGTCTATCCTTAAAGAAAAAAAGTTAAAAAATGGATAAATGAGAGATGATGTTATGAGGAAGTGCTATGATGATCATAAACAGAGAAAAGGTTAATTGTATAGGGAGGGTATATCTAAGGTGTAACATTATGTAACCCAGTTCAATACTCAATATAAGCCATCCCTAATATGCATTTTTACTTTTTTAGTGAATTCCAGTAGTGTCCAAAAATTGTGTTTCTAAGGGGAGTTGGTCCCAGAGGTAGGCCCCATAATAAGTAGGGGACATAAAAGCTTTTGATATTTGGTACATGATTTTAAGGAGATGTAGAAATAGGGGTTGCACTGTGAGTATTACTGTTATTCTCCAGATCGCCGTGCGATCCATACCAGCTCTCGATAAATCGGAGTAAGCAGTCATCAGAAAAGGCTGATAACTTTCCATCATATAAACATGGCTAGAACGACGTCTTGCTGGTGCCCAGCGAAGTAGGCTTTGACCGTTTGTCAGTTTAGACTAAAAATCTGCTTGGAGATTGTAGTTTAACATAGGTTTACTATGGCAAAAGGTATCCTCTGAAAAGCATCATTATGCTTGGCGAGTGGGCAGATGATGTCATTATAGAAATTCTATAAATAGATTTGGGATATCCCTTTTCCCACTGGGGGCAGCCATATTGAAACTATGCTGGTTCCTCAGTCTCTCACTAGAGGGATATGGTCATTCGGAGAGTGTAGGGTTTAACATAGGATCTCTATGGGAATCGGTAATTTTTCATACGGACCAAATTCTGATTAGAGATTGATCGGATGACATCATAATAATATTCTAAAAATAGACTGAAACTAGGTCGGGAATGCCTCCTTCCTCCACTGGGCGCGGCCATATTGGAATCTATGCTTAATCGATCTGCTTGGAGAGTGAGTTTTACTATAGGATTTCAATGGGGGGGGGGGGGCTTTTTGTGAAAAAAGCCTAACTGTAGTGAAGAGTGGACAGATGATATCATCATGAAATGTTCCTCATATGGAAGCGGGAATTCCCATATGTTTTTCTTGTTGATTGGAGAGTGAAGACTGTATGGGGATAAGGGGATGAAGTGAATAAAGGGGCAAAGTTAAGGCAAAGCTGGGGCACAGCTGGGGCACAGCTGGGGCAAAGCTAGAACAAATGGGTAAAGAGGGTGAGGGGGCAAAGCTAGAGCAAAGCTTTAGCAAAGCTAGGGCAAAGCTAGGGCAGAGCGGTGAAGAGGGCAACGGAGCATAGCTAGGGCAAAAGGGGTGAAACAGGTGAAGATATGTCATTGGCATGTCTTAGTAAAAGCTAAGTCTATATCTAAAATCAAGTTCTTTCAGTAAAATTGAACAACCGGAGCTCTTCTGGAAAGAACCCATAAGGGTTGGGCGGACGTTAAACTACCCCAACAAACAAACAATCAAACCGATCGTCAATGCTAACCATCGATCACCTCGAACTCGTTCTACATAGACATTCGGATTTTGGCAAACTTATAACACTTAGCTCATTAAATCCTGCAGTCTAAACCACGTATTTAACTTGAATTTGGCTGCAATTACAGAGAGAAATCTACAGTTTAATAGGTTGATCCATGTTAGGAACAATGGGTGTAGATAAGAGGCAACTACAGAATCTGATATTTGAATAGGAATGATACAGTGTTAGTAACATATTTCTTAACTTCATGCTTTAGTACACATCTTAATTATATTCAATGAGGGATCTGACTTTTCCCCTGAATGATCATTAGGTTCAAGAATTCTGAATACCAAATCAATACGGTAGATGGTGAACCGGTTGAATCAGGTCAGTCTTAATGGGTTAAATGATTATACGCAATATGCTCAAAATAGAGCTTTCTTGCAACAGCTTAAAACCTGTCTTTAGGCGAGTTCTTTTGCCAATGGTACGACAACAGATGGCAGGCCGGTCCGTCAGCTCTGTCCTTCCTGTCCAACCAGTCTTCTCTGACATTTAGTGCCACACGTCTTGGTGTGGGCGTTGACATGAGTTAGAAAATATTAATCATGCAAAAATGTATGCAGACAATCTTATAAATTGAGAGTACCCAAAACTATTGGTATAAAGACTGGGCTTATACAGTATGGACATAGAAATAGTCAGTTCCTACCATACATGGTCCATGATGGGTAAGAGAGGAGAGGTAAATCTCTGCTCCGACAGTCGTGAGTCTTATACTGAATCACCAGAAATATTTTGGCTTGGCTCCTGTAGTTGTAAGTCCATTAGAAATTCTAATTCTGACCCTGTAGTCATTAGTCCAAAATTATCACCAATACTGGGTGAACACACAGTCATAGTCAAAGATAACGGAAAAAACACATAACTTTGAGTTAGGAAAAATACCCAATCCTTGAAATCAAGATTATTGGGTTAATATCCAAAATCATTTACAGTATATACACATAATTATGGGCTAACCAGTCGAATTCAGGATTTAACTATATAATTCTTTTTTTTTCAATTGCTTTCTTAATCTGCTCGTCCAAGAAAGGATGTTCTTTATTAATATCCACTGTGTGTTCTCATGACAAGAGCTCTCAATGACAATAGTCAATCCAAAGGGCAGGATCCACTGAACCACACTCAGCCAACACTCCAGAGAACTATTCAGTCTATCAGCTTCTATTCCAACTCCAGGAACAAGCTTCTAGTACCAACCTTTCCAGGAACAACAGCTAACAGCGCTCTGCTTAAGTGCTGCACATACAGCGCCTTATATACAGATGGAATAACATATGTCACCTGACTCCTTCCTTCTACTCTTCGCCTTTGACAAAGAGAAATTACTTTAGCTCTGTCTCTCAGTGTAAACACTAAAATGGCTAAACTCAAGTACGGACTGACCATCAGCGTCAGTACAACGTGAGTTGGTGTCAATATAGCTGAAAATTGCTGAGCACACCTTAAACTTCAACAATCATCATCAACTTTTGGCCAGTTGGAACATTTACTTACGACTCTATTTTCTCCCTGACAGTGGGACTTCACGATGTGCAGCGGTGGACTGTTTGTCGCTCTCATCGTTCTCCTCTGCTTCGGGCTTCTCGCCGCGATCATACAAAGCCAGGTATGCATAAAGTAGCCAATTTAACAAATAAGGTATAAATCAGAATTCTGAGACATTATTCACCACAGAACTACATAGAATCTATAAGTAGAATCTCGTGAATCTATTTTAAATAGTGAAAGAGAAATCTTTGTTCAATTTGTCTATAAATATTTTTGCAATTTCTACGGTGGATATCTTTTCTAAACCTTAACAGATTAAGTATAATTCTGATCACCTTAAGATACCTAAAATATTCATCTTTCATATGATTTGTGTTCTAGGAGCATTTAATAATTTCGTTGAATCTCACAGAAAGCTTTATTGGTTGAGGGCAGTAACTTTGGTTCTCTTCACCTGTTACAGCTGTGTATGCACTACAGATGTTCCTGGGCATTGTTTTATAAATTCTCTATTTCATAAATGAGTCTCCTGTCTTCTGTTTTCAGATTCTCAACTTGGTGTATGCATCTCTTGGAGCCCTTATCTTCGGATTGGTGAGTATATTATATAGTTGAATACTAGACTAAGACGAATTGCAACTTATTCATGGGGTTCACATCTTATGTTAAAAAAAACGGGGGGAAATCCATCTTAGGATTTATCTTACATTTCCTTTTTAAAAATAGGGGGGGCCCAGTCATCCTTTATTTTCAAGGAAAAGATTTTGCCAAAATTCACATCTCATGTTAACCTGTTAGATAATATCATACATGGAGTAGTGTAGGTTGCAGGCCTTGAGTGAACAGTTATGATGATTATTAATCCGGAAAAACAAATCAGTAGCCGTCAACAATAAAACAAAGTTTGAAAAAATAGTCACAATCATGTTATTAAGTAAAAATCAAGAAAAGAGCGGTTTCTTCACCCATCCTTTCATCACGGTCAGAGTAACTGGTGGACTGAGGTACATAAACTCCTTGAATCAATGAATCTGTCTGAGCCAGAATTAATTATAGCAGCACCAACCACTGTAAGAAATAAAACACTGGCAGGACTAAGAGAAAGATTGTACAACATGCATATGGAAAACTGTTTATTGAGAGTAAAAGACAACACTAAAGGAAAACTAAGAACATTTCAAAAATTCAAAGAGGAATATTGTATGGAAAGTTACTTACTTTGCATGACTAATCTAAAACATTTGACAGCTTTGGCCAGGTTACGTATGAGTTCTCATTCACTTGCTATAGAGATAGGACGTCATGTAAAACCTAGAAAGTGTCCAAACTGCTCCTTGAATGAGGTTGAGGATGAACAGCACTTTCTCCTAAATTGTTCACTATATGATGGATTGCGACAAACTTTTCTTAACTCATTATCACTGGACAACTCTACAATTCCCCAGGGAGACTTGTTTATTTCTGTTATGGGTAGTAAAGATGCTAAAGTTATCAAAGCACTGGGTATTTATGTATATTCTGCATTCAAAACCAGAGAAAATCATGTAAGACAATATTGACCGTTATAATATCACTAGTCTTTAGCAAAGTTACATCACTAGTCTACTGTTACCTAGTCAGTTTTTTACAGGTGTCACATTTTGTGTCAACAAGGTCATGGTGCTCTTTTGCCAATTTTATATCACGATAAATGTCATGTGTTTATTGTTATCTTAAAGGGTTCCTTGCGCATAAATTGTCAAAAGCCTATTTCTTATCTAATTAAGTTCTCATGGGTATTCTAAAAGTATTTCAAAGGGAAAAAATGGAAAATGTTGAAGTATTAGTGAATTACAAGGGAAATGAAATAAAATTTGGGAATTCCTTAGTTTCTGGCCTTCCATTTCTGTCCTTGCTACGTCATAATAAGGGGAATCCCTTTAAAAATAAGTTGGAAATTTAATTTAATTATTGTAGGTGAGTAAAGGTTACAAATATTCATAGCCTGTATGGGGCCTAATATAAATAGTTAATGCTAAAGCTAAAATTTCTTTCAGTACCCTTTTGGGGGTTGGGGATTCCCTTTTTTGAAAGCTGGGGATTCCCAATTAGTGTCCTTGCTACGTCACAAATTTGGGAATTCCCCCCCAAAATCATAAAAAAAGACAAATCTTTAAACCCTCATAACCCTGTCTCCCCTTGATATATTCTTAAGAAATCTCGGACATTATTAGCTCTTGGTGCAAAGGCTATGTTCAAAGGATTTCATTAGAAAATATTTATCCAGCAATTATGTGCAAGGTTTCCTTTAATGAATACTTTTGTTTGTTGTATATATGTTACTGTCTTTGTATATGACACATGAGATCAGTTTGTAATGACTCTTTGTTGTCAATAAAAGCACTACTACTACCTATCAAATATCTAGTCATTGCATCAAAAGTCAACCTCTTCACCTATTAATTCAATACAGACTTTTTTCTTAACAAAACAAATTGTATATTGTATTAGCTGTTTTTCTTTTCGTTTAATGACTTCTCAAATTATAATTTCTTTCTTTTTTACGCATTTCTTGTAACATGCTTTTCGTCCGGTTTCAGTACCTGGTGTTCGACACTCAGCTGATGATCGGTGGTAAACACAAGTACTCGATCTCCCCTGAAGAGTACATCTTCGCCGCCCTCAACCTCTACCTGGACATTGTCAACATGTTCATCTACATCCTTACCATCGTGGGCGCCGTGCGCAACTAAGAATGGTATGATGTCACAAATAGAGTTTCACACCATGACACGCTCTCGGAAAGAGTTATGGTGGTATGTTGGAAGGTTAGGGAACATGTATGGAACTTAGACTACACAAAACATACATAGGGGAAAAGCATAGATAATTTAGTAAGAAATTCAAACTGGGACCACTTAGTTTAACCTCACTGTCGGTGGTGTAACCCGGAACTAAGTTCCGCGCAATACATAGAACTTTGTGATGTACAAACTGAGTTTGGTATATTTCAAGGTGTAATCCAGGGGATATTTTGGATAGTAGTATAAAGCCAGGCCCCCACGTGCAGGGATGTAATCTTTCCGATTTTTGTCGGATTTCCGATTTTTTGTCTCCAGGACATTTTAGGATACATTCAGATTTTCTTAATGCTTTTTCGGACTTTTCACTGTCCCCAACTTACATCCCTGCACATGATAGACTAAGATTTTAGTCGCCGGGCAACTTATATTAACCCTTTCCAACACAGTGACCCAGAACAAAAATAAGCACTAGTCACCCATGGAAGAAAGGGTTAACACTAATCTCCCAGCAACTAAAATTTCAGTCGCCCAAGTGGGGATGCAGCTTGATAGATAACAGTAGTAGTATAGATTAACTTGATGATTGTTGCAGAGGGGGAATTTTTATGGTTTTCACAACAGCTAGATATGATGGATTTCCTATTACAAATTACACCTCACTGTTTATCGTATACGTCATAAATAACTTGTACAACATCCAAAATGGGTACAGCAATACAGGATTTGTAGTTATTCGCCTTACGCGGGGCATCAGCTGCCAGACCACTTCCAGCATGTACTTAGCCTATATACCAGTTTGTCTACTCTCACAGGCACCTACAGCTATAAAGTATGCAATGCGAAGTAATAATGAGGTGTATCCCTACCACCTTCAAGTTTCCCCTTTCAATGTATGTGCACCATGTGGCTCAAGCTCACACCCTTCCCTGCCTTGCCCTCCTCATCCTTACCTGCATACTGTCTGCAGTATGTGCCAGGGTAGATGTGTTTGTCTCAGTACTACAAGCAAGACAAGCTCTTGATGCCTTATTCAGATTTGATACGTCTAGCACTTTTTAATACTGTACCGACTGTGAGTCAATGCGAGGTCCAACTTTTAACTTTGTGTTTCTCGCAGACCCCTATCAAGACCACTGTCCTATCTGTGTAAGCCTGGTTTGGTCCCTTGATGTTTGATCTAACTAGCAATTATGGCTTGTTTCCCGGATGCAAGACTATATTTCAGCTTCAAGACAAAATCTTGAATAACTATGTGCTCACTCTAGATAGTGGCCTATGTACTTGCTATGGCATAAAACTCGGTTACACGTTCCCTCCTTCCCTCACTAACTCAGTAGGGCCTCATGTGTGCTCAAGATTGGAGTATACAGGGTGATCAAACTAGACTGTTGTTATTTCCAGTGAATACTAGTGGATGGTTGTTCCTGATGTACAACCATGTTAAGAAAATAGAAGGGAAAAAGGTGCTTGGAAAAGCAGTGCCAAAAGAAGTGGATACTGTCTACAATAATAGTTGCAGATATTTGATATACAGAACTGACAGTGGAAGAGATAAATACAATGAGATGTATTTTGCTAAGTTAGTTTTGTGCTTGAAGCATCCCTTCTATCCAAACTTTGAGTTTTATGAAACATAAGTGTTTAGATAATTTCAATTTATCTTAAACCAGATGCATAAACAGTAATTTGGCAAGAAATATGTGTCATACGCAAACCCAATATCACCAGATCTCAGTGACTGCCCGTCCCACGGTTAAATCCCACATATAAAAGGCTGGTTTGAAGACATATATGTTTGAGACCCACATAGAGGTATTATTTCTTAACATTCCAAGGTGTCTGTGTCTCCTAAGTCAACCGCGTGTTTCATGTTTCCATTCCATGGATTTGTGATCTACCCTTGTTTGTGTTGTAACATTCTCATTACTAAGATCCCCCGTAATCGATTGCACATCGCAGTGTTGAATCAGGTTCTGTTTGTACTCAAATTTTTGTTAGGTGCAATAGTTATTTGACATTATGGTCTATAGGGATATATAGGATGGATGTGCAATCTATAGACAATTCAAAAATGAACATCAAGTTCCCAACAGTTCATCACTTTTCATCACATTGCAAACCATAATTACTGTTAATGGGGAGATCTCCCCTGCTTGGATGTAAAATATGATGTAACTGTATTGGAAGAATCACATTACTTTTGTTGGGTAGATAAAAATTGTGTGTGTGTTTACTGCACTTATGAAGTCATAAAGTTTGCATACATATTTGTCAGGACGGATCGGTCTCATTGTGTGTAAGTAGAAAAGATTGTGCAACACATACATATATATTGCACAATATGTTAGTTTTTAACAAAATATTGTAACAGCTCTCCCCCAAATCCTTGGTCCATTCCAGGTTTCATCATGCATAACAACTAAAGCATTTCATGTTTAGGCTTAAACATGTACAAAATAAGTCTGTATTGTAAGCGAAAAGAGAGAGAACAGTCATGTGGGGTATTGAGAAAGTTTTCTAATAAGCTTTGTCTCGATTCTACTTTGTTCTTTGGTGATACTGAAATGAAGTCCCAGTTTGACTAAGAGAGTTATATCATTACCATGCTATTAGTTAATGGGTGTCTTTTTGAAGAGAATGTCCTTTACAATGGTATATTCTGAATATGGTTAAAGTTACACAATTAGGATTTATGTTAGGGAAATCAGTAACTCCCCAGGATCCTAAAAATGCCCCTTTGATCTGATGAAAAAGATATGATATGGTGATTACAAGACCACCAAGGCTTGTAAAACCATTTCAATTCTTGGTTTTTCACCAAGCAACCACATAATTTGTCCTGGTTGTCTGACCCAAAAAGGAGTAGCCCAAGGTTCTTTTTGACATCAGATAAATTGTCTGAGATGGCTTGAAATTGGTAATAGTGGAAATTATGCTGGCAGATATTATCCAAAAACAACCTCAAAACAAGGCATCTAGTCTCCTGTATTTGGTTGCCTTGCACTTTTTTTTGGGTTGTCCCTGTTATCAGGGCACCTAATTTGTTGAGTTTAGGCCACCATACATAGTGTGGTCATAAGTTAATTTGAAATTTAAACCATTTTTCTCTCAAATTGAACTGGCAGAACATGGTAAAGAAATAACATGATGTGCTAATTTTGTAAGTGTTGTTCATGTTATTGTTGTGTCACTTACCATTTTGTTGTAGAAATTGCTGTATGTTTTTAAGTATCAAACATTTGTGTTGCCCCCTACTCAGCCAAGTTAGACGCATTTGGTTTGCGTATTGAGGGCCAAACCCTGTACAGTCTCCAGGCTGCTATTGGAGAGGGTAGAGCTAACCCAAAGATGTTAGCTTGGAAGTAAAAAGGATGAGTTTTGATAGATTTCTATAGAATCTCTCAGAAACTCAATCCCCAATACAACTGAAGTTCATATGTTATATATCTTCATCACTCTCATTCACAATCGTTAAAGAACAGATTTCAGTCGTCAGATTGGTTGAGAATAAACTTAATTAAGATCATGTCTTGTAAGTAGCACTTTGTCTTTCTTGCAGGAATCTTGCATTTGGCTTGCCCTGACCTTTTATATGTTAATTAATTTGCTTGGTTAGGTATATTTGATCTTGACTGCAGTGATTTGACAAATGACAAATAACGCTCAGGTAGAAATCAGAGACTCCAAGGCCTGATTGATTTGTTATGTATTTATTCATGAGTATTAAATCACTTATTTTTATTTTACTGCCAGTTGCTAAGTTTTGATTTTCTTTCATCACTGTGTTCATCATAACAGAATATATTTTTGTTGTAAATCTATTTTGAGTGTAATATAAATGTTATGAAGGGTGCAATAATGGCCCCTAGGATGTAAGGCTAGTTGTGTGTACTCATGATAAGATGCCATGTTAATGTCAACTGGACAGTCAATAAGAATGTTCTCTTCTTGGAGATGTTGAGGGTCAATTACTTAACTACAAAGGAGCTTTTACCACCATAGAATAGAGTGAACTGAGTTAATTCTGATCTTGTTTGGTCTGTGTAGGTTTTATAAAGATAACTTTTGTCATTAAATACAGAGCCTCTTGATGTACAGAGCCTCTTGATGTAGATGTAAAGTCCTTCTCATCTCTGTAAAGGAATATGCAGAATCAGTGTTGGTATTTAATGGGCTCATTATTTGATACGATAAAAGCATAATGGCATGGTCAACTTTGTTATTTTACAGAAAGTCCAAAATAGGTTAGAGTAAAGTTTTTCAATAGATTGTACTTTGAAATAGATGTGTCTAGATACCAGTCCATGTGTAATGTCCATACGTGGCCTGACTATGATAATTCATTGTAACTGGAAGTAACAATCCCCGCATACCAGTCTGCACTGTCACTAGTCATTGTGTGCAGGAACAATAGTTCCAGCTGTTAGTCTACATATATTATGTCAATCAGGGATGCCCCCTTTTCTTCTTTTTCTGGATTTCTGGATTTTTGCCTGCACCAACATTTTCAGACATAGGTAACATATTTTAAGAAAAAACATTACAATTGTATTCTTAGGCAACATACAGTATTTCTAAAAGCTCTTTTTAATGTCAGACTGTATATAATATGTGATTCTATTCCTTATATTTCTTCATACTTAAATTTCTGTTTCTTCTGGCTTAAAATCAAGAAAGTCTATTTAAAACATTTCCAGATTTGTCATGTTCATAGAGTGGCATCTCTGGTCAATGTCAGGCCTTCCTTTCACTATTCATTGTGCTTTGAAACAATGGTTGCAAGTTACAAGTCTGCATATATGGTGTCTATAACTGGTCTTGCTATCGCTATTCATTGTACGTCTATGACTTGTCATTTACATTGAGGCAATTATTTCCAGCTAACTGTTTGTCTGTACTTATGTCTGGACTTAAATGGGGATTTAACATAGCTACTTTAAACTTTAACTCATTACATTATCTTAACTGAAATTTTCGACTTCAATGTACTGCCTAGAATAGCAAAACACGTGTACTACACATGTACACAACAACAAACTGATTGAATGAAAGTTCTATGAAGTTATGAGGCACGATCTGGGATGGTTCCCTTATAAAGAAAGAGTGAGATGATTGTTCTCTCTCACTTTCCAAACCAGGAGAGAGCATCAGTATTGGATGTCCAAAAGGTTTCATGGCTTATTAATGTGTGCAAAAAACAACTAGCTATTGATGTACAGTTGGAGTACTTGTGTAGAAACAGTGTAAATACATAATTACTGAGTCCATATGGACATGTTTTGCTTTATCTGTGAAAGCTTATTATAAGTCAAAAGTTTACGGGCGAGCTGCACCCACAACTAAAGGTTGATGTTGTTCCTCTGTGGGGACCCTGGTGAGATATCCCAGTGGGAGTATTATGTGTATAATGTAATAAAGACCTTATCAAACTAATAATGAGATGTTTGATATTAGTCATTTTTTAATTAGATGTTTTGGGACTAGAACTATTGATAAGTTTGAGAACAAGTTGCTGATGAAACATTGCATCCACATTGGGGACTATAAAGAGGGCACTGCTACAGATAGGAAATTAGTATCATAGATTTGGTTACTGTCCAAGTGGCGTAAAGACAACCTTGTGACTGTCTGGAAAGAACTGAAGGGTTGACCAGACTTTAAACTATTTTAACAACCAAACCACTTTGGGCAACACCAACTCCTCCCTGGATTGCCGATATTAAAACTCAGGGTACCGACCACACAGGGCAAATGGCAAAAAGAAATCCCTGACAAGGAAAACACAGGTAATTTGCAAATTTTGCCAAAACACAGGAAAAACACAAGGAATTTCATTTGACCAGGTTTTTTTTTTTTTTTTTTTTTTTTTTTTTTTTTTATTCAGTCTTTATACAGTTGACAATCCTCAACGCAAAGCGCTGCTTTTCTGGATGTACACTGTCTATATCATTAAGTGTCATCCAGGGTAATTCATTTGGAACATGGATTTCAGAGAGTAGCCAGCGTCATCAATACAGTTGCACTGTAGTAAACTATAGTAAACATCAGATCCATTATGTCATACCAGCATATATCCATTAGAATATGATATATAGGTGTGTGTGGGGGTGGGGGTGAAGGGGGGGGGGGGAGAGGAAGAAGAAACGCATACCAATATACAACCTTATCCATCATTGCATATGCGCCAAACAGTACTATCAAACATACCATCACAGACAACAGCACAGGAACACCAATTCAAACAAATGTCTATATACCTTTCAATAAACAACTTATTAAAAACCCAATCTATTTTTCATTTGAAATTTGAACTCCTTGTAAGTACCACAGTTTTGAATAGCAGCTGGTAAACTGTTCCACAAATTAGAACCATAGTACAAGGGGCTCACAAATGTCTTCGTAAGAGATACATCCGGTACCTTAAGTACAGTTTTGTCGAATTGTCTAGTATTCAGGTCACGATTATCAATATAAACTGGTTCTTTTGAACGTTTGTACATCAGACCAGCTAAGTGCATATCGCGTTTTTGTTGTAGATTTCCAACAGCAATTTTTGTTAACATTTCATCGGTAGAAAGATTTTGGTTACAATATACTATGCGCAGTAATCTGTGTTGCATCGATTGCAGTTTATTCTGTTTATTCTTGGGTAACAAGAGATATACAAAGTCATTGTAATCAAATAATGGTTGAATCATTGATTTGTAGAGTAGTTCAGCTGTATCAGTATTCATTAAGAATCGAATTTTTGATAATGTATCCCTCTTCTGGGTAAGTGTTCCCATAAGCTTATTATATTGCTTCTCAAAACATAATCCACTATCAAAAATTGTACCTAGATACTTATATGACAAAGTACAAGATAGTTTGTCCTCACCCATTGAGAGGGATAAGCCTTCAACATCAACCTTCTTTCTATAACTAAATTTAATAAATTCTGTCTTACTAGAATTTAATGTAATTTGATTGTTATTACACCAATTGTATATCTTATCGAGATTCGACTGTAGGACAGTTACAACTTCCTGGGGATCACGTCCAGCATGGTACAGTACTGTATCATCAGCAAATAAAATTGTCCTACCTTTCACAATAATATTTGATAGGTCGTTAATATATATTAAAAAGAGAGTTGGCCCTAACGTGGACCCTTGCGGAACACCAGTTTTTAACTTTGCAGTTTTAGAATATGTTCCATTATACAGTGTACATTGTGATCTATTTGTTAAATAATTTTCAATTAATTTTACAGTATGATTCGAAAGACCACTGTGACGTAGCTTTTTTATAAGAACATTGTGATTAATAGTATCAAAAGCCTTCTTTATATCTAAAAAAACAGCAACAGTAAAATACCCTTTATCTAAACTTATCATTATATCATCTAAAAATTTTGCAGTAGCTGAAGTTGTCGAGTGATTTTTTCTGAAACCGTGCTGATTTTCAGTAAAATATGAAGTATTCTCATAAAACTCTTTAATCTGGTCGTGTATTAGTTGTTCTATTAATTTTCCTACAACAGGTAGTAGTGAAATAGGACGAAGTTCTGATGGACAGGAAGGTTGGTTAGTTTTAGGTAATGGGATAACACTCGCACATTTCCAGTGGTCAGGAAAATCACCGGTCAATCTTACTTGATTATACAGATGATACAAAATTATAGGTTTATACATCACTGCATCCTTAAAAAGTCTAGTACCATATTCCTGTATACCTGCAGACTTATATATAGATATACCTTTTATTTTATTTAATATAGAATCCAAAGTAAATTCTTTTAAATCAAACGTCATGTGGTTCTTCTGTGAGTATACAACATGTTGATCTATATTAATGTTATCAAATTTCTCAGCCAGTTTAGGTCCTATAGTCGCAAAATATTCATTTATATTCTGTGCAGTATCAAAATCATTCAATAACTCACCAGTTTGATCGTGTGTAAAATTCAAATTCAGGGTGCTATCTTTATTAAGTAATTCTTTTTGAATCGTTCTCCAGAATTTTTTAGGGTCCTCTTTATGACGATTTAATTCATCCTTTACAAATTCACTTTTTGCTTGCCTAATAGCTATATTAGTTCGATTCCGTATATTTTTTGCCAAAAACCAATCCTCAGGTAATTTAGTTCGTTTTGCTTTTTTGTAAAAGTAGTCCCTATCCTTTTGAAGATTTATAAGTTCATCTGTCAACCAAGGTGGTCTGTCACTACGTATCAAAAACTTCTTAGTTGGTGTCAAGCAACTTGCAACATCACTCAAACTTTTATGTAAACCTTCCCATATTTTTGATGGTTGAGTCTCTGTAAGGATCGACTCTATATCCAATGACCTATCAAGTTCCCGCTGCAGTTTATGGGTAGTATAATTCTTGTAAGTTCTACCTGTAAAACTGGTTTTAACTGGTGTCATTTTACTTTTTTTCTTTAATAAGAAAATAGGCTGGTGATCACTAAGATAACATTCAACAGTACCATGTTGTGCTATGTGCGTCACATTACAAAAAATAAGGTCTATCAATGTATCTGACGTCACTGTACATCTTGTTGGAGCGTCAACAATTTGAGTTATCCCATTTAAAGTAGCGAAATCTTTTAACCTTTTCACATCAATCAATTTTTTGTCAAGATAGTTAACATTAAAATCACCTAATATCACTACGTCTTTTTTATCAATTCTGGGAATCGATGTAATCACATTATTCAAAATGTCTATCATATGAATAACAGAACCAGTAGGGGGACGATATACATTCAGTATCAAACAATTTCGTACATTTGTTCTTTCAAATTCAAGAACTTGTAACTCAAGATCTGAGTTCGAGTTATTCAAGTAGGACCATTTGTCAACATTACAATTTAATGTTGATTTGTAATAAGTACACAGTCCTCCACCCTTTTTAATAGTATTTTTACCCACTTCCAACCAATTCCTATCGAGTCTAGCTATTTTATAATTATTTATATTAAGTATATCAGTACAGACGCCTGCATGGAGCCAGGATTCAGATAATGTAAAAATATCTATGTCAGTTTGCGAAATAATTGCTTGAAATTGAGTGAATTTATTTAACAAACTTCTTATATTGTGGTGAATTATCTTGAATCCTTTTTGGCTCGATAACTGGGTCCAACTAACCATTATATATGCATATGACTCTCCATCCGTCTCCCCAGCCCCCAGGCCCCCCAAAGATCCCACACACAAGTACCGTCATTACCACATTCATATAAATGGTATTATTACATTAAATGAATACAACAACCCTCCATACCCGAAGTGAGTTACAATATTGAGTTTACACCTCAGTCCTATTTTAGCAATACATTCAAGGATGGACTCCCAAAACTGGGATCTCCAAGATTACCATTATATTAGTAGAATCGCTAGTTTGCACTAACCTCCCCCAAAACTGGGATCAGGTACGGCAATAAATAGATTGATCCTACCATATCAGATGAGCACAGTTTCTTGGTGTATTAAGGTCTCTTTATCTAGTTGATGGGTAGTCTCTAGTCCGTTGTTGGGCATCATCCATCTCGCACAACAGTTGGAAAGAAAATAGCATATATGAACAATACAATAAAACCATGTTATTTACTCATATACAGATTGTAGACAATCTTTAGTCTCCACTAGCTGATTTCCTAACAATGCTGTTTATACAGTTATTAAATTTCGTCGCCCAATACCTCCGTGTTTCAGGAAGTAAGTGACACCCGTCGGACAGGTGTTGGTAGTGGTGATGGTATTGATTGTTTTTCTCCTGCTTGTGTACCTTGCTTGCTGACCAAGGAGTGGCTACATCGTTTTTATGATTAATATTAGAAATCTTACGATTTACCTGTATAACGGTATCATTAAGAATATTTTGCATTGGGTGTACTTCCTTGCTATTGTGGTAATCGATTAATTTCTGACCCACTAGGTTTTTCCTATCCTTGTTATTGTAGTCAGTTAGATCAACGCCTGTGACTGGGTTAAAAATAACTTTGGTTTCAGCACTGACGTCCGTAACAAGATCAACAACCTCCTTTGTAGCATGTTCGTAGTCAATAACTGCCTGTTCACTGTCTGTGTACCGAACAGTATATTTTTTTGTCTTATGGTTTTTTAATGTGAGGTCACATATGCCACTAGCCATTATCAAGTATTCAGGCTGGATAGTAATAACTTCGTGTAGGAATGTGGTGGCTGCCATTATTAGACCTGCGCTTGCAGCAAAGTAAACCTCAAACCTGTTGTCATTCAACGAGTTCAGTGAGTACTGAAGTCCGCCACATCTTGAATCACCAAGTACAACAACTGGTTTAGTCGGTGCCATTAGTGCTGCTCAAGGCAAAGTCGTCACGAACTTTCTCGAGGATTTGGCCTAATACGTCCTTCCCTGTCCACGTTTCTTCACGAGCTGCCTTGCTGTGCAACCCGGCTCCAATTCCGAACGTTTCCGAGCGTGTTGCTTCATGCAGTCGGGTGTTTCCGGTTGCCAGTAGTCGTGCACGGAGGTCTGGATTTTGCGACATATTTTCGTACACTATTTCAAACAAAGTATCATATTGACATTTTTGCCATTCCTTTGTTGTCTGCACAGCATCACCAATTCTTTTGGCCTCATATGGACAAGTAGTGTTCTTTATTTTTATGGCTGCTTTGAAGTCACCGTTTGTCATCGCTCTTACGGCATTGAATGCCTGCTCAACACTGTCGTACGGATATTTGTCAACAACAACACGTGTCTTTGCCATGTTGCTTGGCCAAGCGTATTCCGATTGGAAATACAGTCCATCGCCATATTTGCGAACTTTGGCATCCCCCAACGTGAGAGTATCAGGTAACGATTCAAGATCATTGATGTGGTATTTCCGACCTCGTATGATTATACCATCAGAGTGAAGCTTATGTTCAATTTGTCGATCACGGCAGAGCATGGCTACTGAGCGCATGGCTTCCCTCCTTCTGCGTGTGTTGTCGTTCACATCATCATTAATCCAGACTCTTGCCCATTCTTTATTCCCTTTGAGGTTAAATCTCTTATTGTAGAACTCGTGTCTGGCATCGATTGTGCGAAATTTAACCATGATCGTTCTGGGACGAGTTTGATCTTGTCGTCGTTTACCTAGTCTGTAGACAGTGTGTACGTCGGTCTGTTTACAGTCAGATTTCATAGCACCTACTAGTTTGCCAAGTACTTCGTTCAGGTCTTCCTTGTCACCCTCCGGTATTCCGTCAATCTTTATGTTCATCAGTCTACGTTCGTTCTCAAGTGTATCAATACGAGCTTGAAGATTCATATTTTGGGTTTCAAGTTGGCGTTGTTTTATTTCTAGGTGTTGTAGCCGGGTTTCTTGTGCCATGAATTTGGTGTCAATGGTTGACAGATTCGCTGTCAGTTTGTCAATCGTTTCTTTCAAGTTGCGGATACTGCCTTTTAAATCACATGTATTTTCTGAGTCAATTTCATCAACGCTAGTGTCTCCTTCATCAGACTCATCGTGTATGACAAGTGTACTTTTATCAGTTTTATGCTCAGACTGCGTTGTATCTTTAACCTTGGTCAGAGTTGGTTCATCAATGCTGCTAGCTGTCGATGTACTACGCGTATTGACCCTACTCCACTTGGTCACGTTGTCAGTCATTTTAACAAATGGTTTATGCGTTGAGTAATGGGTTCTTGAGATAAAAAAGTTCACTTAACTGACTCTTCATACATGTATTTCTCATCCACCAGGTTTATAATTCGGTGTTTTGTCCCTGTAGTTGGATGTTTAGGGATTCACAGGAGGGTTGTTTTTCAACGGCTGCTACTCGCTGTCGGCCATGTTATGCTTCTGAAATTCCTGTTTCTCAAGATATTAGGTATTCAACTTTTTTTTGTTGGGTTGTCCAATTGTTTTTCTGCATGCAGAGGCTTTTAAATTTAAACAACATGCTAGATATGACACAGGGAAAAAATGCCACAGGACATGGAAATCTCAGGGCAAACAGGGAATTTGAAACTGGAATTTTGGTTGGTACCCTGAAAGCTATATACTCTGTTATTCATAGTCAGTGATCATAAATAGTTTCAATTGTATACCTGTTGAGACTTGAGTTGATTTCAATATTTGATATACCATACAAACTGATGCCACTGTAATTATGTTGAGCAGTGTATACCTCTGTGACTTATGTTTTTAAGCAAATTTCTATAAATGTTTATATAACAGCTTATTCTTTCTTCAATTATTTACTTTAAAGAGGTACATGTATGTCAAATTTCCAGAAATCTATTGTTCAGGTCAAATATCTATTGCATGCATAGTGTTACATGGAGTTCAGAAGTTTTGTAGTATATGTCCAAAGTTCATAAATTTGTGAAACATTTACCTTTTTAGAAAATTTAGGAAATGTTAGTTGTTTATATTTTCTTACCACCGCCCCTTTATATCTGACATATTTTACATTGTGTACTTGACCACCTAGTATCCCAGTCATGTACACATCATCAATTGGAAAGAATGGTGTTTTTCGGGCGGTCTCATGTAGCTCTTTCACAATATCAGCTGAAAATACATATGTTGCCCCATGAAAAAATATCGGGTAACGCTCTCGACCAGGGAATAAATGGTCAGCTAAGTTTTTACGTCTTTTTGGATAACCTCTATGAATTTTGCCATTTCCAATATATCCCACAATAAACCTGGATTGACCTTCCATGACTTTTAGGACCTTGTAGATTTGGGTAATGTCCACAAACAGGTCATCATCTGTTTTGACCAGGTGTTGTGCCCGCGAGCAGTACTCGCGACACCATCGTAAGGCCAGCACACCCTTGTAGGTCAGGTTCGAGTAGGAGTCTGTGAAGTTTGCCTGGATGATGTCATGGGATCCATTGTTCTCCTTCTCTATTTCCCTCTGGATGCTTTCATTGTCAGTCCTGCCAAGCAGGAATATATGCCTGGTTGCCACTCTGTAAAGAGTAAGAACACACTGATTAAACTATTGTCCTTGAATAGCTAGAATATTTATGACCATCAAGCCTACTTTGATATTCTTCTCTTTTTTTTTTGTATATTTTTGTGGACCAAAAAAACCCATACTAAAACACATAATGCTCTTTGATCAGCTGCTCTACTTGGAATTTACTATCCTTGCTTATACTAAGGTCTTAAGGGCAATCGCGCTATTTGTTCGTGCGCATGCACACTGCGCAGCCTGGCTGTATGGGTGTGCAGTGAACCGTGACAAGGGTGAAAATCCTTAACTATAGAAGTCTATGGAGGGAAACTGCGTTTTTGTTCATATCTCTGTCAAAATCCATCCGATTTCAAAATAGTAAGTGACAAAGTTGTAGTCCAGAACGTTATCAATTCATATATTTAACCAGATTTCGACAATTCCTGGTTGTCAATTTATTATGAATTTATTTGTAATAAAAGTATTATTTTCGACCAAACCCTCTTTTTTTTGGCCTAAAATAGGCCCCTCTTTAAGCTTATGTGGCAGGATTCCACTGCATCCTATCTATATAAAATTGATTAATCAAGAGAGGGATACACATGATTAACCCTTTCAGGACGCCAGTATCTCTCAGGCATCACGTAGCCTAGACTCCTGTATCTCTGAGGCATCACCAGGCCTAGACGCCAGATGCCTGAGAGATACATTTCAGAATTCCTTAGAAATGCAAAAATATTGAAAAAAAGATAGAGAAATGATTTTTTTTAGTGGAATCATAGATAATCAGTCTAGATATGCAATATCTAGTATATCAATGATAAAAAATATCTATTATTTCTTGGATAGCTATACTTGGCTCATTATAGGACCAATGGGCACCACAGTGGTGTCTTTTGGGAATATTCCTCAAGTAAATTGGTGTCCATTTTGTGCTATATGAAAATTCAGTGGCGTCTTGAAAGGGTTAAGTGATGATAGGTTCCATAAGTCTTAGAAATATCATATGTGCATAAATTACAATTCATACATTTTCCAAAAATCTTCAAAATTTTGTCTAAAATCATGAAGTAAAACATCAAGTTTCCTGAAAAAGTTAGATCGGTGACCCCTTATTTTTTTCCTATCAAATGATAGCTAACACTTACCCCAATGAAATGTAGGATTTTCAAGAAATTATCAACTTTGAAAATTTTTGTATGACTGCTTTTATGAAAAAATTACTTTTCTACAAAAATATTTCAATAATTAAAATTTTCTAAAATTTCTTTATTTTCTGATTTTTGCTGATTTATGGATACACTGTAAAGATTCACATATTGGCTTCATATTTAAGAAGATTAAGAATATATTTGGTGGATTTTGTCATTGTTTTTAGAAAATATGTAAATATAGTTTAAGTTCTTGAAAATACTGAATTTTGAGTAATTAATCACATTTTGTGATACATTTTATTCAAAAGTTAGCATGGTGACCCCCTATTTTTTCATCAGTTCTGGTATGTGCAGACCCTAAACTCCTATTTCCCAAAGTTTAAAGAAAATTTCAACTTTAGAACTATAATGGAGCGATTGTCTTTAAAAGTTGAATACAAAAGAGAAAAACTATTTTCAAGAACTATCACAATCATTTCTTTTTTGATCAATTTCTTGCTGAAATTCTAGTCCTCCAAAGTGTGATATATTATTATTTCAGCTGCATGGTCCTCATAGATATAAGAAAGAAATGGTGGAGAGGTCCATGTACTTTTTTTGGGAACAACAACATTTTCTCAATGTGCACGCAGGTCCTAATGATACAAACTTTTTAACAACCAAATACTCTCAATGTGCATACAGATCCTAAGGATACAGACCTTTTAAAGACATCGTCCTTCGCCCATGTAGCCCTCAGTGCTGCCCTCCTCTCAAAGTGGGCCGGGGCGGTGTAGACAAACAGTAGATACAGGAGGGGATCAGTCGTTGAACACCGCTCCGGGTTATTGATAATGTATCCTCCCGGCTCGGGTGGTGTCACATTGTGTGGGAGGGTGTCATTGAGAAGTCCTTCGATGAAAGCAGCCCCCCTCTGGTCACCAAGCACCATGTGCACCATGTCTGAGTGGGAGTAGACAGTGTGGTTGTGGCTGTAGAGGCTGAAGGTGGGCTGGGAGATGGTGTTTGACCAGGCAGGGTGGGGAGTTCTGGGAGAGGGCAAGCCCAGGTCCACTGGTTGTAGGAAGGACCACTGGATTACTGTATACATAGTGAACAAATACACACAAACACCAAATCCACGGAACAGACTCCGCCTTCGGCTGGCTGAGAGACGGAGCAGGTGAGGGATTCGCATCATGATGTTAACTGTCAGGCTATCTTATTGGTGGAAAAGTGGTCAGTGGATCTCTGGTCTATGATTGATACATCACATTTCTATGCATATTAGTTATTGCTTAGTAGTGTACAATAAGATGTAAAAAGGTTCAACCATCCTTCTGATACTTATAAACAGGGCAACAGTTGACATGAGGTAGGATTGAGAATCAAACTGATGACCCTAAATGAATATCAGTCCATCCTCAAACCAAAGGCATTATGATTTTTCATGTTCTTCATCCATCACCAAAATGATTACCCTTATGGTTTTAAGTCCGTTCTCCTGGGGATTGATATCTCTGTACCATTCCGGACCTTGCCTCAAGTTTTCCAGTCAAAGACTAATGTGGAAAGTGATCCTGGCATCAGAGTTTTTCCATTTCACTGCCTTTTAGACAAGAGATGATGGATTGAAGACCTGTAAAATGAATAGTATATTATTCAGTTTCATGTCAATATTTGCATTTACATTAAATTACTTATGTCAAATAATCATGCTTCCTTAAGCTCAATTACTGTACTAAAACATTAAATACAGAACAGCAATTCAGCAAAAGAAAATGTGAATAAAATATTTTGATCATATCAGTAAAAATGTGTTAATAGTTTCAGGGAAACCATTCAAACCAATAATCAGTGTAATATATACGGGCATTTGGAGGACGGTGTTCTAGGGTGGATCCAGCGATTTTCAAAAGGAGCAGGTGGGCTCGACTAAAAAATTCCACCGGACCCTCCTTGTTCAAAAATTGTACATTAGAAAAATCAATATTTTGCCAAAAAAAAGAAAAAGGGAGAGTGGGGGGGGGGGGGGGGGCAGGGTACGTACTCCCTGTGCCCCCCTCTGAATCTGCCACTGCATGGTGCTTATCTGGGCCATGCATCATGGAAGGATCAACCCCTGCAGTATGGATCAATACCAGGTGAAACTTCTGAGGGGGAAGAAGTCATTAAATATTCATACCTTCAGCACCTGCAAGCCTAGGAGTAGGGCTTAGGTGGGCCCGAATGTCTGGAGGAGTAAATGCCTAAGGTTTTAAAATGAAATGTCTAAAGTGTGATTTACACACACCCAGGACACACACACACACACACACACACACACACCACACCATACACACAACACACACACAACACACACACACACACATCCCAGACACACACACACTCCACACACACACCACACACCCTGTACACACACACACACCACACACACACACCACACTCCCAGTCCCTGGACTTACACACACATACACACACACCACACACACATGCATGCACACATACACACATGTACACACATTTATAAATAGCGGTAATTGAGATGTGAGAGACACCGTGACTCTTAGTGGTTGTGCACATATGGAGGGCTATACCCTTTTCCTGTACATCTAACTTAGTAACTTTAAACGAAAATAGAAATAGTAATACATGTAGCTTTTTCACATAATCCAGTGGTGGATTTAGTGGGGCAAAGGGAGCATGCACGCCCATATTTTTGGTCAAATATTATATTTTTAATCTATGATTCTTGGACCCGGAGGGTTCAGCGATATAATTTTTACAATAGGGTGCCCCCCCCCCCCCCATATGCAAATGTTTTCTAGAGCACCCTAATGATCTTGATCCAACCAAAGTCCATGATGCATAGGTATAGATATATGTGATGTAACTATGATTGTATTATCTGTTTCAAATGATGGAGCTGTGCCTTTTTCTCTTCAAGTCTTTTGCATTAATAACGTGCATTTACAATTCTTTTAATCCAATTTCCATTGGTTAATTATGCTGTTGGAGTAACTTATAAACTTTCAAAATATACTTAATTATTGGGAATTATAAGTGAGTATAATCCACCTAATGTTGAAACAACCATCTCTCTCTGTAACACCTTGTCTAAATCTCAGAAGTAGACAAATTTATGGGTGGGATGGGAAAAGATTAAGTGCAAAAACATATATATATATATATATATATATATATATATATATATATACTTAAGTAATGATAACCTTATAACTTACCCATGGATTCCTTGGATACGTGGCCACCCCTACCTCCCTACCTCCGGCCATGTGATCATGAGCTGTGGCAGGTGGTGGGGGATGGAAGTGCAGATCAGACAAACTCAATAAATCAATACCACAAAGACAACCTGGGGCCTGCATTCCACAAGGTGATTTTACTCCTTCTTTCATAAATCGTTTGTAAATGTAGGGTATGGTCATAATAGTGCATGTAATATTGACCATTGAGAATCATTATTTGACGCATAGGTCAAGAAAGATACTTTACAAATATGCAGTATCATAGAGATACATCTCATGTATGTCTGTGGCAATACATATAATTAGAAATGGTCTACAGTCGTCTTTCAAGTGATATGATATGTAGGATGCTAAGTTTTTCCCCATATCATCGGTGAAAATACATAAATTGCCGAATTGTCCGTCAGAGTCGCCTAGTTGAATGCAGGCTTATTCAGACTCGATAATCGCTTGGAAGGTGGATGAGGTATAAGAGGTGGGGCGAGGAATGGAGGTAGGGGCGGGTGGGTGGAGTGAGCCCGGGGGGGGGGGGGGGGGGCTCAAACATTTTCTACCGGGGTGTGTGGGACTGACTTTCAAAGACGGACCCATTGTTGCGTATGACTCAGAACAAAAAAATAGACCCATAAAGTTGTTTGCTGATCCAAAATATAGGTCCATAAAAGAACATGTTAATGTAGCATGAGTATTCATTTTCGTTGTTTGTCGTACATGTTGAATCCATAAGTAGAGATTTAAAACTTGTTTTCCAACTTCTTATCTTTATTTAATGAACTAGGTAGATTTGATTATTTCATTAACATAGGAATACTGATATCGGTATCCTCTTTTTCGTTTTCCGGTAATGTACCAGTAATAAGTATCAGGTTTGTTTCTTCCAAATAACATACACCTTACAAGCCTCAGATGTGCAAGTGACGATCAAACTTGACATGATGCTTTCAATTAAACCAAAGACCAGGGGTCCTGAGTTATTCCCTCAGTGTTTTGACATCCATATGGGTGTAGGACCTCTAGAAACAGAAAACAGACCCATTTCCTTCCAATCTGGTTCCACACAACCGGTATACCTGTCGCTGAGTCGCCCCCCTGGGGGAGTGAGGCGAGGGAAGGGAAGGGGAACGATGTGTGGGGTGGGGAGGGGTAAGGGGGGAGGGGGGAGGTGGTGTAAGGTACTGGTGGGTTGAGGTGGGTTGAAGCTGTGTGTGTGTTGGTGGAGGGGTGGGGATGGAGAGAGAGGGCTGCTCAGGCTTAGATTCGTTTACTTACTGATTACTTTTTATTGATTTACTGGTTTGTATTTCTATTCTTTCGTTCACTATTTTGTTTACTATTGATTGGTAAATTGATTGAATGATTCATCTAATTATGAATGTATGACTTTATTTATTCTTGTATTATTGTCTAATCCCTTCCTTGGTATTAATTGAAGGTAAGTCAAGGGAAGTATTTTATCTACATATTACATGTCTTATGCGTTAATACTTTTCTGATATGTAATTTCTATATTCCATTTGGCACCAAATTACACAGAAAATTAATGATATTGCATTGTTTAAACTAATATTTCTGTCCAGAATGGAACAATTTTAGAGACTTTTTTTTCTTCTAAATATTTGCAGGTACTCCCGTGTTGAATAATGTTTGTGGGGACCCCCCTCCCCCTGTACATTCATATTATTGTTTGTCCCCCCCTCCCCCCCCCCCCCATCCTCTATAAATTTCTGGATCCGCCCCTGGGAAATATTGTTATTGACCCCCAGGGCTAAATTGCTCATTATCTCCACTAAAAGGGGGATGAGGGTGGTCAGGTCTGAGGAACCCCTATGCTGGGATCCCTTCTCTCTCGGCTGGGGGACTCGGCCTGTGAGAGTGCAGGTGGAGCCCACTGTGTCGATGGATCGGATTGGTCCAAAAGTGGTCACGTGACGCCGAGTTAGCCAAAATCTGGCTAACTCGGCAGTGGGCTCAACCTGCGCCCTTTCGTGACGTTCAGCGAGTAGCGTGAGTTCGAGGCGCGGAGACCAGCGTAAGGAACCCCTGCATGTAGCCCCTCTCCCTTTTGGAACTGTTTTTAAGTGGTAAGCTTATATATAAAATACTTTAGCCCAAGTGGTAAAACTAAGGGTGTATAGTATTATAAATATAGCGGTGCGAAATAGACTTTTGAGTGCGTTCCATTGAAGATCAGATCGAGAGCGTCAGGGCGCGAAGTAAGTTTGGCGCGAAAAGGTTTGAGTGTCGCCCCCTGGTGAGAGAAAGGCGCACCACGCCGCGCCCCCTGGTGTCAGCACCGCGAAGTGAACCCGTCAAGGATCAACAAGCAACAAAACAAACAGGTAAAAAACATCGGTTAATCGGAAAGTTTTTAGTCATATATAATCAGAATCGGGGTTTAAAAGTCAGCACTTATATGAGGCATACATATAGTAGCATATTTTACCACTGGGTTAAATAAAACATGGATTAAACTGGAGTTTCCCTTATTATCGCTCAGCTGGTGACTGTGGCTCCTGCTTCGCGAGTTGGGTAATTTTGCCATTTTGGTCTTTTCCTAAGGAGGCTATAAAGTTTAACCCCCAGAGTCTTGGTTTCTAAGTAGCTGTAGATAAATAACAAATAGACGAAAGGTGCAGCAGGGGTGGACATCACCAAGCCCTGGCCTGGGGTCATAGAGGCCTGGGCAAAAGGTTGGGGCCCTAGATTTCCGGGCCTAATGACTGGCCCCTAGAAAATTATCTAGATTTTTGAATTAAGAGTCATTCAACTTTCTGATCACATTCTCCTTATTACGGTATCCCAGAATCCTTTGCGCATGGCGCAGGTTCTGGTGGGTTTGTTCTAACATTTAAGTCATCTTCAAGCAACTATTACAAAGAGGTTATCCAGAGTAATTAAAATTCCTTGTAATATGATATCAAAGAAGGGACCTATTGTCAAGTTCCACCATTCTAATGACTTAAATATGAATATTTTATGTCGAAACAAACCACTTCTTTACAGTAGATTGTAGAAGAAATCCATCCAGTGAAGCAAGACCCACAATATCTGTCAAAATGCAAGAAATCAAAAGATAATAAGTTTACAGATATTTATATTATCCACATTGGTAGAAGAGTTTATAATCTTAGCATATTTTTTTTTTTTTTTTTTTTATTGAAAACCACTTCTTACATGTAAGATCTTCCAGCAGTTGAAATAGAAATTGAGTTAGTACAAAACAATAATTATTGTAACAATACAAGGCCATATGAATATTTCAAAACCAGTTAATCAGATATATAAAAATCAAATCAATACACATTAAGCTTTTAGTTATATCAATGTCCATATAAATGTAAGGTCCATTCAAAGTCCAGTAGCAGTAAACACCGCATATCATTTTGTCCAAAAGTCAACAGTAAACACTGTATTTTGACTTGGTATTAAATAAAGTGATATTAAATAATATTTCAATAGATGGCCTTATTGAATATACATACAGTATTTACAAATATATACAATTAATAAATGAAAATTCAATCATACAGTATTTTATATTCAGTTCAACCTCAATAATAAAAAGTTACTTTGCAAAAATTATTCTTTTAGTGCATTTTTTAAATTGACATAATGAAATCAACTTTTGAAACTTCATTTCTAAAGAATCCCACAGACGTACCCCTCTATAATAGGGTGAATTATTAACCTTTGAAAACCTTGTTGTCTTCATTTTAAATTTGATTTTATTACTTGATCTAGTTTCCAGTCCAGGTGCTTTACTTTGGATATTCTGTAAATTCTTACTTTCCAAAAACATAATATTACACAACTGTCGATCACGTCTATCTTTCAAGACATCAATACCGTATTTACTTCGTAAAGTATCATACTCAGAGTGATCAAATTTACTACCTCTATTTTCAATTATTCTTAAAACTTTATTTTGTAACCTATCTAATTTCTTGATTTCACCGACATTAGCTGAATCAATAAGAAAGCTGCAGTACTCATATTATAATTTTTCAAATTTTTTCTTGGGACCAAAAGAGTTTTATGAATTTTTAAAGTTACCAGAAACTGATTCGCGAGACCCCGAGATTTGGGACTATAATAAGGAGACTAGTTTTCACTTCATAATATTTTCTGTTATTGTCGTTGATCTACCTAAAGTAAGATCAGAACAAAATTAATAGACCTGATAAAGATCTCTGTTTCTGAGTCTGATTCTGAGTGAGTGTCCCAATATTTAAGTGATGGCCCCATTAGCATACATTCCGAAATCTAAGGGCCCGACTTGCTCCTAAACCTCCATGATTGCATGGAATAAATCAATAATAATCTACCAGTTTTTATGAAGATCTTTCTGAAATCGTTAGGACAGATTATGTGATAGAGATCTAAACTGCTCTTTCCTGAGATTAATTGTATTTTGTCATAACTTTAATTGAATGTCTGAATATCTTTCCTCTAGAGTAGTCTATTTAGGGTAAAATATCACATGTTAATCTCGAATAGGTTTTAAGGAGGACTTAAATTGACTTAAAAACAAACGAGCACCCTGAGTAGAGAGTTTGTCCAAGAACAGGCAGGGCTAGCAGGCAGCATGGGCACTTACCCTAAATCAGTCTCTGGGTTAAATAATACACGAGAAGGATTAGGCCTATATGAGAAATTAAATAGGTCATCAAACACAAACATTAAATTAATAAAATAGAAATTGAGGGAAGGACATTAAAGCGGTTGTCTCATCAGTCCTTTGTTAGGCTTACATACGCCAACGTTAACCTAATGACGCAATGGTTGGCGATGTGTTTTGTGATTTTAGAATGTAATCCAGTGACGTGATTGGTCACGTCATGAGTTAGAAGCGGTATTACAGGAGTAACAAATAATTGTGTATTGATGGACGAGAACGGGGCTTTAAGATTACCAGTGGTAAAACAACAGTTCATCATTCATGCATTTACTGATTTAAGCTATGACTGATATATAAAAAGTCCATAAGGCATATGTATAATTGAGAAATCAATGTCTTGATTATTTTTCTTCTTTATATTAGTTGTTTTTGTTATGGGTAAATAGGTTTAACATAGCTCATCTTCAACCCATTCCCACTTTACACTTATGTGTCTAGGTTATTATGAGGCGGCTATGGCTTTAAGTTCAAATCCAGGCCTAGGTCACCTTAAGATCTTAGCCGCCGAATTCCCCTTTCGTCATATACGAGGATCGGTGACGCGTTTATGTGTAACACTAACAGCCAAAACATTACCGATGAAACGATCGCTTCTGGGCTTATATGACCACATATTTGGGCTTATATCCTTAGAGATTTTGATATATAGAAGACATAGGAATCTTTAAAATCGTCCAAAACGGGCCAAATTAGTCATTCAAGCGCGGAATCAAAACCGTTATATCGACACGGTAACCGGGGGCCTTCGCCATCTTACTTGGTCACGTGATCCTTTCTTCTCCGATCTGGGACATGGGAACTGGGTCATTCATCAACCTATACAGACCTTTTTTACCATGAAATCGATCCTTATTACGGGACTATTATATATAGGCAGGTAGATTTGGATACATAGATGACCATGTCAAGGTCCAGAAATGAAAAGATTGCGAAATAACGCGACAAATCGGGCTAAAACATCGCACTATTTTCTTGTCTTGGTATTCCTTCGCGTTGACCCGGTGATAAATCTGGGTCAGACCACTTCACTCTCAAATCGCCAGGTGCAGGCGTCCAGGCGGCTGGTTGTTACCGGGGGTTCGTCCTTTTTCGTCTTTTCACCTGGATTACTGCGCTATCTGATGCTTCAATATATATATTTTGGACGTCTGGACCCCCTTAAACGCATACAACGGATTGCCAGACGGCCCCTCCGCGAAACGGCCCCGACCTGACGGCCCCTAGCTTTGACGGGATTCACTGCAGTCGGCCCCGTGAAGATCAGGCCTCAGGGGCCGAGGGTTGCGCCCTCCTACATTGACAGGGATTTGGTCCTCTTATAGCCAGTCAAAACGGTCGTAAGGTCAGGTCGTAAGGTCGTAGTGTGTGGCCACCTTACAGAATAGCACGAAATGTACGTCAGGCCGTGATCTGTTGACGACACGAACCTCTGCACCTCCCGGGGGGGCCGTCAGTTCGGGGCCGTTTTGCCGAGGGGACGTTTTGTCGGGTTACCGGCTTCACACTGTCAGACCTTACATGGCGTCATCCTGGCCAGGTTTTCTCCCCTCACGCCTGCACCGATACATTGAACTCAGGAAACCAGGATGATATCAAATCAATTGTGGAGGATATAAGCATTTGGATGCATTCTCCAGGCGTTAAAGGTGGGTTCATATCTTTTTTCTAGCTTTTGAAATTATACCATTGAAAAATAGGCCTAAACTCGGCTAGAGGCCTGACTCGCATTGGTTGGATGATCACTGGCAATTTGAAAAATAATTATTTAGACCTTATTAGGCCTATCAAAATGAAATCCATGTATATATCTAGGTTCTCCTATATATCAGGGTCCTATGTATCATATGGTTTGATTATTTTAGGCCTGGAAACGCTTGCAATAATATTTAACAGATGGTTACAGTCTTAGGCCTAGAGGCTGGATGTCAAAGCAACTCGGGCATTTGGTCGGACACTGGCAATCTGAAAAATAATTATTTAGACATTATTAGGCCTATCAAAATGAAATTCATGTATATATCTAGGTTCTCCTATATCTTAGGGTCCTATCTATCATATACTTTGATCATTTTAGGCCTGGAAAGGCTTGCAATAATATTTTACAGATGGTATGAAAAAATGACTGGAATCAGGCTAGGCCTAGGCCCTCTCCAGCAATGTATCCTCATTCAGGCACCGGAAAAGATTATTTATGATCAAATGATTAAATCATTTGTGAAATTGTCACTATATGATTTGGTTATGCCCTAAAGTCCGCCGCCTCATGGGTATCAAAGCCCCCTTTGATACCACATAAGACATTTTGATCAAGAGACCCTAGATCATCAGACCCCACGTTTGGTCTTGTATTGATAAGACAGTATTATAGATAATTTGTTTAGATGTAACTTTTACGGTTTACTTTAAATGAAATGAGGGACAAGAAGTTTTTCAATTTCAGCTTTATTATAATCATATTACTGAAATGATAAAACGAGGCTATGCTCACACTATGGATACTACCGCATAAATAAAAAATGCGGTAGCATAAATAATAATAATAATAAAAAATTATAATCATATTACTATGAACGTACATATCTTTGAGCTGATAAAGCTTTAAGCATCTACCATGCAAGACGTTTTAGTGTACTATTAATACAGGGACATTCCTAGAAAAAGATCTTGAGTATCAAAAGCCCCATTTTGGTTATCCTTAGGGGGCATCTAAAAAAATTGTTGGCTTTCTTTACTATTTCTTTTCAAGTATCTGTAAATGTTGTGTGTGCGGGAATGGTCCCCTACAACTTACAAGTTACCTCAGTGCGTGAATTAAACTTCAAAGTCGTGCTGGAACCCCACATCCCGTACCCCTAGGAATTAAGAATAAGATCCCTGGTAATATGACATCATTTTTTTTCATTCACATTTTATTTTTTTTTACAAATGGAAAACCATGTTCAAAATTCCCAAAAATACGTAGAATCTTTTAAAAAGAACGTTTACAGTATTTGCTTTTATGGATGGATCATTACCTTGTGGTGTAGGGTTCTTCCTCAGGGCTTGGTGTGCAGGAATTGATGCATATGGATGGCATTAAGGAGGCCAATCCCGCATTGAAATTACTGAAACTTTATTATTAGATAGAGTCAAAAAGCCCACGGTTTTCCAAAAATGACCCCTATGGGAAAGAAAAATAGGGCGTTTGATACTTGAGATATTTTCTTGGAAGAACCCTGGGTATATACAAGAATTGTTGGCAAAGTTTTCTCAATTGCTTTTGAAGATAAACCTGTGGTCCTATTATCTAGAACAATCAGGAAGTTACACTTTATATTTTTTGATGCACAGTTTACACATTTTTATAGCCATTTGTTCATGCAGAATCATAACCTCCAAATGTCAATGCTTTAAGTGTGTACACTTTTCCTATTCCAGTGAATCACAACATCATTCGTCTTCAAGCATGGAAAGGAAATAATCCCGAAGTTGATGGAAAGTCATAGAAAATGCCACCGTAACACATTGATGCAGGACGACTGAAGAGATTCTACTGCTGGTTTAGACTTGCAAAACAGATAGTGAGCAACACCCAAATGGATATAAATTAAAATATTCTACAGCAGATCTGTTGACGTCATCTTTGAAGAAAAACTTCTCATTTGTAGTCAGTGAGTGCCTGGTGCTATCGGCACCATGGATCCGGCTATAAAACAGAAATCGCATGTGTGTAACACGTGTGCTAAGGTCTTTCTGCACCACTCCAGTCTTGTGCGACACATGTTGAGCCACTCTAACGAAAAACCCTTCAAGTGTAAATCATGTGACAAAAGCTACACTCGTCCAGATAAACTAAGAAAACATGAGAAGACACATCACAGTGTCACAACACCTGATGAGAAACAAGTGGAGGGCAGGGTTGAAGCAATCAAAAAGGAGGCATTTCACAATGGAAAGGCCTACTTAGACAGACCACCCATGGAAATAACACCGATAGACACTTCATCTGCAACACTTACATCCTATGAGGGTACATCACAGGCGTCAATGACTCTGATTGATAAGTCTCATGTAAATGACATTGACAAAGACAGTGGTCATATCTGTGCAGAATGCCGGAAACAATTTCCAAGTTCAACTGCTCTGCATGAACACATGAAGCTTCACCTAGAGAAGGAGACTTATGTTTGTCCTGCCTGTCAAAAAGGATTCTGTGACTACATGGAATTCTGTCAGCACATGGCCATTCACTTTAGTGAAAAACAGGTGACTTGTGTTTACTGTGATAAGGATTTCAGTAACATATCTGAGCTTGACGAACATATTCAAATTCATACAAGTAGAAATCAAACAGCTTTACAGCCAATTACATCCCAAGAGAACATGACTACAGGGCAAACACCTCATCCCCTTCATGTTCAAGATACAACTCAAATAGAGGAAACACAGTCAATCCATCCAATAAACATTTCCTCCAATGATCAGGCCAGAATCCATACCATTTCAACTGCTAATTCCAATGATGACACATCTGGCTACCAAGCACCATATGCTGTCCCAGCTTACAGAACTCAAGTGGAAGGGGTTCTGCAGGTAGCAAGTCATGGAAGCATTGAGACTAGTGTCAGTGAAACATCTATTTCTACAGATAAACCAATGGATGATTATGTATGTCCACATTGTCAAGTGGGGTTCATTTTGGCAGCTGACCTTAAAACACACATTTCTAGTAAACACAAGCAAGGGTGTTATGTGTGCAGTGACTGCAAAGAAGAATTCACTGACTCTGCAGCGCTGCAGCAACATGATTGTACCAAGTCTAAGGAGAGAGTGTATGTTTGTCCATTCTATGAAGCAGGATTTGCAGAAGGGTCTAAACTTAAAGAACATCTTCGTAGTCACACGGGGGAAAAAACTGAAGTGTGTCCTCATTGCGATGAGGTTCTCTTTGACCAGTCAACACTGGAGGAACACGTAAAGCAACACTTGAAAGATCACATGAAACAATCATTGTCAGTTAAAAGTGGTCTGAATACTCCAAACTCTTCAGACATTAGTGTCAAAAGTCTGAAGTCAACAGACTCTCCTAATAATGATATCAAAAGCAGTCCCATCCATCAGGATGCTAAAATTCCCATTTCCCTTCAACAAACTGACTTCAAGACAATAGATATATACTCAAATGAAGAACCTGATTCAGGGACACAAATCTCTGTCATAAACAACAACTCAGATGGGACATCAGGTAATACATCTTTACACAGGAAAGAAGTCAAAGGTCCAAGTGTGTGTAATCAGTGTGGCAAACAGTTCTCAAGTGCTGTTGCTCTGTATCGGCATCTTTTGTCCCATGTGAAGAACAAGGGAACTGTTCTGTCACCAAACACTTTGGCCCAATCTCAGCCAAAGATTGGGAATAAAGCGTTACAAAGCACTTTGGGAGAACCGCAACAAAACAATGGAAATATTGTTTCATACCAAGAACCTCAGTCAAACACTGGAAGTATGCTTTTAACACAAGCTGTGGTTCAACCTCAACTCAAGATTGATGATGTAGTTTCTTCTCTTCAGACCTGGAGCCCTAAGCAAAACAGTACATCTAGCCAGTATAGCCTATCTCTTCACACATTGGGACAAACTCAGCCAAACAAGGGAAATAGCCCTATGACCCAACATCCTCAGCCAAGCAATGGAACTGTTCTTTTAGCACCATTTCAGATCTTAGTACAACCTCACCCAACGAGTACACATGTCCTGCCATCTCAAACATTGGAACAGCCTCAAATGAGCAGTGGGTATGTTCTACTCTCACAAACAGGGGCACAACCTCATCAAAATCTTCTGAATGTGTTTTCCCCACAGACAGTGGTAAACACTCAACTATACAATTCTTTTCAGTTTCCATCCCAAAACATAGTGCCACCACAGTTGAATAATGTAAGTTTTCTCACTACACCAGAGACAACAAATCCACAGCCAGTACCAGCAGCTCAGAATTCTTCTGAGGGACTGCATTCAAAGAGTTATGTAGTGCCACCACAGTTGAATAATGTAAGTTTTCTCACTACACCAGACACAACAAATCCACAGCCGGTACCAGCAGCTCAGAATTCTTCTGAGGGACTGCATTCAAAGAGTTATGTACTAAAGTGTCCAATGTGTACTTATACATTCATAGAGAAGTCTGATTTGCGACTGCACGTATTCAGCAGCCATGCAGTGGATACAAATCTGTCATGCCTCATGTGTGCAATAAGTTATGCCACAAAGCGATCCACAACACGGCATATGAAGTTGAAACACAACGGTCAAAGCCCACATACTTGCCCTTTTTGTATGCTTGTGCTCCGTGATTCTTCCTCCTTGTGGGAACACATTTGCAGGCACTGGGTTAAGGTGTCTTCATTAGATTCCTCTGGAAGGACAAACTGTGAATTTGAAAATCGTGAAACGCCCAACCACAGTGAGAGTACACATGTTTGTAGGGAGTGTGGAAAAGGTTTCAAACGAGCTGTTCACTTGAGTATTCATATGAGGACTCACAGTAAAAAGAAAAACATGAATGAAGTTGAAAATCCTGAAAAGCCCAACCGCACTGAGAAAGACCAGATTCACGGTAAACCAGAGCTGAAGGATGGACATGGGGAATCATCCATCCCAGAAAAAACTGCAAACCAAATTTCTATGACAGCTGAACAGAGCAATGCTTATGTTTGTAGGGAGTGTGGAAAAGGTTTCAAACAAGCAGGTCACTTGTGTGGTCACATGAAAACTCACAATAAAAAGAAAAACATATATAGAGTTGAAAATCCTGAAAAGCCCAACCACACTGAGAAAGACCAGATTCACGGTAAACCAGAGCTGAAGGATGGACATGGGGAATCATCCATCCCAGAAAAAACTGCAAACCAAATTTTGATGACAGCTGAACAGAGCAATGCTTATGTTTGTAAGGAGTGTGGAAAAGGTTTCAAACAAGCAGGCCACTTGAGTGGTCATATGAAGACTCACAGTAAAAAGAAAAACATGAATGAAGTTGAAAATCCTGAAAAGCCCAACCACACTGAGAAAGACCAGATTCACGGTAAACCAGAGCTGAAGGATGGACATGGGGAATCATCCATCCCAGAAAAAACTGCAAACCAAATTTCTATGACAGCTGAACAGAGCAATGCTTATGTTTGTAGGGAGTGTGGAAAAGGTTTCAAACAAGCAGGCCACTTGAGTGGTCATTTGAAGACTCACGGTAAAAACGAAAACATGAATAGATTTTGCAAAGATTGCGGCAATGAGCTCTCACAGGTTTACAAACACGTTTGCAAAAACCGCTTGATGGATAGCTTTTCCATTTCCAAAGTGTCTCTCAAAAATGATGGCACAAACATTGAGTTGTTGGAGAAGTTGTATTATCGAATGACCAAATTGCACAGTGGAGAATCAGATTACGCGAAGTGTGTGGTGTGTGTGCAGGGCTTCACAAGCTGCCATGACCTCAGGGATCATCTAACAATGCACCGGTTGTTGGAGAAGTCCTGATTAAGACTCCATAGCTAAGCCTTTTCCCTTTTCTTCAAAAGTCTTGGCCTGATCAACCTCCAAAGGTCTAGTGTGCCCTTGAAAGTATAGACAACTTTTTTACCTGCAAAATAATTCAATCTATTTGTATGTATTATGTTTTCGGAATATGAATCTCTTGATTAAAGGAAAGCTTGCACATAAGTACAGCATAGTTATATTTCAATCAACTCAATTCAGCATATTATTCACACCTTGCACTATCAATATGAGCAAAATTGCAGGAACATTCCTAGTTTTTGCACAGTTATGGGACATGTTTTTTATTTCATTTTTTAAGGGAAATCCCTTAATTTATGACGTAGCAAGGGGAGTTCTTGGGGAATCCCATATTCCTTTAGAAGGGAATCCCCATCCCTGTAGAATCTATTAAAAGAGTTATGCTCTCTAACTCAAATTATATATATGTGGCCAAATGAAACTCACAAAAAATCAATATATATATATCAATCTACATCCATCAATTAAACAGGGAATCATAAAATAACTTAGGAAGAAATTCCCTTAGCTGTGACATAGCAAGGGGATTACTGTGCAGCCCAGAATGCAGGGAATTCCCAAAATTAAATTCATTTCCTGAATAACTCCTTAGGAACTCGACTTTTTCACATTCTTACTTTTGAAATATTTTTAGAATACCTAAGTAATAAAAGATAGCATTTAGTAAGTTTATGTGCAGGTTTTCCTTTAATATAATTATCACTAAAGAATAAAAATATTTTTTGGTATTATTGCAATTGATTACTTGTAACGTGGGAAGTGTAAGTGAAAGGGATCTATTGAAGTAGAAAGATATTGGCTAGATCTGTGCAAGCAATATGCAAGAAGGATTGCATATCATTTGAAAGATCGCTGATTTACATTATCAGAAGCCTTTAAAATCTGTTCTGAATGTAACATTTTGTTAAAGCTTTCTGTTAAAGACATTATTATGTGTAGGCAATACATTGCCGAATCCTATCCAAACATAATGCTTAGTCACTGTCATATCTTTAATGCCTTTAAATCTGAAATAGTGTAGCCCACAGCATAGATGCAGTTCACCTCTGCTTTGCTATGGGTAATGGGAACATAGATTTATTTAGTGCCTTTTACAGTTGTTAACTACAGAGCTGCAGTTTCATAACTGTATGAGGGGGGAGCGGGATGGTCTAGTGGTCAGTGTCTTGGATTCGAACATGGCTGGCCCGGGTTTAATCCTTGGCAGGGACAATTAGACCACCTTGTCTTGCCGTCGTTCTCACTCCCATAGATTCGGTCAGCCAATTGGAAGTCAAAACCCAGAGTTGGTCTCGATAAAGCTGAAAAATGACCATCATCATCATAACTGTATATGATAATTCTTGCCCCAAAAAATATTTTCTCATTTAAGGTTCTAATAAAGTCTCAGTAACTATTTATAATCTACATTTCTAAAAGGGCTGGAATTGGTTTTGATTTAAACCAAACTCTTTTTTTATTTCTTTAGTTAAAGTGTCAGAAAGATCATAGGAGTTTAAACTCTGCATTGCATAATAATTTTGGGCGTTCTCTTCCAACATCTGTATAGATATGGTTTGTTAACAAGTAGGTTTTTACATTTGTGAGTGATCACCTCTGTTATACATTTAAGCATTAACATCAAGATTTGAAACTAGTTACTTTTGGAATAGTGACCGTTACTTGGCGTAAAACTAGTTGGAAAGCATTACGTTGTGCAGTGTGGAAAGAACTCTACAAGGTTTGCTGGACATTAAACTGACTCAACAAACAAATTTTTGAATATCTGAGAATATTTTTGTCTTTTAAATCATTCAAATGTTAGATATTATCCATTGTATTAAGGTTCATCGCCTCCAAGTTTGTATATATTATTATCCATGATATTAAGATTCATTCCCTCCTAGTTTATATATATATATGTTTATATTGTATCTATGAAAAAATATTTTGTTACATGTGACTTCTGTATTATACTGCAAGACAGCTACATTACTGGAGAATGTATTTTGTCATTATGCAAAATTGTTATTCTGTGAAATTATATTGCATAAATGAGATTTTGCACCAATTAGATTTTGCACCAATTAAAAATATAAAAATTTGAATTTTAAGGTACATTTCTGTTGTGAAATAAAAAGCATCAGGACATGAAATCCTGGCATATAAACCTTTGTTTCCAGAAAGACATTGTTGTTCAATAAAATGTATGCCTTAGTAATCCCTGTAGTGAGGATATGGGGCCTTCAATTTAGCAGTTATACAACCTGTCCTGAATTTGAGACATCTCTACCCCCCATGTTGCATTTGGTATGCATCGGTAGGAATCCCCCCCCCCACACACACACACACACTTTTTCATGTATTTGACCATTAGCCTAGATACCTTTAAGTATTATTCAATATGAAAGGCATTCTTCGATCTTAAGCCTATGTTTTTGTAATTCAAGACTACCAGTAAAATTTGCACAATCTAGTCATAAATTCGCACATTTTTGTATAGCATTTTCACTTTCCTATACAAATTTGAGCCCAAAATTCACACATTCTGGGACAAAAATCAGTTCCCTGATTACCTTAATATGATTCATTCCATGTCAATTCTTTTTTTTTTTTTTTTTTTCAAACTACTGTTTTATACTGGGTAATTTTCAGTATACAATACTGGTTTCCGGCGCCACCCAGTTGTGGGTCATTTGGGTACAATTCTATGCAGGGGTCATCCAAATGTCCTATTTTCCATGCTGCACTGCATGGCACTCAACCCACACAGTGCCAATCACAACGAGTAGTAATAATGCCTCAACGACGTTGGCCACCCCGACCCCCCTTCAATTCAAACAAACCCCATGCACTTTGCCTCAGATTCTCTTAAAATCCTTCAACATATCTTCCTAAACGTGTTGAAGAAACTTCTAATTTTAACGTCACATTCCAAAGGTTTTTTTTTAACGATATTGCAATTTTTGTGACCCAAGGTTGTAGCCTGACAGCAAGGTCATGCGGCCCCCCATCCCCAAACATTGGCAAGCAAATCAGGCTGTCTGGTAGGTCTGTGCCTGTAATTTTGTAATCATGACTATTGACTCTTTCCCAACACCATGTATACTGATGCAATGTACTATTTGGCACCAGATTTGTGACCAAAAGTGCCATATAAGACACCAGGAGCAATTATCAAATACACATTAAGTTAATGTGTTGGATTTTGGGGCCTGAGGGGCCTTGCCCCCCCCCCCCCCCCCCCCTCCAAAAAAAAAAAAAGAGGAGGAGAAGGAGGAGGAAAGAGAAAGGAAAAGAAAAGAAGAGGGGAGTGGGGGACCTTTGAGGGTTGGTGGGCCTTGAACAGGTGTTTAAAAGGGAAGGGGGGTGACCTCTGAGGGCTGGTGGGCCTTGAACAGGTGTTTAAGAGGGAAAGAGGGGGGAGACCTCTCTGAGGGCTGGTGGGCCTTGAACAGGTGTTTAAGAGGGAAGCGGGGTGACCTCTTAGGGCTGGTGGGCCTTGAATAGGTGTGTCAGAGGGAAATGGAGGGGGGGCTACTTCTGAGGGCTGGTGGGCCTTGAATAGGTGTGTCAGAGGGAAATGGGGGGGGGGGGCTACTTCTGAGGGCTGGTGGGACTTGAACAGGTGTCTGAGGGGAGGGGGGCTGACCTCTGAGGGCTCGGGGGCCTTGAACAGGTGTTTAAAAGAGGGAAGGTGGGGTGGCGACCTCTGAGGGCTGGTGGGCCTCGACTAAATGTGTCTGAAGGCCCCCTGGCCTCAGGTCGACCCTTGCCCTCCTCAGGGCATGACAAATCAGGTGTCCAGTCCCAGGACTTGTAACCAAAAAGTCATACTGGGCCACTGAATTGAGTGCTTGAGTTGCCCAGTGGGCAACCAGTGTCAAGGTTCAAACATTAGGTTTGAGAATGAATATCAACCTTTTACCCCTAAATCCATTTTTTTTTTTTTTAATTTCATTTTTAATCTGACATTAAATCCGAAATTGGATATCCGATCTTCCTTTGACGCCAGAGTGGCTTACATCGAAATTGTCTAGATATTACAACAGATAAACATGTAACAATCTTAATTAAAATAATTATAAAATGTAATTGAATTATTTTTGGAATTAATTACATTATAATGATAGTGATTATGAGAAAAGAAAGAAAAATGAAATTTTGTGATGTTGATTGGAGATAATAAAGAAACAGTACTATATAAGAATCTGTTTTATAATTATAAGGTTAGATGAGATTTGAATGAAATGGATGTTAAAAAGATTGTTAAGTAATTTTTGTTTTTAAATCTTTTTGGAATCAACCATGCCTAAATCCCAGGTTATTTCTATATATTTTACATCATTCTCTTCAAGTGTTACTGGGAAACCACATTTTGTAGCTGGGTAACCACTTTTTGGGCTCAACCCAATTTCAAATTGATTTGTCAAGCCCTGCTCCTCCTTTAACCTGATGATCCCCCGGCCTCTCAGGTTGACCATCAAGGGCCATACCCACTAAGCGATTTTACTGGTGATGGGCGAAGGGCAACTGGGAGAATCGGCCGACTCTAAGGATTGCCTGTCAGTACAGTATTTTGAAATGTGCATGTTTGATCTGAATCTTAAATCGGCCGACTCTTCTATATAGTAGAGTCGGCCGATTTTAGGACCATGAATCGGCCGACTCTGATCAAAATCTGATCAAAATCACCTGGTGGGTATGGGGCTTTACCCTCCTCCTTTAACCTAAGGCCCCCTAGGACTCTCTAGTCAACCCTCACCCTCCTCCTTTAACCTGAGGATCCGCCCGGCCTCTCAGGTCGACCCTTCCCAGCCAAGGATATGACGTTCTAATAATGTTCTAATAACGTTCTGGATTGGTTCTTGTTACATCACCCTGTTAGGTTACAGCGACGTTCTTTTGATGACTCCCAATTACGTTGCTGCAACCAACTGTTGCGACGTTCTTGTCACGTTATTTATAAGCCTGAGACTTAATAAGAATGTCACAATAACATTCTGTTTAGGTGTGGTTGAGACCTCACTGAATGAGGATGTCACAATAACATTCTGTTTAGGTTAGGGTGACACCTAACCTAATAAGATGGTTACAGTAACCTTCTGTTTAGGTAAGGTTAAGACCTGACATAATCAGAACTTCACAATCACATCCTGTTTAGGTAAGGTTGGGGCCTCCCCTGGTCAGGAGGTGACAACAATGTTCTGTTTAAGTCAGGTCTAGACCTCACCTAATCAGAATGTCACAATGACATTCTATTTTAATTAGATCTTGACCTAACCTCACCAGAACGTTATAATAATATTCTGTCTTGGTTAGGTCACAACCTCACAGAAAAATAATGTCACAGTTACATGACATTTTAGTAAGTTAGAGACAAACCAAAACAGTATGGTCGCATAACGTGACCATTACGTCACGCCTTGGCTGGGTTACCCTCCTCCCATAACCTTAGGCTCCCAAGGCCTCTCAGGTCAACCCTTACCCTCCTCCCATAACCTTAGGACCCCCTGGCCTCATATATATTGGGGAAAAGAATATCATTAAGGTATCTCAGAATGCCTCAGATTGCATGAATGAGAGGTTATCTTTTCAAAATTTTCCTGAGAGTGGACCCCCATACCTCCACCTCCAATAGGAGGGGCTCTTCCCTGGAAGATTGCATATATATTGAGGGGAAAAAAATTAATCTTTTAAGGTCATTAAAGTATCTCACAATGCCTCAGATTGCATGAATGAGAGGTTATCTTTTCAAAACTTTCCTGAGGGTGGCCCCCATACCCCCACCTCCAATAGGAGGGACTATTCCTTGAAAGATTACATATATATTGAGGGGGGAAAATATAATCTTTTAAGGTGTTTAAGGTATCTCAGAATGCCCCAGAATGCATGAATGAGAGGTTATCTTTTCAAAATTTTCCTGAGGGTGGCCCCCCATGCCCCCACCTCCAATAGCAGGGACTATTCCTTGGAAGATTTCATATATATTGAGGAAAAAAATATCATCTTTTAAGGTCATAAAGGTATCTCAGAATGCCTCAGATTGCATGAATGAGAGGTTATCTTTTCAAAATTTTGAAAAGTTTGACAAATGATGCATTAATACATCTGTTGTCGCTACTGGCATCCAGAATGAGTTGATGCATTAATGCATCAGGCGTCAACAGTATTGAAGACTTTAAGATGAGCAACTTTGATCTGTGTTGTTGATCTGAATAGAAATTAAGACTCAGTGATTTTCTATATACAGTGAGACTTGCCTGTGGGTCTAGACCCCTAGAATAGACACTACAACATGGCCATTTCTTAAATTCGACACAGCGACATTGCCATTTTTTAAATTCGACAGACGACATGGCAAATTAGTGACAAATGACATGGTCTTTTTCTTAAATTGGACAAGGGACAAGGGCTTTAAAAAGATAGTGACATGGGACATGGCTATTTCTTAAATTCAACATGTGACATGGGTCTAAACTGAGATATAGGGACAGGCGATGTGGCAACATTTTTAATTTGACACGCGACACGGGACCCCCATCCACACCCCCTTACCTCCTGCTCCTACCTACTGCTTATACACCAGGAGGCATCAGAACAAATACAGTAAATGGGTCAGTAGGACTAGTAGCTGTTTGAGAGCGATGCACCACTCAGTAAGTCACATGCATACTCCTTAGTCGCTTCACATTCCCCAAGTAATGATTGCTCCGAGCTTAGCCTTTTTTCGTTATGTAATTTTACTGTATCCCTACGCGCTGCCCATAAGTGGGTCAAGCGTACATCCGGGCACTTCGGGAAACCCAGAATGCTAAGGTTGGAGCGATGATTACACGGGAATCTGAAGTGACGTGGAGTATGAGTCACACGGAACAACTGTGTCATTGTTTAATCATCAGACTGGGTGAATGATGGTCTTGATCATCTGGTTTATGGCAGCTTTTTCCAAGGTATATTGTCTCAACTCTCTGCATGTTGGCTACATATCAGGTGAGTTTCTCGATAGCTGGATGTGTATTGGAATAAACATAGACCTCCTGCCAGACGCGCCGCCACCCCGATTTGTCGTGCAGATTTGGTAGCGAATTGTTGACTTCCTGGCTGTAGGTGCAGTGCAAAAGAATCAGATTTTGGTTTCCTATGTCTTTTAAACTCGTCCCCAAGGACAAATGTGCATGATTACAGTTATCCAGAACAAAAAGCTGCTATATATTACAAAATAGCCCTATGGTTTTGGGATAATGTGTAGAAAATCCAATTTGTTTGAGACCTGCAATGCTAACGCATATGACAGAAATCAACAACTTCACGGCCATGCGTGACAACTGGCAATCGCTCTATAGATTGTTTATAACAAAAGTAGGCCATAATGTTTTTTGGCTCCCATGTCAGTCCTGGTATTTCAAGGTGGTTCCATTTCCAGACTTCATAGTTATTCCTTAGATTTGTCTCGTAACAAATTTGGTGCTTTCATCTGCCCCGTAATGAAGATTTTGTTAACAGACCCCACTGTTGTAGGCCTATATATCAGGAATTGATGTTGCAAAACCTGAATACATCTGGTCACTTCCGGTTCTGCCCGTTTATCTTAGCCTTGAATCTGTGTAACACCCACTACTGAGTTTGCTACCATAGAGGTACCTTTTTGGTTTCAAGCTTGTCATCGATATTAAGACCCAAGCCACATTACCATGTCTATATATCTTTCACATTTTCAGAGCATGAAATTGCATCTTTTAGCAAATAAGATTTTTATGTATATTTGAGGTAAAACTCATGAGCAATAAAAAAGTATTGCTAAGAAGTAAGATAATCATTATCATTTATTGGTTCTCTTGAATGAAGGATATGAACAATAAGACGTTTCTAATAGAAAGTGATTGGAATATCAGTGTTGACAATTGATATCTATTCCAGATTTAATTTGTACTACTGAACTAGTAATTATACAAACAAAAACATGTCTATATTTCTTGTATGCTTAATGCATTCAACATAAACTTACTGAGTTAAATCAATATTAAATATTGATTTAACTCAGTAAGTGACCAGACTAGAGAATATAAACAACTTGATTAAAATAACAGAGGACTTTTCATCGAATTTTATAAGCAACTTCTTGCTGGAACAAGTTTTATTCAACTACTACGTTCTATTCAACTACAAGTCACATGCTTATCATGATTATTTTACAGATGTATGATATTTTTTCCTCATCTTGATTTCTAAGGTTCTACAAGCATGGAAAAGGCCTGATACTATCAACAGATATGTCTAATCCAACGGCATCTCAAATCTTATCTCAGCCCTCTTGCTCTGAAACATCCAGTTCACAGTCTCTAGCAACTGAACTGGATATGCAAAATACTGTGCAGACCACTGATACACAGTCAACCTCCACAGATGACTGCGTTGAATTGCTTACCGATGATGAGGCTATAGTGACTATAAAGAATACAGAAAAGACTGATAAACAACTGACATCCACTGATGACTGCTCTAAATTATACACTGATGATGAGGGTATACCAGCTGTACAGGACATACAAAAGGCTGAACAGACCACTGATTTGCATCTTACATCCACCCTTGACTACTCTATATTACAAACTGATGAACAGACTGCAACAACTGTACAGGATACACAAAGGACTGTACCGACAACTGATAAACATCTGATGTTCACCTCTGACTGCCCAGAATTACTTCCTGTTGAACAAGCTATAATGACTGTGCAGACCACATCCACCTCTGACAGCATGGAATTACCTACTGACAAACAGTCTATGACTACTGTACAGGATACACAAAAGACTGTACAGATCACCGATAAACATCTAACATCCATCATTGACTGTTCTAAATTACATACAGATGGTGAGGCTATAACAACTGTACAGGATACACCAAAGACTGTACAGGTCACTGATTTACAACTGACACCCAACTCTGACTTGTCTAAGCAAGATAATGACAAACAGACTTTAGAGACCATGAAGGATGCACCAAAGTCCAAAGAGACTACTGAGACATCCACCTCTGACTACTCAGAGCTACCTACTGACCATCCTTCTGATAATGTTGAGGCTGGACCAGGAGCATGTGGGGTATTTGAACTGGGCTCGGTGGAGGAGAATTCCAACAATTTACCAGAAAAGTGAGTAATTTGTAATGAGAGATGCTTACAATTCATTCAATATTAAATGGAAAAAAAGATAAAACACTTTGAGAGTGTTTAGACAATCAAGTCATACATATTTTCAGTATTATTTGGGTAATGGGCTGTAAATCTACTTACACTTTATTCTCATGTCCCGTCAAATGATGAAGACATGCAATATGTAATGTACTGTTGACCCGGAATGTACTTACCCTTATAAGCAAATTTCAAGATAAGTTCTTTTCTGTTAATATCAGGCAAAGTCAGCCAGACAGCAACAGAGATGAGGCACACAGTGTTGAGGAAAATCCTCACATGGCTGAAGAGAGCAAGGAGCACCAGCCAGCAGAGAATGAGAGTGAACATTTGAAGAATTGGCAAGAATTAGTGAAGTCTAAAAGTCAATTCCGTGAACAGGTAGCAAGATTAGTACTCCCAATTATAGTACAAGAAAGGCGTCAGTGGATGCAAGGCTACTCCACAAGATGGACACCTCTGGAAAAAGTAAGTGTTTTTGAGAGTCCCTAGATATATTTTTATAGCAATACAGCTATTTGAAGAGTCTCTTTCAATTATTAATGTCATTAGTCATAAGTCATCAAATTCTCATTAATCTTCAGAACTTGTTACACAGTGTCATGCTCAGCAGTGGAGGGATATTGTCCTCCAATTGTTGTTATACTCAAACAGTGTAAAAAGATAGAAGTCAGGCCCTTAGCCAGGGGTGTTTAGGGGTTTTTTACAAACCCCCCTTGGACAAACCCCCTAGGTACAATATGGGACCATCTATTCACACATCCACGGGAACCCATGTGCAATGATTTCCGTCATTACGCGTGGGCATACTCCTTAGTCATGTCGGATTCCACATGATCACAAGGGAATCTGAAACGAGAAAGGAGTTTGTACACGTGGGTTGCCCACACATCCACGGGAACCCACGCGTAATGGTGGAAATCATTGCGCGTGGGTTACCTACACATCCAAGGGAACCCACGTGTAATGACAGGAATCATTGCGCGTGGGCCTACACACACACACACACATCCACGGGTAGCCTTCTGCGATGATTTCCGGCCCACACGCGATGATTTCCGGCCCACGCGCGATGATTTTATTTTTTTAAAAAAAGGTTTTATTGGTAATAATCTTCAAGGTTTCCCTTGGTTTTCATAGTTATTTTGATCATCACGCATGGGCCCGTGGATGTGTAGGCACCCCGTGGATGTGGGTTTTTTGGATGTGTGGGTTTCTTTAGATGAATAGACACGGCCGTACAATATATGATTTTGGCACTTCTTTGGTAAAGAGATAAAATCAGGATCCACCCCTCCCGTATTTTATTTTCATATGTTAGTGCCTAGTGTATGGCCCTTACCAATCTACAAGAAAATTTGAGCCCTATTACTCAAAAAATGAACCGCCCTCTGAAAGAAGCTGGCTACGGGCCTGGAAGGTGGTTACATAACCGATATCTTTCTGAGTTACATAACCAATATCTATCAATTTAGTAAAGCATTTTCTAAATTTAAAAAAACCAAATCTGTGGATGATTGGAAAATCTTTGTAAAATGTAGAAAAGATTGTGCAAAATCAATTCGAAAAGGGAAGTCGGAATTTGTGCATACTAAACTGGAAGAAAATAGGGAAAATCCAAAGAAATTTTGGGAAATTATTAATAATAGTTTTGGAAAAACAAAAGGTATCGACACTAGTGTTACCCTCATTAACGAGGAGAGTACTGGGATTTTACTTGATGAGTCGAAGTCAACTGAATATGTGAATACATATTTTAGCATGATAGGGAAGGCTAAAGAGAATGAGAACCCCGATGTGAATCTACATAGAGATACACCCAAAATAGACATGATGAATGTTATGAGTTTTAAAACGGTTAAGGAACATGAAGTTCTTGAGATAATGAAAAATATCTCGATAAATAAATCGTCTGCTATAGATAATGTTAATTGTAAAATTCTTAAGGATGCGTTTATTGTTCTGATCGAATACTTAACACATTTGTTTAATTGTTCATTGGGTACAGGGATCTTCCCTAGTGACTGGAAAAAGGCTAAGGTGATACCGATTCCTAAAAGTAATAAAATTAGTATGGCCTCCAATTGGAGACCAATAAATTTATTACCTTACCCTGAGAAAATATTGGAAAAAATTGTTAACAAACAATTGATGTACCATCTGGAAAATAACGAATTGTTAGACTGGAGACAATTTGGTTTTAGACGTGGAAAAAGTACCAATATGGCCATACAAACTTTTATCGACTACATAACAGAAAGTATGAATAAAGGTAATTTGGTAGGCTGTATTTACGTGGACCTATCTAAAGCTTTTAATAGCTTACAACATAGTAAATTGCTAGATAAGATGAGGTGCTATGGATTAGGAAAAATAGAACTAGACTGGTTTGAATCTTATTTATCGAACAGAGTACAATGTACCTTGTTTAACAATATATTATCTTCCGAAAAACCTGTAAATAATGGAGTACCACAGGGTAGTTGTATCGGTCCGACCCTCTATATTATCTATGTTAATGAATGTTTTAAATACCTAGAAAATAATGGTTTTGATGCAATACTACCAGTTATGTACGCTGACGATACAGTGCCGCTGACCAGTGGTAAAAATGTGAATCAGGTGTCAACCGTGTTGCAGGACTGTATTGCTGTGTATGACACCTGGTGTAAATTAAATGACTTAACAGTAAATAGGACGAAAACTGAAACTATGTTATTTACCACGTTAACCAAAGTTGATGATGTGTATGATACTTTTGATAACGTTATATTAAATGGTACTGAATTGAAAAATGTGCGAAATTACTGTTATTTGGGGGTGACATTTGATACATGTTTGAACTATGATAGTTTCCTTAAAACTGTTATTAAAAAAGTATCTTATAAGATATATATGTTTGAAAAAATAAGGTATTTATTGAATTATAGAGCGGCACTTATGGTGTATAAACAAATGATATTACCGTTCTTTGACTATATGGACATTTTGATGGATGGTGGTCAAAAGGGTACGATTGTGAAATTACAGAAATTACAATTCAGAGCGTTGAAAATTGTAAATAACTATAAATATAATGGACGTATAATATCGAAAAATGATGAAATTGTTGTACATAAACATTGTAATGTGGAAATGTTATATTTACGTCGGGTTAGACGATTATTGTTATTTTTGCATTCATGTGTCTATAATAGAATGTTATTCACATCGGAATTGGCTGTAAACCAACGTCAATTGAGAAGTGATGAGGGTGTTAAGATAAAGTTGGACAAACCTAATTTAGAAGTATTTAAAAGAAACTGGAAATATCGGGCGTGTAAATATTGGGAACTTATACCACCCAATATACAGAAAATGAATAATGTAACTGAATTTAAAAGATGTCTTGATGTTAGTATGTTACAAAATATTTGGAGCAAAATACATGGACAAGGTATAATGTAGATTGAACCTATGGCATTTATATGTTGTAAATATATGTATATAACATCATGTTATAAGATGTCATGAAAAGCACTGTAAAGTGATGATGTTCTGTTCCAATAAAAAAAAAAAAAAAAAAAATCCCTTCATATTAGCATCCATACTGTCAAGCCCAGGTGAAGCCCAGGTGGATGAGTGATAGGTCACTCAGTTCTAGGTGCATGAAAGTCAAGCATGGATCTAGTACAGACCCTTTCATGAACCCTTCCTTGGAAAGGGGTCTGGTAGTGTCTGGTGTGGCGAGCCGCGACGACTGGGCCAGGCCGCTCGACGGGGCCGGGGCTTGCTGCAGCCCGGCCCGTCAACACACTTACCGTGCGGCCCCGTCTCCCAACTCGGCGGCTGGACGGACGGTCTGAACAAGCCAATCAGAGTGCTCCGTTTCTGACCAATGGGAGGCCTGCTCTCCCCTCCTTGACTGACCAATCAGAGCACAGCATTGTTTACTCCAGGGGAGCTCCAGGGGAGTGGATTTGGGGCACTGGGGAGTCTGGAGTAGGGTGCTCTCTCTGAGGTTGGTGCTTTTCAGTGCCCAGGCTAGATAAGGAGGGCTCTCCTGGGGCTCTGCTCACTCTGTGTTTTGCTGTTCAGGCCTTGGTAGGTAACCCTGACCTTTGAGACTTAGAAGGCCTGTTTGGCTCTAGGGGACTGTTACAGGCATATCCTAGATTTAGGCTGGTTTTTGTTATACTTTGTGGTGGTTGTTTTGCCTATGTCTGTTAGACTAGGTTGTTTTATTAACTTTTAGTTAATGGTTTTGCCCCACAAGTATATTTTGACTTGCTTAGTTTGGCCTGTTCTAAATTCAGATTTTGCTTATTTGGGCCTGTTTTCTAAATTACAGATTTTGTTTATATTGAGTATTTCCCTAAGAACAGACTTTGTTTACCTTTTTGTGAAAAGGGTATTTGTGTAACTGTATTTGTGTAACTTTATTTTTTGGAGAACCTTATTTGTAACTTTGTGTTACTGTTTGTACATTCTGGCTTTGTACTTTACTTTGTAAATATTTAGAGAGATTGTTTTAATAAACTTTGTTCAACTTAAGTTACTGTTGTTTGGTCATTTGTCACACTTCCAATCCTAGTGATCAACCTGGTTTTAATTGACTCCCCGGGCCTAACCTGACCCAGGGAGCGCTACAGTGGTCAGTCAACTTTATGACAGTCATTCTCAGTACTTTTGGCTTAAGGCAATAGTTTGTAATGCTTTAGTTGTCTTTATCCTCAGCAGATTATTAAGGAGGTTCATTTTATGACAGCCACTCTCAGTGCTTCAGTTTACTGAGGGAAGAACATAGCTTATGCATGAGCAGAACTTTGATAGCTTCGAGAGTCCATGGCTGATTCCGTTAGTGGGTCTAGGGTTAGGGGACAGGGAGCTTTGACTCAGTACAGCTTGTCAACCTTTTTAGTTATCAAGAACATTTTATATGTTCTCCCCACTGCAAGCTCTGTTCCATTCTTTCCTAAGGAGCCTGCCTTGCAAACCTAGATGAGATTATCTAGTTTGCATGTCAAATTTAAGAGAGGTCCTTCATTCTGTGGTGCTTAAGCTGATGTCACATGCAAATTCTAAAATGATTAGAGGTCTAAAGCCATTACAATGATCCTTAGATCTCCTACTCATTAGTAGATTACATAGAACTATTTTTTCTTGACCCAAAGTAGCCCCAATGGTGTGGATTGCTAATATTGTGGTTGGGATCAGATAGGAATGTGCTCATACTTTATGGGCCCATACTTGAATTATGATAATAGTTAACCTGTTTACCATGATTTTATTTATAGCCCTTTTTCACTTTTTTGTAATAGGACAAGGGGCTGAACAGGCAGCACTCCAGTAATGTTGATACCCAAGATGAAGATGCAGTACGGTACTATGAGAGGATCCAACGCCATCGTAGCCAAGAGGAGAAAAGAAAACAATTTGGTTCATGGGCTCAACCACAGTGTATCAAAGACAGGCAAGATATTTTCAGAATATTCAACATGAAAGCATAGTCCCCTGGCTTTCAAACTGACATCCAGTGTTGTTAATCTAATGATGGTACTGTAGAACTTGGTTATTAGGAATCATCTATAAATTATTTCACAACTTTTTATGGTACTTTTAGGAACCCCCAACCTCCCTGTCACACTTAATTTTGTTTTAAACATGACTCTAAGAACCGTTTTCTGGCAGTGTCACACTGTTCAATTTAACCAGCAACCCCATTGTGTGTGACATCATTTATGGATGGTCCCTTATATATACCATATATTCAGCTAACATACACAGACGTTAACCTAATGATGCGATGGCCACCATCATGTTTTGCAATGTTAGAACGTAATTATGCAACATCATTGGTCACGTCGCAAATTTTGGGCCACATTCAGGCAGTTACAACTTATCAACCCACGTATGTCGCACGGATGAGAATGTCTTTTTAAACCTTTTGTGTAAAAAAGTAATGAATCCAAAAAATAATCAATTATCACCAAGAAAATTTCAGACCTCCATCCCTGTTGGTGTATACATAAAGGCCCTTGTTGTGTTACAAGAAAAAATAATGAAAAATCTAGTTTTTCATTTTAATGTTTTTCATTTCAGTGTCAAAAGGGTAGCAGAGATGCCTTTGGAAGACGAACCCTTGCCAGAAGTAAGATTATTCGTTGAGTCTAGGCCCTTAAATTTGACATGCTTACTTAGTGATTTATCATATTCACTATACAATATTACTAATTTCTGTATCTGAATGTCAATAATACAGGTGGTTATATAATGATATGCCAATTGTTAAGGTGAAATAACATTCATGGTATGTCAAAGATAAGTAACAGAAGCCGAGCACTATTCTGACATAAGACTTATCACTAGATATTTCAGAGTTAGTCATATGGCACAGAGGGGATTGTGACAGACAAATAGCAAAGTTCAAGATTTGTAAGATCTTTCTGAATTTATCATTGAAATACTAAAGCACCTAAAAATGTTGAAAATGAGGAAAATGAGGAGTAGGTACAATTTAACTTACACTTACATAAAGAGACTCACATCAGTTCTTTGCTTTGCTTTGGGGCCCAATAAAAACATGGAATAAGATGTTTTGGTTAGTATGTTATTTGGTGAAGACAGAGATGGTAAACTAAAGAATGGTTGTGGCCATTTGGGGAGGTTTGGGATACCTTTGTCATATAATTATGATGATTTATCGATGAATTTCTTTGTTGTTTCCAGGTCCCAGTCAGGGACTGACCTAATAATTCAAACTAATGCCGCGTCCCCACTTGGGCGACAAACGACGGCAACTAACGTTGGTCGCCGGACGATTAAGAAACAAGTAAATCGTCGGGCGTCTAACTAACTTGCTAGGGAAAAAAAAAGTTAATCGCCACGTTGGGACGCTCTTCTAGTTAGTCGGCGGACGACGAGACAAAACTTTAGTTAGTCGCCCGGCGATTAACTTTTCACTGGCGGTCATAGAACAATATTAAACATGTCAAATATTTTGCTAGAAAACCACGGCGACTAGTGGTTTGGTTGCCAGACATCACGGCGCCAGTGTGGAGTTGGTCGCCCGTCTACTAAGTACCTTGGTCGCCCGACAACTTCACGAGTTTGGTCGGCGAAGTGGGGACCCGGCATAAGGGTTTGAGCCATGGTCCAAGTTGTTAGCAACCCCTCCAAGAGAGAAATGTTTACATTTTACAGTATGAATTAGATCCTGTCTGTGTGTACATAAAGATCCCATAATCCTAGGAGTAAAGTCTAATTTTGTAATTTAAAAAAGTATCAATAGCTATTTCTAAAATTATCTGTACTGAACTACACTCTCCCTGCACATTCTGGTAATCTTACCAAAAATAATATAGCTACACAAAGATGGATGAGTCCGAATGTTGCCTATGGCATTTTCGTGACATCCTGTTTGTGGTGCCATCTATGGGAGTCCGTCCAACCCATTACGATATGGCCGTAATTTTTGCTGTTTTCGTGACATATCCATAAACAAAGAGTCAATGACGTCACGAAAACAGCAAAAATGACCGAGTCATAACAGGTTGCACGGGGTCAGGGTATGGTCCGGCCAACCCCTTATATCCCCTGTTTCTTTTTCCAAAATACCAATAATGGTCCACTATCACCCATTTGCAATTCCTTATTCCACAAATTTTTAGATTTCGTACTTTTATGAGACTACTGGGTAAGGTTCATTTTCTGCCCCCTTAAGCCTAGTCCTGATTATACCATTTCAATTTTTTTTTTTTACAAAATTGGGAAAACGGAAAACGGTTTGGAAAATGGAAAGCCGGACCTACGTTTTCCCTTCTCCATTTTCCCTTTTCCTATCCTACTCACAAAATAGGTCCCTCCCATCTCATTAGTATGCAATGTTTGACTACTACCTCCCCCTGGCAGCCACTATCACAACCACATATAGCTTGTTAATTAACTTATTAAGCACCCAGGTGATTAGGGGGCGGGCCTATGATAATTAGGGGGCGTGGCTAAATGGTGGGAGGAAACATGTGAACAAAGAAAATTGAAAAAACGGAATAAGTCAAAATTTGAAAAAATACAAAAAAAGGAAAAGGGAAAACGAACCAATTGGTATAACACTAAAAAGGGAAAATGGAATAGGGTGGTAAATTGGGCAACATTCCTATGACATGATAAGGGAAAATGGTTTAGGGTATGACACTGTAAGGATGAAATAGTGTAATAAGGAACAGGGTGGTTAGAAAAGATATAACAAAAAAGGGAAAAGGGAGAAGGGAGAAGGTAAAATATGTATACAAAAAAGGGGTGGACACTCTATACCCTCACCGCACGGACTGTCATAGACGGCATCACTAACAGGACATCACACCGAAATGAATCCAGTCATTAATCTTTCTTTTGTACTATCGTTGATCTTATTTTGTATAAGTTAGAAGATTGTTCAATTTCCAAGCACCTTGAATTTTTGTTCCTGCCTCCTTTCATAGGTATTTCAGTACCTGATATTCTGTCGTGTTTTACAGGGATACAGTGTGGTTCTTGAAGGACCTCCAGACTATCTGAAGCCAGGTTCTGAGAGCAGGGACCCATTTGAAACAGAGGGGAAGACCAAGAAGGAAACAGGAGGTCCACCAGAAAAAGAACCCAGCAAAACTGAAAATGAGGTAAAACAAGATCCAGATAACCTGAAGCCAGGTTCTGAAAGCAGTGACAAACCTGGAGCAGAGGGTAGGGCCAAGGAGGGAACAGGAGATCAACAAGAGAAACAACCAAGCAAAGCTGAAAATGAGGTAAAAGTTGAGTGATGAGTTGGCAGGAAACTTTTTTTTTTATGTTGAGAAATGAATGTACATTGATGTATTGTTTACGTTATCCATCAGGGACTACATAAGTTACTTAGTCCTAGAATTTATTATCATTTTTATCCCATGGGGGACCGGGGTGGGGGCTCCTGTTGGAGCTCCCTGGGAAGAATGTTTCCTCAGTATCCCCTGCTTATCATAGGAGCTGACTAAAAGGGGAACCCTGTGCCCCCAACAGGGTCATCAAAGGCCGAGTGTGTCGCGTGCTTTCTATGGGACATTGCACATTAAATACCGCTTGCCGTTCTTTGAAAAGAGTAGGGTATCGCACCTGGTGGCAGGTTTCTCCCAAATCATATCATAGATTCAGTCACCGCCTTTGTGGCATAAAACTAGCTGAAAAGCTTTACCTTGTGCAGTCTGGTAAAAGAACCCTAAAGTGTTGGCCGGACGTTAAACTAACCGAACAAACAAACAAAATATTATCATTTTACACATTTCCATTAAACAAATATGAAAATATATACCCATACTAATACCTGTATTACCTATACATTCCTAACCTTTCCTTATATATTGTGAACAAGTCTTTTTAGAGTAGCTAGACTATAAGTATGACACCGTGAAATAATATGTGCCAATTATAAATGTAAAGGTATTTTAGTTGTTCAATTTGTGTAACAACAACTCTCACAAACATCTAGAATAACCATTGCCCAAAGTTTTTCTGCAATGACTAAATCAAAATAATATATTGATAAGACATTCTAAACAGAATCTACTTCAATACTTCAGTTAGTTTAACAAACTTTCAATGCAATTTTGCAAATGAATCATGAATCAGTCATTTTCATTTGTGAACAGCCCCTATGTATATAAATCGATTGCAACTGTTCTGGACAAAATTATGGACAAAACAATCGATGTTCAAGCTAAATGAAACAAAGATTTTAAATGTCTCTTTTTATTTATATATTTTTCATTCATTAAAATACACTCACCTAACAATGATCTTCCGTGTAGGTAGTAAATTAACAATAATAATATATCATGTCATTTTATGTTAAGAATTATGCTCAGATGTTATGATATAGGTTGGTTTCTCCCTAAGAAGTCAGCGCTTAATTCTCCTATGCATTCGCTTGATGTATTGAGTCATGAAGGTTTAATGCCAAGTTGATTTTGTGTGTGCAGGGACTGAGTGATGGGATTTACGTATCTATACCGAGTTATGTCAAACAGACGTCAATCTTCGACACCCACTTTGTGTTTGAGGTTAAGGTAAGCAACCTTAAAGACAAGTATTTGAGACTATTTCAAGGTTAAAATAAGTATGGCCCAAGTAAACTGATTTGGTTAAAGCAGTTTTTGACGATTCAGAGGTTCGATGATTAAAGGAGAAGCACATTTAAGGCATTTTTGTTCAATTAGAATCAAAGGATATCCAATTACCATACTATAAATATCCAATATAACTCAATTTCTGTTTATATTTTCTATGATATACCCCTTTATATAGAAGCTAACTTGCCTACAAATCTGTAGCAGATTGCATTGGTAATGAGAATTTAAGCCAAACACCCCCAAGTACCTTTATATTGATCAGATTATAATATTACACATTTCTTTATTGAATATTTGGTGAATTACTGTGTTGTATCTAAAACCTATTCTGATTTAGCTGACGGCTGGTGCAGACACCTGGTCTACTTACAGACGCTATAGGCAGTTCCGTGACCTTCACAATGACCTTAGATTTGAGTACCCAAAGGTAAGTAGCACCTGCACTCTTTATGAGTTATATTCCTAGTTAAGTGATGTAACAAATGAAAATTACATAAAACCGTATGAGTATGTGAAGATGTGGAGAGTATGGGGGTGAATATTAAACAAGTTTTGGAGTGGTTTTGAAATGAGTCCCTAGGACAAGTTCTGAAATTATGTAGTGACTTTTTTTATTAGCAATTATTTTGTGAGTTGCAATACACTTATTTTGAATTTGTTTGTTACATTAATGTTACTGGGATTGATTTATAGCAATTAGTACTCAAGAATTCTCTCAGATCAAAATGTTGATGACATTTGAAGTAGCAATTTGTCCTTCACTTTCTAACAATAACCTGAAAATGAATTGCATACATACCATTTACTTTCAGTGTGATTTTGGAATGGTGCCTCCCACTCGATTTTTCAGCAACAGACCACGAGTTGTAGCTGAGAGGCGAATACACTTGGAGGTAAAATCAATCTTCTTTGAGCAATAATTTTTTACTAAACAGATTTTTTTATGTGTTTCAAAAGATATTCACAAGTTCTAATTTTCCCTACCACATATAGCTGATTTACAGAATCTTAAGCACCTGCAGGTCTATTTGGATCAATTTTGTACACAAAAAATATGATAAAACTATTGTAAGTATAATTATGAATATTTGCTACGTATCTATCTGTAATGAATACATTTTAGAAAACCAAGTTATGAAATATTGAATATACACAGAGAAAAACTGAGAGAAAAACCCACTCTAGTTTTCCATCATGCAGGTGTATAGCTCAGCCTTGTGAGTTGTCTCCCAGCATGCATCTTGATCTAGTCTAGTCTGCAGGTGAAAATAAGCTATCATGAGTAAGAAGAATTAACCTTCTTTGTTTTCTATTTGACACACAAATTGTGCTTTCTTCAATTGTTTCAGCATTATTTGAGACGAGTGCTCCAGGTACTTCAGAGCACCCCCGAGTCGAGACTGTATGTCATATACAGGGACGGGTACAGCAAGGCTACCCTGTCGCTTGTTCATCCATTCTTCAGGGAAGAGGCGCTTGGCAAATGATTTTGTTGATGAAGCAGGGAAGTTGCCCTGGTGCACAGTTCTAGTATCTCACTAATAGACACAACTACACTCCCATGGATTGTCATAAAACTCTAATGTGTTGAAAATACATTAACTCAGCTTGGCTAATTATAAAACTGCAACTAAGAGTAGATAAGTAAAACTAACAAAAGTATATAGAACCATTTTGTGTACAGATGGAAAGCTAAAAACACAATGCATAAGCTAAAAAAGAGAAAGAACAATGAAAAATGGTTTGATTATGCTTTATTCAATTTAATGTTTGTATTAATATACAACAAGTAGACTTTTTTTATACGATATAGAGGAATCTTTTTAGATTCAATGTTTCAACCCTTATTGGGGCTTCATCAGTATGCCTTTCCATTACACCAAAGAATTGAAAACCTTAACCTTGAGGCAGTCTGGAAAGAGGCCTGTAGGGCTGTCCGGACAGCAAGCACACAAGCAAAGAAACAAGCTTTTCTATCATCTATAGCTACTGAGGTACTGTGTGGAGCAATTTTGGTAAAAAGTAAATGGTTATAGGGAATCATGTAAGGCCATTCCAAGGTCAAGGTCATTAGTTACTATTATATGTATAGAATTGTGTAATTTAACATGCTTCTAATTTGTAGTAATGGATTTTTTATTCAAGACAAAATGAGTATAGTGTATTGTTTGTGTCTTTGTACTTGCAACGACCCTTTGGTCCTACATTGTGCAATATCCAACATGTCAGATGTATTCTGCCTCCACCGTTGTTTGTTTCTTTCATATTTCTCAGCTCATACGAGCCCTATTTACTCACCTTTTTCACCTGAAGTAATGATATTTGATATGCTTGCAAATGGTACATAATTATGCATTCTCAGATGTGTATTGCCAAAATATTGCTAGTAGAACGAAAATCATGTCATGTTTCATAAAAAGCATGCTGTCACAAAAACAGCAAAACCGTACTATGCAATAGTTAGTGATGCTTTAAGATGCTTTGAAATGATGTTGCTCTTCTGGGGGTCTAGACGGGGGGTCCCCATGTCGAGTGTCGAATTTAAAAAATAGCCCTGTCGCATGTCGTTATAACTCAGTTAATACCCATGTCCCATGTCGAATTTAAGAAATGGCCATGTCCCTTGTCATTATCTTTTTACAGCTGATGTCGCATGTCGAATTTAAGGAAAGAGCAATGTCATTTGTCCCTAAGTTGCCATGTCACCTGTTGAATTTTAAAAAAACGGCCGTGTCACTGTGTCGAATTTAAGAAATAGCCATGTCGCACTGTCGAATTTAAGGGTCCATACCCCCTCTTCTCTGTATGATATTCCAGGTGCTAACCCACTACACCACCCTCGCCCCACTTGCTGGTTGATCACTCATATAGCTGCCCTCTGACTATTGGGGTTTAAATTATTTGTATTTATTAACGATAACAAAAGTGCGGTGTGGCACTGAAAATAATTGCTTACATTAAGTTACCCTAGAAATCATTCCATTTATGATAGTATTATATGTACGCATACACATCCTTATATACATCCATATACAGGGCTTATAGACTATGCTGTGAAGCTATTGCAAGGTGTTCTAATGCTTGAAATGCCAAAGCAGTGACCAAATCACCACCACCTTCCCTCTCATTACTGATCCAGGGTGGTGACCTATAGTCTGTGCGTGAGATGCACCATGGGCGCCGCCATTATCGGGGGACACAATTGTCAAGGTGACAAGAAGCCAGACTTATAACACCTGTCAAAATGCAATACATGAAGGGAAAAATTTTAAATTTGGCTTGAGGGGAGATGGGGTAATACTGTGGTCATAAACATTTTTTTCAGATTTTTTCTGCTTTGAAATAATGACTTGTGAATTTTTAAAGTTTGACCTAGTTATCTAGGAACCCCAGTCGCGTGAGTCGCCCCCTCCCACCTGTCCTATTACATAACGAGTCGCGCGGCTTGTCCCCCAGTGGCGGTCAACTCACGCACGGCCTATAGATCTGGTCAGAAAGAAACATCTCATTTTGTGTTGTTTTTATCGTGACATACCGATAGTTCTGGCTAAATATTATGAGTTGTTTTTAAATGAAGTGTTGTATATTAACAGGACACATATTGTCATTTCACTTTCAATGTTCATTTAGAGTTGCATTTTGGTGAATTTACAAGAACATAGGAAAGATGAACTAGAGGAGGTGACAGAAAATGTTAAGGTTTCTCAGTTGTTTCTTATGTCCAAGATCTATAGTGCTTCCAGGTCCTGACCAGTACACAGAGGGATCAGAAGATTGAACACAAATGAGAAGTAATAATTCCATCTGTGGTATTAGCATGAGAACTTAATACAAACTTCAATGAGATAAGTTCTAGCGAATAACTAGAGGATAACCTAGCTTGGTGTACTAAAACAAAAATAATCAGGCTACAACTTGAATGTTAATTTTATTTCCTCCATAAGAGGGTGGTTATTCCAATATATAATATTATATATCAGGATCAGCCACCTTATTTTCTTATGAACAACTTGAATGTTAAAATCTGCAAACAAACTCCAAATATCTATTTTATGAAATTTCAGAATATACTGTTAATCCCATTCTGTTGTTAAAAATAACCAATCTGGTTACCAGTTAAACACGTGTTGAACATCTTGATGTAACTACTATAAAACACCCCTTCTCTTTGTTGGCCTTTTACCAAAAACTTGACTGTGATTTTCCTTCTTTACTCTTTTGAGATTGAATGGAACAGACTTTATGACATTGAGCTTGTGTTGATTGGAACAGACTTTGTGACATTGAGCTTGTGTTCTTTTGCTTAATAAAACTGGATCTCAGTCATATTTTTGGCTTTGTCATCTTGATCTCTGCCTCTAACCATATTGAGAAGTTTGTACACTAGTCTACCTTGCCTACCATGAATCCTCTAAAATATAACAACCAACACTGGAAAAGATTGTATGGGATCCCAGCCACGTGCACTTCACCTATGACAATATTTTGTTCACATGACAGAGAAAGGGAATACATTCTGATTGGTTTTATCATTATCATATGCTTTACAGCACTTCATATAGATAGACCAATTGCACCGAATGAAGATGTAAAACATGCACTATATCATATCTTTTGAGATTATGATTCACCTGAAGAGTCATATATTCCTAGCTGTGTGCACTTATGGTTCTGATTACTTACTTAGGATCTGACTGCCACTTGAGATCTGACTAATGGCCCTGGGGCACGTTGCATATCTTTTTGCTCCTTTTGGATTTAACAAGGTTAAATCCATTTCACAATAAATCCACTCACCCTGGCCCTGTTGCAGAAGCAGTGGATTTATGGGAGGGTGGATTTTAGGTTTAATCCAACTTAAATCTCCCTTAACTCCCCATACTTGGGGTTGGTGTAGAGTTACCATGGATTTACCGGGGAGTTATCAGTGAGTTAACCTGTTTACCAGACTTGTCTATGCCCATATTTGGATATCACAAGCAGTCAGCAGAATTAAAAACAACCACGGGATTTAATGGCGTATTTGAGATTTACAAACAATGGTCCTATTTTCACACTTTTGGTGTATCTACAAAACTAAAAATTTGGGAACATACTTAATTAACAATCCTTAATAGATTATGGTAGTTTATTACATGAAAACATGGTTAGATTTATAAATTTTGAACTTAAATCACACCCCTTTAGGTGTAATTTAAAAAGAAGGCAAAAACCGCTGTTAACTCCTTGATTTTCCACTTTAACCTCTCATTAAATCCATAGCACTGTCTCTGTGCAACACCCGCTTTACTCCAATATAAATCCATGGACATAAATCCAACCATATGCAACAGTAGAAGGGGAGTTATGGAGAATGTACAACAGGAAAAGGATTTAACTAGGATTAGCGGATATGCAACATGCCCCAGGGCTGTCCCCGAGGTTTAGAGTTTTGTTTGAAATCTGATGTCATGTGTAGTTGCACCACTAGATGGAGGTGTCAGCAGTGATACACTATCGGTCTCATAAAATTAAAGATTTTCTGTAATTTTTTTAATGTAGAAAAATAGAAATGTTTAAGAATATTGCTTTGTGTGAAAGTGACACACAGAGGGTGTATTGTGATACAGGACACATTCTTGTAGTATGGTAATGGTGCCAATGTACAGCATACTTTGGTTATGTACAGGCCATTGAACACTGAGCTCCTATGGAGAAGGGGGTGTGAGAGTTATAACAGATCATATTGGTAGCGCTGCGGTTTAATGCATGTCAGCCATAATTGATATAAGGTGCTGTGCAATCCCAGTCTGAGTGCCTGACTCAACATGTAGACAAAAGTTTAAGAATTGGGCAGTGGAACAACCTATTAATTACAATATGCAGTGGCGGTTCCAGAGGGGGGGGGGCACGGGGGCACGCGTCCCTCCTTTTTTTGGAAAATTTAGCTTTTTTAAATGTAAAATTCGACCAAAAAAGTCATTAAAGAAAAAAAATTCCAATACCGTGCCCCCCTTTTCAAAACCCTGGATCCGGCAGTGATATGAGACTACTGTGGGCCAGCACAGCGACAGTTTACTTCATCATGGAGTTTCATGAACAATATTTACATGATTTCATTTGTTCTTTTGACTTTTATACAAGTTACATTTTACCAAAGTTTGCACACTTTGTTCATGCTCTTTTCTCATCTCTGTATCATCAGAAACCACGACAAAAGAGATATGCAATATCTCAAATTTTTCATTCCAACATTATCATTCACACTAAGCTTAAATTGTATTTCGATGATCAAAGGGATTCATTGTTTCATGATAAAACCAATAAAACCAAAAAATGAACAGGATATAATATTTGATAGATTCAATTTTATTGCTTTTAACTATCACAAACTTTAGATAGGATCAATGCAGGTGCTGGAATTCAAGGTAAATATAAGTGCTTCTTTTGTATCAAACTCCCATCATTGAAAATAATGTGCAAAACAATTCATGTGAGTCCTTTTCCTCACTCTGTCCATCCAATGAACAATCAATGACCTTTGTGGGTAGCTTAATACAGACAAATATGCCACTGGGTTAAGGCCATATTCTACTATGTGGTACTTGCTTGCGGCACCCTGAAAAGACGCAAGCAAACTCCTATGAGGTAGGCTTTCGCAAGGTGGAATATAGTTGTTTGCGGCAGCTGTTTGTGGCACCTGCTATTTTATATAGGTTTTCTGGGGTTTGCTTGCGGTCCCAGATACCAACATATTGGTATCAAAACTGCAAATTGCTTTTGGCACACACAAATAGTGACTGCAAATCATACCAACTACCGCAAAGTGGAATATAGCCCTAAATTGTCTGGTGATCAGAAGCAGGGGGACAGGGGGAAGGGTCCATAAGTGATCCCCTTTTGGTGGAGTCTTTAACTTCACATATAGAAAAAAACATTGAAAGTGTGTATCAATGCATTACGTTTCAGTTCTTAGCCTATTATGTGGGTACCGCCCCTTTTTGAAATCTTGTATCCACCCCTGTAAAGCATATCTAATTTTCAAGTGTGGTTCTTCTTATATTATTTTAGCCCCTTTGGAAAGATGTAACTAGATACTAGGTGCAGGTACAAGTTCCCATAACCATGCGCTCAAAACATATACTTTACCCTGCAATAATTCAGTGCTCTTTGCTGCCAATGTGCTATTGCAGGTTGTGATAGCCATAATCACACATTTTCAAAGAAAAACTGGGTATCACTGTTAACATAGGTCCTTGGCACACAAATTAGGAGGAACGTTCATAATTCATTATACATGGTGCATAAATGTGACACGATACCAACAGTTAAACATGTTTTATCTGCAGGAAAAGAGAACAGTTGAATATATTTATGAGTCTGAGCATTTTATTATCAAACATATTCAAGTTGCACAAATACCCTTTGGTCCCTCAGTCAAATAGCAACAAAAACACCTTGAAGTAAAAAACATTTTCATATTTTCATTTTTTTAACCCTTTATACCCACCAGATTGCACGATCATGAATGGCTGGATTTACCTAGGATTTCTCTTGGAAATTCTTTGAATGTCTTGAAAATGAGGACAATGGCCAGATTGGGGTCTGCAGTGTTAAACACTTGCTCTGTATACATTTGCATTTTAGAATACAACATTATAAACTTCTTCAGGGTGAACGGAACAAGAGTTGAATACATCACTCAATTGGATTTCTTGAATATATATTTGTATATAAAAAAAATCACTGAGAAATAAGTTATCAAGATAGAGTTCTGTTCTATTTTTTGCCATACGTGAGGTATGAAATATGTATCTTCCGTATTGAGGCAATTTTTCAAATACAATACCAAGCTTGAATAGGGACATAAGACGTGTATCTGGACAACCACACATGACAAAATAGCACCTTTCTTGTATCAAAACCATTAAAGGCAGCCAAAACCAATAAACTCAATGACATTTTCCAAACTCAAATAACCATGGAAATCCATTCCTTGAGCCTATTCCTGGCCCATGTTAAAATCTAAACCATGAAATATGGTAAAAATAATAATTAAAAACACATTTTCCTGTGGATCTGCAAAAATAGGGTTTGTTTACAAACAATGCAAATTTTACCACCTCTTGTGGCATTCTACTTCAGTTTGAGCTAGTTTTCACAGCTAATACTTTACCACTGACCTTAACTGGACCCATCAAACATATTTCTATACTTATCTAAGTTTTGAAAATGTTGTCAACTATATATTGGTTTTGGCTCCCTTTAACATCATAAACATATTGTTATGATAACTGCCCAATACAATACATGCTTGCTGAATGGGAAATATTCCTTCTATCTATTCTTTATCTTTTTTCCAGTAAGTTTGGTAATTTGCTCACAAAAAAGTTTGCAACTGCCTGATGGGTCATTTTGTGTCCATGGGCTGGACAATAAAGAATATTGAGTTAAATGTAGGTTTACAATAAAAGGGGTTTATTCCTTAGAGATCTTACTTACACTCTGCTTCATGACAACTTTGAGAAAACATTCTTCTGAGGCCTTTTCTCCTCTACAAATATCATATTAGATCACAATGTCTGCCTCACACCTATTTTGTTTATACCAATAAGCATCACACGCATAAGAATGGAATGATGATGAGTCAATTCTCCCAACTACAGATAGCCAATTACTTGATTTTTATCTGCAGGTTAACCTAGAACAGGATGCAAGCTGGATAATATGTAGACAAATCACAAGCCTTTACCATATTCATTTTCATTCATCATGTCATTATTTGCAGTTTAACATGATGCAAAAACTACAAACTATTATTTTGTAAATTTGTATCCACACACATTTGACCTTCTGAATCATTTGAAAATTCATACCCATTTGACCTCCTAAATCATTTGAAAATTCATTCATTAAAGATGGATATATGTATCTGTAATTCACTTATTTTCTATAGTTTTTGCAGTTTTTTTTCCAAATTAGCTTGCAAGTGCTTAAGGTAATGAAAATCAACTATTCAACTGCTTATTTATGGAGAGTTTACATGAAAAAGAATTAGTTTATGAGAACCTTTTCAATTTGATAATGAATTCAATCTCCTAGTACTTATCAAGAAGGACAGGAAGCCCCTTCTTGTTTTCTGATTTCTAATAATAAAGGCACTGAATCTTACTTACAACATTTAGTCTTTTTCTTTAAACTGGCAGTGTCTTAAACAACAACAGCAAGTACAATGTTGTTCTTACTGCTATTTGATAGCAATAGAATAATTATATAGTAGTGCAAATGCTTCAACCAATGTCCTAATCATTCCCTAATGACAAAGGATTGAACACATAGTTCTATAGTTCAGGAATATGCATTTTGAAATTATAAAAACTTTCTTGCCATGTCTCCCCAAGGTATGTGGAATATAAGTGATATCATAAATATATTGGCACAAACTTTGCTGAGAAGTTCTGATACATTTTTGAACATCCAGTGTATGAGCACTATTTTGTGAAATACTGTGATAGAAATCCTTGAACACTTCATGTTTCTGACAAAATTCTCAATATTTCTCTGTATAACAGCTTAAATGTACCAGCATAGTATTATTAACAGCTTCTCCCTTGGCACAGAGACTGACCACAATTGTGGCTCTTTTCTTACATAGAAAAGAACTGATCTATATCTGTTTTTAACAAAACATGTACAGGATGACCTGATACAAGTAAGAGAGTATTGTATATTTCTTACATGCAGGCATAACCTAATTTGTAAACACAAGATAGATTTGGTTACAAATGTGCAGCAGCTGAACCTAACACAAATCACAATAATGAAGCCTATAAACAGCATATATACATGTAATTTTATCACATTACATTCAAGAAAAAAGTGAAGATTACACCACAATATCCATTGCAACAATCCACAATATATTTGATGCTTTATCAGAGTTTATTGCAAAACAAATTGTGAGTATTTCATCTCAGTGTGGCACAGCCTTAAGACGTTTATCTGGTGTTTCAATCCACCCCTCATCCAAAAAGTCAAATGGAGCAATTTCAGGCATTTACTCTTGGAGTTCTTTTGACCAAGTCCATAAGTAAACAGCAGTATATCCACACATGATTCAAGATACCCAGATTTAGACTGGCACCATCAGGTGATTAATTTAAGAACACATTTGTATTCCCTGCATAACTTGCACAAGGTGAATATTAATGTTTGGCAAAGATATACTTGTTATAATGTTCTCTCATGAACTGCAATAGTGAAAAAGTTCAAAATCTTTATCAAATATTTTCTATTGAATTAAGGATATAAAATAAAAGACACCTTTAAGTGATACATTTGATAAGTGATATTTCTTATCAGGTTCTTATAAATATGAATAGGAATCTGGGATCTTTTTGTGCATGGGGGACCTACACATCCAAGGTCTTTGGTAAGTTGTGGACTGCTCCAGAAGTAAATATTTGAAATATGCCTGATCATTACTCATGACTCTTGTGTGAAACTGGTCTGAGAACATATTTACAAATCATAAGCAAGAAACCCGAATACAAATAAGATCGCTGTTTAAAGCTTCAGAAACATCTTTCATCTGCTTTTATACCCGTTTCGCCTTCACCACAGCAAGCTCACTGAAAGTGCATCAGAGCCACTAAATTTGCTTCCTACATATGTGCCTAAAAATAACCTCATTTTATAATACATTTTATAAATGCATTTCGCACTTTACTTAGAACACATTCTACTATAATGTACATTGTTTTAATCCAGCAGCTATGATACATATCCCAGTAGATAGGCCCCAAATCTGGGCTGTAAGTGTTCAGTTCCAGGCAGTAAAGGCAGAGGCACTGGTGAGTGTCCTTGGAAACAGAACCTAGTTTTCAACTAACCAGCAACAAGTAGATGAGCATTAAACTGAAGGAGCAACATCTTTTTCAGTCACATCATGGTGACCGACTGAGCTTAAGGAATACTAGGCATATGTCCACAAGTCTATCCGGCCATGAGCACCACATTTTCGAAGGTGCACGACATAAGAACTGTCCATTTCAGCTCATCTGGCTCCTGCTTGTGGGTTGAAAGTTTTTGTAGTGTACTATGTTATGTACTAAGAATCCTTCTTCATCAGGGATCTTCTGTAACCTGGATCTGGATCTTATGCTCAAAGAGCGCGATCACTAACATGATGCCGATACCTGTAGTTATACCGAGCATCTGCAGTAGCACCATACACAGCTTGGAGGAGGTAGTGTGGGCCATGTCTGTGTGAATCTCAGGTAACTGAAAAAGACAAAGTTTATTAAGTATTTTCTTTTTTTAAATCTATTTTGCTATTTTGCAATAAATGTCAGGGTCCTATTTTCAGGATATTAGATTAGATCTGTAGGCCTATGTACAGGAAACTATATTGTTCGATGCGTTCTTTTTTTCAATCCTTTTGAACGAGAAAGCAATGATATTTTGCTGTTAGTGTATGTATTTGTATTCAAATGTCTTTCCTCATATCTATAAATGGAATTTGGGATTTAGTTACATAAACTTGGTTCTGATTGAAAACAATATTATTTTCTTGTCATGGCTCAAAGAAGGGTGAATCTAGATAGGAGGGCCATAAGGTAAAGATTTAATGGATCAAGTCAACCAAATGTTTGTATGGTTCCTTTATAAATGTGCATGGCAAATTCATCTCCATATAATACAAGGGTTTAAGCTGTTTCATCTCTGGATTTCTGCTCAAAAGATGTGCTTTCATCATTACTGTTGTCTATAGTGGTACTTGCATATCAGACACATTTCCAATTTGTTTATCTTCTCATTATTTAGATGTTATCCTCCCATTTTTAGGCTGTTAGAATCCTGAAGTATAGATGGAATGACTTACCATATCAACAAGTGAGATATAGATGAATGTGCCAGCAGTCATGGCAAATATCCACAATGAGGCTTCACCGATATTGCCTATAGCGACTCCTATGGCCATACCGATGAAACACAAGACGGAAGACACAATGTTGTAGAAGAGGGCCTGTTTCACGGTCATCCCAGACTGTAGAAGCACTGCAAAGTCACCTAAATACAACAAAAACAAGACATAAATATAAATACACATGATGATAACATACCATAAACATATTAATTTTCGCTCTGTACATATTTTTGAGCATTTCGTGCACTACTATAAATGCACAAAAAATATGATGTGAGTGAAATCTGTCAATATTATAATACAAATAGAAATGACTATCAAATGCATGAAATTATGAATGCGTGGAAATTCTAATCATTGCTTTGTGCATGGAAATTTAGCAGAGCATAAATATATACATTCACATCATTTTTGAAGAAACGTAAAATAGATATGTTTAAAGGGAGCCAAAACCAATGTCATGTCAAAATATGACAAAATTTTACATACTCAAATAACTATGAAAATACATTCTAGGAGTCTATCCTTAGCCATTGGTACAGTAAGAATCATGATATCCAACTTTAATTGGACTTGAATTCCGGATAACTCATGCTATTTATGCCTGAAGGCAGCAATGTTTGTAAACAAACCAATTTTGGTGGGTCACCAAAATTGATCAGGGACATGTTTTAGTGTGTTTTGATGTAGTTTAAGTCTGTATTTACAGTCCATATTTTTCCATAGGCCTAGATATGGCTATAGAATGTATTTCAATATTTAACAGAATTTGCAAAATTTTGACCCAACATTGCTTTTGGCTCCCTTTAATTGCCACTTGTTGTAGTAACACATCCCTTCTCACATCTCCCATATGTGTATCACACACCAATAAGTGTTTGACCAAAGACTTGTCTGTTAGTCTCAATTGATGAAGAATAAAACATATTCAAATAAAAGTTTGAAGAAAGCTTCTGTCATAATTATTCCTGAATAATAGAGCACTGTGAATTCACCTGCATATTATAACAAACCTTTTTGGATGTCTATTACGTATCAGTCATGGTAAGTTTAGTTGTAACTGGACTAATCATAGGGCTCTTAGATGCCTAACCAATAGCTGTTTCATCAAAATGTCAAATTCTTGCCAATAGCTGTTTTATCAAAATGTCGATTTCTTGACTGTTTGAATAAGAAGTTATTACCCACAGACTGTGTTTCAAAATGTTATACACTTAAACATTATTTACATGTTATGATGTCGAAATCCCTGATATAATGGTGTTTTCCTTTCCCCAAATCAGAGAAAGACATTTTATCAATACGCTGTAGAAAAAATAGAAAGAACTTGAAATCCTGATCTAGGCCATGACCATAATGTTATTTAAAGCAGTAGTGAATAAGTACTAGTTAAAAGCACACTATTCATAATATTAAACATGAGGCAAAAAAAAAAAATGGTTGTGTTCAGGTAACATAGGTCGAAAAAATAGGGTAGGTAGGTCGAAAAAACTTTTTTTTTTTGCTTTTTTTTTTCAATTGCCAAAGAGACCCGACCAGTGTTGGAAATAAAAAAGATATTCCAAACATTCTCAAAAAGCATTTTTAGCATCTAAAATACATGCCCTGAGTATCCATGTGCTGTTTTATGGTTTTCCATGGTACTTTAGGTCAATTCTTTGGATTCTGAAAAAAAATAATTAAAAATTTCCTAAAAAAAAAAGTTAGGGTAGGGCCAAAAATTTAGGGTAGGTAGGGTTACCTTAACACAACAATCTTTTTTGTTTGGCCTGATTGGTTCAAACCGTCCTAAACCACTAGGTGGCATGAGCAATGATAAAATTACCATACACTTGTCATAAAGACACACAATACCTGGCGCCACCTTGGAGTGAATTGAGGACTCATGTGGCATTCACATAGTGTATTTGTAACAATGCCCATAATGTTATTATAATCAGGCTCAAATTTAGGGGTGGGGGGTGGGGGCGTGCCAGGCATGTGTCCTGTCCCCCTATTTTTCGGGGCCAAATCAAAAGTTTTTTAATGTAAAATTCCTGAAAATTTTGCTATAGTTCACCCCCCCTTGTTTTTCAAAATCCTCGATCAGGCCCTGATAAAAACATATTATCATTCGATATATTTTTGTAATTATGTCATACCATAGACCACCACCCTTAAAGCCCTAGTCCAAACTGAGGGAAGACAGCCTTGGTATTTGGTCATCAAATAAAGGTAAGTGGTCAGAGTTGAACCAAGGTGGAGGATGACGAACCCTGTTTTTTGAGTTAACATCCCAAATATTAGACATGTCTGATATTTAGGGTGGTAATTAATTCACGTCTGATAATTGAGGTGTTATACGAACAATACCCGTCTGTACTATCTGAAGCGGCAAATGTGAATCGCTAATTGGTGTGTGAATTCATGTCAGAAAATTGGGGTGTTAACTCATGTCTGATATTTGCAGTGTTAAGTCAGCTTATTGACAGACTTAAGTCACCTAACAACAAGTTTCTAACTTCTAATCTGTGCTGCAGCATTAAGCTAACTCTAAGTTAACAAAATCTCTTTTTTGGATAATATAGATCATCATATGTCAAATTTGTGTTACCTTTATATGTCATATACTTACATGGATGATAATCTATGATATATGTAGTTTAATAAATAAATAAATATAAAAAAGAGTATGGAAACAATTAAACACAAATAAATATTAATGTTCTGTCCCTTGATCTGGCTTACCCAGTTCGTGAGGCAGTTCATGGCAGAAGACCGCGACTGACGTACTGAGACCCCCGGTGAGACTGTTGGCGAAACCCGCACCTGGAAAAAAAAGGGAAAATTATATAATAAAATAATGGAAATAATTTTGCTAAGAACAATCTATTTATCAATCTATCTACCATTTAGTTGATATTTGGCATTATATATAAAAGATATATGTTATTTGATTCTACATGATAACAATTGCAAACAGGAGAAATACGAAAAGTTTTGATAGGGGATGATGACAGATATATCAATTAAAACATTGTTAACACATTTATCTATTTTGCTTTATCAGTCAAAAAAAAACTGTAGGGGCACATCCAAATTAGTGATGTTTCTCGGTGAACGTCAAAATGACCACTACGGGAAGCCGATGTTTTTTCTGAATGTCAAAACACCCTAATTACAGCGGAAGCATCTTGTAACTAGAGTAACTGCAATGTGCTGTAATTTGGGATGTTACATCTTTTTTTTTTTACAAAAGATTTATGTAAGAGGTTGCAAATACAAAACCTCTTCTGTGTGATGCCATCTTGTGATGTTCACATAATAAATATCAATAATGTGTAATCTTTGCTTTCTTCAGGATTACTGGATTGATTAAGTATAATATAGAATGCCCACTTATGAATCAATTTTCTCACCATAGGTCTACTATAATAGGACATTTGGATGACCCCTGCCCGGAATTGTACCCAAATACTCCACAAGACCGCAATGGGAGACCCAGACACACTGTTTGAATTGTATCCTGTATAAATAAATAAAAAACCAATTTTGTTTCAAACTCATGGGGTAAAAGAGTGATCTCACCTATGGCGAGCCCGTCACTGAAGTTATGCAGCCCGTCGCCCATGATGACCATCCAGGCGATGGAGGCGACAGACGAGGGTATATCACCTCCGCCGTGACTGTGGCCATGGCCATGACTGTGCCCATGACTCGGACCTTCCCCGTTTGCTCGGCCGTTACTGTGGTTGTGGTCTGCGGTCAGCTCGTCTATGTCTTTGAGCTCAAATGTCTCCTCAAGGAACTTGGCCTCTGCAGGATAAGCAAAGTTGAGAATGCATTACATTGAGTAATTTTTTTCCCATCATCATTTTGCATAAAGATTAAGTATGTGAATATAGAGCAAATATAAATCATTTCTAGCTGGCAATATAATTGAGATAAAGTGAGAGAATAAGAATGTTATTAAGTACATGTATATGGTCAAAAGTATGATTCAGAATACAGGGATAGACACCATATAATTTACAAGTAAAGCCAGAGTCACTTGACCATTAGATTAGCTGCACTTTGGCCAAACGGCAATGTTTTAATGTCAAATTACCATCTGGCATTTGTAAATCAGAATACCCGCTTTGAACCTGGATCAGCTTCTTGGCCAAAACCTCTATAATCACCATGATAATTTGTTTAGCTCTACAATATTCAAAAACACACATGTGGATACAGCAGAACAATTTGATGTCTAAATTCAAAAGATGGAAATGCTGATGTGTCTTTCTTTTTTCTGTAGTCAAAACCCATAACTGTTGACATTTTGTGCAGTATTTCGCTAAAACATTTTTGATATTCTCTCCATTTAAACTCAAAGGTGAGGTTTTAGTGGGTTCTTCATTCTCCTTTTGCCTCCACTGTTATCATTGCCTGCACTACTCCCACTTTAACCTTTCTGGCACAAATTGCTCTTCAACCCAATTAGGTCAAGAAAAAGTGGACTTGGTCAAATTGTCAACATCCGGGTTATTCTTATTGTGCTCGGGATGACGGAAGTTCCCGAACACAACTCTCAAGTCATCGGAAACAACCGTTGGGAGAGCCACTCATTCTCTAAGCATAGATGTGAAGGGTTGACTATTTGGAAATCTGGGATTGGGATTTTGACTAGTTGGATATCTGGGATATCTGAGATTAGGGCTGCTGTAATGAAGAAGGGAAAAAATAATTGGTCTGGACAGTAAAAGTAATGGAAGAAAGGAAAGTATTGAACACAGGTAGTGTGCTACAGGGATTACATAATGGAATACAAAAATGAAACAAAGGTATTCTGTAAGCAATAATGGCATCTGAATAATCATATATTATAACAAAATGTATTTAAGAGATATTTGTGTAAAGATGCTTAACTAAATGCACAAATCATCAAGACAAGTTGCCGTTCTATACTCGGAGCAAATTCTGAGCAAAACAAAAGGGAAAAAAGAGGTGGGGGATCATGAGGTCTGCAGGTAAGTTATGTGCCAAATTTTCGGAATTCACAAGAAGACATTGTTTTCTCTGTCTGAGGAGTGACTTGAGGTGGGTGGGGGGTCTGCATCTGACCCTGTGATGGTGTTAGGAATAGACCGATGCCATTGTAAAGTTGGTCCTGACTAACTTTGTAGTACCAATATCGGGGGGGGGGGGGGGGGGGTTGATGGGGATTCCCCGTGTATCGCATGTCGAATTTAAGAATGCTTTATGTCACTTTTCCCTGTAATTTCATTTTCCATGTCGAATTTAAGAACATCCCATGTTGCATTTCAAATTTGAGAAATAATCCATGTCATATCACTTATTTTCCTAATCATGTCACTAAGTCTCATGTCGCATGTCAAATTTAAGAAACGGCCAAATTTTCCGGGAAAAGGTAGAGGCGCCCCTCCCCCCGCAGCCCCCCCTCTGGATCCGCCACTGGATTTTAAGTGTCTTTACCCATAATAATCTCAAACTTTACAAAGGTATTATGGTCCATTTCTGCTTAAGACATACTGAAAATGACATACTTGTCTCTTAAAAGACATTGCATTATTGTATTGCAATTTCCATTCAAAACCTTAACACCTCATGTGGCCGACTGCACAATACCTATCGTAACAACGCAAGGTAGCAAATTAACGACATCTTTCATAGCAACTTGCGTGTAATAATGCACGTTTTGAAACTAAAAAAGAGACTATTAAGAATGCTATCAATATGCTGTAAGTTTATAGCCCTACAGTGCCCCTTTTTATAGCAATTTTCATAATTCAATTTGATCCAGTAGAAACAAAGATAATATGGGTATCATTATAACTATTGTACTAATGACATCTCTCTTAAAGTTATCTTAAAGTTATCGTTGTTACTATAGATCATTGTGCAATGGGCCAATGGTCATTTCAAATGATCACTCCTATTCACTGCAGGCAGAACTCTGCTTGGAGAGTGAGGAGCGTCTGATTCAGATGACGGCTGACGTTTATAAAACACACTTTTGGCATTAACTCCAAACACAAATTAGCTTTTGACATTTCATCCCCTTCAGATAATGCTGGGAATTACTCCAATGCCACAAAATGGCGGTTCGTGGGACGCTGACGTGGTTTGGCGGGAGTTGGTTGCAGCAGACGACATTTTGCTCGTTCGCTGGTGCGCGGTGTGAGTCACCCAAAGACGTCTGCTGACGCTGTCATTTAGGAAGTGGTTGAATTTATGTTTTCCTACTGACGCTTGATGTTTGGTGACTGAAATGACACATTTGTTGAGCTAACAAATGACTTCCAAATTACATCTTATGGTTTTTATGGGTTTGGTCCTGTACTATTGTTTATCATTAATGATAGCGGAGTCCACTGAATGGGAGAATACTCCAGACAATCATGGCTAGAAAGGATCTTGTTAAAAGCTATTGTATTCAGCTAATTCAAAGTAAACTTTAATTCAATTCGTTCATTAAGCTTGGTGGTGAATATTGATTCATGTTTAAAATGACACCATCGAGTTTGTCTTTGCGTGTTGACTGAAATTGACTGGAAAAATACACAGAACTAGATAGTTGGTATATTCAGCATTCTTGTTTATATTCCTCAAAGTAAGGAAAATACATGTATAGGAATATATATGTGCACTGGATAGGGGTTTGATGGCTAGATTGTATTTTTTCCTGATGAGTTTAAAATCCATATCCCCTTTGAAACTCATTGTATCCTATATTCTCAAAAAGTAAAATGCTATTCCAGCCCTGATGGGTGCTTTTATGTAGCACTCCACATTAATAAAGTCCTATTCTTATCAGTTTTAGATACAACTAGCAATTAGTTCTTTCATAAAAGCGAATTACGAAAAAACAAGATCCGTTTGAGGTGTTAAATGAGCTCTCATCTCTGGAGCTCTCAACTTACAAAGTATCTAAATCTGGCTAGAACTAGGCCACAGCTGCTAAAGCCTTGGCCACACTCACCGACTCAATTAAACTGTTGTAGCTCGTCTTGGAATGGTGTTGCAGGGGCGGATCCAAGGAGGTCCAGGGGGTCTTGACCCCTTACCCCTTTGGTGGACACTTAAACTTGCCAAAGTGAAAGATACATTGCGTGCATCTGCGGGAACGCATGTGGTTTTAGTACTTAGCCTATATATATGCACCCCCTTTCCAAAACCCCGCATCCGCCCATGTGATGGCACCTTTGACTGTCTAGCTATAGGTAGAGTCTAGAAGCTCTACCTTGCCATAGACGACAACTTGACTTTAGCAGCTGGAAGCTTTAATCATTATGGCATCTAACGCACACCCCAATAAGAACCACCTATCCAGTCTTATACCCTTGACATCTCAAAATGTAAGATAGTCTTAGAAAACCGTTAAGTCTTGACCTATGGCTCACTCTCTATAACTCAGTGATCGAGTTGAATTGAGTTGAGTTGAGTTTGGCAATGTGGCCGGGCCTTTGGGTGAATGAAAGATCATGTTGATAATTAATTGCAATCAGAAACCTCTTATTTCGCATCTCTGGGGTTAGAAATCAAAACATCGCTTCTGAACCAAGCTCCTGGTGATTAAAGAAATTAGGCCAATTGTCACATGAGGCTCTGAGTAGGAGGAGTGGTTGCCTGGCAACCTTTTTAATCCATTTCATGTGGGTGGCTTGAACTGATGTGTCTGAAGAAGTAGATCTAACTCCACTCTGACCATAATTGCATGAGCTTAAAAGTCAATTAGCATTTCCGAATGCGATGAAACCTTTAATTACTGTTAGTATTTCCGAATGCAATAAGAACACTAATTGCAAGGGGGAAGGTCTCGGGTTAGCCACTGGACAAAACTAACATCATATTGAACATGGACTTTCTAATGAACAAATGAAGCCAAACTCTTAGTCCAAGTTGAAGAAAGGTAATTTCTTGTAAGGCCTCATCACCAACATCGCATAGAATGCACCTAAAATGATGAAGATATACACCATCATAACATCCAATTAATGACTAAAATCACTAACACGTGACCTTATCATACCGTTCATCCTTTGCTGAGGTCCATCATAAATTCAGCCTACCACGGTTAGCTGGTTTATAGTAATTCAAGCACATGCAGGCTAATTTTGGCCAAATTTGTTGACAAAACCCCTGGAAAAACTATAGAAAATTGATGAATAATTTTGTAATATTTCCACCTATAATGAAAGAATTTTCAAGCAATTGGGAAATATGTAATGTATATGGATACAAATGTTATCTTTAGGTTTTCTTTATATCAAACTAGAAGTAGTGCAATTATAAATTGTGATTTGTCAATATATTATCCAGCATGCATCCTGATCAGGGTTAACCTGCAGGTAAAAGACAGGAAATTGTCTATAGGTGGTAGGGTGAATTGAAATACGAAATATGTTTCGAAATGAGACACTTGGATATGACCTTTCCAGTGCTATTAAAACTACTCTTACCTTTTTTTGAAATCTTCCCCACATCCTCATGTGAAAACGCCACTTTGTCGTATTCCGACAGTTTTTGACCAATGGCAGAGAAGCGCCAGCTCTGTCTGCGGGGCTTGTCCGACTTCTTCCGGAACTGGAAAAGAGCAGACGACAAAACTGTCAGGAAAGGGCGGGAAATGACAGGGGTTGTATCGGGTTACTGAAACATTGCGTGTTTGGGCATTCAGATTGGATTGCATGTTTTGATTTTTAAAAGCGTATTGCCATACACGTTTGTGTTTGAATCGCAATTTGTTATTGGTTGGTTATTGGTTGCTTTACGCCCTAATTAACTGCCAGGGTCATATCAAGGGTGGTGATGGTGATCAAATCTATGAGAAGGTAGAGACCATACCCCTACACTTTTGCCAAGGCAGGTGTTCTTTAATGTGAGTGGTCCCATAGACAGGGTCCTACACACAATGGCCAGTGGCTCTCTAAGTAGTGCAATCACTCGTGAAGGGCTGAATTCTTATTTTCAGCGATTAGATCTAATTGCATATTTGCTACACTGATAATTGCTAGACCTAAATTTTTAACAGAAGTGATGATGAATGAACAGAGCATATATCAATCTTGGCAAAATGAAAGCCTCACAAGGAAATAGAAATTATCATTGCACTATAGGCATTCTTTGGGCATACATATGGGAACTATATCTTCATCTATCAGGTGTTATCTACAGAATGGTACGGAAATGCAGCACACAAATTCAGTTCTGTAAATATATAAATTTCCAGAGTGCATATATACCTTTAAGCATGTTTATACTCTTTGCCATGTATGTCTAAGGTTGAAGATGATGCCCTATACCCATAAGGCTATTTTTCGATTGATCAGCACTACAATCTGCCAATAGTACTTCAAGGATCGGCTGATTCCCCCCACCCTCATTTTTCCTGTTCACTGGGGACTTTCCCTGTGAGGACTTTGCACCACTTAATTATATTTTGGCATATATCCAAACTGTCTAGCAGGATTCCTATCAGAAAACCACATTGTTATTATAATGACCAACACGTCCACGTCTGTGGTTTTTGCACTCACTACTACACATCCTTATCCACACAATACCTTTACTGAGAATTCAGAAATCCCAAGCAAGAATATGACGTTATTATAATGTTATTACAACATTCTGTTTAGTTCTGCTTTGGTCCTTGTTACATTATTTTGGTGGCACCCATAACCGTCTTTAGAACCTAACATTGCGATGTTGCAGTGTGATGCTATTGTGACATTCTTATAATGTTCACGTTATAACAATATTATTATAACATTCTTTATTAGTGAGGTCTCAACTTCACAAAAATATGGTGTTATCATAACATTCCTATTTAGTAAGTCTCAACTTCTCCTAAAATAGTGTAACTGTTACGTGAAAATTTGGGAGGTTATAGACTAACCAAAATAGTATGGTCGCAGAACGTGCTTGTTCCATGAATGCAAGTATAAACACACGTATGAACGCAAGCAATTCCTAGAAATGCTTATGTTTGCTTGCGTTTCACTTGTGTTTCACTTGCGTCTTCCCTTTGAACAATCTGTACCAGATTAAGGCCTTCTTTGATTGCATACAAATTAAAAGCCACATTCACATGTGCCACCTTTGAACTGCTAAAAGCTTTAATTATTTGCTCCTTTTCACTTACAAGTAACGATTTAATTCAAATGACCATTTTTCAAACAGAGTTTGTTACTCACCGCTCACAGTTGGACTTCTTTGAAAAGTCATTTGCAAGTAGACATAATTTTCTTGGATAATGGCCCAAAAGTTCACTTCATGTTTTTAAACTAATTACAAAGCTTTTGGAAACTGTTTAATAGAACAGCATATAAGTCAAGTAAAATAAATTCCTCTTTAAAGTTGTGATGATGAAGGATTGAAAGCACTGCAGCAGCTAAGGTCATATCACATCAATGAGAAAGAATATCCTGGAGCAGATACAGGATTTCAAAAAAGATATTATCTATATACATAATTTAAGAATAACTTGCTGATTTAGTCTTCCCAGAAGGTACTTTACAGGAAAGACTGATAGTTGGGAAATCTACGTCGAATTTAAGATCAAGTTGATATTAGAAAGCTCACCACGTAGATCTTCCCATCCCAAGTCATGAGGCATGTATACATTAGTATAAATACTGTACTACGTACCGACATGCTAAGAAATAAGATCAAATATATGTTTTCCTGGTTTTAGAGAGTCAACATATATAAAGAGGATGTCATGACGTCCTTCCCTCTTAATAAATATTGATAAATTAAAGGCAAACATACTCCTGAAAAATGGACAACATTATGCCAACCGATAGATCTGTGTACACGTTGTTTCAAGTAGGATAAGAAGAAGATAAGGCCAACGATCCTTTTACTAAATGTTTATCCATTAAAGGTTTAACCAGCTTGAGCTCCGAACATAGGCCTATATATAGTGAACGTGTTTTCTATGTTCTTCCTGGTTTGAACATCTTGAGAATCGAAGTATAAAATGGTTACAATGAATATTTCCATAGTTTCTACATCTATTGATACATATTACTCTTTCATTTCTTTTTTTTATATAATTTGGAATATCTAGGACACTTTCCCAGATTTCCAACATGTACATATAATTAATCAAAAGACACAATGCTGATTTAATTAAGCTTCAAAGTATAAGGACCTAATCTACAAAAGGAGGTGAATGTTAGTGCATGGGGTTTTTGTACGTAGCCTATATGAAGACCCCCCCCCCCCCCCCACCCTTCAAGAAATTATAAAACTAGAAGAAAAACACTTTCAAGCCCTTTCTTTTATTCCTGTCATCTGCTGAGATCAGGACCCACTAGAGGACATGGATATGGGGAGTTTGTAGGGAAATACCCACATTATACATTAAATAAGAAACTAGAAAACTTGTTAAAGCCAATCCAGCCCGAAACCTAATCAATGCTGACTTCAGGGTGGTTTCGATCGCTGTACGCCACGTGATGGACAATTTGTTTTCTCACAATACAATCCATCTCCAGGTTAAGGATATGGAGAGCAACACTATCTGTATCAATCTGCGGGTATAATCGTTTGTCTTTTTTCATGCTATATAACCACGGGGGGGGGGGGGGGACAGATAATGCCACTTCGGGAGCGGATGCCCAGATTATGCATACCTCGGAGCGGATAACGCTACTTTGGGAGGCGGGAGCCTCCGAGGTATGCGTTTTATAGATATCGGCTCCTGAAGTAGCATTATCTGTCCACAAGCGTGATAACGCTATCTATTAGTGAAAAAAAAGGACGCATAACTGTACCATTAAGTAACCTCAGAGTAAGATGTCTATGTTCTAGAGACATCATAGGGTGCCATCAAAGTAGCTTAATGGGAACCAAAACAGAACTAAGGGCTGTATTTTACATACCAAAAGTATGCACCATTGATATTGAGAATCCCCATGGAAACATTCTAAATCGGGATTATCAACTTTCAGCACAATTTTGGCTGCCGAAAGTGCCATATTGGCAAGCATTACAAAATTGGCAGGAAAAAATTATCAACATGTTGGTAAAATTTTTCTGCCAATACTTGTGGTATTGTATTTGTGGCGCATCGGCAGTGCTCTTTCGGTATATATGTGGAATATTGCCTTAAATAGAATATTACTGCAACATTTTGATAACGTTACATGTTTGCTGGGGATGTACCTATTTTGACTGATAATATTGTCACTGTGATTTGGCCACCTCGGTTCAAGTTGGTGGTTTCACTCGGGTGGCACATGATGTGTTTACAAGGATTAAGCATCCTGAAACTGATTTTTTCCGTCTTGTTAAACTTCCCTGATGTTAAAGTGCTGACTGAGTGCTGGTGTTGTGTACCTAATGATTCACTATGGCACATTTTAAGTTGATACATGAGCAAGGCTACAGCAACCCAGCCAGCTTGCTATGTAACAGCAAAGTTCTGCAACCAAACTTTTTTTGTCAGTTTGTTACTTACTAAGATTGCATGTAACAATTGTTTTATTATACCTTAGGGCAATACAGGTTTAGTAGTTAAAAATTTAATGCACGCTGTATCACACTGGGGTGATAACCACATTTGTATCACCCTGCAGGGTGATACAGAAATGAGTTCGCGCGGGAAAAGGTGCAGGTATACAAATCGCGCATCGCGTAAATGGCTGTGAAAACATAGTCCGTGATAATGCGTTATTTAGCACATATTTTACCTAAAAAAATGCGATCTTTTGTGTTTGTATACGTAAATCTATGTGTAGATTTTTTGTGTTTGTACACGTAAATCTATGTGTAGATATTTAAAATCTAGACTAAAAATGCTTAAAAATGCATTAAAAAACGCTTTGTCCCGAAGTGATTAATGGGCGACAATGAGGGCCGCCACAACAGACGGCTTAAGTGGCCAAGCCATAGGTCTAATGATGGAATTTTACAGGTTAACTTTTGTAAATTATGGAGAATATCATATTTCAGGGGCTTAGGTATAATAAATCCATAACCAACCTCAAAGGGGGTCCTCGGGCAGTCATCATCCCTTGCCTGGACCCTGGTCTCGGGCTGATATCAGGGTCCAGGCTCAGGGTGATAACTACCCTCGTACCCCCCTCTCGGTTGGTTATGTATTTATTGATGGTGAGGTTGAAATCACCCCAAATCAGTATGTTATTATAACATTACATTTTGGTGAAAATGGGATAAAACCAAAAGAGAACATTATAAGAACATTATGTTTGGGTTGAACATAACCAAAATGTTGTAATAACGTCACAGTGCAATGTAATTGGGAGTAATCAAAATAATGAAACAACCAAAAACAGAACCAACCATAACGTTGCTGCAACGTTATAATAACATTGCATCCTTGGCGGGGAACTGAAGCCCCATACCTACTAGTGGCGGATCTAAGGGGGGGGGGGGGGGCGGTCAAATAGGCCAATTCCCCCCCCCCCCCCCCGAACCCAGGAGACAAATTTTGGTAAGTTTATCCCAAGTTCAAAAAGTCCAGTTAAAATACAAGGCCATGTTCTCTAGCTATTGCGCATGTGTGTAGCAAAGGCTTAGGTTACCTTATATGGTTACGTTTTTGCGGTTCCTTTTTGCGGTTCCTTTTACATTTACTTTTTGCAGTTACATTGTATGGTTACTTTTTGCGGTTACTTTTTCTGCTTAGAAACATCTCATTCCCTCAAGTGGGCATGTCCCGACGTTGTCGTGGTTTCGTATTTCTTTCCCAATTTATTCAAGCACTTTTATTCTGAATACCTTTTACAGGCAACTTTCCCGTGGATTCCATCACAAAAAAGTATCTACTATGTAAAACAAACTCACGATTCCTGTTTGAGGGGTATTTCTAAGACTAAGAGGGTGCGTCACTCAAGCCAAGGACAAATATGTGCATTATCCATTAAATCAAAGACGTAATTTCTCAAAGACAAGATTCTTCTGGACCTGTTGTAGATTAAAACATATCTATCAGTAGGACATATGCATCCATAAAAGACAAAAGGTTCAAGAAATACCTATGATAGCTTTCTTTTGTCCATAACAAAGTAATAGTTTTGGGGAAGGCCCGGGGGAAGGGCAGGTTGACCGTTTGACAATTACCCATAATGCACTATGCATCAGTCTGTAGGAACGTTAAAATACAAGATAACAGATCTATGCGTGGAAGAGTCAGACATTTCTACTGGGGTATTGAGACCTGCTCAGGGATCCACAAATCCCCTACAAAACGTTACAATCAGTTGCTCAGCACTGAAAGGTTGCCCGAAATTTGATACAGTAGAAACAGAGTTATAAGGGTTTTATAACAACGCAACTTTGTGCTGTTACGGAATCGTTCTTAGAGTCATGATACGTTTGCTTTGTTACGAAATGTCATTGTGCAACGGGCCACTGGCATGGTACACTGATAACCTATGTCTGGTAACAGGGGCCCAGAAAGGTACTTATTCCCCTCATTGTCATTTCCTATTTTTGTCGACGCACTCATGGTGAATCAAAGGAACATATCAAATTACACCTTTGAAAAAGAAAATGTAAAGATCGAATTCCATCTGATTTGAGTCAAACTTGTCCAACTTTCCGTTAGGTCTTTTTTCCCATCTGTACGGTTAACCTTGTTAGGTGCACATGATTGACTTTGCACACGGAGGTCAAACCAAGGTCAACCAAGGGCAATTGCCACTGCACACGGAAACATCACGTAGCACCCAAAGACCTCTCAGGGGACACAATATAAACACAGAATACGGAAGTACTAACAATTCAGTCAGCCCCCACGGAAATAATTATTATATTGTAAGGGCTTTCTAATAAGGGCCTTCCATTAAGTACGTATGCATATTTTTTTTAGAAATCTCAGACCCCCACCCCCACCCCCATCCCCACCCCTCACTTGGGCTAAAGTATGCATTGGATGTGTACTAGAACATACGCACATTTTAAAAAAAATTCAACACCCCCCTCCCCGGTGCGATTGTACTTAACAGAAGGTGCCTAAGTACACACACTTCAGAAAAACTGAGAAATAGCCTCCCCCCAGTAAGTGGTTGAGCAAAAGAAACCAATGGATTTGTTCTATAATACAAAGAACCGCGGGGGGGCGTCCTAGGGTGACTGTATGACCCACAGGGGATTGTCACATACCGAGGGCGAAGCCCGAGGTTTGTACAGTCCCCATGCATGGGTCATAGGGCCACCCAAGGACAACCCCAAGGGTGCTTCTTTATTCTATCACCCAAGCAAGATGAAAAATATGTGAAAATTCCTGAAAACAAGGATTTCACCAGAAACAAGGAATTCACAGTGAGTGGTGCATACATGGGCCACAATGCGCATGCCTAGAATATATGCATATGTACACATTTCAAAACATTTCATCCACAAGAACCATAACAGATTTCATGTTTATTGTTATCTTGTTTCCTATAACCATTTGTTTCTGAGAAATACACTCCACCAAAACACCATGATCTGACAAGATACTGGACGATAATAAAATCTTTAAGGCACAAATTCAGATAATGTACTGAAAATCATCCTAGACCTAGATATCATCGAAAGGCAATGTTGAACCTGCAATCTTCACCGTATATTTGGTTTGAGGTAGCCAACAGGTCCAAAATCTGAATCTGGTACCAGTGATTTCCCACTATAGTTCAATGGCGATCTCTGCCAATATGCTCAACTATCACTCTGGGCTTCACTGGAGGCATCGAGAGAGCAATATCGGAGAATAATTGCAGGTTCTTCACCCCTGACAAATGAGGGTCATGGCTTTGTATCTACTATAAGAGGATATCCCTGATGTAAAGTTGTGTATCAACCACATGGTTATATGCCCCTTATATGGGGGTTTCGGGTTTACCTAGTCCCCAGCCTATTCCTGTCAGTTTAATTAGAGAGAGAGAGAGAGTGGGTTGTGCTATTGTCAAACTCAAACTGTGTACTAAGTCTTGTTACTATTTATAGTGTCCATATCTCCCCCAAAGTTCAACGAAATAACACTCTAGAACAGTTCCCCGTGAGAAAAGATTATTTTTCCCTTTGAAAACATTGTTTATGGCCACTTTATTTAGGAAACAATTCTTTCACGGTGTGGAATAGGTAGCTACAGTTTCCCTCTAATATCAGAAACACATGTAGTATTATGGTTAGTAGTTCATAGGTGCTTTGCACCCTATGCATGAGGGGGGGTTGGTTCTGAACTTTTATAGGGGGATGCACAATAAACCATGTACTTTCACATTTAACAAGAAACGTGAAGTCACTATCATGATGGTTTTACGACCAACATGGCGTCGCCGGTGGTCGACCGGTCATGTGACATGGATCACGTGATGTGTGTCGTCACGTGATTGGTATAAGGAGAACCCAGGTTTCTGAGTAAACCCACAAACCATGCACTCAGTGACAGAATTTAAAGGTCATATTCCACTATGCAGTGGGGGACCATTTGCGGTGGGCTCATCTGCCACCGCAAGCAGTTTGATACAAGTTCAGAAAATAGGAGTTTGATATAGTAATAAGACAGAGAGGGAAATAACACTGTTAAAGGGCGATGCAGTTCAGAAACCCTTATTATGTCAGGGAAAGCATGCTATCCCTGACGACTGCAGCCTTCAGGCGGCCCTATGGGCCCTGCCCTCAGGCTAATATTCCTGACACACCTTGGTTTTATTGGACCTCCTCTCTAGTTAAGTATCATATTATGTGTTGAACGACATACCATGCACTTATAAAGGACAAACCAACCACAAATGCTGCATGACGAGGTACAGTTTATCTTATCTCAACCTTTGCGATGTCATAAAATCTGGCATTCCCATTTTTATCATGTGCTTAGTCATGTGAAGGGCGTCATCTCAAAGGTTAGGCATCGAACATGTGAATCACTAAGATATCACGTCATGGGTTCACATGATAGACCATCTAGTCACATTTTCCTGGCACTGAGCCAACCAGTCATGTTTCACATTTCTAGAACGCACATTGGGAGTTATGTCAGGGATAAGCCTCGATTACACTACAGATAAACAGCTGTTAATATCAGATAAATGGATAAAAAGCTGTTAATATCAGCCTTCGGGCGGCCCTGTGGGCCCTACCCTCAGGCTTATTATCAAGAAAGATTTTTCCAATGGCGCATCCCCCCCCCCCCCTTTTTTTTCAAAATCCTGGATCTGCCAGTGTTAGACATATTGGACCTCCTACCTTGTTAATTATGTATATATATATATATATATATATATATATATATATATATATATCTTATACAATATACAATACACTTATAAAGGACCTGCCAATCACATTGCATGCCAAACTACAATAATCTTACTTCAACCATTGCAACGCCATAAAATCTGGCACATCTCTCCATTTCATCATGTGCTTAGCCAAGTAAAGGGCATCATTTCAAATGTTGGGCGTTACCCATGTGCTTTCTGGTCTGTGGTCATTTAGTTCATTTTGGTACATATAGCACATTAGTGTACCTAAAGACCCATGTACAATTATACATGCATACATAATACATATACGAAGTGTATACTTTGTGTCCGTGTAATCAGAGGGACCGTCTATTCATTATGCGCGTACAGAGAGGGGGTATCAAAAGGATTTATCACATGTATGTATAGCGTATAAGTCTAAGATGATAAAGCATCTTTTATCTTCTCTTAGATAGTATACATATATATACGTATACATGTCACCCACATTTAATTCAAATTTGTACGGCGAAAACAGTTGTTGATGATTCTAAAGCCCCATACCCACTATGCAACTTTTACAGAATTTGGCAATAGATTGGTGCTAAAATAGGCTGATTCTACCCCTAGAATCGGCCAATTTTAGCACCAATTCAGATCAAACATGTACATTTCAATATAATGTACTAACAGCCAATCTTAAATATCGGCCAATTTTAGCGCCAATCCATTGTCCAACTCTAAAAGTTGCTCACTGGGTAGGGGGCTTGAAGGGAGCCAAACCCAATAAATTCAATGAAATTTTCCAAACTCAAATAATAATGGAAATCCATTCCATGAGCCTATTTCTGGCCCATGTTAAAATCTAAACCATGAAATATGGAAGAAAATCATTAGAAACATGTTTTCCTTGCTCAAATCAATTAATGTGGATCTTCAAAAATGGGATTTGTTTATAAACAAGTGCAAATAATACCAAGTCATGCAGTGTAATAAGGCCTTGAGTTTGGAGACGTCATTCAAATAAATTGGTTTTCACAGTATTGTTAACGGATGGGAGAAATCCTGGTACATTTCCTGTTTTGGTTTACATGTCACAATCTAGGTGACCTTCCATATACAAACATAAACATTCCCTCTAACTAGCTAGTTTCTAAAATTCAGTTTAAGGTTCTAATCTCATTTTAATACTGTAATTAAATCTCTACAATACCTCCCTCGAAACCAAGTATTTAGATTAGGCTGAGCTAATTAAGATACTTCAATGTAGTCTAGGAACTCAGGAAGTGGCCTACAGTGAATGAACCTCTTATTCATCTAATCTAATCTATTAAATGTAATGATAATTGTATTAATCTGGATGTTTGATAGTACCATTCAAATACTTGCTAAACTCCAAGTGTCGTCTTAAATGCAAGAATAGCTGTGACTGACTGTGTGTGCTTCTAAATGGCAAATCTTGACAGACGCCAAAAATATATTTTCTATACAAGGGCAATTGAAGATCTTATTTTGAACTTGCCTTTTTGCATTATGAAGGATGGTACGATATCTAATTCTTTTTAATTGTGATTTTGGGATTTGTGGGAGGGAAATTTCACTCTGACATACCCCCTATACTCTTTCATTTCGACCATCTTGCTTCGTATGTAATCTACCCGGTAACCTCCCCAGAAGCAAAGACTACACCAGCGAAAACTGTTGGAACTTGGACTACTGTAAGGCTTAGTACCTTATAATATTGTTAAAGGCGTACATAGCAGGTTTTCTTTGAATAGACTAATTTATTAGAGTGGAGAGAGATCTTGCTGCAGAGTAGGTCTCCTATATTAAAGATCTTTTATTTTAAGCCTACGCTTTTTCAGATATCAAAATAAGACCTATATAAGACATTTATAATACAACACTATGACATTATTTTTTATGGTATTTTTAATGCATCTTGTAATAAATTGGCCTAAATATCTTTCTATTCTATATCTTATGTATCTTTCTATATCCCTCAAGACATTCCTATTAACCTTAAAATAGAAAAACAAAAATAGGACTTTAAATCCTTTCCTATGCCTCCAACATTTCGTTTCAAGTTTAGAAGCATGCCAGACTACTATTATAATGAACCTATCTAGACCTACAATTAAAGCTGTGAATGATGTAATTGCAAATAATTTTCAACATTTTCATTGTTAGATATGCCATATTATGGATCATTCAAGGTCTCAAAACAGGAATTGTTATTTTTTTCTGGAATAATTAGCTTTAAATCCACAATTCTCCCTACCACGGATAGCTGATTTACAGTATTTTAATCACCTGCAGGCTAATTTGGACTGAATTTGTAGACAAAACCCCTTAGAAAACTATAGAAAATAAAGAAATAATTGTTATATACATATTACCCAGCATGCATACTGATCTAGGCTAACCTGCAGGTAAAACTCAAGAAAATGACTATCCGTGGTAGGGAGAATTATATCATATACGGAAAAGATGCCTCAATGCATCTGGCGTGTTTTGGTTGGTGATGCCTCAATGCATCTGGTGGGTGGAAAGGGTTAAAGACCTTTTAATACAGTCTGCATGGGCACCCTTAACACATACAAACATGTATGATTAAATATAATATAAAGAGTGGTCTAGTGCCTCACCTGGACGTTTTTCTTCTTTTTGGCCCTCCATTGCTGGTACCCAGCCATCCCACGCTCCATGAGGAAGAAGAAGTAGATGCCCGCGAGCACCACCATGCCCTTCCACACGGGGTCGTTGGCCGCGGGGTCGTCGGAATGCTCGTGGCCGTGGTCGTCCTCACCACCCTCAGAGTGGCCTCCTCCCAGAGACTGAAGGATGAAGGATCAATTCATGTTAAAATGCAGAAGAGTTTTGAAATTTAAGTGGTGAAAAAAGCACAAAAACGACATATTTCAGGGGCAGACCCAGGATTTTGGAAAGGGGGGTTGGTCTGCACATAGGCTAAGTGCTAAAACGTTGTGCATTTGTGTGCATGTGCTCAACATTTTTTCTCTTTGGAAAGTTTATGTCCCCACCAAAAGGGGGGTCAGGACCCCTTGGACCCTGCCCCACCCCCCGTATCTGCCCCTGTATTTGCAGATATAAGATACTACATATTTGGTATATGTTGGGGCCACAAAGTTGGCACCAGATTTCAGATCTCAAAACCTTGGGCTGCAACAATTGTAATGTCATTAAACGCTTTTGGAAGGTGATGTTCAAATCTGATTCCTCAACATGTTCATAAAGATATTTTGAGACAAAGAGTGTGGACTCTCCAAAACATGGTTGAATTGACTTGTTATGATATCAGGATAATCTGAGACAGCCCATGCTATCTATCAATGTGTTTAAAGGGAGCCAAAACCAATAAATTCAGCAAAATTTTCCAAACACAAATTATCATGGAAATCCATTTCCTGAGCCTATTTCTGGCCCATGTTAAAATCTAAACCATGAAAGATGGTAGAAAATCATTAAAAGTATGTTTTACTTGCTCAACTCAATTAATGTGCATTTGCAAAAATGGGGTTTGTTTATAAACGATTGATAATTTTACCATCTTTCATGGAATTCTACTTTGGTTTGAGCTAGTTTTCACCACTGATACTTTACCACTTACCTTAATTAGGCTCATCTAACATATTTCTATACTTATCTGACTTTTGAAAATTTTGTCATTTATATTGGTTTTGGCTCCCTTTAAGGATTATGTTGGCATTTGAGGCTGCTATAAAGAATTACAGTGACTTACATGAGGTATGAGGTGGAGGAGCGCATCCCCGGTGAGCGAGCCGACAGCAAGGGCCACCAGGAACTGTAGGAGGTGGTGGTAGAAGGCCTTCTGTAGGATCGGTACCATGGCCACACTCAGCAACCCCACCAGACTTATGACGGTCACCGCTGCAGTCGCATAACCCCATACTGAAAGAAAAGTGTGAAATTAGTCTAAGAATGTTTCACACTTAGTAGCCCTTAATAGATTTTTGATAGTCACTGGTTTATAACCATAATCGCTGCTGTCGCATAACCCTATACTGAAAAAAAAGAAAAGAAATTAGCAGATGAAAATTGCACAATGAGAACCTTACCAGACTTATATTCACCGCAGCGGTCACATAACCCTATACTGAAAGGAACATTGTTCAAAATTAGAAGATGAATGTTTAAAACTGAGCAGCTCTATCAGACCTTTAACAGTCACTGCTGCAGTTGCATAACCCCATACTGAAAGAAAAGTGTGAAATTAGTTTACAAATGTTGCAGACTGAGCAGTCCTACCAGACTTATAACTGTCACCACCGCAGTCGCATAACCCCATACTGAAAGAAAAGTGTCTGAAATTTGTTTATGAACGTTGCACGCTCAGTTTTTTGGGGTAGTTTAACGTCTGGTCAGCCACACAAGGTTCTTTCCAGACTGCACAAGGTAATGCTTTTCAGCTTATGGGTGATCATATCTATGATATGATTAAGAAGAAACCCGCCACTGGGAGAGATACCCTACTTGTTTTGAAAAGTGGCAAGGGGACAATGTGCAATGTCCCATAGAAAGGATCAACATGCACACTGAGCAGCCCTACCATACCTATAATGGTCACTGTTGTAGTTGCATAACCCCATACTAAAAAAAAAGTGTGGAATTAGTTTATGAACATTTCTGACCGAGTACCCCTACTAGATTTATATCATAATGGTCAATGTTGCACTCGCATAACCCCATACTGAAAGAAAGGAGTGTGTGAAATAAGTTTACGAATGTTGCATAATGACATCATGAAACTAGCAGATGAATGTACAGAAGAGCTGCATTGAAAAAAGGTTAGGTTCAAACAAGAGCTGAATGATATATTTCTGTGGGATTGGTACCATGGCCACACTCAACAGCCCTACCATACCTATATTGGTCACTGCAGCTGTTGCATAACACCAGACTGAAAGAAAAGAAAATTTCTTTCATTTGCTCTTCCTATTAAATCACGCTATTGGACACCCATGCTGTTATGACATACCGTTATATTGTCACAATTGTGTTCTGAAACGTTAATGTCACATAAAAGCCTTAGACAGCAGACAGCACTCTTAGAACTTCAACTGAGAAGATACCTGAACATATTTACACTGACCCTCTATATGTAACTTGTGGATGCTATTTAACACCCCCAGGTGTATGCCTTATAGAAATGCTGGTGATCCTGACAGATGACACAGAATCCATCCCATTTTATCAAAGAAGGTTTTCTGAGTCAGGCTCCACCTTATGACATTGACTTACATGTTCAAACATGCTCTTATCCATGTATCACATGAACCCTCCTCAGACAGCCCTGTGACCCACCACCCACTGTACCCACTGTGACCTTCAGGGCCCTCCAAGGTCAAAGCCCCCAGTGAAGGGCTTTTGTCAGTGTTTGTTGTCCTTGGCTCTGTGCAGAACCTCCCCCCTGCTCCATGAAACACCCCCCTGCTCCATGAAACACCCCCATGTACCTCACACTATTGTTGGGCCCTGGCTCTTCCCCAAACCATATATTTATCTTTCCCCGAGCCCCGCCCCCTGCCTACTTCCTTTTCAATCGTCTGATCAGAGTTCATGCTGCGATGTTCTACATGTATTCGGCTTGTTCGGGCATGTGCCCCTTAAACATTTTGTGTATTATGTTAAGGAATGAATTTGGAAATAAAGTTCATTCATCATAGGGAGACTCTCATGAATGAGAGACAAATAGTGTGGGTCTATGATGGAAGGGTTCACCATGCCCCAAGTCGTATTTCAGAAATAGTATTCTCTTAAAGGGGAAGGGGGTGTATACAACCGGCAGGACAGCCATTATCTCAGTGGGGGCTCATCATTCTAACAGTTCAAAGGGCTCCTGGAAACTTTAAGTATATTTGACATATCTCAGTAATAGATTACTCTCTAAGTCTAATTTTTATTCAGTCTACCTTATGAACATACCAAGCATCATTATTGTGAAAATGAAGATAAATATCTCTCTATAACTACCCACAGTAGATAATTTCTTTTGAATTTATGCCAGTTAAATTTGAAAGTTGTGGCTGTTCCCCATCTGGTATTACTCCCATCCCTTGTTGGGGTTGTTACATAAGGGGTCCGTGTCCACCAGATGACACCCCTGACCTCAAGAGTACCTGATTAGGCTGTAACACCCTCAGCAAGAGGGATTGTTAGGACCCTAACAGATTCTTCCCCATTAATCAAAAAACAATTTGAAATTTTTACAGTGCTTCTGATACAATATGTGCTTCTGGATTGTGATTGTAATTCCCACTTTCTTTTGATTCACAATATCATATTTATTGATAAATGCCATTTTGGATGATCTCATATTCAAGGTCTTTAGAATGAAGAAGGAAATGTACTGACCAAATAAAGCTGACATATCTAGGTGGGATTCGTATCTTCCCATGTGTATTGACAGAAATATCCTCCCACCCCCAATTAAAGACCCTCTCTTATGGCCCATACCTACTATGGATCCATAACATAAGAAACCACACAAAAACATTTTTGGTCATTTCCTGACAGTTTGCCTTATTCTGTAATATTTTAAGTTCTACAAACTTTAGTTTTGATGGCATTTGGAAAAAGTACTTTCTGTTGATGCACAACACTTTGTATAATATGAAACTCCAGAAATCCCCATGTTAAAAGAAAAGAAACTCAAAATGAGCTGTTTCTTGCTGGCCAGATCTATTGTATGACTTTTGGAATATGATATCAAGGCTCACTAGAAAAGCTGGTCAATTACTAAGCTTTTGCTAATTCAAAATTATAATGACCTAGCTGAAAATAATGGTGTTATTCTCTGACTATAACCTATTGGTCCTAACATCTTCTATAGACTATTTGGTCTATTATTCAATGCTGAGCCTAAGATCTGAACAAAAGATATCATTACTATGACAGATTAAAACCAGACAAAGACAAAACATTGTAGTGACTTTCAGATTAACTGATGGCAATACAGAACTTTCTGTAATATGTCATAGATAAGGGGCATAGCTAACCAAAGCAATTAACATTCTTTCTAGGAAATGATCACATGAGATGCAAGGAGCCATAACCTGATCCTTAAGCATTGCTCCTATGGGCCGGAACTCCGAAATTCGCCATCAATTCCGCGCGTATCATAGGGGTGGACACGCGACTGGCACGGGGTCTATATGATATGTCTGAAAATACCGAAGTGCCTAATATTTAACAAAGGTTTCTTAGAGTTCTAGCGATATATGATAAGAAGGGAAAAAAAGAAACTATTTGCGCAGGTAGCTAAGATGTTCTCTGCCACCCCATGTTCCAGTCAGCCAAACAAGTTTATTTAAGGTGTCTTCTTGGAGTGAAGTAACAGTATTATATCACTCCTTTTCAGAGTTTCTGCTCCCAACAAAGTAGCCTTTATATTTATTTTGAATCAGTTTTTTTTTCAGTGCCGATTACCTGCATTATCGCCCACGTCTCCACTAGTTACCAGTGTCAGAGAGCACTATAAAAGGGCTGATTTAGGAGAAAACCTTATTCTTGTAACACAAGAAAAACTTTGTACTTAGAAGGTAGTTTTAAACTCTTAGCTATTAAAGTGACAAGACAGCATGTAATTCACTGATTGTGTTGGTCTCTGTAAGTTGATACCCTAGTCTTCAAAGGGCCTGAGGTGTGTGTGTGGCAGGGGGGTCCCTTACTCTATTTGAACTGAAGAAATGTCTACCCAGCCAGCTTGCGACGTAACAGAAACGTTCTGCAACCATACTTTTTATGTCAGTTTGTAACTTACTAAGATGGCACGGAACAATTATGTAATTGATGGTGTGGTTGAAACCTCACTCATTATTTTTTGGTGAGGTTAGGACAAAACCAAAACAGAACATTGTAAGAACATTCTGTTTGGGCTGAAAGACATAACCAGAATGTTGTAATAACATCACAGTTTAACATCACAGCAGTATGTTGCAGGAACATAATTGGGAGTAATCAAAAGAATGTAACAAGAACCAAATACAGAACCAACCAGAACATTGCTACAATGTTATAATAGCGTCACATCCTTGGCTGAATATATCGCCAGTGGCCCATAACATATAGAGTAATATAAGAGTGAACTATATCCTTGTCTAAATAGACACTGTTGTGCATAAATCAAGCATCAAAATTCTCCTACTTTTAATTATCCTTCTGGGCTAAAAATCTTTAAGACATTTCTTTAATCTTTAAGCTCTTTTTCAGTTGAGATGGCAAAGTCTTTAGAGCTCAATATCTGAGGGTTATTATTTACCAACTGCTTTAAGAAAATGAATTGTTTGTAGGTCTACAATAACAAAGGTATTTTAATTTAATACAAACTTTTATTGATCATTTATATGTATTTCAGAATAGGCTTCATTTTTGTCAAAATGTTGGAAAAATAGAGTCCCTGATGTGTGAGCCTCTGGACCACCCCAGAACTCTCCATCCAAGTAGCATACCAAGCAAACCATATGTCTTGACAGATCATTCCTCTCTGTGTCCTATTCTGGTCTGCAAATAAACCCTGTAGGGGCAGGTCCCACCTGGAACCTGTGTTCTTTGTCTGGGGGTGCTATGTTACATGGGAGTCAGGGATGGTAAATAAACCCCCACATTGGGGGGTCCTGAGCACACATGGGGACAACCCCAGGCTGGGGCCCTCCACAGGGGAAAGGTGATCTAGATGGTGCTTGGAGAATTTCCAAAATTGCAATGTTGTTTATCATTTTTGCATATATTTTTCTCAATATCCCATGTTGAATTTGAGAGAAACTGCTATTTATAAGCCTTTGTTGTGGTCCTTAGCTCACATAATTATATTATTTTTAAATGAACAGTCTCATCCTTCGGTAGTTAGGCTGATATACATCAACATAAGCCTAGCGATCCCAAGCAAGAATATGACATTATTATGACGTTATTATAATGTTCTGTTTAGTTCTGCTTTGGTTCTTGTTACATTATTTTATGGCACCCAAAAACGTCTTTAGAACCTAACATTGCGATGTTGCACTGTGATGTTATCATATCATTCTTGTTATGTTATTTCACATGAAAAAAATAATGTTATTATAACATCTATGTTGGTATTAAAGGTCTCAACATCACCAAAATATAATGTTATTATAACACTCTGTCTTGAACAGCCTCAACTTAACATAAAGAGATGTAACTGTTACGTGAAAATTGGGCAGGTAATTGACTGACAAAAAACATTTGGTTACAGAATGTGATTATTACATTGCTGCTTGTCTGGGGGTCTTGTTTTTACTTGTCAAATGTGGAAAATTGTAATGTCGTATTTCATTTTTGCATAATTTTCTCAATATTGCATGTTGAATCTGATAGAAATTGATATCGCTTGATGTGATATTTTCTTAATGTGAAATTTTTCAAACCTATGTTGTGGTCCCTAAGGTCACATCATTAAAGGAACTCTTGCGTCCTTTGGTAATTAGGTTAACATCCATCGACATAAGCCTGGTTATGCCACAGCCAGCGATGTGTTCCGCAACATTAGGACATAACCCATTGGTCACATCACAAATTTGGCACCAACATAGTGGAGTTACAACGCAGAAAATAACAATGTCGTGATTGACGAGAGTGTGGCTTTAAGAAAGACCCATACTTGAATTGTATTTAGGAGTCTAGAGCCATCAGAGCCCACATGTCCCTCTAATAATAAGCTCTGTATCTAACCTGTGCAGGAGGTGGTGGCTGAGGAGGTTTAGATTGTTCAGCATGAATACAGGCAAATTAATGTCCCAAAATAACCATTTGGACCCCAATTCAGCCAATGCTGCCTGAGATTCTGATGTTTTTCCTCTGATGATTTTGTAAAATAGAATGATTTCAGCAGAAATCAACCATCAGATACACCCAATATATCAAGTAAAAGCTAATCGAATTGTCCATCTAACACTGAAAACCAAATCTTAAGAATTCATTTGCAGCAATGATCAGCAGACTTGTGGATTATTTATTTGATCATTGGTAATTCTGATGAATATTTTAGAAATTCCTGGGGAAATAGAGTACTTCATATATATGCTTACAATGGTGTTTTAAATCAGTGTTGAATCAGTGTCCCTACTGAGTCTCTCCCTATAAGTATTTGTAGAATAAACTTCTATGACCCATGAAAAGGAAACTGCACTTTATAAAGAGTGTGCATCCTCCATGAAATACCATGTTATCTCTGAGCGAACATGTCGCGATCATTACGTCTCACTGGATATACACTGAGTACAATCTGGCCTCTGGTAACATAAAGCATGAATACACTTGTAACAACATGATTTGTGGTCTGTAAAGGGCCATACCCACTAACCGATTCATAAGGGCCATACCCACTAGGTGATTTTACTGTGCAAGGGTGAAAGGTGACAGGGAGAATCACCGGCAACGTTGCTGGGCAACTAGATTTTCAATGGATTGCCTGGCAACTACCTATGGGTAGGTAGGCATTTTGGGTGATGAGCGACAGGTGACAGGATCACCGGTTAAATCACCAGTAAAATTGCTGGTAAGATATTAAACTTGCTTGATATTGCAGTTTTCCGATGACTGAAAAAACGATTCTCCCAGAAGCCCATTGCCAGTTAAATCGCCTAATGGGTATATTGGGCTTCATAGAGTCTGCCTATAAATTGGTGCATAAATTGGTGGAAATGCTGTTTGCTACCGATTTTAACACCAATTCATAGGTTGGTTTTGTGTGGGTATGCTGATTCTGTAGACGGGGTTACCGAGGGGAGCACCAATCCATATTAAGCATGTTTGATAGTTTGATGCCAACCACCGACTGCTGTCGGCTGACTCTGCACAAAACTGTCGGCCACAAATGGTACATTATCCTAGTGGATAAGGTGCTTTAGATAACTACTTATCTTGGCCCCAGTTCAAACAGGAGTCAAGCTGCATCATTCACACCGAGTGACTACTCAAGGTTATTACATTGTTATTACCAATGTTTACCCAAGTTTTATTGCCCGCATGACATGATGAACAGTGTGTAATGGGGGAAGTATGTATTAACAAGCTGTATGCACAGCTCCTCATTTTCAATATTTGGAACATATTTTCAATATTGCTTGGGCCATAATATATAGAAGTACCTTGGGCAATTTGCCAACACAAGCGTCTGTGCCATCACAACCTATATATGTTGACATGAGATATCGATGACCTGAAGTCAAATGTGTAAACCAGGCTAATGTGCAGAAATGTCTCACCATTCATCTCATTACACACACACACACACACACACACACACACACACTATATATATATATATATATAGCCAGTTGGACTAAACTGGACTTAACTCTTCATTTCTATGTAAATCAGTTAACCTCTGCAATATGCACTTGATAAAAGTGTAACAGAGCCATAAAGTCTAGGTAACTGGTTGCATTTGTTACAGTTGTATATCTCAAAGGAGTGGAATGTACCCAAATGACTGTGAATCAACATTTATATTCACCAAAAACGGCATGGAAAATAACAAATGTAATCATACATGCCTTTTCTGAGTGTTTTTGTATGTATTTCAGTAACCGTACATGCCTTATCTAGTGTAAATGTGGCCATACATGCAGAAATTTGTAACTGTATTTGCCATCAAGTCACAGTAAAAAGATCCTTCTGGGCGATTAACCCATCATTTCTTAGAAAATCAGATGAACTCCGCATTCTCCACTGAATACAATCTGAAAAGAGCGATGTGAGGTCAGAGGGTGCATTCCGGTTACGGTTGCATGGTTCAAAGGATTGGGATTTAGATGTTATGGTCTGTCAACCATTCACCATTTTCTCCAAGCTGAAATCCCCAAGGTGTGGAATAAGATATCTCTGTTTGGAGAAGGTATAGACAAACTGGGAAACACCTGACTTCTGTTTGGAGAGTGTAGAGGTACTCTAAAAAGTACTTCACTTCTGCTATTCAATAAAAACCGAGAAATAAGGTGAAAATAATTAGTTTTGCTTAATATAAAAATTGTCATATGCTACAAGAGTCTATATAACAATTTCCCTGATTGGGGCAGATATAGAAAAGGGGGTCTTTATTTGGGTTTTCACAATATCAACAAGTGTTGTTACACTATTAGGATTTTGAGTCAGGGATGCCCTTTTTTTCACTGTCAAAGCAAAATCTCCATTTGATTCACAAATGCTATTTGAATTCCGTTAAGAATTCTAGAAAGAGGAACTTTCCCTCTCCATCTTGAAAGAACTATTATCTGGTAATGAAGGACATTTAATGTATTAATTTATATATCATGCTTGTCGTATATACAAGGCTAATTGTGTTCACATTTCATTGTTAAACTTGTGATATACTTACACGAAAGAGATGGGGCAACCAATTTTCAGTGTGAATCCAAGGGCCAACATAGGTGTAAAGGGCCCTGCATGTTTGTGCAAATGAGTGGCTTTTCAGTTCTGAGCAAACAACTTGAACCCCTTTAAGGAATCTCAGCTCCATCCCTGGGTAAACTGACTAGGACTTAACCTGTGCTTGGAGAGTGTATGGGCAAACTGTGACTACTCAAAGTGACGTCACTCTGTCACTAGAGCCATGCACATTGAGGTGGCACAAAAGGTGATCCCCCACCTGTCCCTGAGTGCCTTAAAGCGGTATTACACTACACGACCCGAGCTGCAATATGATGATGTCATAAAGAAATAACACAGTGAGTGAGTGATAGATGTTTTATGCCATACTGACAGCCAGGGTCATTTTCACAGCAAAAACAAGTTAGGACAAATTCATCTTTGGTGATTGTATCTAATGAGTTGAGGGTGACGGGCGGGCAAACAGGAGGGGATCAAAACCCGGGAATCATTTTTGTTGTACCTATACCCCTTAGTGAACCCAGACACCAACCAGGAATGTCCGAAAAAACAATTGGTCAGTGCTGGGTCCCCCCTGTCATTGCCTTTTAGGATCAACAGGGACTGCTGGGGGCCTTTATTCTTCCCAGGAGCTGAAGCCCCATCCCGGTACCCTGCAAGGGTGTTGTAGAGAAATAACACATAATAGAGATTGAATTCTTTATTACAGATATTCAACATGCTCCAAATTGGCAATGTTTGATTATTCTATGACTCTAGTATGCGAATAAGCCCATCCGCATAAAGTTTACCACGAAATATTATTAAAATTGCCTCCATGCTTATACTCTGGAGAGAGATACACAATACAAAATTAACAAAAGTGATTTGGTTGACAGATTGCTCCTAAAATTTCTAAAATATGACCTTACATTTTGAGCTTTTCCCCCATAGGAACCATGGTAAAGCCTGCCAGTCCAAACTTTAATGTCCAACCCTATATTGCCCTGAAATACAGAATTTTCTTCGGTTGGCAAACCTGCAAATCTGTCAATTGATATAATGTAAGAAATGGTTGTTTTAGCAGCACTTGGGGATATAGAAAAAGATAATTCTTACTTATTTAGGTAATTCCAATCTTTGAGACAAGGATGGCATTTATGTCTATTTTGTCCAACCCCTGTCCAACCCCAGGATATATCCAATGTGGGATGGGCTTATTAGTCTGTAATATCATCATATCTCATCAATATCACAGAACAAGTTATGTAGTGTAATACTGCCTAAACCAAACAGCAGGATAGATGCTCCATTAACACGAGTCAGGTACCAAAGGCAATTCAAGTGATGCTTCTCTCTCAGACTTTTTTTAAAGGATCCAAACCCTATTGTGCCTGGGAAAAAACTATTTCAAAATTGACAACCTTCTTTCTTCCTCTCACATCATGAAGTACAGTAAATAATGGTTTGGGCAGCCACTGCTGCTTCAGACCAAATAAACTCTCAATATTTGGCTAACCATTGGGGGTGGAAAATGTTGATTTACTCCAAGCTCTGCTAAAACAATAACATTGCCTTGATAAATATGATAAGCCGAAATCTGTTTCCTAGAAATTCAAAATACTGTATTTCATGGTTACAAGGCTGGTTGACAGGTTTAAGCATTGATTCCTATGGAAAACTGGGTTCTCCAATGGAAAACAGGGTTCTCCATTTAGTGTTAACATTTGTAATTTCTCTTATTACTCTACAAAGTAACTGTGTATAAGAGGACTGTATTATCTTTGAAACAGAAGTTATAAAAGTTTATGGTTAAATCTAATTTGGTTGTAAACTGAGATAATTCAGTCACTTGGCCTTGGGTTGCAAAACATTGACTGATTATAGAAGTACTTCAAAGACCCTTCTGATGTTCCTAGCCAAGTTCTGTGCTAATATGACTTAACAGTTTCTCACATTGAGAGCTTCCCGTATTCTGACCATATACTACGTGAAGCAAATCTAAATGTCTGAGATTCAGTTTGTCCAGACAGACTAAGCTCTGTAGAGGCTTAGTCTTCACAGTTCGCCCACTCCCATCTCAAACATTCCTGGGGGGATTTGTCGTGAGCAGTGTTTTGCTTCAGCGGTTTACAAACAAAGGGTTCACAATTGAGCCACAGTTTTGTCATCATAAAGCCATGGATATATTGCAATAATCTCAAAATGAGAAACAAAACTATACCTCATGAAGTTTTTTCATGTTATGCAATTTTAAGCAATTACGGGCCGTATTCAATGAACCAAAAGTACATGCTGCCGATATGAAGCATCCCCATGGAAATGTTCTATATCGGTACCATCAACTTTCGATAGCAATAAGCTTATCCCACATTGGGTATATCCGAGGGTTGGACAAGGGTTGGACAAAATTACCGTATAAGCCAGCCTTGTCTCCAAGAATTTTATTTGTCTATATCCCCAAGTACTAATGAAATATTACAATGTCTTATTTTACCTTTTGACAGATATGCAGGTTTCCCAGCCAATCAAATGTATTTCAGAGCAAAATAGTGTTGGACATCATAGTTTGGGCTGACAGGATTTAACATTGGTTCCTATGGAAAGACAGTCAATATGTCAAGCTACATTTTATAAATTTGAGGAGAAATCTGTCAACCAACAAGAAGCAAATGACTATCAAAGTTCCGATCGTTGGAACGATCGATGTTCGCCCTTAACACAACAATGGACATTTCATTGTGTTGAGTAGTGATCACCACCAGTAGACTACCACCACCACTGCTCCTGTCACACACAACTCAGGGAGGGGCTTAGTTAGGAAAGGGGCTCCTACTACCAGTGGTAGGTCACTGCACCCACCCACCCAGAGGGTGGCTCATGTACTGGTTATGTAACCCACTTCTGGCTTCTCAAACTGCACCCTCCCCCTCTCCCCCCACACTCCTTGAACTGAGTTCAAGGAGTGGGGGTGGGGGAGGGTGCAAGGGAGAGGCCTGCCCACTGAATTACACTTGATGCACACTAATTGTCCTTGCTTACAAATGCATGCCAATGGACAAAGGCCTGTAGCTACTTGTATGTAAGATTGTGTAACCGGGCAATCAGATCAAAGCCCAAATACCTACAAAAGACATGACTGATTGAGTGAGCCCTTCCCATAAGCTACAATACTAAAAACTATAATTAAGGGCTCACAAAAACAACAACAAATTAGTCAACCATGCAATTGTTTTGGTTAATTTCATAGTTTGCATTTATTTTCATGGAATGAGGGTGGAGGTAATTTTGAAAGTATTTCATAGAAAACTTAAATGATGGTGTAAACTAGGATGGGCTTATTGCAAAGCTATGAAAAGATAAATCTCTACTATATGCAAAAGGAATCCAAGAGCCACCAAAGCCATGATTAAAGTGATAACAATGCTTTAATACACACCCGCGCACACACGACATAGGCGGATCATGCAGTGTGAACGGGCTTAAGAAGCATTAGACCTAGACTCTTTATTACTGTTTGGCGGCAGTGACTTCATCTATTTGCCAATAGACTTAGCAGGCAGCTGAAAAATACTCTTCTCCACGGTGTTGGGAGACGACAGAAGGGCCCTGTTTTAGGGTTAACCTCCTCTGTTGATATTGCAGAGCCACTTATGTACTTCAGGATAGACAGGCTATGAAATCTTTTTGTGCACACAAAAGATGCATTAAGGTTCAAAACCAAAAAGCTACGTTACAAAAATCTGTATTTTTCTTCCTGCAATATTTGGGCATCGCAGATCGTCACATGATAAATAGCAGAGTAAATTAGAATCTCTTTGATACTCACTGCAGTACTTAGAGGAGGCTACATGCCTACATATCTATTAGTCTATACAAGACAGTTACCATACCAATAAAATGGCTTTTAAGTCAAACAACCCTAAATATAGTTTTGTATCCAATGCGAATTATACATTTTACTCATAGAAATAGTCTGGGTGTGTGGGATGTCCTTTCGGAGAATACAAAAACTGCATGTGCGGATTTAGGGGGGTGCAGCAGGCGCAGCAGGCGCAGCAGGCGCCCCCCCCCCCCCCCCCCCCCCCCATTTTGGGACCAAAATAGATTTTTTTAATGTGAAACTGGCGCCCCCAGAGGATTCCCGGATCCGCGCCTGATGTGATTACAAGATTTCATTCAAATTGGGTATTGGGCTATGCTATTGGGTAATTTATGACAAAACTATCTTCACACATATAAAATACTGAGTGGTTTGTGTTCACCAAAAGAAGTGAGAAATAGTTGTCCTATTAAATCACGTCATCCTTTTGATTTAATGAAGTATTTGCGCGGGCATTGCTTACAGCTATATGAGCCAGGATATAGCCATGATCATAACACTATTGTTTAAGCATACTGAATGGATGTAAATGAGAATAATATTTCACTGCCTCCTTAAAATATACAATATGCGATACAAACATATAATATAGAAGATACGTCCAATGTAACGTGTTGTAAACAGCATAGGGAGTTAATCATTATAATCTGATATTGTAAAATATCTCCACGTTTTATACTTTTTCTCACTTTTAACTCAGACCCAGAGGACATTGAGACGGTGACCTTCCCATGACCTTGGACTTCGCTGGTGGCGGTGAGGCCGGTTAAAGTTGATACAGGTGGTAGTTATTGAGGGTACCAGCGGTCAGGAGGCTGGTGAATGTATCACTACGCCTCAAAACCCCTAATATCGCCACAGGGACATGGCTGTTTCTAAAATCCGACAAGGCGACTGGTACCTTAGAAACAATCAGTTACAATGACATGGGTTTGACATGGGTTTAAGAACAGGGTGCCCACGCTCAGAAATCAATATAAGACCTAAATAAGACCTTTATAATACCTTGTCGGGTACCAAAATACGGCCATTTCAAGACAATTCTTAACCTTTTTAACCATTTATGCGTGGGCACCCTGAATAATAATAATTACATGTGGCATGTCTTAATTTTTACATGCGTGATTGCAAGGGAATAATTCGAGCTAAAGACGTGATTTTGCCATTTTTAAAAATCAACATGTAGCATTAAACCCACCCCCTTTAAACGGTGCCATGGTGGTGTAGGAATGGGAGGGGATCACCATAGGGAGGGGGTCGGCGGGATCTGTTGTCCAGGGATGTAGGGTAAGGATTTGACCACTTCTTGTGGGGCTTGTCAATACAAGTTTATGACTCCCACATGAGTGAGCGAGTTGGTGATGGATGTTTTACGCCACACCGACAACCAGGGTCATTTTCATGACAAAAACAAGTTGGGACGAATTTTGGTGATCGTATCTATATGAGGTGAGGGTGACAGGACGGGCAAACAGCAGGGGATGAAAACCTGGAAATCATTTTTGCTGTACCTGATCCCTTAGTGAACCCAGACACCAACCGGGTATCGAACCTAATGAACCACTTGGTCAGTGCTGGGTCCCCCCTATTGTCCCTTTTTACCATCAGTAGGGGCTACATGATGGTGGTTACGAAGCTTCAGAAATAATAAAAGTCAAAGTAGTACCTGTATGTGTGGTAATGGTACACAAGATGTAGAACACATACTATTTATCTGTCAAAGTGTAACAAATTTCCACAACAAAACAGTCACTGAAAAGACTTCAGAAATTCTGAATGATATATGCTTTCTTGTACAAAGGAACAGCGAGATATTACCATACCAATTATAAGTAGCTTTGTAAAAAGTGTGTATGCAGTGGTAAGAATTTACTCAATACATGGAATGTATAACACATATGGTGCTGATATGAATGTAACTACATTAATCAAATAAACCATTATTGTAATGTATTGTAGGGACTGTGAACACTGGACCAAACGCATGCACGCATCTTTACCCAACTGTGCAAGTATGGTTACCTTTTGCACTGGTTCATACATGTTTGGTTAAAGTTATGTTTGTTGTGATCTGTTTTTTCACTGGCTGTGCCAGTTTTTAAACTGTTTATTTGCCCGTTTTAATGGTGTACAGATCCTTTTAGAATAGTACAGGGTCCTAAAAGATCCCAATCAAGGGGCTCTACATGGGGGCTGCAGGTCCCTGAAATGTCTTATGTTGACATTTAAAAAAGGCCGCGTCGATCTGTCAACTTTTAGGGTGTAGCTAGCTTGCCCACAGTTTGATTACTGAAAAGTCAGGCTCTTCTATAATTTTTTTAAAGGGCTTCAGGAATCACCCCGGTCGGAATTGGATACGAGGTGCCCCCCAGTGGCCAGTCAAAAGGACAATAGGGGGAACGCTTGACCAGCTTTGTAGAGTCAAGGTCACCCCTGTATGACCCCTATAAACGTCACCATGGAGATAAAAGAGGTAATAAGTCTAGGAGGTGCAGGGGTTAGACCCCAGGGGGGCACTCAACCCAAAAATGGGTACCAACTATAGAATGTGTATTCTTTGGGATAGGATTCCAGTGAAATTGCAACAATTGAAGGACATTAACTTGTTTAAAAAACGTATTAAGATTAACTTTGATTTATATGATTGGATAACATGAGATGTCCTACTTAGTGACGTGAACATTTAAGGCCGTATTCCACATACCGAAAGTGCGCTGCCGATGTGCCGCCGATGTGCCGCCAATACACTTACGCCACTAGCGATACATATTTGGTGACTCTGCTGATAAAATTTACAGACATGTTGGTAAATATTTATGGCCGATTATAGACCAGCCGCCGATAGCACACTTTCGGCCGCCGATTACGCACTTTCGGCCGCCGAAAGTGCGTAATCGGCGGCCGAAAGTGCACCGAAAGTATGGGCCGCCGGTATGGAACATTGCCATGGAAAGGGTCAATATCGGCGGCACTCACTTTTGGTATATGGAATACGGGGTTTAGGATTATTTTTCATTCCCATGTTGATATAGTAAAAATGACGGAACAATCATCGATCTCATCAATTTCATCCATTATTGTCTACTTACCATATTGATGCTACTAATTTCTACTATCTGAAAAGCGTTTGTTAAATGAGAAAAAACTGCAGTTGGAATAATCAGACCATCTTTTGGGGGAGCTGTCAAAGATACATTATCCATTCTACTTTTTTTAAAAGCTTATTGTATGCAATTCAATTATTTCATAATGCTTCTTAGATTATTGAATGCAGATATCAAAATTATGATCACCTTTTTAAAAGGGGCTGTCCTTGATACAGCCTGAAAAAGGGGGGCTGTCAGGTTCCTATACCAAAAAAAGGGTGGGAGGCTGTATTTTCGCAATTGTTACTTACCCAAGCAAGAATATGATGTTATTATAACATTCTGTTTAGTTCTGCTTTGGTTCTTGTTACGTTGTTTTGATGGCACCCAAAAACATCTTTAGAACCTAACATTGCGACGTCGCTCATTAACATTACTGTGACATTCTTGTAATGATCTTTCACATTATAACAACTTTATCATAACATTCTTTATTAGTAAGGTAAACTTCAATCAAATGTAATGTTATTATAACATTCTCTTTAGTAAGTCTCAACTTTACCTAAAATAATATAACTGTTACAGGAAAATTGGGCAGGTTACAGACTAATCAAAATAGTTAGGTTGGAGAATGTGCTTGTTACATTCAAGGACTGAGTGCCCCCCCCCCCCCCCCCCCCAGGATTGACCTCCCACCCCCACCCACCACGTGACCCCGCCCCCTGGAGGACGTCTGGGGCAGCGCCGGTTGTAGGGCTTTTAGTTTTCCCCTATTATCACCCAGTGAAGGAGTCCCCAGGGGGCGCTGATTGGGTAGTGGGCTATACATTACATAAATGTAATAACATGGTCTCTGACTGATAGGGGGAGGTGCGTTAGAGGATCAAGGCCATATATAATATTCCACTATGCGGAAGGTAGCATTTGTGGTTGCTTGATTTAGGTACCCGTAAGTAGTTTGCAGTTTTGATACTAAAATGTTGGTATCTGCAACCGCATGCAAACCATAGAAAACCTAGCAATTGCAAGTAATAGCAAGTACCACAAGAAAGTGCCGCAAGTACCTATATTCCACCTTGCGAATCACCATCGGCATCGCCAGGCGACAGCAATATCAAGCAAGTTTGATCATTTACTGGGGGTTTTCCCAAAGATTTTCCCGGCGATTCCGTCGCTCGTTGCCCAGAATGTGCATCATACCAACGGAAAATCGCCCAGCGATTATGATAGCCTGACGATTGTGGAGGGAATTTGACGCCCGTGCCATCGCTGGGCAACAGTAAAATCGCCTAGTGGGTATGGGGCTTAAGGATCAGAGTGTTTACTTCCAGTGAAGCACACAAAACTTCTTGTACATGCCTTGCATACATTGTTATAGTTACATCATGGTGAGAATAATGTAGCAATCAATCGTTAGCCTATGAATAATGCATTGTTGGTGAAACTGCAGGAAAAAAGCGATACAATAACTCCCCACAAATGTGTGTTTGTGAGTCTCGCCGATTGTTTATGCAATACCTGGCATTCCTGTAATGCCATGCATGCGACACCTTGGTCTTATGACAAAGGAGGTTACATCAAATAACAGTGTGCAATATATCCGTGGGGGGAAAAAATCGATCAGATAAGTTAAAATTGAATGCTGTAAATTTACAGGAAAGCAATAAGCCCATCCCAGTATACACAAACATTAAAGCTTATCGTGAAATATTTTCAAAATTGTCTCTGTGCTTAGTCCACAAAGACATTTGCCAAATACAAAATTAACCCAAACAATTTGATTGACAAATTGCTTCTAAAATATGTAAAAAGCAGTTTAATATATTGGCCATTTTCCAATAGGAACCCATGTTAAAGCCTGTCAGCCCATCATATAATGTTCAACTCTATTTTGCTCTAAAATACATCATTTTGATTGCCTGGCAAACCTACAAATCTGTCAATTAGTAAAATTTTTAAAAATCATAATGTTTTATCAATACTTGGGAATATAGAAAAGCATAATTCTTGGTCATTTCAGTAATCTCAATTCTAGGAGACTAGGATGGCTATCATCATTATTTTGTCCAACCCTTGTCCAATCCAGGGATATACCAAAAGTGGGATGGGCATATTCCTTGGGCAACAACTGCGAGGTATGATTAACCCAGTGGGTAAAGCAAATTACAGGTAGAAACGCCCCATTCATTGTTTGATGATCTTTGGCCGTCACTGGTAAGATCACCTATAGATCTGGTCAGCAAGAAACAACTCATTTTGGGTTCCTTTTATTGTGACATAGCGATAATTCAAAGTTCTGTCTAGATATTTCAAATGTGTTTTTTTAAGTGGTGTACATTAACAGAAAGCATATAAATATTGCCATTTCACTCTGAATGTGCCATTAGAGTTACATTTTGGTGAATTTACAAGAACATATTCATTAGGGAAAGAGGAACTAACAGGAGGTGACAGAAAATATCTGTAGTGGGTATGGGCCTTAGGACTACCTCTTCCAGTGAAGGAATCTATGTGTGGGTGAAATCGGTTCAAATGAAATCAAAATAATCCTACCTTTGGGGTCCGTGAAACCATTGCTGAACCAGCCCAGTGATTGGTCGGAGATGGTCACGTGACCATGGTCATGGTCGCCATGGTCACCACCCGGGTGGTCGTGACAGGTGTGACGGTCGATCTGGTAGACGATCGCCGGGCACAGGCTGAGGAAGGTGTGCTGGGAGATGCCCTCTTCATAATGTACATGGAACGCCTTTAAGATCTCCCCGGCCGACATACACTGTCAACAGAAAAACATGTTTATAGTTTATATACTCATATTGGTTTACGATGAATGCATTGAAGATCTCTCTAGCTGGCATGCACTGGCAACAGAAAAACAAGTCTATAGTTTATGCCCTCATCATAGTTTATGTAGAACGCGTTGAGGATCTCTATAGATAATTTGCACTGTCAACAGAAAAGTTTATGCCCTAATCATAGTGCATGTGGATGCCTTTAAGATCTCCCCGGCCGACATACACTGTTAACAGAAAACACATTTATAGTTTATGCCCTCATCAAAAGGTACATGGAATGTTAGAAAAACACGTTTATAGTTTATGCCTTTGTCATAGTGTATGTGGAACGCCTTTAGGAGCTGCCGGGCTGACATGCACTGTCAACAGAAAAACATGTTTATAGTTTATGCCCTTGTCATAGCTAACGTCGAATTGATTGAGGATCTCTCTAGCTGACATGTACTGACAACAGAAAAACGTGTTTATAGTTTATGCCTTTGTCATACTCTATGTGGAATGCCTTTAAGATCTCCCCAGCTGACATGAACTTTGAACAGAAAAACATGGTTTATGCCCTCATGATAATGTACGTGGAACGTCTTAAGGATCTCCTGGGCCAGCATGCACTGGCAACAGAAAAAACATGTTTTTAGTTTATATCCTGAGCAAAGTCTAGGTGGAATACTTAAGGGATCTCCCAACTGACATGCGCTCAGCCAGGCAACGGAAAAATTGTTTATAGCTCATGCCCTCATCAAAGTTAATGATTACTGCATTGAGGATCTCTCTAGCTGATTTGCACTAATATCAGAGAAACATGCTTATAGTTTATGCCCTCATCATAGTGTATGTAGACGATATTTCAAGTTGACATGTACCTTCAACAGAAAAACACGTTTATAGTTTATGCCCTCATCAAAGTTAATGTCAAATGCGAATCAAGCATTTTGATAAGTTTGGGTCCTGAGCAGGGAATTTTTTTTTTTTTTTTTTTTTTAAAGGGATTCACTGGTGCCTTCCTTCATAGTGTATGTGGACAGGCATGTACTGGCCATAGAAAAAACATTCATATAAGTCAATAGAAAAGGAGAAATTTGGCATAAAAGAAATGTTTACAGCTGTTTTAATAGATTCAAACCATGTCTTGACCTGTTGTATTAAGTTTCAGTCCCTAAAAATGATTCACTATAGCCTGGTCCCCACTGAGTGAACGCCTCCCTCGATGACTAAAATGCCACCGGTTAACTTCCCTAGCACTAGTTTGGCTGGCAACATTTTTACCCATTTATAATCAGAGTTGTAATTTTCAGGATTGATATTCTTCACAACTTTTTACAGAATCAAATTGGCTGAGTAAAACCGGCACAATTCAACATAACATACATCTCACAACAGCGACGTCGCTGTTGCGAGAGTTCTAGGATGGGTCTCACTGTTGGTGCCAACCCTCTCAACAGCGAGAAGTTTATGCGACAGACCACTGGGAACCTTTTTTATTGTTTTTAGTAGCTAATGCACAATGTTGTCTTTTTTCAAAAGTTGAAGTTCTCTTTTTAGAAATTTACAAGACACTTATTTGTCAGTTAATAACTTGCTCTCCCATATTGTCTTGGTTTAGTACACTATAATCGAGATGGGATTGTCCCCTCTTATTAAAGGGAGCCAAAAGCAATGTTTGGTCAAAATTTTACAAATTCTGTTAACTATTGAAATATATTCTATGACCATAACCTAGGTGTGTGGTAAAATATAGACTGTCAATAAAGATCTAGACTACATTAAACCTTGTGCTTGGTCAATTTGATGACCCACCAAAATTGGTTTGTTTACAAACATTGCTGTCTTCAGGCATAAATAACGTAAATATTATGGAATTCCAGTAAAATTATAGTTAGTTATTGTGATTTATACTGTACCAATGTCTAAGGTTAGACTCTTAGAACATAGTTTCATAGTTATTTGAGTTCGTAAAGTTTTGTCATATTTTCACACAACATCGCCTTTAATCTGAGTAGGAAATCTGGGGTTTTGTGCACAGGGGACAGAACCCTATACACCCACAGACATTGGTTAGGTATGGACCACTCCAGTAGTGATATGCATGATACATATCTGGTCATAATTGATGACCCTAGTAAAACTAATAAAATGTACAAATGCCCTATCCCTGTCTCTTGATCTAATCACAGAACCTAATTTGGGCCAGCAAAAAAAACAACTAGAACTTGAATTTAAAATTTGGTCTCCCCATAACAAATGCATCATTGATGAATCAATCAAAAGTCTTATCCGAATGCTCAGTCACAACAACCTAGATGATGATGATGGTTTTTGGAGTTTAAAGTGTGTTCAGCAATCTTTCAACTTTATTGACACCAACTCAAGTTTTGGACTACCAATTGGCTGACCGAATCTATGAGGGTTAGTACGATGGCAAGGCAAGGTTGCATGGGGAACTGATCCCCTGCCAGCCACGTGCAATGCCTGGACGCTAACCACTAGACCACTCCGCCCCCTCAACAGCCTAGAATACTGTGGAATTTTTAAAATGAAGTGCAAGGAAAATGATTTACAAACATCCTGTTCTAAAAGCTCCTCAACTAGCAAAACTAATGATGTTGGAACTACCTGCTTCGTCTGTATTTTGTGTTAAGTAAATCAGGGATACGGATGAACATCACGACATCGAGAGGAGTGGTCCGCATCCTTTTTATACATGTCTGAGTAAACAAATGAAGTGTCAATATTTTCAGTTATGCAATGCAAACTTCCCTCTTGTTCCTATCTTCACAAAAAAGGTTTGGAGACGTGACTGGCTTGGTCTATGATGCCAGTTAACAGCAGATGGAATAAATGTCATGGAGTCATTGAACTTGTTTACCATATAATTTAAAACTTTGATAGAACTACTTTTTCAGTGAGATGTCACACACAAACACACCTATTCCAGTGTCCCGTTGCACAATGAGTTATTGTAACAACAATTACTTTATGATACCTTTAAGAGAGACGTCGTAACAACAATAATTATCGTTGTTACAATACCCTGATATCTCTGTTTCTTCTGGTTCAAATTGAATTCTGTAAACTGATATATGAAGGGGCAATGTAAGACTATTTCCTGTAAACATAATAGGTCATTTACAGCATTCTAAACATGTTTTTTTTTAGTTTCAAAACGTGCGTTATAATGTGCAAAATTGCTACGAAAGGTGTCGTAACAATGATGGGTATCGTAACACTGATAGGTATTGTGCAATGGGCCACAGTATACACAGGAGCAGTGGCCTGTTGCACAATGGATTTTCGTTGTTAGGATCACCTTAAGATAAGTTAAAGATTGTCTGCTTAATGCCGCATCCCCACTTGGGCGACCAACAATGGCAACTAATGTTGGTCGCTGGACGACAAGTAAGTTGTCGGGTGACGAGATAAGACTTTTGTTAGTCGCCCGGCGATTAACTATTCGGTGGCGGGTATAGAAAAATATTAAACATGTCAAATATTTTTCATGGTGGCGGGTATAGAAAAATATTAAACATGTCAAATATTTTTCTCTAAACCCTCGGCGATTAGTAATTTAGTCGCCAGACATGACAGTGCCAGTATGGAGTTGATCGCCGGGCTACTAACCACCTTAGTCGCCCAATGACCAACGAAATTTAATCCCCCAAGTGGGGACCAGGCATAACAGTGATCGCCGGGCTACTAACCACCTTAGTCGCCCAATGACCAACGAAATTTAATCCCCCAAGTGGGGACCAGGCATAACAGTGATAAAGTTTTGTTGTTACGAAAATCCTAAAAACTAATGAATATGAAATTAAATTCTGTAAATTGATATAAGAAGGCAAAAAATAAGAAAGAAAATCAGTGAAAGTTACAGGCCATTATTGAGGGCATTCTAAATAGGTTTTATTTAGTGTCAAAACGATCATTATAAAGTAATATTGAAAACTTTCGTTGTTTAATTGATTTTCATTGTTACAATCATCATTGTGCAATGGGCCACAGACGTGTTCATCTTGATATTAGATATAACACATAAGGTCAAGATACACAGAATATAAGTTTGACTTTCTTTTATGTTTTAGTTTTTCTTGTAAAAGATTTAAAATGTAGCAAATTGAAAATATGTTTTCTTTCAACATATCTTACTACTTATAAGCTGATAGAAAGTGGAAGTTGGGGCCAGAGATTATAGTGAAATATATTTTCTTTAAAGATATGGTCTCTATCTTTCCCCAGACCCAGATCCTAGAAACCCTGTTCGGTGACATCATTTCTTATGGTTGTCTATTCTTATACAAATGGTCTGACTTCAGAAAATGATGTCAGGCAGTCCCATGTCCCTTAAGTGCAATAGGAAACCTAAGGACATCAAGCTTGACCTTCTTCGATTAATATATGGGGGTGGATGCCTTAAGCCCCATACCTACTAGCAGGGCTTGACAAATCGGGTGTCCGGACGCCCGGGACAACCAGAAAAAGGTGCCGGGCAACCAGATTAGAGGGACTGGTTGCCCAACGGGCAAACAAGGTTTTTCTTGATTAGTTAAGGTTTGATAATCAGGCTAGGAAAATTCGTCCAATTTTCTGGTCGTCAGAGGACGACCAAAATTGAAAATCTGGTCGTCCACATCTACTTATAGATCGTCCCCATTAATGGTACAAATTATGATTTTTAAACAGCTATTGAAATAAGCCAAGGGTTGATTATTTCATTGAAAATCAATCAATAGTTGCTTTGAAATATCTGGTTGTCAGGAGGACGACCAGAAATAATTTTCTGGTCGTCCACACCAATTTTCTGGTCGTCGAGGACACGCGGACACGGAGATTTTCCTAGCCTGATAATGCTAGGAAAATTCCTCTACTTTTCTGGTCATCAGAGGACAACCAATAACAGAAATCTGGTTGTCCACATTATATCTATAGGTTGTCCAAATTATAGAGGACACATTCACAATAAGAAAAACCGAAATTTTTAAGAGGAGAATTTAATAAATTTTGCAAAATATCTAGGTTTCTTTTTTTCCAATTTTGAATAGCTCCCCTCCCTGTACTTATGGCAATAGTACGGGGCCTCCACTCTCGATTTGATGCATGCATAATTTTTTTTTTGCATTATTCACTTTAACTATATGGATGTATTGGCAGATATTCCTTTCAAGTCTCGGGCTACCACTAAATACTACCGGGCAACCATACAAGAGACCATGGTTGCCCGTCGGGCAATCAGGTGAAAAAACGATTTGTCAAGCCCTGACTAGGCAATTTTAACAACGACAGGCGACGGGCAACTAGGAGAATTGGCCAACACTTATGGTCACCTGTTAGCATGATATATTGAAATGTACATGTTTGATCTGGACCGGCAGTAAAATCGTCCGACTCTAGAGTACAGTTGGCCGATTTTAGCACCAATAATTGGCTGAATCTGGGCAAAATCGCCTTGTGGGTATGGGGCTTATGATAGACAAGGGGCCTTTCATTAAGTATGTAGGCATCAAGGGTGGAGAGGGGTTAGACATTCTTTTAAATATGCATACATTTTAGAAGAAATCCAAAGGGTACTTTCTGCAATGGGATGGGGGTCTGAGATCTTGTTAAATGTGTACATACTTAATGGTAGCAAAGGACTTTTTTGTTACACTGTCAAATTTACGAAATGCCTCTGTTGTACTGCTTTGGTTCTTGTTATGTGATTTTGATGGCACCCAAAAATGTCTTTAGAACCTAACATTGCAACATCACACTGTGATGTTATTGTGACATTCTTGCAACATTCTGTCATGTTATAATTACATTTTAAAAATGTTCTTTATTAGTAAGCTCACAATTTCACTAAAATATAATGTTATTATAACAACCTTACCTAAAATGACGTAACTGTTATGTAAAAATTGGGCAGGTTACAGACTAACAGAATGTGCTTGTTAGGTCACTGCTTACCTGGGCAGACTAATCCAGAGCTGACATCTGAGTAGAGTCCCACCCATGTGTCCCTGTTTGCATTCAGGTAACCCAGTAAAAATCCTGACATTGGCTGATTCTGATCTTTGGGTTCGGATGCGTGCGGTCTATGTACTTAGTGTGGCTAACTCATATACTATTGTCGCATCATTTATTTGCCATCGGGTTAAAGTTACACAGGTTGGGCTGGTATTGGGGGGTTCACCAAGTACATTCCCAGCAGGGGAGAATTCAGGATTTCAGGCAGATGTTCAGGGTCTACATAATATAGCAGGGGCAGATCCAGGATTTGTGCTATATCAGGTTTCCACCCCTATACCTTTGTCCTGCCTTCTCAGAAGGGGGTGAATAAAATATTTGTTATTGCCTCTGTGAATGCTAATGCTAATTTATTGTAGTAAAACGTTTCGACATTTTCGTAATTTGAATAGAATAAATCAAGTACAGACTGTGGGGGGGGGGGGGCACTCAGCACTTGTTAATGGCTGAACCCCCAGCTATAGGCTAAGCCACTTCTCAGTTTGTTTGTTGGGGTAGTTTAACGTCCGGCCAACCCTTATGGGTTCCTTCCAGACTGCACAAGGTAATACTTTTCAGCTTATTTTACGCCACAAGGGCGGTGACCGAATATATGATATGGTTTAGGAGAAACCCGCCACCGGGTGCGATACCCTACTCATTGCGAAGAGTGGCAAGGGGTCTTTAGTGTGCAATGTCCCATAGAAAGGACACCACACACCCGGCCTTTGATGACCCTGTCGGGAGCACCACTTCTCAGAGATACCATGTCTACATATCCTCTTTAGGCTAACTCACTAGGTGAATTTGACTCAAGTTGGCCGACTTTACTAGAAGAGTCGGCCGATTTTAGCACCATCTCATTATCAAACATGAATCTTTCAGGAGAAGTCCCCTTAAGTATCCAAAATAGGTGAAACTTGGGAGGGAACCATCTTTATCCCTCCACCTATTTTACATTGGCTCTTTTTGACAATGCTACCTGGAGGGTGAGAATTGACCACCAGGGGGTAAGGTCAGAGGTCAGACAGTGTCCTCGGTGACCCCTAGGGGGCGTGGTCTGTCGTCATGGGGACAGGTAACAGGGGCTGATACAGGATACAGGGGCGGGGTCAGCATAAAGGCTAAGTACTAAAACTGCATGCATTTGCACACAAGCATGCAACTTCTTCCCCTCTTTTTGTAGTTTTTTTGAGTCCAGCAAAAAGGGGGGGGGGGGGGTCAGGACCCCCGACGGTTCCACCCCAGCGGGTCACAATGAGGCTGTTCTACACTCTCCAAGCATCTCAGTTCACACGCTCTCCAAGCATCTGGGTTTACTGCTGTATTTATCAAACTGCATTACAAAGGGACATTGACATTAAATTTGACAACGCGACACATTTCTTAAAGTTTACGTGCAATATGCTCCTGTTTAAGCAGCAAGGACGGGCTACATAGTCATTTCTTAAAGGGACGTTCTCGTCCACCGATGTTAGATTAACAATATGACGGCCGGCGACGTGTTTTGTGACATTAGAACGTAATTCTGCAATGTCATTGGTCACGTCACAATGTATGGTAAAACAAGAAGCCTGCCATCATATATTTCATATATGCTAGCTATCGTGGGCCCAGGTTTCAATAGAAACGTATTGACAGTGTGACGCCAATGTTTTAACATTGAATGGGAATTATTCAGACACTGACAGTGACTTAGGCCTAGACATATTAGAACTCAGATGTAATATTTTGATGGTAGGTCGGAAAAAATGACACTATAGTGACAATTTCACAAATCTTTTAATGTTTGGATCCTAAATAACTGCTTTCGGAGCCTCCATAATACATTGACAGTGTTGGAGGGGGCTTAGGCCGTCTGCTTACCGTGTCAAGGCTGAAGCCTCCTTGTGTCCGATCGATCCAATGTCTTTGCATTCGATATGAACGCATGTTTCAGGCAGTTTCATGCGTTAGTATGCGTAGAATATCCATAATTAAACGTGTAAAACTTGATTAAATCCAGATATTCAGGCGTGGGGAGGAGGACTACCCCGTATCGACCCGGCGGGCCGGGGAGGAGAAGACTGTCAGTCGTAGTGTCATCTCTTCGCCTCCGCGAGTCCGACCCGCAGCATTTTCTTGATCACAAAGTTAAATCCGTATTTGATGACAAATAATCGATGCGATGCCGATATAGAGATCCACACGAGTCTCTGGGTACAATGTTTTCGTGGTGGAAGGCCGATTTCGTGTCTAAATACGGGTGCATAGGTCGGGGACAGCATGGCGGCCGGGTTCTTCTTCATCCTCCTCAAAGCACGCGGGTAGTCACGTGATGGAATGGACGACGCTGATTGGTCGAGAGCCTCGAAGGGCGTATGTAAATTTTCTGATGCGGTAGGTCACGTGTGAGGAACGGAGGACGCTGATTGGTCGACGCCTAATTAATTATTCACAAGTTCAAGGCCGAAAGTCACGTGATCGGAGGAACGACGCTGATTGGTCGACAGGCCGAGAAGGGGGCGGTCCTCGTCTTCCCGCCGACCCGAGAGGCTGGCAGGCTCTTTTCTGTGAAATGGGACTCAGAAAAAGGCCTCGAATACGTATTAATACTGAATATATCGTTCCAGTATGCTAAACGGGAAAGCTTCAGATGTTTTCTGATATGCTGATATTATTTTTTTTGCTGTAACTTATCAAACTTTACCTCCGAAACTGTTGACCAAATGGCCTGTTTCTGGTATTTTTCGTAGTGAATGTAGGTAAGAAAAGATGGCGACAACGCGTCATAACTCACGGTCCTAGCAAAGGCTAGATTCGTGGCCTTGGGGCCCACGAATAATATCCTTCTAAGGACCATAATGTGACTTACAACAACAGACATAAAGTTATGATTGATTAGTATTCTTTAGCTTAATTATGGTTTGAAGGAAAAAGGAAAATAAAGAACATTTTTTACATGTAATAGTTATACAGAAAAAACAATATAGATTTTTAGAGAAACAAGGCAAACACTCAGTAAATCTAGATAGGTATGAACAAGGGTGACAGAGCGTAATTATGTGCACTAAAGTTAGAGAGCATGTCAAAGGGTGAGAGAGCCTGAGCTGCACTATATGGTATAACCTAAGGGATGAGAGAGGATACTTATGTGCACTAAAGTTAAAGAGTACTATACCTGAAGGGGTGAGAGAGCCTAAGTATGCACACTAAGGTTAAAGAGCACTATAACCTAAGAGATGAGAGAGCGTAATTATGTACACTAAGATTAAAGAGCACTGCACTTAAAGGAGTGAGAGAACGTACTTATATGCACTAAGGTTAAAGAGCACTATACCGAAAGGGGCGAGAGAGCATACTTATGTACACTAAGATTAAAAAGCACAATACCGAAAGGGGTGAGAGAGCATATTCATGTACACGAAGGTTACAAAACACTGCACCTAAAGGGGTGAGAGAACCTGAGGTGCACTAAGGTTAAATAGCACTATACCTAAAGGATGAGAGAGCATAATTATGTAGACTAAGGTTAAAGAGCACTATACCGAAAGGGGTGAGAGAACATACTTATGTGCACTAAAGTTAAAGAGCAATATACCTAAAGGAGTGAGAGAGCCTAATTATGTACACTAAGGTTAAATAGCACCATACCTAAAGGGGTGAGAGAGCATAATTATGTGTACTAAGGATAAAGAGCACTATACCTAAAGGGGTTAGAGAGCGTAATTTTTTCCACTAAAGTTAAATAGCACTATACCGAAAGGGGCGAGAGAGCATACTTATGTACACTAATATTACAAAGCACTGCACCTAAAGGGGTGAGAGAACCTGAGGTGCACTATATGGTTAAATAGCACTAAACCTAAAGGGATAAGAGATCGGCCTGAGGTGCACTAAGGTTAAAGCACACTATACCTAAAGGGGTGAGAGATCAGCCTGAGGCGCACTAAGGTTGAATAGCACAATACATAAAGGGGTGAGAGAGTGTAATTATGTATACTAAGGTTAAATAGCACTATTCCTAAAGGGGTTAGACAGCGTAATTTTTTCCACTAAGGTTAAATAGCACTATACCTATAGGGGTGAGAGAGCATACTTATGTGCACTAAAATTAACCCTTTAGACCCCACAAGTTGCATTCATGAATTGCTTGATTTCCCCAAGATTTCCATGGATTTCCCTCCAGAATTCCCTAAATTCCTTTTAATTGAGGAAGTTCAAAGGTTAACCAACCCCTAACAATAGATGTTATAAACATGGGGTTTGTAGCATTGGATAGGAAATTAAATCAGCTTTAAAACGATATATTGGCAAATCTTGTACATTTAATACTCATAATAGTGTTCTCCTTGGAAAAATATGGAAAAAATAATGGAAAAATTCCCATTTTCCGGGCGGCTACGGCCGGATTGGGGAATACACCCTCGGGCGGCCATGGCCGGATTGGGGGCTAAAGGGTTAAAGAGTACTATACCTAAAGGGATGAGAGAGCGTGAGATGCACTAAGGTTAAAGGGGACTGTACGTAAAGGCGAGCCTTAGTTGCATCAGGTTGCACTACACTTAAAGCTTACCGTTGGCATACGACCAGTCCCAGAGAGCACATCATCCTTCAAGAATCAAAGAGGGAAAACAGGGGGTGAAAGGTTAGTCATGAATGCAGGTGTAAAGGTGGAAGGTTGGAGAACAGGACAGACTCTAGGGTTCTTCCCAGCGGCCCGTCGCATAATGGCGCGTATAACACAAACAATAGTTTTGTCAAATCACTCACTGTTGTGCAAAAATCCAGCATCAAATTTCATCCACTTCTAATAACTTTTTCTGGGCTGAAAACTTCAGGATGTTTATATCCAAATACCTGGGCCGATATTAATTTTGTAATTTGTTCCACAAATAAACATTCAGATCTAGAAATGCTTAAATTCTCAGCGCATAAAAATTAATAGTTGGTGAAAATTGGTGCTAGATTTTGGCATAACAGGGAGAGTTTGACATTTCTCGAGCAAATCTTCACTGTTGCCGTTATGCAGGGGACCACTGGGCAACAAAGAGAGTGCATTTCTAAAAAGGTACAGATTTTCTTTCATCAATATTGGCCCCTTTCAATTTGGGAAATAAAATGATAAAAATTATTAATCTTAACCTTCAGCATTATTAAAAATAAGGTGTTTGTTTATATAAAAGAAAATTGGTTATATAGTTGGCTTTATTACTGTATTACAAATTTAATCAACAACTTCAATTTCAAGTTATGAATTCAGGAATTGACATCATGAGTCTGCCAAGAAAAAGTGGCCAATATTTATAAAATAACTATTTTTTGTGACCTTATGTTAAAGCCCAGAGTGTGGGTCTACTGTGTGTGAAGAGGAGGGGGTGAAGGGGCATGTCAACAACACAGGTTCAAAGCATTGAGACAAGCAGTACAAGGAGAATACAAGTACAATGCCATCAATCAAACAGGCTATGTACAGAGAGTATTACAAAAATGTCTGTATTTTTGTGTTGTTTGGATCCTACCATAATGTCAACAGTGGAAATGCAATAAAGTAAATTGAAAAATGAAGTCCATACATTTGATTAAACAAAATGTAGAAATCATAGTATACAGGTTGTTATTATTTCTAGTGGTTGGAGTGTCATGACAAAATCAATTCTTTTGTGATGGGGTGCTAACCTTCCATTATAATTTCAGGGCTTGACAAATCGGGTGTCCGGCCGCCCGGGACAACCAGAAAAAGGTGCCGGGCAACCAAATGGGAGTAGCTGGTTGCCCATCAGGCAACCATAATTTTGTGAAATATATTATTTTTAATAAAAATAACTTAAATGAATAAAAAAAATTATGACGATTCTAACTGGCATCTAAGCTGCTTCTAAGTATATTTTTTTCTAATTTTACTTTATCATAATAACAGTTATAAAGGCCCAAATAGTTACATATATATTCTGCCATACAAATCCCCGGGCTACCATTAGAAAACATTGGGCAACCAAATGAGAAGCAGCAGTTGCCCGGCGGACAACCAGGTGAAAAAACGATTTGTCAAGCCCTGAATTTACTATTTTAATGGATGCCTGCATAGGGTTGACAAATGATGAAACAATATATTTACTTATTTTGCATCATAATGTTTCTATATAAATGAGAGTCGATTCCAGATCATACCACCTAGTATGGATCTCAGCTAGTCAGACAAGCTCGGATTTTATTTACTCTTTGAGCAAGTGTAAATTGCTGCTATCAGACTACCCATATCTTTTGATGTATACACACTTGCAGAATACTATTTATATTTTTCAATAGTACTTTGTCCTTCTTCTGACTGTGTTTTATAAATATTTTAAAAACAATTTTCAACATAAAAAAAATGTTATTCTATCCAATCTTAGGCCACATCCCATTCCTTATCAGTATTACATAACAGCCTGTTTCTCAGGACTCCTACTAAGGAGTTTTAAGGAACCCTACAGCCATCATCAGCCACTGAACCCAAGGGGTTATATTTGTCTGATTGTCACTATGGCAATGGCCTAGTGGAAAGCACTCTATTATAGATATGGCTACCCATCAGTGCTCTAAGATAAATTCAGCAAGTTGCAAAGGTTTTTCACCTGCTCATTAAAAGATGACCTTTTTATCAAGAAAATATACTGACTGTAAAGTTTACCAGGTAATGATAGTTAAGTATCTGACCTTTGCTTTTATTAATCAATAAATAGCCAGGGCTGGGAATCTACATTGGCAATCAGCCAATGACTCTGCGTTTGCAAAGACCGAGTCACACTTAATGGCTCTGTGCTCCAACTCTAATCACTGGCAACTTTGTATCTATTTCTTTGCAACAATTCATTATACCTTAGGGAGATACAGGTCTTAGTAGTTAAGAGTTTAACGCATGCTGTATTAAACCTGGGTGGCAACCAGCCCTGTGTCACCCTATGGGGTGATACGAAAAAGTAGTCCGTGTGGTAAAGACAGTATAATAAATCCATAACCAACCTGCGGGCCCTGCCCTTAGGCTGATACTGGGGTCTGGCCTCGGGTTGCTAACTCCTCTCGTATCACCTTTTTGGTTGGTTATATGTATGTATTGGGATCAATAGAGACATCAAGGTGACTGGGTCACATACCAGGTCACACCTGACAACAGTCCGGGTGACCCTGAAGCTGGATCTGCACTAGGTGAAAAGCACCTGGCAAAAAGGGTTTATCGGATCAAATCCCCTGCCACAGATAGCTAAATTACACAATTTTAAGTACCTGCAGGATAATCTTGGCCATTTTTGTAGACAAAAATGCAAACCTTGTCAAAGGCACAACAGGTGGTGGAGGTAATCTGAATAAATTACTTTAGAAACCCTTCAGTAATACTACAACATGTTCAACAACCAACAAACCCACATCCTGTTTGGAGCAACACCACCACACAAAAAACACCACCACAAAAAATCAATCATATGGAACATCCTTTCTAGTCTTGTTCCTCCTGGACATACACAAAAAACATTGCCCTACTCTTTGACCAGATAATGAGAGGCCCAATGTCTCAAAGAACCCCCAGAGGATGTTAGTCTGATGGAACAATCCAAGGAAGGTGGGATGAAAGAAGGCCTGACCTTTAGCATAAAGAGGTTTGGTATGTGACCCAAGAGGTGAGCGATTCCCGGCCAAGTAGGGACGTAACAGAACTGTTCTGCGACCATACTTTTTAGTCAGTCTATTACTTACTAAGATGGTGGGTAACAGTTACGTTATTGATGGTGAGGTTGAAAACTTTCCAAATCAGAATGGTATTATAAGGGGCGATATTTTCTCCATAATTATAAGAAATTCCAATGAGAAAAATATTCATTTTTTGTCAATATAAGATCATTTTTTGGTGAGGTTAAGACCGAACTAAAACAGATCAATATGAGAACATTCTGTTTGGATTGAAGAGCATAACTAGAATGTTGTGATAACATTGCAGTGCAATGTTACAGCAGGACCTTGCAGCAACGTTATTGGGAGCCATCAAAATAACACAATAAAGAAACAATCAATTAAAAAACATATTCTGCTTCTTAAATATTCAACCAACAAGAGACATAATAAATAGATAATTATGTGTACATTGCATGAACAGTTGTGTTCAAAATGCATATGGAGCAAAAATCAATATGTTTACACATATTATTACAACAGATCCCAGAAATGTGATGGACACAGTTGCCGTCACGGTTGTTGTCACTACACGGTTGCCATCTGAGGAGATAGTTTCTCACACCCAGAAATGAGAGGGAATGTCTCATAACCTCCAATACCATTTATATCTTTAAATAGTAACTGCCTCTTTATCCCTCCTTCAGCCCCCACTCACCACACACACACCCAGCGGGGGACCTATGGAGACTTTTGTCAGTCAGCCCGCGGTGTTCGTTCAATGAATGCTCCCCAGACCCAGTTACTGTGTTCACGGACTGATCCCTGACCTGTCGGATCAAGCCGGGCTTTTGACCCCAGGCAGTGGCCAAAAGACTAGACTTGGGCTTGACCCACAATGAAAAAAAGCCCAAAAAGACAGAGCAATTGATTATTTATGGGAATACTAAGGAGTTATATCGAGTGGGCAGCCTTTTTGCCTCCTTAACCTTAATGAGGTGATCAGCACTTTTTGAAGCAGCCATGGAGTCTGTTTCTATCAGTGTGCATGTCAGGTGCAAATGCAAAAAGGTCATTGGCCAGAAGCCAGGATTTCTAAAAAGGGAGGGTCAGAATATAGGCTGTTAACTGATTAAATCTAGCAGATGAATGACATGGATATGCAGCAGCATATGCATACATAAGAATAACCATATGAATTTACCTATAATATTGACATGAGGAAATTAATACTTCTAAAAACATGCTTTTGGAAAAAAGAGTAGAATAGGGGGGAAAACCTGGGGAAATGAGAAATTTAAAAAAAAGGGTTGATTTTTGCAAGTCTACTACAAATTTTGTTCAGACTGGGGTTGGATGGGCCTGCAGCTCCCCTCCTAGATGAATAATAGAGATATGCAAAATCAACATATTTGAATAATCATATTGAATTAATTTATAATATTGACATGAGGTACTCCTAAGAGGACAGACAGAAATAACTGTCAATAAAGAAATTCTTTGGGTAAAAAGGAAAAATATGAAGAAACCCTGAGGGAATGAGAAAATAAAAAAGACAATGACCCACTGGGTTGATTTTTACAAGTCTACTGTCCACTTTGTTCAGAGAGTGGGCATTTATCATGAACGGGTTGGATGGGCCTGCACCCTCCTGCTGCCCCTGTCTATCCCCACCCCCCACCCCCCACCCCACAATTTCCCACTTCACCCTGATCTCTTACCAAGGTTTACAATAGTGAGTGGACAGGGCAAAGGGCTCTCGCAGAGACTAAATGACTTGTTATTGGTCTAAGGAAGGACATCGACCTTCTTAGTGGATGTCACCGGGGATAGAATTAGTTGGTTGGTTGGTTATTGGGGTTTAACGCCGTAGCAACATCTAAGGTCATATCACGGCGAGAACAAGATTTGACAATTCTGTCGTTGATGATTGAATCTATGTAATGAACAAATCTATGAGAAGATAGAGACCATACCCCTACACATTTACCGAGGTAGGTGTTCTTTAATGTGCAGGGTCCCATAGGCAGGGCCCTACACACAACAGCCGGTGGCCCACAAGGAGCCTTTGATAACCCAGTTGTTGCCACTGGGAGACATGCAGAGGGGAGTAGCAGCCAGACCACCTCAGCCCAGACTTGAACCCGGGCCGCCCGCGCAGCAGACGGACACTCTAACCACTTCACCACCCCACACACCCAGGATAGAATTAGTTCCATATGAGGTTTGTCATGGGGCTTCACAGAGACTAGACAACTTGTTGGTTATCTCTTGTAAGCCCTAAATATTCTCAGTTCAGGCACCGTGTGCACAACTCGAGAAAGTTTGGTGAGCAATTTTTCTATAGGCTTTGAAAATAAAATATATAGCTAAGATAAAGTAAATTGTGGCTCCCAAAGAGTACAGACCCAGAAGACAACGTTTCGGACGACGCGTGCATGTGCACCTTTGGTTTCGGACCTCGTTAGTAGCATACATGTATCCTAATCAAGAGGACCCAAATTGAATTTAACCCAATTTTGTACTCGGGGTCATGGACATAATAAATATATTTATATATAACTTGTTTGGGTGATCCAAAAGAGGTCAAGTTTCACGGGTGTACAAGAGTGTCCCTCTAAATAACACTTTTTCACGCTCCTATTCTGGTTGGAAAGAGAGTACAAAGTGCCTATATGGACCTTGTGCAGAGCTGGTCACGTGATCATGTTTTGGTGATCACCATGTGGTGATCAAAAGCACATGGTCATGGAATATATCAAAATTAATGAATTCTAAATGATGATTATTGTTAAGTATTATTCAGTAAGGCTCTTTCAGCTCAAACTAACAGTACTATTGTATGCCTAATACTTCAGAAAGAAAGATTATAATGATTTTAGATTGATCACCAATGCGACAGCCAGACTATTGTGACATCATCTGCACAAGGTAACCCGATCTGCCCTAAAATATCGGCCCGAACCGAACTTTTTTTGAATAGGACAGGAAATGACATACATTTGATCAAGATGTGTTTTTATGGCAGAAATTGTCGTGGAGAATGTCTGGAGTAATCTGAATTTTCAAGAATAACTGAGTCATAGTATAGGGAAAAAATAATTAACAAAGAAATAGATCGACATGCCTACCCTAATCTTTTCAACCCATGTTACCATAACATAGTTTTTCATTTGCCTTATATAGAATAACTCAAGTACAGACCTAGATGCACTCGGAAATCATTATTGCCCTCCTTTGTGCACATCTTCGTAATTGGCTAAATCCTTGACATTGCCCACAGACCAGGGCAACAACAATTACTTCATGTCCCCTTGGTATGTAAATGTGTACCTTCACCAAGATCCTCCTTACGTCAGTCACAGTGTAAATGACTCCAACAACACTCTTCCACTTCACTGGATCACAAAAGCTGAGGCTGTAACATACATAAGCTTCTTGACACCTTCATTTCCTTCATCTCACTCATCTGTCAGATCTCAGGTACTTTCGCTTTAGGGGTGACGTGTTGGAAATGGGTTCATTGAAACCGACTTACCATCAGAATGGGTCACTTTTTTTACTTAGAACCCCAATGTATGGGTTCATCCTAAACTTCAACTGAGTGTAACGATAGACTACTTTGGTTTAGAGGCCATTCGCGATACACCCAACAATTGGTGATATCGACTTTGCGGGAAGAAATATACCAATAACTCCAGTTCTAATTACTCGTTTTGAGATATCTTTTCGCCAAAAAAAAGAGACCAAGGCTCTCTGTTTCTTTGCATATGTAACATTATAATTATATGCCCCGTGAGGTGGGTTCTTCAAAGGGTTAATATATTCCCACTCATTTACATACCAATTGTGTACCTTACTGCTCTTTTCATAACCTAGATACCTTGCATAATAGGTCCTTACCTATAATGATATATTATGATAATTACTATTATGATAGTACATGGCTACTAGTGGCCACCTTAAATCTGTAAAGAATTATTCTATTGGCCCTCTATAAATGGCATGGGGAACCCCTTTGATGGTTTATGGTCCTACCTGCCATTATCCATAAACCAGTGGCCCCAAAGCATGCTGGGACACAGGATGGAGTTCCCACCTAAAATGGTTGCTGGTTAACAGTCCTAGTTTTAGCACCTAGCGGACTTGGACATAACTACAGTCCAGTGCCTAACCAGCCACCCTAAGCACATTATAAGCCACAAGTCATAGGTTAAGTTAACTTTGACCCCTGTGTGACCCGCATGCTTCCATCCTTGTCCCACAAAGTGCTAATTTACACACATTGTTGAGACCTTACTCATACAGAATGTTATAATGATGTTATTTTTACGTTAAAGAACATAACAAGAATGTCACAAGAATGTCACAGTGCAACATTGCTATGTCAGATTCTAAAGATATTTTTGGGTGCCATCAAAAGAATGTAACAAGAACGAAACCAGAACTAAACAGAACGTTGCTTCAACATTATAATAACGTCTCATTTTTGTTTGGGATAGGTTATTTTGAACCCTGTTTAACCCAAGGAACCTGACCTCCCCCGCATGTTTCCATCTGCTGTCCACAAAAGTGCTAATTTACACACATTTGTATGCGTGTATTCTTATGCAAATTCTGTCATCAAAAACGTATATCAGCATACTGACAGCACAGAATGGGAGAATCTCCAAATCCATACTATAGAATTTGGACCCAACTGGTCCCAGAATAACATATGAAAATGGCCTGGCTCTGTATGCTAGCCCGGATCCTTTTGTTGTGTTCAGTGCAAACCCCTCTTTAAGGGGTGACTGCTGCTCTCTAAAGCCGTCAATGTCCACTCAAGTGTAAGGAGAGAATGATGGTCGTTCTGAGAGGTCAGACACCTTCCCACATACAGGACAGGCCTTGCATCCAAAGTCCTGCAATATAACTCAGGGCTTGGTTAGAATAAAGTAGGAATTCCACTTTGTGAAACAATCTCTGTAAAAGTAGGACGACTGGTCAGTGATAAACTGAAATTAGTGTTGTCTTGTTGATACACAAAACAAAGTAATTGCTGAGAGCATAGGGGGCAAGTAGCTCAAGATGTGGGCAATATTTAGAATTTTCACTTAGCAATTGGGAACATTCATTTTGTTGCTGAATAATTTATAGAATCGGCAGTAAGAATTAATGTTATGCATACACAATAACATTCTATTCATAACTAAAAAGGTTCTGCAATTCTCTTTGGGAAATATAGGGGGTGTACACGTGGTTTCATGCCATGCAATTTCTAAAACTTTAGGAGAGTTTTGTATATGCGGATTGCTTTAGTGTGGACAAAGCCCCACCTTGAACTGACTCAATGAATTATACTGAGTACTCTTCCTGAACCGAATCTTTACTATACCTTTCAGTTCCCAAACTGTCGATAAATTAGTGTTTTTTCTTCGGCAAATAAAAAGATCTGGGGCACAAGGCACCAGGTTATCATTTGCGAATAACCTTTAAAACTGTTGTACCATTTGAAAGGCTGTAATGAAATCAAATTATTCAGATCTCATCTTTTTTTTTTGGATTACTCAAAGATTTCTAGGCAATTAGAGAAATCAAATGTCACAATCAGAGATCCTATAGACGGCTCTGGGCGATATTAGGGAAAGTTCAGCAGATAATGGAGCAGACGACATTTTCTTAAAGTAACACTTCGCTGGTGCCTGGCAACCGTATTGCGCAATGTGGCGGACGGCCAGGACCAGCGAAGTGTAAGGGGGGCGTCTACGTTGCTATGGAGTCTGGACAGAGATGGAACGGTTCTCTAGACGCTATTCCTTGGAGATTTATATTTGTGAGGGGTTTAAAGGTACAATGACAGTCGTGTGTCTATCTATAGCTGTGGCCAAAAGCATGGACCCATCCCATCCAGACACATCTCAACTAGGAATCTATCCCCTAATAAAATATTTGTAAGGTGCTTATTTTATAGTCTGGAGTTTCAGATCCCACAACGCATCTCAATACGTCACTGTATCTCAAATCTACCTTATACTTATGGAGGATATAAGTGCAAGATTTTGTAATTGTAGTTAAATGGCTATGAATGATTGAGGCACAGGCGTATACTTGAAATTACATATTTTTGAAATAGATCATTACAGCTTGAAAAAAAGATACGTTTCATTTATGTTACGTCATGCCTTGGAGGGTCTGAAACTCCCTAATATCCATTAGGGCTTGCCCCTGGTTTTCAGGTATATCATACAATGGGAGAAAAGGTAGTCACAACACACTCTTTAAACAGAAAATCTGTTTCCCCTTTATACACGCTTTATACAGAAAATGCGAGAAATCATTCAATTTGGCAAGAGTTGCCGTGTATGATTATTGTTTAGACCACGTTGCTCACTTAACTTATGATTAAGCAAAACTTTGTCTGAGCTAAAGAAGACGGCAGTAAATCACCATATTACAAAAGCCGAATTCAATGTAGCGGTATGGGGGCTTCCATTAAGTATGTTCGCATCAAGGGGGGAGGGGGTCCGAGATTTTTGAAAATGTGCGTATGTTTTAGTACATATCCAATGCGAATTTTTGCCCAAGGGGGGTGGGGGGTCTGAGATTTTTTTAAATGTGCGTACGTACTAAATGGAAGGCCCCCATGTAGATTGTGCCTTGCGAAAATGAAATCACCTATACGGCAATTGCAATACTGTCCCAAACCTTAAACCAATATCCCACTCAGATGTATATTCTTATGTTGCACCTTGTGTTACAGAATTGCAGTACCATCTTAATGCATTTCACAATTTACGTAATTCTACATGTTTGCATTCTACATAGTCAGAGCCTTTACACAAACGTATCCCTTATTTCATATACTACTAACGGATTCCGGAATCCACCTTTCTAACATTAACCTATTACTCTAATCAGCTAAGGGAGAAGTTCACATCATCTGGACTCCCTGGCCTGTTTAAAGTCTACATCACAGCAGGGATCTTTATGGAGTTGGCATCGCGGCATGGATCTTTGTAATTGTATGGGGTTAGACCCCTAAATTCGACATGGCCTATTTTCAGCTTAGTGACATGCCACAATTATGCCATGCTCCTTCAAATTAGAACCCCTAAAGCCTATAATCCACAATCTTAAGCGCCATACCCACTAGGACATTTTTGCTGAGTCGGCCGACAGATCGGTGCTAAAATCGGCTGATTCTAGGGGTAGAGTCGGCCGATTTTAGCAGCGATTCAGGTTACCAGTAAGTATGTCATATTGAAATATATATGTTTGATGTGAGTCAGCTCTAAAATCGGCCGACTCTTCTAGTAGAGTTGGCCGATTTTAGCAGCAGTGGATCGGCCGACTCTAGTCAAAATCGCCTAGTGGGTATGGGGCTTTACTGTCAATTTAGAAATTCAGCAGGGGGATTTAGGTTAGATATAGGTACGTTATGCATCACAAGAAAGGTTTTACAATTCTCTTTCAAAAGGCATTCTATATACAAGGAATTTATTATGGTGTAAATCCAGTTATTTCATTAAATCATGTGGAGCAAGCACATTTTCATCATAAATATGTATAAGATGTTCATTTTGTGCAACAATGTATAGTATGTATACCATTTCCTTATTTATGGTATTATCTTTTGTTCTATATGATGGAAATGAATGAAACAAAGATTTTACGTTTAGTTTCACTTGATGCAAATCAAAAAAGGGTTTTACTTTTTTCCTCACATAAGATGCTATAACATTCGCAAGGTGACAAGGAAATCCTCTTTGCTTATAGGCCTGAGTATCTTCCTTATATTAAAACGGCATTGCTTCCAATCTTCACCCAACCCCACCTGTTCAGTGCTAGCTACCATTGGACACAGAGTAGTCAGAAATGTTAGTAGGTGTAAACATGCTAAATATACATTCATTTACGTCTTTTATCTAGGACAGGGTAAAGGTACCTGATAACTTGTCAAAGTCTGTACCGAGCGTACAGCATAAGGTCAACCTTAACTGAAAAAAATTGTTTCATGTCCAGCGGGTGGGCAGAAAAATACCCAGTCGGGAGGTCGGAAAATCTTCTCTTTTTTTTTTATTTTTTTTTTTTACTTTTTTTTTGGTAAGGCTATAATTGGACATTTTGATAAAAAGAAAATCATCAAAAACCAAAAATAAAGTTTCCAGTCGGCCCTAAATACTCGGGCGGTAAATAGGAAACAAACTCTTTTTGAAAGGTGGCCTAACTAACACCGCGCTAGACTTTTTTTTTCTTCCGTGCAATAATATATCTTTGGTCTTTTTTTTCAGGGGAACATATTTATCTCGACAAGGCTGGAGGCGCATGCGCCATCCATCCTTAATTTTTGGCTGATCATCTAGATGAGATATGGTGGTGACCTAAATTTATTGAGATCATGTGTGATGGCTATTTTTCTTCTCTCTTTTTTCCTCAAACATTGCTACTGCGTTTTTTTAAATATCAAATATATATACACCTTTAGAGGGTCCCGAATCAGCCTATCAAAGGAACTGGAACCTTTTTTTTCTTCTTTGTATTTTTTTCTATTTATCAAGTAACTTCACATAATCATACATGTTCTTCTAGTGGTAAACATGTAGTAAGAACTCATGAATTACTTGTATAATTAACTCCTTCTGTAGACGCCTGTTAAATGAGTTGAAAGAATATAAAACAGACACCGGTAGGAACTTGGTCTAAACACGGGGTTAAAGCCTGTTTAAGAAAGTCAACGCTTATAAAAGTATCTGAAAATTCATTGACTTCGATAACATTGGGCGTATTGGGCACGTTCTTGCTGACTCTTTCTTATATATAATGGGTATAAACCCCTAAAAATGACAGGGCGAAACTGCCCTTTTTGGGCCTAGGGACAGGGCGACATCATGATTCCTTAAATTCGACAGGGTGACATCGAGATTTTTAAAATTCAACAGGGTGACATGTGACCACCCATCTACATCCCCTGTATATATATGCATTTGGCTGTAGACTCACAAGATCACAGGTGCATCTTTAGTCAATAGTGTGACAGTAAAACCTAGGACTTGTCTTCACAACACATCAGCTTTGTGAACGGACATGGAAGTTTCTTAAAGTTGGCATGTGGAATAGGGATTGATAAGCAACATTGCCATGTGACATTGCCATTTTCTTTTTTTTTTCAATTAACCACCATCACGTATATACTTTTACAAGTACTCTTCCACAATCGGATTACAGGCATTATATAAACTACAATATGTAAGTAATGGGTTGCACTAAGTTTTAAAGCACAGGCCATGGGACTCAGGAATTCAAACCACATAGCATTGTGAATGTGTCATAAAAATATTTGAAACACATCACCCCCCCCCCACCCACCCCCCCAACTCCCATGCATACCTGCGAGTACCTGTAGTTTTCCTATTTCCATGACCTTTGCCCCCACTCCCTTCCCTTTTCCCTTTTCCCCCTTCGCCCCTACCCACTTCCCTAATGCAGGTATCCCCTAATTCTCATAAAAGTCCTCATACATACAACGACCACCTTGTCTGCGCATGCGGCCCAACTGAAGGTCGTGACCTCTGGCCCGTGACCTTTCCCCAGTTACCCGTATGTACTCAGGCGGAAGTCCTCTGGTAACGAGGGTCAATCACGAGAAGCGTCCCCAAGTGGAAAGAATGGGAACTAAAGAGTCTGGAAGTAGCCAGAGGACCTAAGACTTGTTTTCTCAAATCGTTATGTTAGCTATAATTATGTATCTATATATGATGATGATTTTTAGCTATATCAGGACCAACTCACGGCTTTTGGCTTGTACAAAGTACTGTGATCGAATCTATGGGGGTGAAAATGACTGCAAGGCAAGGAGGTGTAGCAGGCAAGTCCAATTCTCAAACCCGGTCCAGCCAATTAAGTGAGAGGCAAGAACCTAACCAACTTCACCAACCGCTCCCTCCCCTTGTCTGTGTAAATATATATGTGTATATATGTGTATATACATTTGTGTATATAATTATGTGTGTATATGTATGTGTGTATATGTATGTGTATGTGTGTATATATGTGTGTACATATATATATATATATATATAGAGTAGGGCAGAATATAAGTAAGTAAGTAAGTAAGTTTATTGGACTAGGCCTAATGTAAACAATACATTCATGCCACTTCGATATGCGTTGTACAATTTGGTAGGTATTTTTCACTAGCTAAGTTAAAGTTTTCACTAGCTAAGGTAAGCTAAGGTCAAGCTAAGGTCAAGCTAAGGTCAAGTGTCCACCAAAATGGGGAGGGGGTCAGGACTACCTGGACGCCCTCCCCCCCTGGATCTACCTCTGATATGGCATGAATTACTATTCCCAACGACCATGAATGCAACTTATTGTTTTCACCATTCATCGGTTAGCCTAAGGGGAAAAGAATAACATATTATTTTGACGGCAACTTAATGTGCACTTTCAGTTTCACTTCAAAGAAAGTGTCAACACCACCACGTCATGGTCTGATTCTCTAACAGTACCAAGTTCAGCTGCATAATATTACAGCAAGTGGCCATGGCCTCCTTTATAAGTACAAACACTTCAAGCAGTATCCAAAATTAAGGTTTAAATATGTGCACTCACAGGATGCATAGCTTTGAAATGTGTGCACCCGGGAGCTTCTCATTGCACCCTCAGTGATATGGGGCTATTTATTTCATTAAAAATGTGTGCATCTGCCAGGTGCACACTATTAAAAAGCATGCACCCTGCTGCAAAAACATGCACCCCAGGTGCAGGGTGCACCCTTCATTTCGGACACTGCTTCAAGGGAGGGTAGGGGGTCTGATTCTATTATATGTGCATAAGGATGCACATATATATATATAATGAAATACTGTACTTAATGGAAGGCCCCTAATCTGTGATATAAAATGTGTTATTTCTTGCTAATTCAAAGGTCCACGGTTCGATTCCTGGCCCGGGAAGAAGGGACATGGATTACGAGGCATTTCACATAAATTTTACCTCTAGATGGATCCACAACTCGCCAAAGTCTGTGGGTGTGTGTACATATCTCCCGGTACCCCCACCCCACCATATTATTGGTAACCCTTCAGTGTTCTCCTGGTTGAAAAATACCCGCCCGCCCCCCCCTTTTCGCTGACTTTTTGTCCAAAAAGTACCCCTATTTTGCCTAAAACAGGTCACTCCATGATAGACATTTGAGAAAAGATCTGACTTCCCACTCATGGCATTTTTGTCTAAAAACGTACCCATTTTTCAAAACCACAAATTTCTGCAGAAAAAAGGACCCCTTTTCTCAATTTGAATGACATGCAAAGTATCTCTAATACAGTGTCCGAAATTATGGGTGCACTGTGCAACCTGGGTGTATGATTCTGAAGCCGGGTGCACAGTTTAAAAAAGTGTGCACCCTGATGGTGCATGGTTTTTCAACGTTTAAACATGTTATCATAGTAATGTGTGCATAGAAATGTCCCCGGGTGCACAATTATGAAAGCTTAATTTCTGACATTGATGTGTTATTATAGAATTGTACACACAGAAATCTCCTCGGGTGCATAGTTTTAGAACCTGTGCACCTGGGGTGTGCACAAAATAAAAATGTAATAAGCAGTTTCACTTTAAAGAATGTGTCTCCATCACCACGTCACATTCCGATTCTCTGATCATTCCCAAGTTCAACTGCATATTATTCTGAATATTATTACAGCAAGTGGCCTTCCTTTTCAAGTACAAATGCTTCAGGGGAGGGTAGAGGGGACTGATTTCTTTTACTATGCAAAGACTTTCATGTATATTAAATCCAATGCTTAGTTTAGCCCCAGATGGGTGGAATCTGATTTTATATATGTGCATAAGGATGCACATCTAAAAAAACTAAGCACTGTACTTAACCCGCAGTTTGCTTCCTGGCCCGGGAAGCAGGGACATGGATTATGAGGCATTTCACATAAATCTTACCTCTAGATGGATCCACAACTCACCAAAGTCTGTGGGTGTGTGTACATATCTCCTGGTACCCCCACCCCACCATAGTATTGGTAACCCATCAGTGTTCTCCTGGTTGAAAAATGACCCCCCTTTTCGCTGACTTTTTGTCCAAAAAGTAGCCCTATTTTGCCTAAAACAGGTCACTCCATGATACACATTTTAGACAAAGATTCTGACTTCCCACCCATGGCATTTTTGTTTAAAATGTACCCTTTTTTTTCAAAACCACAAATTTTTGCAGAAAAAAAGGACCCCTTTTCTCAATTTGAATGACATGCAAAGTATCTCTAATACAGTGTCCAAAATTATGGGTGCACCGTGCAACCTGGGTGTATGATTCTGAAGCCGGGTGCACAGTTTAAAAAAGTGTGCACCCTGATGGTGCATGGTTTTTCAACATTTTAAACATGTTATCATAGTAATGTGTGCATAGAAATGTCCCCGGGTGCACAATTATGAAAGCTTAATTTCTGACATTGATGTGTTATTATAGAATTGTAGACACAGAAATCTCCTCGGGTGCATAGTTTTAGAACCTGTGCACCTGGGGTGTGCACAAAATAAAAATGTAATAAGCAGTTTCACTTTAAAGAATGTGTCTCCATCACCACGTCACATTCCGATTCTCTGATCATTCCCAAGTTCAACTGCATATTATTCTGCATATTATTACAGCAAGTGGCCTTCCTTTTTAAGTACAAATGCTTCAGGGGAGGGTAGAGGGGACTGATTTCTTTTACTATGCAAAGACTTTCATGTATATTAAATCCAATGCTTAGTTTAGCCCCAGATGGGTGGGATCTGATTTTATATATGTGCATAAGGATGCACATCTAAAAAAACTAAGCACTGTACTTAACCCGCAGTTTGCTTCCTGGCCCGGGAAGCAGGGACATGGATTATGAGGCATTTCACATAAATCTTACCTCTAGATGAATCCACAACTCGCCAAAGTCTGTGGGTGTGTGTACATATCTCCTGGTACCCCCACCCCACCATAGTATTGGTAACCCATCAGTGTTCTCCTGGTTGAAAAATGACCCCCCTTTTCGCTGACTTTTTGTCCAAAAAGTAGCCCTATTTTGCCTAAAACAGGTCACTCCATGATACACATTTTAGACAAAGATTCTGACTTCCCACCCATGGCATTTTTGTTTAAAATGTACCCTTTTTTTCAAAACCACAAATTTTTGCAGAAAAAAAGGACCCCTTTTCTCAATTTCAAGGTATTGTGAAGTTTTTCTAATACAGTCCGAAATTAAGGGTGTACCCTGCACCCGGAATGTATGATTCTGAGGCCGGGTGCATGATTTTGAAAAGTGTGCACCCTGATGGTGCAACATTTTCAAGCCTTTTAGACATGATTGTTATCATAGTAATGTACACACAGAAATGCCCCCGGGTGCACAATTATAACACATGTGCACCCGGTGAGTGCACAAAATAAAAGCTTAATTTCGGACACTGCTAATAGGACCCCTTTATTTTGTGTTTTTAGAGTCGCTGATGCATATCAGATAGCTCTGAGAGGTGGGGTGTACCAGGATATATCTATCAAACTAATAGCCTGTTTCACGTAATGCGGTGATTTCATGCTCCCTAACAGCGTTGTGTTTTCAACTGCTTAGATTAATCAAAACCAACATCAAACCATCAAAAGGTTTGATCACATAGTGGCTACACTTCTAACATCAGAAGGACCAAAGGATATGTTCACATTTTTATTGTCATTGAATTCTCCCTACCACGGATAGCTTTTTTACAGTATTTTAAGCACCTGCAGGCTAATTTGGATGAATTTTGTCGACAAAACCCCTGGAAATCCTGTAGAAAATTAGCAAATTATTGTTATAAATCTATCTGCAATGTATGAATTTTCAAACAACTCAGAAAATATTAAAAGACATGGATACTAATTTAAGAAATAATGATCACTAGTTGTTCACAAAGTTAATCTACAAATAATGATTCAATTCATGAAAATTCCTATACTAAAACCTTGAGTTTTGTCGACATATTACCCAGCATGCATCCTGTTTTAGGCTAACCTGCAGGTAAAACTAAGGAATCTGGCTATCCGTGGTTGGGAGAATTCAACTTATTGCTTTCAGTATTCATTGGTGAGGGGGGAAAATCACATATTGGAGGGCAATGTCCGAAATCAAGGGTGCACCGTGCACCCGGCTTGCACAATTTTACACCAGGAAGCACACTTTTTGAATTTTTTTTACATGTGTTATTATAGAATTGTACACACAGAAATCTCCCCGGGTGCATAGTTTTAGAATCTGTGCACCTGGCGTGTGCACAAAATAAAGCCTGGATTTCAGACACTGGACAGCAATCTAATATACAGTTTCACTTTAAAGAATGTGTCCCCACCACCACGTCACGTTCTGATTCTCTCAGCAATCCCAAGTTCAGCTGCATATTATTACAGCAAGTGACCTTCGATCCTTTTTAAGTACAAACGCTTCAGGGGAGGGTAGAGGGGTCTGATTTTTTGTGTGCAAATGTGGAAAGACTTTCATGCTCAAATATAGTGCGTAGTTTAGCCCAAGGTTGGTGAGGTCTGGTTTTTTTTCAATGTGCATAAGTAGGTTTTAAGGTATTTAAGTCCATAAAGCTTTCGTGGCGACTTGATCTTCCACGCAGTTACTTATCCTAATTTCAGGACACATAGATGAACTTTTTATTTAAAACAGAAAAATAAATATTAAGATAATAAGTTATGTTATAAGACTTAATAAAATCAAGTGTGTTTATAAATGCACATTTCAAAATGTAAGTACTCTAATTAATATTGGAAAGCACCTAGTCTGTGATATAAAATTTGTTACTTTTGCGTGTTGTTTGATGTGTAAAAAAAAAAAAAAAGGCTAGTATAAGAAAGTATCTAGAACACCCTATTCAGAACTTGTACTCCGTGAAGAAAATAACTTCATTATCTGCCATGTTAATTGTATACAAGTTTCATGACAAAAACATGGAGAGAGAAAACTTAGCATACAAAAAAATGAGAACAAATGGTAAGAGGTTAAAGTCATATAATCTTAACCGTCAGATATGTCAGATTGTGTACCATACCAGTTACTTATAGTCTTCCACACCGCCCTTACATAGGTATACAAACCTCAAGCCTGGGGCAGATTCCTTGTGGGTAGATCGCTAAAGTCATCTGATCCCAGATCATCATCTATTCACCTTATGCATACCCAGCCAAGGGGCGAGGTAACGGACATGTTCTGTAACATTTGATTAACCTCCTTCATGTTCTGTGACGTTCAAATAACGTTCTGCAACGTCACATTCCTGACTGATTATGCTATTTGTCAGACTTAGCCCAGCCAGAGGTGTGACGTTATGATAACGTTGCAGCAATGTTCTGTGTTGGTTCTTGTTACGTTCTTTTGTTGACCCCCAATTACGTCGCTGCTACCTACTGCTGTGACGTTGCACTGCAACATTATTATAACTCTCTGGTTATGTTCTTCAACCTAACCGGAATTTTATTATAACGTTCTGTTTTGGTTTCGTCCTAACCTCACCAAAAAATGATGTTACAATAACGTTCTGATTTGGTAAGTTTGAACCCTCACCATCAATAACATGATTATCATGTGTCATATAGGTAAGTAACAAACTTACTAAAAAAAAAGGATGGTTGTGGAACGTTTCTGTTACGTCACAAGCTGGCAGCGTAACCCTCACCTGGTCAGTTCCCAGGTTGACCTAAACACTTCTTATCTTAGAAGGAGTGCTTTAAGAGACAAAGACCTGAGAGATAGCAGATAGCTAGCATTAATGGACACAACTCTGATACCAGCTGCCATCCACTGGTCAACCTACCACAACAACGAGGGATTATGGTCGATGTGTATACAAGAATTGTAAATTTTCTTTTAAGACTTGATCATCAGGTTTTGTTGAATTATTTGTTGAATAGTTCTTTTCTTTTGTCTATTTTTCAAGTTTCCTATAAATTGCTATATAAAAAAAGGTGGTAGACTGGCTGATCTTACACAAACAATATGAGATTATCCTCCACAAACACATTGACTACTAAGGTGATGCCCTAATACCTGATTACACTGACAGTGCATGGAGAGCAATTATCACTTCCAAGTGAAACTGTAAAATTACAAGAAAACCCTGAAATTAAGGTTTTACTAAGGCAGTAAAATAACTATGGGACTGAATGTGCAATATGATTGTATATAGTACTGTTTAATAGAAGAGTGTTTATCATTACATTTCGGAAATTCCCCATTGTCCTTATGTTCAAATACACACTATCTAACATAAAAACTTTCCCTTAGGATGCTCAACATTAGGTCATGTTTCTTTTTCATGAGTGCACCAGGATACAATCATAATGGTTCATCTAGTTACAATCTATTTCCTGTTCATAATGCATTAATAAACGTTTTTTTGTTGATGTTGTTGCATGATTATGCTGTTGTTGTGGTAGAATGGCACAGACAAGGATGTTTACCTTCCACTGCTCCTGGGTAAATAGATGACACGAAGAACAGTACCATCTCTTGAAGATCCCAATAATTATTGGAAAACTGAAAATACATTGTGTATGACCGGAACTAATTTGTCAATTCAGTCTTAATTATCATGAGACCTATCATTATTTTGATAGATATTTAATTTGTGTTTTAATGCCTAAGCGATTGATCTGATCTTTTTTGTTTTAATTTCTAGACATCGCTGAATCAGGACAGTGAGAAAAAATTAGATCGTCGAACCCACTTGGCACTTATTCGGTGTTATATTAAGTCATATTCATAAGGCATTCTCAATAGCATGGCGCCCTACCAGCCTATAAACCTGAACCAAGCAATTCTCCATACCACGGATAGCTGATTTTTTAGAATTCTAAGGTCCTGCAGGCTAATTTGGACTGATTTTGTCGACAAATTCACTGTGAATCCTATAGGAAATAAGCAAATATTTGATATAAATCCATCTACAATGAGTGAATTTTCAAATGACTCAGGAAATATCAACGGATATGGATACTTATTTGGGAAATAATGATGGCTTGGTTTAAACAATGTTAATTTAGAAATAATCATAAAATCAAAGAAAATCTATATGTTAAAGGCTTGCATTTTGTCGAAATTTTACCCAGCTTGCACCCTGTTTTAGGCTAGCCTGCAGGCAAAGCTCATAAAAATGTCTATCCCTGGTAAGGAGAATTGGGATATGGGTTCCTTTGCAGGGGTGGATACACAATTTTGGGGGTCCCCATATCGGCTACGTACTAAAATAGAGTGCATTCGCAGGTTGCAATTACAACATCCTTTTGTTTTTGAAGTTTAAGTCCCCACCAAAAGGGGGGGTGTCAGGACCCCCAGGACCCCCCCCCCCCCCCGCCAGATCCGCCCCTGCCTTGGGCCCAGGCTTAAATGGTTAATTGGGACCAAGGTGACTGTGCAGAATAGTTCACTGCACAGGTTCATGAAAAAGGTGTATACCAGTTTTGATATTCCGTGCATGTGTTTGTCCCCCAATAAAGGACAGTCTGTGAATGCAATCCTGGGAATAAATCAGAAAGGATCACAGAGTGAGTGTCTCTGTCCCCTCCAGTGATTGGTTGTTGGTATGTGGTGTGGACATTGGCACCCACTGACCGGACTCTCTCATCACTACACCTTCAGAGATGCCACTCACCAACCATCAGGATATAGGAAATATCTAAATGCTAGAATTTGCAGTAGTTAAAACCCCATAACAACATATATATTTGTCATACCTAAATTTAGGCATGGCATATCCTCCCACCAATAATTACAAGTAATTACCCAATCTATCATATAAGTAATATTATTATCATAATTTCCTAAATAATCGAAATATATGTCAAATATGTACATACTTTATCATAGAGTTTATGGTTATATATATACAGAACCTTTGTTAGCACTCCCCCTCCCCCTAGTGGTCACCTGGCCTAATTAATGTAATTGGGTCAGAGGCCAAAGGTGAGGTGGGGAAGTGCACCCCTGTTGCAAGGACACTCTGGGTCCAGCAGCAGAAGAGACAACATGTAACCACTGAACATCAATAGGCCTTTTGGCCTACACTCCTGAGACTGTAGAGAAATACATATTTAACATCAACACCATCTCCTGCCTTCAAGTCTTCTCTTCATTTAAACCACACTAAAAACAATAGTCTCACATATGCCTCTGGTAGTTGTAAGTTCAGTTGGAAGCAAAGTATTATCTAAACAGATCCAATCTCAAGTTTCCTACTTTTGCGTAGGAACTGTAACTATGGCTATATGTTGTTTTCCCAATCTCTATTTTGCAACTAATGGATATGCCAGAGACTTAGAAGATCATATTATACTGTGTGCAGTAGAGTTCCTACAAAAAGTAGGAAATTGAGGAATACCATTCTAATCCATTCCAGATCAAATTTTAAGATCATAATTGACTAAAGCAAAATATGGCGCATGAGTGTTTAATAGAAAAATGAAGGGATTTTAACACTTTTCCCTTTGTTTTTTTGAAAAAGTAGGATATCCTACCAAAGTAGGCAAAATGACATCTCTGAATCCTTAGGCTTCGTAGGTAGGGAGGTGTCATACACCAAGAGCATGGATTGTGTCAAAAAGTTTCACATTTTTTCACACTTCTAGGGTAGAGTTCTCGCTATGTAATTTTTGGTCATTTCCTAGATCTGAAAGTCTGCCTTTTTATGGTGCAATCAGCATGTCATTGCAGTACCTATAGCCTATAATGTAGACCGCCCTATTCGATATGGATCTGCCCCTAGCCATGGCTGTCCTTGCTTCATCACAACAAGGTTGCACTTCTGTCCTATATCGTTATACCCACAAACATCTTGTGCCATTCACTTTGGACCACTGTTTAACTTTAAGTTGTGTTGGAACAAATGGGCACGACTTCTATGGGCAAAAAGATCAATTATTCAATTATTCTGTATTTGTGCAGACCTTTCTTATACTATGAAGCACATTTATACACAAATGTATTCTATTGTTAGAGTATGTAGCTTGCAATTCATAGATTCGTCTTTATGCATTGGTCCTACATCAATATATATATAGGCTTATAAGACATAAACACAGGCAATACCAATTATCTTATAATTATATGCTATGACTAATTCTTCCTTTGGAAGCCTGGAAGAGAACCTAGTTACATAAGAGAGAAACGGCATAATTACAGGGCATGCACTTAATCACAGAGAAAAATACACAATTAAAGAGTTAAGTGACAAGTTAATTGTTAACCCTTACCTTGTCAGTGCTGGGCAGGAAGTCATGTGACCGGTCATGTGACTGGTCATGTGACCCGTGGTCGTGGTCGTCATGGCGATGGTCGTTTCCTTCCTCCTCCTTGGAGACTTCCCTCTCCACTCTGCCCCCAACCTCCCGACGGTACCGCAGCGCCCCCCTGTGGTCATCAACAGAACCAGGGGTGGTCAGCGGTGTATCGGGGGAGGGCACCACCTCGTTTTTGATCTTCTTCACCTTCTTCCGGTTTTTGTTCTGCTTCCGGTGGCGTCCGCGATGACGTCTGTGTGACGTCATCGTTGTGTTGTGACGTCTATGGCCGCCATGATGGGACGCTTGTTGGGTTTGATTGGTGTTATGATGATGATGGTTGTGATCATTGTGGGTTAGTTCTGTCCTTGAGCGGCCATGATGGTTTGACCTGTTTGACCTTGAGAGGTCCTCTTTACTCTGATGGCCGCCCCCAAGGTCATGTTCAGTCCCGTGGTGACCTTGTAAATGACTGCTGTGATTGGTGTGGAATAAAATGTCGTCTGATTCCATCTGAGGGACGCTGTGGTTATGGTTGCCATGGAAATCCACAAATGACCCATTACTATGGTGGTCATGAATATCATGGTCCAATATGGCCACCTTGCCAATGCCCAAACTCTGCAGCAAGTGCTCAAACCCCTCAAAAGTCATCAACCCATCCTCCCCATACTTATCGAACAGTTTTTGTAAGAACAATTCCATCTCTTCAGCGCTCTGTTCCTCACTGCTCCCCTCCCCAATGGCAAGCCCTGGCCTGCGGTGGCCATTTGGCTCCCTCCCATCCTCCTCAATTCCTCCTGCGTTTTTCTGGCCGGCGCAGGAGACAAGCAGAATGTTTATCAACAGGAGGAGACTGACCGTGGAGGTCCACGCGCGGCCCTTCTCCTGGTGTTGCTTCCTCAGATCCAACATCTTGACTGGCTCCGACTCACCGCCTCCCAGCTCTATAGATGTCCCTCTCCGGGCACTTTTTACACCTGTGCGGTGAAGGTAAACAAAGCGTTTTTCCTCCTCTCAGAGCGGACAGGGGAGTGAGTAGTGGAGAGATGTCCGACCATGTCCGTGTGCCTCGCTCTGTGTCTTGTATCCTTATGATAACCTAACAGCTGTCATAAAGTTCACCAGTGGGCAACAACCACTACTACATCCGTGCATACGTCCTGCCACTCCTGATCGGTGCGTATTATACAACCGGTGCGTATTATACAGCCATTATCTCCTCCTGTGGATGTTGACAGCTCCAGGTGCTGCTATCAGTACGTCCTTATCTCTACTTTGTCCCCTCCTCCTACCTGGTATCTATGGATACAAGAGATACACCTCCACCTTATGTCCAGGTGTGAAATCCGCCGCTGGCCTCTGTTTAGGTGATTTGATAAGTGAGGGGGATGATAAGGGAATAATACTGTGACGTGTAATCAACGGTGAATCTAAGGTGAATATGTGTATTGTGCCTTGATGTTATTACTATTCCAGATTCACCTGGTTTTTATAGAGGATCCAAGTGGAAATTGAAGTGCCAATGCAATAAAATTGTAACTCAGAGAGCCACGCGTTTGGTGGTCATAAGCTCCAGATAGCAATTCCTATCTCCGTAAGTTCCAAGCACATAATCCTATTAGACAAACGTTATCTCTTAGAGTTGCAGTTGCGCATTAAGATGGCTCCATATACGAATTAAGATGGTAATTCTTGTTAGACAAACTCTATCACTGAGAATTAGTTATGCATTAATTTGGTTCCAAGTGTGCATTGAGATGGTGATCTCTAAGAAGCAGGCTCTGTCACTGAGGGCTCCAGGTATGCCTTAAACCGGTAATAATATCCAGGTACCAGCCCCTTGTGTCCATGGCTTCCAGACTCAGGTATATAGATGTATGTGGGTGCCTTGGAGGGGTCTCAAAGAGCTATGGGGGATGTGTATTCCCCTAGTGTACCTTGGGCGGTCTACTGAATCTGAATGTGGACCCCTGCCCCCGAACGGCCCCTTATAGTAGTAAAACGTGGGTTACAGAACTACTACATGGACTATAGGTCTCTAGAGCGTGAAGTAGGTCCGAATTTTTTCCTTTTTTTGGAGGACATTAAAAATCGTTGATATTTCTGATTGACTTATTATATCACATAAAGTATTAAGTAATATAATACATCATAAACAATATTGCCGTTAGTACATCTATTTTAATGAAAATTAGAGTTTATTGAATTTAGAAAAAAGAAGTAATAATCGGTTAATATAGGAGGCAGATGATTTCCGTGTATTAGAGGACTTTCTCGCCTGTCCTGTCTGTATCTCTGTGTCCTGGAGTTTGGTGGTTTCACTCCGTGTGGACCTTCCGTAGAGGACGTGCGCAGAGTAAAGGCCCTATTACACTACCCGATTTTACACTGCACGATTTTACTCACGATTTCAAAAATCGTCAGTGGCAATTAGAATCTAATAATTATAGGCATGTTATATATCATTAAAAAGGATTTCAAATTCCCTTTCAAATGGTGTGTAACCTGCAAGGGTTTCTGTAATATTTCTAATGAAAATTTTAGAAATTGATAAATTTTAGATAGTCAAAATCGGCTTGTGGAATGTAGGCCTAAGGGTATCCCCCTTATGTATGAACGGGTGCACTGTGTCCTTGGGAATTATAGAACAGGATAACATAGAGTATCTATTTGTGTTATAATTCCGTAAACTTATAGGAATGATCTCATAGCAGCGTCAGCATAGTCAACCTAAAGCCGAAGGGAAGGACTTTAATGAGTTGGATAGTAACAAGGCTTTACCTTGCAACTAGTAACTTATAACAACTGAAAACTCTAATGAAAATTTTAGAAATTGATAAATTTTAGATAGTCAAAATCGGCTTGTGGAATGTAGGCCTAAGGGTATCCCCCTTATGTATGAACGGGTGCACTGTGTCCTTGGGAATTATAGAACAGGATAACATAGAGTATCTATTTGTGTTATAATTCCGTAAACTTATAGGAACGATCTCATAGCAACGTCAGCATAGTCAACCTAAAGCCGAAGGGAAGGACTTTAATGAGTTAGATAGTAACAAGGCTTTACCTTGCAACTAGTAACTTATAACAATTAAGGCAATTAGCCAGATTACTAACATCAGTAAACCACCTGTAGGATTTCAGAAATTATGCAATTTGCTCAATGTAAGTTGGACTAAATGTGCACAGAGTCGGTCAGTACCTATAAGTCTAATAACATTTGCCTTCATTCCTTTGTTTTATCCCTCGTTTGCATGGGCTTACTGCATAGTAGAGCAGCATTTAAAGCAGTTTGATTAAAGTCAATGACTGCAGATATATCCAGGATCACTCTGCAGCGAATCATCCTCCGATTCTCCGTAGAGAGAGCGGCGTGTTGCAGACTGGTCCAGGTTCAGGCACTATACGGCCTACGTGACTTTCAAAGGGATGTGAGTGCAAATAAGTTCAAGGTCATCAACTTCAAAGGTGAGTTGACCTTCAGAGAGGTTCCTCCTGCGTCCCTCCGTGTCCTGTGTGACCTTCATCCGCCTGACCTGTCCTTGACCCCCAGTAAACCACTATCCGGGCTGGCCCTAGTAGTATAACGGCTACACTCAGCTTTAGGACCTTTTTAATAATCACGACCTTCCGCTATATCCCCAGTAAACACATCCTAAATCCGGGCATTTAATCCTGTTGTGGCCCTCTGACGTCCGTCCTGATCCCACCGGTAATCCGTCAGTTTCCGCAGCGTGTGTGTAGTAGTCCAGGACATGTGCAATAATCCTACGTACAGTGAAGTAAGCACCTTAAAGCCTTAGGTTCCCCTCACCTGGTCCCTTTGATACTACTAACTGCTAGTTATAGCAGCCACAATGCATACCCTGCATGCTCCAAACGCAGCCTAAACAGTCCCATTTACGTACAATTAACCTTGATGGCCTGCTAGTTGACCTTGATTGGTGTATTCTGTCTCTAGGCGTCCCTGGTTGTAATCCTCGCTTAATACTTATAGGTGGTAAGCAGCTACCTCAGGCTGAATGGCCATGTAAACAATGAGGTGGCTGGACAATGGTCCGTATACTATACTATACCCATAGGGGTCCGTCCGACGCTGGACGCTTGACCACTGACTATGAGTGTGGTGGTTGTAACTGTGGAGGCTGGGATCTGTGGTCCTCTCGGCCCATGGGTCCGATTTTACCAGACCTGCCCGGCTTTTTGCCGACCGTCCCAACCTCGCTGCATCACCTCGCCGGCTGGATAGGGGCCAGGGGGTCGTCGGGGGTAGGTGGTGGGGTGGTGGGTGGTGGGGGGTGGGGGGTGGAAGGCAGCGCCCTTAAAGGGTCACTCTCAGTCACTGCTGGTATATGGGGGTCGTCCCCACTCTGCTATACCGCTTAGGCGCCTCCCGCCAACTTCCACTTGTTTGTTTATTGTGCGGGCGTCCTCTGCATCTGGAATTATATGTTTACATGTTATTTGTTTGATTTTGATTTCATTGAAATACAATAAAGCAATTTAAAGCAATGATGTATATAACAGTTTTGCCCCTTATCTACTTCCGGTTAGTTTTATGGTGAATGTCTACACAAAATAAAGTTTCTTTCTGTCGTTTTCTCTTAGCTCCTTTTCTGTCACTACTCTAACGGTGATATAGGATGTTATTTTTTTTTAAAAATGGCTATATCCATCTAGTTCCGGCTATACCTATCTAGTTCCGGGAACTCTTCTATTATATTACATATTAAATACTCAATACAATACAATACAATATAATACAATCTTTATTCACGGCCCATTTCTGGGCAAAGGAAAAGAGTCAGGTATAGCCAAAAGTTACAAGGCATCACTGATCTCGGCTGCTGGGTTGTAACGGGTAGTACCTTGGGTTTTAATGGGAGCTATTGAATGGAAAAGGGGGAGGGGGGCGGGGGGCCGGGGGGCCGGGGGGTGCCCTCACCTGCCGCTTTCACCAAAATAGACCTGTTTAACCTACTTGAAGGTGAGGGACAAATGATTACAACCCGCCCCCCCCCCCATTTCCCGCCCCACATCCCTCCGCCACCCCGGGCTGAGGCCAACAAATTTAAGTTTGTGTTGAGGGTCCAAAAGCAGTGTAGGTGGGTCGCTTTCCCCTCCTCTTTTTTCATTATTTGATACCAATTTTCTAGACTCCGGGTGCTTTTAATGTGTGCGTTCCTGTACAAATGACATATATAGTGTCATTGTTTGCCCAGTATCTCGTATTTATTAAATTTTAGTGATGTGAAAACAAAATTCAAAAACAAGTTGGGTAGGCCCAAACACTTAGGGTCGGTCGGGAAAACTACAAACATTTATTTTGTTAGACCAACGAGAATAGACTGAAGTCTATTCTCGTTGGTTAGACCTGTGGTATCCCAGCCTTCACGTAGCATTGTGAAACAGAAGTCGGCATGCACTTAAGGGGGGGGGGGCATCTAGTAATAGCACTATGGACAGCCTCTGGTCTCTAGTGAATAGTTTATTACTGCGTCCTCTGGGCCCTAGATAGTATACTACCATGGCTTCTCTTCCTAGAGTAGTATACTACCCCATCCTCTCCCAGTCAGCTTGCGACAAAACAGAAACGTTCTGCAACCTTACTTTTTTAGTCAGTTTGTTACTTACTAAGATGGTACATAACAATAACGCTATTGATGGTGAGGTTGAAACCTCACCACTTTAGAACTTAATTATAACATTATATTTTGGTGAGGTTAGGATGAAATCAAAACAGAACGTTATAAGGACATTATGTTTAGGTCCAACAACATAACCGGAACATCATAATAATGTCGCAGCAGTAGGTCATAGCGACATAATTGGGAGTCATCAAAAGAACGTAACAAGAACCAAACCAGTACCAAATAGAACATTGCCGCAACGTTATTATAACGTCAAACCTCCGGCAAAAGTGGTATACTACTGCAGCTTCAAATACCTGGAGTACTACCCTAGTATAGTAACTCAGCCTCACATAACTTGTGAACTAACCCTGCACAACCCCATGAGTAAAATATCATTATATGTGAAACTTGATAGTCATAATCCACAATCCCAGTGCAAAACTGGGTGAACTCTTTGTCATTCAAATCTTCTTCATTGTCACGAAGGATATCAAGATGAAACAGAAGAGACACAGATGGTGTAATAGACCCTTTTCCCAAACACGCCACCTAGTGGGAGATACTCTAAAATAACTTAAATTAGGTCACCTCTGACCTTTAACATATCCACATTGTGAACTGCATTGGAAATGTACATCTACTTTCTCAATAGTTTGAGTTTCAATCTTTTCTAGTTTTAATAACTAAAAATTAATGGATATGGTAACTAGATGGTAATAATGGAGAGAAACCAATGAACATCTTGTCTGAATAACGAGCTATCATTCTTCTGGGTTTAATCCACTGAAAAATGAAAAGTGTTAGAAAGTTGAAGTGTAAAATGGACATGCGTGGCTTACTGGCTGGGTTTAAGTGTACTGTGACAAATACTGGTAAATTTTATACGACCATGGTTCCAGGAAAAGGGCAATTCAGGCAATTGTTGCTGCAAAAACTTCTGTCTCCTGAGTGCAAAAAGTTCATGCTCACTCTGCCGCATCGACACCTCGCCTAAGGTAGGTATATTTCATTCCACCAGTTTATCCCTAAAAAAGTGTCCCCTGTTTTTGAGGTAAAAGCTGTGACCGAGTTTTTCACTTGTAAAATGAAGGTATAAGATCAAGAAAATATTTGATGAACCTGCAAGGATATTTATCTACATTATTTTCCCTTCAAAATGACATATAGCTTTGGTTTGTAATTTGCCCTCGAGCTGCACAGTGAGCCTTCTAAATACACATGTCATTTTGACAGAGTAAAACCAGAGTACCATGTATAGCCAGCTGTAACTCTTGAACCAATGTAGATAGAGATAACATTCAAAAAGCATATTAAACTAGACATCAAATCTGGCTGATAACACTTTCCTCAATATTTTTTGAGCATTTTTCAATTTTTATGTAATATACCTAGCTAAGGGAGTGATCTCTGCACTGTAGCTGCCACTTGGTCCGTCCCCGGGTAGTTGCACCCAACCAGCGACAACCGCGGGATTATTTTGACCCTACAGGGCGTAGTGATACTATAATGCCAGTGTATAGTATAGGAACTGCATAGCAGAGAGCACCCTCTCAGACTTTTTCCCGGGATCGGAGGTTCGGGCACCGCATAGTGGTTCTAGCTAGGTGCAATAAATACACAGAACTAACTGAGGGTGCACAAAGCCATGATTATTGCCCCTTGTCTCAGCCCATTCATGGGTCGAGGGCTTTGCTCGAGACCCATGAATGGGCTGAGACAAGGGGCAATAAGCATGGCTGAGTGCTCCCGAGGTTAGTTCTTGTTTTATTCTATATCAAATACCCACTGATGGTGGAAGATGTATGAAAAAATAAGATGAATTCTCTTTATTGTTATTGCCACAGGGCAATAATTTTCGATTATTGCCCTAGGGCAATAATTTTTGATTATGCCACAGTGTGGCATAACGCCATCAGTTATTCCACCTTTGCTCGTGGGGCTGTACAATGCTGAAGGAATAGGGGCTACGAAGTTGGTATAGAATAAAGACCCATCGCTGCAGGTGATATTTGATTCATTGGGATTGCACAATTGTAAGCACAGTAAATTATCATTTTGATCTGAAAATGTCTCATCAAAGACAATGACATCAATAGGGCTGCATTATTCTAATGTTTCCCAGGGATTTTCCTTAACATAGAGTTACTAGTACTGGGTACTAGTAGAAATCATGCCGGGCTAGTGTAAATTGCAATCAACTAGCCTGATGGGCTAGTGGATTTTTCCCAAAATTATAATCTACAGTATAATATGGGCTAGTACACATTTGGTCTGGGCTAGCATAAGGATCCGATGGGCTAGTGGGCTCAAAAGTTAAGGAAAACCCCTGTTTCCAATATTCCAAGATCGCAGCAAACCTCATGACCTAGCACGACTGTGGCTTTGATGTGATTCTATGCCCTTAAAATGGGGTGGATCCAGGGGGGAAGTCCTGGGGGTCCGGACGCCCCCTCCCCTTTTGGTGGACCCCTCAACTACAAAAAGAGGGGAAAATTCCAAGCCCGTACGTGCAAATGCACACCAGGGGCGTAGCCAGCCCAAGAGTCAAAGGGTGTTCAGGTAAACCTAAGGGGGTTGCAACTTACATTTTTGGCAGAATTTCCTATATTTTACTTATACTTATGAAAATCTAAGGGGGTTCCAGACACCCAGGAACCCAACCCACACCCCCACCCCCACCCCCACCCCCCGGCTACGCCACTACACACATTTTTAGTACTTAGCCTTTATGCTGACCCCCCTTTCGGAAATCCTGTAGCTGCCCCTGTTATATATGGGCTTTTGATATTGGATACTGCTGGACAGTCCCGGATACACCTGCATAAAGATGGGTCTCATCTTTAAGGCATTGTCAACAACCCCATCCCAGTTTACACCAACATTAAAGTTTACCATGAAATATATTCGGAATTGCCTCTGTGTTTATTCCATAAAGACAGTTTTATACTACAAAATTAGCCAAAAACAATTTGGTTAACGAATTGGACCTAAAATTTATAAAGTGCAGCTTTAGAATTTGACATTTTTGCTATAGGAACCAATGATAAAACCTCACCTTCTTAGTTAATGACGAGGGTACAAACAATAAGTAGAATTAAATATTCCTGCCTCTGAAATAAATACTATTTTTGATTTTGATTACCACTTCCGATATTTGCAGTTTTATCAGCTTATATGGGATATTACAAATTACCAAAACCTAAAAATACTGACATGGGATACGAAAAATTTAATTTAGCAGAAATCCATGGGATATTGAAAATAAAGATAGACCCACATATGTCATATCTGTCAAGACTCATTCTGGAATTTGATATGATGGAAAGTCGATATATGGGGCAGGGGAAATTAACCTAAGCCCAATGGTGCATGGAAAATTACTACAAACCATACAACATCGTGGGACACGAGAACAATTACGGTACCGCCTACCCCATTTGTGATTATTGCATTAACAGACCCTATTAGGCCAAAAAAAAAATCAGAAAAATTGTTGTGTTCAGGTGACATAGGTCATAGAAATTAGGGTAGGTAGGTCGATTTATTTTATCTATTATCATTTTTGCTTGTTTTTACATGCACAGTTAGGCCTGGTCAGTGTTGAAAAATCTTCAAAATCTCTAACATGCTTAAAACTATTTCTACTATCTGAAATACATGCCCCAGGTATCTATATGCTGCTGAATGATATTTTGGCCTATTTTATTTGATTTTAATTATTTCTTTGAAAAGAAAGTCCACAAAAAAAGTTAGGGTAGGGCCATAAATTTAGGGTAGGTTGGGATACAATCATTTTTCTAGGCCTTAGGATTGCCACAGTTCCACGATTGGCTAACAGTACTTTTTATTCCTAATCTTTTTTCATTTCCTGGTTTACTAATACTTTCTGTATATTTTTGTATGTATATGTCTTGTAACCAGCTTGATATGAGTACATGGGGGTGGAGGGGTTACAGGGGGGTCTGAACACCCCCCCCCCTCCCCACCCACCATCCCCACCCACCATCCCCACTCTTGGGTGAGAATTAAACTTGGAAAAGCGAAATACACCTTGTACTGACATCTACATGTGAATGCACAACTTTTTATTTTTATCTTTATCTGTTTTCTTTTTTTTCATTTTCTTTAATTTGTTTCAATCATCAAACTGATGTAACATTGTTAATACTGTATATACAATTATTTATGTATTCCTGTGCCTCATGGAGGTTATGAATAAAGTTCACTTCATTGTCATTGTCATTGTCATTACTAAGCCTACGTTACTACGTATGTATGCGAACTCCCTAAAACTCCCTGTCAGAAATCCTGCACCCCTCCCAGCAGTAATAATCCATGTAGTAAACTTTGCTGGCCTGGCCGTGCCCCAACTACCAGCTGCCCCTCCACACCCACCCAAACTTAGACTGTAGTAAGTCCAACTCCACTAGGCGCTCAAACTTGGACTGTTATCAGCAGCCATTTTATGTGGGAATTCCACCCAATATCCCAGCATGCTTTGGGGCCACTGGTTTATTCTTGAACATACTCCACGTCGCTTCAGATTCCCGTGTAATCATCGCTCCACCCTTAGCATTCTGGGTTTCCCGAAGTGCCCGGATGTAGGCTTGACCCAGTTAATGGCAGCGCGTAGGGATACAGTAAAATTGCATAATGAAAAAAGGCCAAGCTCAGAGCGATGATTACACGGGAATCTGAAGCGAGTAAAGAGTATGATTCTTGAAGACAGCGTGACGTCACATAATTCCGCTTGTCCCTGCCTTATCAGCTCCCTATGCTACCCACACACCTGTACCAGGTGGCCGCAAAGGGGACAAACAAACCACGAAGGGGACACTGCTGGTACCCACGGCCCCCTCTTCTAAGACTGGACAGTGACCAGCCTAACATTTACCCCTGTCTTCGAGAATGGCAGGTCGGAACATAAACCAGCCAGCAGGCCAAGAACCATCATAGGGGTTCCCCATGCCATTTATTATTATACAGCAAACTACCCGTAGCATCTGATTCCTTCAAAATCATAGTTTCACGGTAGTCAGATGGTGTGGACAGGATCTCTTTAGTACAGTTTGATTATATATAGGGCCAATAAAAGAATTCCTTACAAAGTTTAAGTGACCACTAGTAGCCATGGACTCTTGTTTGAGTAAAGACTTATTATGCAAGAGGTATCTAGGTCATGGAAGGACTGGCCCAACTCTGACCCCCCTCACCCTGCCCTTCACCTACCCCAAATCTTCTAGACTGTAATTACGTCCATTCCGCTAGTCGATCAAAGTAATACGTAGGAGGTAACTAGGTCAAGAAATGACTAAATATCTTCTTGTACTAAAACGTACTACTACAAGTTCAGAACCACAAAGTCTACAGACTGCACCGACCTGTATTAAACCTGGGCTGTGTCGTCAGTGTGATCTCCACCCCTGGGAGATGTAGGAGTAGGAGTTGGTGGTGGGAGGTCTTCCCATGTTGGTTATTTTCTCCGGGAACTTGTAGACTTTGTGTGAGTCAGAGTAAACAGGAGGTCAGCCCGCCGTTCAGGTCTCACATGGCCTTCCCATGTCTCCGGCCTAGGCCCGCAGCTATGGCACGCCGTTTGGGAAAAATAAATTCTAAAACAAAATAATTTGTAGACAGAACAATGTGACCACATCATCTCCTCATCCCTCTCTTACCTTTCATCACCTTTCAATCATCTGTTTAGTTGATTAATTAGTTAATTATGTAGTAGTGTAATTACCTTTTCAATGCTTTCCACCTCTTATTGCTGCTCCATTCTTTAATGATTATGGTTTGATTCTTAATGCATCTGAATGGATTGTATGATTAGTGAAAACATTTTAAAGGTGGAGTATTATAATGGTAAGACTGGTTACCACTGGAAGAATGGCTACATACTGTCAAGCCGAAGTGTTGTATGAGATTCAAATGCAATAAATAAACTTTTAAAAGTAGTTTTTCTTCTCTACTAATCATTAACATAATTATTATAATTACATATTGTTATATTATATTACTGTAATAATGGCACTTTACTATATTATACCGTATTTTGTCCCATCTTATAATGCCGTTTGGGAACATTACCTTTCTTCTCTGCTAATTATTTACATAATTATATTTATTTTAGATATTGTAATTGTCATAAACTGAACATTACTGTAGTGTGGTTTAGTGATTCTTAGTCTTACTGTAATAATGTTGTAGATGCTGATAGATTTGGAAATGACACATAAGCCTCTGTACACTTTCAGTTGTCAAATAAACTATATTATTATTACTTGAAATTTGTATAAAATGAGTCATATTGTAATGAATTAATGTGATCCTTTATATATTTTTCACATTCATATATGTTATAACTCTGAATACCAAGGGAAACCGGGAAGATTATTATTGGTAAAAACATTTAAAGAAAAAAAATTAATAACCTATTGTCATATTATATTACTGTAATAATGGTACTTTACTATATTGCATCGTATGTTGTTCTACCCTATAATGCTGCACTTGAATTCGCTACACTGTAGTACACTTTTAGTTTTATTACGATAATATGTAGTATTATTGGGTTAAATTGTATCATTTTGTCGCTCAACTTATCAAGTAAATTACATTACAATTACTATTTAATCAGAATTAATCAGGCTGCATCTTAAGAAAAATTACTAAAAGCTGGCTAGGCAGAGAATACTGGCATGTGCCAATGTCTCTTCACAATAGGTAAAGGAATGTAAATAAAAATTGATTTGTAGAAAAAAAACCGCCAAACGATTCACTGTAACATTTAAACTGCGAAACAAGTCAATGTTCTCTGAGTGATATCCAGCGGAATACTTTGTCTATAGGGTAGTCGGGAGTTCATGTTTGCGCATGTGTGGTCCTTTGGCGCCACTACCTATCGGGGGTCAAGTGCGACTTTTCAGCCAATCAGGACCCTCCCTTTTTCAATATGGCCGCGCCCAGGGACAAACTCCCGTCAGGCCTATAGAGTGATTACCAGTTGTCGAGCATGGCTGCAAAGTTGTTCATTTCCGCCGTATGCTTTAGCACTAGGGGCAACAGAAAACATTGGTTTTCACGGCTATTTCTAAAACTGAATTCTGATTTTCTAATATATCATAGATAATTGGTATAGCTAACCAAATCTACCAACAGTTTGTCTAGAAAGTCATGATATGAGAAACAGGGAGTCATAAACTAATTCTTAAGCATTGGGCCTACAGACCACTGGTGTTGAAACACCAACTGTTTTGGCAAGGCAAGTACTAAAAAATGTAATTAAAACAGGCAGTCACCTCCATAGTTATACAGGTCTAGTTATAGCATGACTAGTTATCAAATTGACTAGTTGTGTACAAATGTTTGACTATGGATAATAACACAGCTAGGTCATATGGTTTCATTTGCACTCTACCATAACAAGATTTGGTAGTTGCTTCACATTTTATTCACATTGTATTGAATGTGAGTCATTCTCGAAGGTGTCAGTGCTTCACAGTAGTACTGGCCTACATAGATAACTCTGTGGCTGCACTCCAATTTTGTTATCAGAACAGAGAGTAAACAATCAATCTTCCCTGCTGACCCCGTGGTATCGCCCACTAGTGATAAGGAGTTTATAGTTCCCTACTCGAAACCTGCACAAGGCTACAGCCTATTTCTTATCTTATATTATAGGTTTCTGAGTAGCTTATAGATTGTGAAAGAGATTTAGCTATGTTTCCCATTTATGAGGTTGGCCCAATAGTTTAACAGTCTCTGTATTACAAAGTGTTCCATTGTGTACCTTCCAACCTCCCCTATAGCAATACAATTTGCTCTGCTCCTGTTTAAATGTAAGGGGTGCTTGCAGACCTGGAGACCGATCCACGAACAATTTACGGAGCATTTGTATCTTAAAATCCTCAAACATGGAGCAAATTCATAAATTTCCAAAGCATTTACAATGCATATACAAAGCATTTTCGTCTAAACTTTTTACGAAATTTGGCTCTCCCTGGTTGAAAAGTTTCAGAATATTTACTTCGTATATATATATTTGAAGTACAAAGCATTTCGTAAATTTGCCGTGGATTGCTACCCTGGTTATGAAAGACGCCAATGTGGAAATATATTTCTAAGACAAACGGCTTGCCATAGCTTAATACCCGCGGCGTCCCGACTTCACGGGAATAGCACTAACCCCCAACCTCCATTCCCCCCCCCCCCCCCCCCCCCCCCTGCTGACCTGCTTCACCGCAGAAACGTGAAGCAGGGGGCGGGGCTTAGGGCCATGATTGACAGGTGGGTAGGAGGTAGTCGGCGGGCGGAGTGGTGACATGTCATGTGACCGTATTACATGTATTACATGTGTAGCATGCTAGCTTCACGGGGTCCCTCCGTCATAAGTAGGTTACCACTGGGACCATGCTGAGACCTCATACTGCCGGGAGTAGATCTTGGCAGCAAGAAACAGCTCATTTTGTGTTCCCTGTTTTTATGACATAGTGATAATTATAAGTTCTGGCTAGATATTATTTAAAAAAAATATGTAAAGTGATGTACATTAACACACTGTAAAAAGTTAATGTTATTTTACAGTGAATTGTACAGTTAATTTACAGCAATGTTTGCTGTTGGAAAATAAACAGTTGAACTTGCTGTAGGATTACGAGATTTGTACTGTAAATTTGAAATTACATGATGAGAATGTATATTTACAGTACATCTTACTGTAAAATACAGTGACCACCAGGAGTGCAAAAGTAAAAAGTAAAAAAACGTTTTTGGCATATTACATTTAAACCATATTTCCAGATGAATTAATTACATTTATTGATGTGAGATAGTGAATACCATACTCATAAAATGAACTAATATGTTAAGTTATTGAAAAACATATTAATAATTGTAATTATTACGAGATAATTATAAACTGTATGCATAGACACCTTCTCGGTGTAAAGTTTAATTTATAGGTAAGTAATGATCTCTCAAACTTGCTGCAACATCACCAAATGCATGTATGTGCTAGTAAATCTAGCATAATTACATCCCACAACCTCTATACATTGGTTTGTGGTTAGGAATTAACATTTTTGTTTGATTTATGGGGAATATTCTATGTTAAATTGAGATTTAAAGGCTTTTAATTTAAAGTGCTGTAAAATAACAGTGCACTGTAAATTTACAGTAAACTTTGCTGGAAACTTTGCTGCCAGCAAAGTTTACTGTAAATTTACAGTACTTAAATTGCTGTTTATTTACAGCACTGTTTACTGTAAACCATCTACAGTACCATGTACTGTACAATTTACAGTACATCATATGCTGTAATTGTACAGTAAAGTTTACTGGAAACTTTGCTGCCAGCAAAGTTTACTGTAAATTTACAGCATTTACTTTTTACAGTGCAGGACACATATTGTCATTACTCTTTCAATATGCCATTAGAGTTGCAGTCTTTTCTTCTTTTTTTAATTCAAGAACCACTTCATACAAGTATGATCTTCCAGCAGTATTTTGTTAGTAATACATTAAGATGAGACAACAGTAAATTCTGATGAATTTATAAGAACAATCTAACAGGAGATGCCAGAAAATGTTTAGGTTTTTGAGTTGTTTCTCGTGTCCCAGATCCCTAGTGTATTTTGTGCACCATTATAGGAAAACATACAGAGGTTGAAAGTAAGACCCTGTATTTGATATCCAATTTATTCTCAAACACTACATTGGGGAAGGATGTTCCCCTTTGTGTGTGAGTAAAAAAAAAATCCTTGATCTGCCAGTGAGCTATAATTTTTCTGACGTTCCACTGAGTATCAGGGTTGTACTTTCAACAGAGGATAGTTTTCCTTATATTATATTCCATATTTTATAAATCACAAGGAAAATCGAAAGGAAATTGCTGGTGGAGCAAAGTGGGCAGTATCAATGTATTTGCTATGCACACACTTTGGATGGCCTCAAGCAGTTTACCCTAAGATTCTCTTTTTTTTCCCCAAATATAGGGCACTATCAACAGCTACTTTTAATCAGACTGCTTTATTTTACCTGAAATTAATAGAAATAATCATGCAGCACCATCCAGAATTTACAAAATAAAGAGAAAAGCAGTTGACACAGGGGAGCAAGGTGGGGAGTGTTACAATACATGTATGGCATTGGTATATTTCAACTTTTTTGTGACATACCTTGGAAGTAACACTAGAGATGCAGTATCTGTTTTATGCATAATTTGATATAAGGAAATTATTATTGTATTATTGAAAGGGAGTGTATACACTGATGAAGTACATAATGATTCATTTAAATATGTTTTATAAGTCTGTCTCCCGAACTTAAAATGCACCTTAATAACAACCTTCACGCCAGAAAAAGGGAAGGGAGGGGGGGGGGGGGGGACTTTCCCCTCATCATTTTGTATGTAGACCAAAAGTTCAGAGATTATGATCAGATAGACATAAATCAAGGTCCATCCAAATCCATGCATGCGTTTTACATCTCTATTCTCATTTATTTTCAAATGAGGCTAATAAGTACTTAGGTTTATGATAATTGAATACGTAAACTTGGCCCTATCTCAACAAACAAAAAAGATGAAACCAACGCATAATTTTGATTTGACAATGGATGTAGCGTAAACAGCGGGGCGCAAGTGGAGATAATGTTAAAACATTGAGGGAAAAAAGCCTGTAAATTTCGGTTAATTCGGTAGGCACTGCATGGCAGGTATTCTCTGCACCGAGGGCACTGTGTGGTAGAGGCTGTCAAACAGTGTGCACGGTGGGGTTGAACTATGGGGTGTATTGATGGTTGGTTGGTTATTGGTGTTAAACGCCGTATCAACATCTATGGTCATATCACGGCGAGAACAATGTTTGACAATTCTGTCTGGGGTGATCGAATCTATGAGAAGGTAGAGACCATACCCCTACACATTTACCGAGGTAGGGGGCCTTCCAGTATGTACGCATCAAGGGGGGGTGGGGGGGTCTGAGATTTTAGGGATTTTGCGTACGTTCCTATACAAATCCAATGCGTATTTTCGCCTAAGGGGGAGTGGGGGGGGTCTAGAATTTGTGAATTTTTGCGTACGTACTAAATGGAAGGCCCCTAGGTGTTCTTTAATGTGCAAGGTCCCATAGGCAGGGCCCTACACACAACAGCCGGTGGTCCTCTAGGGACCTTTGATATCCCTGTCGTTGGCACAGGGAGACTTGCAGAGTGGTGTAGCAGCCCAGCCCAGGCCCAGGATTGAACCCCGGCCGCCCGCACAGCAGACGGTCGTGCTATCCACTTCACCACCCCGCACGCCTGGGTATATTGATGGTTCAGGTGGGACCTTTGATAGTTATGTGTTGAGGTGCCAGTTAATCACTATTCAATATTATTTATTCCAGTATGCTAGCTCATGTATGCCGCAGTCTTCCTTCCGGTCTCGGCTGCAACCCTAGCAGGCAGCCACTCTTAGCCAAGAGTCTTACTTACTTATAAGCTGGCTAAAGATTACGTAGTGGACTGACACCCGCACCAGCACAGTGTGCTTCATAAAAATTTAAGACATCTTTGGAAAATATTTTGGTTTAATAACCTAAAGATGAGTGTTTGCCTCATTTTAGTTACGATAGTTTGGTTTTCATAATGACAGTTTTGGAGGTGACTTACAATTATCTTTTATGCAAAAGTTTTAAAACAATCGTCGCAAGTGTTTCTCAAACCAATAGTAGCTACAGTGAATATGAAACAGGCCAGTGCATGGAAAGGGATGGGCTGCTTGGTGAGGAAAAATGGTTGTGATGAATGGCAATGTCTTAAGGGCCATACCCACTAGGCAATTTTACCGTCGCCAGGTGCTGGGCAACGGGAAAAACAGCCGTCGTTGTTGCCGGGCGATGGGAAAATCAAGCAAGTTTGATATTTTGCCTGCGATCGTGCCATCCATCGCTTGTCGCCCAGAATCGGACCATACCTACGGGGCGTTGCTGGGCGATCCTGAGTTGCTAAGAGACTTTGCCAGTGATTTTCCTAGTTGCCCGTTGCCCAGCGACGGCAAAGTTGCCTAGTGGGTATGGGGTTTAAGTATAAGCTTTATTTTTATTGATGCAGTAGGGAACATCTTTTTAGAAAGCTTGTAAGTCGAGATAATCAGTATTTGATCATTCTCTTTAATGTCTGGTATTTTAAACTAACAAAGTTCACAGAATACATAACAACAGTTGTTTCTTTTTCCTGGCAACCTTTTAATCTCTCCTCGTCATAGAATACATAGGAAATCTGTCCTCTGGACAAAGGCTACCAAATCATAAAGCTACAATGGTCTGTGTCAAGAAATATATGCGAAGAAATACCGTTGACATGAAATATAACACCAGGAATGTGTTTTCAAGTTTGATGCAAGAAAAGTCCTGTAAACTTGGTTCGCTCATCACAAAGATATACGTACAGAGACAAAGAGACAACGAATGATAAACCCAACAGAGACAGGTGACTTCAAATCAGATGGTTGTATTTATACAAGTATTATTGCTCATTATTATTTTATCACAATCTTTGGAGATCCAACGGATGAGATTCGGCTTGGACTATTAATTATGTGGATGACCATAAATTATATCTAGGGTAATGAGGAGGTTTGAAAGTCCCGGTTACTTTATCACCCGCACAGCCGTTGAGCGGGGCGTATTGTTGGCAGTGCATATTGCCAGGCCGTACATACCGCTCTACATTATCAGCTGTTTTGTCATAGTTTAAATAATTCTTTGGTGATAAAATAAAGAGGGACCTTTGGGGTCATCCTCAGGTGGCCGTAGGACCTCCTAATCCTATTGAAATATATAGAAAAAGTAATCATAAATTAAATTATTGACCAGCTATCATATCATTGGTACAGAAAGAGCTGGCTATAATCATGTCCTGGGGAGAACCCTGATGATTGACTAACTATTGTGGGAAACAAGAGTGGATACAGCCCGAAGACTAGTGATTTTGTTGAATCTTACCAACAAATTGTGATCAATATCTATGAAAAATAAACATTCTAGTCTCGTTTACTCTTTAGATATTAATAATAAATAAACCTAGTTAAAGTTGACGCCAGCATCCTTCGTCATCCCTGCGGCAGCAGGTCTCCACACACAAGGTTTGGTTTACATCTTTTTTGACATTGAAGGTCATACAATGACGTTGAAGACCGTACATGACTTTGAAGGTCATATCATACATGACATTGAAGGTCATACAGGACACCATTGAAGGTTATACACGACACCATTGAAGGTCCTACAAGACATCCAAGGTCATACATGACACCAAAATCCATACATGATGTTGACCGTCAAATGTGACATTGAATGGCATATATGACATTGAACGGCTTACGTGCGACGAACACCATGTATGATTTTGAAGGTCATACATGACATTGAACATCATACATAACAGTGAACGTCATACGCGACACTGACATTGAAGGTCATACATGAATTTGGAGGTCATATACATTAATTTGGAGGTCATACATGACATTTAAGGTCATACATGACTTTGAAGGTCATACATGACTCTCAAGGTCATACATGACCTGGAATACCATACACCAGTTAAAGTACTCTTAATGCACTATACAACTTGTCTGCAACTTTTCACATTAACAGGTCATATCAAAATTAAGTCTCAGGTCACACCGGCAGGTCATAAGGTCACACAGGTCACTGTGGCGCCCTCTGGTATGTGGAAAGTGAACTAAGTTTCTTCGGTACACTCATGTAAATCACAAGTACATCACATGTTGGGAAAACATTGTACACAACGTCAAAAAACTTGAAAGAAATCATAAAGCCATTCTTATACTCTCAAATCTATAAATCAAAATTTACAAACACTTTTAAAGAAAAGAACCATAAATTTTACTTGATGAGAATGAACAAGACACACAGTAATAATTATCTGCGTGTTTCACATTGGCACTGCAAATTCACCATTAGCTATCGGCACGCAAAGTATATCGGCCAACGTCGGAATAATAGTAGTTGGTTATTGGTGTTTAACGCCGTATCAAAATCTATGGTTCTATCACGGCGAGGAATAAGATTGTCTTGGAATTTAAATTGGTCTCGATTTGCTGCCATGACCAAACTGATATTTTCAAACTTGAGCTTGGCACTTATCAAAACTTGTATATCTGATGAAAAGTGTTTGAACTGTTCATTTTTCATACTAGTTTTGGCCTCTATTAGTCTGATTAAGATTGTGTATATTTTTTAAAGTAAACCCAATTCACAGTAAAGGAAAATATTCTGAAATAAGGTTTTAAGTATGCACCCGACTTGGAAGAAAAAACACAGGTTTTCTGCACCATCATTCCTATTTTCTAGTGAGTATTTTTGTGCTTTGAGTCATACTTTTGTGAACTGCTGGGAGTTTTGGTCCTACAAATCCTACCACCATCAAATCTACCCACTGCAGTTTCCTACTAACCAAAACTTAACTTTTTATCATCATATTCTCAAGTCAATGGAGGTGGCTGTAATATTGGTTGTTAAATCAGATCATTTATGGATGTAGAGGGGGACATGGATCCACTAAGAAATTAGTTTTTTAATGAAAAGCCCAGCCTTCAACCCATCAAGGAAATAGTTTTCAAAAGCAATGCCCCCACTTTTCGGGATAAGGCCAATGCAAATATTACTTGAGACAAGGTATTCAAATGTTTCTTCGATATATCTTTAACAACTAAATCAACTATGTCAGTTGATGTAAACTATATCAACTACAGCAAAAGCTTCAAGACATTCAATTACATTCAACACTCTTCTCTGGTTTTAACATACATCTGCAATCTAGAGTTTTGATTATTGACGTCACAGCACTAAATAAAACTACATATTCCCTGATGATACTCAAGCAATATACAATAATATATGTGAACAAAATATATGTAATCAATGAAAATATTAAGCAGAGAAATAGATCAGCACCAAAGGAGATACTTTTGTTTTGCACCTTACATTATGCACATTTCTGCAAATATAATATGTGGAAATATGCATGTTTTTGGAATAATATGCAACCATATGCATGTTTCTGCACATATGATATAATAACGTGATACTTTTGTGCAACTTATGTATATCTTACTTATGCACGTTTCTGCAAATATAATATGTGGAAATATGCATGTTCTTGCATTATATGCAAACATATGCATGTTTCTGCAACCATTAATTATATGCATGTTTCTGCAGATATAATATAGTTAAGCTTGATCCTGCAAACATATGCAAGGTCTTGGAAATATATCAAAGTTTCTCCAGATAGCAATATTTCTGCAAATATATGCAAGTTTTGCAATTATATCCACTTTTCTGTTTTTAAACCTTTCTATTTGCCAAATATCTGGAAGAACCTGCTGGAAATAAAGGGCCATACCCACTAGGCGATTTTACCATCCACGGGTGCCGGGAAAAATGGGCGTCATCGTCGCTGGGCGACGGAAAAATCAAGCAAGTTTTGATAATTTACCGGTGATTTTGCCGGCGATTGCATCGTCCGTCAACCGTCACTGCGAACTCATGGCATACCAACAGGGAATCGCCCAGTGATTGGAATCGCCCGGCGATTGTGTGCGGAATTTGATGGCTGTGCTGTCGCCGAGCGACGGTGAAATCACCTAGTGGGTATGGGGCTTTAGCCCTTAGGTTTCATTAAGTACCTGCAGTTGTTTTCAGAATCATTGACATCCCTAAAGTTTGTATCCCCGATATTTCATAATCCCGGTTAATCAGAATTTAGAATTTAGCCTAAACTTATTATGTCAAACTTGACAGCAATACCCACTAAGAGATTTACCGTTGGTGGGTGACCAGCGACTGGGCAACTGGATTACCAATGAATTGCCGGGCCATTCCGCGTGGGTATGGTGTGTGTTCTAGGCAACGGGAGACAGGTAGCAGAATCGCTGGTAAAATCACCAGTAAAATATCAAACTTCGTTAATATTCCAGTTGCCTGGAGATTACACCGTTGATTCCCCCAGTCACCTGCCTCCCTTCGCTGCAAAAGTCGCCCAGTAGGTATGGGGCTTTACATCTCCAACTCCAACATCCTCTGAATAAGAATCAATTTACCACTCTCTTCAATTTCGAGTTGAGGGAGTTCTGGTATGCATGTCTCTGCCATTACATTTTGTATCTGTGAACATATATTATGCAATATTTTACAAGATTCCACTGTATATGCCTACTTCACCGAGTTCTCGCAGGTATTAAAAAACACCTTTTCTCATATCTAGATGCGAACACAAACGTGCTAACTTTAATAAGTTATCAATTGAGCGGGAGTATAAAAATTCTCCAGTGTATCAAATACTTCTTAAAGAATGAAGACTTAGTTGCACATTTGGCTTTCTTACATTTCTAAACCTAGCTCCATAAACCAAAGCAGAATAGTTGTTTGGTATTTACTGGTAGTTGAAAAATGCATAGCGGAAAATAGCATATGGTGATTATTACGTAGAAAATACCACACTGTGGTATCAAACGTGTACCACTTCAATACTCAACCGCAACCACAAAAATACCCTAAATTCCTATGTGCTCTAAGAACTGATAAGGGAAGTTTTTTTTTGGATCACCCTCACTTTTTTTAAATCAACGCCAATAAATTACAGTCACTCACAAGTTTGGCACTTGGTCGCACCAAGGAAACATGCTCAATGCAAGCGAAGGGTTAAAACAAAAAATATATAAACCCTTTCATGCACAATTTATCTTAGGATGGCACACTGCTCATTCTACCAAAATTCTCTCAGAGATCCTTCAACTAAAGCTTCATCTGATACCAGGGTTGCCACAAACCAGAGACGTTGAAATCCCCTGACATTTCCAAGGCTTTTTCCCTGACAAATTCCATTTTTCCCACTGGGAATCCAAGACTAATAAGCTAAGAAAAGCCTTCCATTAAACAGCCTAGAACATTTTTTCCCTCCAATTTAAGCTTGAAACACAGTACCTTAGTGTTTTTTTCTCTGCTACTCCTGTTGCTATGGCAATGCTGCTGGGTCACAGTAATGCAAATTAAATCAAAAGATGTCTGCCAATGGGCTGCAATTTACAAAATACTTTTTGCCACGCCAGATTCTTGTGGCCTGATGCACAGATTTTAACTCTTTGATTTAAGTTCGGGGCTATGACATATCTGGAAATTCTATTTTTCCCTGACTAAGATAAAATTTCCCTGATTTTTTTTTTTAAATTCCTGTTTTCCCTGACCAATTAAAAAATTTCCCTGACTTTTCCCTGCCCTTGAAAAAAGAACTTTTCCCTGACATTTCCCTGACCTGTGGCAACCCTGGATACATTTCTCCTGTGATTGGACTCTTTGGTTTATAAACTACATTACCTACTGCACACAGGCAGGTTGGGGGGAAAGCATCCATCCCCATTCAGTGTTTAACATTTTTGTATACGCTACATGGCCACACGGTTCTTTAAAATTAGCGCCCAGGACTATGTCAATGCACGCTTTAATACGAAGCAATTATATCAAGCTGAAAAACTTTACACACAAGCCGTAAACCTCAAAAGTGTGCATTGGATCACAGAAGTGTTCGCGCTGGGCACACCATTAACTTCAAACACTGCCATTTTTAGGCAGTTATTGTGGAAGAAACTCCTTTACAGCCTTCTTTACCTTTGGTAAGGTTGGAATGAATCAATATATAAGTTATTAATTGATGACTACAAGAAGAAAGACACCATGTAAGTAGACATGGCAGTCAATAAGTTCAATGGATAAGTCAAATAAATGATAATTACCTAATGTTTCAAACTAGAAACAGCAGTATTCAAAGATATGTAGTAAAATTACTAGAAATTACTACAATGTGTTAAGCTTATGCAGTGCATAATCAGTCATCTGCTTGGAGAGTGTATACATGATAATTCATGTTTCTATGAAACACCTGCACACACACACACAAATAATAATGTATGCATTTTAGGTTTGTGATGACCAACAGTTTTTCATTCCAGTAATGTGTTGTGATATCCTGGTAGTATTTTTAAGTTTTGGCAATAAAACATTCTTTGGCAGGGTTGGCACTACAGTAGGGAGATTCTCTGGCAAATATCAGCTGCTTTGAATTCTATTTCTGTTCCTAATTTTCATACTTTGAAATGATGAATGGCACTTTAATCTGCAGTTACAGTTGGACTTTCATGTTTAAGGCCTCTGCAAAACATTTCTTTAGAAAATATTTTTTATATCATCACCATTACACCTACAACCTTTCAAACACTGCTTTTACAATGGGCATTTATCCTTTGTCTCCAGGTAGACGAAGAATTCAAAACCTTCCACCAAACCTTACAAGATATTACAACTACATATATCTCAACAATTTGCATTTAGCATAAGTTGTAGGTTTTAAGGCTGGGGAGTTGGATGTCATGCTTGTCTGGTTATTTACTTAGTTGTAGGTAGTTCTGGGTATTGGTTTTGTTCACTGTTCAGGGATCGAAGCTCGGAAGTGTGATGTCGTCCTCGTAGATAGCGATGACTGCCATGATGCCTGCGCCCACGATCATACCCATGTTCTGTAGAGCGAGGTGGATCAGCGGGTTTTCGCCCTTACGGGGCTGGACAGAAGTCAACTCTGGGAGCTGAATAAAAGATGAAAGATGCACATTCTTTAACCATTTGACCATTTCTGAATTTATGAGAAGGTAGAGTGTATACTCCTACACTTTTACCTCAGAGATGCCTCCTACAAAATGTTGTGCTTCTATCTACTCTGTAACGCAAATTTTGTTAACAGAACCCACTATTGGAAGTACTTCTAATCTAAAATTTATTTTCAAATATCTATCTATTATCATTTCTTTGAATTTATTCACCCTCCATGTAAGAAATTTGGGGGGAAAATAAGATACTTTCCATATAACAAGAAGGGAATTATGAAATTATCCAATAACAATCACAACCTCAGATCTTTAAACAAGTTTCAATGGGAGTTACATTAATACAGAGATGCCACTCTATAATCCTGAAAAATCCGGGAACTGGTGAAACAGCTTTCTGGATTTTAGGCAGGAAAACATCAAAGAAATAGAACCATATATTATGTTCCTTTTTATCTTAAGAAGAGCTTTTAGATAAAACAGTCTGATGTTTTTACACAAATGTAATGTATTTTTCTTAAAATTGTTGACATGTAAACATTATGACATAGACAAAAATCCGGAAATCCGGAAAAAGCAGGAAAAATGGCATCTCTGTAAATATAAATTTATTTAAAAACCAAATAAATATGTGCACCTACCATATCAACAAGGGCAATGTAGATGAACATGCCGCCAGCAAGTGCGAAGATATAGAGGCTGACGGATCCTATGTTCCCGACGCACACGCCAACGATCAGACCGAACACACAGAGGATGGAGGAGACGCAGTTATAGACTATCGCCTGTTTCACCGACATACCGGCCCGCAACAGCACAGCAAAGTCACCTATAGAAAAGGAAACTTAGTGTTAGAGATCATTAGATCAGCTAAATAAAATATTTTTTACTACAGTATAAGCAACTTCAGTCCAAACTGTAAGGAATTTATCTTGGTTATTGTTATAACCTCTGTAATATGACATTAATGATTATTTCAGTTTAATTCTTTTCGATTCTAAGCGAATATTTGAATGCCAATGAGGAGGGGATAATGACTTCTAAGCCACTGCATATCAGCCATAGGCTATTAGTGTACCTCACCGGGAACCAGTGAGTGGCAAAGAAAATTCCCGGTATGGTACACTGATAACCTATCGCTGGTAACCAAAGGCCCAGAAAACTGTTTCTCCTCTTCACTGAATATCTATTTGTAACAATTATATGTTCATCCGTAAAAATTAGGCTGTCACTTTCCGCTCAGATAATCGGCAGACGGAAATGGAAGATTTTTGAGTTCCACCAATGGAATGAAGCTGAAAATAATATTCCCTTTCGCTCGTGAATATTAGATGATGATGATGATAATGTTGTAGTTTAAGGTTTATTAAGCAATTCTTCAGCTATATCAATACCAACTCAGGTTTTTTGAAAGACAGTTCTATGATTGAATCTATGGCAATGGAAACAACAGCAAGGTGAGGCAGTCTAACCGCCACCACCGAGGATCAAACCCAGGCCGGCTGGTTCCCATGACAAGACACTAACTACTAGACCACCCCAACCCTCTCATGAATATTAGTCAATGTCTATTCTATCACAAAAAGAATTTGCCACGGAAAGGCGGTACTTACCGATTTCATGTGGCAGTTCATGACAGAAGACGGCGACAGACGTACTCAGACCTCCCGGCAGTCCGCTCGCAAAGGCAGCACCTGGACAGCAAGTTGTCATATTAGTACTTTATATTATCAAAATAATATCTTTGACTTTGTGATGAAAGAGATTTTTTACTTTTTAGATGCAATGGTTAATGCTTGACTTATGCCTCTGCTATGGTTCCCAAAACGATCGGGTTCAGGTAACCCTAATTAATATTCCGCCAACTTCCTAATTTTTTTCTGTGAAAATATTTCAAGACATCATCAAAGTTCAATAATCATGCCATAATGGATGGCAACTTGTACATATTTAATAAGATAATTTCGCGACTGCTGACAGTGTTAGAAATGCCCATTGCTTTTTTGGTAACATTACCTCAACACAACCTTTTCTTCCAGGGCATTTGTTCAATATCTGACTAATTCTGAACCTGGTTGTTTCCAGGTAAGTCGACCATTGCCGAGAAATTCTCAAAGTTATCTCACCTATGGCGAGCCCGTCGCTGAAGTTGTGCAGCCCGTCCCCCATGATGACCATCCAGGCGACGGAGGCGATGCTGTTGGGGAGTGGTCCGTGACTGTGGCCGTGACCACCGCTGTGGCTGTGGTTCAGCTGTTCCCGCTCCTCGGGCTCACAGTCGCGGTGCAGCTCCTCGTGCATGTCCTCCGCCATGTTACGTACATCTGTAACACAACGCAATGGCCAATTGCAATCACTATTTATTTCTAGAACATTATAGTATTATCTTAAAATCACGAATCATTTATATTGTTAGTATGAAAGCCTTTGTTTGTTGGGGTAGTTTAACGTCTGGTCAACCAGACAAAGTTCTTTCCAGACTGCACAAGGTAATGCTTTTCATAGTATCTATGATATGATTTAGAAGAAACCCGCCACCGGGTGCAATATCCTACTCGTTTCAAAAGTGCCAAGGGGTCTTTCACCTCCAATGTCCCATAGAAAGGACACCACACACCAGGCCTTTGACAACGCTGTCGGGAGCATAGGGTATAAAGCCGTTGTAAGGAAAAAGTTGGGTTTTTTTTGTGTTTTTTTGGGGGGTGGGGGGTGGGGGGTAATTTTCATTTGGGTACTGGGGTTCACCATACAAGATCTTCCTTCCCCTCCCCATACCATCGTACAACAGCTCAGTTAATGTTTACAGTTAAATTGGCTAACGAATTGGTTCATGAAAGCTTCATATATTTGCATTCTCATTCACAAAAGCCTCATTCAATAGGTTCGCGAAAGTTAGGCCAATTTCCTGCCCTGCTTACCTTTTCCGGGGTGTACGACCATGACGAACTCCTCACAGGAAGTGACCACATCGGAGTGTTTCGACAGTTTGGCACCGACCTCGCTCTCATGCTCCTCCACTGTGCGGTACATCTTGGGCGAATCTAAGTTACCCTGAAAGGTAGAAATATGATGATGATGATTGTTCGAGTTTAAGGTGTATTCAGCAATTTTAGGCTATATCAACGACGACTCACATTTGTGTTTTTGTACAAAGTACTGTGATCATATCTATGGGGGTGGAAACGACGCCAAGGCAAAGCGACCCAGTCAAGCCACGTGTTAGACAAGATCCAGTATCCTGCCCCCCCCCCCCCCCCACACACACACACACCAACAGATTATTAAACATATATACGATATCAAATTCCTTGTGTTTTCTGAGATTTCCATGTCCTGTGGCAATTTTTTCCTGGATCCTTTTCTGTTATTTTTTCACCTGTGCAGTGGGTACCTTGTATATATCTGTATATATAAATATTATTGGTCAGTGTTTTCAAAGCTCGCACTGCCCTACCACCCACTGTGTTTTTGTGGCACCACTGATTATACCCACACTTACCTTGTTTTTACCACAAGGACGTCAGGAAACTGAGGTGCGCACAACCCTCAGATTTATTGTGCAGGGATGTAAGTTGGGGACAGTGAAAACGTTGGAAAATCTGAATGTATCCTTAAATGTTGTGAAATGTATTCTAATTGTCAAATTTTAAAACTGATTTTCGGGGTGCTGGAAATTGGAAAACTTATATCCCTGATTTTGCTTGCTTTTCACACATTTTCCTATATCTTGTTAGATAAATATGTCGATCTCTTACTCTCATTCTTCAATATCCAATTGATGTTAATGTTATTATTTGAATCTTAATGTGACACTACACCGCAAAATACCATTTTATTCACCTTTCCCATGAACCTGCACAGTGAACCCTCCCATAGAAGCCCTGTACCCAATGATTTCCATTGAAACCCATACCCCAATCGATTGTTCAGGCCTATTCCGCTAGCAGGGCACCGCTCTATTGAAAAAAGGTCTATAGAATTTCTTCTAATAAACAATCATGTTCATCGGTATTAAATGTTATTACAGCGACTACAATAAAATTGTTCATTTTCCAAAGATACGCTTCGTATTACTGGTGCAACATAGAATGGATCGAAAATTAATTTATTCAACATTATTCCACTTTTATAAATCAATCAATTGGCGCAGACTGTTAATGAAAATGTGAAGTTTTTTTTGCGGGGGTGTTGAGTTGATGGTTTGGTTGTACATGTTCGGCAAACAATGGATACAGAAAATATTGGAAAAATGTGAAACTGTAGGACATAGAAAAACATGCGTGGCCATGTGACATCGATGTTTCTGTTTACCCGCACCTGGGATGTGGGCGAGTGTTGTTTTTTTTGTTTTTTTGTTGTTTAATTTTATTATTTTTTTAATTTTCACATCACCATGTACATAAAGTTCTTTGGATGCCGTGTTACAACATAACAATAGTATAATTGTTATGTTCACTTAGACACACCTCCACTTCACCGTTTATGCAAGATGCTGCCACTTTATGGCAGTACTGACCAATAGAAGATTAAAGTTTCACATATCGAAGTGTGACGATTGAACCAGGCCTCGAGAAACCCAGTGCCCGGGGAGTCCGGAGCACCCTCTTCAGCCTCGTGGGCTCCCAGTTTACACCGGTTGAGAGCCCGGGGGGCTCCCTACCTTTAGTGAAAATCGTTGATAATTTGTTCTAAATTTCAAAAGGTATAGTCTTTGGATGAAATTTCTGTGGCTCTAAATATGATAACCGTTTTTTTTTTTAAAAACGTAAAAATCCCATATTCTAGGTTTAGAAGGATTCTCTGTAAAAATGGAAGGTTCGGCCATAACAGCCATCATGCAAACAACTATCCAAAGGGTATTCTGTTCTAAAAATAGATAGCCACTGATGAAATTCCTCCCTTGATATGCAAATTTCTGTCTAAGCCACTAAGACCCATGGATACGGTACACCTGCACTGACTGTAAGAGTAGCGGGCAGCCAGGTGAGAATCCTACCAAGAAGTTACCCCCTGCCTGTGGCGCCCCTTCAGGCAGTTCTGAGTACTATTTACCATTCTCTTATTGAAATACATATGTAATATCACACATGATGACTTCAGTTAAAGTAAACCTTATCCCATGTGCCATCTAAAGAAGCAGAGAAGTACTTATATACAGATGATTGGTGAAATAATAATAATTAAAAAAAAGATGTCCAGAATGGCGACCTTCAATGTAGACTGTTTCAGAGTTAATCCTTTGACATGGACCCCTAATATGCCCAGATGTGTAAAAAATAAAATTAAAGATGAAGCTAACAGTAAAACATATATTTAAAATTTAAAAGAAAAAAATTGTTTTAAAAGGAAAATGAAAAAAAAAGCCCCCACCCAGCTATATAATAGCCACCTGGTCGGTCGAGCAGAAACAGGATTTTTTCAGGATAGCCCCAACCCCCTAAGAGCAGTCGTGTGCTGGGTTCATTACCTTCTTCTTGTGCACGCGCCGCCTCCAGCTGGTGATGATGCCCATGAGGCGCTCGGTCAGGAAGAAGAAGTAGACGCCCATCAGAATGACCAGCCCGCGGTAGATGCCCTCCATGTGTTTGTCGTGACCGCCGTGGTTCGTCTCGTCTCCGTGACCGTGGGCATGGCCCTCCGCTTCACCGTGCGAACCCAGCGCCTGCAAGAAGTGAAGGAGTTTAGGTTGTTGTTGTTTGTTGGTTTGAACCACCAGACTCAGTGGTTCTGGAGCACTTGGATATTCAACCCTTGCTCCTGCATGATTGAATCTATGAAGAGGTAGAGATCATACCCTTACACTTTTACCAAGGCAGGTGTTCTTTTATATGCAGTGTCCCATAGGCAGGGCACCACGTACACATATCTTAATGTATCCTAAAATGATGTGAAACTTGTTCTAAATATCAAATTTTGAAACTAGTTTTTGGAGGTGCTGGAGTGAAAAAATTGGAAATCCGACAAAAATCACTACATCCCTGGTCAATAGAAATGAGATATGTGTGTAATGCTATTGAGCATCTTGATTCTCATAAGATAAATTATGCTTAATAACGTCAGGTTATTCTATTAGAAAAAAATCTATTGATTAGATATTAAGATCAACGTTCATATATGCAAGTCAAGAATTTCTCTTTTTGTAATACATGAAACAATCATAAATCAACTTAAATAGGATAGACACTTAAACTAGAGAACGAAAGAAAGTAAGTATGTAATGGAACTATATCTTACAGTACCCAGAGACTGAAACGAAATAAGTGCATTTCATATATTCATAAGTGGGCTGAAACATCCCCTTTTGCAAGTTCCAAACATTCATTTCCTCATAATTAAAATATTTCTCTAAATTGTGATTAAAAGCATTTAAAACTAATACCGTAAAACTCATATAGGCTGAATCCTAATTTGAGCCGCACTCTTGACTTTTGTGCTTTGGGTATTTTTTTCATCAGACTTTTTCATAACTGCCATTGTATTCAAGGTTGTCCAAAACCCTAATTTAGGCCACACCTAAAAGTTGCGATATAACTGACTCTCATTTCTGGAACAAACCTTTTTTTAAGCCACAGTTTCATCAGGAGTTTTACGGTAATGTAATTTTCATGTGACAATGTTCTTTTAATAAGGACAGGGTACCAACTGAAATTCCATTTTCAAATTCCCTGTGTTTTCCCTGAGATTTTTCCCTATCATATCCAGCAAGTTGTACAAATTCAAAAGCCTCTGCGTGAAGAAAAAAATTTGGACAACCAAACAACGACAAATTTGAATCCCTAATATCTTGAGAATTAGGAATTTCAGAACCTGGCCAAATTAAATTCCCTGTGTTTTCCCTGTCAGGGATTTTTTTTGCCATTTTCCCTGTTTTCCGTTGGTACCCTGAGGGTAGTTACTTACGTGGGGTATAAGGTGAAGTAACGCGTCCCCGGTCAGCGTGCCCACCGCGAGGCCGACCAGGAACTGTAGCAGGTGGTTATAGAAGACCTTCTGCATGATGGGCACGACCGCCACGCTGAGCAGGCCCACAAGGCTGATGATGAACACAGAGAGGAAGGCGTAGCCCCACACTGCAAGACAATATCAATGATAGCGGTTAGTCATTTTATAATCATATAAGAGAGTATGATGGGTACGACTGCCACGCTGAGCAGGCCCACAAGGCTGATGATGAACACGGAGAGGAAGGCGTAGCCCCACACTGAAAGACAACCAACCTAGGTTTATACCGATTATAGCGGTTAACAATTTTTACATAATCATCGTATATAATGGCCAATGAGTGGGCCCACAAAGCTGATGATGAACACGGACAAGAAGGCGTAGCCCCACACTGAAGCACAACCAACTTAGGTTAATATCAATGAGAGTGGTTAATCATTTTATAATCATATAACAGCATGATCGGCTTCATTTGATAAATAATATAGCAAAATGACAACTCACCCTCCCCGGTCACCTGTGAGACGTGGAAGGCTGCGGTCACGTCCTGGGTGTGGTTGTGGTCGGAATGATTGTGGGCGTGGTCACTGTGGGCGTGGCCGTGCTCCTCGTGGTCATGGTCAGTCTCGGCCAGGCCCAGCGGGAGCAGGGGGCGGGGCTTGTGGCACGCCCGGCTGTCAATCTGCTGGATGAGGGCGGGACACAGGAGCAGGAAATCGGTCTCGGTGATGGACCGCTCCGGATTCATATCGTGTAGTTTGAGCAGGAATGACGAAGACAGGCACTGTAAGGAGAAGGGGTTTTTGTTATATAATATGAAAGATAATCATAATTTCATGGAAAATGATTATTTTTCTATAAGAGAAATGAATTTCCAGTTTAGAGGATATTATTTAAAAAGTGAAAAGAAAATCAGCTATGTCTAGTTCAATAATATGCAGAAAAAATAAAGTGATGACACAGCTAAAATGCTTTACTAGATGTAAAAATAATAAACAAAAAACTAAAAATATCCAATTTAATCTTTAAGAAAAATATGCGTGGCCTACCTGCTCGTCTCGGTCAGGTTGTGGATGCGTTTCTGACCTTACCGCCCTCTCGTCTTTAGAGCCTTCAGCTATATCTCTCCTAAATCTACTAGGTGCTAGTTCATCCAGAAGCAAAGTATCACGGGCCTCCTGGCTAGGGAATGCTTTCTGGTGTTCATAGTAACTGTTTTGTCGCTGCCGCCGATGCCGAAGCGCATGGCGGCGAACCTGTGAATGACCTTGATTGTTAGCATGACCTTGAGCAGAAGCGGGCGGAATGTCGAACAAGGGCATGTCTGTGTGTAAAACAGGGTGCGGCTTTATAGAAGAAAGTCTTCTAGTACGGAAGTTGGCCTGAGCCTGAGATCTGTCCCGCATACTTTGATCCTGTGTAGCCCCTGCGTCATGCGGGTGATCTAATGCTCTACTATCATTCTGGGCACCTTCTGTAGAGTTTGTTTTGGGCCGATCAGCGACTCCTTCCTGGGGCAATGTCTCACCAGCTGCCAAAGGAACAGCATCAGAAAGTTTTCCCGAACGACCCAAGTTCGGTGATGTTGTGAGCTCATAGTCAAAGTGTGTGGGGTTGGTTGTTTTGCCAACCGGGGAATTTTCCACTGGATCCTGCCTGCCTGAGACTCCCCGAGTTACGTGCTCATCATCCATATGATGTTCGTGATCCACGCTTTGGTGGTCTCTATGGTTGGCTTTCTCATTCGCAGCCGTGCTTTCATTTCTCGCTCCTCCGTCTGTGTGTTGCGAGTCATGCACTTCAGTCTCTGGCTGGTGCTCAGTTTCACTGGACCCATGCTTGTGAGCAGTTTCATGCTCGTGACTAGTTTCCTCATGACTAGTTTCCTCATTTTGATTTACGTACTCGTAATCGTCATAATCAGTAGTATGGTGGTCCCGGTGGTGGTGCGGCTGTACATGTCGCGTAATACCACCCTCAAGGTAGTCCCCCTTTGCCGCGAGTGGTACGTGACCAACATCCAGACTATCCATTAACTTCTGGAAGCCCGCAAAAGACATCACTTCCCCTTCCCCGTACTTCGCAAAAATCTTTTTGAGAAATACCTGCATCCCTTTGAGTTCTTCGGGGGATAGATCGAACCCCGGGATGATGTGGCGGTACCCTCCCCTCCCAGACACACCATCCCGGGGCGGGGGTGGATTTTCACCCAGCGGAGGACTTCCCAAGCCGCCATGGAGATCGGCCGGGGAGGACGGGCCAGGGATGCCGCTTTCGTCCTGGTCTGGAGCGTGGAATGCTGTGAGTAAAGGATTTGAATATGACAATGTATGACAAGCTATCAAAATGCATGGAATAATGGGAGTGCAATATTTTTCTTTTCCGAATTTTCTCTACGCCATAATAGCTGTAGGAAGCAAGAACCTTTACTTAATTTTTGAGAGTCTTGATTATATTGATACATTTATACTTTTCTAGCTTATTCGCTCATTTGTTTAGTTGGTACCCAGATGTGTATCAAATTTAGATTCTAAATTGTGGAAAAATATTACTTCTGGCTTGCGAACATATAACTATTATATATCGTTTACCCCCGAGATTAATTATCCTACTTGATAGTGGAATTGTTGTTTAAGTGATCCAAAATATTCACTAGGCTCTTAACCCTTACACTGCCAGAGGCCTCATATGGGGCCCTATAGTAAAATCCCATAGGAACCCCATTGACAGAATGCAAATTATGCTTTCAGAATCTGAAAGAATTTTTCAGATATTCCAATTAGAACCAGAGATACAGGCATTTGAACATGGGACTATCAAGTCACCCAAAAATGTTAGAATTGTGATTCGAGAAACCATAAACAATGTATTTACATTTGAATTTGCCATACTCATTAAAAAATCATGAAAAATGTGTGAATTTATGTAAATGACATGTTTTTTAATTTGCTCTAACTTTTCTTTCATTCATGATAATCACAAACTGTCTTTTGCACAAAAAAGAAAATGTTTTCATGTTATTTTTATAAAGAGTGTCATAGTTATTTTATGAATTATCGATTACCATGGTAACCTGCAAATTACGATAGTACCAACAATTATTGTGCGCAAGAAATTTGCCTTATTGGCACAGTGCCAACATTTGGAACGCTTATATCAAAATTATTGAAAAAAGCTTTTCAGCTGAAGAATCTAAACTAGTTTTGAGTTTTAGGGAATTTATGCACTAATTTTTGTATTTTGGGCAATATTTCAGTAAATATCAGTTACATTGTGATATATTTGGCAGTCACAGAAAATACTGAAGTGAAAAACTTGAAAACATATATACTTAAATTCTAATAATTTTTATTTGAGATAAAACCTTGACGTCTTTTTCTGATTCTTGTTAACACAAGCACATTAAATGGAACCAAAAGCAATTAATGATCTTTTTCAAACTCAAATAACTATGTAAATACTTTACATATGCCACTCATCAGGAACTCAGATATATGGTAAACTCTTAAAGAAGAAAACTGGCGTAACATAAAAAAAATACAAAATTCTTGGTCAGGTCCATAACTACAAATCTACAAAAATAGCATTTAAAAACAAAGGAAACATTACCATCTCTTATGGAAATATATTCAGGTTAGAGTCAATTTTCTTTGCTCTTATTTTACCTCTGACCATACTAGTTTGACTCTTGGATTAAAACATTGATTAAAAATAAAATCCAATATGACAATGGTGCACTCTTCACTGAGGTGAGTGAGACACATTTTCAAGGAAATGTGCTCTTTTAAAATTTAATACCTTTTGATATCTTTGAAAATCATGAATGTTCCCTTGGCGCACTATTTAAAATTTAATGTGACATTTTAGTTTTTAATGTGTCAGATGCCGCATGGCGTGGCCGTAACATTTTCACTGAACCTACGTATTTATATAGTTCTCTACGTTTCCAAAATGTTGTCAATTATACCAGTTTTGGGTTCCCCAGGTCCCCCGGGTTTTGGGTCCCTCAGTTGTAATATAAGGTACTCACTTCCAAGACTGGGGTGTACGTTAAGGATGAGACTGAAGACGATGCAGAGGGCGCACGCCTGTCTCCGCGGGTGGCTGCTGCAGTCTGACATGGTAACGGAACGGTCTGCCGCGAGGATCAGTCCAACGAGCTGATTAAACCTGGGGGATAAAATTGGCACTATGAGTTACAGGGATGTAAGCTGAGAACAGTGAAAACATCGGAAATGGCAATAAGAAAATCTAAATGTGTCTTAAAATGTTGTGAAGTGTTCTAAATATCAAATTTTGAAACAATATTTTTTGGGGTGCTGGAAAGAACAAATTGAAAATCCAACAAAAATCGGAACATATACATCCCTGGAGTTAGCCATAGCAATGTTCTGGTCAGTGTCAGACTGGACTTTTTCAAAGTTAAATAACTGACATGGCAACAACTGGTCCGCAGCAAGGGTTGTTCCACTATAAATTTCTAAGTCGAAGTCAATCCTACACTGGTCCCTCCCTGGGCTATTCAAACTAAGCTGTGGGATTAACCTGGGACATCGCCCTTTATACATCAACCCGTTGCTTTTTTTTTTTAACTATTTTTTTTTTTTTGCCCATTGCTATCTGTTTTGTTGATCTTTACCACAAATGTTCATGCATACGGGATGACATGATTCTATGCGATCAAAAAAGACAAAAGGGATTCCCGTTAATTACCCCTACCACGGACAGCACATTCTCTGTTTTACCTGCAGGCTATCTTGCAGGGTGCATTCTGGGAAATATGTAGACAAACCACAAAGCTTAAGTATAGAAATTGTCTTAATCACGGCATCGTTCGTGGTTAAAAATGATGGAGAACAATAATTGACTATTTTTTCATTTTGTATCGGTGTATATTTTGCTTTTGGGCTGTTTTGAATTTTCATTCATTTTCGATAGATATGACGATGATTGTTGGAGTTTAAGGTGTACTCAGCAATTTTTCAACTATATCAACCCCAGTTCACGTTTGTGTTTATACCAAGTACTCTGATCATATTTATGGGGTGAGAAAGACGGCAAAGCGAGGTGGTGTAATAGGCATAGGCCAGACTCGAACCCTGGCCAGCCGAGTGTATCGATAGATATATAGCAAATATTTAAATATTGTCTAGTTTCCCCAGTGTTTTTGTCTACAATATTAGTCCAAATTAACATGCTGAATCAGGTATCTGTAGTAGGGAGAATTATGTGCGCATTAAGGGTAGAGGGGACTGGACTGGACCATCACAAGTAAACATGTAAAAAGTATCTAATAAGTTATTTAATTCTCTATTGCTTTGGTACCGTTAATCTTGAGGTAAAAAGATGGCGCGACGATCATCTTTTTTTTTCCCTCCTACATTTAACCTTAGGTTTTCTGGTGACACTATGCGGGGGGGGGGGATGGCCAGATAACTACAACTTTATATTCTCAAATTCATCAATTTATTCATATAATGTAAAAAATATCGATCGTTGTGTATGCCAGAATGAACACATTCTTTCTCTCTTCCATTAAGGTTAGACTACTGTGATGACGCACATTTTTGCTGGTCTCGCAAAAACGTAGAATAATTATTTTACTACTATCTATCTTAATATTTATCAGATATCATTAGAAATCACTTTGAATAGACTATCTTATGATATGAATTAAATAATTATGGGTAATAGAGTGAAAAAAGAAAATTCACTAGAAATGTGAAAGTTAAGTTTTATACTTGAATTTTTTCAACTGGATTATCTCAGTCAATAATGAAGGGAACTTAATCAATTTTCGTATGCATGTAGATACTAATCACATGAAGGGAACCGTGTCTCAGATTTTTGATTTATGGCCTAGTTTAAATTTTATGAAGTTTAGAAAATTAAGTTGTAAAAAATGACAAAAAAATACAAAAAGTTTCCCGTTTTTTGTCATAAAATTAAAACTAAGACCTAAATTAAAAATCTGAGACACGGTTCCCTCCAGATGAACGTTTTTGACAATACTACCAAGTTTCAAAACTGAGAGAATTATAATACGGAAGAAATCTTGGTTCAAAAAATAAAAGTGAAAAAATTCAATTTTAATTATTATTTTTTCTAGTTTAGATCTATAAATTCTGTTCGATATATCCTGGGATAGGGAAAAATAAGAGCTTTTGAATGATATGTAGCATGTTTGAATATCACCAATAGCCCCGGAGATATTCCAGTTTTAGTAAATCTGCTGCTCATCACAGTAGTCTAACCTTAAGACAAAATCGTCATTTATGAGTGGCTAATGTACAACATCTAATAACTTTTAATTCTTGAAAATAGTATGAACTTATCCACCACGGACAAACCATACAAATAGTTGAAAGACGTGAGCAGAATTCTTCAATAAATGTCTGAAATTATCATTATTTTGCTTCCCTCATGAATGAAAAGACCGATTTTAAGAAGATAAATTCAGAGTAAGATATGCGGGCATCACAACAGACCTTCTCATGCAAAGGACTTTCAGAGTAACAGATAAGTATTTAAGGTGAATTTTTTGTTGTACTTTGTTCATGTTTAAATCAAGCAGCGGGTACTTAGTACTTAGCTCGCCCCCACACTCTCCTGGGAGGGTATTCAGGCTAGGAAAATCTGCATGTCCGCGTGTCCTCGACGACCAGAAAATAGCTGAGGACAACCAGAAGATCACTCCTGGTCATCCTCCTTACGACCAGATATATTGAGGCAGTTATTTGACTGTCCTCCCAGGAGTCTAGGTTTTTCAAATTATGAATAGATGAACAAATAAAGTGGACAACCTAAAATATTATGTGGTCTTCTGATGACCAGAAAATTGGAGGAATTTTCCTAGCCTGGGCCGCATACTGCCACCTTAGACCATTTTTAGAGTTTTTACGCCGCAGGCCTCACCAAAGCCATCGTCCTGGGTGCCCTTTCCACCCCTTAAAGACCGAGGACACACTGACAGGACCCTCTGCTGTCCTGAGGACACCCTAGAAATACTATCTCAATAGTTTTTTGTCTGTTTTGTTTGTCAAGGTCGAGGCAATGGGATCTCCGGTTTTATTTGGAGGACATCCACTCTTCAAAGTCAGGGTATTTGCAGTACACCTAGCCATTTTTATATTCCGTGAGCCCTGTGACGCCTAAAACGCCTTTGACATTACTTTTGCCAATATAGTGGCCACTTTCTAAGTAGTTTACTCTACTTGAAATTGAACAATCATGAGTCAATTTCTGGCCGATTATTCTTCCAAACAAATTGAAAGGTATGTATATTCCAGATTTTCCTGGATTTCAAGTCTCTCGGGAAACCATACATAAAACTCGCTTTTTTATTCTTTTTTTTTTTATGCAACCCTTTTTCATTAGTGTTTTTAACTTCTCAAACTGTGTCTTCTGTTTAAATGTGAGCATGAAAAGGTTGTTTGTCACGTTTTATAGACTCGAGGGACCTCTCAGCTCGCTTTGATAGGTCAGACCACAGTCAGGTACGCGAGTCGTATCCGACTCGCACAAAAACAGGATGTGACGCCTGCATGACCGTGCCTGAGCTCTAACCAAACAGCACATGCAATCTAAAAAGGACTTCACCAAAAAACAATACAATAAAAATGTCTTATACACAACACAAGTTAGCAGAAATTATTTAGGTTCGCATACAAAAGCATTCAATCAAATATGTCTCATTACATTTTCAAAGTTAAGTACTTCAGTCTCATGTGTTTCATACATATACATATGAATTCTAGTAGATAATTAAACGTCTATAAGTACTTTTGGTAGAAAACCTTCCCACTTCTCCCCATTACAAACTGCCGTTAATAAACGGGATTTTACTAAACATTTTACGGCCATAGCATGCGAAAGAATATCTATATTTTCCTGTTTTTTTGTGTGGCGAAATTCTTATCTAAAACGCTCCTCAGTTTTTCAGATATTCCAGGACTAATACGAGATTCTGTAACGATGAGGTCACACGACCATTTTTTGGTGACCTTCAAGGAACCCAACGACTACTTGGTTGGATTGTAAATAATATTCGAAAGTTTTGACTTTGTAAGATGGTTTGAAGTAACTTTTCGATCAAACTTGATCCTGGATATCCCTAATTTGTGTAAACGATTGCAAATATGGCTTAAACATTTTGGTGAGGTGCGTTGTCACTGCAACAAGTCTGTAAACTACATACAAACGTAAAGGTGTTTACAGGAACCAAAATGTCAATAATAATACATGTTTTATACGGTTTCCAAGCATGAAAGGTTAGTTGGAAAGGTTTTTGAATTGATTTTAACCATTTTCTCTTCAACATTTTATTTTTTGAACCAGGTATGCAGGCTAGGAATACCTGTGCGTCCACGTGTCCTTGACAGCCAGAAAATGGTGTAGACCATCAGAAAATGAACTTTGGTCATCCTTATGATGACCAGGTATTCTGAATTATTATTAATCACTAAGATATTTACCTGCAAAATATGTTTTCTTTATATACTGGTAAGCTGTTAGAATATCGGAAATTTGCTTTTATATATTGGGGACAACCTAAAATTGTGTGTGGACGATCAGATTTTTGTTAATGGTTGTCCCCTGACGACCAGAACATTGGCAGTTTTCCTAGCCTGGGATGTGTGTTTTCTCATGCTAAAGCCCCATACCCAATAGACGAATTTGACTGGGTCGGCGGACTAGAATCTGCAGATTAGTATCATAAAATCAACCAATTTTAGCACCAATTCAGATTACCAGTCAGTATGTCATACTGAAATAAATGTATGTTTAATGTGAGTCAGCACTAAAATCGACTGACTCTTCTAGTAGAGTCTGTCGATTTTAGCACTAGTGAATCAGCCAACTCTGGTCAAAATTGCCTAGTGGGTATGGGGCTTTACTGTCTCATCCGTGTATGGTCAACTACCAGCATGGACCCATTTATTTCAGTACAAAATAATATCATTTATCAGAATTATTTTTTTTTTTTTTTTTTGCTTTCGTTTGTTTTTTTGGGATTTTCTTTTTAATAAAAAAGCATATGGAAAATAGACATTTTCAACGTGGCACTTGCGTGTCAGATGTGGAAAGTTTAATTGGTAGACGAGGGAAAAAGGAGAGAAGAGGCTGTGAGTAGGGGTCAGGAATGACGCTGTAGCATTTTGTGACATTTGTAAAGATCAAAGGCCAAGCACCGCTCGGCTCTGACCTATCAGGGCCCGGGCCAGGCACGCTAAAAACCACACCAGGGGCGGATACATGATTTCTGGAAGGGGGGTTAGCATAAAGGTTAAGTACTAAAACGACATGCATTTGCGCATGTGCATGCAACATTCTCCCCTCTTTCTGTAGTTTAGGGGTCAAGCAAAAGATGGGACCCCCTGGACCCCCGCCGGATCCGCCCATCCATAGGACTCATCCTAGTCAACACCTTAATGTATCTCAAAATGTTATTTTTGTATTTGTATCCTGTACTTGTAAAAACCTTGTATATTCCTTTGCCCTGATGGGTTGTGAATAAAGTATTCGTATTTGTATTCGTATTCGTGCACAAATGGCATAACTGTTCATATTTTGGCCACTCGCTAGACTCATTAGAATTTAAAAGCAACTTGTTTTTAATGGTTGCTTTAGAACTCGTTTATTAAAATGGAAAATCACCATTTTTCAAAATTGAAATCAGACAACCCCCCCCCCCTCCCCCACCCATCCCTAGAGTCTCACCTCTGGGAGGAAACATTTACATTAGGAATGAACACTCATTTCACCTTAAAAAATAGGATCCGGTATCATTAATCAAATCAATTAGATTTGATAAAAACTGCATCCTTTATCCTTAATTAAATCAGTCCTTCTTAAGATCTTTTCTAGCGAATGCATTAAATCACAATCTTAAATAAGTGCGATTGTCGCTTACGATGTTGGTAACCGACATATTGTAAATGTAATGATTCTTTTTTTTTTTTTTTAAGATTCTTGCATCACAAGGCACCGCTCTTAAGCCACATTTAAACCACGATGTATAATTGCGTAAAATTTGGGATGTCACCAGTTGCATCAGAATATGTTCTAAAATAGCAAAACACAGCATCCACTTGGCTATCACGAAGAGACTGAAGGGCAAAACGGCTCCTTTCATAATCATATGATGCATTGCATCAGAAAAAACCAACATTAACTTAATGCATTGCATCAGAAAAACCCAACATTAACTTAATGTTGGGTTTTTCTGATGCAATGCATCATATGATATCTTAAGACCTTGTTAAGAAGCTAAAGGCTTAATGATTAAGCCTTTAGCTTCTGATATTGTCCATGGAATATTAATACTTACACATTGCTCTTTTTTACATGTTACTTTTTAATATAAACCTGTAACGCATGATTGTGATGAGCACATGGTGATCACCAAAAGTGATCACCAAAAGTGATCACCTGACCGCGCCTGCACAAGGTCTATTGGTGGACCTCACCGCGAACCAGCGGCAAACAAGTTACAGAGTTCCCATCATGGTATGCTGATAACCTATATACATCTCCTCCTCATAGATAACTGATTATCAGATGTGTCAACAATTGCGTCGTACCATCAACAATAAATTAGTTTGTTTGTCAACAGACTCTAAGTGCCGGGATTCTGGGTTCTGCCTCCTTAATTTCAGAAGTATTCTGATTGTAAGGAACTGGAAGTGAGGGAGTACTATAATATAGGCAAATACAAGTACCATCGTTTTCAATTTAGGATGGTCAACCCATCTTGACCGTGTGAAATATATCAGTTGAAAAAAATACAGTATTTCAAAATAGATAGGGTAGGCCTAGAATTAATCATTAAAAAAAATGTTTATAAATACGATTTATAGCCGCGTGGATTACGGGGGTGGAGCTTCTGCCCCTGGGAAGAATATAGGCCCCCAGTAGCCCCTGCTGATCATATAAGGTGATGATAAGGGGAACTCAGCACTGACCAAGTGGTTCTTGGGGTTCAATTCAATTCCCGGTTGGTGTCTGGGTTCACTAAGGGATGAGGTACAGCAAAAATGATCCCCTGCTGTTTGCCCGCCCTGTCACCTTCATCTCATAGATACGATCACAAAAGACAGACTTTGTCCTAACTTGTTTTCATCGTGAAAATGACCCTGGCTGTCGGTGCAGTGTAAAACACCCATCACTCACTTCCTTCAACCAGTGCCAAGTCCATGTCAAAATGATTCCCATTTTACTTGTCAGAAGACAAAAACACAGTGGAACAAAGCGGCAGAACCACCTGCAAAACATAGAACACATCACAGGCAGCTTGAAAACAGTACACACAGGAAACCTTCCAGAAAAGCTTGGCACTGTATGTAGTTTCATGTTTTGGCCCACCGGCGAATTCCAATTTGTTGTAAATGTAACGTGAAAACATGTGAAACACGTGAATGACGAAATGACAACTGACAACCGAACGTTTTACAACTTGACCGGCCTTTAAATAGAAACAAACCACACTAAAACGCCTCAAATACAAATTTGCCACAAATATATATATACTTAGGACAGCTCTTAAAAGTTGTACTTTGATTTTGAATAAATTTCAACGTGAAACCCGTCTAAAATGAGTAAAAATCCGTCCCCAACCCACGATGCCTCCGACTCCGTGTTCGGCCGAGGTCAGCGTTTTCCTCGGCGCCATTCGGTTGTCAAACTTACCCGATTTAGGCGATAAATAACCCCGTCAGAGTCCCAATTCCTGTCACGGAGGTTGTCCTCGTGTCCCTAGATGTTTTGGTGGATGGTGGAGGTTTGTGGAGCAGGAATAAATAGACCGTCTGCTTTGTGAAGTCCACACAAGACTTGGTGGAGCGTGTGCAAAATCCAAAATGGCGTCTGGTCTCCGGGCGGAATGCGGGAGGAGAGTGACGCAGCACAATGGGCGGAGAGTGGCGCGGGAAACTGATTCACGTCACGCGCCACCTAGTGGAAAATGCACCACCTCTAAAGGGTTAAAACTCAGTTTTTCCCCTAAAAATTGTTGTAAAATGGCTACAGACTGATTAAGATATATTCAAACTATCTCAGTGAGTGTATTTTTCTATTTTTATTGGTGTTTTTAAAGAGTTTTCTTCTGAAATTCTTACAGCTGCTGGTGCCATCTCACGGTGAGTTTCAATGTTACCATATTTGGTGATTCACATTTTAGTCACGTGACGTTGAAATGTGAATCACTGCATTAAAGGTCTTTGTGTGGGGGTTTCCCCTATCGGTGTGTATCGGAAGTGGGGACCGTGAATCAGTAGGAATGCTTCACGTTATCTAGGCACGATTATGAATAGGATGTTTACTGATAATAAATCTACTTTGGATTGCAGAGGCTGAGATAACATAAGCATTGCTTTGACATACCGTATAATCATCTACGCAGTTATTTGTTATTCCCGCTGTTAATTTCCCTTTTTTTTTCTTTTTTTTTCTTTTTTTCAAACATGTCCCTTTTTTTGGTAATTTATCGGAAGAGGAATTAGAGTAAATTTCTGGTTATAATAACTTCTGACTCAGCGGGGTTTATGGATGGGAATATTAGAGAGAGAAAAAACAGGAAAAAAATTAGTTGTGTTCAGGTAACATAGGTTGAAAAAAATAGAGTAGGTAGGTGTTGTTGTTGCTTATTTTGTATAACCAAAATGACCCCGGCAGTGTTGAAAATAAAAACAATATATATGAAAAAGTCCATAAAATTATATCCTGTAGGAACATTTTTAGTATCTAGAATAAATGAGCATCTATTTGCTGTTTCATGATTTTCAATGCTATCTTAGGTCAATTCTTTTGGATTTTGAAAAAAAGGTAATCATAAATTTCCTAAAAGAATAAGTAAGGGCCAACAATTTAGGGTAGGTAGGGTTACTTAAACGCAACAATTTCTTCTTTTTTTTGCCTTACATGTTTCATTGGGGAAATAATGGACCAGGGATGAATCCAGATAAAACCACTTGAAAAATAAAAATACTCCTGCAGGAAACGTCGAGCGTCGTAGTCTCGTTTTCGGCCACCACGCGTCCTCGCGGTTGGGGGCCGTCCATAAATGACGTCATGCAGCAGGGGGGGAGGGGGGGTTCATGCTTCCATGACCAAACATGACAAGGGGGGGAGGGGGGGTCATGTAGTGCATGACATCATGTTTGAACAATTCTAATTTGAAAATTTCAGAGGAAAAATGTCGGTAAAGTTGGGATTTTTCAATGTTGAAATTTCTTTTTAAGGGTCAGATTGTCTCCTAGGCAAGAAATCTGCTTTTTAAGGTCTTTGGGTCCTTGGTTATGTCCATTCCTGCTTATATTTTATCTGTAATTGGAGGGGGGGGGTCCTCTTCGTATGATGTCATTTTTAGAGGGGGGGTCAAGGGGTGCATGACAAAACATGACAAGGGGGGGAGGGGGGGTCAAAAATGGTAAAAAATAGCATGACGTCATTTATGGACAGCCCCTTGCCGGATAATCAGTTTGAACCCAGCCTTTGAGATAGCCACACGCCCGACGTCCAGCTGTCCCTGAAGGTGTTCATTCTCTACCAGAACTCCTAAGTAAGTACTGATATTTGCTTACATTGGTGCCAGGAGTGTTGGTGTACCTACCCAGGTGGATATTGTGAAGATTTACCCAGGATTTACCCAGGAAAAACAAAGTTTCAGTGGAGTTTAAACTTTGCCAGCTGAGCCATTGTTTACACCTGAGCCACGCTTTGTTTACATCTGAAAGACTCTAAAAAGGACTGAAAAAGGCCATCTACAAAGCTGACACTTTTAGTATTTGATCAATAATAAGACATAAGATTCAGCTAGGAGTAAACATCAACTTCGCGATCACGCCGGTCCACCCAGAACCCCGTGCGGCGTCTTTTATTCGTCCACTACCGGATTTACACTTTCTCTCTATCCGCGCGTCTCATGCGTAATACACCACATTCCTCCCTTCTATTTACCTTTTTATACAATAGTAAATACAATCAAGTATCAAATTGACAGTTTTATGGGAGCACGCACCACTCTCCCAGACCGTGTAGTTGTCACGGTAGTAGTCTTTGTAGGGCTAGATTTATGCGTCCTTGGATTTTGGCAGGGAGACCTTATATGTACTTTGTGAGGAGTCTCTACTGAAGTAGGCTCGGTGTCCATGTTCGGTACTATAAAATTTCCATTACCGGGAGGTGTATTTACAAATGGCTCAATAACAGGAGGAGCCATTGGAGGTTCAGTAGAAGCACACATAGCTGTTACCTGGTCATCTTTTTCCAGTGTCTCTGTAGCTTTGACTACCGTGTCGTCAGGTATAATATGATCAATATGTACAGAACGTTCTTTACCATTTACAGTTCTTACTACAAAGGACCTTGGTCCCTCAATGTATGTAATTACAGCTTGTAACCACTTTTCTTTTCCCCCTCTCAAATTAAGGATTCTCACCTTTTGAAAAAGATGAAATTTACGATCTTTCGGGTTAGCCCCATCTTTAGACTTTTTACTTGCCTCTTGGCGTTCTTCTATACTGCCTTGTAGAGATGGTTTTACAAAACTTAGTCTTGTCTTAGGTACACGCTTAAGAAACAAATCTGCAGGCGTTTTGCCTGTCGTGCTGTGAGGTATATTGCGATACCTAAACAACAAGTCAGAGACTTTATCAACAGTGCTACCCGAAATACTAGACTTCAGATACATTCTCTTAAAAGTCTGAACATGCTTTTCTGCTAAACCATTGCTAGCTGGATGATATGGCGGACACAGTTTATGTTTGACACCATTTTTTGACAGAAAATGTTTGAATTTTTCTGAGATAAACTGAGGACCATTATCGCTTACAAGCTTATCTGGAAATCCATATCTACTAAAAATAGTGTTCAAAACACTGATTGTGGCTTCTGCTGTAGTAGAACCCATTGGTACAACTTCTAACCATTTAGAGTAGCTGTCTACAAACAGGAAAAATTGTTGACCTTTAATTTCCAAAAAATCAACATGAACTCTTTGCCATGGTCTAGTGGCCCAGGGCCATAATAACAAAGGAGTAGTTTTAGGAACCTGAAAAGTTGTGATACAGGCACTACAACCCTTTACATAATCCTCAATGTCTGAATCCAAGTATGGCCACCATACATAAGATCTCGCCAACGCCTTCATTCTACACATACCAGGTGTAATAATTTAGATGCGCGATGGTTGCGAAGTAATTGGGTCTTATTGATGAGAAAGATCAGGACTGGAATCATGCTTTGTCATGGTGGTGATGGTACTATTTATTGATAACAGATGGCAGGGCATATGTTTATGTTATATCAGATAATAGGTGGCAGCACTGATTATGCAGTGGTCAGAATAGATACTACATTCCCTCTTCTCCTTAGATTTGAAGTCTACTGTAAAATAAGTATGTTAGACAAATAGACAAATCAAATTTTAAACCAGTGTCTTTTCGTTTTACATCTTCGTCATGAGTCTCTCAAGATTCATCGTCAGTGTCTTTGGTGCCTTTACTTTTTAAAACGAGTTACTTTCTATATGACACGTTATCTTTGGTGTTAAGCTTGAAATATACTTAAGTCTTTGAACAAGTAACTTGGATATGAAAACATGAAAGTATCGAACATGTCTTAGATTCTAAACACTAGATCTCTTGGTCTAGTTAGTGTACCACAAGGGGTTATTGTGCCCTTTTTAAACAGTGGTTCACTTTTACTCTCTCACATAGTCGTTCAGGTATCTTGGAGGACGTCTGTTCCTCACAGGGCGTTCAGCCTGAAGCTGCTGGCCCCGCGGCTGGGGTTGGTAGTGAGGCTGGTTGTTTTGTCCTGCTCGACCGTTTTGGTCAACAGGTATGTTGTTGTTCCCGTTGATGTCAATGTCTATGTCGTATTCGTCCTCCATGTTCTCCTTCCTTTCCTGTTGTTGAATGTCATTAACGATCTTAAAGAAGGAGGAATTCCTGGTCACAACACGTTCTCCTCTCCGGGCCTGAATTTGTGATCCTGCGACTTTCACCACTGTGTAGATCTCCGGGTTAAATCGCTTCTTTCCGTCTTTCTGGAGAATAATCACTTTGTCTCCTATTTTGATGTCTCGCTGTTTAGTGTGTCGGTTCTTGTCCGCATAATCCTTCATTGTCTGTTTTGATTTAGCGTCATTTTGCTTGACTTGCTTGTCGATAGGTGAAGGTTTGCCTGCTGATGTTTGCGGCAGGCCTGTTCTTATGGGTCGTCCTATCATCGCAGTTGCCGGTGGTACCTTGGTAGACGCATGTGGAGTCGCCCTATAGTTTCTGAGGAAAATGTTCATCTCATATTGCCAGTTTTTGTGTTCCATTTTGGCCGCCTGAATCGGTTTCTTGATTGTTTTGACGAACCGTTCAGCTTCTCCGTTTGCCTCTGGCCAAAGGGGTGTAACGCGGCGATGTTTAAATCCACACGCTTTAGCATAATCGGCGAATTCTTTGCCCTGGAATGGCGGTCCGTTGTCAGATTTGACTACGAGTGGTATTCCCCATCTCGCGAAGATCCCTTCTAATTTCGGAATAACAGCTCTTGCCGTGAGGGATGATAATACTTCCACCTCTGGATATCTGGTGAAGTCGTCTATGAGTACCATGATGTGGTATCCATTTCCAACATCAGCGAAGTCGACACTGACTTCCTCCCACGGTCTGGTGATGTTCGTCATTTGAAGTGGTTCTCTGATGGTGTGGGTAGACGATACCTGGCACGGCATACAGCGTTTCACTTTTTCTTCTACAAGTTTGTCTATGTTTGGAAACCAAACTTTTTCTCGGATAAGGGCTTTTGTCTTGGTGATTCCCTGATGCCCCAAATGAGCAAGCTCAACAGCCTGGTCCTGGAGGCTAGATGGTATACACATTCTGGTTCCTCGTAGGATCAGTCCAGTTTTTGTCATCGATAGTTCGGATTTCACGTTGAGGTATGGTGCGACCTCGGGAGCTCGCCAGTTCCCAGTGATCAGGGCATTAGTCACAGCTTGCAAGGTCTTGTCATTCTGGGTGGCGTTGATCAGATCCTCTTCGGTTAGCGCAAGGGGTCTGGATTCCTGTGACAGAAAGTGTATGTATTCCTCTGCGACCTTGGTTGCCCTTGCAGTTGGTCGAGTTGATTTCTCAGGATGTCGCGACATATAGTCGGCGGGGTTGTCAGATCCTTTTCTGTACTCCAGCGTTACATCATATGGCTGAAGTCGTATCGCCCATCGCTCTACTCTTGCTGATAGCTTTGACCCAGGTTTGTTAAACATCCCAAGAAGTGGTTTGTGGTCAGTGAGCACAGTCACTGGTTGGCCGTAGATGTACAGATTGTAGTGCTCACATGCCCAGATGATCGCCAGTGCTTCACGTTCGGTCTGGCTGTATCGTCTCTCCACGTCACTCAAAGCTTTGCTTGCATAGGCCACGATCTGTCGGTTACCTTGACTGTCCTCCTGGGTGAGGATTCCTCCAAGTCCGGTAGGACTGGCGTCGACGGCAATACATGTTTTCTTCTTTGGATCGAAGTAGGCCAGAGTTGGATGTTCAGTGAGCATGTTATTGACCTGGTTAAACGCCTCATCTTGTGCTCTGCCCCATGACCACGGCGTGTTCTCATGGGTGAGTTGACGGAGAGGTTCGGTCACGTCAGAATAGTTCTTGATGAAGCGCGAGCAGTAGTTGGTCATTCCCAAGAAGCTCTTCAGCTCTGGGACAGTTGTAGGTTTTTCCAGGTGGTTGATCGCCGTTATCTTCTCTGGGTCTGCGGTCATTCCTTTAGCGCTGAAGACAAACCCATAAAACTTCAGCTCCGTGCAGTTGAACTCACACTTCTCACGCCTTAAGGTGATGTTCTGGTCTCTCAGACGGGTGAGCACATTTCTCAGGTTGGTGTCATGTTCTTCTTTGGTCCGCCCAAATATGATGATATCGTCACTCATATTTTTTACTCCGGGGATTCCGGTCAGAGCTCTCGCAATGGTGTGCTGAAATACTTCTGATGCGGCTGATATGCCAAAGTTGAGTCGTTTATACCTCCAGAGTCCGTCTTGAGTTGAGAATGTGGTCACATCTCTTGACTCAGGTGTGAGCTCGAGCTGGTGATATCCCTGGTTGAGATCCAGCTTAGAGAAGACGGTGGCTCCATTTAGATCACTTATGATATCATCCACCGTTGGCATGACGTGACGTTCTCTTTTGACTGCTTCGTTTGCACGTCTCATGTCGACACATAGACGCACAGCGTTTGGGTTTTTGGGTTTGGGAGCGACAACCAGTGGAGATACCCAGGAAGTTGGCTCGGTCACTCTTTCGATCACGTCCATTTCTTCAAGGTGCTCTAGCTCTTCTTTCACTTTCTGGCGAAGGTGGAAGGGAATTCTGCGATGTGGCTGGATAACTGGTGTCACGTTAGGATCCAAGTGGAGTTGAACCTGTACTCCTTTGACCTTTCCTAGTCCTTTGAATCGATCTTCAAATTCTTCCACGATAGACTTTGTTGTGGGGTCAGTGACGATGCTGGCTACCACAGCCTCTCTGTTGATTTTGATAAGATTCAGTTTGTCAGCAGTATCATGTCCCATAAGTACACCATGACTCCCCCGAGCCACGTATACTTTCGCCATAACGGTATCGGTTTCGGTAGTGAAAGTGCCCTTGAACATTCCCAGGAGCGGTATTGGTTTTTCCTTGGGTCCATAGGGGAAAAGGTTCATGTCGGATTTTTGTAGGCATGGCAGGGGCTTCATTTTGTGGAGCGTTGGCTCGTCGATCACATTTACTGAGGCGCCGGAGTCACCAAGCATACGTGTTGGAACTCCGTTGAGATGTACCAAGAACATCGGCTTTGCGGTTGGACGGTTGTCTGAGTCGATCGTGTATAGGTAGTCATCCTCCTGATAACTGTAGTCATCTCCCTGGTCAACGCCTGAAGCCTCGAGATTGTGTACCTGGTTGCCGGAACGTCCACCTCGGTTGTTGCTGTGGCCACGTCCCTGGCCATACCCTCGGCCACGTCCTCGACCACGACTCTGGCCGCGGTTGCTCGGTTGAGCCTGGCCTTTACGACACAGCCGGGCGAAATGTCCTACGGTCCCGCAGTTGTGGCACGTTGAGTTGTATGCAGGGCAGTTCTCACGACCTCCTTCGTGGGGATAGGGTTTCCCACAGTGTCCACAGGTCTTGTTGGGGTCGTCTGATCTGTTGTTGGCCGGTTGGCTAGGTTGGTTGTTTTGACGTCCACGGGAGCGTCCTCGGTAGTTGCCCCTCTGGTTGTAGTTACTACGCCCTCTGGTGGTCACTTTGTTCACGGTAGTTTCGGTTTTACCTTCAATGCCCTTTGCATATTCCATTGCACGATCCATCGCGTTTCCCATTTTGATGAGCGCATCTAATGTCATTGTGAGATCGGCCAGCCCTTTGGTGCGAAGTTTGGTTGAGCGGCATTTCTGAATTACTTGAGATTTTATTTCTGCGTCGAGATTCGGGAAATCACATGTTGCCCCTAATTTTCGCAGTCTTGTCACGTATTGGTCGAGCGTTTCGGTCGTCTCCTGCGCGGCCATCCGGAAATTGAAGATCTCATATTCCTTCTGGACCTGCGGCGCGTAATGGTTATTAAGGGCTGTGATGGAACGCGTGTAGATATCGTTACCGGGTGGGGGGTTATCGCCAGCGACAGCGGGTGGTATGGTTAAGGTGAGATAGTCATCATGCACCCCCTCCCCAGCATAGTCTAATAACAGGGCTAATTTCCTCTCTGGATTCTGCAGATCCATAGCTACAACACGATTTTCGAACCGGATCATCCATTTTTTCCATCGGGGTCCGATGCTGGTTGGGTCTGTGGTGGTGTCAAATGCAGGGAATTGTGACAGGGATAGGCCTTCTGCCATTGTGAGTGGTTACTCAGGTCACTATACTTGATAAATAGTGTTCAACAGATAGTCACAGTGCTTATACTTTATTCACACACAGCAGCACTTTATTTCCACGCGATAGCACTCAACAGTTTATACAGATTCCACTTCACAGACTGGTACCAATAGCTTTTCCTATGGTTTGGTCCCCTTCCTTTCACCAATTTTCAATCAGTCAGACTTTGGGCCACTAGTTTTGGTAGAAAGGAGCCTTATAGTACGGCTGGGTGGGTACCTACAGAGTCTTTGATCATCCCATCCTCGTCGCCATTGTAATAATTTAGATGCGCGATGGTTGCGAAGTAATTGGGTCTTATTGATGAGAAAGATCAGGACTGGAATCATGCTTTGTCATGGTGGTGATGGTACTATTTATTGATAACAGATGGCAGGGCATATGTTTATGTTATATCAGATAATAGGTGGCAGCACTGATTATGCAGTGGTCAGAATAGATACTACACCAGGGTGGCTAAAATGTAACTCTTCAAGAATTTCTTTTCTGAATTTTTCAGGGACAATAACTCTTCTGCCCCATAACAGGCAACCATCTTCAATGGATAACTCTTCACGTCTACTCCAATAAGGTTGAACAGACTCATCTTTACACTTCTTGGACCAACAATTTAATGTATACTCGTAAACTTTACTGAGAACTGGGTCCTTCTGAACACATTTCGCTATCTGTTTTGCAGTAACAGGCAAAGAGTCTATGTGTGTATGAAAAATATAATTTTCATCTATGTCTATACAAGCCCTCTGTTCTACCGGTAGTCTACTCAACGAATCAGCGTTCGCATTTTCACCTGATGATCTATACCGAATATTGTACTGATATCCGGTTAATATTAGCGCCCATCTAGTCATTCTGGCTGCTGCTAATGAAGGAATACCTGTCTTAGGCCCAAAAATTCTGGTTAACGGCTGATGATCTGTTATGAGCGTAAAGGGCTTACCATAAAGATACAAGTGAAACTTCTTTATCCCAAAAATAATGGCTAAACCTTCCTTTTGCAATTTGGGCATAATTCTTTTCAGCCGAACACAAAGTCCTAGAGGCATAAGCAATCGGTCTTTCTGAACCGTCCTCCATCCTGTGACTCAAAACAGCACCAAGGCCATAAGGGCTAGCATCTACACTTAATATAACCTCTTTCTTTGGATCAAAATGAACAAGAACTCGTTTCCCCATCAATTCTTTCTTAGCCATACAAAAGGCCTGTTCGCAATCTTCTAACCACACAAAATCGATGTTGTCTTTTAACAATTCATACAGTGGTTTCATTTTTGTAGCCAGATCTGGTATAAATTTACCATAGAAATTTGCCATTCCTAGGAACGACTTAACTTCTGTAACATTTGTAGGCGTGGGCGCCTCGATTATCGCTGCTACTTTTGACTCAATGGGTCTAACACCCTCCTTACACACTGTGTGCTCTAGATATCTCAACTCTTGTCTAAAAAACTGACATTTTGCTTCATTTAAGCGAACATTGTGTTTTTTGAACCTTTCAAAAACTTGACACAACACTTTGACATGATCTTCCTCAGAACGTGTGGCTATCAAAACATCATCAACATAACAAAAAACATTATCTATCCCAGATAAGATTTTATCCATAGTCGCCTGAAAAATAGATGGCGCGGTCTTGATACCAAAGCACAAACGTTTTGAGCTCAGAAGCCCCTTGTGGGTATTTAGTGTTAACAGTTTAGACGAATCTTCATCCAAAAGTAACTGATTAAAAGCTCCTGCTAGGTCTAACACTGAAAAAACTTTGGGCTGGTTACCCCCATCAGAAAGTTTTGCTAACATTTCTTGAACATTTGGTAGTTTGTAACCATCATCTTCCAACAACTCATTTATCTTCTTATAGTCACCGCATACCCTTACTGCCCCTTTTGTCTGTTTAGGCACATGTACAGCGGGTCAGGCCCACTCACTATAGGTGACAGGATAAAAAATATCTGACACACCACCTTGACTGTCCTTAGCGGCACACACCCGTTGTAGATGCCCTTTTACACCGCACTTGTGGCACCTCTCATTCTGCATCACGCAGTCGCTGCTGAGGTGTCCCTGCCAACCACAGCAGGTACAGGATTTATGGCTCGTCGACGGCCCTCGTCTGCATTGTGACGACCCTCCGCGTTGTGACGACCCTCCGCGTTGTGACGACCCTCCGCGTTGTGACGACCCTCCGCGTTGTTACGACCCTCCGGGCCAACCACCTGCTTTCCTTAACAGGTGTACCTCGGAATCGTCCTTTGTGGCTGCCCCCATGTAGAGGTTGTTGGCCTTCATAGCCAACTCATCGGCCACACACTTGTCACGCGCGGTCTGAAAATTCAGGTCCCGCATTGCCAACAAATGGCACTGTGTCTTCTTCATTTTGCTGTGAAGGCCTGACACTAGCCTGTCCCTCAGGGCCTCTGGCAGAAATGTCCCAAACTTACATGTCCTAGATAACTTCTGGAGTCTGACTACAAACTGTGACACAAACTCACTCTCCTCTTGGTTAGCTGTCCAAAACTTATGGCGCTCAGCGATCACTTCTGGTTCTGGGTTATAATGGTTGTTCATAAGGTTCTTTAGTTGGACATAGGTTTTGGTATTTGGCTTATCTGGCCCACACAAATTTTTCACTAACTTGAAGGCATCAGGGCCATTACAGCAAGAAACAGATCTGTACGCTTGTCTGCTGCTATAGAATTTGCTGACATGAAACTGTCCATACAGTCCACATAATCATCAAAGCTCTCACTCTTCTCCTCAAAGACACCTACATTACCAAACACAGCCATGCTGACACTCACACTGCTGTCTGACACTAAAAACTGGGAAGATTTTCTGATCAAATTTGAATCATAAACTATCTAGAATGTCTCTCCTTCCCTTGTGGATTCTTTATCTCGTCGCCAATTTAGTATTTGATCAATAATAAGACATAAGATTCAGCTAGGAGTAAACATCAACTTCGCGATCACGCCGGTCCACCCAGAACCCCGTGCGGCGTCTTTTATTCGTCCACTACCGGATTTACACTTTCTCTCTATTTTTTTTTTTTTTTTTTGTGTGTTTATTTAACCATACTCATTCATACAAATGATCTTCCGTATAGGTGATGTTTCATATATAACATTATAACTCAATATTAATGGCAAACAATAGTCATTCCAAATGGCTGTATCATATACACACATAGCTAAGATAAGCATCTGTGTATTAATGACCCAGGCCATACATAGACACATGAATATCAACAGTAAACAGTACCACAAGTTTCACATAAATAGTTGATAATGTCAATGAAGGTAAGTTATCCATTGCACATCTGCGATCAGAATGTCAGCATTATGTGCATGTTAACTGCTTTTTTAAAGTCAGAGAAAGATTCTTTGTCCTGTATGTGCTTGGGAAGAGAATTCCACAGTTGACTACCAGTATAATATGGGGATTTACCATAGATGTCACATTTAGTTTGTGTTGTTTTAAAAATACATCGGTCAGCTTGTCGTGTTTCCCTCTGGGGAGTCAATAACAAATCATCATCAAAATGAAGTTTATACATAATTCCAAGTAACTGTATTTTACGTCTGTGTTCAAGTTTATCAAGAGTGGACATTCTATGTAATTCGTCAACACTTATAGCACGTGGATTATAAATATTGTGACACATACGCAGCGCACGATTCTGTAGTTTCTGGAGTTTATCTATATCATGTTTCCGATTGAAAGTTAGCATAAAACTCACATATTCTACTAAAGGTAGAATAGTTTGTTTATATACTAATAATCTCGTTTTGGTGTCTAAAACTGATTTTATTTTCCCTTGTTGGAATATTTTATAAGAGAATTTCTTGTAAATTTCATTGAAATAATGTTCTAGACTTAAACATTCATCTAAAATAACTCCAAGATATGTATATTTGTGGCATTCAAGTATATTTCTCCCCAAGGGCAAGGCTGATATTGGCTGATTTGCTTATCATATTGCGTGTGCCGTACCTACAAGATTTGGTTTTACCAATATTTAGGTTTATATAGTTGTTATTACACCAGTTTCCAACATAGTTAAGTGAGTTTTGTAGCTTTTCATTCACTACATGGATGTCTCTATCGGCACAATAAAGGACATATCAGCACAATAAAGGACATCCGCGCGTCTCACACGTAATACACCACAACACTCACAGGAATTATTCACAAAGGACCCCCTGTGTGTATATTTGTGGACTTATTTGGTGGAACTTGGCAACTTCCTGCCCATTCCAGGTGAGGCTGGAGGTGGCCATTTTTAAATCCCAAACCATTTCATCACACAAATTACAGAGCCATCCTACATTTACTAAGACTGTATATGATTTAAGTGTTACCTATAGGGACTGTGTGTCACCTACACTTTAATTTTGGGCCATTATTTTTACATGTTGTGAACTTTTTAAGACTAAAATCTGGGGCCTAGTTTTTAAAAAAGGCCCAGGCCTCCTGGCCAGTAGTCAGTCATTTTAAGTTAAACTTTACAAAAACATTAAGTGGCCCCTACAGAACATTCTACCTTTATTATGCACTAAGTTAGGCCATATATTCAAGTTATTTTACCCTGAATTAGGAGTAATTTTCATAACTTTAGTAAGCCTACTTGGACTTAGTAATTTTGCCCATTTATCCTATATAAGGCCACAGGGCTTGGTGACATAATTTACAGCTTTCAAAATTTGGTGACAAACCCATGGCATAATTTCCGGTATTTGTTCCGGTATACAAGGAACTTGGCTAATTTGCCAGGATTTGTTCCGGTATCCAAGGAACTTGGCTAATTTGCCAGGATTTGTTCTGGTATCCAAGAAAATTAGGCTAACTTGCCAAAATTACAACAATAATTTAATTCAGGAAGATTCAAGATAATTCGGGATTCATTCAAGTTCTTCTGGTACCAACACCGAAAATTAGGCTAATTCTTCAAATTTAAGGTAATTCCCGGATTTAGGTTACTTTTTCGGGAGCCACCTATAATTAGCCAAATTCTTGAAGATTGAAGATAAGTCGGGGATTCATTCAAGTTCTTATGGTATCGACACTACAAATTAGGCTAATTCTCCAAAATTCAAGGCAAATTAAATCAAGCTGCGAATCAGTTCATTATGCCTGCGAAGAGGATATTCATCCAAGCTTAATTGCCCTACATTACATCATGGCGTGTTACATGGAAGCGAACACCCCATTTAACATTAATACTGCAGCGGTGACAAAACTGAAAACCCTCATAGGTGTTGGCTTGTCACAGGCTAAAGCGATTTGGAAGGTTTTTCAGGACTACGGGCCTGTGAATAGCTTGAACCAGGTGGCTGCCCACTTAGACCCAGCGGTGATGCAGTTCCTAAAGGAGGCTTTCCTCGATTACAAGATTGACACAGGGCGACATGACCTGCACCAGCAGGAAATGGTGAGGAAGAGGGCAGCCATAGAAGATTTAAGGCAGCGACAGTATGCAGCCATAAAGCTGAAACTCCTAACTGATGCTTTCACTGCTAGAAAGATGGACATGGGGCTGTATGACTTGTACCGACAGGAAGCAAGGAGCCTAAGGTTGATCATACACAATTCAGAGCAGAAGCAGGCTGACAAGGGTAAGGAGCCCCAAAACTGACAACTGCAGGAACAGGGGAACAGTTTGCAAAGTGAGTGTGCTGATGACGTCGCATGTGAAAGCAGGGACAAGGAAGATCACATTGGCCAAGAGGTCAGTGACTGGACTCCAGTTGAGGAATCACCAACGCTGCTTGAAATGATTGAGTAGTGGGCTTCAACAAGATTAGAAGAGCCATCATCAGCTGTGGAGGAACCGGTGATACCACCCCCAGCACAGCAACAAAGGATCACTCATCACATCCCACCGATAGAGCCATCATCGACTGAGAAGGAACAGTCGATGCTACCTCCAGAAACTACAACTGGAGAAGAGGAGCGGAAGCAGCGGTTGGCCAGCACCCCAATGGCACTCAACTCCCCAATGGAAGGGAAGTGTGTGGGATAACCTTCATATCCCGCATCAATATACCCGGGAGGAGGAGTACAGAGGCCAAGGTGGCAGCTACAGCCCTGAGCCATCAGGTCCCTGGGATGTCTGTCGCTCACCAGGATCACCGTGGGAGCACCGAGATGAGGGCCATTATGAGACGCCTCGGCATCACAGTAAGGATGTGCGCCGCTCACAGGGCTCGCTCTGGGAGCAAGAAGACGGAGACCGTTCTGACTTTCCTCAGCATGAGGAATGGCACGACAGCCATATCTCAGAACAGCCCCCAAGGGAGCAAGGACGCCAAGACAGCTGATATGTCCTTCGCTCGCAGGGATCACCGTGGGAGCACCAAGGCAAAGGCCAGAGCAAAGGATCACCATGGGAGCACGAAGGCGAAGGCCAGTACGAGACTCCTCTTCGCCGCAGCAAGGATGTCCGCCACTCACAGTGCTCGTCCTGGAAGCATGAAGGCAGGGGCCATTATGACGTTTCTTGGCATGAGGAATGGCACGACCGCCAATCAGCGGCCAGCCTTCCTCAATTGTCAGGCTGGAAAGGGATCCTCTCCAAGATTTGGGAAAGCAGGTTGAGAAAGCAGTGGAGACAGAGGTTGGGGCTATGATGGACAAGATGCAGACTACAGTGAGGAGGCCAGCAAAGTCACCAAGTCCATACCTGAGCAGAAGTGGATCATGCAGTGATTCTCTGAGCCAGCTAAGGCAGTGTGTCAACTGCCAAGAGTTGGGCCACTTCTTGTGTGGGTGCCCCAATCTTAAATGTAAACTGGTGGGAGCAGAGATTACGGCATCGGAAAACTAGGAAGGGGTGGTCAGTACGACCAATCACCACCCCTCCTTTACCGAGGTCGCCCACCGGACCGAGTGTCACACTTTGGCCCGGAAATCCAACAGGCTCCACCCATCGAACAGAAATCCCAGGATCCAATAGCTGCAGAGAACAAGGAGACAGGAGAAGTCCTGGCCCACTCAACACTGAACACTGTGGGAGGTGCTGGGAAGCGCGACCAATCACCACCCCTCCTTAACCGAGGTCACCCGCCGGACCAAGTGTCACACTTTGGCCTGGAAATCCAACAGGCCCTACCCATGGAACAGAAACCCCAAGATCTGAAAGCTGCCAAGATCAAGAAGACAGGAGAAGTCCTGGCCCGCCCAACAATGAACGCTGTGGGAGGTGCTGGGAAGCGCGACCAATCACCACCCCTCCTTAACCGAGGTCACCCGCCGGACCGAGTATCACACTTTGGCCCAGAAATCCAACAGGTTCCACAGCGACCCCTCATCACAAGCCGCTCCCGGGATCAGCCCTCAAGCCCAGACCGAGATCAACCACTGGATCAAGCCCAGTTTTTGGAGTAATCGCTGGACCGAATATCACACTTCAGCCCGGAATTCGAACAGGCCCCACCCATGGACCAGAAATCCTAAGATCTGGTAGCTGCCCAGAACAAGAAGACAGGAGAAATCCCAGCCTGCCTAACAGTGAATGCCGTGGGAGGTGCTGGGAAGGGTGACCTATCACCAACCCTTCTGAACCGAGGTTGCCCCCCAGACCAGGCTCAACCCATGAACTGGGGATCCCGAAATCTGGCAAATGCTCAGGACAAGAAGATTGGAGAAGTTCCAGCTCACCTGCCAGCGAATACTGACCAGTCACCAACCCTTCTCAACCAAGAACACCGCCCGGATCGGACTCCACACTTGGGCCAGGAAGTTCCATCCCAGCTCAATGAAAATCACCTTCTGGAACAGGCACCACGCTTGGACCAGGAAACCCGGCAGGAATCACTTGGGCTCGAGCAAGAGGAAGAGCATCTCCTGGCCTCGGCTCCATCCTTTGGCCAAAGTCCACAACAGGTGACCAATGCCACAGGCAAGAAGGCGTCCCAAGACAAAAAGACTAGAAGAGTTACAGCTCAACCACTTGTGAATGCAGTGGGAGATGCTGCACACAGGGAAGACCAAGACGTCAAGCTCCTGTCTACAGTCCATGGAGACCAGATTAGGAGCGTCACCGGCTCCCTGCAAGTGGCCATACCACCTGGTTTGTGGGAGAGTGGTGTCACTGAGCCGCCCATCAACATCATGGGGCTCGTAGGCCAAGGGGGAACCCTGGTCCTCCTTCCGCAGCTGCCTAGGACCCAGTCTGCTTTCGCTGGCTGGGACCCAGACAACGACCAGCTTCCCGCACCAGCTAGGCGACCCATCAACATCGCAGGGCTCATGGGCCAAGGAGGGGCCCGAGTTCTCCTTCCCCAGCTGCCTGGCAACCAGTCAGCTCTTGCTGGCTGGGACCCGAACAACAATCAGCCCCCCGCATCAGCCAGAGGTCTCGAAGTGACCTTTGGAGGCATTGGACCCCGAAGGGTCCAGTGGGGGAACCAGGCAACAACCCCCGAGCTAGAAAGGGCAGAAGAGGAGAACCATACGGTCTCAATTGAGGGGACCACACTGCCCTCAAAGACAGCCAGTTCAACCAGGGCAGAGGCCAACATACCAAGGCCCCCTGAGAGTGGAAAGGTTCCACCGCGAAAACAGAAGCTGGTGCCAACAACAAAAGCTCACCCACCTAGTGCAGGGGCCCCTAAAACTATGTTCAGTACCTCAGGAAAACTTCTGAGGGCTGACCGCCACCCGGAACTGGATCAGGTGGTGCAGAGCCTGGAGCTGTGCAAGCTCCTTCAGGAGACCAACAATCCCTACCCCTGCCCACGAGGTATCCGGTCTGACCAGCATGGACTAACTTCCATCCACCTGGTGACGGGCCGAGTAGGAGAACTCCGAGGAATCCCACCCAGCCTCGACTTGGAGATCTCCTCGAGGAACGCCCGGAAGTTCTTCGGGCTGTAGGTCAAGAGGACCTACCCCTGTATATAGTAGCAACTAGATGCCAAGAACATATAGAACTGTACATATACCCGTAGATGAGCCAGACGTTTTAGTAAGATGTAGTTCTACAGCAGGCCTCTTCTAATGGAGGGGGCCCTCCTGAAAGATGCGAGAGCCAACTTAAAGAAAGATCATGACCACCACTTCTAGCGGAGTGAACTCTTATGAGGAAATCAATTAAAAACACCACCAACTCAAAAGGGAATGATGACTCAAAATGGAATGACGCTTCTGATGGAGTGAGCCCTCCTAAAAAATGGAATGGGGAGGAGTGTAGGAAGCGTCCTCGCGGTTGCCGGATAATCACTTTGAACCCAGCCTTTGAGATAGCCACACGCCCGACATCCAGCTGTCCCTGAAGGTGTTCATTCTCTACCAGAACTCCTAAGTAAGTACTGATATTTGCTTACACTCCTTTCACATTTGATTATACTGATATCAAAAGAGCAAATCTGTAATAACCCCATACATTTTACCGAATATTTTTTATCTTAAATAGAGCCAGATATATTCAAGAATTTATGTGGAAATAAGGTAAAATTTGTGACAAATTTTTCAATTGTACCAAAATTAATGCATTCAAAAACAATATCTGTACGTCATCTGAAAACTCTTTACTAGTGTTTTACAAAATACCCCATGGATCATGTGGAAATGATGCACTTTTCTTACATTTTCAGTGTTTAAGAAGACTTTCATTTTTAAGAAAATGTCCTCCTCAAAAAGTGGTCACAAAATTGCGGACTGAGAGTTCTTTCTGTCGAAGTACCTATTTTGTCAGAAGGGGGAGGGGGCGCCCTTATATAAGAATGTGAGGTGCCCTGTCCAGGGGCTAGCCATTTACATTAAAGAAAATCCATATTTTGCAAAAAAAAAGTTAGGAGAGCCCATGGGCGGATCCAGGATTTTGAAAAGGGGAAGGGGGGGGGCGTGCTATAGCAAAAATTCTACCTACGTCTCCCAGGCACAGGAATTTTATATTAAAAAAATTAAAATTTGGCAGGCCTCAGGCGCACCTCTCTTAATCTCCCCATGAGGGACGTCTGACCACTACCACCCAGGGAGATGACTGCCCTGTTTCCACCAACTGATTAAATCAATGGTTTTTTTATTCATTTATTACTCTTAATGTTACAATACTAGTTAAAAGTAATAAAACAAAACATTATATATCTTATATACCATTTGAAAAAAAGAATTAAAAACGCTTTCTAATGGTATATAACATGTTCGTGATTAACAATATTCCCACTGCTGATTTTTGAAATCGGTAGTAAAATCAGCTGGTGGAAACAGGGCTTATGCCTGTGTCAAGCTTCCAGTGAGGCATATGGATGGTGGCGCCATCTGGTAGTTGAGTGGCAATATTTCAGTACCAATGTCGCTGAGAATCAATGAAATAACCCCATTTATAACACGTGTCAGGGCTGATTTAGAGGGGGGGGGGGGGGCCGGGGGCGAGTGCTTCCCCTAGTTTTTGCCAAATTCCTAAACACTTTCCCTTTTGGGGCCTTCCATTGATTTAGTACGCAAAATTTCTGAAATTCTAGACCCCCCCCCCTCAATCCCCCATTGGGCTAAATACGCATTGGATTTGTACAGATATGTACACCAATTTTCAAAATGTTTAGACCCCCCACCCCCACTCCACCCCCATCGGTGCGTACGTACTTAATGGAAGGCCCCTTTTTGAAATCTCTGGATCCGTCCCTGTGTTTGATAAATTCTGGATAATTCTGCTTAACTAGTAAGCAAATTGTTTAGTTCCCACAGACAATTTTCCTATGGGAAAGGGTATTTTGCCTAAACTTTCTCAATATTCATTCAAAAAGATTTAGTTTTTCTTCGTTTGGAATATTCTTGGAGAGTAGTAAAAGTGTCGTTTTTTTTAACAGGGATTCTCCCATCCCAAACTATCATTATGTTGGCCCTAGACCCTTGAATTCAACACTGCGACGTAGCCCTATGCCTTTGATCACATTTCCATATCTTAAGTGGTATTTCAGAGGCAGGTTAGGAAAATCCTCGGATTTTCTGGTCGTCAGAGGACGACCAATAATGACAACCTGATTCATAGGTCGTCATGATTGTTGGGACAGTTTATAATTTTTTTAAAAGCTATTGAATTAAGTGAAATGTAGATTGCTTAATGGGGAAAATACCAGTACTTTCTATATATAAAAAAAAAAATCTGGTCGTCAGGAGGACGACTGGAAATAATTTTCTGGTCGACCACGACTTTCTGGACACGCAGATTTTCCTAGCGTAAGGGGAGTTTGCAACTCAGTATACAACAGGCAGAAATACGCATACGATTTATTTTAATAATTCCGTCTGAAATTATGCGACTTTGCCTTTTTTACTACGGGGGATGGGTCTTATTTGGAGTACTGGGCCCTTCCCGCTCTGGGTTTCACCTACATTATCGGGTCTCAAATTAATGACTTGTAAATCGCTCAAAATCATTCATCAGATACAGCAGACTGGACGGATTGGTTAGACCGCTTTCATTATCGCGAGGTTTGTCTGTAGCCTATCAGTTCTCGCTTACTTTTGAGTGAAGAGCTTGCCGGTTGTGGATGCCAGACCTGCTTTCATAAATACTGCATGCAGGGCGCCCCAGGCCCGTAGCCAGCTTATTTTTGAAAGGGGGGGGGGGGGGGGGGGGGTTGTCGTTTTTTGAATTTTGGGCTAAAACATTTTTTATTTGTATATATCATATATATAGGAGGGTTACTCCAAGGGGGGGGGGGGGGGGATTCGTAAGAACCCCCCCCACCCCGACTTGTATTGTAAAAGAAATCCTCTTATTAGCTTTGAAATCCATAAGGTGAAGTGGCCTAGCAGTACCTGTCAACTAACTCGGTATCACAATTTAAGGGACCTGAATAGAACTCATAAGTGATATTCTTTTAAGAGAATTCGGAATTTAAATCGAGCGTCAATGAAAGTGGCATGTACAGTCTACAAGTATTTAAATTCTGCGTCAAAGATGCTCATTTCCTTTGCGCTAAGATTAAGGGAAATTGTCAACTTATAGTAGTAGTATCAATTGATTTTTTTGTCGACTATCTTCCAATCTAGAAATCGTTATTGGAAAAAGAAAACCAAACCAAACCAGGCAATTCATTTTTTTCGCAAAGATTTATTGTAAACACTGGCAGTTGAACACTTTTTCACCCATGTAAAATGGATATGTTGCACTTGGACCCAAAAATAGTTTGGCAAATGGTAGAAGTTAGACTTCAACGCTTAGTGAACAGTCTTTGCGTGCCAGGTTCTCTTCTTGTGGAGCAGTTTAATACTCCTCACCCTCCTCTTCACCCTCGTTCTCCACGGAGTCGACTCCGACCTCTTCGTAGTCCTTCTCCAGGGCAGCAAGATCTTCACGGGCCTCGGAGAACTCTCCCTCCTCCATGCCCTCTCCAACGTACCAGTGGACGAAGGCACGCTTGGCGTACATGAGATCGAACTTGTGGTCAAGACGAGCCCAGGCCTCGGCGATGGCGGTGGTGTTGCTTAACATGCACACAGCACGCTGCACCTTAGCCAGGTCACCGCCGGGGACAACGGTGGGCGGCTGATAGTTGATGCCAACCTTGAAGCCAGTGGGACACCAGTCAACGAACTGAATGGTACGCTTGGTTTTGATGGTGGCAATGGCAGCGTTGACGTCCTTGGGGACGACATCACCACGGTACAGCATGCAGCAGGCCATATACTTGCCATGGCGAGGATCGCATTTGACAAGCTGGAAAATAAATAGAACATATCAGAATAGATCCAATTAACAGACCGGCTTACTTCAACCATCTTGCCAAAGGACATTTTGTTTAAAAACCCTGGAGATTTTAAGGACTACATTAATGATATGGCATATCAAACTTAAATATTGGGGATAATTGTGATTCAGGAAAATGCAACAAATTGTATATTAACAAATTTAATTGCAAATCATTAGACCTTGCAGGGTTCTCCCTAGGCCTGCGGGATGCGGGATTCCCGCACCATGATTTTAATTCCCGCATTAGGTGAACTTTCAAGGGGCTATTCCCGCATTAGAATTCACAGAAATTAGATAAGGTGTATTTAAAAGGCCCTAGAATTGTCAGAGATGCCCCCATCAGGCATGCCAGTCATAAAATGCCATTTCCGCGGAAAATAAGGAAATTTATTTAAAATGCATTTAAACCCCTATTTTAAAGAAGAAATCAATATATATTATGTCATACCAGAGTGACAAATACCCAGCTACTCTTAAAATATCACAAGAAATCTACAAACATTTTTTAAAAAAATTATCATTTTCGTCATCAAAATCATCAGGACCCCCTACACCCCTATATAAAAAATATTTTCTCCTCGGATCTGGATGAATCTCAGAAATGATCCAAATTATTCCAAAAACCGCGGAATTCCGCGGAAGTCTGGCATGCCTGCCCCATAAGGCTCAGCCCAGTGGGGATTTTGATACTCAAAAAATCTTTCTAGGAAGATCTTGATAGTTTTATTTCAAATTATTAGACCTTGATAGTTGTATTTCAAATCTTATCATTAGACCTTGATAGTTTTATTTCAAAAGAAAAAAATTCTACAACTCACCTGGTTAGCTGGCTCGAAGCAGGCGTTGGTGATCTCAGCAACGGACAGCTGCTCGTGGTAGGCCTTCTCAGCAGAGATGACTGGGGCGTAGGTGGCCAGAGGGAAGTGGATACGGGGGTAGGGCACCAAGTTGGTCTGGAACTCAGTCAGATCAACGTTCAGGGCACCATCGAACCTCAGGGAGGCGGTGATGGAGCTGACGATCTGTCCGATCAACCTGTTCAGGTTGGTGTAGGTAGGGCGCTCAATGTCGAGGTTACGGCGGCAGATGTCGTAGATGGCCTCGTTGTCGACCATGAAGGCACAGTCAGAGTGCTCCAGGGTGGTATGGGTGGTCAGGATGGAGTTGTAGGGCTCGACCACAGCGGTGGACACCTAATTACATGAAATACATAGTGTAAAAAATATGAATAACTTGAATGCTCTAAATTAATTGAAAACAGAAACTGGCTGTTTGAAGTATATAATCACTTGAATTTGTTTATGAATACCAAGTCGTTTCTTGTTGCTTTTAAGCTACTTATGGAATATAGACTATCCTTTCAACAAACTTACGAAAAAGGTTTTAGAATCACCAAGAAATTATGCTTTACAGGTACACACAATGTTTCTAATCTACAATTGGCACAATTCACTTTGAATGTATAAATATTTATCTTGAACTTCTCAGAAAGATTGGTTATCAGAATGAAGATTGAGCTAGACAAATTAACTTTATATAGTGAAAGCTCACCTGCGGGGCAGGGTAGATGGCGAACTCCAGCTTGGACTTCTTTCCGTAGTCAACGGAGAGACGCTCCATGAGCAGGGAGGTGAAGCCAGAGCCGGTGCCACCACCGAAGGAGTGGAAGATGAGGAAGCCCTGCAGACCTGTGCACTGGTCGGACAGCTTGCGGATGCGGTCCAGGACCAGGTCGACGATCTCCTTACCGATGGTGTAGTGACCACGGGCGTAGTTGTTGGCGGCATCCTCCTTACCAGTGATCAGCTGCTCGGGGTGGAACAGCTGGCGGTAGGTGCCAGTGCGGACCTCATCTGGAAAAATAAAACAATTGGGAATATACAATCAGGTCCCAAGTAACAAAGTGCAGCATTTAAAAATTCATCAAGGTTGTTTATTTAAATAAATGTCTTTTTAGATCAACTTTTTAAAATCTCAATTGATTACTTCTATGGAAGCTAGATATGGAGAGTCAAATAGGTTAGGGAATCCAAAATAGCTAATATACTCATTGTATCTCACAGTAAATGAAAGGAGTAACATATTTTTTCCAAAATAGCTAATATACTCATTGATTATGTCTTACACTAAATGAAAGAATACAATTTTTCTTTTCTTTGAAAAACATCATTTCATCTTCAAGTATTTATCTTTTAGCAATCTAGTAATTTAACACATTCCTCGTGCTCATTGATTAACAAAACTTACCGACTACAGTTGGCTCAAGATCAACGAAGACAGCACGGGGGACGTGCTTGCCAGCGCCAGTCTCGCTGAAGAAGGTGTTGAAAGAGTCGTCACCACCTCCGACGGTCTTGTCACTGGGCATCTGGCCATCAGGCTGGATGCCGTGCTCAAGGCAGTACAGTTCCCAGCATCCGTTACCGATCTGGACACCGGCCTGGCCAACGTGGATAGAGATGCACTCACGCTGCAAGAGAAATGGTTTTATTTAGTACAGGCAGAAAAATGTGGCAGTTCAATAAAGTTTCCAAAATCTGTCATTATAATATCAACAATATGAGAATTACGTTGAAGGTCAATGGTTTTGAAAGAGTACATTAAGTGAGTATGTTGAATATCGCATGTATGCGGTAAAGTTAAACTTAACAGTGCTATGTTTAAAGCCCTGAATCACTTGGGTTCCCATAAGACTCCACAGTAAAACTACATGTTGGAAACATTTCGCATCAGATTGTTACCTCACATCAAATTGTTATTTTTTAGAGTCAGTAACTGACATTTAATACCCTCCGTGTTCTGTGTAGGCCTCCTTATAGGTCAGACTGAACGTGAAAGGTCAGTCATGCATGACGCAGTGACCAGAATAACTGGATCAGTGAGGCAGGAGGTACAAAGTGCGCCATTTACAATACAGAGTCTCTATCAACTGGCGGGTTATGCAACAACCCAAGGCCTGGTATTCAATGGTACATCTAATAGATGCGACTGCCAGGATTGTTTAGTGATGGGTGAAAACTAGTCCGACCTGTTTCCAGGTTGGCATGGAAACCAGGATTTCATTCATTCATAAATTTTAATTGTCACATGCAATGTAATTACTTGTGATTCAACAGCATAATCTGTGATGCAATTGATGAAATTTTGAATTTAACACGTAAAAGAAATATGTGGAAAAAGAAAAGGTTATGGATTTTACATGTGAAAATGTACATTGCCTATTACCTTGCAGAGGACGGCTGCCACATATTAGTGAAAAACGTCACTGAACATAAGTAACTTTCATTAATTTTAGGCCCAATATCCACGCATATAGACCCCATTCCAGTGCTCGCGCATGCGCTGGTCGGTGAGAACATCCGGTGGGCAAAATACAGTGTGGAGGATCCATTTTTCGAGCACAAAGCATGGCAAATTGAATAAGGAGAGACTATTTAAAGAAAAATAGATACATTTCGAATTCATGAGCTGAGGACATAATTATGGGGGAAAAAAATGAAAATTGAAAAATATTTAAGAATATTACAAGAAATTAACTTTATGTATGTGTGATATGATAAGAACATCTGCCAGCACCATCATTTCTATGGTTTATCAGCATACGAGAGGCTGTGCTCGAAAAATGGATCCTCCACACTGTGTTTTGCGTACCGGATGTCCTCACCAACCAGCGCATGCGCGGGCACTGGAAATCGGACTATTACACTATATTTTACTTATCTGATTCGCTTTACATTAAAACTATTTTAATGCATCACCTTTCATTAAGGGCCAATGCGTAGGTGTTATATATGACTGTAGGCGTTATATATATGACTGCATATACATGCTAGCAGAACACTACCAGGAGTGTATGACCAATTTCTATGTAAAGGTATGACTCAGAAATACGGCGGGAATATACTGGGTCTGAGTCATTTGGCGCCAAGCCAAGTAACGGGGGGGGAAGTAGAGGGAGGGGGGAGGGGGTAGTCTGGGATTTCTGAACTGTCATTGTAGTGTCAAATCATGCATGAGGCTGCTTGTCTGAAATATGTATTCTCAACTAAACAAGGAAGGTATATGGACATTGGCTATGGCTAAGTGAAGCCCTACAAGGCTGGTCTCAGTAACGAAACTTGTATTTAGGGCATGTCTGAAATGACCAGCCGACATTTTGGCCATTTTGGGTCTGATCTCATCTGGGTCAGCCATCTTCACCAGTTCTGACCGGTTGATTCTATCTCAGCACGTGAACTGAAAACCACGACAACACGAGAAAACTACCAATAGTACCACGAAACCCCTTCGCCTAAACCTCAAAATCGGTATTTTGATCAATAAATCTGGTTTTATTTCTTGTGTGGCCGGTGAATTGTGAAGATGTCAACGTGACAGTTGGAGAAGACAAGATGGCCGCCCTGCCTCCCTGCTGCTACGGGGCGACATTTTCACCCGGTTGTCGACTGCGTAATTGCAATTTACAAACATTTATTTCGTTCTAAACAGTCCTTAGATTCAATACTTGACGTTACATACCTATTTTTCCAAGAACTGGGCTTGTTTCTCTTGATTATTTGTTCATGAAAGGACAAGGAAATGATACCGCGCCCTTTTCCGAGAAACCCCTCCACCACGTTTCCCGACCACTCAACCGGTCCGACAAAAACACCGAAATTACCCTAGTAAAACTACACCAATTACATTGACACTCGACCAAAATGATCCCGAGATCGCAAAGAAACGTTTACTTACCATTTTGGTTGGTTTGGAGTTCTCGACAAAGAGAAAAGAAGAAGAAAACGGCGCTGTGAGGTTCTCACGGTTGAAACGCAAGGTGTTCCGCAGTGAGAAGTGACGTCTCGGCGCCCCGCTCGGTAATTTATACTGATTCGTCAATCTCCAGGCGCAGGTTGGGTCGGTTTCCCGCCACCACTTTCTGGGTACCGAGCCAAAGTTCAAAGCTCATGGGATTCATGGTCGCGGGGCTAGGAAAGATATAAAAAGCGTTCCTGGTTAGATTTGATAGAGCAATGTATTGAATTTTTTATAAAAAGAAAAGATCCCCCCCCCCAAAAAAAAAAATTAAATAAATAAATAAATAAAAATAAATATGTATAAAAAAAAACAAAAAAAACTAACTTAACAGGGGCGCGCCCAGCCCTAAAACCTCAGGGGATTCCAGGTAAACCTGAAGCAAGGGTTTCCATGCAAAACTGAAGGGGTTCCAGCAAGTTAATTTGATAAATTAGCATATACTAACTTTAATTCAAGTAACTTTGAAACATCTTAGGGGGTTCCAGACATCTCGGGTCCACCCCCCCCCCCCCCCGCCTCCAGGGCAATTTGATTTACCGAAAACAAAAATATCTTTATCGAAGTGGCAAAATAACACTGATTGAATTTTCACTCAGCAAAACTTTTATATGATAGGGCCTGGACTGTAATATTTAACCAACTTCAAGTTTTCACTTTTGTGCTTAATTTTACAAGTAAATTAGCTTACAATAGTTCACGTTTTTCACATATAAATTGTAATATACATCGTTTCTCAAGGGGATAGTGACTCAATATCTGCACCAGCAAAAGAAACTAGTCCAAAGACATGTTTAATATAATTATGTTATCAATGGTAAAATAGGCTTATTGCTAATCAAAACAGGACTAGCCCGACTCACTAGTAGGCCTACCCAATGCTTGAAATAATCATTTTTATCTGGGGCTGAGCATAAAATCTTAGCATTATCTTAGACAGGGGCGGATACAGAATCTCGAAAAGGGGATCCAAATATAGGCTAAGTACTAAAATAGCGTGCATTCACATATACACGTGTGACGTTGTTTTTTTTCTCTTTGGTAAGTCTATGTCTCCACCAAAAGGGGGGTGGGGACCCACCCCGCCCCCCACCCCCACCCACCCTGGATGCGCCCCTGTGAGATGCGGTACATTGTAAATAATAAAACATGTTGACACCATTGTTTATTCAGGCCCACTACAAGCCCAGCAAATTGAATATTTATTCTCATTACCTAACTTATTTTTTTAACATTAAATACCTTCCAATATCATTTATCTAGGAAAGGAAGATAAAAAAGACAAATTTTGGCTGTTACAGTATGTAGTTAATTGTACAAAGGACAGGTTGATTTTTATTTTCAAAGCGAATATAATATATATATATATTTGTTATTGAAACTCAGATAATTATTTTTACATAAATACAAAGTCCCTCGAGAGCCTCCTAGACTAAAGGTCACTCTTTGTTAAGTACTCATTACAGTTTCTACTAGGAGGACGGAGATTAGAGGAAGTGCCAAATAATCATAATCTGATTGTTTGCCTTCCCGCTCTCTCCAATGCGCCAGACGGCTCTTTCTCTATGAAGCAAAGCTGTGCTAGGAGAGCGAGCAGCGGCCAATCTCATTGGTCGACTGGGCCCACGTGCTGATCCGGATTGGGGAAGCAAGGTGGGGTACACTACCCTACAAACGACCAAGTAATATTCCATTTTTGTAAAATCAACACAATATTAGAATTAACACGGTCACATCATGACATGTGATTCAGAATATAGCCAGAAAAGGAACATTGTTTTAAAGAATGAACAAATAGATAGGTGAAAACATTAATGTTAAAATGTAGGAATATATCCATATAGTATAGACCAAGGGGACACAAAGTAATTGTTATTGCCCTGGTTTGCACATATTATCAAGGGCTTTTACCCGAGACATAGGTGTGTGCAATCAGAAGCAATAACAATTACTGAGTGCCCCTGTGGTTTGTACTTGATTTGTTCCAAATCAATTACACAGAAATTGTTGGATAATTTTTTACTGAAAACACAACAATTAGCATTAGCATTCACAGACAGGAATTTATTGCCCTCCGGGGCAATGACATATGTCTATCAACCAGTTTTTGAAAGGTCAGTGAAATATGAAGGTATAGAGGGAAAAATCCTGATATATATAGAATAAATGTTAGTTTTTTTTTTGTTTTTTTTTTTAAAGCGATACCGCACCTAGCTGCCCCCCCCCCCCTCGGGAGCCCCCCCGGGCCTTCACCATCCTGACATACCTGGTTACACACCTGGATACGGCCCCATCACCAGGCTGAACACGTGACCCCGGGGGAGGGGGGGGGGGAGGACTCAATACAGACATGACTCAGTACAATGAGAGGGTTTGCTGAATAAGCTTACTCCTCAATATGTCACTATATATAATTCCTTCATAAATTATGTATAGTGTGAAAACTTGTTGGTCAGGTTGAACCGTCTTTGACTTCGCTTGAACTGGAAGAGAATGAGATACATGTACTTCCATTACTTCATGACATTTTATTTAGCAAGTACCAGGTAATTAATATGGGTGTAGACCCTTAAAATCGACAGGGCGACATGGCCATTTCTTAAATTCGACATGTGACATGGAGCTTAGTGACATGAAGAAAAAAACAAACGACATGACATAGGGTATTTCTTAAATTCGACATGCGACATGGAAGGTTCTTAAATTCGACATGGAAATTGAAAAGATAGTGACAGGGGACATGGTCATTTTTTAAATTCGAAACGCGACATAGGGACCCCCCATCTACACCCCTATTAAATTAATAGATTTCGAGAGGCAGTAGGGGGCTTATTTGATCAAATAATGATTTTTAACAATTAAGTAAATGTGGCCCCAGGCCTTTTTTTTAAAAATATGGGCGCCCCCCCCCCCCCCCGTTCTTTCTATAGTTCCTTGATATACCCCTGCTATTACTTTTATATGGTATTTTCAATTCTGTACTAAATGTAATCCTTTAATTAGGCTGATAAAATTACAGATATTCAATGAGTATCAATTATGGAACAGTTTTTGTTGACCCCTGACTTGTATCTGTCCAATCATGACAAGGTGTAATTCCGTATTTTACAAGTTCTTATTAATTGAGTTCTGTTGTATGACTTCTTTGGATCTTTTATATACAGGTAAGATGACAGGTAAACGTTTTTCACCATGCTTAATTTCAGTTAGGTAATCAAAGTCGGGGTTGCACCTGAGCTTTCCAGTGGGAAACTGAATCACCTGTAACCCAACCTCCTAAAACAGTAGGGGTGTTTCAACAGGTATATAGACTACCTGGGCAATGGGGCCTGCCCACGAGAGAATGGTCCATTGAAATCAATGGATAATACACGTTACTAATTTTACTCATGATGCACGAGCGTAGGCGGGGATGGGTCGGGGGATGTACTCATTTGTCCCAGTAAGGGGCCCTTGGTGTTTTCGTTTTTCTTTAGTTTTCTGTCTTTTCGTGTAATTTTCTCTTTTTTTTTCTTTCTTTCGTTTTTCTTTCTTTCTTTCTTTTCTTTTCTTTTCTTTCTTTCTTTTTTTTTTTTTTTTTTTGGGGGGGGGGGGGGGGGGGGGGGGGGCCCAGATGTCCTTCTTGCTTATTATTCTCAATCTAATAAGACGAAATTAAGGAAATCCGATGGCGCACTGCGCGTCACATCACTATGCATGTACATCTGAGAACAAAGGCAACCTTAAGGATTAATACTAAATAAAATCCTTAAAAAGAATATTTTCCATATAGCCATGTCTAATTTAAGAAATGGCCGTGTCTAGGTGACAAATTTAAGGGTCATTCTCTTCCTCCAATAAGTAGTTATTTCAATGGGAAATTAAATCATGCAATTATACTTTAAGTATACAGTCAGCATTTATGACGAGTGTTTTATGCAGCACAATAATGCAGATAAGACGGCTTTATTGTGAATTGGGGCTGAAAAAATCCTTAGACCTGTTTCATTGTTATAATTTTTTATTTTTCAATGATATATTCATAATATAGGCCTATCACGTACCGTATATTCCGTCCAAGAGGTTATGGTTAAAGCTGCATGGTCCATCCATGGCAACCTGCCAAATATTTGTCTTCCCTATAAGCCTAAATCGTTTCTATCGACCGGCGGGTCAGTGAGAGGGCAGATCTGTCTACCAAATAGTAACGGCCGGCTTGTTTACTCAATTTGTATGAGGGGTGGATACAGGATTTTGGAAAAGGCGGTCCACATAATTTATTGCATTATATTAGGCCTAAATACACGATAATAACATGACATACACAGCATCAAACTGGTATAATATACTGCACGCCTATTCCTAATCAGTAAAGGTTAAGGATAGAATGAAGAACAACTCACTAGATAAGCATCATAATGATTGCTCTATAAAACAAAAAAAAGGGTGTTCATATTGCAAAACAAATATAGAAGCAACAGAAAAGTGTGATTGCATTTGTCATACCTAAGTTTAGGAATGGCATATCCTCCCTCTAACAACTACAACTATTTAGCAAATTATCATATGAAATATATTGATACTACAATTCCATAACAATAATTAAAAGATATATCAAATATATATATATATATACTACCGTAAAACCCCCAATTTAAGCCGAACCCTAATTTAAGCCGGACCCCAACTTAGGGTTTTATTTTTGGGCATTTTCCCCCCACAATTTTTTCATTGTGTGCCATTGAATTCAAGGTTGTGTAAACCCCTAATTTAAGCCGCACCCTTAAAGTGGAGGCCTTATAAGCTCTTGTTTCACAAACTAACCCTTATTTAAGCCGCGGCTTCAATTAGGGGTTTTACGGTACTTCCTATAGAGTTTACGGTAAAATCTTTGTTAGCACCCCCCCTGCCCCTAGTGGCAACTGGCCTAATTACACTGCTAAAAAATGTTTTAATAAAAAACTCTATATTACATTAAAAGAAATTGAAATCTTATTATCCTCGATCAATGACAATTGACACCTTTCTTGTGTTTTATATAAAAAGAACCGCTCAGAAATCGTCTTTACCCTTTCCTTGGCACCAAAATGGACCTGAAAAATATTTCCTTATTTCGGGCCATCCCATATCAGGAGATCTCCTTTTTTTCAATGGGAATTATATTCATTTGGCATTTCTGGTCTCTGTGTTCCTTCCCCAGAACAGGGGCGTACCCAGCCCTAAAATCTGAGAGGATTCCAGATAAATCCGACAGTTCCATGCAAAATTGAGGGGGTTCCATGCAGCCAGCTCAGGGGCGGATCCAGAGGAAATGCTCTGGGGGGGGCAAACCCTAACCCCCCTACAAAAGTGAGAAGTAAAAACACCAGATTTACACAGATCTTTTAGATTCTAAGATGCCAACGTTTTGTCCCCCGGGTCTACTAAGGGGGGCAACTGCCCCCCCCAGATTTGCCACTGCAGTTACATTGATAACATTTCCTATATTTCTATTTTCATTATATTTACTTTGAGAAATCTGACAGGGCTCCAGACAGCTCGGAACTCCCCCTGGGTACGCCACTGCAGAACCATGTTTCCGTACCTGAAGTGGTGGCGGGAGTTTTCGGTGAACGGCTTCACGTGAGGTTATCCGGTCTCCCGTGAACGGCGCACCTTGACCCAGAACGAGGCTCACAAACATCAACATGGCGGCCAAACCCAGAGAGAAATTCGACGCAGCTGTCAAAGTTATCCAAAGCCTCCCGAAAAATGGTACGTATGCGTTTAAATTAGTAAAATGAAGCAAGATGGGGGAGTTATCTTGATAATTAAGTACAGCAATGTCGATTTGCATTCGTCCAGATGCAGTGAAAGTAGGATTTCTTGTCGTTAAAGAAGACGCACTGTGTCTGTGGAGGTCTCTTCTTTGATTCGGGTGTCAAGGGTCAGATTTGTTCAGGGGATAACAGGCTGAGGTACTACCGTAGTGAGAAAATCGTTAGCATTTATTGATTAAAAGAGGTAAGAAGGTTATATGTAATTCCGTGCCGTAAATCAATATGTGACACGGTTCTGAACTATGTTCCCATAGACCATGCAAGCATGGATTAATAGAATATAAATTATAATGACTCATTGAGACACTGAATTTAGTTTGGCTTTGTTTTTCCCTGGCCCTAGTCCACGTCTGTAGCCTCTCTCCGCCAAGCTACGAGAGTCTACGACCAGAGCCCTATCAAACTTTGGGGTTTGCTGCGAACCAACATGGTTCGCACTCTAATCCTTATATAAACATCAAAATAAATTATCAAATCGTTCAGTATTATTACTCACAGTAATATCCTTCTCATGGGCCAAAAATGAACCTCATGTCCTATAGTATTTCAATGTCATGATCCAAAAAAGTAGTTTAATCACGTCCGTCACGTCCCGACGGCCGCCATCCTTTCACTCATATCCGGTAAAATTGCGTAACTTTCAGGGTTTGTTTACATTGTTCATGTATTAAGAAGGCTTCCACATCTTATTGCTCTTACGAGGTCAATGCTTAGTATGTAAATATGGAACAAAAGAAAAATTAGAATTTTATCTGGTTTATTTTAAGAGCAAATGTGGCTACAATTTTGAAACTTTTCAAAAGGGCTACCCGGTTCAAGATGGCGGGCCTCGCGAGAAATCACGAGTTTTCACTGGTTTCTGTGACAAAATGGCGTCCATTGGCACGTCATGGACGTTTGTGCTACAAAAATAGACTTTTACCAACAGTTAAATGGCCATCCACTGGTTAACATACATTTGCATTATTCAGTAAAGTGCAAATAAGAGGTTTGGAACATTATTTAAGACCTACACTGACGTTCACAGACGTTTCAAGGTAATCCCAAGGTTGGCTTATGCAGTGAAGCCAGACTCTCGTAGCATATCAGTCTATCCTGCATACGAGAGGCTGGCTACGTCGGACTACCTGGCCCAGGCCTAGGCCAGGGCTAGGACTAGATCTAGGCTTGACAATTGGGGCTCAAGAATCAAACTTTATCTATCACAATGAATAGTATGATGGCATTACGTCTGCAGTCACAGGGCTCACATATGACCTACCTGGGTATTGAAACTCTAATAAGGTGAGGGGGGGGGGGGAGTTAGAAACCCCCTCCCCAGTTCCACTCATATAAATGTTTCAATAAACATAAAAAATGACAATTACATAACAATGACAATGAATGAACTGGACAGTGACAATGACAATGAACTTTATTTACAATCTCCAGTATTACGAATGTTGCATTACAAAAAAGTAGGAAAAAAACACCTATAAGGTTTGACTGGTGAAGCACCAAAATGCACTCAGTACCAGTACAGGTCAGATGAGACCACTAGTGTCACCGTCACCAGGGAAGAGAGAACATCACACAAAAACAGAGTATCACTACAAGAAGATCACTACCTAAAGACACTAGTCACTACCGCTATAGATCTAGGAAAAATGGGCAAAAAAATAAAATAGATAAATAAACAGCGTTACTTTGTACTTAATCTCTCAACAGCAGAAGTAGCACCAATTTTAGTTGCAAAGAGACCCCAGTTAGTAGATCTACCACCTGAATGTAATCTGACTAGTTAATTACAGGTTGGTTGTTCAGATGTGTGGGACAGGACATCCTACTACTGTGAAGCGTATTCACCTAGGCATAGTCCTAATTTTCTGCATTTTTCTGTTTGCAGGTGATTTCGTTCTTCACAGTGTTATAAATACAATCAGTTAAAGTAACAAATAAGATAGCAAAGAGTTACACCGAATATCCTTTTAAATATGATAAGGCTTTGAGAATTTGGTCTTTCTTGGGATTAAAATACTGCGCCTGCTATGTTTGAAAACTTTTCCTTCAATCCTTGTACGCACAAGCATACTGTAAACAGTGTTCGAAATTCAGGTTTAAATGCCTCCACTCGTCAGGTGCATAGCTTTGGAAAGTTTGCAACCGGGAACCCTTCTGTGCACACACAGTTCTATAAGGCTATGTATTCTATCAAAGATGTCAGTGTGTGTAGTCCCAAAGAGCCATCCTACCAGCTTTAAACTTTAGTTTAAGGAGTGCTGGCCCCTGGGTAGCTAGCCTAAGACTTACCTGTTTACAACCATGGACTATTACTGCTACCCTTTTTTGATTCCAACATATGGCAGGCATCATACCGTTCCTTTATTTTAAAGGAATTTCCTTTAAATTCCTTTATTTTTGTGAAAATAGGCAAAATTCCTTTATTTTCCTTTATTTTCGTGAAAAATTCCTTTAAATTCCTTTATTTTTTTTCTAAAGTAAGAAAATATCACATTTTCTCATAAAATGCATAGAATTCCATATTATTAGCGATAAAATTGCAAAATTTTCTAGCCGTCGATCGATCCAGGTTGACGTGTTAATCGGCATGATTTGACGCATTGATCGACGTGAGTTGATGTGGGTCAATGCAGTGCTGTTGCAATATTATTTGCCTTATTTCATGTTTAAACTCTCTGAAAGTTCTCTAATATTCCTTTAAAATTCCTTTATTTTTCCTAGAACTCCCTGCAAATTCCTTTAAATTCCTTTATTTTTACGAAAAAAACTTCCTTTAAATTCCTTTATTTTTTTGGGAGGGCGGTATGATGCCTGATATGTTTTTTTAAGCTAAATCTCGGCATATTATCCAAAGTTGCGGAAGTTTTTTTTATGCAAATGCTGAACTAGTTTCTCTATATACAAGTAGCAAGCTTTGACTAATTTGAACTACCCCATAATTATTAGGAGTGCATAAATTCTTGCTTCAATATTCTTTTTGGTGATTTTGGTGATTTTTTTTTCATACTTACTGTTAGTGACCCCCGCCCGAGATAGATTGATATAGACGTATGTTTTAAGAAACATCTGTATTTGTTTTATCGCATTCTGTAATACAGGAACTTATTAACTTTAATTGATCGATATATAGTGTTTATCAATCATTCAATGGGCTGCCCTTTAAATGTATGTCAAATGCTAGCTTTACACGAATATTTGTAATTTCCAGTTAGAATATCAAACTTCCAGAAAAGGGTTGGCCAAAACGTTGGACATAATGTCCGGCAAAAATATCAAAATGATAGTAAATTATGTTCAAAATGTCCGACAGTGTGTAGAACATGTCTGATTATAAGCTCATAAAGTTCGGACAAAATGTCTGATGGTTCATAAGTTTTTTCACATACACTGATACTAATCTGTCACCAAGTTAACGTTTTAATCTGTCACCCATTATATATAACAGTCTTTGTGAAAATCAATTTGAAACACATTATTCCTATGTTTCAGTATATAAATGTGCACATAACTAAATATGCATAGATCCACCTCTGAAAACATCCAAACCAATCCTGAAATTGTGTCAGACAAAATGTTCGATGTTTTAGGCTCAAACGTCAGACATAGAGGATAAAACGTCAGACAAGTCCGGCATTTTAGGGATTTTCACAAAAATTGTAATCTGTCACCCAGTTAACGTCTGTAATCGGTCACCTAGTTTCCTCCATCGATCTAGGCTCCTTCCAGCCGTCCAACGAGCTGATGTTAAAGTTCTACGGTTACTACAAACAGGCGACGTTAGGACCCTGCAACACCGCGAAACCCGCCTTCTACGACATCGTCGGCAAGGCCAAATGGTGGGTCTTCTTTCCATCGGAAACAACACCCCAAAAATGTTGTCATTGTTTTCCTGAAAATATCCAAAAGGAATGAAGAGAATTTTTGTCCTGGTTACTCTACAGATCCTAAGTACATGTACTATTATTTTTACTATTTTTGTTAAAAATAATCTTTCAGGAAAATTTTTAATTGTTTCATCTCACTGGGCTGATTGGGACAACAGTTCTGTAAGAGACGCTTTAAAGGGTATTTTAAAAAAGGAGCAAAATCTGACCTATCTACCCTTTCGTATGGTTGATGTTACTTGAACTTAAACATCTTTTTAATATTTTGGTACGCGCAGCTGTTGAACAACATTTAATGATACCATTAATCATGTACCAAGTCCTGTATTTCGACTCCGTATTCTCTGTTCTTTTTTAGTCACATTATATCTGACTTGTTTTTCTATTTTTCAGGGACGCCTGGAACAAACTTGGCAGGATGCCAGCGGAGGAGGCCATGTTGAGTTACGTGGACGAGCTGAAAAACGTACGTGTCTACGAATCATCTGTTTTAGTTTTAGTAACCTGGGCTTTTACAGGGACGGATCAAGAATTTAAAAAAAGAAGGCGGGGGACACCCTTATGTAGCACGAGTGGATACAGGATTTTCAAAAGTGGCGGTCAGTATAAAGGCTAAGTACTGAAATTGCGCAGCATTTTCCCCCCTTTTTGTAGTTTAGGGGTCCACCCCCTGGACCCCCCACTGGATCCGTCCCTGTGGAGATATTTGAGGCGCCCCCTTTGAAGGCTAGAATTTTACATTTAAAAAATCTAAATTTGGCAAAAATTATGTAGGCACGTGTCACGGGCGCCCTCTCTAAGTCCGTCCCTGGTTTATTAAGAGGCGACTATCCTACTGCCTCTTTTTCGGATCTACACTGCCATTAGTTATGACATCATATGCCACCCAGCTGGTACGTTTTTTACTTCAGAAAGTGGACTATGCGAAGTGCTATTGAGGTAGGAAACTACTAGAAAATAATATAGTCTGAAGAAAATAAGCATAAAGTTAAATATAAGAATATGAAAGATTCCCATGGCAAATTGTGATTGCCTTTTTAGGGAGCAGTTATGCTCTCATAACAACGGTTTTGCGTTCTTGTTATGAGAATCCAATAGGATGGTCGTGGACTGCAGAGTGCAGTTTCAATTGTGTGGGAAAATAATCACGGAAAAGATTTTAGTTAAGCAGTAACAACCGTTCGGTTTGTGGTACTATGACCAATAAGGGGCCTTCCATTAAGTACGTACGCACCAAGGGGGGGTGGGGGGGTCTGATATTTTAGGAATTTTGCGTACGTACCTATACAAATCTAATGCGTATTTTCACCTAAGGGGGGGTGGGGGGGTCTAGAATTTGTGAATTTTTGCGTACGTACTAAATGGAAGGCCCCTAAGCATAGTTTGAAACATACATTTGCAATATTCATACAAAAACAGAAAAGACATACATTTGTAATACAAATACAAAACAAAAAAATAATACATTTTTTATGTAATGTACGTTGGATGTTCACAATAGCATCACCACGCAATATTGATAAGCGCGTTGAAATGTTTTCTTTCAGGCGACAAAATCATGATCCACAGAGGGCTCGTGAAGTCCCGCATTACTGTTATAACGTCTTATTTATTTATTTGTTATTGATAACATGAAAATACAGTTCTCCATGTTGTTTCAAATTATTGATAACATTTCTAAGGTGACAATTCTGCCATGTGTTTCATCTTATTTCAGGCCATTGATAACATGAAAATATGATCTGTTCGTTAAATCCTCCATCTTGTTTTTAAGTCATTGATAACAAAGGGGCCTTACGTTTAGTATGTACGCACATTTTCAGAAATCTCATACTCTCCCCTCTCCCCCTTGGAAAAAATGCAGATAGAATTTGTACTAGAGTGTACGCATATTTCCCCCCACCTTGATATGTACGTACTTAATGGAAGGCCCCATTTAATGTGTCACATATTTCACATGCAGCTTGTTACAACTTACAGGGTACCAACCACACTGGGAAAACAGGGAAAATGGTAAAAAAAAAAAAAACTGAGGGGGAAAACAGGGAATTTGGAAATTTTGCCAAAACACAGGGAATTTCATTCGGTCAGGTTCTGAAGTTTCTTATTCACAAGATGTTAGGGATTTGACTTTTTGTTGTTGGATTGTCCAAATATTTTCTGCACACAGCAGCTTTTAAATTTGAACCACTTGCTGGATATGACATATGATAAAAAATTGCTGTGGGACAGGGAAATCTCAGAAAAAACACAGGGAATTTGAAAATGGAATTTCAGTTGGTACCCTGTATTACAATTAATCAAAAAAGTCATCCATGTTATTTCAAGTCATTGTTAACAATTCCAGCTTACATTATTAACCTGAGGCTCATGACATCTTATTGCAGGTCATTGATAACATAATCCACATGCGGGTAGTCAAGTCCTACATCCTCGCCCTTATCAACTTTTATACCCGTAGACTCCAAACCCCCCCGGCAAGTAAATGTGGCCCGAGACTACACGAGCGCACTCCCCGTCAGCGAAGTCAGCCTTTTAACTAAGGATTATACAAGTATTACAAAGATGGCACAGTTTTGACACAATGTGTAATTGGGAAAGTCTGAAATGTTTAGAAAGAAATCAATAAATTGTATACCCAACTAAAGTGCAATACCTAGAAATGTCCTTTTAAAACCAGTTATTTAGTGTCCTAATGCCATGTTCTCCTGATTTATTCAGCTAATCAGGTGGATTTGGATTGTTGGTCTTCTGGCTGAAATTAAGTCCTGGTGGTCAGGGGCCGGTCGGGTTGAAGTCAGTTTAAAACCAAAGGGCTCTCACTAAAACTCTATTCTCTTGCTCATTTATCTACAGTTTATGTTCATTCGGCTAAATTGTGTATCAAATAGAAAAAAAATCCCGGATAAGGACTAGCATCTAAGAACTTTCTTAACAGTCACCGTAACGATACTTAGGGCTGGCTTCACTGACTGAAGGAGAGCGTGGAGTCAGAATCCGTCCGTCGTATCCTCACCACGTACAAGTCACTCTACTTCCAGGGCTCAGGGCCGGAGATCTTTTACCCCTCTCCTTTTGTTCGTCTCAGTGTGCATTACACTTTACAGCTGAGTGAGAAATGTGGCTTCATCTACAGTGCCCTTTTTGATGTAGAGCAGGCCCCCATAGCTTTACCATCGGACGTTCTGCATTGTATAAAATCAGAGAGCCGTCGAATGGGTGCAAGTAAGACCCCTTCCCCCTCCTCTTCCCTCTCTCCCTCTCCCTCCTCCCCTCCCTCAGTGATTGGTCATGTCAGTTCCCTTAAACAATAGTTCCTCAGCATCGTAAAGTAGCTAGAAAATAGACGCCTGGGACAAAGTGATAATTCCGTTAAATTAACTAAAAAATTAATTCGGAATTGCAGAAAAGCAAGAGATTATTTTCAATAAGAAAAAATCAAGATGCAGACCTCCGGCCCTGCACCCCACCCCCACCCCCCAGCCCTCTCTGACTCCGCTTTAAATAAAACACTCTCCACGTTTATACTGCTGCCGTACAAGAACACCATACACAGTTCTCCCTACCATGGATAGCTGATTTATAGTAGTTGAAGAACCTTCAGATTGTTTTGGACTAATTCTATCGATAACAAGTGTCCAGATTGAATACATTTTCAAGCCACATTGGAAAGTATTCAATATATATATAGATACACATCGACAAAAATACTCAATGCTAAATTTCCATCATATAAAACCATAATTGATCAAGGGTGGATAAAAGTGTCCGTGCTTAAACCTTTGGAGTTAAGTAGTCTACATATTTCCCAGCATGCATCTTGATCAAGGCTAGTCTGCAGGTATATTCCAGGAAATAAGCTGTCTGTGGTTGGGAGAAGACACACTGACTCTCACTACTTACAACACAAACCATCATCACTCTAACCCTCTAACTTCCATTTCCCTCGTGTTTTTTTAATTGAATAAATGTGCTGAATATACAAACTCACTGCACACAACACAAACCTCAATTTCACTCGTGTTAAAAAAAGTAGATTTTTTGTGTTATTTTTTTTAAAATAAAACCTTTCATGACTTTCGACCACCATACTGCACGACGTTCTCTCTCTCCATTCTGTAGAGGTGGTTGTCGTGAACTCTTCTACCCACAGGTTTGTGTAGATGTAAACCTGCTGATAAAACGCGTGTAACACATGCATGGCATTGGGTCTTTGTCCAACTACGATCCGTATCTCAGTGGTCTGATGCAGGTGCCTTAACATCTCATATAGAGTACTTGGTGACCTTCAAACATTCACAATTACAACAATTATAAAGTACAACACCCACGCTATGTAAGTCAGACAATTTCGTCGTTTCTATTCATTCTCTCGCCTTTTTTTTGTGTCAAAGTGACTCAAGTGTTTTCTTAAAACTGCTTTTGATTCCAGTCTCCATCCTCTGACAAAACACTTTTTAAATTTCACATTCACACATGCAAATTAGATCACAACAAACGCAGTCTTGCTCTTTCCCATATATGTGTTGTTGCCATTGTAGTTGTATAGGTATCCTTTGTTTGTTTTTTAACCAGGACGCAGTTTCTTACCATGATATATATGATCAATACTTTTACATAAAACAAGAGTTTTTCATATGAAAGATCCGTAAACAAAGATTTGCCAGTAAGTTAGGTATATTTAACCTGACACATATTCCTAGATCGTTAACCTAGAAACAGATTAAATACAGTTCAACTTATAAACTAACATCCTTTGTTCTTAAATATTTTGTACCCAAAATTTTGAATATACATTTTGGACCATTTAGATTTCAACACATATTAAAACTAGGCAAGTCATGCACGATAAAACAAACGTATCTTGTTAGCCATATACAATTAAAAAAATCTAAAACATCAATAAAAAAAGATCCAGTACTCGTTCACCACAAGTTCAGTATTCATTTAATACCTTAAGCCTTTTTATTCAGTTCCATTTCAGTGCCCAACAGCAACCTTTCAGTAATGCTAAACAATTTACCTTTTACAGATAATGAAAAAACAGTTTGGCTGGCGGATCGACAAAGAACGCGTAAGGAGTTAACCATGTTTCGTTAAGGGCTCCTGACCTCGAAACCCCAACCCTCTAGTTTTACATATATACATATTTTTCAGTTTCTGCAATCTTAGATTTTACTAAAAGTTGCAAATTATCTTTTTTTTAGTATTCCTTTTCGACGTGTGGTTCCACTGTGGTTACATATTTCCTTTACTAATCAACTTGATTTATTTGAAAAAAACAAACTGTGTGGACAAATTAGATGGATAAGATTGCGAGAAAAATGCAAATAGTTCGAATCAATGTAGCTTTCTATTCTCTTCTTCTACTTCAGTTATTTTCGAAAGTAAACAAACAAAAGTAGTCATAAAACTAATGTGGATTTGCCATCAAATTTCTCCCTTTCTCGCATAGTTGTCTTGCACAAATTGTTTTCCTGAAATCATATTTGATGCTTGCATGGACCTTCTGCATGGCACAGTCACATTTGAAACATTTGACAGTAAAATCAAAGTCTTTGACAGTAAATTCAGAATCTCTTGACAGTAAAGCCTAGACCTTGACAGTGAACTTGGAATATTTTCTTATGTAGATTTAGGACTTGTTAAAAGAAGAGATATAATTCAATGTGAGATTCCTTTGGTAATTGTGTATTTCCGTGAACGAATCGTTTAACGAAATTAACATGAAAACCGCCAGCTCTACCTATTTCTTCTAAAAGATGCGCTGAATCTCCTTGGAAATATTGTGAAAGATTATCAGTATCAAAACTGTCCCATTCATATTTAACTGTCATTACTTAGATTACATTCTCTTTGGAAAATCTTTTTTTTGTGTAAACATTATAAAGTTTTTTTCCTCAAAATTAAAAAAATAAGTAACCAGTATAAATAAATAGATAATCACTCTGTTTTCTCCTTGTCGTTACGGAGCCCTTCGCTGAATAGTGGTTGATTCTTGAGCGCTTTGCTTTCTCTCTTACACTGTGTATAATATTGCATGGCCGTGTGCATGAATGCTAGGAAGAGATTCATCAAACCAACAACCTTTCCCCCCGGATTTCAGTAAAATAAAACTGTGTACATAGTTTCTTTCTAGGCATTCTTTTCTCACAATGTGAACGTAGATCTACTTATTTTTGGGTCTTCGGTGTGTGGGAATGAAAACTGAAATTTCTTTCAAAGGAATTGATAACACATTTCCCCATGTTATGTTTTCACAAATTTGATACTGCATGCTTTGGAAAATATGTAATCGCACAGATATTTACGTTCACAGTAATCCTTACCATTATTCTCCGTTTTCGTTAAGTGGATGACGTCGATAGTCCGATATATCGGAGTAATAGGTCGTCCCAAGTCTCATAGAGATCAGTGTTAAAAATGGGGGGGGACACATCGTGCTATTTCTTATAGGAAACATCTGCTTGGAGATTGAAAGTCGTTCCATAGAAAATGCCTTGAGAGTGTACTAATTAGCATAAATAAGTCTGTGTTCGGAGAGTGACGAGATGATGTCATAATGATATTCTAAAAATAGAACGAAAGAAGGTCGGGAATGCCCCCATCACCACTGGGAGCGGCCATATTGAATAAATTTGCATATTACCAATACAATCTCCTCACACAAATGAGCTCAGACTCTCAATCCATGCTGTATTGGGGTAAGGGGGTAAAAGGGTGAAGGGGATGTCATGGCAATGTCATGGCATCATCATGGCAATGTCATGGGGATGTCATGGCAATGTCATGGCACTGTCATGGCAATATCATGGCATTGTCATGGTAATGTCATGGTAATGTCATGGCACTGTCATGGCATTGTCATGGTACTATCATGGCATTGTCATGGTACTATCAAGTACATTTCATTTCGTTTTAGAAACCAAAGAATGGATAAGACGGAGATTTTGGTTTACTAAACCACATCGAGAATCTATAAAGTCGATCAAACCAGAACTTGTATATAATAATCGTCTAATGAAAGGTTTCACTTGTACTATTGAAGTTCTAATAAATTTAGTCGCTAAGCAATGCAATCCTCTTAAGTTAAAGGGAGCCAAAAGCAATGTTGTTGAAATTTGACAGAATTTTGGAAATTCAAAAAATTATAAAAACACATTTTATGAGTCTAACTTTAACTATTAGTACAGTATAAACCACTTAAATTAACTTAACCTTCACTTGAACTGCAGAAAACCCGAGTCATTTCTGCTTGTCAAACAGCAATGCTTTTAAACGTCCCCTTTTGAAAAAATCCTGTTTTTGTCCCTGCATGTTTGTTTTGAATTGCCCTAAAATTCTTCAAATTTTTAGAAGAAATTATGTACCGATTCAGTCCATTAGATATGGGGTTTAGGTGCAGCTTATGAATATGATTTAAAGTATTCACTCCAGAATCGAATCCCTGTGATGTTATACCTTTTATAAGTCACTCAAAAGGTGTATGACACAAAGTCTGCAAGGATTTCTTTATTTTTCACAGATCGTGGAAGCAATGCCACACACCACCATGGTAGCCGAGTTCGTCGAGAAACTGGGAAACTTTTACGAGTTGGTCGACGACAAGACGGGGAAGGGTGGCCCCGGTGCGGCCTTGGCGGGCAACAAACCTCCCGTCTCCAATGGCAACGTGCCACGAGAGAACGGGGTAAAGCCCCATGAGAATGGAGACAGCGACCGGAGCGTGGAATCATCACCACAACACTCGGCCACCGACGAGAGCTCAGGTAAGAACATTTATTTGTGTAACATTAAAATAGGAGAGGTAGGAAGACTACCTATGTTGAGACTATTAACTAAACCTAAAACAAAAACAATTAAATAAAAATTTAGGTCACGCAGACACTTAAACTATCTGGACAGAGGACATATTTTCTTATATATTTTGCTATCTTTGACGATAACAAAGATCTAAGATGTCCATAACAGGCCTTAACAAATCTTTCCTTTTACAATTGACACCTCTGTGGTTTGGCTATCAGAATTGCAGTTGAAAGTTTTTACTATTGATTTTCCAACGTTTGAAATTAAGTTTTTTTGAAGTCAGCCATCAGGGCTGATATTTATGGAAAAGTATCAGCCCTGACCAAGACTTGTCAGCCTAGATTTTGTATGATGAAAATCTTTAAAATATGACCATGAGATTTATAACTAGGTAACTTCTGAAACAGGGTTAGGATGATAATCAGAAAAGTATCTAGTCACATAAAATGAAAAAGATTGATAAACATGCAGATTTTATTCCCGTAAAATTTGTCAGCCATCCGGGCTGATAATTATCAGCCCCGATCAGGAAAGGCCAGCCTGGGGCTGAGGGGCTGATGTTAATTTCCAACACTGTTTTCAGAGAGTCTTCACCTGTCCCCTGAGAGCAGCCCGACCCACTCAGGGTCCTCGGTGGTCCCGGCCAGCAGTACCAACGAGGTCATCCTGACCAGTATCCCGGTCAAGGCCTCGCCGGGGACACCAAGCGGGGACGACAGCCCCCCGCCACCCGCCATGCAGCCACCCGCTCAGAGTAGGTGTAGTCCAGATAACGTATTCAGTCTCAGAATCAGTACTATTGCTATTTGTAAAAGTAGAGATGCCACTTTTCTGGGTAAATACGCATTTCCGTATTTTTTCGCTTCAACACAAATTTGTAAAAAGTCCCTACATTTTTAAAAGAAAATCATTTTTGTATTTGTTTCGGGTAACAAACAGTATATATACTATATTACATGTAAATAAGATTTGTTTCAGTATTAGAGCTGTAATGCAGAGAATGGACTACCTCAGAAGTTTCCTTACTAAAATACAAAAATGTTTTATTTTTAAAGCTGTATTTGTATTTGACCATCAAGATTGATTTAAAAAATCAACATTGATAGTGTATATGAAATATTGGTTCTTGTTTTAATAACAGATGGGCATGCAGTTGGTAATGGAAATGGGCGGTATGTGGACAGCGATGGAATGTCGGACAGCGATGGCGAAGAATTCTGTGATACCTCAGACTTACCAGATGACCAGTTGGTACGTAACATTTCTTTGTATTGAATATCATCAGTCAGGATCCGAACTTTAAGTTGACCATCAAAATTCTCCTCATTAGCAGACTACCATCTATTTTTTAAATCAACCAAAAGTTGAAAAAAAAAAAAGTAATGTGATCATACAAAATTCAAACATATTTTTTAACATTCTTCAGATTTCGGTGTCTCGGTCATCTACCCCGGAGACCAACTCCCACAGTCGGATCGTTACCACGGCGACGGTCCACCACCAGGTGGACTCCGCCCCCTTGTCAATCAACCCCGACAGACACGCCCACCCGGGGGACCCGCAGCCAATCAGCGACCTTGTTACATGTCGTGGAGGCGGGGACTCGAGTGGCGACCGACAGACGCCCGGGATGAGCAGGACAGGCAGCGGGAGTAGTCTGACCAACACCAACAGAGGTAGGCTTAGTAGGATTGTTTAAAGTGTTGTGAAGCAAATGCTAGTTAACATTAACATCTAGTGTGTGTGGAAATATGTTTCTTTCATTAAAAAACAGTTTGGATAGATAAAAAGTAGTGGAGATTTTGCAGTCAACTTCACAATATTAATTTTAACGTTATTAGTGTTCTGGATATATAGGGATATTTGGCCTTTTTACTCTCTGAAACATTTTCACTATATTTATTGTCTATTATATATAACATTTCGTAGGAACTGCAATAACAAATAATGGAAATTGGCTTTAAAAGAAAAAAAGCTTTTCTCATAATTATATCAGTTATACATCTTTTGTTTTTATTCATTTTCTACACACATGCCTTTGTCTTTGTTTGTCTTGCCTATAGAAATCTTTCCTTCCATTATTGGTGGTAAGAAAATATCCTATGATAAGTCTAGTGTAAAATAACCCACTAAAAAGAAGTTACTGATGCTAAAAGGAGAATAGAAGTTTTAATTCGTTGAATAGAAAACCTGTAGAATAATTCTTGGACATATTGATTCCCACTGCTTGGACATAGTTGTGTGCAGTTCACTTAGTGTAAATTACTGATTAGTGTCTCATGTAAACCGCTTTCATGCAAATATATAAAACATATCATGGTGTTCTAATGAAGAGCTTCAAACTGCCATAAAATAAAGCTCTGCTTTGCTATATAACTACACCATTTAAGGTTTAACCAAGACTAAGGAAAATACAATGATGTAGACTTATATATACTGTTACAGAGGTCTTGTAGGCTTGCATTTCCAATACTTTGAATGTATTAATTATGCACTGTACATATAGTATTAAAATTAACCCTTACCCCTAGAAACATCAAAGTAGAGTACACAGGGCTTGACAAATCGGGTCCAGAAAATGTTTTACATTGGTCAAATTCAATATACAGGAGGGTGTTTAGGAATGAACCTCAAACCACAACTTGGACAACCAGATCTGAAACAAATTGTCAAGCCCTGAATTAGTACAATTAATAACTTGCATTCTGTATTCTCTGGCGTACCCACAGGCACCTCCCCCCGCGATGCGGTCCCCCCGGCCCAGCGGTCAGCATTACTGTTAGCGGGGGGCAGTGGTGGGGCGGCGGGCGGAGGGGGTCGCGACCCCCGTGGACCCCCTTCGGAGGTGGGCGAGCAGATCGCGGTGGCCCTGGTCCGACTACAACAAGACATGAACTCGGTCCTCTCCCGACTTAACACGCTCGAAGCGCTCTCTGTGGCACAGACTCAGGTAAGCATGGATGTGTTTTTTCAACGGTAGATTTTTGTTGTTGATATTTTTGATAAATATATAAAAAAAAATTAGACGTGCACACATTGAAAAGCGCGTAAATATATTGAGATTTACGAAATAAATAAGTCCGCTGGTTTACATGACAATATGAATTAGAAAATTGAGTTAACTTACTGTGGAAAGTGTCTAAATATTGATTGAACAACCTCCGTCGTATTAATGTTTTTCGACTATGAGTAAAATCCCTCTCCCCTAAAAAAACAGCCACCACAACAACAAAAGCAAACATTAACCAGATACCCATTGTACTTTCGTTAAATTAGCACAAACCAGAGATGTGTTTTTCTTCGATTTCCTACCTTTCCTAATTTCCATCAGTCAGGACTGGTATCTTTGATAAATTAGTGGATCTGTGATAATTCCCAGTTCCAATACAATAATGTCAAACTGTTTTTCTTACAGATGCACCGCAGCAGAACCAGTTCAGAATCGGAAAGACCCGTTAGGGTAAGTGTTGGCAACCATTTCTTTCAGTATTCCTTCTAAATATCTGATGGTAAAATCTCTCTCTATATATATAGACGTTGTGCAGATGACGTCACAATGACCAAAAAGGTGTTGGGCGCCATATTGGTGTTCATTTAAAAATCATTGTTACTTGCAATTTGAAAACACCTAGGACAATTGTTTCTGCTGAATTTATCCAGGAGAGTCACATAAAATCATAATGAATTATTGTTATTACTAATTAGTCAGAATTTATGAATTAAGGTTTTATCTAATGGCCACATGTTTATGATGAGCACATGGTGATCACCAAAATCTGGTCATGTGACCACGTCTGCACAAGGTCTATATTCGGAACCCAGATCGTCCAATGTATTTTCTCTATTAAGTCATGATGCCTGTCCAAGTACAAAAAGTGCTTCAGCGATGCGGGTTTGTTGTTGTATATAGTAAAATCAGTCACAATAGAACAGTGGTTGTTTTGGTTTCTAGTTTTGATGTTGGCTGTTTCCCACGTTAATTTTCCATCTATATTTCTCGTAATGGCCTGGCCAGTGGTGGCCATTTCCCACCTTAGACCTCTGCTCGGTGTACACTCATCATGTTTTGTTTTCTCTCTGTTCCAGCAGCCGGCCCGGCCGTGGTGGTGGCCGTTCCCCATGTTGGACCTCTGCTCGTGTTTTTGGTTAAGGCATACACTCATCATGTTTTGTTTTCTCTCTGTTCCAGCAGCCGGCTCGGCCGTGGTGGTGGCCGTTCCCCACGTTGGACCTGCGCTCGGTGTTTTTCATCATGGCCTGGCCGCTCATTGTACACTGGGTGCTTACGTTAATGGCAAGGCGCAGGCAAAGGTAGGGCTCGTGTATTTAAGAACTAATCTATTCTATATTTCCTCGCTATTGTTTAATTTGCCAACTTGGCAAATCCAACAATTGGATTAGAGAAACGCATATTGATCAGCCGACTTTTATAATGGGGCCTTCCATTTAGAACGTACACACTAAGGGGGAGAGGGGTGTCTGGGATTTTTGAAAATGTGTGTGTATTCCTGTAAAAATCCAATGCGTACTTTAGCCCAAGGGGGGGGGGGGGGGGGGTGGGGGGGAGGGGGGGTCTGAAAGTTTTGAAAATGTGCATATGTACTCAATGGAAGCCCCATATGCTAAATTATAAAGTTTTTTTTATTTGGAAACACAATGGGAATATTTTCTGGATTTGTGTAAGGGCACGTCATTCAATAAAATGATAATTTCTGAGAACATTTTAGGTAGAATTACCCTCCAAAAGTTTAAATACTAATGGTTTTGGTCAGAAATTGACGACCTGTCAGAAATCTTGGGTTCACGAACATCCACATGGATTTGCCATGGGTACAATCCCAGCTGCATATCATCATGATTTTCCAGTATTAGATGACTAGTTATAGATGTTTGTGACAGTAAGTGACTTTACAAGAAATCCCAGATACATTTTTTGGGTAGCATTTAATAATAATAATGAAAAAGGAAAAACAACATTTAAGATGTTGTGCGCTGGCAAAATGAGAATCATAACAAAATGAGAATCATAGATTGTTTCAAAAATCAATTTGTTTATTTTCAGGAGGAGATGAGGAGAGGAAAATTCCTGTCTAATTTACATATTCCAGTGACGTCAGAAGTAACGTGATCGTCTAATTCGCATATTCCTGTGACGTCAGAGACCACGTGATCCCACCACAAAGATTCCTGTACCGCCTGCCAGGTTCAATATGACGTACAAAAGATTGTATTTTCTGAATGTGTGAATGTAGACAGTATGGTCCTGGCAGACAGCTATCATTTCCAGTACGATAGAGGCATTTAGAAACATTGTACAGACTAACCATGTGATTATTATATGAATTCTCCCAGATACGGATTCCACTTTCATGTATTTCATGTACCTGCAGGCTAGAATTACCCAAATTGTAGAAAAGAAATACAGAAAAATCGTTATTTCTGAATTAAATATAAAATGAAAATATATTGAAAATGTTTCACTAAAATTATACATGGTTAATACATGTTTAGGAAACTAGCCATGCTTATACGTTCCCAGAATGCACCTTGATTCAACCTGCAGGTCATAAAATACAGAAAAATTGTGAAATTCGTCTGGGTCAGTTAGTTTTTCCACTGATGTGATAAAGTGGTAAAAGGACGTGCTGCAGCCAGAGACATTGTATGTATATAGCTATATCGAGACTGGAAAGCTCCTCTACGTTACTATAAATGTTTCCCTGGTTACTGGTTGGAACCAATCCAGTCAATTACGACCAGGGTCTGACCATTCGCAATGTATTCTTTGATTTTTTAAAACGGTCAAATTTTTTAAAATCGTCAATTCAAATCCAATCCAACCACAGCCCAGGTGGCAGGATTGTAGTGTATAACAGGTTTAGCCATAGCTTTCCAGTCTTGATATATACCACTCTGCGACAAATCACCCTCCGCGCCAGAAATGACACCCGTGAGAACTGACTCTGCTATATAGGCCATTAAAGGGAGCCAAAACCAATAAATTCAATGAAATTTTCCGAACTCAATTAATCATGGAAATCCATTCCGTGAGCCTATTCCTGGCCTATGTTAAAATCTAAACCATGAAATATGGTAAAACGTAATTAAAAACATGTTTTTCTTGCTCAAATCAATTAATGTGGATCCCCAAAAATAGGGTTTGTTTACAAACAAATGCAAATATTACCATCTCTTGTGGCATTCTACTTCAGTTTGAGTTAGTTTTCACAGCTAATACTTTACCACTGAACTTAAATTGACTCATCTAACATATTTCTATACTTATCTCAGTTTTGACAATTTTGTCGATTATATTGGTTTTGGCTCCCTTCAACTATATACCGGCATTATAAGATTACTACACCCTGTGGGCTACAAGTAGTCCCGTGGTCATCGCTGGTCGTGCATAAGTGGTCGGGGCCAGACCCGGTGGCAGCTACAGTGCAGAGATAACTTTTGGAAAAAGGTGTCGATGCGGCAGAGTGGATATCTACAGTCTCTACTACAGTGTAGGTTCTGGTTGTAGGAGCCGCAGAACGACTTGCAAAATACCGTGTGTTGCCGTTCTGAGAAATTGTGATATTAGCATTACTAGAAATAACATAAAGGTATACTAAATAGGACATGTCTACAGAATTTATTATAGTCAGAGAGAAATATATTCAAAGTTGCCAGTTTGTGTGATTAGTTCTCTAACTCTGCGTTAAGGTTTGGTTTGGAGAATTTGTTGCAAAGTAGAAAGATTAGATTGAAAACTTGGTCATGCAATGCAAATCTAATATACAATAAAAATAAGCGACAGGAGAAAATGGAGAATGATTGAAAGGTGCACCTAGGTTATGTGATAAATGTTCTATAAATGTCTGACTGTTGTTGGTCGCCAAACTAGGACGAAGAAACAGTTTTTGTGCCACAAACCTTGGAAGGGAAAAAAGGGAAGGAGAGGGGACCGGTTGTGTTGATTAACTTCTGTACCTGTAGAACAGACTTTTCTAAGGAGACTGTGAGTTTTGAAAGATAAGTTTTATAGGAAATTTGCACATGTCTGTATAATAAGTTGCAAACGGATTTGTATGAAACTCTGGCACACAGATATATACGTAGTTCGGGATCTACTATAAGTAAGTACATGTGCAACAAAGGAGATGGAAGGGGGGGGGGGTCTGGAATTTTAAAAATATACCTATGTACTTAATGAAAGACCCACTGGGATGAAACTGGAATTGCCGAAAACAGTCTGAACCTGCTATTAATGGAAGGTGTACTTGGTACTGAAAACTTGGACAGCCTAAGGATGCCCAATGGAGATTTTATATATATAAAATAAACAACCTTTTTTTGAGTTTATATGAACTTTGTAAGGTAACCTTTATCATTGCTATAGGAAGGTAGCAGCCTATCACTTTTCCCACTTGTTTGTATTTTTCGTGGTGTTTCTTATTGTTATGTTTTACGAATGGTATGTTCAGATTTTACCGACAAACTATAACGCTTCACTGTTGTGTCATCATTCGGACAATCACGGTACATTTAACCTGAGTGCCATATGGGATAATTGTAAAGTAAATATATCTAAACTTGTTTCAATGTCAAAATGCAAGCGCTGCAATGTCTATTGTATAATAATATGACAAATTCATGCCAACACAATTATTATTGAATTCACAATTGCTAGAAATTCGAAAGATATACAAATGTTTGTTTTCAAATTTGAAAATACCGTTTTTCCTAGTCTATTGATTCTGTTAGACGTGATTTCTCTTTGTCCTGAGTTTTAGTTTTATTTGTGAGGTGTGTGGCTTCGTAAGGTGTAATACGGTGTCAACATTCAAAACTGTTCATTTGATAAATGACCGGAGTAAGATAAGCATCTTCCTCTATTTTACAGACGACATTACCTGTATTCATTGAGAAGTCTGTACATTCAGACAAGGTTTACGTGGCCAAACCGAGGTATGCGAACTGTCAGGGTTGCCACAGGTCAGGGAAAAATCAGGGAACTTTGGAATTGGTCAGGAAAAAGTTGAATTCAACAAAAATGTCAGGGAAAATTAACTCTAGTCAGGGAAAAATGGAATTTCTAAATCCATGAGTGAAGAGTCACAAGAATCTGGTGTGGCAAAAACTATTTTGTACATTGTGGTCCCATGACAGGCATGTTTGGATTTTAAGGGACTTTGCTGTGATCCAGCAGCATTGCCTTGACTAAAGGAGATGTTAAGAAAAATTTTAAGGTATTGTGTATTTCACGAGTCCAAGACTAAATGGGAGGAAAGGACAGTTTCAAGGGTGGTTCAAGGTTGGTTAATGAAAGGATATTATTTGTCAGGGAAAAATGAAATTGGCCAGGGAACTTGATGTCTCTGGTGTGTGGCAACCCTGACTGTAATTACATTGATAAATGGGGACTTTAAGGTGACTTACGGTATAACTAACACAAGGTGTGCATCAGAGACGTTGGGATTTTATCTCTTTTTAGGGCAAGTTTCTGTCTTATTTTTCTTTTGTGAGCGTCACAACCTTATCTCCGCTTCACATTAATTATTTTGATCATCACGATTTCTCTGTGCCAAGGGTCTTAACTTTTATGATATGATTAAAAACGACTTAGTAGAAGCTATAGGACTCAAATAAGATTACTTTTTATTAGTGAAAAAGTATTCTGTAGTCTGAAAACGAGTGATTGAACGAATGTGGTTAATGTGTGATATACTCAGAGAAAATATAGAACAAAGGTCACGTGATTGTAGAAACCCGACCAAAACCGGACATTCCTTTTTTACCGTTTCATAGCAGGACCCATATCTTCGTAACTAATTTGCCTAATCAGGGAAATTTTGATTAGGGTCTCAAGATCAGCAATTCAGTCTTTTACCAAATTTATAGTGTCATTGTAAAATAGTCTCAAAGAGGGATTATAAGGTGTAGAAATTGAATTTATTTATGATAGACAGAATTTCTAATCATGAGATGCTTATCAAAATTTCCCTGATTGGCCAAATAAGTTACAAAGATATGGGCCCGGTATGTTAAGCAAATAAGACTCAGTACATCAAGCATCCGCTGCATATGGTGTCTGAGAACAGCGTGTAAATAACAGAAGATATAGCCGAGAGGTGCAGCTTTGCACTGTATTCAAAACTTAGGCCTACGTCTAATGGGTATTCTTTATACACTCATGTAGATTATTCCATGTATCAAAAGTGGCCTATCACAGTTCAAATGTCCTTTGTAAGTTTTGGTTAATTGGAAGAGGAATTGTTAAGATTTGGTCAATCGTGAAAATATATTGTTAAGATTCAGTTAATCAAATGTTATATTGTTAAGATTCGGTCAGGCATGAAAATGTATTGCTAAGATTCAGTTAATCATGAGATGTATTTCCAAAATTTGGTCAGGTGTGAAAATTGTCTTGCTAAGATTCAGTTAATCATGAGATGTGTTGTTAAGATTTGGTCAATTAAAAAAATGTATTGTTAAGATTTATTTCATGGTGAGATGTATTGTTAAAATTTGGTCAGGCATGAAAATGTATTGCTAAAATATGGTTATTCATGAGGTATTATGTTAACTTTCTGTTGTAAGTATATACATTTCAATTCTGAATTACCTCACCAGGGTAACTTTTGTAAATCTAAAATAATGCCATACAAAAATGATAACCCATAATAAGCATTAATTTGAGTTAAGAAGAAGTGAGAAGATACGCATTTATATGATATGTATAGCTACATTTACAGGCATGTACATTGTACATAGATAGGAGTATGGCACGACTTGTACTCTGTGAGAGATGATCGACTCATTGTTGCACTCCGCTTTGGAGAAATTGTGAATAAAGTTTGATTGAAAATCAGAATTGACTTGAATGTGTAGTGATTGAACTACCGTAAAGTTAAAACGTACGTATTTGCGAGCTGCTAAACTATTGCGCGTCAAGCATTTAAGGGCATTTTTAATTATGATTTCATTAATATTAAAGATTTTTTACATAATCGTTTTCTACATTTCATAAAAAGTGAACTAGAGCATAATCAAAATTTGTAGACATGCTTCCCTCTGTTTATATATCAAGTTCTGCCAAAAATTCTACAGGTCTAGGTCAGATACGAAGTGAGATACGGATGTTAAAAAAATATGGGGGTCTGAATTTTTTGAAAATGTGCATACGTCCCTACACAAATCTAATGCATACTTTAGCTTAAGTGGGGTGGGGGGGTCTGACATCTTTTGAAATGTGTGTACGTACTTAATGGAAGGCCATTAACGAAGAAAAGTACTAAAACTGAATATTTAGAAATATCTTTATTTTCGAGTACAACTCATTGTAAGTTTTACAATAATCAGCTGGTAAGAAGTGACTTTAGACAATAAATAAAAATTCATAAATATTAAGTTCTATAGAGATTATGCATTTGATAACTTCTAAGACAGGATGCATCATAAATACTCTTACTGTACATCATTTATAGAGCATGTTTACAGGCAAGTAAAGATGTATTCATTATAAGGTCGACAGAAATTGAGTCTGACAACTGAGTAGATCGTAAACCACGATCATAATTCCTGCTCAAGAAATAACGTTGGTGGTGAACACAGTTTGTGGAAACTTTGCTTAAAAGAAATAAAAAACAAACTACAAAAGAAAACAAAAATCATGTTCACTGGCATAACGATAGTATATAGATTAAATACATAACTTAGTAAAATACAAAGTTTACTCAACACAAATGCAAGATGAAATGAAATACAATATATTTTAAATAATAATCGGCAGGCACTGTAGTATAATATTCAGTGCTTAGGTTTAACTAGCTGGTCACAACAATCGTTCAAGACGCAGTCAATCGCTTAACTGTAAGATTTGATACTACATTTCATAAACTATATTCACTTCCTAGGGTTGAGGCAGAGACAGTATTGGATGCTAGGGAATTCTACATAACAGTATTCCATCAAACGAAGGTAATATTATGCATTGCCGTTGTACATCAAATTCAAGCTGATTTTGGCAGGGCTTGCGCCATAAATGTCATACATACTTTAGGAATGATTTTGCCAGGTAACAGTGAAACCAGTACTCTCCCCCTCCACTGGGTTTCTACAGACTTCAGCAACTCTTTTTCCGCCACTTTTCCATGAACAATTACAACTTTCTAGGTTTACAACTGGCTAGTTACATTCTAGACTTGCGTAGCGTATTTTACATGATAGTAGGAAATGCATATTCATATTTCTCAATTTTAGAGGAAAACAGACACAATTTTGACTTCTTGAGAAAAACGAGCAAAATGCCATGACTCCAGAAAACATTCCTTGACTCCATGAACTGAATAATTATTTGTAGATTAACATTGTTAAAATCTAGCTATCATTTTTTTAAAAAGCAAATATCCATATCCATTAATATTTCCTTAGTCATTTGAAATTTGTTCATTGTAGATGAATTTATTATAACAATTATTTGCTTATTTTCTATAGGTTTTCCAGGGTTTTTTCTCTCGAAAAAAACAGCCCAAATTAGCCTGCAGGTGCCTGAAATACTGTAAATCACCTATCCATGGTTGCCTGAATTGGAGAAGACAACTCAGAGTGTAATGACAATATGTGTCCAATTAATGTACAACACTTCATATGAAATAACGTTTGTAATATCTAGCCAGAATTCTTAATTATCGCTATGTCACAATAAAAGGAACACAAAATGAGCTGTTTCTTGCTGACCAGATCTATAGCAGTTAACAAATGACGAGAAGACTATATCACAGTACGAGGTTGACGAGTATCTCCAGCAGTTTCTGTCGCTCTTCGGGTATGAAGTAGTCGAGGTTGGGCGCGTACTGGCAGCAGAGCTTCTTTGAGGGTTTGACCGCCCCCTCCTGAACACTGTCCACCACGGACGGCGCGTTCTTCATCTTAGCCACCACCAGCTGTATCTGAACAGGGTGGACAAGAAGGGTTTTTAGAATTGGTGGTTTGATTCTACAATATACCTGGTGAATTCTGCATCACTAAATTTCAAAGGAACGAATTAAGTCAATATGGTTAACAAATAATAAAAAAAGTAGAATTTTTGCTCCTCATATTGATGATTATATAATATATGTTTGTAAATGTTATGACACAATTGATATTTATCTTTAAAAGAATACATTTCTTCATGTGGCCACTCACAGAACCGCTTTCTTTTCCTTAAATCTACAGATAAAACTCTTGTTTCATATTGTCTATTTCCATACAGTTATATTTTTGGACATTAATAATAAAATGCATAATGTTAATGTTAATGTTCTTATACGTATCTTTCTTACAAGATAATTGTTACAATGGGAAAAACTATATCGGACCCAATTCTGGTAGATGGTCTCAGCTTTGTTCTATTATTTTATAATTGGGCAGGAATCAACATGATTGTTTTGGTTGGCTAAAGTCTATGATCCACTATGCAACAAAACACCGACCGATTTTCTTCTCATGCATTTTTTCAATATCTAGAATCCCTTATAAAAAAAACCATTATTTAACAAACCAATTTTCAAAATCGGTTCAGAATCGGCCCAAAATTACATCATCATCACCCCCTTTAGACCTTTATCAGGATACTGTTATACATCAAATATAATTATCCTACCTTTGTGCCGTGGATGAGCATGCCGAGGTACTTTGACTTCTGGAAGCAGGTCCTCTTGTTGTTGGCGTAGGCGAGCAGGAGGTACGCGAGCAGCTCCCCTCCATGCTTGGTAAAGGTGGTACTCGCCAGCCGCTTCTTCCCGCTGTTGTCGTTCACCTCATGCCACCGCACCTTAGACAACCTGCAACAAGGCACAATGAAATCTGTATGTTTAAGTTTGTGATATATGAGCGTGCCACCACACTTTAGACAACCTGCGACAAGATAGGTTAAAATCTGTATGTTTAAAGGGAGCCAAAACCAATATAATTGACCAAATTTTCAAAACTGAGATAAGTATAGAAATATGTTAGATGAGTCCAGTTAAGGTCAGTGGTAAAGTACTAGATGTGAAAACTAGCTCAAACTGAAGTAGAATGCCACAAGAGATGGTAATATTTGTAAACAAACCCTATTTTTGGGGATCCACATTAATTGATATGATCAAGAAAAACGTGTTTTTAATGATTTTTTACCATATTTCATGGTTTAGATTTTAACATAGGCCAGGAATAGGCTCAAGGAATGGATTTCCATGATTATTTGAGTTTGGAAAATGTCATCGAATTTATTGGTTTTGGCTCCCTTTAAGTTTATGATATATGAGTGTGCCACTGCACCTTAGACAACCTACGATAAGACACATTGAAATCTGTATGTTTGAGTTTATGATATAATTATGAGCGTGCAGCTGCACCTTAGATAACCTGCGACAAAACACTTTAAAATCTGCATGTTTAGGTTTATAATATATGAGCATGACACCGCACCTTAGATAACCTGCAACAAGACACATTAAAATCTGTATGGTTAAGTTTATGATATAACAACATGACACCGCACCTTAGATAACCTGCAACAAAACATGTTAAAATCTGTATGTTTAAGTTTATGATATAAGAGCGTGCTGCACTTTACATAACCTGCGACAAGGCACGTTAAAATCTGTATGTTAAAGTTTATGATAGATGAGTGTGCCAACACACCTTAGATAACCTGTGACAAGGCACGTTAAAATCTGTATGTTTAAGTTTATGATATATGAGCATGCCACTGCACCTTAGACAACTTGTGACAAGACATAATTTTTCATAAGGACATATATTTTAAAAACATTATACGCCATTAATGATTTGTTCTTCACGCTTTCCTTCACAATCATTTCCATTAAAATGTCCAAGTTTTCCTGATAAAGCTTCAAAACTGTAATTTTCTTTCACAAACTATGTAGCTCTCCTATAACCAATGGCCACCTTGCCCCGTACCTCTGTCGCTGCTTGTCGTCCTGCTGACCGTGCTTCACTTTGCCCCCGCGCTTACCCTCCGCCCGGGACGCAGTCATCTCAATCGGTGGACACTTCTTTTTAACCTGCAAGTTAGAATCACAAAGAGTTAACTTTACTTCATATTGTTTCCATTGAGTCACAATTTATTACTAAATTGTTTATAGGTATCAAAGAAATATCACTTCAATAATCATTCTCTAACAAAGAATTTTAAAGATTAAATTGAGTACCAATTAGATATAGAATTAGTGTCTTTGTATAAATTTTGTTAGAACTGATTTATATCGACAACTGGAAACCAACCATTTTTTCTTAAGCAACCTTTCGAAATTGAGTCCGGAGAAACCCTAAAGTACATGACTGTATTTTATTTCTGGTAATCAAACCGTTATCTTCCTTTATCTCTCAGAAAAAAGAGAAACTCTACCCTAACCCTAATCTAACTGTCCACTCACCTCTACGACACAGAAGAGCTCTGGCTCGGGGACTCCCTCACTACGGACGTAGATCATGAAGTCGGGTTTAGACACTTAACAATAACCCGCCTATTATAAACTATACACTCACCTCTACGACACAGAAGAGCTCTGGCTCGGGGACTCCCTCACTACGGACGTAGATCATGAAGTCGGGTTTAGACACTTAACAATAACCCGCCTATTATAAACTATACACTCACCTCTACGACACAGAAGAGCTCTGGCTCGGGGACCCCCTCACTACGGACGTAGATCATGAAGTCGGGTTTCCCCGTGTAGATAATTCTGTCGGGACAGTCGTCAGCAGACAGCATCATCTTTGAAGGACTGAAAATAAAGGTTTACTTGTTTAAAATATCCTCTTTTTACTTATCTCAAAAATATGAAGTCTCAGACACATACTATTATGTTCTCAAATGGAAAATGAATCTTTTACAAACACACTCAACTGCTCAATTTTATTTTCTAAATATTCGCTATAGGTAACAATACATTCAAGATAGACTGATTTACCTGTTAACAATCTAGAGGGAATGTATGAAATTTTGAGAGAAATTTATAGGGACATATATAGATCATACTGCTATATGGGAGTATCAATTTCTACAGCCAGGTGGTGCTAGGACAATGTGGATTGGATACTATAGACTGGACATGCAGGTGGCAGACAGCTCTCAGATCCCTTCAAGCACCACCCCGGCTCGGACTACCCTTGGGATTTTTGCCTTTACTGGCCAGTTTTTGATTATGTTTTCCTGGTCATTAAAACATTATTAGCCCAACTCACTGTGTGTTGTGTTTTCATTGTGTCACTTTTCATAGCGAACCTAGGAGAACATTGATACACAACAACTCACTTGTTATCTAGAATAAAGTTCCTGTCAGTGCGGGCCCTGGAGTGGACCACGAGCGCCCCGAGTACCCCGTTCAGGAACTTATCGGCCAGGTACGAGGTCAGGTTCTCCCCGAAGGTGGGCTCCCGGCAGGCCAGCAGGAGGCGCTGCTGCAGGGAGAACGTGTTCATGTGAAGGATCTCCTCAGCCACCTTGTGTCTGGAAAAAATACATAAAATCAGATAATTTGTTGGGTAAGTTTAATGTCTGGCCAACCCTTTTGGGTTCTTTTACCAGGCTGCACAAAGTGATGCTTTTCAGCTGTGGGTGGTCATATCTATGATATAACCCAGAAGAAACCTGCCACTTGGTGCAATACCCTACTCATTACGAAGAGTGGCAAGGGGTCTTTTATGTGCAATGTCCCATAGAAAGGACACCACACACCCGTCCTTTGATGACCATGTTGGGGGCACAAGGTGAATCAGACAAAAATCAGAGAAAAATATCTGATTCAGGAGTACAAAAGAAACTATAGAAATTACAGTTTCTGAGCTATCATTGAAATTAGGAAATCGATTTAATGAAATGATTTGTTTACTTTGATACAGATGGGACGATGCGATCTATCGTTGTAATTTATTTTATGCAATAAATAATTTTATTCAATTAAAATTGAATATTTGTTTTAAAAAATTATCATCTATCAATTATTTCAAACATAAATATTTTTCCTGGAAAGGAAAATTCCTCTCATCGTACATCTACATTCTCATCCATTTACTGATTTCATCACCCTTAATTCCTATTCATACCTCCCATACCCTTCACGTTGCATCTCAAATTTATATCACCAAAAGTATGCTTGATTTATTCAGACGTACAATAAGATTAATAACATTGATGCTAATAAGGGGTGGATCTAATGTTAGGGTTGCAGGCATGCGCCGTACCCTTTTTTCCCCCAGAAAATTCAAGATATTTAAATCATTAAAAATCTTAATTTTAAAAATTCTTTTTATACTGTAACGCGCCATACCCTTTTCAAAGTTTTAATTGTGAATTCGTTTCAACTTACAGATACTTTTCCTCCGTTGACTTGCTCTGCGTGGACGTAGCCCCCTCCTCCGGCTGCCCCTGACTTTTAAACCGCGGGCTGAAACTCACGATCTCCTTCACCTTCTCGCGGTGTCGGTGCTGGTCGGGGCCGACGAGGTGACTCAGGATACAGTGGTCCTCCGCCATCGTCCCGGACAGACCAAGGATACGTGGGCCGTCCAGGTTCTTTAAAGGAGAACCGCAATGGCAATTTTAAAGGAGAACCACAACGGCAACTTTAATTTTTATATTATGTTGAATGTGTTTTTGAAATATATCTACTGAAATAACTGCTATTGTATCATAAATATGGGAAAAAATTGATATTCAAAAGTTATATTGTACAGTGGCTTCTAGATATACCGGGTACAGGTAACGTCATCTAGGCTCTGTTATTCATATATCTGCAAAATTACTAATAATATATCAGAAATTTAAGAGACATCAATATCTAAATATTAAGATGCATAGTGGCTTCTACTGGCTGCAGGTGAAGTCATATAGGCTCTTACAAAAGGTTCTGGCTGTGGGTGACTACACCCCCCCCCCGTGCCTGAGAGCCTAGATGATGCCACAGCCCTGTATTAGAGCGTATTCACACTCCTAAAAAAGCTCATTTATTCTACTGCATTATCCATACATGTTAATTTAAGTCTAATGGTGTTTAACATATAGGGCTATACTTATGTCGAGCCCTGAACGAAAACCGAAAGTACAACTAAGTGGTTTTTAATATATTTGGATTTTCGTTTTTTCCTTTGAGTTTCACCTTTAAGGCGGTGTCGAAGAATCCCAACACCTCGGCCTGGTCGGCCGGACTACTGTGGTCGGTGGGCGGTTGCTCGTTCTCCGGGCTGACGACTAACCCCCGCTCGGGGCCTGTGATGTCGTCCATGGTCAGCTCCCCAGCCACGTCCCTGGGATCAGAGATGTAGTCCCCGCGCCGGTACACATACCTATTGGAAAATAATTTTTCAATAATTTTTCAATTATCTTTTTTTTCTTTTAATTTTGAATCTTTTATTACTTATTTTTTACTGATGAAATATAACATGTATGGCACAAATATATGAAGTTGTGTTAAAATATTCCTGAATGTAGTCGCCACGCCGATACACGTAGACTCTACCTGTTGGAACATGATTTTGTCAATGATTTTTTTATTATTATCTTTTTTTTTCCTAGGAATATATAGCAACAGCATGGAAGATCAAGTTTTTACTTGAGTGCTTTGTAGTGAATAAAAAATAAATAAAGAAAAAAAATAAAGAAAAAAATCTAAATTGTAATCAAGGTATGAACGTACCGTCGGAGTTCCCGGTCGTCCCAGTCTCCCGAGTCGTAGGGCACCGCATGCTTCTCCTTGTGTCCCCGCACCGCTCTGTACCCGGCCTTCACACCCTCCGACCGGCTCGTCCGGTGGTGGTGATGGTGGTGGTGCTCCCCCTTCTCTGTGACATGACAATGACAATGACAATGAATTTTATTCACAACCTCTTCACTGGAGGCATAAGAACATATATATAGACTAATAGTAGAAACGATAAATAATTAAGGGATGCATGAGTGAGATTCCATGGGAGGCTCGTCACTGTTGGTACAATAATTAATGTTAGGTGTAGCACCGAGTTAAGACTTTAAGAATAAAATTTGGGTTTCAGATCGGGAGAAACAAATGCTTTTGCTTAGGTTAACCATATATGTACATACTAACTAAACTTCTACCCTAATTTAGCTAGAGCCACTCTTCTAGTATCTACTGAAGTACTTTGAAGATAAATATATTTAGAAATAATATGTTTTATAATACTGAAATGTCCTACCGTTTTTATGGTATGACACTACAGTGTAGCCCAGTGGTCTAGTAGAGGTTTTCTTTAACATGGCTAAACACTTAGGTTAAAGCGTTGTTAGAATAAATAGCATTGGTAGGTATATTACATAAAAATTGAAAAATGCTAAAAAAAATATTGAAGAACATATTATCAGCCAGATATTTGGTGTCTAGTTTAATGTGTTTTTTGAATCTCTATGTGCATTGTTTCAAGAGTTACAGCCAGTTATACATGGTGCTCTGGTTTTGCCCTGTCATAATGACATGTGAATTTAGGGGGCTCCCCGCTGTGCAGCTTGGGGTCAATTTACAAACCAAAACTACATGTCATTTTGAAGGGAAAATAATGCAGATAAATATTCCTGCAGGTTCATTAAATATTCTCTTGATCTTATATCTTCATTCTACGAGTGAAAACTCGGTCACAGCTTTTACTTCAAAAACTTTTTTTGTGTGTGCACATCCTAGCCTTGTATGAAATAATTTTACTTCAAAAACAGGGTCAGGGGGCACTTTTTGATGGAAAACTAGTGGAATGTAATATACCGGGCAGGCTAGGAAAATTCTCCAGTTTTCTGGTCGTCAGAGGACAACCAATAACAGTAACCAGGTCGTCCACAAATATATTTATAGGTTGTCCACATTATAGGGACACAATCACTCATTCACAATATGATTTCTAAGAGGAAAATCTAAATAATTGTTTATAATATCTGGTCGTCAGGAGGACGACCAAAATTCATTTTCTGTTCTTCCACACATATTTTTTTGGTCGTCGAGGACACGTGTACATGCAGATTTTCCTAGCCTGTTACCTACCCGAGGTCCCTCCTCTCTGGGGGCTGGGGTGTGTTGGGAGTGAGGAGGCCGGGCCAGGAGTGGGGACACTCCCGCCCGTCTCCTCCCCCTCCCCCCGCCTCGCCTTACTCGGCGGCTCCTCCTCGTCCTCCTCCTCATCAGAAGACCATTCCTCCTGGTCTAGGTCGTTCTCCTCCTCTTCTGGGCTCAGAATTACCCCCGTCTCGGCCGGTCTTGGGGTGCCTCTCACTCCAGCCATCACTGTTTGTGTTTATTTTGTGTATTCGCTGGTCGGCGGCTGACTGGTTGGGGGAGAGAGAGGGGACGAGGAAACCAGCTTCAGCACGGGGAGAACAAAGGCGCCACCTGTCGTGGGCGATAATGGGGGTATTTGGTGAACTGCCACGCCCCCTTCTCAGATAGGGTTGATTGGGACTGGACTTTGGAATCTCTGTCCTCGTAGAATTGGATTGAAAACACACCTTAGCATATCATTGAATAGATCTTGATTTTAGGACATGATGGAAATGTATTTTCTTTTATTTTTATCTATTCTTTTAAAATTATTTCGCTTTTAAACAGGGTACCAACCCAAATTCCATTTTCTAGTTCCCTGTTTTTTCCTTGAGATTTCCCTGTCCCACTGAAATTTGTCCCTGTTATATCCAGCAAGTTGTTCAAATTTAAAAGCCTCTGCATGAATAAAGCATTTGGCAAACCAGCAACAAAAAGTTAAATCCCTTTTTTTTTTATTAAAAAAAAAAAAAAAGGTGAATCGCTATGTCTTGAGAAGGAGGAATTTCAGAACCTGGCCAAATGAAATTTTCTGTGTTTTCCCTGTGTTTTGGCAAAATTTACAAATTCCCTGTGTTTTCCCTGTCAGGGAATACTTTTTTCCCATTTTCCCTGTTTTACATGTGTGGTTGGTACCCTGTTTAAAGTTCAGGGAAAGTACACTGAACTTTACTTGTTCTGCTAAAAAAAACACAAAAAAAACAAACGAGTAAGAATCAGGTGAAACCACACAAAACAAGGAGTCTCAGATCATATGTGCTTATCTTCTTTTATACATACAAGTTTGTGTACCTTGCAATGTACAAGAATCGATGGATAATGTTTATTATCCAGCAACATCATAAACTATTTTACATAACAAGAGCAGTGTACAAGACAGTGCTGTCCTACCCCACAAGCCTAAACAGACGTCAATAATATCAGTGAAATGGTAATACGTACTAAATACGTCACCCTTACCACGTTAGACAAGCAAAATACGGACAAGTCCTTTGGTATCTTGAGTCATCATAGGATCTCTTATATCGTTTTTTATGTGATACTTTTATACTTTTTTTTACCTCGACTCAGTCATATTGCATCTCTTTTCAAAGCGTCAGGTTTTGACTGATTTAGAGATATTGTCAATATATTATACATTTAGAATATATCTGAACAGCAGAGGGGGGTGGGATGGTGTAGCGGGTTTGGTTCTCGCCTCTCACTCGAATGGACCAGGTTTGAGCCTGGGCCAGATCCATTACACCACCTTGCCTCACCGTCATTTACACCCCCATAGATTCAGTCATTGTACTTGATACAAAAACACAAACATGAGTTGGTGTTGATATAGCTGAAAAATTGCTGAATACACCTTAAACTCCAACAATCATCATCATCATATATGTCAATGGAGACCCAACACCTAAAGTTCTGCTTTCGTAAGGCGCTAGAAACCTACACCTTTTAAGGTAAGTGAATGACAACATATCAGACAGAAAATGAGAAGTTAAGCTTCAGATTCCTTCAAGATGAGGTCAATTCTGATCAAAACAATAGCTCTTTGAATAGCATTAAAAACTTCCAAGAACCTATAAAACCATCCACTTTGTAAATGACAAGTTTAATTTAGAGAGGGCGGTCATTTAAAATATACACCGATATTCTCTGAGCCCTTTCTTCACAGGTGGGTATGGATAACTAACTAGCGCTCTAAGTTGCTAATTTATCACAGGTTCTTCCCTAGTCTACTTAAAACAATTGTGTGTCTTCTATATACATACACATACATTATACTCGGTTAATGTTACCATTAGTCCTTAGATGCGCTGCGGCAGTTAATTATTACAGATAGGTTGACAAGTTTGTACAGGCAACAAGGTTTTACAGAGACGTCATATTATATTAAGAAAAACAATCAAATAGAAATGATTGGGTAGATATGTACCTTTAAAACAGGTTATTTATGATAGAGATTTATATAAAGCCCCATACCCACTAAGCAACTTTTAAAGTTCGGCAATGGATCGGCGGTAAAATTGGTCGATTCTTATAATCGCCTGTTAGTATGGTATATTGAAATGTGTATGTTTGATCTGAATCGGTGCTAAAATCAGGGGTAGAACTGCCCAGTAGAAATTGCCCAACTGTGTAAAAGTTGCTTAGTGGGTATGGGATGGGGCAAAGGACTCGCGGGATAAAATTGATAAAACTTTAGGGTATACACAGATATAGAGTGTTTTGAAAGAAACCCGATTTTCAGTTACCCCTATTTCTTTTCACTGGTGTCACCAACCTAGCGAACATTAACAAATATTATACAATATTTAATCATACATGTGTCGTCTTTTAGAAATATGAGGCAAATCTGTATCTTTGAATAGGCTCAAGATAATATACAGCAACATCCATTTCCCCAAAGTCTACGAGTACTTAATATTTGTCCTTTTTTCCGGACCCTCCTACACTCTATCGCTGCGTGTGGAATCCTATCAGACAGGTTTACTTATAAATAACATTATAATGGCACTAAAGGTCTTTTAAACCCTTTTAGGCTCCACCCCTTTGTTTTTGTTTTTTTCTTGAAAACAAGTTTTCTTTTTGGTTTGGTAATTTGAAGACAGAAGCTGTGGTATAGTGGGAGAAATTGTCATGAAAAGTGCAAATCGTTTTTTCAGTGTGTATGTAAAGTACTAATATCAACTACAGTGGCAATGATATTGCTTTTTAGAATTCCACACTACTCGACAGTTCTTGTCAAGCCAAGCTATAGTAGATTATCACTTGGTAAAATCTCACTGATACTCCGGGAAATTTGACACCCTAACCCACGACATTTCTCATAATCATTTACTTTCTCGATGTAATTGTGGAGTTATGATTTATTTACTTTAAAAACAGCAATACCCTTAATCGGGAAAGACTATCGACAAATACATGAACATAGTTTTTCAAACCGAAATCTCCCTTCTGAACAATTTGAACAGAGAAACTTCTGGTTATTCTTACTAATTGTGAAATAAACTAAGTTGTTCTCCCCCTAAAATACTGAATCTTTAAGTAATAACTAGTCCTAAAATACACTGAAACTTTCCCTAATTCGAGATATGTTTTCAAGTTACACCCCTGACTCATACCTAAATACAATGCAACTGACATCCATGTTTTCTACTCGAACAAGTCAGGCTTTCAACACACACACAAGGGGCCTTCCATTAAGTATATATGTATCAATGGGGGATGAGGAGGAAGGGGAGGGCTCATGTACAAATGTGTGGGGAGCGTGGGGGGTTTGGATTAGTTTTTTAATGTGCGTATGTACAAAATGAAAGGCCCGTAAAAAATTACAAGATTAATAGACTGGAGTGAAGGTCGCTACTCGCATTAAAGCCCCATACACTAAGCAACTTTACAAAGTTCGGCAACAGATCGGCACTAAATACTGCGAATTCTTATCATCGCCTATTAGTATAGTATATTGAAATGTTCATGTTTGATAAGAGTCAGTGCAAAAATTGGCCGATTCTAGAATTTAGTGCCGATTTTAGTGCCAATCTGTTGCCCAATGGTGTAAAAGTTACTTAGTGGGTATGGGGCTTAAGGTTTCAGGTTACATGTGTTTATCTGATATTAAACACCTGTGTTTAACTTATATTAAACACAAATTATATTTCATATAGTTTCCTCACTCCTAGCATAGTGAACGTATAGCTTCATGGATAATAAAGCATGTGGAATGAAGGAAGAAAAACACCGACATAGAAAGTCCGTCCGTCCACGTCATTCACGTCAAATTTCAAGAGTTCAGGTTTGTCGGAGACAACCCGCGGTTTGCATCTACATCTAAGTGAAGAGTTTTTTCAACCATGGATCCGACAGTCTCACGTCTATGTTTTGGCCATTTGAAGTGCGACTGACCATTTGAACAAATCTAACCTCCATATCTTAGTGGTGTTTGTAAAATTAATTTCTGTCCCTATGGTAGGCCAGTGCGTGGAGGGGCGGCCCTTTTTTTATTTTCGACAGAAGAAAAGAAAAAATTCTACCAAAATATTCATATTTTAAAGGTGTTTGACACGTTTACTCTTTTTCATTCAGTTTTGGTATGATTAGGCCTTATTTGTTCTCCACCATTTTTCGATTATTTTTCTTCTCAATGAATTTTTCCCAGTCAGCGGTATACTAATTCAGCTTGTTATGTGCCGTATACTTCCAGGAATCTATCAATATCCAGACTAACTTTCTTCCTCTGTAGACAATGTCCAGAGCATTTCTTCACAAAATTTCTTTAGTTTTCTTGTTGAATTGCTCAATCAATAAAACTGTTTATCAAGACAGTATCAAGGTTGGCTTAAGGCTATATATTCCACTATCTGGTTGGCCGCATTTGTGGTTGTTATTTTTAGGTGCCGCAAGCAATTTGCAGTTTTGATACCAACATGTTGGTATCTAGTACCGCAAGCAAACCTTATAAATCCTATATAAAAAAACACATGTGCCGCAAACACCCATATTCCACCTTACAGTACCAGGGTGCCCACGCCTTTTCAAAAATCAAAATAAGACCTAAATAAGACCTTTATAATATCTTGTCGGGTACAAAAATAAGACCTTTTCAAGATATTTTTAGGAAGATTTTTTGAACTCTTTAAGTTTTTATACATTCTATCAAAAATAAGTAAACATTATAATGACAGGAGGAAAAATTATATCTTGTAATAAATTGAGATTGACCAAAAATAAGACCTTTCTAAGACCTCTGGACCAAAAATAAGACCTTTCTAATAGCCTTATAAATGGCAAAACCAAAATAAGACCTTATAAGACCTTATAAGACCTGCGTGGGCACCCTGAGTACCCTACCGCAAGCCATTTTCTTGCGTTTTTTCATGGTGCCGCAAGCAACTACCACATAGTGGAATATAGCCTTTAATGTTCATTTCACTAACTGCTTTCTGTCTATTTCAGTATAAATACAAACAGCCTATGAACAAGGCAGTGATGAGGGTCCCTTTATGTCCTATGGTGCTGGCGCCCATCAATCGGCCTCGACCGCCGCCTCCACAGGGTCGGGATGGTCCTGTACGCGGAGAGACGCAAAGAGCGCAACAACAAACAGGAACGAGATGCCAATGAGGGTCAGGGTGGACATCGTGTTGAAGTACTGCTTGTATGTGAACCGGCTATACCTAAATAGAACAGAAATTTGGATTTGTCAAATACAGATTTCTCTGAATTTTTTGCTACTTTTATCCACACTTTTCACACAATCTCCATAATGCTTGTTATTCGATAGAGAAACAAATTTTGTGTAAACTCCATGCACACACAAAAAAGATAAAACACTGGAACATCTTTGGAACCATGGCAATCTTAAAATAACAAAAAAGAATTATCAATCATAATATTTTCATCTACTTTTCCCCCAATGATGTCAGAGACTTCTAGAGTATACATCCAACATCATAAAAAAAGTGTAAATTTTTGGTTGATAAAATGACCTTTTACAAATACTGTATTATGTTTGTATTATAATGTTTTTTTCATTATTTGATTTTCAAATACATAGGAATTTAAATAATGAATTCAATGAAAAGCTACATACCAGATAAGGGCAAGGATGAGCCCGAATAGCGGCAGCATGAGGGTCCCCATGTCAAACTGAACCATGCCGTGCACCACGTCCTCCGTGTTCTGTCGTGACACGTGACTCACGAGGCAGTGGATCACGCTCTCATCGCTGATGTTGTACGAAGCCAGCGACTGACCATCCCGGGTCAATTCTCGCCCGTTGTAAATGAACCGGATCATCGTGTTTTCTCCCAACTCCGCCCCAAAGTGTGCTCTGTAATCAGGAAAATCTATATTTTAGTTTAATGTACTTTGGCAACTTCTGTAACCGTAAGTTGAAATACTGTCAATTATTTCATTTCTTTATATGTGTTTGCAAGAATTGTAAACAATGGATAAAATAAATGGAATATTTCTCAAATAACCATTCTGTTTACCTTTCATTAGTATTTTTTGTCAAGGTCAAAAAATGTTTCGTTCATAGTCATCAAAATCTGCTTATTTGTGCGGAAGCCCATTTTCAAGCCCCACCCATACTTCTGGTATAAAAACATAACGCTACTCCTGATTATAAGCAGCGGCTTTTTAACAGGATTATACGATATTTAATTACATACCTTTTGAACTGGGCAACCGTCTCCTCAGGGCGAGCCTGCACCCATCTTTGTCGGTCATCGAGGTATTTAATCCGGATCCGGATATGTCCATCTAGCGGCTCAAACCCTTCAGACACAGGCTCTGTCGCAGGGCTCGGCTCGTTACCTGATCCTTGTTGAGAGTCCGCGGGTGAATCCTCGGTTTGTGGTTCGGGTCTGCTCTCCACGGTTGGTGTGGTTTCGATTGTGTCCTGTGTCAAACCGGTTTGAGGGGTTAGCCCTGATGTAGTGGAGTCATTACTTCGAGGGTTCGTGAAAAAAGCAAGGCGCCGTTGACGCAGCTCGCTTCCCTCGGGTGTACATGAAGACTGGCCTGTGGTCTCTGAAGAACACTCGCTCGGAGCGACCGGCGTATCACCATCCCCATCGGGGGAGCTCTCGCTTAAATTATCATTTGACGAACCACTGAGGTGTACAAAGCTTTCCGACCCTGGGGTGGAGGCTGGAGTGGCAGCCTCCAGTGGGGAAGTGGCCGCGACTTGTTCCACGACCCCACCCACTGCACCCACATTCTCCGCTTTCCCTAGTCCAACTGGTGGTAGTGTGGGTGCTACGACCTCCTCGCCCGCCTGCACCTCGCCTTCCGCAGCGCCCGTACCACCATCGGCTGGCACAGATGCGCTCTCAGCAGAGGTTCCATTGGTGGAGCTTGTACTCGGCGTGTTGCTCCCAGAGCTACCTTCGACAGGTGTCGTGGCCCGTCTCCCACGCAGACGGGCTATGAACTGCTGGATAACAAAGGAAGGCAAATGTTGATTAAATCTAAATATGATAAAGTAAATGGTGGAGTATAGGTTACCTACTGTTTATTTATAGATGCCACTATGCCGGAATACTCGTTGGAATTCTACCCCCCACTTCACGGTTGCCGTCAGAGGATGTAGGACCTTTCGTTTTCACCAAAATAACAGAAATGTGTTTAAGATATAGAGAAATTCATCCAGGATTTTCAAAAATGACCCCCTAAGGAAGAGGCAAATGGGGCTTTTGATACTTGAAATCTTTTTCTAGGATGAACCCTGCTTATAGAGTTTGAATTTAAGCAGAGAGCCTCAGGGTCTGATTATCAAATCCAGGAGCTAACTTGTACGTATTCTTAGCTTAAATTATATGGTGTATACATTTAGTTAACCTTTTAAAATGCACGAGAAATGGCTTGGAGATCAGTGAGGATTTAATGCTACCAGGTGATACTCATATCAGATATGAGGCATCAGTTTCCATGGTGACAAGGAACCATTCTGATCGGCTCGTGTGTAAGATAAGAAATAATGAGAACAATATTTTTGTATATGAGTACAAATATTTCCGTTGAATAAAACAAGAACTCAAAAAAATAATGTTAAATTGATAAAATGATAGAATGTATCTCTATGTGGCATAATTTGTAAGTTCTTCTTTGGACAAAGGCACAAGCAAAGAAAGAATACAGGCTCTAATACAGCACTCGACAAACCAGGTGCCTTTGTTTGTATGTCAAAAGAGAGGGGTCGGCGCCTTCTCGTAAAAATTTAGGGGCGGACTCTCTTGGTTCAAGAATTTACATTAAAAAAGTTGATATTTGCCCAAAAATAGAGAGGTGCGCCGCTGAGAACGTGGATTTATATTCATTAACTCCTTCTAAGTTCAATTTAATAATGATTTCTATGAATTTTAAACTAACTAAAGGTTATTGGTTGCAAACTACATTTTGAAAGGTAAGTGACTGTCGAGTGCTGGACTAGGTTTTCACAACATCGAACATCCCACAAACCTGAAATGTTCGCCCGTCAAGGACGATGACGCTTACAAAGGGTCGGTCGGCGACACCAGTCGACACCCAGGCCAGGGTGAGTACGACGAGCAGCACGAGGAGCCCGACGAACACCGTCACCTCGTCCCCCACGCCCTCGATTAGCGTCTGCGACATCCTGCCCCTGCGAGGCTCAGCGCCCCTCACTCAAACCTGCACGGATAAGCAAACATACATGGCTGAAAATTACAAATTGAACAGTGTTGGAAACTAAGGGTTTGGACTATTGGCCAATAGGGCCTAAGATACTGTCGGCCCTGGTGACTTTTTGCTGGCCCTGATTTCTCTGTGTTTGTGCAATTTTCTCATAAACAGCAGGGCAAATGGGAAAAATATGAATAAAAAATGGCAAAAATTCCCTGTCGGCCATCAGCTTTGTGGTTGATTATATTTTGTTAGAATAATCTACATGTATTAATTATTATTTATTTAGTTTTGGTCCTTGGGTTCACGATAGAAAGCCTTCCTAACCTAGTCAACATGTACCTGGAGGATAATCTCATATTAATTGGCATATTTTCACCAGAAATTTCCCCTTGTGGATATATAAAGATTGACTCTATCAGGGGTTTTCCTTAACAATTCTTCCTAAGAGTCCAACAGGCTAGGACTCCTGTTTTTGCACTAGCCCAAATAAAAGATCCAGTGGTCCATATTAAGTTAATATTTGGAATTTTAAAGATTTTCGCTGGTCCATCGGGCTAGTTGCTAACAAATTACACTAGCCCGACAGGGTTTTTACTAGTACCGTAAAACCCCTAATTTAAGCCGTGATTTAAATAAGGGTTAGTTTAAAAAATTAGATCCAATAAGGCCTCAACTTTAAGAGTGCGGCTTAAATTAGGGTTTTACACAACCCTGAATACAATGGAATCTATGAAAAATGTCATGGAAAATTGGCCAAAGGAAAACTAATGTCAGGGTGCGGCTTAAATTAGGGTTCGGCTTAAATTAGGGGTTTTATGGTTCATGGTACTAGTAACTCTATGCTAAGGAAATTCCTAGGTCTATCTATAAAAATGTATGCTTTTACGCTAAATATCTATCCCTAGTGCCAATCACTACTTTTAATTAATTATCGCACGCCTTGGATTATTGCAGTGAACTGTGATTGGGGATAAGTGGTGGGTGGTGAGCGCGTACCTGACCGACCGACACCGGGCGACCTTCAGTAATCAGGAGGTTGGGGTCCTACTGTCATCAAGGTCAAACCCTACATCGTAATAGGGTTCTGGGGTAATACTAATAGAGTTATCGGATTATAGCTACCGTAAAACCACAAAATACCACAGGGTTCTCCCCAGAAAAAAAAGTCACAGTCTGGCGCACTTTGCAGGGGAGTATTTTGTAATAAGTTCACACCTAATGTAGTCTACATTGAATTGGATATTAGAAAGTTATATGTCATCCTCGTCTTTAAGTACTATAAGGAATTTAAAGAAACCCTAACCTACGTTGATTGACATGACTTTCAGTAAGCTTTTGAATATGTATTGGCTAAATACGACATTTTCCACATCACACGGTGAATTACTGGGCGCTACAAGTCACAAGTCATCCTACTTAGCATTGGCGCCTATGGAGAAAATGGAATTTTCGCAATTATGCGGGAAATTGACATATTAGGAAAATTTGAAGGCTTGTATGAGATGCCTGGGATACATTCCAAACTTCTTCTCGCTTACTGTATGAAGATTGGACCTATATCTCAAAAGTTATCGCGAAATAACCTGTTTCCCCCCATAAGTGACGGCCGGTGTGCCGTGAAAAACGGTCCACCCGTGAAAATCTGTCCCCCCCGGTTCTGAACATGCTCAGTGGAGGGGTGGGGGACAGATTTTCACAGGGGGACCAAGGCCATGAGAATGTGTCCCCCCCTCATATTTATCACTTTATTGATCTATTTATGTTATTCTTTTTATTGGATGATATTTGATATCGAACCTAATTAATCAATTTTATATCTAGATGGAGAATTTGACCTTTATTTTATCCATAGACTAGGAATAGGGACGAGTTAGGGTTAGTGTTGAATCCTAGAGATGGTTTAGAAGAGAGGGATGATATATTTAGCTTTTATTTTTTTATCTAAATTATGTTTTTCATCAGTATCTATCAGATGTAATACAATTTATTGTTTAAAACTATCTATATTAATTGTTTTATAGGGGGGGACACTTTTTCATGGGCTCATCCCCATGACAAAGTGTCCCGGGGGACAGTTTCTCACGGGGGTACAGATTTTCACAGAACACCGGAACCCCTACACATCCTGTTGAGACTAGGATCGAGGCATTGTTGCAAAAATTTGAAATAAAAAGGTCTGGGCATCAGTGTTAACAAAAATAAGTAATGTTTCTATGTGTAGAGTTGTCTGATAAAGTGGTACAGACAGAGAACTAAGAGATACAAACCTTCCTTGACACAGCATTTGTTATTTGAAGTGAAGAGTTTAATTTGGAACTGAATTTGATAAAGATATTATCATCCTAGAAAAACAGGACAAGAACCAAAAGGGTCGTGCCGTCAAGCAGAACAAATGCTGAAAGTTTCATAGATTTTTGATTTACACAAGCTGTGAAACTAGGCTAGTTAGATAGGTGCGAATTTCACAGTTTTTAAAAGTGTTGGTCACACTTCTCTATGCCAGACTATGGACGTGAAGTGACAGAATAATGCGCGAATCTATGGGAGTGGCCCAGAGGGAGTTATTTTAAGTTTAATGTTTAAAATGATAAATTTAACCAAACTATTTCAGTGGGAAATAAAGCTTGGTAAAGCAGTGCTAGAGTTCTAGAGCTAGGGGGAAGTGTAGCTCTGTGGATCCTTTCTATCACGGCAAGCAGCGTACGTCTCATACCTCGGTACAGTCGATCATTTGGCAGTAGAGGGTACACTAGTACCTCGGCCAACTCCGCTAAGCTATGTAGCCCTGAGCGGAGTTGGCGCTGGCGTCTAGTGTAAGTAGAGGGAAGTTAAATCTGACGAAACTCGTAGCTGTGTAAGCCTCAGTTTTAAGAACTGGGCTATGGGTCACCCCATACTAAAAACTATCAAATGCCACTTCTGGCCACTTCAAGTGTCTATAACTCACAAATAAAAATAAGCCAGGGTCAATGCTCATTATTAACTAAACCTCATGTATGTTTGCAAATGTCCTACCTACTTCTTAAAACTCCCAAAGTGTCATAAATATCCAATGTGGGTGGGTAAAGTCCAGTGTATCCAAAAATTTGGCTTAACCTCCATTTTGTCTTTGGCTATTGATTCACTGAGCATGCCCAAGACCCAGGTCATGTGATCAAAGCCCTGTAGCTGGTTCTTGGCTGGACACTGCATGGTCCACTGAATTGTCCAGTGACCTGTGACACCAGTGACCAGCTGAAAAACAAACATGGCTGCACAAAGCTGGGAATGAAAATTTTGCAATCTAATTTTGCCCTACAACTCATTTATGGAGCATTACTACTACACTAGTACCTGTGCCAACTCTGCAAACTACATAGACACTAGAACAGCCTACGGCCGCCATCTTGAATTTTTCGTAACTTTTGAAAGTTTGTTTACATTTGGGGTTTGAACACTCTCAGAGCTCATATTTCTTAACCCCTTTACGAGGTTAATGCTTATTATATAAATATGGAATAAAACAAAATTCAGAATTTATCATGTTACAGATATTCATTGATTTGGCATGAAACTTTTGGATGAGACCGGAAGTGCAAGACTAGGGTCAAGGACGCATTGGTATCCACAGTTACGACGTTCTGCAGTGAGATCGACCTCCGCATGCGTCTGAAAGGAGAGCGTCGTGTTGCAGAGTGGTAGGCGCGGAAGAGGCTACAATTTTTTTTCTATGTTTTCTTGAATAACTTTATGTTACCTGCCTGCCTAACATCTTAGGTCACCCACAGTAGTTGATTAAATAATATATTGTTGTCCTACATCGTCATGATGTACATTTTACTTCTGTGTATGTGGCATGAACTCAACAAATTGTTCGAGGGCCGCACGGTCCGCCATTACGGGATTACGCTGTTCTAGTGCTTATGTAGCCTGGCGGAGTTGGCACGAGGTACTAGTGTACATTACTACGTGCAATGGATAAACTACAACGCATTTAGGGATATGTAAGTACATGTATACAGTCATAAAGTAAGGCCAGACCCCCTCTATTTTGTGTATGCAATGATTTGAAACTTAAATGGTAGGAGTGATTTAGAACTCTATACACAGTCTGTTAAGCTGTGCTAGAGTTCTAGAGCTAACGAAACTCGTAGTCGTAAGGCTGGCCGCTCGGCCTCGGGTGGGGTGAAACTCAAGGCATTTCTGCTTAGTTCTCAGCCGTCATACAACCTTGACATTCGAAACTTTGCAAATTTATAGAGAAGTACATGAGTAATATCGAAACCATATAATTACCTCAAGGTAAACCTCTTGGTAGCTTTTAAACGCATACAAATGTTGTCGGATTCCGAAAAGCGTACGTCAAGTTCATCGCCATTACGGGTGTCACGTGAAATGTTTTCCCAGTAAACTAAGTGTGTTATCAACCCAAAAAGTAAATCAAATACAGTCAAACTAAGGCACATATACTGAAACTTTAATATCATTTATTATTTCACAATATTTATGTATGATATTTTACATTTTTCCCAAGAATAACCCAAAATATTATAAGTTATATGTGTGTAAACTATCCCGCTACACCGACTCTAAGAAAGTAAACAAACAAGTGCGCGCTGAGGGCGAGGGAAGCTTTCAAAGTTCACATTTTGTCTAAAATATCAAACTGTCAGTCATGTACTCTGGTGCAAAGTATGGCAAGACATCGAATAGAGGGACGAGTTCAAGTGTAAGCTTTGTAGAGTGTGCTCAAATACAAGAAACACTAAATTCGTTGACAACCTTTGCAAATGTTGGTGGCGGTTTGCTGGTTTCCATGACAATTATGATGCCATGGCATGAGTCAGAGTCAGTGTGTGAAAACAAGTGTCAGTTTGTCTCCTTCCCGGCAGGGGGGGGGGGGGGGGGGGGGTTGGGGGGCACTCAGTTTATGAGGGTAGGTACCAAAAGTGAAACTACAGCCTCTCCCCCCCCCCCCCTTCTTTTTTTTTTCTTTTTGGAGGGGGGTAGGGAGGGGGGATTTTACAGCCCCCATAACAACTGGGATAGATCTTCTCTGACACCGTCCCCCGCCCCCTTTCCCTGCAAATTAGCAAATTTCTTGGTCACAATCCAGTTCCAGAAGGTGACAATTTGTTTGAGAGCTATTATGAAGGAATTTAATAACCTATGATTGACTTTAAATCTGGAAACAAATATAATCTATTATTGACAGCTATCCTAAAAGGTGGTTTGATGATTTGATAGCCCACCATTTTTGATGAAATTGTCAATCGACAGGCATATGGGTCTGGACCACTAAATTCGACATGGCGACATGACCATTTCTTAAATTCGACATGTGACATGGAGAAAAATAAGCGACAAGGATATGCGACAGGGGCCTTTCTTAAATCCGACACGGGACATCGGGACATCTTTACGCCCTATTGTGATAGAACTAGTTCTCTTCATTTCTAAGATTTTGCTAGAAGTTTACGCTTAATTTAGGGCCTAAGAAAATAAAAAGTTGTTTTCTGGTAACTGGATGTATAGTCTACGGTACCTCTGGCCTGACCCTTACATTTAAAAATAACCCCCCCCCCCCCCCCCAAAAAAAAAAAAAAAAAAAAAAAGAGAGAAAATTATGTCCCCATGCTCGACCCCCACCATAACATAACACTTCCTAACTAAGTAAGACTAAGAGCAAACTGATTCGTGCTTTCCACTTTTATTACAAGGATCAGGGATCCACTGGAGTCTATATGGCACCTGCTACCTCTTGAACTTTAAGTCAGGCAATTAGATTCACACTGAGGATCATGGAAGGCCCGACATTTTTATGGTTGAAATAATTTCAATGAAAAAAAAAAGAAAAAAAGTTAAAAAAAAAAAAAAAAAAAAAAAAAAGAGAAAAAAAATTGAGGTAGGGCCAGGATACCTGACAACAATAATTGATCATAATAAAAACAAAATACTCTCATTTTTGTTCTAATGTAGATAGCTACATGCTTCTTTTTGTATAATGTAGCTTGAACGTTTTGTAGCATAATTGGATGTCTAGTGGCAGTAGCAATAACCATAACACATTACTGGGAAACCACTTAAAATAGTTTTTTAAGAAATAACTAATTCGCTCGCTGAAGACAATAACAAGACAGGCTGGTTTGGGCAGAAGATGTAGTCTTTATCATATACCAATAGCACCCCTATAACAGCAGTAACAAAAACAGCACATACGTGGTAACAGCACACATAATGACAGTAAACATCACATATAAATAGCACAATGGAGCAAAGGCTCCAGACACGGATTAATTAACATGAGTAAGAGTAAAAATAAATTACAGCGGCCGCTTCGTCTCGTCGACGTTGAACAAGTGCGGTTGGAACGCAACGGTCCCCCCCCGGTGACGTCATCCCCCGTGCGCGGAGACATGGTGAGGTACCTAGCAACGCCCGCTCCTTAGTTATACCCAGATAAGCCGGGGGTTATCACGCCATAACTAATTCGCTCGCTGAAGACAATAACAAGACAGGCTGGTTTGGGCAGAAGATGTAGTCTTTATCATAATTATACCAATAGCACCCAAAACCGCCCAAACGAGCCTACATACCTAAACTATTACTAAATTTAAAATCTTTCTTTAAATTAGCTCTATCCGACTCTGTTATGTAACGGAAGACACATGCCGACTCCCAAAGGCCCCGGGCCTTTACCTCTTGTACCGAGCACCCGATCTCTGACATGTGGCTAGCACCCCCCCGTCTCAAGCTATGAGAAGAATACCCTGTTGGGTCCAGACCCAACTTGCCCAAGGCAGACTTAATCCTAAGGTTAAAATCACCGCACGTCAAAGGTACAAAAAACTTATCAACTAACAACCTGAATAACTGTGAGTCGGCGGCTGGAGCCGAAAGTCTGATTAATTCCTTCACCCAGTACACAGGGCAAAGTACTGAGCCTGCGTTTGCGGTGACTGGCAGTCTAGTGCAACTACCCCCCTTCTGGCGGGTCTTTGTCGAGTTAATGGTGATTTCCAACCCCCAGTCCGTGAACAAAACATCACCCGCCCTCAGAGTATGGGCGGAGGCGCAATAATTTGAGACCCGAAGCAGTGTTCTAAATCCCAGTGTTAGGGCCGACCAGAACACCAAGTCGTTGTAATCCAGCACGTTAATGGTTGAGAAAATTTTTCTTAGTAAGTCGAGGGTCATGGGCTTCGCCGGGCCATGGCCGGGGCGAGCCAACTTCCTTGCGCCCTTCAAGGCTTCCTTTAATCTCCAGTCGCTATAGTCCACTCCAAAACCTCCTGATCGCTTGATGAAGGCGCAGAGACCCGAGATGTAAGATATGATAGAACTGTATGCCAGGAAGAAAGATAAATAGGAGATGTAAGACACCACTGTCTCTGTTGTAACTGGCCAGCTGGCTAAAGAGTAGTTTGAGCAAAACTCAAGGAAACATCGCTCCTGGAAGCCTCTTGTCCTCTTCGTCGAGTCCGAGAATGCCATTAGGCTCAGTTCTGATGTCCTTTCGGTTATCTCGTCTAGGGTTAATTCCGATGGCGTCACTGCAACACATACCGTAATCAACTATTAGGCTAGCGCTAAGCAGTTCTTTTTTCGTACATGACAATCGAGAAAGTGCATCAGCTAAGACATTTGCTTCAGAACGTACATACACCGCGAAAACATCAACATTAAATATGAAACACAACCAGAAAATTTCTCGGAGCCAGGACATGCACGTGGAATTACAACTCCTCCCCGCATTAACCATATGCATCACCTGAGTGTTGTCGGTCACTACCCGGATGCTCGAATCCCTATTTAGTGGGCCCCAGCGTTTCAAAGCAATAACTATAGGCCAGAGCTCGTAAACATTTATGTTCTTGCCGGTGTGGTTAAATTCAGGGGCTTTCTGAAAATGATCGTGGAAGTTCAAACTAGGTACCTCCTGGCCGTCCCAGCTACCAAATGCCCAGTCCCCACCTGACCACAGACCAAAACCAAAATTTGAGGAATCCGTGACGACGGTGGTGGAGATAGACTTTTTGACAATTTTTGCATTACCGTTAAACACTGAAGCGAACTTCTTCCACCACTCTAAGTCACCTCTGAACTCGTCTGTGATTTTGATACTGGAACCCTTACTGCAGCTAGCCGCCAGGTCAAAAATTCTCCTGCTAAAGGTCCTTCCCCCCTTGACTACCGACGCGCAGTGGGATACTAGCCCCCCAAGCTTTTCTAAATCCTTTTTGGTGACCTTCCCCTTACCCTCCAACGATTCTATGAGGCCTAGAAGTTTCTTCACCTTGGAAACTGGGAGTGACAAATTCATTTTGACCGAGTCTAAGGTTATACCTAGAAAAGTGCACACCTTAGATGGGTGCGTCACCTTCTTCCAGCTCACGCTGAACCCTATTCTTCTTACCACCGAAATGACACACGACAACGCCTCCCTACAACCCTCTTCTGAATCTGCCACGACGATGAAGTCGTCCAAGTAATTTACTATCCTGCAGACCCCCCTCGCTCTGCACATGCTTACCACTAGGTTAGACAGTAGGCTGAATATATAAGGAGCGCAGCGTAGGCCGAAACACAGCCTCCGGTCCTCCATCAGGACTTCCCCGTCACCGAAATCCCAACTTAAGCCTTGAAATTTTGAATGGTCTGGGTTTACGCTAACTGAGCGATAGGCGGACTCTATGTCCAACACCGCCATAAAATCATCGGGGCAGAGCATCTGGGCGACTGTGTCCACAGAATTAAATTTAAAAGTCCTACAAGTGGTTAGCATGTGATCATTAATGCATTCACCCTCTGGGCGACTGCAATCGGTGATTGGCCTGAGTCCACCATTGCTCTTCTCCACGGCCCCCAGAGAGTGGATACACCTAGGCTTCTCCTTCACGACTGAGACCTTACCCTCTTTGATTTCTTTCTGAAGAAGTGTGTCCATCTCGCTTTTGAACTTAGGCTCTGTAATGGAATTATAATTTCCGCAATAATAATTTGACTCGCATCCCTTGTCAACAATGTCAAAGCCATCACACATGCCAGACCAAATCTGGATCTTAACCTCCTCCTCTAAATCACACTCATCCGACCATAGATGTTTTGCCACCCTGCATGGTCTCAGCTGGGAGACGCTACCCCCTATCCAATTTTCGCATGAGCAGTGTCCCTGCTCACAATCCTCATAGACATGAATGATTCTACCTGAATTGCTAGTGGGTGGATAAAAAACAGGTGCTCTATCAACGTCAACACTTGAAGGGGCTTTTTCGGACACAAGGATACGCGTAGGGTCACAACCACCCCCGACCACTTCCTCAACAACAACAGTCCCATAGGTCCCCTTCTCTAACGATCTCACCCCCACCCCCGGTGCTTCGAAACTAACATTATGTTTGCCAGCAGGCTCACAATCAACTGCATTTACAAAGGCTTCAACAACACATACAGGCATTTCAAAGTCACCAGTAGAACCACTCATGGCATCGCCTCATTTCGAAGAACCACCCTGGATCGATGGTTTCCTCCCTGAAGTTTTGTAGCAGGTGGCTGCTCCGTGGGTGATGCCGTTACATGCCTTGCAGGCGTGCTTGTATTTGCAGGACTGCCTGCTGCAGCCCTCAATGTTGTTGAAGTCGTAGCATACTCTACTCTGTTTCCTGTCTGAAGGTTTCTTGGAGCTCGTGGTGCCCTCGTAGGTAAAGTATTTCAACACGTTGGACGTATCCACTTTGCCGAATTTCCCAATTCCGCCGATGTTGGCCTCCTTTCTCACGGTCTCATCGTACGAGACCAGTGTGTCCACCCTAAATATCTTGGACTCCGCTTTCTCCGCCAGCAGCTGGATGTGGTTAAGGAGGCCAGAGATGTCCTTACCTCTCCTGTACGCCTCCTTGACCGTCTCAATAGACACAATCATTAACTTTTCAAAAGATAAGATGGATTCACCTTTCTTCTTCAAGTAGCGCTTTTGTGAGAACCGTTTGGACACCCTTGATTTCCCCTGCCTCGGAGCCTTCTTCTTGGTGTGGCGCTTTGTTTTCTTAGCACGGCGCCGTGTTGACTGGTCGTCGTCCGATGAGGACTCCTCACTCGAAGATGAGGATGAGCTGGACGATGTGGACGAGTACTCGTCTTCAGACACAGAATTGTCAGTTAACGGTTGTTCACCCTCGTCGCTATCACTTTCCTCCACCACCATCACCTTGCTTTTCTCCCCACTGCGTACCGGAACGGCCCTCTGTTTGTTTACTTTCGGACGTGCAGGGGGATTCCCCGACCTAGATACCTTGGCCGGCGGAACTGGCCTCGCGGCGGACTTTTTCTTTGTCGCTTCCTCCGTGGCGTTTTTCATGGTAACCGACGCCAAATCGGAACGGTAGGTTTCCTCCAAAATCCTGAGCCTTTGGGCTAGTGCCGCTACGTCGAATTTATCTGTTCCAGGATTATCCGTACCGGTCGGATGATCACCTCCAACGGCGCCGAGCTCCGCTGACAGCGGCTGCTCTTTTTGTGTTTCGCCCGTCATGGCCTTGTTCACTCTATCGCTGTAAAAGTCAAGAATTACACGGGTGCACTTGTCACCCCACGGCTGCCGGTGGACAATTCCACATCTACTGCAAGCCTTGATGTTGTCCCAGCCCCTTCTGGATGACATAACACACAGGAATAAATTACAGCGGCCGCTTCGTCTCGTCGACGTTGAACAAGTGCGGTTGGAACGCAACGGTCCCCCCCCGGTGACGACATCCCCCGTGCGCGGAGACATGGTGAGGTACCTAGCAACGCCCGCTCCTTAGTTATACTCAGATAAGCCGGGGGTTATCACGCCATCGTTCATAAAGGTTTTGAACTAAAGATTTGAGACACAAGAAACAACTAAAAAACTTGAACATTTTCTGTCCCCTCCTGTTAGTTCATCTTTTCCTATGTTCTCATGAATTCACCAAAATGCAACTGTAATGGTACCTTCAAAGTGTAATGACAATATGTGTCCTGTTTATGTAAAACATTTCATATAAAACAAAATTTATAATATCCAGCCAGATCTCTTAATTATCTCTATGTCACAATAAAAGGAACTCAAAATGAGCTGTTTCTTGCTGACACATCTATAGTTTTTAAGAAATCTTTCATAAAGATTTTGAAACCTATGCCCCACATTTCATTCCCACAGGGTCCCAGCACGGCCTTGGCTGCAGTAGCGTTTCAAGACCAGCTCCTCAAAAACCTGTCTCTGTCAAATCCAATTCCCAAAAAGAGGAAACCGCTCACAAACCCCACGCCGACATGGAAGAAAAACGTCAAATCAACTCTAGACACTGGACTTGGTAAGCCTCATGTGTTAGAACAATTAATTTGCAGATATTTAATTTGATTGTTAATTGATATGAAATCTTAATTTTCCCCTTTTTGTCTAGTTAGCTTATTGTGTATTGAGTAATCAAGATTTGTAGTTATATGTAAATGATCATGTAATCTAAAGGAAGGCCATATTTCACTATGCGGTGTTTGTTCGTGGTGGGCCTTTGTCACTACCGCTAATAAAATGAGGCAACGCAAGGTGGAATATAGACATTGCTTGCGGTCGGGTCTTGTAGTGACTCACCATAAGGTCCATCGCAAATGATTTTATTTAGCTCTTCATGTAATGCTTGCGGTGGGAGATACCAACATGTTGGTATCTGAAACATAAATTGCTTGCGGTGGCAAACAACAATTACCGCAAATAGTATCCCACCGCATAGTGGAATATGGCCTTGAGTTTATGATAAAATCTGCATACATTTTCAAACATTGAATCTATCCTGTGCAATTTAAACATTATAATTAGTTGATAATCCTATCTGTAATAATGTTCTCCAGTACGAAAACCTGTGAACAAAAAGAAAGCAGAGGAAGAAGAATATGTCCTGGACCCAAAGCCACCACCTCCTACCTTAGGTATCGTATTATTGTCAGTGTATCTTATATCTATGCTTCTATTTCTTTATTTTTTATAGCAAGCGTTGTTGTGTTACTGTACATCCGGAACAAGATATAGATCTACATTACCTATGGCTCCTTTATTAAAAATAGATACTTAGCCTTATCTTAATATCAAACAGGGAAAGAGATATATAAACTGTGATTTAAATTAAAGAAACAGATACTTATCCCTATCTGAATATAAAACAGGGAGAGAGTGTTATTCAGACTGGTTTGATTTATTCCTGTATAGTGAGACGAAGAGTCGAGGGTTTCGATGCCTTTATTATTCCTATGTGATAAACAATATTCCATTCCTGACCTTTGCTCACCTGTAGCCCAGAAGTTGGGTCTGGTGGAGGCTCCAACCGGTCAACTGACTGAAGAAGACTGGCGGTCGGTCAAGGAGCGGTCCAACCGCCGCGACGACTCCAAACAGCCGTGCGTCATATGTAAGGAGCACTTCGGCACTGACCAACAGGTATCAAACTTAACTACAGAATATTTCTTTAAAGGTGTTTATTAGTAATAATCTTCAAGGTTTCCCTTGGTTTTCAGAGTTATTACACTTATAGATGTGAAAAATATATACAGGATCACATTACTTCATTACAATATGGCTCATTTTATGCAAATTTCAAGTAATGTTCAATCTTTGACAATGACAATACCTAAAATAGATCCTTGTCAATCAACATCAAGTACATTGTACACATCATCATTCAGGGTTCCTATGATTCATACATTTACATGACGATGATACATAATATTAAGGTAATTCAAGTTTATATAATGGACAATATCAATAACATTTTATATTTCCAATTGATAATGAATAAACAGAAATATGTGTACCACGTTGAAGCAATTTTTAATCATGTAGAATTAAGAAATGAATTTGTTACCTGCAACTAGAGATAGTCTATGCATTTAAGTATCTTTAACTTTAAAGTTAGCCAAATTTAAAGTGACAAATATCTTGTATTAGAGCAAAATTAAGTATTGTCATGTCAACTAGCTTAAACCATATAATGTTTCCGTGAGAGTGCTGTAAACTATTTATGCACTTTTGGTATATCCGATTAACTGAAATTGGCACTGTGGCGTCAGAGAAATAATTGTGGTAAAGCTAGTTTTCGTGGTTTGTATTTTTATTGGGATGAGGTATTCTCATTTAACGTGTTTCTTAGGTTATTTGAGCCGACGAAATTTTGAGCAATACCTCGGTTTTGGTTCCCCAAACCTTCCCGCCTCCGTCAGTTTCATGGGTCCAGAACCAATATAATGTATAACTGTATTAAAGCTTAATACATCATTCTTTCCTCATCCACAGATTCTCCTGTCCTGCACTCACGTCTTCCACAGAGTAAGTTTGAAAAAAAGTTTGAAAAAATTCTCAATGTACAAATATGATATGTACAATAAAAACAAAAGAAAGAAAAAAACAATTTGATACACCTGGTCGATGGAGGGGAATTTGGACCTGCTCTATAGTCATTCGTCGTCGAAGGGGGAGAGGTGCAGTCTTATCAGCCTAGAGCACTTTACAGTTCAAGTGTCCTTGTGGTAACAAGTTGAAATCTAGTTTTATTAATTTATTCTAATTGCTCTGAATTTCGGTCTCATTGCCAAAATAGGTCTTGTAGCATTTTAAAATTATTTCTAAAATTGAAACATTAAATTATCTGATATATTTATTCCCAGGCGTGTTTGGAGGCATTTGAGCGGTTCACGGGTAAAAAGACGTGCCCGCTGTGTCGGAAGGAGCAGTACCAGAAGCGGGTGATCCACGAGGGGGCGAGACACTTCAGACAGGCCTCGGCCACACGGTTAGATAACAGCTCCTAATCGTACACTGATCATATAGTTAATATCAATAAGATAATCCATTACTCATAAAACAGGGATGTAAGTTTTCTGATTTTGTCGGATTTCCGATATTTTTCTCCATCACCACCCAAAATTAGTTTCAAAATTTGATGTTTAGAAAACATTTCACAACACTTACATCCCTGCTAAAAGAAGAAAAACAACTGAAACTTGTGATTTCATGGGGTAGAGGAAGTCCACCAAGAAAAATGTTATACATGTGCTTAAAATAAGTATAGTATTATATTTCAAGAGTCCAACTTTTGTAAGTAATGAAGTAGAAATCTGGAAAAAAGAAGTTTTGAAAAGTTCTAGAACTTACTGACAAAGGTATTTTCTCTGTTCTAAACAGTGACCAACAAATCTTATTGAGAATAAAGGTATCCAATGGAGTTTAAGGTTAAATTTGTTATTCTATATTTAGTCCATTTGCCTTGATTAGACCTGTAGAAATATAATTCTGTAGCCAATTGAGTTTGTGAAATTTTGACCATACCTTACTTTTGGTTGCCTCCAAATTAACTACATGTATACGAAGTTTCACCTTTCCTAGATTATGACAAGTTTTATTGTTAAATAATTCAAGAATCCAGGCGACCTGGCGTGGATACGTCGTCCGGAAATGGTACAAAAATTTAAGAGAAACCATCCCACCCAAAGACCCGAAGTTACGGAAGAAATTCTACGAGAACAAGGTAGTATTACTCTTGGTTGTCGTATTAGACTTTATTTTAGTTTCAGCCTATGAGAATCAGTGGTATATCATTTGTTAAAGTAATGTACATGTAATATGTTTGACTGACGTTAATGTTACCGTGTTTATCCATTTGACGTTTTCATATGTGATATTCTAGCAAGGAATCATTGATAATGATGATATTTGTCTCATCACATTTGTTTTAGCTGAAGACAATCACTGACCGGATGGTGAACTCATACGACACAGATGTCAACGCTTTTCTCCGCGACATCGATCGGAGTCTGGAGAACAGTCGTCAGGTGTTCCAGCACTTTGACGAGACTCTCCGGGAGATTTCTGAGGACGAGTGGGCCGCAGTACAACTCAAGGGGAGTCTGTAGGGAATAATCGATACGTACTTATTTGGGGCAAAGAGGACAGTCGTCAGATATTACAGGACTTCTACGGCATGAGGTTTTCCAGGAGAATGGTTTGGGTGTAGGAGAAGGGTATACCAAGGGTAGGTAGTGGGAAGGGTGGATATGGGATAACGTCCATCTGCCATATTCTTTTTTTAAATACATATATATCCTTCCATCCCTTGAAAAATCTCATGTTCTTTTCCCATAAAATTTGGATTTCTTTTATCAAGTCAAAAATATATACCAGAGGGACATAGGGAAGGTAATAAATGTATATTCAGTTATATAACAAAAGCAATATCCATCTCACCTGAATTAGATCTATGCTTTCCCTTCATTTTTCAGAATAAAGGCCGTATTCCACATACCAAAAGTGTACTAACGATTTCCCGCTGATATACTTTTGGCAGCACTGCCCATAGAACCAACATGCTGGTAAATTTCTCCTGCCAATTTTGTACTTGATGCTGATTTGCCACTTTTGGCTGCCAAATTTGCGGCGAAAGTATGGGCTGCTGGTATGGAACGTTACCATGGAGAGGCTCAATATCGGCAGCCCGCACTGTCAGTATGTGGAATACGGTTTTGAAGGAAAAATACTTATGTATATAGATAAATCGAAACTCTTTATCCTTTTTGTTTCTGGTATTTCAGGCGGTGGAGAGGGGTGACGAGGAGTGTCCCATCTGTCTGAACGCCCTCTCCGGGGGCGACGTGACGTCACGGAAGGCCAGTGACGTCACCAAACAGGATGTGACGTCACAGAAGGCTGGTCACGTCATGAAACCTCAACCAAAAGGCACAGGGAAATCAAAGACTGCTGCTGTGACAACTGTAAAGAAGGGAAGTGTTGGTCTGAAGGGGGGTGTCAGCCGGGAGATTGGGGAAAAGGGAGACGCAGTCAGCGACAGGCTGACGGTCAGGAAGACGATACTTTTGTCGTGTTCGCACATCTACCACCAGACGTGCTTTGAGGCTCTGGAGGAGTACGCCGTCGGAGAACGGAGATTTGTCTGCCCTGTCTGCAGATCAAATTACCAGAAAAAAGTGCTGTGATTTATTGATTATTCTCAGTTTAACTTTATGTATTTAATTCGTGAAGGATTCTCTAATAGTATTGTAGTATTTATTTGTTGATACTTCCAAGAGGGGTTTGGAGAGAAAATGTTATACTTCCAAGAGGGGTTTGGAGAGAAAAAGTTAACTATGATAGGATAGACTCCATTAAGGCATTTTTTATGTACACGTTCAAACATTTTTTGAGGGCTTCATCGAGTACAGTTATTTCTGCAATAGAATAATAAATAACAAGCATTGTTTAGGATAGTTTTACTTGGTGCATTGAAATAGAATTATTTTACATTTTTGGTTATATCATTGGTTAGCCATGTCCATGTAGGTGCCAAATATATTGGGGATGAATCCACAGATGTATTATGCCATACTCAGTAGAGAAATCCTAATAACACGTAATAAATTTGTCAATAACAAAGACTCACTGACTTCACTTTCATCGCCTCATAAACTTTAGACAACTTAAACATTGATATTTTCACGTCGTGCTATAGCAGGCCTTTCTTTAGCTCTGTGGTTTAAAAGAGATTGGCCAGGAGACTTGAATTCGATAGCGACACATATAAAGAAATGAGATTTTTCATATAAAGCAGTCTTGAACATTCCCAACACAAATTGGTCTCCGTCCTTTGCCTCTCTGTTCTGTATTTATGCACGTTGATATTGCATTCAGATTTTTTTTAAGCTTTGATATCTTGATCTTTCAGCATTATTTTGTTGCTTGATTTACAGGGTTGTGAGCCAATCAAAATACTTCCAGACTTTAGCATTTTTTTGTGGGAAATGGGCTGTTTCATTATTCAATGTTTTGAGAAATTAAGATTTTATCAACAAAATAACCTTACTTCACTTGATTTAATTTTGGGGGTTAAATTGTAAACATTTTGTAAAAATATTCAACAACAAATTACAATTTTCTTATGAAGTGGTGTGGGCTTATTGGGCTTAAGGGGAGCCCAAAGCAATGCAAGGTCAAAGTTTCACAAATTTTATTAACTATTGAAATATATTGTATGGCCATAACTTAAGTCCTTAGTAAAACACGGACTATGAAAGGCTACTGAATCTTCATGAAACACATTCAAACTTTCCCCTGTTAAATTTTGGTGACCCACCAAAATAGGTTTGTTTACAAACATTGCCATATATAAGTAGAAATGTCATGCATTTTCTGGAATTCAAGTGAATGTACTTTTCATAGTTCATACTTTACCAATTACTAAAGTTAGACTCATGGAATGCATTACAAGTTATTTCAGATTGCAAAATTTTGTTAAATTTTACAGAACATTGCTTTGGGCTCCCTTTAATTCGTAAAGGTGTTCTTTGCTAGGGAAGTGCCAACAAAATATACCCTCTAAAAGGTTGAACAAAATCTAAGTGCGTTCAGTCCAGATTGCGCTCCCTGATTGCGCTCCGCCCCGTGCCGCCCCCTGGTGAAAAGCGCGGGAACCTCCCCTGGCGGCGACTCCCCGAACTACACCCCCCACTTCCGGCCCAGTGTTTACAAGATGTCGGACGATGTGGTCGTCTTTCAGAAGGCCGACCTGCCTCTGTCCGCCTTCCCGGCCATGGAGGAGATCAGGAGACAGGGAAAACTCTGTGATGTTACTCTGAGGGTGAGTGTGAGGGCGGGGAGGGCGGGGTTTGGTCGTGTGGGGGGTGAGGGTGGAGTTAGTCCCTCTCCAGATGTGTCTCTGTCCTCTGTCCTGTCTTCCTCAGTTCCTGGCCGGAGGCTGGGCCTGGGAGTGGGACAGTCAACGGTTAAACAGACCAAATTTCTGTAAGGGAAACACAATTTCAAGTTCAGGTTTATTGATGTACATGCACATGCCCATAGGGATCATTTACTGCCACTAAGAATCTATTCAATATCCTTGAATTAACTTGCATGAAGCGCTTTGAAGTTTGAAGCTCTGTGAGTCTGTCATGTTGACTGACATTTAAACTTTTTCTTTTTAAAGGGAATAGATCTAGATCTAGGTAATTTCAAGATTAGATTGAGGGTCTCCTAAGCTATACGTATATAAAGGGTGAATTAGGGAGGTGATTGTCCTAAGTTAGCTGTCCATAAATGACATCAAACATGCTATTTTGATCATTTCACAGTACCCCCCCCCCCCCCCACCCCCCTTGCCATAGCTTACATTACAACCCTTCCTCAATAAATCATAGACATACATAACATAGATAGGAAACTTGTGTTGTTTCTAGATTTTCCTTGTCTCGGATAGCTCTCCAGGTATAGCCAAGAGTAAAGGTTTTTTCACACCTGCTTGGAGAGTGTGAGGTGTGAGACTGCAGTTTCACACCTTTTTTGGCCTAGTACCCAAATGATTGAACTATTGTTAATGTTTGATTTAAGACTGCGTAAGATCAGTTTATATCCGAGTCTTCGTAAGTTGCTTTCCAGAATGTCTGAGTAATTCAGACCGCGTTTAAAGTCTGTCCATTCACTTCCCAATAGTTCAAAAGAAATGAACGATGAGGGAGCTTCTTAATATGAAAGGGTTTTATTCAATAAACATCTCATCCCGAGTCAAAGCCACCATGTATAAGTCTTCATCAGTCCACCTCCCATCTCCTATCAGCAATCAACCACATTTAGAACACGAGTTGCTCCAACGCCTTCTAGACCATTCTAGCATTTAGCTCTAACACAATCCTATGTCCGAGGTAGTGGATATTGGTAAACTCCAGTCTGTTACATGGAGTCGATGTACTTACTCCAGGTATAACTCCTTGGTGAAACATGTTTCTTCTAACCAACTAACTCACTAACTGCTCGCTCCCTACCTTGCAGCGCCTTTTATACTGGTTAACAGGTGGCGCTAGGAGCGTAAGATATTTCTCCTAGAGGTAGACTAGAAGTAGACTTGCTAAGCCTGATCTTAGTTGGATTATATATTATGACAATGTATTAAAAGTACTAAGCCATTAGTACATGATCTTCAAAATTTATATCACTACAATGAAAATGTACTCAATAGGAATGAATAGAAAACAAAATTCTGGTTAAGAAGATACCAAAAATAACATAATTATGTCAATTAGAAATAAAGATATTGACTTATGAAAATTGAAAAAAAATAGAGAAAAATTAGAAATTTGTCAAAGTTTAAGAGTTAATTTTAGGCAAATCACAAGTTGGATATCCAATTAAGCTTTTATACTACCATGGGTAGTTACACTCTATGTGAAATAATTGGTTTTATATGTAGGAAAAATTTTTAAACGGCCAAAATCTGACTTTGAAGAAATGTCAGAATTAAATTGTTTCACCAGTCAGTCCAGGCAGTGTTTCCACTCTATCTTATGTATCTCTATGAATAAATTCAGTAAATTTAGTCATTTGAAATTGTCAAAGTTTGAGAGGATAGGTCAGGGACACATTTGATCCCTAATGGCTTCAATACAGGGGCCGTCCATAAATGACGTCATGCTATTTTTGACCATTTTTGACCCCCCCCCTCCCCCCCTTCGTCATGCTTTTACTATAGGAATGTATAGGGGACTGGACCCCCCCCCCCTCCCCCTCCCCGGCGCATGACGTCATTTATGGACGGCCCCTACAAACATGATTTATTGGAGAAAATTAATTTCGTGAAATAATTTTGTATTCTCAAAGAAATAAAAGCATAACAGCCCGTTTTTGATTGAGTTACATCATTTATACACAAGCCCTTTTTGTTGACTGCTATGCCTGCTTTCCCAGGTGGGTGACAACAAGTTCAGCGCTCACCGCATTGTGCTCGCGGCAAGCATCCCCTACTTCCACGCGATGTTCACCCACGACATGGTGGAGGCCAAGCAGAACGAGATCAGCATGCAGGGCATCGACCCGGGGTGAGTAGAGTCACACATTAACTAAAGACATAAAGGTTTAAGATAATAGTTGTCCATTAACTTATAATGTGTTATGCGGGGGTTGGGGTGGTCTAGTGGTTAGCATGTTGGCATTGCACGTGGCTGGCCCGGGTTCGATCCTGAGTGCTGCCTGTTAGATCACCTTACCTTGCTGTCATTCTCACCCCGATAGATGCGATCATACAACTATGGACAGTCAAAAATCAGAGTTGGTCTCGATAGAGCTGAAAAATTGCTGAGTAGACCTTAGACTCCAACACATGATCGTCATCATATAATGTGTTTCATGTAATTAATGAGTGACAATATTAAGACTTATCTCAGAAGTCTGTGAGGTGTACGTCAAACTCTCACGAGGTCTACATCGGTAGGCCTTAGTAAGCATAACACTATTGATTATGAATAATGATTTACATGTATCACATATTCCCTCTACATTTCAGCATTCTGGCAGCCGTGGTAGACCTAAGTAACCAATAGGCTGTTTCTGGTTTTAGATCCTGTTTAAGTACATTTCAGCGCTGTCAAGGCCTTTGTGAACTTTGCATATAACGGCCTGGTCTAATTCGACACAACCAATATGCAGTCTATCCTGGTTGTGTGACTATCACACATTCCTTTTATATTTCAGTGCTCTCGAGGCCTTGGTGAACTTTGCGTATAACGGCCGGGTCCAGTTAGACACGACTAATGTCCAGTCGATCCTGGTCGGGGCGAGCTTCCTCCACCTCCAGGTGGTCAAAGAGGCCTGCTGCGAGTTCCTCAAAAACAGGTATCATATTTCAAGATATCTCGTATACAGAATAAGTGGTTCTCTGTGTTAGTCACCTGCAGAATGATGTCAATTCATGCATATATATATATTCATATATGGGTTTGCAAAACTTTCAAAGACACACTTTCGGAGTGCTTTGCAGCACAGCCTTTAGGTCAGGAAAAATTCAAAATATACTTAAAGGTAACCTTGTGCATATCTTCACTATGATTATTAAGAGGTGATCCCCCGGGAACCTCTTTCTGGCCCTTGAGGGACTAAGATCAGTTATGATGCTGCAAAACCCGATTTTCAGTGGTTTTTTTTCTATAGTAAACACTGTGTGACAGCTAATTTTGTCAACAATTTCGGAGGTAAAGTTTACCTTCCAATCTTATTTTAAGTTTCACAAGCTTCTTCCAGAATAGTTGAATGTGTCCCGTTTGGCATATTGGAATAATCAAAATATTGAACATTGTATTATTAGTAGCATTTTGTTAGGTGATTTTCTTGTATTTTAAAGGGAGGTTGGTTCACCAGATGTTTTTCATCACTGTCACAGACTGAGAGACCTGTAATCTAAGGAGGGTGATAATTGTTTCTGCAGGCTGAGGACAGTCATCAGGAGGGTGATAATTGTTTCTGCAGGCTGAGGACAGTCATCACTGTCACAGACTGAGACCTGTAATCTAAGAAGGGTGATAATGGTGGGGTGCCAATAGGGAGCCTTCCATCCTCCCTCTCCAAGCACATATTCACCACATCTTAAAGAGCCACTGCCATGATTTCCCACTGGAATTTAAATGGCATTAGAAAAATAAAATGAGTTCAAAAGCTAGATACAGGGATCACCGATTGGGTAGCTATGCTATTAGATGGCCGGCAGCGTGCCTCTTGTTTTTTCAATGAAATCAGTTTAGTGTGCCATTTACATCAAGCACTAATATCATAAGTAAAATTTTAGATGAATCATAGTATATTCAGAATTATAGGCTCATATAATTTTTGCCTTTTTTTCAATGTTTTCTGCAATAAGTTATTTGTTAAACCTCTTGTACTCTCAGACTCCACCCTCACAATGTGCTCGGAGTGCGGAGTTTCGCAGAGCAGTTCGTGTGCTCCAGCCTGGTGGAGTCGGCCAATAAGTACATCAACAAACACTTCATGGAAGTGGCCCGCAGCGACGAGTTCCTTGGGATCACTGAGACCGAGATCACCGACATACTCTCGCGGGACGAGCTTTATGTCAGCAGTGAGGAGCAGGTGAGATAAGTTCATGTATAATCTTTCTGTGTCCGAAATTCAGTGTTTTTTTTGTGCGCCCACCAGGTGCAGAGACTAAAAAAGTATGCACCCTGAGACATTTCTCTGCTTGAAAATGTTTCTTTGACAAATATGCAGCATTTGGGGTCCTTACATAGAATGCATAACACTGCCTTATATATAAAGGATGCCTACGCAGTCTTACTTTGGATCCAGAGGCCTTAAAAATTCATATTTCTTCCTATCATTTCTATCTTTACCTCTCTTTTGGTAGAATGTTTAAGCATTTAAAAACCCTCCATGACTAAATGTCATGGATAGGTCTTATTTTGGCACCCAAAAAGGTTTTATAGGGGTCTTATTCAGTCTTTCTTAGACAGTGTCCGAAAGTAATGTAAAAATCCAAGTACACGCTGGGTGCATAGCTCTGAGAAGTGTGCACCTGGCAACCTTTCCCTGCACCCTCAGTGATATAAGGCTGATTATTCTATCAAAAATATGGGCATATGCTAGGTGAACACTTTTAAAAAGCATGCACCCTGCTCCAAAAACATACACTCCGGCTGCAAGGTGTACCCTTAATTTCGGACACTGTTAGATTTCTGAGGCTGACATAATATCATCTGTTCTCCCCCAGGTGTTCGAGGCGGCCCTGGCCTGGGTGAAGAAGGACGTGGAGGCCCGCGGCCCGCTGATGACCGGACTCATGGTGCGGGTCCGACTCCCACTCCTCACCCCCGAGTACCTCGCAGACAGCGTGGGGCAAGAGGAACTCATCAAGAGCTCGCTCGACTGCAGGTTAGCAAACATTTATACACATATCTAAATGACTGACTCGATCGTTCGGGATTGACTCTCCCCACTCACACCTGAGTAGTTTGCACATCGTGTGGGACAAGAGGAACATGTATAGAACTTGCTTGCCTGCACTTTAGGAAACTTTTATACGCTTATCTAGCCGACTGACTTGATTGTTTGGATACTAGGCAGATTTTCTGGTCATGGGGCTGGACTAACCCCTAGAAATTAATGGGTCTCAGACTCTACTAGGCTTTGAAGTGATAATTTGTAAAGTTTCGAAAAATAATGTTAAAGCATCAACCAATTTGAAATCTAGCAACTGGTTTGTCAGAGGGTTTCCATTTAGAAATAATTTAAGACTCAACAGTGAGTGCCCCTAGATTTTTTGTGAGGGCCCCCTTATTCAAAAGGCACTGCCGTGTTCTAAGATTTCAAAGCTTGTGGCGGGTAATCCACCCCCGATAGGTACTGGGTCAAGTTGGGGGAACTGCACATGCGCACTGGGTCAGAAGGTAATAGCCTTGACGCCCTCCACAGACTGTGGAGTAGAGACGAGTTATGGATTTAGGTATGAATTCTAGTGAGTTAAAACATATATATTTAGATTACTACTCTTTACAACTTTTGCTGGCATGATTGATGAGACATGCTTTTAGATCAGAACCCAACCCAGTTTGCTCAACTTGACCAGATACCCATCAGAGAGGAGTTACCCTTTCGGGATGTGACACTTGTCCATTACTTAAAATAATTTCCTGCATTTCCCTTTCAGGGACCTGCTCGATGAGGCCAAAGACTACCACCTGATGCCCGACCGGCGTGGCCAGCTGCAGACCTTCAAGACCCGCCCCCGATGCTGCTCCGAAGTCGTCGGTCTCATCTACGCTGTTGGGGGACTCACCTCTTCTGGTAAGCATGGCCCGTTTAAACTTTGCAGTCTCTGAAATTGAGGGTGCAACTGCAACTGAGCTGGACTGGCTTGTAACAGCCTATTTAGCTGGTTCTTGATATGACTTGAAGTAAGTTCAGTATGTAGACTGTAATATGTAAAAGGACATCATTTAAGAAGTAGTAGGGTAATAAAAAATGTGTTTAATTATAAGCTTTTCCTGTCATTGTCCAGGTGACTCGGTCAGTACGGTGGAGTGCTGGGACCCCGTGGTCGGTCGGTGGCAGTGTACTGAGCCCATGACAACCTTACGCAGCCGGGTGGGCGTAGCCGTGCTGAAAGGTGAGTAAACTGTTTCCAACGGGTAACTTGCTTCGCATGCTTCATTTTGGATGAAAACCCAAATTTACCATAGCCTAAAAACATTTCCGAACCAAGTACATGAACATCATTTAAGAATAAGGACACTGCAAAGTGTAATTCACGAAGGCCTGGGACAAGAGAATAACCAACCAACAGTTTTCCCATTTTCCGACTTTTTCTTGATTTCCCGATTTTTATCAAATCTATTTTCCCATTCCCCTTCCAATCTTATGTCTTACTAAGAAATTAACCTTTTCTTATAGATAGCTTCACTCTTTGTCTTCCTGAGTGGCATCTCTGGATCTAAAGTTTGACATAAATTTTAAACAGTGATGCCATTTTCCCGGATTTCCGAATGTTTGCTTTTGAAATTTGCTTTTCTCTTTTTACCCGGGCTCGCTGTATTATACAGTCATCTTCGAAATATGATCGATCAAATCGAATCTCGCCCGGGTATACTGACTTGGTCAAAAAGGCGGGAAACGCCATTGAAGGATACCAGCACCAGCGGCGACAAGATCGCAAATTTCGACCTGCTTCCGGTTGCAATGCTGAGCCTATGTAAAGTCTATACCAGAAATTGACCATTGAGATATCATTAGGCCCCCTTGGGCAGGAGAGTGACAGCGGTCAAACTGTATAACATCGACGTCTCAGCATTCAAAGGCCTATAGCGTGCTGGATTGCCGTGTAGTATGATTATGTTAATGAGGGTGATGACGCCGAGCAAGGAGGAAGATGGCGGCCCCCGGTCTCTGATCGGAAAGTCAGCCGGGAATGCTCGCCTATTTCGCATATTTCCCGCGCGTTTCAGTCGAGTTAACGTGCCATATAGGTTAATGTCGATCTTTTATTGATGATGCCGATGTAATAGAAGGCTACATATCGATATAAACCCAGAAAATCGCATTTCTTACCGGACTATATTTCATGCGTACTCCCTTCCAGGACGAAGCGCATCTCGCGCAGTCAGACTTGTCTAAATGATTATTTCCACACTTGAGAGTATTCTTATGTCATGTAAAATGTAGCTCCATGCTGTTGATGCCTAACGTAAGAGTTGTCGCTGCAGGCCTGCTGTACGCGATCGGTGGGTACGACGGGAACGAGCGCCTCAGCACGGTGGAGGTGTTCAACCCGCAGACCAAGAAGTGGAAGCTGGTCGCGCCCATGCAGTGTAAACGCAGGTAGGCCATGCACATGGCAGAATCCCACTGATCTCAGTCTTTTTTGGAGTCCCTAGTCATATCTATGTAGTATTATAGCTAATGGTGGGGACTCCCTCAATCAGTCATGTCTTTAGCCATTTAATTTTCTTTGTTCTCAATGACTGGTTACACATTCTCATGTTCAGCATTTGAAGGGCATTGTCCACCAGTTGTTGTTAGAATCAGGCAGTGTGAGAAGCTAGAGGTAGGTTACATAACCAATCCCTGACTGGGATCGCGCTAACTGCTCACCAAATCGCCGTTGGCAAATGCAGAATGAATCTGGCGACTTTATTTCTTGAAAAATTAGCCAAATTTGAAAGATTTGGCGTGTTTTTTTTTTTGCCAAAATGTGTCCAGAATTAAGTCTGATAATAGCCTATTTCTCATAAAAAATGTACATGTATTTAAATTATTTTTTGATGGAAGAAAAGTTTGCTAATCAATGTAATATTTGGCTAATCCAAATCATCATGAATTCGCCAATTTGACGACTTTAAAAAAGGGCTTAGTGCGAACCCAGCCTGAGCTAAACAGCCCCTATCCCTTCAAATTAGGACCACCACTGTCAACTGCAGCCCTCTGGGCAGTCCCAAGTTGGTTAGTGATAGGTCACTCAGTACTAACACCTAGTAGTGGCCCTTTCTTAAAACACCTCTCTGAGCTGTGTGTGACAGCAGGAGTGGTGGTGGTCAGCACCTATAGCCCCTATTACACATAGCCTTCTGGTATTAGGAGGGCTTTCAGTTTACTGAGGGACGACCATCGCTCATGCATGAGCGAAACTTTGTATATAATTTGCTTCTTGTTTTTAGGCCACGTTGACCACAAGATATTTTTTAAAACGATGTTACAAAATCCATAAGAGAACTGTGCTATAAGGTACTAATCTGAGAATTTAATTTGCAATATCACAATTCATCTCATTTCATCTCCTTATCTCTCATGCCATTTTCATGGCCAGGAATGTAAGATGAGAGTTGTCTAAACTACACCCAACCATTTAGATTAGTGAATGTTATGTGCATTGCAACTGGATGGAAGAAGTTTTTAGAACAGCTATGCCGAAACCTTGTACCCTATAAAATCAAAAATCAAAGCGCTCTCTATTGTAAATATTTATATAAAATTGTTTCCTGGAGACTAGAGAATACTAGCAATTGTACTGCTAACTTGTCTTCAGCTAAAATAAAGGAATTAAAAAAAAGTCTAACCTGTACATGACATCTAAAACCTTTCCGTTTCAGTGCCCTCGGGGCTGTGTCCCTGGAGGACAAGCTGTACGTGTGCGGTGGGTTTGACGGGGTGACGTCTCTCAGCTCGGTCGAGTACTACGAGCCCGAACAAGATAAGTAAGTTGGATTTTGTCTGGGATTCATAGATGGACAAGCTTCCTAACAAATTTACTGTTATGCATATATAACCATAATTCTGCATAAACTATTTTTCGTTTTTGTTAGGTTCACGTACAAAAAGACAGTTCAGGGACTATAACATCAGGGGCCTGTCCAGAATTTGTGGGACCTCACTCTGGTTTTTGTATTTCAGAAAGGTGTCATGAGGTCTATTGTGGTCTTTTAACTAAAGGAAAAAAATATAACCAAAGTCTTCTTCATAAAATATACATTGTTAATTATCACACCAACAGCCAAGATATTCTTGGTGTCCACTTGGGCCCTGCAGCCAGAAAATCTAGTCCTGTTTTAAGGGCCTTTGGGACCCTAATTATTTCCCCTGCTAAAGCCTCGTTTTAGTAGTGATGTGGTCTAAGTCTTTGCTCGGTGCCGACAGGTGGACGATGGCGCCTCACATGATGCGTCACCGGAGTGCAGCGGCCATGGCCGTGTTCGATGGGCAGATCTATGCACTGGGCGGCCATGACGGGCTGTCCATATTTGACTCGGTAAGCAACCCTTTTTCAATTTCTAACTTGTCATTCTTCCAGCAATATTCCACTTAATCAGCTAAACATATGCCGATCTTTTTCTAAAAATTTACAGAATATATTGTTGCAATACGTTTCACAATACATGTATAAGAAAAGCTCTAAATAACAGAACAGAATTCTAATTCTATCTCATACTAAGACGAACCATTTAGTTTTGACTCATATTGACTTCGAACAAGGCATTCAGTAGCTAGTATGTTTGAATGACAATTTAAAACAAAAAGTATAGAACACGCTTCCATACCAAATAGTGTGTACTATATCCTTATAACTTTCAGGTGGAAAGCTACAATAATCACACAGGAAAATGGACCTTAGTGGCCCCTCTCCAAACTAAACGCTGTCGACTAGGAGCAGCGGCATTAAACCGCAAACTGTACGCATGCGGGGGTTACGATGGCTCCGTGTTTCTGCGCACGGTTGAATGCTACGACCCCCTCACCAACCAGTGGACTTACGTGGCCCCGATGCACATAAAACGCAGTCGCATGGCATTGGTGGCAAACTGCGGCAAGTTGTACGCCATTGGAGGATACGACGGGTTATCAAACCTCAGCTCGATGGAGGTGTATGACCCTGAGGAGGACCGATGGACCTTCGCGGCATCGATGTGTGCGCACGAGGGAGGAGTCGGAGTAGGGGTATTGCCGCTTGAACCTACTGTATGAGAGCAGCAAATACAAGGAGAGCAAAGCATTTATGATTACATTTGTAGAGTCTATCTCAGATTGTAGTCACAGTTTTAAAAGGGACGTTATTCAGAGGGGTGTCCCTGTGCCACTATCTGACTGAAGCAGGTCTCAACCAGATATGACATTTTGTCGCTACTTATGAACCCAGTGCCCAAAATTAATGTTAAGATTTGTGCACTCGCAGGGTGCATAGCTTTGAAATGTGTGCACCTGGCGAGTCTTTCAGTGCACCCTCAGTGATATAAGGCTATTTATTCCACCGAAAATGTGTGCATCTGCCGGTTGCACAGTATAAAAATTCAAGCATCATGCTGCAAAATCATGCACCCCGGGTGCAGGGTGCACCCTTAATTTTGGACACTGGAAACCGATAGGCGCTATAATACCAAGATGTATGTCGTGTAATGTTCATCTAGGTTCAAAGGTCACAGAGAAAATATGTACCAATGATTGCAGGGGAAAGTACCAGGTGAATGTACTTTGAGTAAAATGTCCGCCTGAGGCTGTTTTAACAGCTCCGTTCAGCCACAAGCCAGACAGACAGTGATAAAGTTTGACCACACCCATTATTTCTATTTTGTGCTTTGTGTTGGTCAAATTGAACAAATTGTAGTCTTGTCTGTGAAGAAACTGGCCATGGGGTAGGATGTGACATAAACTGTAAGGGTAGAAACAGGGTTCCCACAGGCCATGGAAAATGAACGAATTTATGGTTATCAAACAATCGTTGAATTGGTAAAAGTGACAAAAAGTCATTGAAATTCTTGAATAGTCACAGAATATGTATAACCAAAAATTTGAATGTAACTAGTTATTGAGGAACCTAAATGTGCTGAGAACAAAATTGTAATTGGTCATGGAAAAGTCGTTGAAAAATATTGTCAACGTCAGTGGGAACCCCCAAAATACGCAGAATGTGTTTCATGGAGTGCAAAGTCAAACTTGTCTCATTCCCACCGCTAGGTCTATTTATAGAATCAGAATGGAGGAGAGTATTTCTTAAACCTGTATTCCACATACCCAAAGTACTCGCTGCCGATTCTGAGCATCTCCATGGTAACATTCTCTATAGGAGCCGTCCACTACTGGCCCAATTTCGGCTGCCGAAAGTAACGTATCAACAACCAGTCCTAAATTGGCAGGAAAATTGACCAACATGCTGGTAAATTTTACCAACAATGCCGCTGATTATATATTGGCACTGCCGAAAGTATTGCAGCTGCAAATCAGCAACACACTTTCGGTATGTGGAATACAGCCATTAGTGTGTGAATGTTTGAGTGTTTCATTTGATATGGGATGTCACCGATCCGATCTATTATTGGATCCGATTGTGCATAAGAAGTATTACTTGACTGTCTAATTATTTACTGATTTATCAGATATAGTCATGTCATAGGCTGGTTTATTTGTGTTTTATTTTATTCTGTGGTCATATTAGAATGACGGGTAGATAAGCTATAGACTAAGACGATAGAATAGGTATTTTATCCTATCTTTTTTTCCCCCTTTTTTTCTTCAGATTTACAGCATAACCATAGTGGGGTTACGAATAGAAAATGTTTAGTTTAAAGTGAGGATCCCAAAGATGTACTTTGAAGATCTAGATGAGGGAGTTTGCGATAATGGTTTGAACAGGCATGTACTAAGTTTTTCAAGTTACCTTGCATCAAGTTATCCAATTATTTATTCTGTATCCATCATGCACCGATTATTTTAAGTGAAATTATATTAGCAAATAGATTACATTTCACTTCATCATCACATACAACTGATTGCTTGTCACACTGAATACACTACATACCAAGAATGCTGTGCGTTCTTTTAGTGTAAAACTTATGTCGAATTTCTTGGACGATTTAGCTGATGTCAAGAATAACATCTGTGTGTAGGGAGTTTTACGCTGCTAGAAAAACATAATATTTCTTATATCAGAAGGGTCTGGTTTCATGTGATTTCTGATGAAAGCAGAGGGTGATCTTCTTGTGATTTCTGGTAAGAAACAGCGTGATCATTGAGAGCCAGAGATTGGAGCTAGTCAGCGCAATCGACCTAGTAGAAGCTATTATCAAAAGTTAGGGTGCGGCTTAAATTAGGAGTGTTACGGTAGCCTACTTTAGGCCGCCTGCTGTATCAGAGGCCTACCCAAGTCTGCCATCTAAAGGTGGGAATTCCCATCTCCTCCAGAATCATCTGCAGCCCACTTGGTTCTAGCAAGCTGCAACTGTAAACGTTCACCAGTGAAGGTTATTTTGAGAGTGCAGTGACTTAAGTTAATGACAATATTCCTTCTAACTGGGGAATCCTCAAATGATGGCCATGTTGTTTCAGACTTGTAAAGTCCCCCTGAAGCTCAGTGGGACGCACTCAAATGTTCAAGAACAGTAGAGGTCAAGGATATTTATTCAAACCTGTAAAAGAGGAGCTGTCTCACCGCATGATCTGGCTTGTATGGGTTGGATCCCAAGTGTCGTTGTATGTTTGAATAGTCAACATGTTGCAGAGTAAATCCCACCGAAAAACTCGCCAAAATCCATGCTTCAGTTGAAAAATTATGTAATATTACGCGGCTTCTGTTGGAAACGTGAAAAACTAATCTTGACGAAATTGGAATATGTGTCAGAGTCTAACGTTATTTATGTATCGAATGTTTACATTGGTTCTCCACTATATGAAACGTGAATCATCTAAAACTACCAAAGAGTCAAGATACTGGGATGTATGATCGAACTGTTATATAATTCACAGATTTTAAAATGATTATGTAAGAAAGCTATCATGTTTGAATTAAAGTTATGAATCTGGCAAGAAAAGGTTGGACTGCAAACAATTGCTTGTACATAGGTTCATTACTTGTGTTATTTCGGGCGATTCTTTCAGCCTCTCCAAACTTCATTATGACGATAAGTATATATAGATGTATGTTCACATTTTGTCTAGTGTGTCATAAATAATCGCAGAAAAAGTGACTAAGATCAGCGCAGTGACTAAGGCCAGAGTGCAGTGACTAAGGTCATTGGGCAGTGACTCAGGTCAGAGTGCAGTGACTAAGGTCAGAGGGCAGCGACTCAGGTCAGAGGGCAGTGACTAAGGTCAGAGAGCAGTGACTAAGGTCATTGGGCCGTGACTCAGGTCAGAGTGCAGTGATTAAGGCCAGAGTGCAGTGACTAAGGTCATTGGGCAGTGACTCAGGTCAGAGGGCAGCGACTCAGGTCAGAGGGCAGCGACTAAGGTCAGAGAGCAGTGACTAAGGTCGAGAGCAGTGACTAAGGTCATTGGGCCGTGACTCAGGTCAGAGTGCAGTGACTAAGGTCATTGGGCAGTGACTCAGGTCAGAGGGCAGTCACTCAGGTCAGAGTGTAGTGATTAAGGTCAGAGTGCAGTGACTGAGGTCAGAGGGCAGTGATAAAGGTCAGAGTGCAGTGACTAAGGTCAGAGGGCAGTGGTTAAGGTCAGAGGACAGATACTAAGGTCAGAAAGCAATGACTAAGATCAATCGTGTGTATCTGCCTAACCAAGAGATTCTGTATCTCAATGAAATGATTAATTGAACTTGGTAAGCGTCATTTCAACAGACCAATAACATTCCTACCTCAGAAATCGGCTACTTCGAATTAGCAATGCAAGTATCAAAGGAAATTATTGGGGTTAGGGAGGGACATTAGTCATTATTCCTAATGGGACACTGGAAATAGATGATACGTTTTCTGTGAAAAAGACTAGGAATACGACACAATCTTGCCATAGAGAAATTTATTTCAAATCTTCATTGAGATGCATGGCGCTGCAGGATTTTAGTTTATTTATATTTTATAAAACTGCCAATATGATACAAACAAAATGCATGCATAACTGATATGAGGAAAATCTTTAAAATCAACAATGTTAAACGAGATGAAATATTGAAACTTGATGAACGTCGTAAAATGTTGGACTTTCCGTCATGTATGTACATATAACTGTGTCAACCGCCTTCTCGTTTAAATAAATGAATTACTGGTTACACAAGTGGTTTATTTCTACCTATTCTGCAAAGACTCACGCCTGAATATTTACTATTTTAGTCATGTTCAAACTGATTATTTGCTATTTTTTCTTACTGACTTCCAGGCGGTCAACCTTCAAAAACTCGCTGGCCCATTCATTCAGCTTGTTATGTCACCACAAGCATCCCAAGGTGTCCATTGCTTGGGGTGTTGCGTATTAAAAATGGACAAAAATAAATGAAAATGTCCCTCTTCTTACCAGACGGTAGTTGTTTAAGATACAAAGGTCGATATAAATCGATGAGAGATAAAAACATAATGCGGTTTAAAAAACATACAAATACTAAATATCGAATACTAATTTATCGTAGGTAATTATCGAGTAATTTCTTCAGAGTTTAACTCATGTAACTCTTAGAATAATGAACATCATAATAATTTGAATCACAAATCACTAACACCAATTATCTCTGGAATGTATATTGAAGCACCATCAGATAACGACCCGAAATTGATAAATACTTTTACGTTTGATCTAATAGTGGGGTGAGCACGGCATGGAAAACAGGGATATAATGGTCAAACTAATGCTCCCCACAACTGTTTCCTGTTTCATCTGCAGACTACATAGTCTGGATCAAAATGCATGCTAGGAAATATTTTGACAAGTCACAAGGCTTAGGTAGAGAGATTTTCAAAGACCATGGCATAATTTTTGGTTTAACATGACGGAAAACTAGCAGTGAGTTTGTTCCATTTTGAATCGACATATATTCAATATTTTTTCAACTTGGAAATGTTTGCTTCCTATAACTATTAGTGGAACACAAAATCAGTCCAAACCAACTTACAGGTTCATGAAATACTGTAAATCAGTCAATTGTGGTAGGGAGAATTCTACAGGGAAAACGGAGGGATTTTTTTTCAGGTGCAGATTTTCCTATACTCTGAAAGAGCAATATTTTGCAGCTTTTTTATAGATATAATTTTCAATGTTTATCAGTTTGATGTAGCTCTTTTGACACTTTTACAACTTTTATAAAAAAAAATCTGATCAAATTCTCAAAGGGGAAACGTTTCCTCTGGACAAGAAAAACAAACGAAAATTGTAAGTGAATTTGAGTGGTCATCCTGTATGGATATATAAGTCTTGATACTATGAACAGAAAGATTGCAACAAGTATAAATTTTCGCTGGAGTTGGATGTTCATTGTAAATTTGAATACATTTTGTTGACGAGATCAATACCGGGGTATTTGGATTTTGGCATTCCCAGAAAATAATGCAAGAAAGATTACGTATAGAGTAAACGTAGGTGGTTCATAAACTATGTACAAACTTTTGGCATAAGAGGGGGCAAGTGTGCATATGTACAAAACTGTGCAAGTTCATGAATTTAACCTTAATACACGATAATGAATCTCCCCTCCCCCCGTAAACTCAGATTAAGGAATTTGGCAAATTCGAGTGAAAAAAGGGAACTCAAAAGGTTTTAGAAATCCTGACAAATCAGTGCCTGGCCTTGATTTCCCACTGATCATACTCTAAACAATCGAAACTTTGATCAATTTTTGACTGAAAGTCTGTAGCTGTATGTGGGTCCTCAAAATCACTGAAAGCTCCATATAGAGAATGGAAGAACAACACGGGTTGGTCAGAGTAGGCGCTGAACCAGTCTCTGATCTCAGAAGCACTCGCACCTCTGTCGGGATCTCGCGGGACAAAATCAATAAACTTCTTCTTTGTCGTCGCTTCATATTCATCAGGAGTTCTTGTAGCGAGAGTGGAGTTTATCCGGAATACTTTACTACTTTTGTGAGTGGCTACAAAATCTTTTAAAGTCTGTGGAACTTTGGGGTTCGCCAAGAAAGTGTGCTCCCTGTATTTCCCCTTAAAGGCCTCATCGAAGGTTCTTAATTTGAGCACGGTGAGGAGATTGCATCTTTTTTTAGTCCGACCACACACGTTCCGCTGACACACACAGCAGTGGAATCCAGGGAGAATCACAACTCTCCCGGTGATGTTTCCAATGGCCAGCGCACTCCGCAGTGCACCCCGCTCCCGGGATAGTGTCTCGTGGTCGAAGAATGCTGGGTTGTCGTAGACGATGAACCGCACACTCCGGTCGCTGTAGTACCCGCCCTCGTTGACCATCCACATCCGGTTCTCCCGGAAGCGGTACCTTTTGGCGGCGAGACTCCCAATGTGGTTATTGTGGACGATGACGCACTCCTCACAAGGGATGTCCCCGAACATGCGCCAAAAGCTGGAGGTGGTGAAGTAGTACTTCCCACAAGGGAACTGGGTGATGGACAGCTTCTTTATCTTAATGTCTCTATTTTCCATCTCAAATAGTTTCACGACCATGTTGAGGTAGGCTTGGTCATGGGACAGTTTGTACTTCAGGTATTTTTTCCACACGGTTTGGTATAGAAGTAGGCTGATGGGGGTTGGGCGGACAAACACAAAGCCGCTGTTTAAATGTACCCTGTCCTGCTGCACCTGAAGATCACACTCCTTGCAGGTTAAATAATCAAAAGGGTTTTTCAGAAAAACTATATCTAAATCTACAAAAAGCACCGAGTAGCCTGCACGCAACGCTTGAAGTAGAATCAAGGTTTTCAGATTAGTTTTTAGATAATACCCCTCCGTTCCAAAATCCCCTCGACTCAAATGTGACCCCCCTGTGAACATACTTGTAGGGAAATAATAACAGCTTATGTTAAACCTCGCAAGTCGTTTTTTGGCAGTCCTATCCAAACACACTATCAAGAAGTTGCGAATTTTCAATTTTTGCAGGGAAGTTTCATAAAAGTTCACGGCGAAGTCCCAGTATGTTTCATCCACCACTGACAGAACGATCTCTTTAGAGGATGAATTGGCATTCTGTTTCAGGGCATCAGCAAAATCTGGGGGCGCCCTTGGAATGAATTGAATCTGACTTTCTTTCACTACTAGATTTCTCTCTGATTTTCTAGTAATTTCACTACCTAGATTTCTTATAACTTTAGTGTTTCTTGTAATAGACTTATCTGTAAAGTTCTCAAACAATTTCAGACGCAAAGAATTTCTACTGCTCAAAATTCCAGGATGGGTGGTGGATTTTGCTATGGGTTCCTGGAATGATGCAAAACTGTTTCCTTGTGAAGTTTCTGGATTTGTCGTCGTGTTTTCGGCAGCGCCCCCTAAGCCACTGAGGAGGTAGAGTGTGTTCCAGAACTTGCGCTGACATGGGTATGTGGTGCGACTGGCGTTGGCCAAGATCGCAGAGTAGGTCTCTCGTCTGCGGCGCAGCGTGTCGTTGAGGAGAACGCTCTGGATGAGGAGGTAGGCGAGCACGAGTCCCACGCACACGACCAGACCCCGCTGGAGCCAGCCCAGAGGGGGCACTGAAAGGGGTGGGAAACAAAGATAGAGATTAGTCGTGGAAACTGTTCGATATGATTTATTATGAGATGTAACTGTTCACTAAATTGAAGCTACTAGACCCCTAAATTTGACAGGGCCAGGGGTCATGGTCATTTTTAAAATTAGACATGTGACATGTAGCCAAAACGACACAACATGCAGCTAATAAGAGACATGGACATGTAGATGATGATGATTGTTGCAGTTTAACGTCCATTTCAGCAATTTTTCAGCTGTATCAGGACCACTCACTTTGTAGACTTCAAGTCTATGATTTTATCTATGGGGATGGAAACGAACGCAAGGTGGTCTAACAGGCACCAGCTGGAATTGAAGCCGGACCAGCCGCATGCAAAGCCAGCACGCTACCCACCAGACCACCCCACCCCCCTGACATGGACATGAATCAGGTCAATTTCTTAAAATTGACAGGTGAAACGGGACCCTCCCTAGTCCGTTCTGAACCAGATTATTATTTTTTTTTATCTTATTCCTTTATTGCACAATATTGCTGAGACAATACACGGCAAGATGAAAATAAATGAAAAGTACTACATGAGCATCAGCCCCTACATACCACTACATGATGTGGTCACACTGTAATACGTATAAGTGTATACAAAAACATATTACACCTGAGTACAAAGGTTCATACAGAGATCAGATTATAGTGCTGTTCCTGTTAGTTTCAAGTTTACGCAAGGAATTTGCTTTGTACAATGTGAGAAATCTGTTGGCAAGATGGCGGACGTGTAAACAAGACCTGGAGGGGGCTCCGATGTGTTTCTGTTATTTCACGGTGCCTAATGACTTTGAAGACATACTATTTGTTCTTAAATGAGACAAAAAGGGTGGCCGCGACGATCGACCATCGTTTGAATACATGATTTACAGTCATGTAAGAGGGATATCGCAGAACACACCGTAACGAAGCGTGTGGCCGTTGCGGCATTCCAATTCAAAAAAATGCGCACCAAAAGAAAGTGGAGGAAGGATTCTCCGGAGAAACTTTTCGAACGCATTGAGCAAGATCTAGCAGAAACGTCAGCACAGGTAAAGGATCTACCTTTAATTGATTCGGAACTTGACTTACTAACAATCTCCCCTACCACTAAATCTCCAGATTTGAAACGTGTCAAGAGTATGAATGATGTGATTACTGAAACCAGTTCCGTCACCTCACTCAATCACTCTCTAGAGTTATCGAACTCACAATCCGATTCAAACCTACACAAATCACCCGTAATGAAACCGCTCGACCAAACAAACACAGATTTGCAGCAATCGTTGATGTCATTAACGGCATCTCTGAACTTGTTAACAAAAAATGTGACCGTCATTAGCAATAACATGGTAACTAAAACAGATCTCAATAACATGAATGAAAGGTTGATATCTCAGGAAAAAGATATAGCCAGATCCCTGGAAGGCCAAGGCAATCTATCACGGCGCATGGATGGCCTAGTGAATGCAAACAAAAAATCAAATCAAACACTAAACGATGAAATAAATGCGTTGAAGGAAAATATGGCCAAACAGTCTGCCGAACTATTGGCCCTGAGAAATGAACAGGCACTTCAATCATTGGCTATTAACTCGCGGGTAACGAACACAGCGCAGTCAATCGATCGTTCAAACTCAAGTAGGAGTAGTATACCAACCGTTCTAGAGGGGGGTTACTCCACTGAGAGATTAAACGTGGTCATAGAAGGCCTAGTAGAAGAAAAAAGCGAAAATTCTGAGGAATTAAAAATCAAAACGCTCTCACTTTTTGAACACATTGGCTCAAATGTATCGGTACTGGAAGTTGCTTCAGTATCACGAATCAGACGTCGTACACCGATAGCTGACCGCCCGGATCCAGTTAAAGTATGCTTCAAAAACCCTTCGAGTAAAGAAGAGGTAATGAAACATAAAACCAAATTAAAGGAAAATCCATCCACTAGTAAAATCTGGATTAACCATGACGAGCCTGCCACTGTACGAAGGGCTAAAGGAAGGGCCAGGCAAATTGCCAGTTACTCTAGAAAAAAGGGATCTAAGGCCTACCTAACTAACACTGGTATTGTGTTGGATGATGTGTTATACCATCTGGACCGCCTTAATGATATTCCAAGTATCTATATACCTCCGGCTACATTGGTTGTTCCAAACAAATTGGCCCAGCCAACAAATCTGAACAGTGCCCCCCATGAAACAAAACATGATGAACCTCGCCAAGCGTACGTAATAGGGGGATCAGGAAAGGTCTCACCTGAACGTATCTCTGCTCAAACCAAAACCGGCACGGGTACAGACCCGATGCAAATAACCTCAGAATCTACACCAGTAATTGTCAGGCCTAAGCCACCGAAAAAACAAAAGATCCGAGAAACCAAAATGGGTATTATCTACAGCGGCCCTACAGCCGTTTTCTCCCATATGTACAAGGTTCCGATTGTGGTTGAAGGTAAAAAATACAACTGTGTTGAACAGTCTCTAGCACGAGACAAGGCTGTAACTGCCAATGATAAGAAATCAGAAGAAGCGATCATGAGAGAGGAGGACCCGTATGCCATTAAGGCTATTGCAGATAAAATTCCTACTAGTGACAAATGGATCCAAATCCGTGAGCTTCGAGCAGCTATTGCAAACGAAGCTAAATATAAACAACATCCGGAATTAATGCAAATTCTTCTTGACACTGGAAATAAAAGGTTAATCGAGGGTACAGTAAATGCATTCTGGGGTGGAGGAGCCAGATTTGAATCTACGGCATATGATGTCGGAGATGCACATGGCAAAAATACACAAGGTTTTATTGTAGAGGACATAAGAGAAAACGAACGCAGATTAAGAGCGTCAAGGCAACTCCACCAGAAATGAGTCTATTACAGACACGCATGACTGATCCAAAACGCCCGGAGACCCGGATATACCCGTACCGGTGCGCGACACTGCCGGCTGACGCTGCACACATCACACGTAGAATGGCGCCTATTACGATTATATCAGACTCCCGTGGAAATACTCTGGAAAACTACTTTAGTAACGAGGAGTTAAAGGTAATTGACATTTACCCTTACTCGGGTGTCACTCTGCAAGAATTGACAACTAAACTGCCGCACCTTACATACATCGGTCGGACTGAGATAGTGTATAGCATGGTCGGCGTAAATGACCTCACGGTCCTTGACCGGTCTAAACATACAGTGAGAGTAGTAACCCCGTTTGTCAGTGGCCTATTATTCCAAATGAAGGAACGTGTGCATGATTTTGAAAGGGAATTCTTTAGGTTGTACCCTAACACCAAACTAGTACTGTGTCCTTTATACGGCATTGATGTAAATAGGTACAACCAACAAGCCGGGGAGTACCGATATCAAAATACTATTGATAGTGTCGTACCGGAACTGAACATTTTTATGAGCCGTATAAACGAACTGAACGGAGTATACGCACCGCGCATAGCAAACTATATCCATCGATACCGACCTAAGAAGGGAACGTACATCACTCTCTACCGATGTCTGCACGATGGGCTGCATCCTGGAAAAGACGTTCAGCGGAAAATCGTCAAGAGCCTCTCAAGGATGATCGCAAGATACAGGGAAGTACACTGACTATTCATTATTCTTGACTCTGCTTGATCACTCCTATAGCAGTAGAACACTGCAAAATGCTAATGTAATCTAGTTCACAAATCCCCACACTGAAACCAGTTACGGGATATAAAGTGTTATTGGTAAGGAGCCCCTGAAACGAAAGGATTTATGACATTAGAGTTAAGCTTTTCACTAGCAAATGACTGCTTATACTTGCAAAACTGATAAGAGTATTGTGGGTTTCACCTACGCCCCAATGGAAATTGCGGCAGTCGGCCTAACACACTCATCATTCATTTTTTCAGGACGAACAGGATTTATATTTTATAATTGTTCGATTTGCTTAAATTTTCACCGAACGTCCCTATCATTCATCTCACTGAAAGTTGTACATATTAATTATGTGTTGACGTGTTGCATATATTACATTTACTTTGTTTTAGGATTTCGTGAAGGTATGGTAATTTCCCAATATGATCAATTGTGTTGACTTAGATAAAAGAAAGGGGTTGAAGATAGTTCACTTGAACTGTCATAGCATTTATAACAAACTACCTCAATTACGTCTTTTGTTTAATTGTATCGACATACTTTGTTGCACTGAGTCCTGGTTACACTCAATGTATACTGACACCATGGTAAGTTTATATGATAAGACTCACTATAGATGGGACAGATCAAATGGCCTGATCAATGGTGTTACAAAACAGAGGGGCGGTGGTATTATATGTTATGTCAGGAACGAACTGGCCCCTTATACCAAAATCGTTGATGATATGTGTTTAACCACTCTACATATTGAAATTATGACATTGCGTATAACATTCCCCTATGGTAAATCTATGAATGTTGTAACTATTTATAGACCACCGACAGGATCCATTACCGAATTTTGTGAAAGTTTGGAGAATATATTGGATTGTAATTGTTTACAGGGAAAGGAGCTCTGGCTCCTTGGTGATTTTAATATTGATTATATGAAACGTAATGACACTGGTACTAAACGATTAATAGAATTCGCTCGAACCTATGGTTTATGTCAATTGATTGCAGTAGCCACCTATTTACATGCATTTGGGAAATCGTGTATTGACTTGATTTTTACTAACATTAACAACATGACAATCGAGAGTTCTGGAGTACTGGGGGATGTTGTGGGTGATCACCTACCCATATTCGTAAACATTAAGAAGACTAGATTAAAACAAACTTTTCACAAAATTAAGGGCCGTACTTATAAGAATTACAATAAAGAGCTCCTGATGAACTTAATTAAATTAGATGATTGGACGGATTTCTACAATAACAAAAATCCTAACGAGTTATGGGAATTTCTACTGTGTAATATAAAAAAGCACTTGGACATTATGTGTCCAATTAAATACATTAGAATCTCTGAATCAACTCCTCCATGGTTAACTCATGAAATTCTAGAACTGATCTCAGATAGAAACGAACTTTACAGGATAGCACGAACCAGTGGAGACTATGCGGATCTCTCACTTGCTAGGCAAGCGAGAAATATGGTTAATAAAAAGGTTAACTGTGCCAGATCAGAGTTCGTAAAACTAAACCTTGAGCAAAATAAATCCGACCCAAAAAAATTCTGGCGTATCATTAATGAAGTGCTTATAAGTAAGCCTAACCTTAGTAACACAAAACTAGTAGACAATGATGGTTGTGAATTAAACCCTGAAAAGTCTAGCAATTATATGAATGAATACTTTGTCTCGATAGGTACTAAATTACAGGATAAATTTGACCAACAAAATATCATTAACGATTATGAAACTCTATACAATATCCCTACTAACATGGATTACGTACTGTTTACTGAATGCAATGTATTTGATGAGGTCAAAAACATTGATGTAAATAAGAGCTCTGGCATTGATATGTTACCAACTTTTATCCTTAAAGATGTCTTTCTTGTCCTGATATCTCAACTAACACACATGATAAATGCCTCGTTCGAATCGGGAATTTTTCCGGACGCCTGGGCATATGCAATGATCACACCTATACCTAAGGGTGGTGATTTGTCTTTTTGTAAGAATTGGAGACCTATCTCTATATTGCCAGTTATTGGTAAACTAACGGAAAAGTTAGTTTCTAAATTGATACGACAGCATCTGTCGGATGAAAATTTACTATGTCCAGAACAGTTTGGTTTCAGACCCGGTCTATCTACATCCTTAGCCATATTTAATTACAGTAAATATTTGGCGGAAAACATCAACCGAAAGTATATGGTTGGTTCCTTGTACTTAGATTTTGCTAAAGCGTTCGATTCAATTAACCATGAATTACTCGTTTTAAAGCTAATTGATATGGGGTTCTCAGAACAAATCACCAACTGGATTAAAGGATACCTAAAAAAACGCTCAATATCAACCAAATTTCTCAATACTATATCACACCCAGGAAGATTGTTGTGCGGAGTACCCCAGGGCTCGATTCTGGGTCCTATACTTTTCTTGTGTTATATTAATGACCTAAGTTTTATAGCAAATAGTGAAAATGTTGGTATCAGCTTATATGCTGATGATGCGGTTATCTACTACAGTAATTCGGATTCACATGAGGTAGAAGCCAAACTACAGGTGGTACTAACAAAGGTACAATATTGGTGTGTTAAAAACCAAATATGTCTAAATACGGATAAGACAAGGTTTTGTAAATATGGTACAAAACATGTTGTGAAAAACTCCCATGCTGTTAAATTGAAAATAGGAGAACAGGTGGTCACTTCCTGCTCAAAATACTGTTATCTAGGAGTAACACTAGATGAACACCTGACCCTGGAATCTTTAAAAAATTCTCATATAAAATCTTCCAATTATCCAAGATTAAGAAATTGATGGACATCGGGACCAGGCTTCTGGTATACAAACAATGCATAGTACCATTGGTAGAATACGTAAGTTTTATGTTATATTATACTAGAAAACATGATACTGATAAATTACAGAAACTACAAAACAGGGCCTTGCGTATCTGTTTGAACATTAATAATCCTAGGGACTGTAGTGTGTGTGTATTACATGACCTAGCGAAACTGGACACTCTAGAAAATAGAAGAAAAAGGCAATTATTATGTATCTTATTTCAATATAAAAACGAGGACTCATGGTTATCAAAACCCCTGAGACGAACAAGGCAGGCTGATAAAATCCTATTTCGCACTGATGTTGTCAAATCTGAGATATACAAACGTAGTCCTTATCTTATAGGAGCACAGCTCTGGAATAAGTTACCATTAAACATTCAATGTTTATATAATAAATCGGAGTTTAAAAAGGCCATAATCAAGGATGGCATACTTGATTAATGATGGATTTCTTCTACGTGACACATAATTCAAGTGACAATGTCCCTCGTGTCCGAAGAACTTAGGACAAAAACTTAACTTTTTGTCTGAATATTAGTGTGATGATGTATCACCTTCGGATTGCTTATACTAGCTCCGACTGTGACACTCAAGCGTATATATTGTAATAATAATTGTATACTTAAGATTTGTATATTACCAGTTATGCAACGATTGATTGAGAATTGTATCACTTATACGGAAGATCATCCTTGTAGATGAGTATAGTTCAATAAAAAAAAAAAAAAAAAAAAAAAAAAAAAGTCATCACACATTCACTGCTTTTATAATACTAGCATTTGTACTGCTCATTAAATATATAAACAGTTTTTCATTTTCTATTAACAATGTATCTGGCTCTTCAGAACTAATGGCTTCAAACATTTCCTTGCGCACATTAGTATACAATGGACAAAAGAGTATAAAATGCTGTTCCGTTTCGGGCTGCAACTTACAAATTTTAGATATCCTTTTTTAGGCTATTAGGCGATTAGGCTAGCTATCACACTTTTGGAAACAGTGGGTCTGACTGCGACAGACTAGACCCCCCCCCCCCCCCCCCCAATCCTACTGACATCCAGGGGCCAAGCCCTGACTGCCTGAGTAAGTGAGTTACTTAGTAAGGGAGTGGGAAAAGGTCAAAGGTCACATGGCCATGTCATGGGTGTCATTAATCTAGGCACACAGTATTTTTTCGTCCCAAAACTTGAGTTGTGGTTTCCCCTCTTGGGAATGGGTTTTTGTGGTCGGCTCCACTCAACAGGGAGGGGGTGGGGCAAGAGTGTGGCTGATCGCGTTGGTTTCATGAGCTGCAGATCACTGTTTCAGACTCGGACTGTCTGTGACTGTGTCTCAGTCAGTGTTTGGTTGTTGCAGTGCCACTTACTTGGAATGCGTTCACTCGGTAAAAATGGTTGAAGCATTGTTTTCGGTAAGCTCAGTCAAATGTCCAACATCATATGGTTCCTGACACTGCTCTTCTGGTTAATCTGTAGCGTATCATGCGTTTTAATGGTTAATTTCCCTCATGCATGTGCATAAAACAGCTGGCTTCTGTTTTCGTGCAGTAAGGTCTCACGTTGAAAATTGCTAATATAATTAAATCTAATAATGAGATATTGATCTAAACTAAAGAAAATCGCCATATATATGTACCACTAACTATCATTTATGTTGTTGTGACATTCATGAAGAAATATCTTTATATGTGTATCATTCTTAAACGATATCCGTTTAAGAGATTAAACTGAAAACAAATAGTGACGTGATACCTTAAAAATCTTTCACCAAGGAGTGAGTTTCGTATATTAGTTTTTCCAAAATTTCTAAAGTTTTCTTCAGATTAATGCATCTTAATTTGTTTGCATACCTCAAAATAATATATTCATAATAAATAAAGATAATTATTCGATAATCCGATGAAACTCCTTGATCTAAAAATCAGCGACCCGCAGATTCGTATCTGACCTTTGACCCACCTTTTACGAAATCGATTGCAGACATGTTCCCTTGCACGTGAATCTACATACAGACCCTAAAAAGCGTCCAGCTTTCACGGTTTTATTTACAAAACGCTGGACTTTTCGAGGGTCAACTGAATACATGAAACTTGGAGCAGAATATGGACAACATAGCGGAAAGTCGGGACGCCACAAAGACAGAAATGGCGTTGACTTTGAGACAGCAAGTGGCTGCCTCCTGTTCAGGGGCCGTCGTCACCTCCCTGCTCGGTGAGATCACTTTCTAACTTTCTAAAATTGTAGCTAGTTTCACAGATACCATCATACGATCACCAACGTGAAAAACATTACGTAGATTACCAACAGCACAGGGAAAATGGCAAAAGAAAAAAAGAAGAAGAAAGATGCTTGACAGGGAAGACACCCAAAGCACAGAGAAAACACAAGCCAGGAATTTCATTTGGCCAGGTTCTGAAATTCCTGATTCTCAACTGAAGGTATTAGGGATGGTTAGACCTTTTGCTATTGTAGGGATTCGACCTTTTGTTATCCAATTTTTGTCTGCACCCCCCCCCCTTCCCCCCCCAAAAAAAAAAAAACAACAAAAAACAACCTAGTTCACAGTTGGAACTTGCCAAAATCTGGCATTACTTTTGATACCTGTTAGCGTATTCTTCTGATTCAAGTGTTGCTTTTAGTTTCTATGTTAGGTGGCAGACGTTGTGATATTGAGTTTTGAATATTTATTAAATCAAATTTATAGATAAGATAAACCAGATCTCAGGAAAAAAATCTGCCCCATATGTCGGGGTCAAATTGAAGAAATCACTATCCTCTTGGTCTTCTGCTGCAGTAAAGAATGGAAGAAAATTTGCATTTTGGCTGAGGATTTTTTCACTTAGTATAACATGAGAGCTAATATTTGTTGCAGAAAAGAATCCCTTTTTCACGCTGTCGAAAACTCTCAGGAAGTCCCTGTCGTGCTGTCAAATTTAAAGGTCTATCCCTGGTTAAGTTGAATAATGAAAGCTCATCTTCTTTACCTAGAAACTTCGAACTACTACATTCCTGTTGAATTAGACTGTTTGGCTCTTAATACCCTACATGTTTTTTAATCAATACCTGATATAAAAGAAAAATCCCTTAACTTGTTTCTTGTACCCTTGCAGTCACTCCCCTTGACGTGGTTAAAGTGCGACTCCAGGCCCAGCAGCGCCCCGCCCCGTGCACCCAAAGCTCGGTGGAGTCGGTGTTCGGCTCTCTGTATCGGTGTCTCTGCACCTACTGTAACACGAGCTATGTCGCTGAGGTCTGTACTGCAACACGGGCCGGCAACTGTACCCACTGCACGATGACCATCCCGCCCCAAGTCACCGTCCCAAAGAAGTTCTCTGGTACCATGGTAGGTTTAGTTTTGAAGACAGAAATATAATAAAGAAAGTAACAGCAAAAGAAAACGAAATGATCCAGAACTAAAAACATTGACCACTTTCTGCATTTCTAGTTAAATCAGGCTGCAGTTTTAGTATTTCCTAGTTCATCTCAGTCTTGAAGACCTTTTTAACAGAACATGGATTTTTGAATTGCAAATAAAATACTCGTAATAAGGAGTAGCGGTAATACCCCTTGAGTATGAAGTATAGCCCCCGTCAGATTTTCCGACCAACACTAATGATGGTTTGAACAGGTGGGTTTACTTTATATGGGATTTTGCTAACATAGATGCACAACTATTTCCAGGATGCTGTACTCAAGATCTGGCGATATGAAGGCGTGGGTTCCCTGTGGAGCGGACTGTCGCCCACGCTGTAAGTTGACAACTCTGTTTCATTAGCTCCTAGGGGCCGTCCATACTTCATGCTGCACGGGGGGAGGGGGAGGGGTTCATGCTTCCATGACCAAACATGACAAGGGCGGTGGGGGGGGGGGGGGGGGGGGGGGCAAAGAAAATGCTAGTTTTTTTTCAAGTTAATTCACGAAATCAGCGTTTCTGACATTTGTGAGATCATGAATTTGCAATGACAGATACAAAAAAAGCACTCTCTACTATCTAATTTACCTGCGCAAAACTATTTTCATGAGCATGTATTCTTGATTCCCATTTGCTCGTTAGTAAACAATTGAGATGATAAAGCAGGGTTGCCACTGGTCAGGGAAAAGTCAGGGAACATTTTTTTTTTCAAGGTCAGGGAAAAGTCAGGGAATTTTGGAATTGGTCAGGGAAAAGTGGGATTTTGAGAAAGGTCAGGGAAATCTGACCCTGGTCAGGGAAAAATGGACTTTTCAAACATATCATAGCCCCAAATTTAAATCACAAAGTTAGAATATGTGCATCAGGTCACAAGAATCTGGTTGGGCAAACATTATTTTGTAAATTGTGGCTCCTTGAAAGGCATGTTGTAATTTTAAGGTGCGTTGCTGTGATCCAGCAATATTGCCTTGGCTCCAGGAGTTGCCAAGAAAAAATTAGGGTACTGTGTTTCGAATGTTTGAGCTTAAATGGAAGGACAAGACTGTCTTAGGGATTGTTCAAGGCTGTTTGATGAAAATATTTTTTTTATCTAATTAGTCAGGGAAAAATTGAATTTGTCAGGGAAAAGTCAGGGAAATGTCAGGGAATTTTAACGTCGCTGGTCAGTGGCAACCCTGTAAAGGAACTTCGTTTGAGTGAATACGTCATTCTATGTGACCTGAAACAGAACCCATAGATTGAAATATTGTACATTGTTATTATCAGCTCCTTTTTTCATCTGTGACGTTCTGGTATTATTTACTGACTCGCGATCCATATGTTATCTATCTTGGTTATCTATTATCGATAAAAGCGGGTAGGGACAATATAGTGAGGGCTCAGATAGTATATCAGGCATGCTCAGGCAATGAACGAAAACAAGTTGTATAACGTATTGTTGTCCGGGTAAAGAAATAAATTCAATAAAAAAAAAGATAAGCTCTCAGAAATATACGTTTTACAACGTGTGAGGAATTTAAAAAAAAAAGTTTTTTCTTTATCTTCACGCTTACACATGAGCTACCAGATATCGGTTATATACAAGAAGGAGCAAAAAATGCTTGAATACCCAAAATTTACAGGGGATTGGGACCTTTTCCGCTACCAAAAATATAAAAGTTATACCAGTCCTTAGTTGACATTTGACGCAGCTGGCCATTCAAAATTGTTTGGGGAAAATTATTCTGTTACATTTCTGGTGAAATTCATCTAGACTCGTCATGGCATGCGACACAGTTGTTATCCATTTTTGCCGTGTCATCTCCAGTCAGTTAGCTATTGTCATAATTTTGAGGCAGCTAAATTAATCAATCATTACAAATTAATTCTTAAATCCCACTTTAAATCTTAAAATCTTTTAGAACTCCGCTGCCTCATTATCCTCTCACAAAATTCACAACATATTAGGGACCTGTGATGGTAAAACGCGTCATGCTTCAGCGTTACCGGGCGCGTTAGGTGACCAGAAAGCCTTGAATCCGATAGAATTGAGCGTAATCCTGTCTGATATGAATTGTACATGATGTTTAAGATCCTATAACACCATAAATCGATCATTTGTATCGATATCTGAGCAAATAAGACCAGAAATCCGATCGTCACACAACGCGGCAAGCCTGTTGTTTGGCCCTTTGACGCGTAAAATCCCGCGCGTTATGTGACGGGTGATGGTGGCCATACCTCAGAAAACCGATCGCCACATCGGACCGTTACCCGACGCGGCAAGCTTGTAGTCGGGGCACGTCATCTTACGCGCGGCAGCCTTGCTTTCGGAGAAGAAGGGATCTGGGTCAAAGTTAATCAACTATGCAGGCCTATTTCACCATGAAAACGGTCGATCTAACTTTAGTTATTGATACCAACAGGTAGATTTCGACCCATAGATAGGCATCTCATTGTCCAGAAATTCATAGATTGCGAAATAACGCGACAATTTGCGCAAATACATCGCGCCATTTTCATGGTAATCCTTCGGACTCCGCTTCACTGTCACTCGGCTGGGTGCTAGTGCCCCGGTCGGACGTTTCGGCGGGAGGCTCCTCTTTCGCCGCATGGATACCTGGATTACCGCGTTATCTGATGCTTTCAATATATATATTTTGGAGTCTGGATCCCCTTAAACGCATACAACGCATTGAAAACTCATGCAGGAACCATGCATTCGTATCGAAGGGAAAACATTGGATCGATCGGACACGAGGAGGCACTGTCACTGTCAGACCTAACATGGCGCTGTCAACCCTTCGCCGGGTTCTCTCCCCATCAAGCCTGCATTGATACTTTGAACTCAGAAAACCAGGATGACATTAAACGCATCAATTGTGGAGGATATACGCATTGAAACGCATTGAGGACTCCAGGCGTTAAAGGTTAGTTTATATCTTTTTTCCAGCATTTGAAATTATACCGTTGAAATCTAGGCCTAAACTCGGCTTGAGGCCTAACGCGCAATCTGAAAAATAATTATTTAGACCTTATTAGGCCTATCAAAATGAAATTCATGTATATATCTATGTTCTCCTATATCTCAGGGTCCTCTTTATCATATAGTTTGGTCACTGTCAGTGTCTGAATAATTCCCATTCAATGTTAAAACATAGGCGTCACACTGTCAATAAGTTCTCTGGTGCTGTCAGTGTCAGCGTCGGACACAGATTTAAGATTTAAATGATTCAAAGATTAAATTATTTGTGAAATTGTCACTATAGTGTCATTTTTTCAGACCTACCATCAAAATATTAAATCTGATTTGTATAAGGTGTACAGACCCCCTAAGCCTTAGGCCTGAGTGAATTTCTAACCTATAGGCTTGAAAGTAAATATTTTTTTCAGATTGTCACTATAGTGTCAGTTCAGACCTACCACAATAAATATTTTTTTCTGATATACCATCAAAATATTTGAATCATTAATATTATTATTCAAAAAACATTGAAATGGGCTGCCTCACTGGTATCAAAGACCACCTTTGATACATTTAAACTGTAAAACCTAGATGATTCCAGATTAGATCCTACGTCTTGAGTCTTGTTTTCATTTTGGAGTGGCTTATTGGTTTGGCAAATATGCTGGTATACTCAGTCACACAAAGTCACATGCATTTTGATGGATATTTCCATCGATACCAGTAGTAAAATCAATAACATGTCAGTAGGTTTGGGGGGTCCACTTTCTATTCATTATTTAGATGACAAAGTTAAAAGCGAGGGCTAATGTGCTTGACTTCGAATGGACAGGGACTGGGGCTCGAAACTGGGCTCTGTACCGGTGGTACCAGTGTATTCATTACTGGGTTAGGCCGAAAAAAGATACTGGTGTTCAGGAAACATAGGTTCAAAAAATGGGGTATGTCGAGTTCAATACTTTCTTCCTACGTTTTTTTTTTAGCTCACACAAATAGACTCTGGATTTCGGAAATCACTTCAGAATGCCTCTACATCAATTCATAGCATCTGAAATACATCTCTCAATCATATATATGTCATTTCCGGTCCTATAAGTAATTTTTCATTGAATTTAAAGTTTTTTAAGAAATTTTTTCATTAAACGCAAGTTAGCCAAAATATTAGGGTAGGTCGAGATACCTGAACGAAACAATGTTTTCTGGCCTTATTACTATCATAGCCATGATGTCTAGTGACCTATCTATGGGGAACTGCACTTACAAGAACCCTTGCCTGAGTAAAAGTGTAGAGTCTGGATGATACATTCATTGATACAATCACCGAATAAGTAAGAAACTTTTGCTGAATCCTCAGATTTTCATACAGTGTTTAACCCCAAAAACAGACTGTTTAGAATTAATTAGCCACAGGAAAATCCACTTGTTCTTAACTGTGAAAATAAATAGTTCAACGCTTACAGTGCAAATGGAGAAATTAATGTCACCATTGCAGCGATTCATTTGTAAACACATTTTCGGACAACAAGTTAATGTACGTAATACAACAATTTACAGTATCTAAATTCAGATTGTCTTAATGAATTTGTAAAACTGTACGTCGACTTTCCTGAATTTGATAAAACTGGATATCAACTCTATTCTCATCTTACCAAATTACCTCCCAACAAAGCCATTTCATTTGTTCTGACAGTCCTTTCCTCTCTAGACATGCAGGGTGGTGAATTGGTTAGAGGGTCTGTCTGTTGCAAGGACGGCCCAGGTTTAAGTCTGGGCTGTGGTGGGCTGGCCGCTACTCCCCTCTGCATGTCCCCCAGTCGCAATGACTGGGTTATCAAAGGCTCCTAGAGAGCCACCGGCTGTTGTGTGTGTGGCCCTGCCTATGGGACCATGCACATTAAAGAACACCTGCCTCAGTAAATGTGTAGGGGTACAGTCTCTATCTTCTCATAGATTTGTTCATTCCAAAGATACGATCATCACCGATAGAATTGTCAAATCTTCTTCTCGCTGTGATATGACCTTAGATGTTGCTATGGCGTTAAAGTTTAAGTTAAACCCCAATAACGACCAACCTTTTCCCTCATTTCTTGCAGGCTGATCTCAGTGCCTCAGACTGTTATATACTACTCAACGTACGACTACCTCAAGTACTACATGGGATACCGGGAGGCCGACCAGTCCACGCTCTACATCTCTGCGCTGGCCGGGGCCATCTCAAGAGGTGAGGAACAGGCACATTAAAGAACACCTGCCTCGGTAAAAGTGTAGGGGTCTCTATCTTCACATAGATGTGATCACCATCACCACCCTTGATATGACCCTGGCAGTTAATTAGGGTGTAAAGCAACCAATAACTTACCAACCAACAAAGGTTAGGCGGTCTTCTTGATAAGCCACATTCGATTGACCAAAAGTTTATCATGCAGTATATATATTTGTCCTAGTTTGACCAAATATAACAACCAACTGCTCTCTCATGAATGTCCTCTAAAACCCTGTTGTTGTTTTCAGTTGGGGCTGTTACAGTGACGTCTCCTTTAGAGTTAGTCCGTACCAAGATGCAGTCCCAACGTGTCAGTCTGTCAGAGGTCGGGGTCGCTGTGAGGGCCGCGCTAAGTGAGGGGGGACCGCTCGCTCTCATGAGGGGCCTCGGACCAACCATGCTAAGGGATGTGCCCTTCTCCGGTAAGTAACATATTATGTAGTCATAAAACTGATAGTCAAATATTTGCAGGTGAATTCTTTTAACTGGTGATCTTATGATCTTAATAGTTTAGATATAATATGTGACTTAGAGAAAAGCTCATAAGGATACTAAAATTTGAGGGAGGAATAATAAATTCATGAGGAAAGTTAAAAATAAGAAATAGGGCAACAATATTATGTAACCCACAGTAACATTTATTCCCATTTCATCCCATTGCTCTAGAACAGAGATGCCATTTTTCCTACTTGTAGGATTTCCTACTTTTTGGTGGTTCGGATTGGACAACCAATTTTTCCTTCGTTGCTTTAATATCTGTATTAGATTATTTTGTGTGTGTTAGTTTCAAGCAATTAAATCACAAGAGTCTGTCCATTTTGGTTATTTTCCACAAAGTTGCTTTTGGGAAAAAGTAGGAAAAGTATTGCCTACTTTTCCTACTTTTTCATCAGTCGGGAGCGGCATCTCTGCTAGAAACAACTATGAAGTTGAAACGAAATACTTTCAGCAATCTACTGGTATGGATACGAGTCGATCAAGTCGTTGATGCTCAAGCAGGACCAGAAACAGCAGTTGGCTTTCACCCAGAGCTTCATGGCCGGGGCCGCGTCAGGAACCGTGAGTTTAAATTCAATGTCGCATGAAAAAAACACATTTGGTGCACGGTGTCTGAATGTAACACAGTGGTGTATATTCGGGGAGTTTATGGTAATGGACAGTCTACGGTAGTGCACCCAATGTTATTGTCAACAATCTGAGCCTGACGCTGGGTAGTGCCTTTGCTATCTTTTACTGTACCATAACATGTACAGCCTCACTCCTTTTTAATACACGTGCGGTACATCAGTGATCCATGTGATATCACGCGTGCCCCCGGCCCCTCCCTAAACGTCCCTTTTGTTATAATAAACGCTTCACGGAGATCAGATCGACTCCCGGCCCTGAACAGATAACAACACAACGAGAAGTCGCTGTCGTCTATTACAGCACAGGGAATGGGGACCTGCAGGGTGACCCGAGAAGGCCAACTATAATAGACCACTTTCTCTGGGTCACCGCTGGAGGATCCCCAACCCCTGGGTTTACCTATTATGTTCCACAGTCAGACACGGCGCTGTGGGACATGAAATACATCCTCTGAACACATCTTAAGGCTGTATTTCACATATCGAAAGTAGCGCTGCCGAAATTCAACAGCAGCTAATGTATCCATGGAGACAGTGATGGAATGGCATAATCAGGAGCCTGCAATTTGGGTACATTTTCATTACACTTTCAGCACCGAAAATGCAATAGCAGCTGCCGAAATTCCAATATTGGCCACCGAGAGTCCAGTATCGGCAAGCAGTACAAAATCAGCTGGAAATGTTTACCAGCATGTTGGTAAATGTTATCGGGGAGGCAGCCGATTATATATTGGCAGCATTTTGCGAGTTCACTTTCGGTATGTGGAATATGGCCTTTACTCAACAGCTTAATACACTTTAGATGAAAAAAGAACAGGTGCATGTCCTGATGATATACTTTTGTCCAAATGCCAGACTTTTGATTACAGTTTTTCTTTTTTTCCCATTTTTCCCAGGTTTACCATCTTTCTGTTTGACCTTACTCAGACCTGAGCCTTTCTTTGACCTTCTCATTGACCTTTGACCCGTAGGTGGCCGCCATGTTGACCTTGCCCTTCGACGTGGTCAAAACCCACCAGCAGATGACCTTGGGTGACCCCAGCAGTTCTCAAGGTGAGTACAACCTTGGACCATTGAAGCTGTTATTTAATAGTGATAATATACATTTAGGGCAATTAACAAGCTTACCTTTCTGTACGAATTCTAAGTAAATACAGTACATGAGTAAATGAATATTGATAGCAGGGATGTAATAATGGAAGCAATTACTTAAATAAGTGTATCATCCGTCAGACCGACTTATTTTGTTGCGTTTTAACTCCCATACCAAGGTGCCAAATTTGTGACGTGACCAAAAACGTTGCCAGATTACGTTCTAATGTAAAACACGGCGTCGGCCACCATGTCACTAGGCTTAGGAGTGGAGCCCCTAATGTTAGCAAAAATGGACGATACCCTGGTTTTAATTTCTTTACTTTGGCTTGGAAAAGGCCGGATACATGTAAAAAAAAAAAAAAAATCACCCTTTCAATAATGTAATGTGGAAATGCAAGATCTTTTTGGTTACTGCCCATGTGGAGTACAACTAGCTGCAAAGCTTTACCTTGTGAAGTCTGTCAAAAGAACCCTTAAGGGTTGGCCGGACATTAAACTAAACCAACAAACAAAAAAATAAACAAAGGTCTGGTAATTCAAATAAATTGGCCCGTTATAGGAAAATACCCTGGAACTAAATAGGCTAATGATATGCTTAACATTGAAGCATGCCAGAATAAACAATATAAAATGTTATTTGTAATTTTCTAGCTTCCCGGAAGATGTCAACACTGCGGATGTTGCAGAAGCTGTACCAGACGTGCGGGGTGCGGTCCCTGTTTGCTGGTAAGCGTAACTTCTTGTTGGGTTGTCAACAGTTTCTGTATGCAAAGGCTTTAAAGTTTGAACAACTTGCTGGAAATGACACAGGGAAAGCTGCTGCAGGACAGGGAAATCTCAGGGAAAACAAAGGGAATTTGAAAATGAAATTTGAATGTGGACCCTGTAGATTGTCGGTAAGTGCTCTACATAAATTTACCAGATCCAAGATGTAAGGTCCTAGTTTGCAGGTAAGTGTTCTACAGAAATGTACCAGACCCGGGATGTGCTTAACGTGTCATACGTATAGCTGTATCAATATATTATGTATGGGCGACAGAACCTAATTTTCATTATGCATAAATAGAATATTGACTTAAGTTTGATTTTAAAGATATTGTGACAAAATAAAGCCTGAAAACTTCCTTTTTGTGTGTTTTTAAGATACATTCATTTTTCATAGGTCCGATGGTCTTATCCAGTTCTATCTGTTTGTAGGTTTTGTCCCGCGGATAGTGAAGGTCGCCCCGGCCTGCGCCATCATGATCAGCTCGTTTGAATTCTCCAAGTCATACCTCATGAAGATGAACGCCGCCCAACTGGCTCCTGGTTCAGACATAGTCTAGAATGGTTTTACTTTGACTGCATTTGGTTGGAAGTTGATAGAGGTTTAACGTAAGAATTCTCATATACTTTGAAATTAGAGCCCATGTTCCTTCAGAAGGACTTCACTTTTAAAACCAGAACAGGTCCTGTTGAACAACTTTGGACACAAATTTAGACGATGAAAATGTAATCAACGAAATCAATCAGTGTCTCGCTACCCTTCTTCTGTTGCTATGCATTAAGTCTAGGGCACATTTGGTGCGCCCATGGTAACTTGGAGTAGCCATGGAAAAAAATCTTGTCATTGTTTAGGGGGGGAAAAAGTGCAAATTACAAGCGCACGCCCCCAAAGAATGTGTACCTAACAGCGGAGATGTGCAAGGCTGCCAATGGTGCAGCTTAATATTTTTGACTCTGAACAGCTAATTGTATGAAAAGTATGCCTTGCCGAAATCTTAAACTGAGACCGTGCAAGTTCACAAGTTCTTTTTTTAATTAGTTTTTTTTTCAATTGCTTTATTTGGGTAGTTAAATCAAATCTTGAGTTATTTTGATTTTAGATCTAGATTAGGTGTTTCTGTAGAAAGGTTGACTGAAGGTGTTTCTGTGCATCATAAGAGGAAAAGTACATCTGTTTTTTTATTTCAGCAAGGTGAAAGTTAGTGTGGTAGAAAAGGGTCTTATTCTTCCAGATCTCTTCCTGTAGTTACAGTGTGGGTGTCTGAAATACATTTTCTTTCTTCTGAATGTATTTCTTTGCTGTTAGTGTGAGAAAAAGTTGAATTGTGCAGACACATAAGTTTGGTCTTTTAAGGTGACTTAGGATTGTATTAAAGTGCCAAAATTTCAGAGTGGCTTGTATAAAAAGCACTCTGAAGCATCGTTATATAATTAAACCTTCAAATTTCAGAGTGGCTTGTAAAAGAAGCACTCCGAAACATTGTTATATCATTAAATGTCCAAATTTTCAGAGTGGCTTGTATAAGAAGCACTGTGAAATATTGTAAAATGCATTAACCCTCCAAATTTCAGAGTGGCTTGTATAAGAAGCACTCCGAAGCATCGTTATATCATTAAACCTCCAAATTTCAGAGTGGCTTGTATAAGAAGCACTCCGAAGCATCGTTATATCATTAAACCCCTAAATTTCAGAGTGGCTTGTATAAGAAGCACTCTAAAACATTGTTAGAGCATTAAACCTAGGCGAGGTTTTATTATGGAATCACCCAAAGATGGGTACTCTGTGATATTATTATTGTTATTTCAGTAGTCGGGAAATTATGCAGACGGGCGTAACTGTTCATGTAAGAGAGTTTCTTTTCAATATTTTGTCTCTGTGTGAATTATTGAATTTCATTCATACAAAATTGTGATAAATTGGTCTCTAGTGCCTGCCCTATCTCTAATTACATATGTGTTGATTGTTCCACGGGTTTTCTATGTATCCAATCAGTGTACATGTTACATCACTTTTTCTTTGATAGGCCCAGTAACCGGCATGCTATATTTAACTAATCACAACTCTAAGTCATTGTATTACAAGCAGGTTATCCACGCAAGTCTTGAAATGTCTTAAATTGATTTTCTCAAATTTAAGGCCTTAAAAACGTCTTAAATTTCATGTTTTTCTTGCATAAGGTCTTAAAAAAAGGATCTGATTAGGAAATTAAACTCGGATGTTAGGATCAGCAAATTGTCGCTTTTTGTTGAGTGACACTATGTCAAATATCATGCAATCAAATTTTTTCGTAACCTGTGGCAAAAGTAGGTCTTAAATAGGTCTTAAAAAGGTCTTAAATTGAATTTGGAAAATTGGGGAATCTTGTACAAGGTTTCAGGAACCTTGATCCTTCTGTACCTCCCTAATTTTCAGGGTCCCAACTGCACAGGGAAAACTGTTAAATTGGCAAAATGAATTCCCTTCCTGGGAATCACAAGAAATTTTAAATGTTGAAAAGAACACAGGCAATGCAGTTTTCCCAATTTCAGGATTTACAGATGCTTAAGATTCATGATATTGCGACTTTCCGAAAATCTTTTTTAAAAATCTTAAATGACATTTTAAAACTTGGGATTAAAACAAATCATAGAAACTGTGATGGAAAGTTTATCATGGTAAGGGAAACCACAGGGAATTTGATTATGAAATTTGCGTAGGGGCCTTGAATGTTAATTCTGAAATGCTGCATAGAATTATCGTAGCCGTAAAACAGACTCTGAAGTGACAGTTCTAGCCCTATGTAAGTTGTCCCTAAACATTATAAGTAGTAGACACATAAGCAGCTTTACGTAAAGCGTGTGATTTGTTATCGCGTTGTAGAATCACCAGCGGAGCTGGTACTCTGCAAGGTGATACTCCGATTAGTGATACCGCGAGTTCTGCAGGGTGTGATCGCGGGCTGGGAGTGGGTTTAACCGATCTGTCTGGTACCATATGAGTTGGTTGTAAAAGAGGTACCATTTTCTTTAATAATTTAATCATATTTGGTAAGGACCCAACATTCAAAACCAAAGGTTGTGGGTTCGAATCCCGAAAGAGTTTGTAATTGCCAGTATTTTTCAGCCTGGCAAAACCACTTGTGTACCCTTAAAACTCCTTGATTTAGCCTACCGGTACCCAGAAGTCCAAAGAAACTGCGATTTGTGTCCGAGAAAAAAAGGAGCCCAGCCCCCGTGTGTGACGCCCCCCATGGATACTTGTTGTTATTGCCCCCCTTCTGATTATTGGGCAGGTTGACCTCCAAGAGGTAACATGCCACATCCCATCTGTACATAGTGGTCACTTCTCTTCATCCCATCTGACTGTGTTCAACGATTCACTTTACCCAATAAAACAGGTAAAGGCTTATTTGTCTTTAGTGTTATTTTGTATATAAACTTTTATTTCTACTGGTAGTATAGTATTTTCGACTAGTATAAAAGACTATTCTATGTGAGATTATTATGCAAATTTATAGACGATTTGTACACATTGAAGATTTAACAATGAATTCTCGATTAATCATATAATTCAAGAAGCAGTTCCCATCAATTCAAATGGATAAATACCATTCACATAGCAGAACATCGCGCATTTCCGACTTTTTCAATATACAAACATCTCTTTGTGAAAGATGAACAGTTATTGGTACATAGTTATTGGTACACGTTTTAAATTGGGGGTTGGACTTTTTTTTGGGGGGGGAGGGGGAGGGGTAGAAATCTTATCACCTTCTTCACGTATGTTCTCTGGGAAAACTTGTGGTTTCCTGACAGAGATAGTTGTATTCTCAATGGACCTCAGGGGCGGATCCAGGAATTTGAAAAAGGGGGGGCATGCTATAGCATAATTTTTGCGCCTCCCCTCTGGGGGCAGGAATTTTACATTAAAAAAATCTAAATTTGGCCCAAGAAAGGGGGGGGCGCACGCCTGGCATGCCCCCCTAAATTCGTGCCTGACGGTCCTTGTCCGACTTGTACTTGATCTGTCGATACACAAGTGGGACGGAATTACGCGAGCACTCTTCCGAGCCTGTGATGGGGCAACCTACGGGCAATGGTCGTGAATGTCTCGGAAACGTGCCCCATGCAGGGGGGGTTGGCGGTGGGTGCGGTTTGGTCAGAGGGAGTTCACGAGGGGGGCTAGCAGAACCCTCAGGCGAGCAGAGACTCAGCTCCGGCCGAGATAGTAGTTGGAATCTCGTGTGACGTGTCTAGCAGGTGCCGCCAACCGTCAGTCCGGTACTCGTGACGGGGACCATGCCCAAAAAATTAAAAAGGTGGTAGCGTGTAGGCCGAGGTCCCATCTCTTTGTCTTAATTAACTTCCTCTATGAATGCTAGTCAAGTGCTAGGTATATTCATGAGATATGCGTCCATATCCATGACACGAACAATGCTTGGTCTCACACGCTAATGCAACACAGTAGTTCTCTTATTAGTCACCAGATATCCTTCTACGTATTATAGGTATTCAAACCCCCGAATCCTCAAGACTCGTATTATCCAAATGGTATCTAATAGTGTTCTCCGCTTTAACCATAGGTTCCCACATTTATATATCAGTCTGGTTATTGATTTTACCCCGAGCATTGGTACTCGCTAGGAGATGTGCCCTGTCTGCACAGCCAAACAGGTATATTTACACCTACCAGCAGTCCACGCTATATTTACACTATATAATGTAGTAGTTCATATATTTTTGAATACTTAATGATATTTCCCTCACAGTCTGGTGACCTTTTCTTTATTTTATTCATATACAATTGATTATATGCACAAGGTGTTTAAATAACTACCTTTGTGCAATACATCATGCATTAAGATTCCGTACTTATAAACTTGTACCATACGAGTTTGTACCGCACGATCTTGTGTACTTCGTGATTGTGTTCCAAAACAGAGCTTTACTCATATCTTTAACGGAGAACATTACTTGTCTTTTAACCTTTATAATTATTGCATGAACTTGTGTCGTGACATTGAAATGATTACTATAATTCATCACACCATGATATGAGATGAATTTTATATGACTGATGAGCAATGAATAGAAGTTACAGATTCTTCAACACATAGTTCAGAGTCATGTTGATGTAAGTTTTTTTTTCAGAGTACATCCATAACTAGTGACAAATTAACTTAATAATTTTCTTAAATTCAACCTTTGCAGCCACATATTGTTTATTGAACTGCTAACATTTCCCACATTTGTATACATCTTATCCTGTAATAGGAACCCCCTGTATTGTAGCATATTGCATATTAATGCCTTGCATATTACTGCCTGTAATTTCTGTCTGTATATCTAATGTGTACTCCTATAGACATCTACTGTTATATATATGTATGTGTATGTACCACTGCTGGTGGTCGGTGTTGTAGGAGCAGGGCAGCAGTCACTGGTCACGGTTCAGTGGCACTATACTTAACAGGGCCCTCACCGGTGTGTGTGGGGAGAGAACCTTTGGCTGACAGCAGAGACACACGGTGATGGCTTGGGTCCTGTAGCTCCTATCTCTATCATTGCCCAGGCTCAGGGGTGGTTACTTGTAACCACCACAAAAAGCCTGGAACTTCTGAGCCTCCTGCCTCCCAGTCACCACTACTCGCCTCTTCAGCTTAATAAAACTACCAAACTCCAAGCCGTTGTCACCACCTCAATACAGGGCCTTGTTACAGTGGTGCATCCTGTTTTAGGATAACCTACATGTTCAACTCAAGAAACTGGCGATCCATGGTTGGGAGAATTGGGGACATTCCTACGGTCTATTAAACACAGAAGGGGGTGGGGGCGGTTTCACTTTCAGTGACCCTAAACTGTGTAAGCATGTATTCACCAGCCAGTACACATGGTTTAATATACCATACTACCATAGGGGCCGTCCATAAATGACGTCATGCGCCCGGGAGGGGGGGGGGGGGGTCCAGGCTCCTATACATTTCTATAGTAAAAGCATGACGAAGGGGGGGAGGGGGGGTCAAAAACGGTCAAAAAAAGCATGACGTCATTTATGGACGGCCCCATACATCTAGGATACCTCTCCAAACTCACACCCCTTTATATGGGTGGCAACCTTGTAGGAAATCCTCACTCAAATTGTGCACTTCCATCAATTGCATAAAACACCGTGTAAGTCATGAATGTGATTCTGGAGGCAGTGTACACCTTACTGTACATCGTCTACTCCTGCTGTGAGGCCATGTTCAGGCTGGTCGTTCCTCCGTCCCCTAAGTCAGTGAGCGGACAGGTCGTGCTGGTGACGGGAGGTGGGAAGGGCATTGGACGAGAAACAGCGTTGCAGCTGGCCAGCAGAGGGGCCACCATTGTACTCTGGGATATTGACAAGGTAGGATTTCACTGATGCAGTGTCTACATCAGTGGCTGATCCAGGATTTCTAAACAAGAGGGAGTGTTCTATTGGGAAAAAATGACCTTAATTACTTTTTGGCCAAATTTAACATACAAATCTAAACTTGGGCTAAAAAAGGGGTGTGCGCCCCACGCCCCCCTCTAAATCTTCCACTGCATATGGGAGACCAAAACCAGGGCAATGAAGTTTGGTCGCTGGCAATAAGGAGTAAAAACCATCGCTAGTGATGAAAAACCTTGCCTCATGACAGAAAATGCTTATAGTTTCATTAGGCAACCAAAACAGCAGTGATATGTGTGCAAAAAAACAAGGTTTTTTGTTGTTGTTATTGTTGTTTTGGTTTTGGTTTTTTATCAAAGGGAGGAGAGATGAAAATATTGAACTATAGGGTTTTACTTTATGATTTATGATTAGATTATCAATTACTGTTAGTCCGTATTATTGGTTACTGTTAGTCCGTATTCATTGTTCCAGTATGCTAGCCTGTGTATGATCCATCCTGAGGATCATGACATAGTTCAGGTTGCCAATAGTTGCCTGAAACATCTTGACGGTAGGTGTCAGCCCCTAAAAAACACTTGCCTGAATGGGAATTTCTTTATTAAGGTATGAAACATGTCACTGACTTCCCATTAGCATTTCACCAGTCCATAGGCTATCTTTACTTAACTCACTAAATCAAATGCTCCTAGATAGTTTCCTCCCTATATGTGAAGCTATACCAATACCCAGGCTATCAGCCCTATACAGTTCCTTACTCATGGATGGTTCAAACAACATGTTAGGGGTCCAAGGCCTGCATTATCACTACTAACTAGCTGTGGATTTACCCTCCACTAGTAACAACCTCTTTACACATGATTTTAAACGTGGACTGATACTAAATGAGTATGATAATACCTACACAAGTGATCAGCAAAAATCCTCAAAAGAGATTATCTGGTATCCTTACCAAAGTAAATGACCAGTAATTGTAGTTTTGTTACATTCTCAGGAAAGCCTCCAGTCTACGGCTGCTGACCTAAAGGCCCAACATAAGGCCGTCCACACCTATATCTGTGATGTCAGTGATCCTGATGATGTTGCACGGGTAGCACATCACGTGCGTTGTGATGTGGGTAACGTGGACATCTTGGTCAACAATGCCGGGATAGTGCATGCCAAGCTGTTAACAGACCTTTCAGTGACTGAGATCAAGAGGACAATTGACATCAATGCCATAGCACACTTTTGGGTGAGTTCTGGATTTATATTTTTCCAATGTCCATGAGCAGTTGATAGATATTCATAGTCTTACCTTCTAAGAGGCCCAGGCTACTACTGGTGATCTTCACCTTTAATAACATATGCATTGCCGCGTGTTTTCTTAACCTGTCTACCCCAAGCAAGAAAGTGAAGTTATTATAATGTTGCAGCAACATTCTGTTTAGTTCTGGTTTGGTTCTTTTGATGGCACCCGAAACGTCTTTAGCACCTTACCTTGTGATGTCCCACTGTAACGTTCTTGTGACATTCTTGTTACATTCTTTCAGGTAAAAATAACATTATTATAACATTCTGTATGAGCAAGGTCTCAACATCACTAAAATGATATGTTATTACAACGTTCTTTTATAGTGAGTCTGAAACTTACCTAAAATAACGTAATTGTTATGAATCAATATAACAAGTAACAGACTAACCAAAAAAGTATGGTCACAGAATGTAGCCGTTGTCGTGGCTTGCCTGGTACCCTTTTTAGTATTTAGTGCACACTAGAAATGTGCTAAAGATATTTACCCCTAGTCCCCTTCAGGTATACATAATTAATGCAAACCCTCTGATAAAAACAGATCCCTAAAGAAGTTGAAATTGTTGACTCAGTAAAACCTGCCTTATGATCCAGATAACTCTGAAGTATTGATGTCAGAGTAATTGTTTTCTCATTTACTTCTCTCAAATCACCACACAACACACTAATGAGTGTCCTGTTTTCCAGACTCTGAAAGAGTTCCTTCCCAACATGGTCTCTCGTAACCATGGTCACCTGGTGACTGTGGCCTCAGTGGCTGGAGTATTTGGCCTACCCTACCTCACTGACTATGCGTTAGTACTAGATTTACATATACTTTGAGCAGGATCACCCCCTTATTTGAGTTAAAGGGGAACACCAGTGACAAACTACAACAATAATATAGATAGATCTTTCTTTTCTGATGTCATTAGTCAAAACAGCATTAAAATCAGATAAGCGATTCAAAAGTTATTGAAGAAATAAGGTTCTCCTGAGCTCACTGGAGGCAGCCATTTTGAATAGATTTCCCAGCATGCACTTCACCATTAAACCAAATTGTGGTTCCTCTTTAGATTTCTGAAGGCTTAGCTCTAGTATTTCATTCATTTTTAGAATGCTTTTATATATATGTTTTTCAACACAACATCATGAAATTTCAAATCCTTAGTGGAGATACATTGAGGCACATTTTGTAACAGGGATTTGATAGGGATTTATGTCTTAATATAATAAAATTGCTATGGTAACATTTGCTTGTATAGCAACCCCACCATAAGTCTAACAGCTCCTATTAACCTATTAATGAGATATTTAAACTTACCAAAACCATTTATACCATGAAAAAGAAAACACAACAGTATCAATTCAATGATTAAAATTCAATCAATTGTTACTGGTTGCTTAGCAACCCACAGTTTTCATTCTAAGTAGTATAGTTGGTTCTGCCTAGCAGCAGCCTGTTGCTTAGCAACCAATACCAGAATTGGATGCTAAGCAACCAGGATACATTGTATATGTTTTGTGTGAAGGGTTTTCAGCATTTTGATAGAACTAATGGTGTTTAAATGACTGGTTGATATGGTAATACAAAATCTTAGAAATGGTTGCTAGGGAAAAACAGTTTCATAGTTTTACAGTTTAAATTCATGGCCATACTCGGTTTTCATATTTCGATTTTACAGAAAAGATAATTTTGTATGTTACGCTCAATATGACACAGTGCAGTAGTAAATGACACTTATATTACATACCCAAACAGGAACCACAATTGGATAAGCTAGTGAAGTGCATTCTGAGTAATAGAAACAAAATGTCTGCCCCAGGTGTAGAGCTTGATGAACCGCTGCTCCGATTTGCATTCTGTTTTCACCATCAGTTTTGGAATTTTATATTCTCTGTGTGCACATGTTTTTTCACTGGAGTGCCCCTTTAAACTTGTATTTTCTCTATAATAATTATATATAAATTCATATTCATGTTAGTCCATACTCATTACTTCCTGCCTCTGTGCAATGCATCACAGAAAGCTATGCTATTGCATGCTGAAAATCAGTTCTTGCACTAGTCTTTTGCTTAACGGCTGTGCTAATTAATTACAAGTTCTAAATATGATAAGATTTTATGTTCAGTACATGGCAGGTATGAAGTATTTCCACTTATACTGAGTGAAATCAATGAACATTTTAGGAGTGCTAAAATATCTTAAATCAATGAACATTTTAGGGTTTCCAAGTTTGGAGCTCGTGGGTTGATGGAAGCTCTGGAGCGGGAACTTCGTGGGCAAAGTGGGGTCAAACTGACCACTGTCTACCCCTCCTTCACTGACACCACTCTGGTCACCTCCCTTGGCCACAGGGTCAGGCCCAGCAAGGGGTAGGTAGAACAACAATAGTACAAAGTAAAGATTAATGACTGTAGTACTTTTCGTTGTGAACATCGTTTATAGTGGTGCCCCCTATGAGAGTCCTTGCAAACTGTTTCAAACAAAACAACGTTTTTTGAAACATAAACAAACGGCCAATGACATCACAAAAATGGAAAAAGAGATGTGCATTGTAGCAGTTTGCACAGATTCTCATGGGAGGCGCACCCATCGATGACGTCATGAAAATTCCAAAGGCGAAGGTCTAGCTTACACCTCTTTTTGTAGCTATAATATTTTTGGGTAGATGGAAGGAAGATTAAAGGTACTTGGGTGTGGTCTTCCTGATTTTTATTGACCAGCCAAATTTCTTCACATTTTCTTGGATAATTTTTTCGATCAAATTTCATATCTATAGAAGTAAATAGAGACTTAAATTAATGTTTGTCTTTTACCGTTTGTAAAAGAAATTACAAATTCTTGGGAAATGAGCTCATGTAAAATCACACATAAATTCCCACCAAACCCAGTATCTAGCAGCTATAGGCAACCACACAAATGTTAGGAGAAAATACACAACATTTACCATTTGTGAGATTAGTTATATAGAATAAACTAAAGAATGTGAGCTTTTGAGCACTATTTGCTTTGATCATTTTAGGTAATATTCAGGTCCATAGCCAGGGGGGGGGGGGGGGGTTCAGGGGGTTCATACGAATCCCCCCCTTGGACGAACCCCTTTCTAAAATATCCGAACCCCACCCCCATAGGATTGAATAAATGATTTATTTAAGTTCTAATAATTCTGCAATTGATTCTCTGATCTTGATATACTTATATTTATTTTTAAATACCCATCCTCAACAATATTTGAGCTCTATTAATCGAAAAACGCACACCCCTCTGAAACAACCTGGCTACGGGCCTGATATTACTGCATTCAAGGAAAAATTGTGTGCATTGCGCTTTCTTGAGTGTCTAAATACCGAAAATAGCATTTGGATTATTGTAGAAACAGTATATTTGTTCAGTTCTTAATACACCTCGCAGGTGGCGCCCTGAATGGTAGTGAGTACCTTTAAAGCTCCATACCCTTGGGTTAATCTGCAGCTCACCTATTCTTTTTGGGGTTGTCATCTGTCAGTGTGTAGTATTAAATTGTAGATACTTAAAGGAAACCTTGCACATAACTCAATGAAATTTACTCCTTGTGTGTGGAACCATAGTTATGGGACATTGAATAACTTGCATTTTAATCTATTTTTTAAGAGAAATTCCCATATTTGTGACGTCACACGGTGAGTTATTGGGAAACCCCTTCAGCCAATAAAAGGGAATCCCCATCACTATACATTTGGAGTAAGGGATACACACACTTACAACAATTATTTATATTTGGCCTCATATAGCCCGCCATTAATTGCAAACATTTCTGTTTTTATTCATTCATTAATCTGAGAATTCCAATTTAATTCAAGAGGGAATTCCCACAGTTATGACATCACACTTCTGTTATGCACGAAGTGCGCATGCACGTGTCGCCCTAGTTTTGCACACCACCCTTCTCCACTCCACCCTGTCCCTCTATAGTTAAGTCAAGGCTCGCTAGGTCTTTCGCGAGTACGTTTAGCCATGTTGTTGTCTGGCCTCCTCTCCTCTTTTTCACTTTGCTGTTGGCTTCCTACAGGGCGATCTTTGCTGGTGTTTCGTCTGGTAGTCGTATTGCGTGCCCATACCACCTGAGCCTTCTGGTCTTTATTTTCGCACTCCATTTTTCTTGTTTCGTTTTTTCGTATAGTTCCTCACTCGTGATCTTCTTGGGTCATGTGATGTTGATGGCCTTTTGTAGTAGTCTTCAATGGTAGGCGTCTTGTTGTTGGCAGTTTTGGTCAGCATCCATAGTTCTGAGTTGTATAGGAAGATGCTCTCTGCACATGCTCTGAATATCCTGATCTTCGTTTCAATATTCAGCTTGTTGTTGGTGAAGATATGTTCTAGTTTCTTCATTGCGTTGTTGGTGAGTTGTTTCCGGCGTTTTATGCCTTCGGTGGTGTCAAGTAGGCTTCCCAGGATCTTACATTTCTTCCAGTATTCTGGTCCGTTTTTTGTTACTGCGTACTCTTCTGTTTTAGCCTCGTTGATTTTTAGGCCTCGCCCCTTTAGTTTTGGTACTACTTTGTTTTTCTCTATTTCGATCTTGTGTTTTTTGTTGCTGGAGGCCCATCCGATGTCGTCTGCATATTTTGGCCTGATGATGGTGCCGTAGTCGGTTAGTGTGGTCTCTTAGTTCGGGAGGTTGGTTCTTCTCTCCTATCTTTTCTTGTGGAGCCTTTGCGTAGCTGTGATCTTCTATCTGCGGATGTTTTGCAGCGCTTTCGCCAGATATAAAGTGAAGAGTATTGGACTCAGACAGTCGCCTTGTGGTATGCCCATTTTCATGTCGAAGGGTTCCGATGTTTCTCTACTTACTCTGACTGTGAGCGCGAGATCTTCTACCAGGAGTTTGATGAGGTGGAGTTCTGCCTGGTCTAGGATAGTTGTTAAATCCTCTATCAGTGTGTTTCTTCGTACCGTGTCTCCTTGCTCATGTCCATGAGGGTGATGTATAACTCGTAGTCTTTAGATGTTATTGCCTTTTCTGCTAGGATCTTATATGTGAAGGTGTGTTCTGTTGTGCCTCTTCCAGCTCGATATGGCGCTTGTTCAACTGGGATGTTCGTGTCGATCTTTTGTCCTATTCTTCTAATGAGGCATATTGCGAGGACCTTTTTCAGCATGGAGAGTAGTATGATGGGTCTTAGATTTGTTAGCGGCCCTCTGGGTTTTCCGGGTTTCTGTAGTGGTGTTAGGATGCCTTCTTTTATTTCCTTCGGATGGTGACTGGTTTTTGACATCTCGTTTAGGATCTTCGCTATTTCTTCTGCTGTTTCATCTCCTCCGTGTTTTAGTTGTTCTGCTCTGATTTCGTCTCAGCCCGGGCTTTTGTTGTTCTTTAGCGATTTGATGGCTTTTTTCACTTCGTCTGGCGTGAAAGGTGGTGTTATTTCTTTCGGTGGTATTTTCCTGATGTCAGCTAGATCTTCGTCCCTGAAGGTTTTTTTGAAGTGTTTGGCGATGAGGTCTGCTTGTTCTTTCAGATCCAATGTTAGTCCTTCTTTTCCTTGTACGAGGAGCGTTTTTTTTTTACGTTGTTGGCTATCACTTTTACCGCTTTACTAAATAGCCCAGAAATGAGAGAATTCCAAAGATTGATTTTCTTCCCATTAATAATTCACTTATACCTCAACATTTTCCCTTTTCTTCTTTTGAAATATTCTAAGGATACCCAAGTGAAGTTCATTTTGCAAATATTAGCCATTTGTTATTTTATGTGAAAGGGACCCTTTAATCTGGAGGTCAAATTGGCTGATTTCAGTATCTATTATATGGGAAACCTGGTGATAATCACCTACTTGATATGGTGCTTTAGTTGGCACCACAACCAGGTCAATGATTTAACATAAGGGGGGTAAATTTTCATAATATCCTTAGTGTGCCTGGATGATACATTTTCAGATGTGGAACCCTACTCAGGCCTGATCAGGTAGCTGCTGCTATCGTGAACGGTATCCTCCAGAACAGACGTGAAGTCTATGTGCCTGGGTACACCAAGCTGTTCCCTATTCTCAAGGAGTAAGTAGACAATGTCATACTATTTACTACTTGCATGCATCCGCCAAGTTGGAAATTCTCACCCTCAAAATGAGACGAACTGCTCCTTAAGCGACATACCCGCTAGGCCATTTTGGGAAGAATTGGTGCTGCCTTTGGTGCGGCTGTCGGCCGACGCTACTTGGACAACACATACCCACGCATAATCATATACCCACACATAATCGTCGGCTGTCGGCACCGACGTCAGCGCCAATGGCAGCACCGATCTATATTAAGCATGTTTGATAATTTTATGCCAACGCAGACGGCCGACGGCCATCATCGTCAGCCATGGGCCCTTTAGACCTCTCACTAGTGGCAAGTGTAACTACGATATTAGGAATTGTTTTCATCAATAACTAAATCCAAATATAATATTTTGTCCTGTCTGGTATTGTCAAACTATTGTTCCTGAGCATGTTTTTGAGTGAATCAGACGAGATGGTAAACTATAAAAGAAATGATAATTGTTTCTATTACATAAGTTATAAAGAAAAAGCAGATGTGGATAGTGAAGCTACTTCCCCAAATGTCATATCATCCCAATCTTGTCTTAACAAAACAATTACCTTTTTAGCATAGTTATTCATGTAGTTCTATATAAAAAAGCTTGCCTGCAGTGTAGGGTGCAAAGTTAGGCTCTAGTCGTCGAGTTTTACACCTACACATAGTTATATCAAGAGTAGCTGTCACACCAGCTGAGCTATTCACCTTATTCTGAGGTGAGGACGATGGCGCCCCAGCCCTGTGCAAATGGTGAATGTTCTTGGGTATGGCATGCTGTTTACGATTCTTAAGGGGTACGTTCACAATATTATAATGTGTTCTTGTGTTTGTCACGCTGTTCACCATTTTCAAGGAATATGTTCACAATATCATACTAAGAACTTGGGTACGCTATGCTGTTTATGATTGTCAAGGGTGTCACACAGGGTGACTATTAGAAGAATAAATAGTCCAGGTTCTGATATAGATGGTTTATTAATCCATGATCAGTACTTCTTGATCACACACGATGCACCACAAAGTGGGTGTTCCTGACAGAGAGCCCCTGTACGATCCTCCTCTGCGGCACCGGGCCCTGCCTATATGAGCAGCTCTCTGCCCATCCCTGTGTCACGTGACAGGATGGGAGAGGGTGTACTCCCTAGAACTTTCCAACTACGCAGTAACTATAATTGCGTAGCGCTCACACTGCGCAGATAACATACAACTATGTTACAAGGGGTTAGTTCACAATATCATGATATGCACTTGGGTATGCCACACTGTTTATGATTCTTAAGAGGTTAATTCATATTAATGTATCATGCACTTGGTTATGCCATGATGTTTATCATTCTTAAGGTATAAGTTCACAATATCATTGTTATGGTGTACTTGATATGCCACGCTGTTTATGATTCTTAAGGTGTAGCTTCACATCATCATACTGTGGACTAGGATATGAGTATTTATTAGGAGGGAGAGCGGCACAATGAGAATGGGTGTAAGAAGGTCAAATAGCTTCTCTGTTGCAAATGACGTCATAACTAGGTTCATAGCTTAAACTAAAGAAAAAGACTAGTCATGACAGCCTACTTAATTTTCATAAATTAGCATAAATTAGCATATCACTTGATATGGTTGATCAATCAGAGGACGAGGTAAGATGATGGTGACCCAGTTAATTCAGGTGTCACTTGACTATTAACCAATCACAGGATGTGACCGCATTAACATAGGTGAAACAAGGTCTTGCGCAAGAGTGTTGAGTATTGCACCACAGGGTCATACGGGTTTGAATCCTGCTGAATAGGTGGCCATCTTTGAATTTTAGATCAATTTATTCTGACTTTCAACCTTCTCATTTCAGGTTCACCAACTTTAGATTATAACCAAAATGGGTGCCCCGCCATTATGTTTTGGTTTCTAATGCCTTGGTCTGGACTGATTCTGATATTAATAAGAAAATGAGTTTCAACTGTAATGTTTCCCATCCTCAGGGTTCTACCATGGAAGGCCATGCAGGCAGTGTGGGACCTACTTGACATGAGGTTTGAAGATGTCAATGAGAGCTGAAGCACCGAGATTGTTTTATTAGGGGCTGACACCTACTGTCAAGATGTTTCGTGTTTGCTGACACCTCGTGTGATGAATATACACCTCTGGACATTATCAGCCCTGCAATTTGAATAAAATTACTTACTTATTCCTTACCTACTTACTTTCTCCTTGTTTACATTCAAAGCACATGAGTTCATAATGCACATAATTTCGTATTATGATTATTATCTCCCAATGAGATGGCAATATCATTTTCTGAAATACTTGGACATTTTTTCATAAACATCTTTTGTGTTCATTATCTGTAATATCCCAGGTACTTTATAAACAAAATCACTACTGATGAATATAAATATTCATGAAAATAATCAATTGGGATGGCCTATATATTGTGAGGGTGGCAGGGTTGAGATGCCATACTCCATGGGTGAAACCTTTTAATGGTAAACAAACTATGATAAAATATTAAAGTTCCATTGATTATTGTTCACCATCCCCCTTTTTGCAGCATAGGATATGCCTCAGTAAATTAGGAAATCCCTTCATAGATAACAGATCCACCTAGCCCTAGAATTATACCAAACCTTCCATGTCTATCCTTGACATGTTTAGCATAAATAGTTAAGAAGTGCTTGATTTCACAAGACAATGTTATTTGAGTATTACAACTAAGAATAAACTCTGCAGTATTTAGGATGCTTTAGTTTTATTTCATGGTTTCTTGTTTTAAACCCATACCTTGGTGATCAATAAAAAGAAACAAGGAACCATCCATTAGGTATGTATGCATATTGTAATGAAATATCAGCCCCCTTAATGGACATATATACCAAATATCACATTGAATGTCCTCAGTATTGACTGGAAGAAGATATTGTAATGTGAAGCCATTGTTCAATTTCAAAAAAAGATATAGGAAAGAAATGAATTGAAAATGAACCCTTGTACAATGAGTTATAACATCCCTAAACCGCAATATCTTTATCATGGTTCATTCCTGTAAGTGGGGAGAATTGATCTTGTGTGGGGAGGGTTGCCAAAACATTTCAACAGAGCAGGGCAAATGACTTATATTGGAGACCTTCCATTAAGTATGTACACATCAAGAGGGGGAGGGGGGCCAACATTTTTGAAAATGTGTGTTCGTTCTAGTAGAAATCCACTGTGTAGTTTTGCCGCAGAGGTGATGGTGGGTCTCAGAATTCTGAAAATGTGTGTATGTACTAAATGGAAATCCCCCTGTGATTTATGTTAGTTATTGGGTACACAAACCAGCTAGGTATACAATATTCTTTTACATTCTGATTTGGTTCTTGTTATTTTGATGGCTACATATAATGTCTTTATAATCTGTAAATATTTACTGACACATTTCTCTTTATTGTTTATATAACCTAACAAATCACATGCAGTGTTTACTGTTGTTTTACTCATATGTATTACCAACATCTACTGCTGGAAGATCTTACTTGTAAGAAGTGGTCTCAATAACAAAAAAAAACGTTGCTGCAACATAGTGTTGTATCATCACTATGTGCTATTAATGCAATGTTCTGGCTAGGTTCTTCAGCCAAAATTGAATATTGTTATAGTACTATTTCTAGATAATAACCTCGGTTAATTAGGTCTCTAACCTCATAAATAACATACTATTACATGCCAGTTTAATTGGTAAAAGCAGGGTCCCCAAATGGCACACCTTTATTTCAACTTGCATAGCATAATATAAACATAACCAATGTCCCTCACTTGCAAACTATTTTTCATGAAGAGGCAAAATATATATAGGGATGTAATGAATAAGTTCAACAGGCCGGCATCAACAGAAATTTAAACGTACCTTACATATCACTTCAATTTCCTTTTGGCCATGTGATTTTCTCTTTAACCCTTTCAAGACGCCAGATACCTTGAGGCATCATTTAAGGGGATTTTTGTATACCCCAAAAGGTCCACTGTGGAGAATTATAGCTTGGTCTCATGTAAATTCTTTGTCATCATACTGGTAAGACAGCAGATTGGCTACCACATGGTAAAACAGTCTCACTTTTCTATACAATCATTGAAAAATAAAATGGATATTTAAAGGAAAGCTTTCACATAAATTCATGAAGTGCTAGTTGTAGTGTGATTAATTTCACTTAAGTATTCTAAAATCATTTCAAAAGTAAAAAATTGAAAATGTTGAGCTCTTAAGGAATTATTGAGGAAAAGAATCTAATTTTGGGAATTCCCTGAATACTGGGCTGCTCAGTACTCCCCTTGCTACGTCACAGCTATGAGAATTCCTGATGAAGTTAATTTGGGATTCCCGTATTAATAAATGGTTGTAGATGGATATATATTTTGATTTATTGTGAGATGCATTAGGTCAGATATATATACTTTTTCTTAGAGTGCATAACTCTTTTTACAAATTCTATAGGGATGGGGATTCCCTTCTAAGGGAAAGGGGATTCCCCAAGAACTCCCCTTGCTACGTCATAAGGTGGTTGGATTTCCCTTAAAAATGTGATAAAATGCAAGTTTATTAATGTCCTATAATTGTGTGTAAACTAAATATTTTCCTTCCATTTTGCTGACATGGAAAGTACAAGTTGTGAATAACATACTGGATTGAATTCAATGGAAAATCACCATCCTGTAATTATGTGCAAGCTTTCCTTTAAGAAAGTTTTTGCATAATAAGAGCCCCCTTATATCAATATTTAGATCACAAATTATGAAAAGGAAGATACAATTTAAAAAACAGTGAAATTATCATTGGGTCATTTTTTTTTGTTGAATCCAAATATGGCAAAATTTTTCAAATATTTCCATTATGAAAAATGTTCTAAATGGAATGTTTTGGAGGGTTTTCAGGTGGATTACCAAGGTAACCAAGGAAAGGTCTTTCCATGGAAACAAATTTACCAGGAAATTCAATATCTGTCCGAAAATGTATTCAGAATTTCATTAGCTATATTATGATATTTTAAGATCAGACAAAATGATAACATTCTGTCTAATATTTAGTAATTTTGGCATAAATCTACATAAATAGCTTTAATGAGCTATAGATCTGTTATCTAGAGCCCTATGACAATCTACCTTATTCAACTGCAAGCATGGTATCCTATTTCAAATGGCCATAACTCTGTGTATAATTACTCTTTTTAAGAACATTTTTTCACCTATTTGAAGTCCAAGACTCCCTGCTTGTTGACATATATAATTTCCCATATGGTCATCCAAGTGGCGTCTTGAAATGGTTAAGACTAGGTATTTGCTAGTTGTACAGGAAAAAGAATATCATCAAATTTCAACCCTCAGGATTTATATTAGTAACTTTGAAATACATACTAAATTAAGTGACTCAGTTGAAAAACATGAATGTTCCAATGCATATCTGTTTGAGTACTTGTTACCAATTGATTATATCAAAAGAAAGGTGGAAGAAAATTATGTTTCCTACTCATTTGTCCAGATACCTCCCGAAACAAATCAGTTTTGCATTCACCACGATTGAAGAACTTTTCCCAGTCTACAGTCTTAAACTTTGGCTTAGTAGTATTATGCAGTGCATTGCAAATTGAGCACCATTTATTTGGAATTGTTACCTGATGAGTTGATCTCCAGGTATGAAAGCTGAGATACTCATCATTATGAGTGTCAAAGTGTTTTAAGTACCTGATGATGTTGCGCCATAAACAATGGGAACCAGACCAGATATTAAATCATTAGCTGACTTTTCACTTATATATTCACTGCATGCTGCATTTTCGAATGCAAGGTAAAATTTGTATCGTCCCGTTTTAGCTAAGTAATTGTGACATGCAAATTTTGGGCAAGGTTTTCCACAGTGACCAAATATGTCAACCTTAAGATGCTGCTTTAGAAGGTTGACATAATCGTCCCTTTGACCCTTATGGCAGCGGCTCACAACCCAAAGGATCATTGCATCTTTTGTATTCTGTTTGATGGTTATTTGTGGAAGTAGTTGATTAAAGTCCATTTCTTGAGGTCTTGTTTTCTTCTCAGAGTACCAGAAAGGTACATGCACATCAGATTTTCTTTTATATGTAGCAGTCCAGTTGTAGAAGCTAGGACCCTTGATGTGAAGACCAAATGTTAGAGTTGGAGGCTCATCAGTAAACATTATGTAAATCTGCTTTTGTGTTCTTTGTTTGGGAGGCCGTGGATAATCTGGAGCATAAAATAGTAAGGCATCATAGACTAATGCTGAACTTCTGTTTCGAGAAATTAAACATTTTGCAGGGCACTTAACTACTGCATCCATTTCTCCTATGGGAATTATGCCCCATGTATCATCCTTCCAGCATGAACTCCAAAGGGCAATTCTCTTAATTGCAGTGTGCACAGGCTTAATCAGCATGCTGCTATTGCTTACTATGAATTCATTAGGAAAATATTCTCTCCATGTTAATGGCAGCACTTTCAATACAATGAAGAGCAAGTTGCATCCAAGCATTATGTTCATGATATTGAATTTCCGATATGAAACCATGATGCTACTTTTTTAACATAGAGAATAATGAAATGTTTTGGGATTTCAAAAGCTACCTAAAAGGGCATGTTTTGCCTGAAATTAGTATCTCAGTAATTTTATAACTATTGTTTAAATGAATCGTAAAAAATGGATATATAGTTGTCTCTAAAATAATTACTTCTGTAATATAAACCAAATTGCTGCTTGATATATCAAGAACAAGAAGAATGTGTATCAAAAAACATAAGTAGATGTGAGAGGGTTCTTAATTTGTTCAAGAATTGTATCCTGAGAGAACAGGTCACACTTCACAGGAGCTGGTAATGTCTGCATTCCATGTCATAGTTGCACAGTTTGGTATCAACTCTCTTATAACTGACCTGATATGTTGTACTAAATTGTTCTCTGCTTTCCAGATTTTTCACAATCTTGATTTAGCTCTGGACTGATTTCATGTTCTATGATAATCCTACGGTGGCATAACTTGATAACTCACAGTGACTAGATACTTGTGTTTGTCGAACATAATTTTCTGTGGTCCATCTGACATAGTAGCTTATCTCCATGGTAGAGTTGATGAAATGGCTGTCAAATCCACGTACTCCTAGTTTTAAACTTCATGCTTATATCCCAAAGTTGTATAATCCAAATATTACCCAGCCAAGGGTGTGGCATTACAGAGTGTCATAGTAACATGACACAATGTCACCATGTCACCAAAATCATCGGCTGGGTAAACAATGCTCTAGCAGGTGAAAAATTATCATTGATGTATTCCCATTGATTAATGAGCTAAAAAAATCAATTGTGAAGTGAGGTGGATGTTTGAGAAATATAAGAATCCATATTGATATTGAAACATTTGACACCTGTGTTTGTGTCTATCTCATACAAGGCCATAGCTATGAGTGAGCACCTGAGTTTGTGTGTAGTGTGTAGTGTAGTGAGAGGATGACTTTTTGAATAAAAAAAATGAAATAAAAGGAGTACATGCTAGTGGTGTTAATACATTTTTATTTCTCAAATTGTTTACAATGTTTACAGTTGTCCTATACACACATTTAAAACATTTAAGATAGAAATTATGGATATTTATTTCTAGATGGACAAAAAGTTATTTTCCCCATTGAAGCCAATGGTAAGTGGTTGATTTTATAGATGCAAATATCTCTTTAAGTTTTAACATAGTCCCTACACATTTAGGTAACAGCTTTGTGAGCTTGGGAATTTATTATGGCTATCAAGAAATCATGTCCAATACCGAGATTTACCTTGAAGAGATGCACCACTCAATCAGCAATCAAATGTCAAATACAATTTTACTCTGTAGACACATCTTAGCGAATAGAATCTAAATTTTGCACTCAAATTTTGTCCAACATATGGCATTTACAATCAGCCAAATAGATTGATACATATATGTTCTTATATATAGATGAGCATGCTGAGTCAATTTACTGAAACAAAATAGGCTAAAATGCTGCTCTGTTGCATTGCTTCAAAAGTATGTGAACAGCTGAAATAGCTGCATATGATTAGGTCTACACATTTAAATCAGCATCAAATACTCTCAATATATCAACAGCAAAGGCGTTAGTTATCCAGAGGTCACCTGTATACTATAGATCATTGCAGTAAATTGCGATCAAAAACATTAAGTTGCCCTAACATTTTTCAAAGAAATCCTCATAATTCTTGCAATTCTTGATCAATTTCAATAAACTTGGTATCATTCTAAAACTAGGAACATGTTTAGTATGAATCTGGATGAAATGTGTTCCAACTGAACATTCCAAATGATTTTGAATGTTTGGAACGTCCTCCAAATTTTACCGAAATTTTGTATTTTTCCTGACTTCCATCAACTTAATTCTAAATAGAATCTTCAATTTACATTCTATTTCAATTCTTTCATTAAGGAGTTTAGAGAATTGAATTTGGAATCTAATGATGTGTCATTCACCTAAATGTGCAATAGTGGGGTCTGTTAAGGTCATTTTTTTGAGAAATCGTTACGTGGCGGATAAAAGCACCAAATTTGGTATGAGGCACCTCTGAGGCATAACTATCAAATCTGGAAGGGGAGCCATGTTGAAATATCAAGAGGACGGATGTCGGGGCCCAAAAACCAATATGGCCGACTTTTACTATAAAAATTCTTATACCTCAGCTTCTAAAAAGACTAAAGAGACATGGTTGGTGTCAAAATTGAGGGATTATGGGTCAGGGAATTCAATTATTTATGTTTCAAGTCAATGCGGAAATCCAAAATCCAAGATGGCTGACCAATTTTGAGAAATATTATGATTTTTAGCTACTAAGGCATAAGGCCAGGGGAAATGGTTCCAATATCAGTTGTTAATAGCCTAGAGGACTCAATAAATATGATATTCATCCAATACAATACCATAAATCTCAAAATGGCTGAATTCATTAGCATGATACCTTTGATAATGACCGCTGGATTCCAAAATAATTCAAAAGAAAGGATATAGACTTTACTCTTTTGCCACAAGATTTCTTGATTTCATTTGGTATGATGATCCCCTGGGACCCCTTCATTTAATTTAAAAGGGGAGCCACCTTGAAATATCAATATAACCCGGACGGGGGCTAAAAATCCAAAATGGCTGACTTTTATTGAAATAATCTTATATCTCAGCTTCTGAAATGCCTAGAAACACATTGCTATTGTCCAAATTGGTAGATTATAGGACAGGGAATTCAATTATTTACCTTTCGAATCTATACAATAGGTCTAATCGAAGCTACCCAAAAGTTTTGGTTAAAAACCTTAAATTTCAAATGCTAAAAACATACAAAATTTGTCAAAATTTCATTTTGGTATTTCAATATGGCTCCCCTTCTAGATGCAATAGTTATGCCTCAGAGGTGCCTCATGCAAAATTTGGTGCTTTTATCCGCCGCGTAACGAAAATGTTGTTAACAGACCCCACTAATACAAGCATTATTCAGAAAATGAACAGAGTCAGAAGACTGAGGTGAAATCATGAAATATTCCGATTTTGTGCAGATTTTTCAAATAAGTAATTTGGGTGCTGAGCAGAAATTTGATTCTATTATAGAATGTTTGCTTATTTCTTGCCTATTTTTGATTTTTCTTTTTATACAATTATCTTTTATTACTATTCAATAGGTTCTCTAATGGGAAAGTATGAAAAATTTTGCAATCATAACAGTTAATGAGGGTAACATGTTCTCATAGATGATGAAAATGTCCAACTTTGTGCTTGTATCTTACCAAACACAGCATAATTGACATATTTGGGTTGTTTTCAGGGGTCAACTCCAGTTATATTTTTGCAGTTTTTCATGCTTGTTGATGAAATAAGGTTAATATCGAGTTACATACAAAGGTCAGATGCTACATTTGCCTATATTCCATAAAAAGCTTATCAATACTAGTCCATATTTCCATCAATCAGGCTTTGAAATAAAAAATATCAGATTTCAAATATGGTAATTTTCACATATAATGTGTATAATTGACCAAGTTTTGTACATATTCCAAGGATAATTTATCAATTTAAAGGGTGGAACATGCTCTAAAACATCTGAAACTCTAAGGAAAGATCCTCACTACATTTATCTCTCATAATATATGCCAATAATTGATGATACTTTTTCCTATCACAGTACAAAACCTTGGAAAAGCTTAATATGTCCTTCGATCAATATTTGCTGCAATGATCTATATAAGAACTGCGGGGGGTGTCTGAGGGTGGCTGTATCACCAATAGGGGATCGCCACATACTGAGGGCGAAGCCCAAGGTTTGTATGATCCCAATGGGTCGATCCATAAGATTCTTCTCTATTTTATCACCCAATACAATGATCTAAATATTATTATCAAAATAGCGAAAAAAGACATGCGGTATGTACTGCCAGACCTGCCCTCAATACGCACCGCTCGTTGGTCGTGCAGGTGATAAATATGTGTGTGTACATATGTGTGTATATATGTATATGTATATACATATTTTTATTACCCTCTCGTATGTTGAGCAGTAGATTATTCATACAAAGAAGATGCATGTACCACTCCTTGTATTGAAAAAGATAAGATCCGGCAGGTGGGAACACCAAGAATCAGCTTGGAGATCATCCTACTACCACTCTGCAGCCATACACTCTCAGTGCAGACTGGTAAAAAAAGTTTGGTGCAGAATGCAGCATGCAGCAAGTATCTGCTTGAGAGTGAAGGGGTGTGCCCTGCCCTGTTGCTTTACTATAGGAAAACATACAGAGGTTGACAGTACAACCCTGAATACGAGGTGGGTCTGGAAAAATTACTGCCCGAGGCCGTTAGGCTGAGGGCTATAATTTTTCTGACATCCCACCGAGAAGAGTATATTATATACCATATTTTGTAAGTTATAAGCAAAAGCGAAAGGAAATTACCAGTGGAGCAAAGTGGGCAGTATCCCAATGTACTGATTATGCACACACGTTGATTGATATCAAGCAGTTTTCCCTAATATTCATTATTTTCTCTTAAATTAGGACTCTATTACTATCTCCATTTAATTAGACCGCATTATTTCACCTGAAATTAAAAAGATTATCATGCAAATCCATTCAGAATTCACAAAATAAGGAGAAAAACATTTTGCACAGTAAAGCAAGGTGGGCAGTATACACAAACACTGCCCACTGTGCCAATAAACCAACAATACTGAATGGCAGTGTTCAGTTAGTATTCATAACATATTTCGGCATTGGTATATAATATAATGGTTATCTGCCTACATGCAACATTACAACATGGTAGTGTATCTATGGCTCACCGAATGAGTCATTTTTACAAGATTATGTGAATATTTCTTTTCTGCTTGGGCAATAAAATATAGAAGGCCCTTAAGGGCCATCCTCAGGTTTACCCAAGTTATTTCTGGGTCAATGTACAGCCCGTGGGCTTTGCGCTTGGGCCGTATGTCGACCCGTGGATATGTCTGGCAACCCTTGGACGTCCCCCGTGGGTCGTCTTATATCATTAATACAGACCTGATTCCTGAATGTGACATGCGACATGCGGACCAGTTTTGAACTAATTTCCCTATCTTGTGGACATTGCTCAGGTCAATAACTTTATCTCATAGGTAAACCACTTTAAAATCAACACGGTGATATGGCTATTTCTTAAATTCGATCAGGCAACATAGGGAATAGTAAAACATATCAGCACCTTACAATCATAGTGACGTGGTATATGAGCATTCCTTAAAATTGACATGGAACATAGGAATAAGTAGCAATGATGACATGCTAGATATGCCTTTCTAATATTCGACAGGGCGACATGAGGACCCCTTATCTACACCCTCAATCCTTATCTGGTAGACAGAATCTTGTATAGCTAGTGATACGGACATTAACTGCAGTGTCAGAGTCACCTTAGGCAGATCAGGTAAGTTTGAAAATATAATACTCTCTACCAGAGGCAGATCCAAGTACAGGGTGGAGGGGTTGAGGGTTGATCAAGGGGGTCCTGAATCCCGGATTTTGGTTAGGACTTCAACTACACACAGAGGGGAAACTGTAAACTACAGGTGCACTATTACATGACGTATTAGTAGTAATTCTCACATATGCATGTGAAGTATAAGAATCCACCAAAAAAAAAAAAAAAAAGGCTTGGGGGGTGGGGGGTCGGGTGAGGTGTCAGGATGCCCTGGACCCGCCCCCACTCGCTTTAGTATGTATCTTGACCTATAATATTGTGAGTAATGGGCAACCACTCCTAACATGAATAGGCGTGTGGGGTGGAGTAGTGGTTATAGTGTCCGTCTCTTGCGCGGGCGGCCCGGGTTCAAGTCTGGGCTGTGGTGAGCTGGCTGCTACCCCACTCTACATGTCTCCCAGTGGCAACAACTGGGTTATCAAAGGTCTCTAGTAGACCACCGGCTGTTGTGTGTAGGGCCCTGTCTATGGGACCCTGCACATTAAAGAACACCTGCCTCGGTAAAAGTTTAAGGGTATGGTCTCTATCTTCTCATAGATTTGATCATTCCATAGATACGATCATCAAGGACAGGATTGTCAAAATCATGTTCTCACCGTGATATAACCTTAGATGTTGATACGGTGTAAAACCCCAATAACCAACCAACCTAACATGAATAATAATACTTGAGTGATTTTTAGTGATAGATTTACAGAATTCATTATGGCAAATTCTAATAATAATAATAATGCATCCTGAAAGTTTCATACAATATACCAAAGAATTATATTCTTTTAATACCATGCATTTTCATTCTGACCTTTGGTATTAATAGTCAGTCTATCAACACATGATATCATAAGCTTTGTCCTAGCGTGCCCACTGGTTTAATAAACAGGTTGATTTTAGATATAAATATATGATTAGTTTTGTTAGAGCTTTGAGACTATCAGTAACATGTTCTGTTGACATAAAACAACCAAAACACTTTGTGAAGGATTTGAGGGATCTAAACATCCAATTAAAGTATATCAAAACCATTTATATATGAAAAAAACATCACAGATAAAAAGAGGAAAAATGTTAATAACACCATTTTGTAATCCAAAATGTATTAAACGAAACATCTTTTATCACAAACTTATCTTTATTAATGAAGGAAAAATTCTACAGATTATTAAAAAGGCACACCCATTCAAGATGTATATCTATGCAAAACTTTTCCTAAGCCTATTGCAAATGCTGATTTTTATCTATAGAAATAGGATTTTGGCTGAATAAGGTATCAAAATATTCTCATCATTAGATTAATAATGTCCCGATTGTCCTTAAGCTTATGTTACAAAATTTCATTTTTATAATCAAGTCAGTATCCATTAAACAGTTTGAGTACCCTTTCCACCACTGTGTTTCCTGACAAGGAAGGAACACAAGAGTCTCAGTCTTCCATCTTTTGACTGTGTCTATGAATGTTCGTATTCTACGTGAATGTTTCTAAGATTAATGGACAAACATTGTCTTCAGTTAGTGTGTATTGCATGGTGCTTTTGTTGATATGTAATTTCAAAAACGACTTGGTGTTTGCCAATGGATTTATGCACCTAGAATTATGTTTTTTCATAATCAAACTTGTATTTTCACTGTCCATTCACATGAACAAGATAGTCTAAAAAGTAAACTTACGAAATAGAATGCAGGTTTAAATAATTGGACATTATTGTATAAACAATGATGGTAAAAGGGACTTGTAAAACTGAAAAATATGTTTTAGGAAGAAGTTATGGGGTTTGGGAACTGCACAGCATTACATAATAACAACAATTGTATCTGATTTGCCTACAGGGGATTCCTTTGAACTGCAGTTCTCTTTCTATTTTAAATGAAAATTATATATATTATGTATATAATATTAGACTGTTACAAGTTAGATATTCTTACTTAATTTAGATAATAAAATGTTGGAAGCTACACCGAACCCAACACAGGAATGTTGATGACTTGGTTTTATTAATCAGACGTGTTATAATTGGCGAATCAACTATTTTCGGCTTTTCACAGCCTTCATCAGTGGCCAGTTGCACAATGGCTTTCGTAACAACGAAAATAATTTTATTAACGAAATTAATATTTTCGTAACAAAGATGGCTTATACACATTGTTTTTCTATATTTAGAATGCAGTCAGAGAGCTGTAACTTATACTGATTTGTCTCTAATTTTTTTCCTTTTTACATCAATTTACAGAATTCAATTTCATTTATTAGAACCAGAGATTTTACTATGTTTGTAAAATCATAACAACGATATCTTTGTTAAAGATATCTTTGTTTGATCCTAACAACGAAATTCTATTGTGCAATGGGCCACATGATTCCATAAGACTGTTGCAAGTTAGATATTCTTACTTCATTTAGGTGCAAAATGGCATCTTCACATTCTGGAGTCCCACCTTGGGCTAGAGGGAATAAACTTGAGTTCAGGATTGTTAACCAAAGTAAATACCATGAGAAACTCCTTGAAGGACACAGAAGTATCCTGGTAGGGTGTGTTCAGTTGGTTGACGTCTGGAAATACCTTCGTGAATTTGAAGTGATGAGCGCAACAACAGAAGCCAGGCTCCAAGTAAGACAATTTACAGTCAACATCACAAATACAAATATATATGTAATAAACCAATTATATCTATGATTTATATGATGTTGTCTATTCAAGGCTGAATATGGAAAATATTTTGTTATAATTTGAAACCCCATAACCAATAATATACACAGTCTAAATGGATTCATTTAATACAGAAAAATATCAAAAATATGAACTATTTAACTTGTAACATCTAACCCTTTTAAAAAAGAAAGATTTAAAAAAATTAAAATGGGTATTTGTTGAGGGATAAAATATATTGGAATAATGTTCTCAAATATATATCATTTGCTTTTCAGCATGATGCTATAGAAGAGGAACAAGTGGAGAAGTTATTGGATTATCTTTTGAAACAACCAACTTGGAGACTTAATGCATTTTTCCGTGCACTATACTTGTCTGGACAAGAGCATATCTTGGAAGAAATAGGAGCAAAGCCAGAGAAATACAGAGACAAATCAGATGATGCAGAGGAAACATGCCATGGAGGAAAGAATACAAGCAAAGAAGAGAAGACAACAGACACTTTGTGTGATGAAAGCCCCCAAAGAGTTGCTGCCACAAATATTGAAGAAATTATGAAAGGTGAATAATTCATTTTGGTTGAAAGTAACTATGATATGATTGGAGAGGAACTTAGTACCTGAGTACTATGGCCTCAACAATATGAAAACCCCTATGGGGATCCCTTTTGGTCTCCCTGGGAAAGAATAGGTCTTCAGTATACCTTGTTGATTTTAAAAGGCAAAGATAGTGGTACGGGTAGACAGGTTGTCTATGATCTCACAGGAGTTCACCTTACTATATGTCCTGTGTCCTAGCCTAGTATGGTTTCATTCTTTATGGGAGCAAAACTGGTATAAGTGTTCGATTCCCTGCTGCACTTTTTTCACTTCAAAAGATCTAAGATGGGTGGCATAAATGGATTTGGGGTTCCATTCCCTGCTGCATGATCCTGTGATCAATGTTCTCATTTCATTTCAATATTTCATTTGTTCTCTGAATATGACCATAGCTGTTGAAATGTCATTAAACATCCATTAATTCAAGGCCATAAAACATTTTATTTTTGATTGAATTAGATTCTTTTTGAAATTCAAATTTGTGAAGTACAACACTTTCAGGACACTCCTTTTATGATTATTTTATGATAATTATGTTTAAGATAATATAATTTCTGAAGACTACATATTAGGTATCATCGACTTGTTTTCAGTGGTCAAGTGTCACAGTGAATACTATGAGCTCAATCTGATGCAAGGCAGGCTGTTTGACTTGGAAGAAAGAGATACGTATGACATGAACAAATTCTTTATCCAGATTACGGCTGTCATTGATCCTAAGTAAGTACAAATAGGGAGAGTGTCTGTCACTGATAATCAAAGTATCAAAGTGTCCAATTTGATCTGAGGGACTAACCACCGTTTGTTCCCTGAGAAGGGTCAAGTTTTTGACATAAAAGTTATTCTATAAGCGTATGTTATACTGCTGGATTTATTAATCATTGTGTTGTAGATCAAGACATAATTACATTTTACATTTTAGGCAGAAATTTAAAGTAAAGTGGTTGCAGAATATTGTATGGGCTGCAACAATTATAGTTTTGTATCCTTGTAAAGTGAGTCTTCTGATACAATATTACAAATCAATTTGCAGGTTTCCAGTCAAGATTTCTACTGAGAAAATTCTGTCTGAATTTGAGGGTCATCCCAAACCTAGAGTAGCAGTGCTAACGGGTCAACCTGGTGTAGGGAAAACTACTTTCGTCAACGAATACACTCACTCCTGGAGTAAGGCCCTGCGTATTGGGGATAGCACTCAGTGGAAGGTCATCATAATCGTGCCCCTTTCAACAGTCAAAGGAGAGATAGAAGATGTCATCAAGCAAAGTCTGTATTGCAAAGAAAGTCTGAAGAACATAATTGTGGATTATGTTCTCAATGATGGTTCTGATGCCCTGCTCATTTTTGAGGCCTTGGATGAATGTAGGGATCCAGTAATGATAAGGCAATTACAAAACTTTGTTGAGAAAGTATCAAGAGAAGGAGGTCCCACCATTCTTATAACCTCAAGGTCTGGTCTCTGTGCAATAGACTCAAAGCTGTTCAACAGGCAACTCAAAATTGATGGTTTTCTTCCAGCCCAGGGGATAGAATACATAGAGTGCTTCTTCAGCAAGATCCAGGATGCCAGTGATCCAAGTATTTTACAACTAATCAAAGGTAACATGGACAAATTCAACCACATCCTCACAAATCCTTTAAGGGTTCACATCCTCTGTGTTGCTGTATCTGAAGGAGCCTTAGATCTTGAGCAAAGTGAGTCATTAAGTGAAGCAAGATTGTTGAAGTGCTTGGAAGAAGTCATGAGGAAGCGCCAACTTGAAAAGAACCAAAAGGCTGCTCCTGGGCAAAGTATTGATGTTGAAGTAGCTGCCAAAAAAATATACAACATGGCACTCTACTGCCTCTTAACAGACAAGAGGGAATTTGACCCAGAATTGCTGGCAAAGTTTGACATTCAAGATGACAATCCATATTTGACATTCATGAAGTCACGAAAAGATAACTTCACAGGCCAGCAATTGAGAAGTTTTACTCATGAGGTATTCTTTGAATACTTTTCTGCCTGTGCATTGGCAAATATGAAAGATGACTTTATGGGGTTCTACTTACTGGTTGTTTGCAGTAAGAAGCACATGAGAAACACACAGCGGCTACTCTTTGGCAAGCTCAAGGATGATTCTGATAAGTTTGGCAAACTTGTAGACATGATCAGAGGCACAATGGTTCTCCAGGGGATTACTGGGGAAAATAACCTTCTAGCAGACATCCAAGGTGAGACATCACAGTTGTTGGCAGAGGATATGCTATCAGTACACCTTCTGGAGTGTGAGAGTCAAAAGGGAAAACAACTCACCAAAGTAGCTGCTCTTACTTCAAAAAGATTATGGGAAAAGATACATGCATGCTTTGAGGATACCACAGGTATCCATCTAGACTGGAGTCTATTCCATAGCCTGCATTATGATGATACCTTACTTCCTCACCTATATGACTGTCTGCATGAGGTCACACAATCAAAACAACAGAGACTCTTTAGGGAAAGCTTTGGCTATCTTCTCCCTGCCATGAGGTGAGTTGACTTATTCCATTTCACACTCTTGGTTTTAAAAATGTTGGAAATCTATTGAGATTACCTTTAGTCATTGTAATACATCATTAAACATTGCACACTTAATCTTGCATTCAGTTTGAGAATTAATGTTTATTTTCATCATGATAACATCTGATTATACCATAATGAAAGAACCATTTATTCTTTATTTCCTGTTTATATTCATGATAGAGTAACTGTTCTCACTTTATCATCAAAAATTGTCAAAAGTCTTGAGGGTTCTTTTAGGAGAAATTTATACTTGCAGTGTCCAGAAGAAGCAAGAGATGGTTATGTAACCATTGTCTCTTGCATTATCATTGTATAATAATGTCGTCTTTGGTACCTATAATTTCAGTAATGGGGAGCTGGTTTTTGCAATCAATGGAACCAAGTGGTCTGCCATTAATGTTAAAGATGATAGATTCCAATTCTGTTCCATAAGTCCAAAAGATACTCTCAACACCATACAACAATATAGACAGCTGTGTATGCCTTCACTTCAAAAAGGGCTGCAAAAGGCCAACAAGCAAAGAACTCTGAAAAGGGGTAAAAAACATGGGGGTAGTGCCAGACCAAAACAGTCCAGACGGATTGAGGATTTTCCTTCTCTTTACAACAAACGTCTTCAAAGCATTAATCTTAACACTCCAACTAACTATGGTGCACTCTTAGTGAATGGGCCGAATCCATTCTGGGAAGTTCCACCTGATGAGCATTTTATTTCTCCCCAGCTTTGGTTAGATCTTCTAGGGGAAATCAGTCTTCAGTTGAGGATCAAGGCTAATGAACTCTCTCTTTGGAGCAACAACCAAACCATTCTAGGCACGACCAGGTTTCTAGACCTTTTACTGCGTGAAGACATACAGAAATGCCTGAAGAAGGTTCTGATAAAGCAGGAAGGAGGTTGGTGTGATGTCTTTATTTGGGTGCCGGCAACAATAGATTGTAGTTCTTTGTCTGAATGGGTCAGCCAGTACAAAAAGCAAAGTGTAGTTCGAGTACGTATAGGGCTCATTGAAAATTACGTACCGCCTGACAAAAGGATACCTTTGTCTCCTGATGTGACAGTCATCACACATGGAGGTCGACGCCTGTTCAACTATGCAAAAACGTAGGTATTCATGTTATTCAATTGAAGAGAATAGAAATAAATCTACTCTGACATATCCATATCTCTCAATCCCTATCAACATTGCACAATGAAATTCCAGTAATCACATGCAATTCAATCAGAATTGTTGTAGTTATTGCTCTCTTGTATAATTTCTTTTTTTATCACACCCTTGGGTGATATAGGATCAATAGTTAATAATTAATGCATAACTGGTAAAGGCTGAGTGACAACCAGGTGGGTTAACATGCTGGAGGGGGATATAAGAGAGTAGTTTTGGGAGAAGAAAATATCTTTGCTAATAGAATTATTGTAAGCTTTAAAATTTAACTTTAGAATGTTGCTAGGGTATGATAAATATATTACCAACTAGTGTGGGGGTCCTCAATCCATTGATAAAGCAGGGATATCAGGCAGGGCCTGTAGAGCCACCTACAAGCTGCTATCCATGATGCACATTGCATCGATAACCAACCTTGTACCCCCTCCCTGGATATAATGATATTATATGTGTGTATATATACATCACATTTCAATTATCTTAAATGCTGATAACTGGAATGATATATTTTCATTTTCCGAGAAATATATCAAAAAGGAAACTACCACTTTACAAACTTTTTCATTTTCATCATGTGAGGCCAGTTTCGAAATAAAAGTGGCATTTAAAAGGCAGTGTAACTCCACCAGTTCTAGCGTTCAACAACAGATAGTATTCCATACAACTAATGGTATGGACCCATGGAAAACGGAATATTGAAATGTTCTTGATGAACTCAACTTGATACCATTTTCCCCTTTTTTGTCAAATACTTTTAGGTCGGTAGGAGATATGGTGAGTGTGGAACTCGTTGCATCAATTCCTGCAAATGTGTAAGTGGTTTAGTTGGAAGACATCTAATAAACATAAACAAATAATCTGCACTGTTCGTTTATAGCAAGTGATTTTATTACTTAAATTTCAAAAGTTATGGTACTTATTAAATAGTTTTTGAATTAAGTAAATCAAATAAAGGTGCAAATTTGTTTAAATATATAATACCATACAGATTATTTAAACCCCATGGTCATTTGAAAAACGGTTTTTGAAATTTGTCATATGCATACATGTTATCATTTGATAAATATTTATTAATGGCATGAGTAAAAAAAAAAGTTGTAGCATCACCTGTGAGTATTTTCAATGCTTGATTGACTTAACCTAACTGTGTTCCCCTTATTCTGTCCTACAGTGTTAGTTCAACGGGTGGTATGAGGGCGCGGGCAGCCACAGTTGAAATACCACTCGGAATATTCCCTGCAAGCGTGTGAGTATCTCTGGTTGATCATCATAAGTACATCCACAATGTTACATTAATCTTTCACATGATTTTCACGAGATTAAAAGGTCTGCCTTATAAAACTACCACAACTACGATGCTACCTGAAATTTCAAATTCTAACATAGGCACTAATATTTTCAGTTGTAAATTTCTCAGAAGCCCCAACAGAGTCCTCATTGACCAAAGATCAATGGGATACAATGGAAAAACGGGGATATCTTCAACCAGACCTCGGCTAATCCCCTCATGTTTACTTAGGCTTGACTGACCGGCCCTCATCCTAATCCCTCTGGGCGATGTTTGTGCAGGGGCTTAGTTGAGGTCTTATTGCCCAGCCTTTGCCCCAGAAATTGAAGGTTCATGGGAGAAAATAGGAATAGGGACGAGTTATCCTTTTAGATATGAATCAGAAGAAAGGGATATATATTAAGTTTCCTCCCCAGTACAAACTGTGGAATAGGGACACGCTATCCGTTTAGGTATGAATCTTAATGATCTATCAGGAGAAAGGGATATATATTCAGTTTCCTCCCCCTTACAAACTGTGTGCCCGGGGAGTACTGGACCCTTCCCTGGGAAAGTACATTCTCCGGGGCAAAGGCTGGACAAGTACTGAACCTAGACTGCAGTGGACGGGGCCCCCTGTCATAATCGGACTAAAATTAGCCTGAGGTCTAGATGAACGTTAGCCAAAAATGATGAATGCAACGTCTAGCCAAAATGATATCAGAGAACTTGTAATTTGATGGACTAAAATTGGCAAATCACATGCTCTTAATTTCAATACTCAAACTGAGTTTAATGTACTCATATTATGTGTCTTAGCAACAGGACACAATCAACTTTAGCCAATAATATGCTATCAAACTATTGTAAAATAACCTATGGAGTTCCCCAAGGCTCAGTATTCGGCCCTATATTATTTATTGTTTTTATAAATTATATAGGTTTATGTTTACAGCAGTCGAAATATTTACTATATGTTGATGATATGGTGTTATACAATGAAAGTGATAACGAGATATGCTTTATAACCAGCATCAAATAGACCTGAATTGTATATCCAATCGTTGTAAAGAAAAACGTTTGACAATTAATGCTAAGAAAAGTAAAACAATTTGGACAAGAAATAGTATTAAGAAGCTTCATAATTCACAGAGGTCTGTTGTTTTGAATGGCTCCCCTCTTCAAAAGGTTTCTTCATATAAATACCTTGGATTAACCTTGGATCAGTTATTGAACTTCAAACATCATATTAAGACTGTCATCAGCACAACCTCCCACAAAGTATTTATCTTAAGTAAGATTAGGAAATATATTACCAAACCTGCAGCTCTTACTGTTTTTAAAACAATGGTACTACCATTTTTTGATTATGGCAGTGTAGTCTATGCAGGTGCTATAGATCACAGCAGCAAATAGCGATCAAAGGACATAATAAGCTTTTCCAAGGTTTTGAGCTGTGATAGGAAAAAGTATCATCAATTTTTGGCATATATTATGAGAGATAAATGTACTGAGGACCTTTCCTTTGAGTTTCAGATATCTTAAAGCATTTTCCAGCCTTACAATGGACAAATTATCCTTGGAACATATACAAAACCTGGCCAAGTATGCACATTATATGTGAAAAGTACCATGTTTGAAAACTTATAATTTCTATTTCAAAGTCTGATTGATGGAACTATGGACTCATATTGAAATATTTTCATAGAATAAAGGCAAATGTAGCATCAGACCTTTATACGTAATTGAATGTGAACATTTTGATATCAATAAGTATGACAAAAGGCAAAAAAATTAGCACAGTTGCCCCTGAGAGCAACCCAAGTACGTCAATAATGCATTATTCAGTAAGATACAAGTGCACAGTTGGAAATTATCATGATGTATAAGTACATGTTACCCTCTCAAACTGTTAGGATTGCAAAATAATTTTAACTTATCAAACAGAAAGTCTATTAAATAGTAATGATATATAATTGTATCAAATGATACAACAAATATAGGTAAGAAATAAGCAAACCTTCTGTAATAAAATTCAAATTGCTTCTCAGCGTCCAGATGGCTTATTGGAAAAATCCGTGAAAAATGGTGATATTTCATTATTTCACCTCAGCCTTCCGACTCTGTTCATTTGCTGAATACTGCTTGCATATAGGTGAATGACACATCATTAGATTCCAAATTTAATTCTCTAAACTCCCTCTTCAAAGAATTGAGATAAAATATAAATTGAAAAATCTATTTAGAATTAAGTTGATGGAAGTCAGAAAAAATACCAAATTTCGACAAATTTTGGAGAACATTCCAAACATTCTAAATTATTTGGAATGTTGAGTTGGAACACATTCCATCCAGATTCATAATATATAGATTCCTAGCTTTAGAATGATACCAAGATGATTAAAATTGATCAAGAATTGTAAGAATTATGAGGATTTCGTTGAAAAATGAGAGGGCAACTTAATGTTTTTGATCACAATTTGCTGCAATGATCTATATAGTGAGGGAGACCTAAGCAAATTAGAAAGAGTTCAAAACTATGCCCTAAAAGTATGTGCTCAATGTATTTGGAGAGTAAATACTGACCTCCGTCATGCTTAACTAAAAATTGCCAAACTAGCCAACAGAAGAATTATGCTACTTAGAAATTTTATGTTTACTCTGAAACCAGATGCTTTATTATTGGACAATAAACCAGTTCAAATGAGAATAAGAGATGTCCCTATTTTAAAAACTAACAAACCACATCCTGAAACCAATAAAAGAGCAGTTAAAAAGGGGCACTCCAGTGAAAAAACACATTTTTTGTGCATGAAGAATATGGAATTCCCAAACTGATGGTGAAAACGAAAGTCAAATCGGAGCGTCGGTTCAAAAGTTATGGACAACATAAGGGTCTATCAAACTCTCCACTGGGGGCAGCCATTTTGTTTTATTACCCAGCATGCACTTCACCAACTTATCCAATTGAGGTTCCTGTTTGGGTTTGTGATATATAAGTGTAATTTATTACTTTCCTGTGTCATATTGAGTGTAATATACCAAATTACCCATTCTGTTATAATCAAAATGATGAAAACTGAGTATGGCTATAAATTGTAAACTACATAGAAACTGTAAGTATGGTGTAGTTTTTCCCTAGCAACCATTTCTAGGATTTGGTATTACCATAGCAACCAGCTATATAAACATCATTAATGGTACGAGAATGCTGAAAGCCCCTCACACTAAACTTATACAATGCATCCAGGTTACTAAGCAACCAATTCTGATGTTGGGTTGCTAAGCAACAGGCTGTTGCTAGGCAGAACCAATGGTTACTATACTACTCTGTATGAAAACTGTGGGTTGCTAGGCAACCGGTAACAATTGATTGACTCTTAACCATTGAATTGATACTATTGTATCTTCTTTTTCATGATATATATGGTTTTGGTAAGATTAAATACCTTATAAATAGCTTAATAGGGGCTATTATTCTTATGGTGGGGTTGCTATACATACTAGTGTTGCCATGGCAACTTTACTATATTAGAATGTAAATTCCTATGAAATTCCTATTAGAAAATGTGCCTTAAAGTATCTCCACTAAGGATATGAAGTTTCATGATGTTTCGCCAAATAACATTTTCATACAAGCATTCTAAAAATGAACGAAATACTATAGGTAAGCCTACAGGAATCTAAACAGGAACCACAATTTGGTTTAATGGTGAGGTGCATGCTGGGAAATCTATGCAAAATGGCCGCCCCCAGTGGGGAGCTCAAGAGAATGTTGTTTCCTCAATAACTTTTGAACCGCTTATCCGATTTTGATGCCGTTTTGACTGATGACATCAGATAGGGAAGATCTATTTACATTTTTGTTGTAGTTTGTCACTGGTGTTCCCCAAAAGTGCCATGGTTTGGAATGCTCTGCCAGCTCCAACTAGGAATATTGAGATCTATTCCTCCTTTAAGTCAGAATCGCAGTCACAGCTGAAATCAACTATATAGTTGTTTAATTGTTTGAACATATTCTGATACGGTGGAGCGCCATGTCTTTGACCTATCATATGTTTTGATATGTTTTAATATTTACTATTCACACTTCTATTATATTATATTGTTTTCTTTATTTCTATAAATTTCTCAATAAAATTGATTTAAAAAAAGAAAAAGAAAATCCACATGGTTATTTCTGATAAAACATCTAGACACTTCAGTCAATACACCGTTTTTACCATTCAGTATGTGTTCAAATGTATAATGTGCATTGAGTTACATGAACCCTACACAAAGACACTTCCACAAGCAAAGTTTAGGACAGGATGGGACATGCATGATGATACACAACTCATCTAGGAAGTACCATGTTGTAACAACGTAGTTTACATTTCCAATGTGCTCAAACTGTCTAAACCAAAAATTTGTCCTCACTTTTTTCATGCATACTACACATACTATTATACTTTTTCAGAATGTTTAACGCACAGTAAAACTGCAGGAATGTCGTCTTGCAGCAGAGATGTGAGTCTCATAATTATAGAATTAGCTATGTTTTGATCTTTTTCTTCAAACTATAGTAAGGGTAGTTCTAGTGAATACACATAAACTACCATGTAACCTCAATAATTACATGTTATAACCAAGATTTAAATTTGAAGTAAAGTTTGCTACACCACTTTTTAATGCTCTCACTTACAAAAAAAATCCTTATATTTATCATCAAAATAATGGTTAGCATAATGCTAGTTTGCAGTGAGTTCCAGTAAAAGGTAACAAACATATTCTGTACAATAATTTAGTTTTGACAGAGGAATGTACAAAATCATACAGGACATTTAGAATATCTAGGGTATATAATAACAGATCCACATTTTTACACTTTATAGGGTACAATTTGGTGAACTTGGCAATTTATATTGTAATTCAGGTTTTGCCATTGATAGGAGATCTATAAGGACTAAAGTCAAATCTTTGGTCTTTTTGATGCCTACAGATTGTTCAATCATCATCCTATATGTGGGTAATATTGATGAGCCAGAGTATATTAAATGATATAGAATGTAGTCTTTTGAAATGTCTTCACCTTTGCCAGCATATTAATTAGATAACTTTCTGTTTTTTAGGATGAAATACTTTGTTGATATTCTCTTCTCTGGATTGGAATGTTGAGCAAACTAATGTCCTTAAAGGCAGATGCCACAGCAACTTCATCAATAGATGTTGAACAGATTTTCTCCCGTATTGACCAGATCCAGAAACTAATGCTAAAAGATTACTATGCAGTGCTCTGTTGGAGAGGGGTCAACTCTGGCACATGCCAAACGAACTGATCACCAAAAGTGGTTGCGACTAGGTCTGCACAAGACAGAATAGGGGAATTTGATTGATGATATAAAGCTTACCACGAAGAATCATTCCACCTTTTTTAAATAAGTAAGGATCAGTTTGTATTGAACCAAAGATATCAGCTTAGGACATGTAAAACTCAGATGTATGTAGTCACGTCTTGGTGTAATGCATATATGTATTTACTGGAAAATCAATATATAGACCCATTTCAATAGAGTGACGCCCTGCTAGTGGAATATTCCATTGTCGTACAAGAAAACATAGTCATTAGGCAAAACACATATATCCAATTTCTCATATGTATTATTTTCATGTGGAAAGAACCTTATTAGTAGTTGAAGAATGTATTTACACACTCAGTAATAGGAGAGAGGTTCACCTCAGAAACTTTATGTATCTATGTAAAAATGACCCGCAGGCTTATGTTTTAATAAACGTTGGTAGGGCATGAGCTGGTGACGCCCCTCTTCTGGATTCCTTCAGGCCTAGAATTGAAGCTTATAAAAGAAGCGTCTGTTACAATGGGGCACAAGAATGGAACTCACTCCCACCCTCAGAAAGAAATATCAACTCTTACCTTGCCTTTAAATCAAGTCAAAAATCATGGCGCCTAAAATCTATATAAGCACCCGAGCACTGTCCTACGTTATGTGTTTTTAACTCCAATACTCTATCTTAACCTCTTGACTGCACCTTGGGTGATTGTATTTGATTGTAAGATGTGAAACTAAATTTTCTGTATATTTTCCTGTTGTTATTGTTGCTGTTGTTGTTCTCTCTTATGTTCTATAAATGATAGAACTGTATTGTGATATTGTATTAGAGTTAAGTTTGTTAAGCTGACCTGTTAAATTCCCAATGGTATTATGCCAAACGAGTTGCACCAAGACATACGGACTCATGAATAAGTCAGCCTACGGTGCAGAAAGACGCTCCCACAACTGCTCCAGAAATCATATTTAGTCGCAGAGACGGACACTGCACTGATTAGGCAATCTTGACTCTATAAACCGCCAAGGTGCCAAGACCTACTAAAGGTTATGCAACATTGTCTAGCGTCACTCAAACTAATAGACATTTAAAGCTCATTTGAATGCTTCTTACTGCTGTCATGTTGCATGTGTTTCTAGTTCTGAATTACCTGTTATTCACACTTGTATACTGTACGAGCCATCTGGAGACCAGAATAGATAAAACTGAATAATAATAATAAAAAAAGTATAACTTAATGTTATCATTGTATCTTGTTAAGTCACAATTAGGAGGTCATTTAAAAGCCTGGTTAGTGACTTTCATGTAGCATCTTAATCTTGATTACTTAAATAAAATGTTTAAAACAGACTGCTCTCCTAGTTGTTCAATTGTACATATGTTGATAGACACATACTTGAAAATCAAGCACAAATTCTAGATTTGTATTCTTGTCCTCCATGCCAGATCATGCCACTAATCAGGTGGTATGAGTTAGTATAAATCCTTATCTAGTAATTCAGATAATTATGAGAATAGGACACAGGTTGGGAAGTTTATTATTAACAACAAAACATGGCAAGTAAACATAGGGCAACGTCCATCCACCACTGGTATTCAAACCAGAATGAAGTGGTTGTGGGTACAGAGACACCTAGTGTATAGTTCACACATGTGGGGACCTCTAGTGTTAGTTCATGGGTGGCTTCTGCTGATGGCCTTGCTGGAATTTATATCACACATATGACCAAAACACATATATTGTCACATAAATCAGTGGTGGATTTATTCATTTATTTATCTATTTTGTTTAATTTAGTTTATCTATTTTTTAAGGGGAGGGTTATTACACCAGGGGGAGTTAGGACTCCTTTACTAGGTGGCAAGGTGTATGCTCCTTTGAGGGAAAAGACTCATCCAGTGGGCTATTGCACAATACCAATTCTCCCCACCACGGATACTTATCTATTACAGTTGACCTGCAGTCTAGCCTAAATCAAGGTCCATTCTGAGAAATATGTAGACATATCACAATGCTTAGGTATAGACATTTTCAATAATCATGGGATAACTTGTGGTTTGGTATGATTGGAAACTAGCATTGTCTGTTTTCCATTATATGTAGGCCTATATTTGATATTTTTTTAGTTGGTTTGAAAATTCATTATTTTCAGAAAGATATATAGAGATTAACTGTCCTATCATAAATAATTTACAGAATTCAATTTGATTCAGTAGAAAAGATCTTAGCGAGGTTTTGTAATTACACTATCATAACAACGATGTCACTGTCAAACACATACAGGGACGGATTTAGGGGGGGCACCTAAGGCGCTCGCCCCCCCTAATTTTTGCCAAATTTAGATTTTTTTAAATGTAAAATTCTGTGACCTGGAGGTCCAGCAAAAATCTTCAGAGTAGGGCACCCCCCCTTTTGAATATATCCGGATCTGTCCCTGACATATATACTTAAAGTGTTAGGATCGGTCATTGTCCAACTGGCCACAGGTGGCGTATATGTTCCTTTGTATTTACAATATAGGAGTACTTGTAGAACTATAATAGAGTGGTAAATTTGTGGTCAAATATATACACTTTTTTTGGGGGGGTGGGGGGTGGTGGTTAATTGTATCAATAAAATAACAGAGACTTGTTGCGAACAAAGAACAGTGAAAACATGTCAACTTAGAACAATAATAAAAGATGGCAGAGAGGGATTGTCAACAAAGATCAATGAAATAAGACGGTAGAGAGGGGTTGTCAACAAAGAACAATGAAATAAGACGGTAGAGAGGGGTTATCAACAGAAAACAATGAAATAAGACGGTATAGAGTAGTTGTCAACTTAGAACAGTGAAATAAGACGGAAGAGAGGGATTGTCAACAGAGAACAATGATTTACGAGAGCAAAGAGGAGTTGTCAACAGAGAACACTGAAATAAGACAGCAGAGAGGGGTTGCCAGCATAGATCAATGACATAAGACAGCAGAGTCATTTTAGTCTTACCCATATATTGTATTATAGTGTAAATATTTATCAGACTCTATTTAGAAAGGAACTGTATTTCGAAGTAACTGGATTGCATTGTAAATCAGCTATGCCAAATGTATAATTCCAGTATAAATAAAAGACTTATAGAAGGAAAAATAAAGAGAGGGATTGCCAACAGAGAACAGTGAAATAAGACAGCAGAGAGGTGTTGTCAGCTTATAATGGAAAAAGACAGCAGAGAGGGGTAGTCAACTTAGAACAGTGAAATAAGATGGCAGAGAGGGGATGTCAATAAACAAACAATGAAATAAGATGACAGAGAAATGTTGCCAACAAAAAACAGTTAAATAAGATGGCAGAGAGGGGTTGTCAACTTAGAACAATGAAAAAAGACAGCAGAGAGGGGATTTCAACAAAGAACAACGAAATAAGACAACACACAGGGGTTGTCAACCGAGAACAGTTAAATAAGATGACAGAGAAGTGTTGCCAACATAGAACAATGAAATAAGACTGGAGAGAGGGGTTGTCAACCAAAAAACAGTTAAATAAGATGGCAGAGAGAGGTTGTCAACAAAGAACAGTGAAATAAGATGGCAGAGAGGGGATGTCAATAAACAAACAATGAAATAAGATGACAGAGAAATGTTGCCAACAAAAAACAGTTAAATAAGATGGCAGAGAGGGGTTGTCAACTTAGAACAATGAAAAAAGACAGCAGAGAGGGGTTGTCAACCGAGAACAGTTAAATAAGACGGTAGAGAGGGGTTGTCAACAAAGAACAGTGAAATAAGATGGCAGAGAGGGGTTGTCAATAACAAAAACAATGAAATAAGATGACAGAGAAATGTTGCCAACAAAAAACAGTTAAATAAGATGGCAGAGAGGGGTTGTCAACCAAGAACAGTTAAATAAGATGACAGATAGGGGTTGTCAACAAAGAACAGTAAAATAAGATGACAGAGAGGGGTTGTCAACAAAGAACAGTAAAATAAGATGACAGAGAGGGGTTGTCAACAAAGAACAACAAAATGAGACAGCAGAGGGTTTGGCAATAAAGAGCAATGAAATAAGACAGCAGAGAGAGGTTGTCAACATAGAACAATGAAATAAGATGGTAGAGAGGGTTTGTCAATCGTGAAGAGTTAAATAAGACGGCAGAGAGGGGTTGTCAACCGAGAACAGTGAAATAAGATGGCAGAGAGGGGTTGTCAACAAAGAACAATGAAATAAGACGGCAGAGAAATGTTGCCAACAAAAAACAGTTAAATAAGATGGCAGAGAGGGGTTGTCAACCAAGAACAGTTAAATAAGATGGCAGAGAGGGGTTCTCAGCATAGAACAATGGAATAAGACAGCAAAAATTGGTTGTCAACAGTTTTATTGGTTTGGACTGTAGGTTTAGAAGCAGAGCGTCTCCACATCACGCATGGTGGGAGCCAGTTGACGGTAGACCGGGTCGGTGCCGTAGCTACAGTCGTTATCGTAAACCTGGTAGAGGTCCTTGCAGCCTCCACTTCGGAACTCTCTGCAATGAGATGGTTAGCCATGTATCGTTACAAACTGCTTTATGCTTTGTATTGTCACCAACTGCTTTATGCTCTGGACTATCCTATATCATAAAATCATAATATAATTTAGGTATTTATTCTTCTGTGGACAGAACTATATGGTGATGAATATACCAAAGACTCTCATGAACTGTCCCGACTTTAATCACTATTCGTTACACACTAGGAATGGACATTGGTTGTTTATTTAACATTGTCTTTAAATGATGAATTGTTTGTATATGTTATTATACCTACCTATGCAGAAGAGCATGATATTGTGAGGATGGTTCAATAAATAAATAAAAAATAATAATTTTTTTTTATCACAAACTGCTTGACTGCAGTCTGAACTGACTCAGGTAGAGGAAAATACAATTGGTCAACAAACTTAATAAGTGCACACTCTAAGACCTTGGACTAACTTTTATCAAACTTTAAGGGCAATCGCGCTATTTGTTCATGCGTACATGGGCCGCGCAGCTTGCAGTATTGGTGTTCAGTGGAGCGTGACCACCACTGGCTTCAGTAAAGGAGCCTATTGGAGGTGGGGGCGGGGGCAGTACATTTATGGATATAATTTTATCAATGGTCATCCAATTATTGTACAGTAAGCTACAAAGTTGTAGTCCAAAATGTTAGCAATCCATATATTTTATCAGATTTTATAAATTATTGATTGTTAATTTATTACGAATTTATTTGTAATAAAAGTATTATTTGCAACCTACTTCTATTAATAGATATGTGTATTTTCTGAAAAAGTTAGAACAGTGACCCCCTAATTTTTTTTTCATTAAACGATAGCCAACACTTATCCCATTCAAATGTAGGTATTTCAAGTAATTTTCAACGTTGATAATATTTTTATTACCAATTTAATAAGAATTTTTTCTTTTTTATCACCAGCTTCATGAAATTTAATTTCCCCAAAATAACCTTATTTTTGTATTTTTGACAAATAAAGCATTATTTATACAGATTAACATATTGACTTCATATCCAAATGAGTTAAAAGCATAATCAATGATTTTCATTGATGTGATTAAGGAATCTCTTAAAGTTATTTTGATTTGTGAAAATACTGAAATTTTCATTTTATGCTAATTTTGTAATGTTTTTAACTCGAACGTTAGCATGGTGACCCCCTATTTTTTCTTTATTTCTGGAATTTATAACCTCGAAACTTGTATTTCCCAGAATTTAAAGTAAATGTCAACGTTAGAACTATAATGGAGCGATTTTCTTTAATAATCTGTATTAAGGAATTATTCTAAACAAAATAAGCATGGATTATTTGGTATTGTTTTCAAGTAAAAGACATGAGCCCCTGACCTAGAATACCATGAGAAGCAATATCAATGTGCAATGTACCCCTGCTCCCCTCAATGTATTTTCACCAACCTGCACAGGGATTCTTTGCTGTTTGCCTTATCAATGTCCTCAGCGCACTCGATGACTGACTCGTAGAACTTGACGAGAGTGGGGCACGAGTACCGGCCTCCCGCCCGCTTGAAGTCAAATGCCAGGGCCTGTCCACAAAGCAAGGGTTTAATCCTCTTAAACCTGCTAGTAACTGGATGACATCTGATGTCATCTATATTTAATCCATTTGTCTCTTGATGGCTTGGCCATGTTTCTACTTTTGATTCATACCTTGTTTTCTCGTATACGGTTCTAAATAATTGACCTGATGTTCAAGTATATATATAATCTATCCATAACTTTTGTTAGGTAGTTTTGTTAAACATGTAGGATGAATTTGAAGGTGAAAATAGTTTGCTCTACTTGTGACAGCAATGGCTAGTGGAACCTAGCTGAAAACACTTTCTAAATCATGGAAACGTTACTCTATTCTGTCCACATATATTTTTGGAAATTTATGGGAAACCACAAATGCCAACTGCAAGTATAACAACCAAAGAAGTACAAGGTAGCACTAGAACAAAGTAAACAGTTTTGAGGACAATCGCGCCATCATAGAATTACTAGTGTTGACAAATACACCTATTCAGGTATCAAAAATGCAAAAATAAGGATAGGTCACTAAGGAAAATTTTCAGCTCACACAGTTTATTCATATGACAAAAATGCCTTGTGCGAAATATGGAAAGATTTGAAGAAGTTTCAATTTTGATATCTGGCGTAATTGTCCTTAAGTAAATAGCAATGGTCTACACAATTCTAACGACTTCTCATGGAGTCTTGGGGATAACCACATCTTCCTATCAGAGAAGTCACTTCTATTAGGGTGAGTAGAACAATTTTTAATATTCTAAAAGCATATAGTGAAATAAAATATTCTGATTAAAGGTTAAGTCCTGATTCTAGTTAGGAAGTACCTGGCATGTGAGGGCGAGGAAGAGTGCGGCGACACAGACAGCCTTCATGGTGAGTGCTGGAACAGAGAAAGGAGGGCAATTAATGGGACGTCATACATAGTGGGGTCTGTTAACAACTATTTCGTTACAGAGCGGATAAAAGCACCAAATTTTGCATGAGGCACCTCTGATATGTAACTATTAACTCTAGAAGGGGAGCCACCTTGAAATATCAAAATAAAATGTTGACAAATTTTGTATGTTTCTAGCATTTGAAACTTAAGGTATTTAACCAAAAGTATAGACGTTGTGCAGATGACGTCATAATACCAAGAAAAGGGCGACATGTTAGAATTAGTATCATATACATTTCACAAACGTTTATGACATTATGTCAGTGCTAGAATTGTATGAGTAGATAAATACTGTCATCATAAGCTATTTCTATAGCTTAGAATTCCTTAATTTCTGATTTCTAAAATAACCATGTGGTCAGGATGAGCACATGGTGATCACCAAAATATGGTCACATGACCACGTCTGTACAAGGTCTATTGGTTATCTTGGGTTAGGTCTCCTGTGTAGATTCCAAAGGTGAATAATTGAATTCCCTGACCTCTAATCTCGCAATTTTGACACTAACAATGTGTTTCTAGCCATTTCAGAAGCTGAGATATCAGGTTATTTAACTGAAAATCTGACATTTTGGATTTTTGGTCCCTACTTGGGTTGTGTTGATATTTCAAGGTGGCTCCCCTTTTAAATTTCATTAAGGGGTCCTAGGGGATCATCATGCCAAATGAAATTAAGAAATCTTTTGTTGAAAGAGTAAAGTCTATATCCCTTTCTTTTGAATTATTTCAAAAATTCAAGGCCCTTATCCATACATCCAATATGCCTTTGTGGATGAATTATAAACTTGCAATTGCCATCTTCTTGTCGCCTATGTACTCTGATTCTTTATGAACTTGACAAACACATACATGTTGGTACCAGCTAGTCCTTAGTTACAATCAGGTTACAGATTAGGAAACAGTGCATGGACTTACCTTGGTTTTCACTTGAGCAGAGTGTTGCAGGCCCCTGGGCCATTCCCCTTATATATACCCCAGTACAGGTCCATTACCAGAGGGCTTGGGACCTTTCGTGTCCTCATTACAGCCCGCGAGTCATCGGGTGATATTATCGGCGCCTATCAAGGCTTTCGTTTGTCATATAATTTGGGAATATTGGCTGTCACTCATCTAGGGTAACCTGGGGTAATCACTGTCATACATACTGGCCTGACTCTACCAGTCCCTGCCAGGCCCCTGCCAACTAGCTGTAATTGGGGGGGGGACCAACCGACTCCCCTTCACAGAGTGGTAAAGGCCATGTGCTGATGAGGGACTTTCACTTGAATGCTTCATTTGTACTATTGTTAATCCTCCAGAAACAAAGAATTGCAACATCATCACATAATGTTATCATAATTACCAGCTGTACCCCAAAGTTCAGTAGATTGGAACTGGCAATTGGGGTGAGTTTCATGCATGGAAAGTGATAAGGATAACTGAGCAAACGTTTCTGTAAATTTAACCTGATTCCATAGTAATTTGTTAAAACGCAGCCACTGAATATTATAGTGAGAATATCTTCTTAGTTCCTATTCAATTTGATTTAGGAATAGCATAATCAGATGGAGTTTAATGAAAAGAGTTCATAGGTTCTGCAAAGTGAATCATAATGTATTCTAAAAATTAAGTAGGGTAAAATCTACGTTACTTGTTAAAGTATGGTAATAAGCATCTTAAGAAGATGAACATTTGGTGAGGGATAACTGAACATCAAATTTTACCATGAAATTACATGACGATTTCTTTTTTATCTAATCCTCAAAGATAGAAGTGTAAAACAAAATGGACCATGGTGGTTTCGTTGAAAAATTACTCATAAAATTGGTAAAATGCAGCTTTATATATTGGCCTTTTCCGCATAGGAACCAATGATAAAGCCTGTCAGCCCAGCCTATAATGTCTGACCCTGTTTTGTACTGTAATACAGCAATTTGATTGGCTGGCAAACCTGCAAATCTGTCAATTGATGAAATTTAAGAAATCATAATGTTTTAGCAACACTTGGATATATAGAAAAATATGATTGATGCTTATTTCAGTAACCTCAACTATAGGATACAAGGATGGCTGATACTAAAATTTTGTCCGACCCTTGTCCAACCCTGGGATGTACCCAACATGGGATGGGCTTATTGTCCTGAGGAATACAAAATGTAGAAGGCATACTTTTGGTGGAACCGAGTTGCACCCCTTAGCAGAAACCTCATAAATGTGGGAAATTATTGAGAAAATTGCTCAAAGTGGTTTGGCCTTTGTAGAGTGTAATGGTGGTGTTAATGAGGTGTGCCTTGAGGTTAATAGGGTAGCCCTGGTAATGAGAGGAGGGAGTGGGTACGAGTAGGGGGTGATAGGGGGGTGATCAGGGAGGGTCTGGGTCTCCATGGGGAGACCTAGGAGGGGCTTAATAAGCTCATCCCAGTCTACACCAATAGTAGAGTTGACCAAGAAATATTTTCAAAATTGCTTCCATCCTAATTCCCTGAAGAGAGATACATAATACAAAGTAAAACAAAGCAATTTGGTGGACAGATTGCTCCTAAAGCTTCTAAAATGCAACCTTATATTTTGGACTTTTCCCCATATGAACCAATGGTCAAGTCTGTCAGCTCAACCTAGAATGTCCAACCCTATTTTTCCCTGAAACACCACATTTTGATTAGCTGGCAAACCTACAAATCTGTCAATTGGCAAAATTGGAAAAATGGCAATATTTGAGCAATAACTGTGACCCATTGCACAATGAGTTTCGTAACAACGAAATTAATTTTCTTAATGATACCTATTGTTGTTACTTTTAACTTAAAAAGACCATTTTGCTACACTTTCTTTTTCTATATTTAGAATGTCCTCAAAGAGCTGTGACTTTTTCTGATTTTTTTCTAATTTTCCACCTTCATATATCAATTTACAGAATTCAATTTCATTCATTAGAACCAGAGGTTTTACTATTTTCATAACAATGAAGATTTTCGTAATAATGAACGTGTTCGTTATGCTATCGTTAAGTTTATCAAGACAACGAAATTCCATTGTGCAACGGGCCACTGGCGATGTAGAGAAAACAATTCTTACTTATTTGAGTAACCCCAACTCTAGGAGACAAGGCAATTTTAGATTATAACAGTTTTCTATATGGTTCTGGTCCCTTGAAAGAATTGGGTGATTTACAGATCTTGCAGAATACTGCCTTGAGGAGTATTTTAGGTGTGAGAAGAATTGTAGACATGTCTAGAATGGAATTGCATTGTACATTGAATTATTGAGTTCGAAACAACGTTGTGATAAGCAGTTATTGTCAATGATGTATTGGTGGGCGCAAGATATAACGAATTTGAAGATATCTCGGAGATTTACAAGGCAGCATGATAAGATCAAATTTAAACTACTACCTTTAAAAACCCAGAAGTATATCAATAGTCCTATGAATAGAGGAAGTGCATTGTGGAATCGCCTTACTCACTTTGAACAAACGGCTGTGATTTCATCAGAATTCAAGACTATCATACAGAAAAAATATCCGAAGTACCTGGATGATTAAATAGTGTGAATGTGATACAAGATGTGCCATGGTAGTCCTTACTATGATATATTTTATTATGTCTGAACTTAGACATCATGGATATTAACAATATAATTATTTAATTTATTTTGAACCTGGAGATTGTTAAACTTAAGGAGGACATGGTTTCACTTAACACAAATCAACATTATTATTCATTAACCATTACCATTATCTTTGCACCTTTTCCTTTTTGTTCACCTTATATTACAAATAAGTGAACCTGAACTTAGGTTTTTAAACTCAATATCTTGGAAGATCAAGTTAACACTTGAAGGATTTTGTGGAAATAAAACAAATTAAAAATTTTATTAAAAAAAAAAGACTTATATGTCTATTTTGTCCAACCCTTGTCCAACCCCAGGATATATCAATGTAGTGAACGCTAGTGGTAGTTTATGGGTGTTACTTTAAATATGGGGAAACTACAGTTTAATCATTACTCAGACTGCCTAGTATCGTCTCGGTTAATGTCGCTAGTCAAGTGATAGACTACATCCATGAAATGGGCGTTCATATCCACAACACAAATCCCGCTTGGCCGAGAGGAAGTTTATTGGTGATTATTCCAAAGGCATACAATGGTTGGTGCGTTATGGCCTAAGTATCCGGCCCTCGTTCAACACTGCCCAAGGCTAGCTGCGTCCTAAGAGTCTGCTTGTCTTAGTGCAGCAGCACAATGGTAAACTCCTATCCAAGTCACCCGATGTCAGCATACATGGCTAAAACCAAACCCCGAATCGTATAGATTCGTATTGATCCAAACAAGTAGTGTTCTCTGGCTTCGCTTGCCGGCTTAGCCCCTTATATATACTATCTAATTATTGAATTTACCCAGGCAGCACTGCTTACTGGGAGGTGCCTTTTCGTCTGCTGTGGTTATACAGGTATATCACCCACCAGCGGCATCTGCCATTCTTATACTTATGTAATTCCGAATATTCCTTACAATTTCTCTATAATTTTCTTTCTCATCTGGTGACTTTTATCTCTCATCTAGATTCTCATTCACAAAGCAGAATATATTTCACATAAGAGAACTTCACTAATACTTCAAATGCACAATGACATTTGTGCAGTAGGATCTGCTTATAGAGTGCTGGGATCTGGGCAGGGACATGTGTACAGTAGGAAGAGGGTGGAGGGGGAGGGTGGAGAGTAGATAATGATATCAATGAACTCTTTTAGGGCTGCATCAAATCCATAAAGCATGTTTTTATTATGGTTTTAGAGTTCTAAATACCCTTTTAATTTGCTAATCAGAGGAGATATTCAAATCCTGTTGCTAGGTATCCATAGGTTATAAATTGTTTCACATTTGAGATTCCTTGGAATTATGAATATTATAAGGTGTAAAATGGATCAACAAAAAACCCAGCTCCATTCACCCATTTGATATACATAGAATTAATCTCATGCTTTTTGTGGGCTTTGGGGGGTTTTGCAACAGATAAGCTGAACGAATAATGAACTATTCTGAATGGACACTTAGGACTTGTATAACTATTGATTAAACTGCTTGAGATGGATTTAGGATTCGCAATAGAAATGGTTTATACTTTTGGTAGGCAATCAGTTTAGTAACTATGCCTTTTATAATTTCCATATTACTTTAGGCTATAGGCTAATGTGTAAAAGGACCCACAAACATCCACCAGCTTCCCTCCCCCTAACAAAACAAGTGAAGTATTTGGTGATGTATCATTATGACTGAATAATTATTATATAAAGTGATACTTAGATACATAAATTGGAACAAATTCATGAAAATGTATAAACACTTCCAACACACTCCTTGATGATTCTAAAGTGCCTTGTATATTTATTCATAAGCCATAAGGAACATTGTGATAGATAAAAAGGCTCTCAAAGTTTTGGGTTTGTTTTGGTTTGCTCAGTGACTAAAATACTTCTTGGAAATACCCATTGTGACCAAGCTATACCAAAGAAATAGTAATGTCATAAAAAATGTGACCTGCTCTGCAAATTTGGGGCTACTTGACATAAATAGTGAATGTAGAACATGGCTGAGGCTTTCTGAAAATGTAAACAGCTCTTAGATACTCTGAGTAGAAGTTGAGCTGTGAGCTTCTGAACATGACATGGTCAGACACCTTAAATCCATTAAAATTAAGATATATATGTTATTATACGTCGGTGCACGCATACTAAGTGAGCATCCCTTTTTACGCGTCATTTGGGATGTGGGAGTGTACCGCACGGCCTGAACGGGTCATTCTCCCTGAGGCACCCCCAAACACGCAGGCTGGGCCCGGAGCCGGGAAAGAGTGGTCGTTGTTACGGCAACGGGTAGGGCCAAGGTGAAGGTCAGGCAGCGATCGGAAATCATCGGAAGTTGCCTATCTTCTAATTTTGGCACTTTATGACGGATTTACATGATTATTTTTTTCAAAATGGTTGAAAATGATATACCAATTTGTTTAATGCACAATAGGTTCACAAAAATGCATGCTGAATGCACTTTTTGCGCATTTTACCATGGTATAAAGCAGAACAATCAGCCAGGTGAGTATTTTTCATACCACACGGAGCTCTGCAGCCCGTTGAGTATTCTTTGATACCAGCACACTTTGAAATTCTGACTCATTTGATTATTTTTGATGTTTTACAAATAAATTTGACATATAATAAAAGCAAAACTGCATTCGGATGATGGGATAAGGCAGGATACTCACTGGGGATAAAAATTTATCCTGCACTCACCCTTCGGGTACGTGCAGGATAAATTTTTATCTCCAGCTCGTATCCTGCCTTATCCCACATCCTCATGCAGTTTTCCTATAGTATTGACACACAGAATTACGAACATTTAAATATAGAGTAAAACATGAACTGCATTAATTATGTTGCAAATAAGCAACTCTCAATTTTTTTTCTAATGAAGACAGCTACAAAAAGTAGCATAAAAGTTCTACTATTAGGTTTTACTAATCTTAGAATAAAGATCACATGACCTGGTTTCCATAGAAACCAAATGCTTCATCATAGCAGTAATGTTTTGATGTTTGATGAACATTCCGGTTACCATGGTAACAACATGTTGAATTTTAGAAATTTAAAAGTTTCAAATTAAACTACACAAAATTAGTTTTTTAGTCGAATTTTGGCTTATTTGATCATATTTGGTCATTTTCTGTCTAAATATTGAACATACCTATCAAAGTAGATGTTAATAGGCCCCAAAATCGCAGAGCAGGTACAAAGTACTTGCAAAACATACTTATTTTAATAGAAGGAGATAGTGGGTTGCAATTTGTAAATAATCTATGGTTTACATAACTTCAGTAGTTTGGAAGACCTTTTCCAGCCCACACATACAGCATATTCCAGGAATTTTTTTTTTAAAGTAAATAAAGCATTTTATTGATACCTGACTAACGAAACAGGGCCACTCAAATAGATTCATACATGAGTTGCTCCCCTGCCATCAATGGGCTGGTCCTGAGTTAATTTCAATGTGCACTGAGCCAGAACTGGGTCAAGTAAAATGAACATGGTTGACAACAGTATCATGTACATTTCACTGATGGAGCCTGAACCTATGGCTACACTCACACTAGGTGAACTGCTGGCATATTAAAGATGCATCTCATTCTAATAACTCACTGTATGAGACAAATTTCTTCAACAAACTTATTGGCAATATAGACAAATTAATTAGTAATCCTATGGTATTAATCTACTAGAAATCTCAGAGAGAACCCTGTTTGAAATAAATACAAACTGTGTATAGTGTGAACTGGGTTTAAGGTTAGACTACTGTGATGAGGGACCATTTCGCTGGTCTCAAAAAATTGCAGAATGATTATTTTCCTACTACCTATATGAATATTTATTACATATCATTAGATATGTGTTGAAATAGACTATCTTTTAATATAAATCCTATAAATATGGGTTTTAGAATAGAAATAGAAATTGATCAGAAATGTGAAAATCATGTTTACTACTTAATTTCTTTTTAATTGAAATATCTTGGTCAATAATGAACAGAAACCAATAATATTTCGTATGCATATAGATAATAGTCATATGGAGGGAAGTGTTTCTCAGATTTTTGATTTAGGACCTAGTTTTGATTTTATGAAATCTAGAAAATGAAGTTGTAAAAATTGTCAAAAAATTACATAAAGTTACCCGATTTTTGCCATAAAAACAAAACTAAGTCCTAAATTAATAATCTGAGACACCGTTCCCTCTGAATGAATGTTATTGACAAACGTTCCAAGTTTGAAAGCGGTAAACATAATATCAAATTAGAAATCTTGGTTCAAAAAATAAAAGTAAAAAAATACAATTTTAATTCATATTTTCCGAAATCCATATTTTCACAAAATCCATCATATATGACAAGGTTAAGAAAATTATTAGCTTTCATCTGATGTATTACATGATAAAATATCACCAATAGCTACGGAGATATTGCAATTTTGGTAAATTGACTGTTCATCACCATAGTCTAACCTTAAAGTGGTTGGTCCGGGGAAATCCTATCATAGTGATGTCATCACTTTTTTGAACATTTTTTTTTAACATAAATTTCTCAGTAGATATTAAATTCCCATGAACAAGATTTTATAGACACATTAAGAACATCCATATGCAGGGAAGCACGTCTCAGTCCTAGATTTTATTTTATGTTCAAAAACGGCAAAAATCTGGAAACTTTTTAGGATTTTTGTGTCATACCATCTTCTACAATTGATAAAAAGAGAACTAGGACCTAAATCAAATCTGCCAAACGTTTCAGAGCTCTAGCTTAGATATTAAGCGAGATATGGCTGTTCAAAAAATAAACTTGAATTTTACATTTTTCAAGTTTGCAACCCACCTACATGGCCATTTTTCTAAATCTTTTTTTGCATATAAGTTATATCAATAGATATAGCTATTTGTTGGCTACTCAATGCCATTTTCCATATAGCAGTGGTATAATAAACACATGTTTTAGATGAGATCATAGGGAGATGCGCTGTTCATGTCCCAATCACTGGTATCCTTAAGGCTACCCAGGTAAGAAAATGACGTTATTAGAACGTTATTATAACGTTTTATTTGGACCTGGTTTGGTTCTTGTTACATTATTTTGATGGCACCCAAAGACGTCTTTAGAACCTAACATTGCGACGTCGCACTGTGACGTTATTGTGACGTTGTTGAAACGCTCTTTCACGTTATAATAACGTTATTATTACGTTCTTTAAAAGTAAGGTCACAACTGCACTAAAATATAATGTCATTATAACATTTTTATCATTAAGTCCTAACTCCACCTTAAATAACGTTGTTGTTACGTGACAAGTGGGCAGGTTTCAGACCAACCAAAAAAGTACAGTCATAGAACGTTCTTGTTACGTCTCTGCTTGCCTGGGTAGGTAAGAGAGACCAGTGAAGAGCAGGGTGGAGGGGACAGGAGGTCAATGCACTGTAGGGTAATATCCTTCATTATGTTATATATTTGTCCAGTCCGTGCAGAACTCCTGTGTTTCTAGTAATAGAGCGATATTTTATCTGTATTCACCCCATCACTCCCATCATTGACTAATAATCCACATTACGTGTGAGCTTTTATCTTCATCCTAACATCTATGTCATTACCCTGGTGTTTGCTTGTGTTGCCCTTTTAGTTCTTCACATACTGTTCATTTGATCATCACTTCTTTGTATGACCAAAGTACATCGAGTTAAAAACTGATGTGACCTTACTGCTGTGAAGCAGATGTCTGTGCAGGCCCTGACACCAGTGGCCCGGTGCACAATACCCATCGTTGTTTTGATGGGTACCAAATTAACCTTTCTTAAAGGGAGGGGCGAGTGACATTGAATTAGCATAGTGCCATGACTATGACCATCTGAGTAGTCGCCACACCGATTTTCATACATTTATCTCAAACAGTTTTCATTTTATTCAAACTTTTCTAGATTATAATGAGTCTCCCTGTGTGCATCCTGGTGCACCTTGCACACAGCATTGTCTGTGTGTGATGTCACAAGCAGAAAATTTGAAAAATTATAAAACTGTAAAAATCACCAAAATGAAATTATTTATAAAAGAAAGTTTGAAACAATACATTTTTTATGGAATTTAGAAATTTGAAATTTGAATATATGTGTCATTTTGTCTGACATCACACAGACTCTTTTGTAAGGTGTGCAGAGGGTTCAATGTGTGATCTGATATATGGACAAGATTTTCTATGCAATATATCAATTTATAGTTATAGAATTGTTTTCTACTCATATTTAATCATCATATCTACTGTATAAGGTGAGAATTTTACAAAATTAAAATGTCACTGGCCCCTCTCTTAAAGCAACATTGCACATAATTAGACTATTTTTCACCCTTAAAATATACCTATTTAGAATGCTGTAACTGAGCTGTATTCTTTACAGGATATAGTCCTACATTGTCCCTGCATTTAAATTGATTTGTGAAATTCAATTTGATTAAGTAAATACGAAGTCAGTCTGTTACTTACTAAGATGGCACGTAACAATTACATTATTGATGGTGAGGTTAAACGTGAGGTTGCAACTTTATTATGACGTTCTGGTTACATTCTTCAACCTAATCAGGACATTCTTAAAATGTTCTGTTTGGGTTTTGTCCTAACCTCACCAAAATATAACGTTGTAATAACATTCTGATTTGGTGAGGTTAGGACAAACCCAAACAGAACATTTTAAGAATGTCCTGATTAGGTTGAAGAATGTAACCAGTATGCCTAGCCAGTATCGGGTAGAAGTCTAAGTTTCACTGCAGACCAGACATTTGTAGGACACTACGAGTGGGTGCCACATTTAGTTCTGTGAGACCTACAAATACTGATTAATCACTGAAATAACCACCAGATGGCTCTGTAGAACATGGTTATACACGTTTATAGCCAATACAACTATGTGGCAGTGTAGTACAGGTCTCACAAAACTAATTGTTTTCCTGTATAGTTTAATATAATGGATCCTGAGAAAAAAAAATCAGAACATTGCACCACATGAAATTGACTCAGAAACCTATTGTGGCCTCTTTGGCACACAAAATATCAAAATTTCAGGGTAGGTTGACCCTGACAATTTTGAGCAAGTGCCCCAGATGTTGACCTACGCTCCTATTGGCTCTTTTGCAGCGACAAAATTCATGGAATACAGGCCTATTTCAAAAACCTACTGACATTTTCTAGAGTCACTGCATCATGGATTCTTTTTAATGAAATAACTCAGAAATGATTAGGGGTGCCCTGTGGATTTTCATTCAAATCTGTCAGTTTTCCTTATTTGAATATAAGCCACTCAAAGCCAGTCATTCCCTTCACCTCAGGGCAGAAAGGTATATGACACTACAGATGGCGCCACAATTAGTTTCTTGAGACGACCTATAAGCTACTGCTACATAGGTCTCATATAACTATTTATTTTCCTGCCTAGCGGATCTTGAGCAAAAAGTATTTGCAGAACGTTGTGCTACCAGAAGTGACTTAGAAACCTATGGTAGGCTCTCTGGTATACAACATATGAACATTTCAGGGTAGGTTGACCCTGAAAGTGTTGAGTAAGGACCCCTGATATTTACCTTACCTCATTTTACTGATTCTGCAGTGACCAAACTTATGAAGTACAGAGCCTATTACAAAAAAAAACTACTGACATTAACAAAATCACTGCATCATACACTATTTTTGATAAAATAACTCTAACTCACAAATGATTGGGGGTTCCCTGTGATTTCCATACTTTTCTCATCCCTTTTCCTTTTAGTATTTGCAGCCACTCAAAACCATTCCTTTCATCTCAGGACAGGAAGGTTTATGACCGTGCTATTTGGTGCCACATTATTTCCCTGAGACTGACATACTCACTAAAATTACACCAGATGGCACTGTAGTACACAGTGAGGACTTGCTGCTCTTATAGTAGGAGGCGGTGGGAGAGTTCTGTCTTAGAGTTTGCACACCCCTACCCCTTTTGGAAGCTCGCATCCCCTAACAGATGTTTAGCTTATGAAACATTATTTTCAAAATGTCGGCAAGGCTTATATAATTAAAGCATGAATTCTTTGTGGTTTTGGAGCCTTTCCCACAACAAGCTGCAGGTCTATAAGAAAACCTCAGCCTTATAAAAAGATATTACAACATAATCAGGCAAATAGGTTCTTTACACAGTAACCACGGCGGGCCTGTGGCCTGTTGGAAAATAGTGATCAACCAAACATAACAATGAACACTTTAAGCTCATCTTAAACACTTTGGGCTTTTAGCAACATCTTAGTTATTAAAGATATTGAATGCTAGTGTAATGTTTATGGTTAATCGTAATTATTGGGGAATTGTCCGAGATGTTCACTGTCGTTGATATTGATATTCCTAACGGTTGCTAGTCAAGTGGTGAGTGAGTTCACGAGATGGGCGCTCAATCCATAACATGAACAACGCTTGGCAGTAGGTTAAGTTTATTTGTGGATACGATGATGCGTACATTTGCCAGCGGAGAGATGATAGTTCCTCCAAGTGTCACAATCTTAATCCTATAGAGAGTAAGCTTTCTCCTAGAAGTCCGCTTAGTCTCCCGCTCAACAGTAGTGCAGTAATTCTCATATAAGTCACCAGATGTCCCTGTGGCTTGCGCAGCTATCTAAACCCCTCGAATCTCTCGATCCGTATAGTCCAAACGTTAGTGATATTCTCTCTACCCTTACATCGTGCTCTCGCTTCTTATAGCAGTCTGGTATTGATTTTACCCTAGCATCGACGCCTGCCATATGTATACTACGGATATATAATTTGGAAGAACCCTGATTATCCCCTTGTGTTCAACTGGTGACCTTCACATCATTTCAATTGTTTATATGCGCAAAGTAAATGAGTTTATTTCTACCTTTGTGCAATATATTTGTTTGTGAACGCTGTGGGTCTTTATACTGTAAAAATTGCAGCTCATTTACAGCATTCTTTATAACTTTTTTTGTATGTGAAAAATGATCCAACAGAGATCAAAGTGGCGACAAATGCGATCGTTGTTTACCTACTTGCTGTTATTGTCAGTATTATGCAAGAGACCACTGGGAATCAATGTTGGAAGAGGGAACCTCCCCAGGTAAACATGTGACGTTATTATAACGTTACAGCAACGTTCTATTCGGTTCTGTATTGGTTCTTGTTACATTATTTTGATGGCTCCCAATAACGTTGCTGCAACATACTGCCGCGACGTTACACTGTGACGCTATTGTAATGTTACATCGCAGCTTGGCTGGTTCAGTGTGAAGTACTTTAGTAAACATTTAATACGTTAGTTAACATGTATACATCAGTGAGAGGTGCTCTGTATATTTACTTCTCTGAAGTGGCTCTTAGTGCTGTTTACTCACATACATGGCTTGAAATTGAGTGTAAGCATTAACCCAGATTACATCAAGTAAAACTCTTGGCTGCCCTCTGCAACACATATTGACCCATGGCCCGTAAGAAGACCCTTGGGGGTTGTCAGAGGGTGTCCTGAGGGGTTCGTCATGTACCAAGGGTGAAGCCTGAGGTTCGTAAAATCCCCCTGGGACTCAGAGACCTGTGGCCCATTGCACAATAGAATTTCATTGTGAGGATCAAACAACGAAAGCACAACGAAATTTTGCTTAACAACGAAATGTTTCGTTGTTACGAAAATATTCCACTCTTACTTAACCCTTTAGACCCCAATCCGGCCGTGGCCGCCCGAGGGTGTATTCCCCAATCCGGCCGTAGCCGCCCGGAAAAACGGAAATTTTTCCATAATTTTCCATAATTTTTCAAAGCATAACATTTTTGTGACCATTCAACACACAAAAATGACCAATATATTGTTCAAAAGCTGATTTAATTTCTGTTCCAATGCTACAAATCCCATTTCTATATTGTTAAATGCTACAGTTGGGTCAGCCTTTGAACCTCATTAATTATATGGAATTTAGGGAATTTCGGAGGGAAATCCATGGAAATCCTGGGGAAATCCATCAATTCATGAATGCAATCTCTGGGGTCTAAAGGGTTAAATAGTACAAATCTCAGCTTCTAATGGATGGAATTGAATTCTGTAAATTGATATAAAAAGGCAAGACATTAGAGAAAAAGCAGTAAAAGTTACAACTCATTGAGGGCATTCTAACTATAGAAAAGAAAATTGTTAAAAAAAGTTTTGTTGTTACATAAATAACTGCATATAATTTATTTAGCAACAACGAACTGTTTCGTTGTTTATCATATTTTCGTTGTTACGAAACCCATTGTGCAACGGGCCACTGAGGACGACCCCAAATGGTCTCCTATATTTTATCACCTAAGCAAGATTTAAACAAGAATGAAAATCCTGAAAACAAGAAGTGGTACATACAGCCTCTTTATACACTCTGGCCCGTTGAACAATAACGATTGTAACAGCAATCAATTTCAAAATCCGTTGCTGTTATGCACGAAATCAATTGCTGTTATACACGTTGTCTTTTTGCATGTTTTCACCCTGAAATTAATACTATTAAGAATGCTGTAAATAACCTGTAATCTTTACATGAACTAGTCCTACAGTGCTCCTTTTAACATCAGTTTACAGAATTCCATTTGATCCAGTTGACAAAAAGATATAGGCGTTTCGCAACAAGGATCATCTCATTAAAGTTGTCCCGCATCTACTGCCCAACACACACAGGACAGTGTCTCGTGTCTCCTGCCCCACTAACATAGGGCAGTGCCCCGTGTCTACTGCCCCACATGCATAGGGCAGTGCCCCATGTCTACTGCCCAACACACATAGGGCAGTGTCTCGTGTCTACTGCCCAACACACATAGGGCAGTGTCCTGTGCCTACTGCCCCACATGCATAGGGCAGTGTCCCATGTCTACTGCCCCACACACATAGGACAGTGTCCCGTGTCTACTACCCCACACACATAGGGCAGTGTCCTGTGCCTACTGCCCCACATGCATAGGGCAGTGTCCCATGTCTACTGCCCAACACACATAGGGCAGTGTCCCGTGTCTACTACCCCACACACATAGGGCAGTGTCCCGTGCCTACTGCCCCACATGCATAGGGCAGTGTCCTGTGTCTACTGCCCCACACACATAGGGCAGTGTCCCATGTCTACTGCCCCACACACATAGGGCAGTGCCCCGTGTCTACTGCCCCACACACATAGGGTAGTGTCCCGTGTCTACTGCCCCACACACATAGGGCAGTGTCCCGTGCCTACTGCCCCACATGCATAGGGTAGTGTCCCGTGTCTACTGCCCCACACACATAGGGTAGTGTCCCGTGTCTACTGCCCCACACACATAGGGTAGTGTCCCGTGTCTACTGCCCCACACATAGGGCAGTGCCCCGTGTCTACTGCCCCACACACCTAGGACAGTGTCCCGCGTCTACTGCCCAACACACAAAGGGCAGTGTCCCGTGTCTACTGCCCCACACACATAGGGCAGTGTCCCCATGTCTACTGCCCCACACACATAGGGCAGTGTCCCGTTTCTACTGCCTAGTGTTAACCCTTTCCACACGCCATCACAGTTCATTCATAGCTTTGAAATAATTATGGCAATCTACTATAAAAAGGAGGCTCAAAAGAGGCCACATAATTCACAATGATCCTATCTGAATCTATAAGTTAAGCTCTAAATTAAATATAAAATATTATTTCGAACCTTTTTGTTGTTAGATATATCATATCAAAAAAATGATAATTGATTTTTTTCATAAGTAGCATTAAATCCACTATAATAGCATATATGGAAAAGATGCCTCAATGCATCTGGCGTGTTTTCAGTGGTGATACCTCAGAGCATCTAGGGGGTGGAAAGGGTTAATGGGCTCCAGTACATCTACATTATATCCTTTATCAGAGTCCTTGGTTTGATTCCCTGGCACATTGGGCTGCATATTACCCCACTACTAGGGTCAAACATCCCACTGCCCCTCACCCACCACCCGGTCAGGGGTCAAATTGTCTGTTAGTCTGGCTTACATAAGGGGAAACTGTTCGCATACAATTACCCAGTAAACCGTCCCACCCCTATCCCCCAATCGGACTTCACCCCCACCCCAACCACTATCTGTGGTATTAACCTGGCCTCCCCTGCCAGCCCCGCTTGATTTCTAAGGTCAGACGTTCCACACACTGCACATCACATGGCCTATGTTTTATGTGAAAATACACTGGTACAGGAGATGCAGGGATATAGTGGTAATCTCAAGTAGGTCAAGGAGTGAGGTAAGAGGGGGAATAAGATTAGTGACTGGAGGTGTGCTGGGGGCCCACTGGAGGCCTGGGTACCCACTCCCCACACAACCCACACAGCTGGAAGGCAGTGGCTGGGAACACAAGTTGTTCACTGCTCCAACAGGTAGGTTCATACACCCCCAATTCTGTTATCAACTCTGTTCCCCCTACACCCACCCCCAGTGACCCATTGTACAATGAGTTTCGTAACAACGAAATTAATTTTTTTAACGATACCTATCATTGTTACTTTTATCGTAGCAACGACTGTTTTGACACAATTTTTTTTTCTATATTTAGAATACCCTCAAAGAGCTGTAACTTTTACTGATTCTTTTCTATTTTTTTCCCTTCAGATATTTACAGAATTCGATTTCATTCATTAGGAACAGGTTTTTACTATTTTCGTAACAACAACAATTTTCATAGCAATGAAACTTCATTATGCTATCTTACATGTGATTTACATGTGATTAAGAGTCTTACCATCACCATGTTCTGGGACAATGTTCTGGCCAACTAAATCATCAGACCTACTTTAGAGTATAAAGGGTCATACCCACCAGGCGATTTTGACCAAGTGGGCTGACTAATTGGTGCTAAAATCGGCAAATTAAACCCCAATAATTGGCCGATTTTAGCACTGATTCAGATCAAACATGTACATTTCAATGTACTCTACTAACAGGAAATCAAAAGAATCAGCTGATTATTGTCCTGATGCATCAGCCGACTGTGCAAAAGTTGCTTAGTGGGGATACAGCTTAACTCCTACTACATACACAGTCTACAGACACATCTCAGGGAAGTAATAGAAATCCATTATAAAGTTTTATAACTCATTTCATGAGTCATATTTGTGGAGCCTTTGATTAGCTACTTCACCTCATCATATATCTTTTTTCCCTTTTCATTAACCATACTCACAAACATGTAAACTTCTGTATAGGTGAACAAATAGCTTATTCCATAATTACACACACTTGGCGCTTATTGGTGCTTCTCTCATAGCTAAGATAAGGATCTGAATGGAAACCCAACAATAAGCCATCTATATAGTTGTCAAATATATCCCTTGATTGCTAGGAATATTCATAGTCCAAAAAATATTGTATCCCTATCATTATACAGGAAGAGAGTTACCCTCGGTCACATCGGGAGGTGGAAAGGGGTCATTCAGAGGTCAGTGGAGATCAGGTCATCACTGTGTGACCCATCACTGTGACCAGACACAGGCTGAATCAGCTTTGGAGGGACAAGCAACAACACCGCAACACTGCTCAGCATAAAGTTTTCCTTTCTGAATCAATAGTGAAGGAAACATACCATCATTTGTGAATGTGGAATAATGTATGATTAATTCGCAAGATACTGACATCGTGCCTTGACATTGTTTACGTGGTTATTGACTAATGTGATACACATGGTTATGGACTAAAGTGATACACCTCAACTCTCTTAGTGACACCATGCCTGGATGTAATTTACATTATTATTGACTAAAGTGATACACCTCAACTCTCTCAGTGATACCATGTCTGGATGTGTTAAATGTGGTTAGTGACTAACATGATACACATCAACTCTCTCACTGACGTAATGCCTGGATGTGATATACGTGGATATTAACTAACGTGATACGCCTAACCTCTCTTGGTGATACCATGCCTGGACGTAGTTTATGTGGTTATTGACTATCGTGTTACACCTCACCTCTCAGTGATACAATGCCTGGACGTAGTTTACGTGGTTATTGACTAACGCGATACATCTTACCTCTCTCATTGACACCATGCAAGGACGTGATTTATATGGTTATTGACTAATGTGATATACCTCATCTCTCTCACACCATGCCTGGACCTCACCCACACACACCCTGGATTAGATTCCCATTAAGGGCTGTCCTACTCAGTCACATAATCTGTTACATGACACTGCCTATGGGTGCACCCTTCACCTTGACAGTGGTGCACACCAATGATGTTCACGCACGGTTTGAGGAGTTCTCCAAGTTTGGCTCAGACTGCAGGTGAGTGAAACATAGAATTCAGAATAAATTAAAAAAAAGAAGTTCTTAATGCCTGAGACTTTCATATTTGATCCAGTGAAATGATTACTTTCTATACTCCATGACTTAAGGAGGCCTAGCTTGAGATTGACATTAGCTGTTAGTATACAAACCTTTCTGACCTGGTGGGACTCCAGCTGGGGGTCTTTAATACCACCTGCACCTTTGAAAGTTGAAAGATCTTTTGAAGCTAGGTGTTGCTGTGAACCAACCTGTGTATGTCCGACTAGCTTCAATTTTCTTCATGACAAATATGGGGACATTGACTCGGTTCTTTTGCTTTTAAATATGGTCATATTTTTCAATGTATACCTGAATTTCAGTGCAGATTGAAAATATGTGCTTGAAACAATAGGATGATGAGAAAAGAAAACTGAAAAAAGGGGGTGACTATTGCATCAGTTAAACTGAATTGATATTTTTAAACCTAGAAACAAACCAACAATATATCCGTCCCTGACCTCCCAAAGTTCTATATAGATGCCACCAGTCCAGCGTATTGGTTCTCAGCCAATCATCAGTTCTCTGGGTGGTTAGGGTGATTATTGTAGCAGAGTGCTCTCACTCTACGACCCCGTAATCACAGCACAGCCCAGGATATGACCAAGCCAACCATACACGGTATCTCTAGCCTTTGACCCCACATCATATGCTATATTATTCTGATCTTTCACCCCACATCATACACTCTACAACGTAACTATGACCAGTCTCCCCACATCATACACACCGTACAACTCTAAAACTTCTGGCCACATTATATACAGTAAAACTTTTACACTTCACCCAACATCATTCACCCTACAACTCCGACCCTTCACCCCACATCATACATCCTACAACTCTAACCCTTCGCCCCCACATCATACACCCTACAACTCTGTCCCTTCACCCCACATCATACACCCTACAACTCTGACCCTTCACCCCTCATCATACACCCTACAACTCTGTCCCTTCACCCCACATCATACACCCTACAACTCTGTCCCTTCACCCCACATCATACACCCTACAACTCTGACCCTTCACCCCTCATCATACACCCTACAACTCTGTCCCTTCACCCCTCATCATACACCCTACAACTCTAACCCTTCACCCCACATCATACATCCTACAACTCTAACCCTTCGCCCCCACATCATACACCCTACAACTCTGTGCCTTTCCCCCACATCATACACCCTACAACTCTAACCCTTCACCCCTCATCATACACCCTACAACTCTAACCCTTCACCCCTCATCATACACCCTACAACTCTAACCCTTCACCCCACAATATACACCCTACAACTCTAACCCTTCACCCCACATCATACACCCTACAACTCTAACCCTTCACCCCACATCATACAACCTACAACTCTGTCCCTTCACAACACATCATACACCCTACAACTCTGTCCCTTTACCCCACATTGTACAACATACTATTCTGACTCTCCACCCCACATCATACACCCTACAACTCAGTGCCTTCACCCCACATCAAACACCCTACAACTCTGTCCCTTCACCCCACATCATACACCCTACAACTCTGACTCTTCACCCCACATCATACACCCTACAACTCTGTCCCTTCACCCCACATCATACACTGTACAACTCTGACTCTTCACCCCATGTCATACACCCTACAACTCTAACCCTTCCCCCCACATCATACACCCTACAACTCTAACCCTTCACCCCACATCTTACACCCTACAACTCTAACCCTTCACCCCACATCATACACCCTACAACTCTAACCCTTCACCCCACATCTTACACCCTACAACTCTGTCCCTTCACCCCACATCATGCACCCTAGAACTCTTACCCTTAACCCCATGTCATACACCCTACAACTCTAACCCTTCACCCCACACCATACACCCTACTTCTCTGACCCTTCACCCCACATCATACACTGTACAACTCTGACCCCTCACCCTACATCATATACACTACAACTCTAATCCTTCACCCGACATCATACACCCTACAACTCTATCCCTTCACCCCGCATCATACACCCTATAACTCTGTCCCTTCACCCCACATCATGCACCCTACAACTCTATCCCTTCACCCCACATCATATACCCTACAACTCTGACCCTTCACCCCACATTATACACCCTACAACTCTGTCCCTTCACTCCACATCATACACCCTACAACTCTAACCGTCACCCCACATCATACACCCTACAACTCTACCCCTTCCACCCACATCATACATCCTACATTTCTGACCATTCGCCCCACATCATAAACTCTACAACTCTCACCCTTCACCCCACATCATACACCATACAACGCTAACCCTTCACCCCACATCATACACCCTACAACTCTGTCCCTTCACCCCACATTATACACCCGAAAACTCTGTCCCTTCACCCCACGTCATACGCCCTACAACTCTAACCCTTCACCCCACATAGTACACCCTACAACTCTGTCCCTTCACCCCACATCTTACACCCTACAACTCTGTCCCCTCACTCCACATCATACACCCTACAACTCTAACCCTTCACCCCACATTGAGTCAATGTCACTATATTTTGTAATGAAGAACATATAATACCCAGACATACCCAGGTTGGTTCACAGCAACACTTAGCATTAAAAAATCTTTCACCTCTCAAACAAAAATGATAAAAGGTGCAGGCAGTGTTAAGGATAGAGAGTGGTGATTTTGGCGTTTTTTGCAGTAGTTGCATCTTTGATTTATCAATGTTTCAATTTTTGAAATATCTGCTTAATATTTCTCATACCTACACTTGAATATGTCCTCTACATAAAGTTATATGAAAAAAGATTTTTCAATGAAAATTGACTGAGTAAATGAATGATAAAAACGGAAATTTGATTTTTAACTTTTATTTTTTGAAGGTCGATATCTGACTTAATATTGAAGGTACTTATTGGACACTTTGAATATACATTCAGAACATTCTTATGCAGGGAACAGTGTCTCAGATTTTTGATGTAGGTCCTAGTTAAATTTTAAGAAAATATTGAAAATAAATGTGAAAAAATTATTGAAAAATTACCTGTTTTTTTCAATAAAATGAAAAGTAGGACCTAAAACAAAAATCTGAGACACAGTTCCCTCCACAGTAATGTTTTTGCATTACTCATAAAGTCTCAGAATTCCAGAGAAAACGTTGCTGAAGATATCGACATTCAAAAAATAAAAGTGAAAAATTCACTTTTTCATATATATTTTTTCTAATTCCCATTTCATTAAAGACCTATCTATGCCATTAGATAGAGAAAAATCTGCCCTTTCATTTGATGTATTATACATCAATCAGTTAGCAATATTGGCAAAACTGTTGCAATTTTACTGAAATGCCCGTTAATCACCACTCTCTATCCTTAAAGGACTCGTGTAAGAGTCACACCAGGTCAGAAAGGTATGTAAACAGCTAACATCAATCTTGAGCTGGGTCCCCACATGGCAACTAAACCCTGGTGGCTAGTTGTATATGGCGGTACAAAATGCCAAACTCATCCAAACCCCAGCAACTACTGCTTTATTTGGGGGACTAGTCACCAGGGATAGGACAGACTTGACACCTTGGGCCACCAAATACAACTAATCACCAGAGTTTAGTCGCCATGTGGGGAACGGCTTTAGGCTAGGCCTCCTTTAGTCATGTAGAAGTAACGCATATCACTAATAGTTAATGTTGTTTTTCTTGTTTGTTTTTATTCAGGTAATTTGTGCAGCATTTTTTTTATTGACAATATCTATATAATCACTTTTGTGCTTGTCATTCAGGCCACGTGACAAGGCATCTGGGGCCTGTTATGGAGGGGTTGCCCGCCGAGTGACTGCCTTACGAGACCTGCGGCGTGCCCACCCCAACCTTTTACTGCTGGACGCAGGCGACCAGTTTCAGGGCACGCTCTGGTTCTTTGTCCACATGGGACAAGCTGCCTCACACTTCATGAACCGCCTCAACTATGATGCCATGGTAGGTGCTTTGATGAAGGCATTTTCCTCTTACCACCTCTTTAAGTGGTTGTGTCATGATTTGAAAACTGTTTGCATGCAATTGTGTTTGTATTTTTCATTGATTAAACACATTTTTAAAGATTAGACTTCTATCATGCATGGAGGACCATTTTTTATGGATTTATAACAAGGTAAAGTTATAGGCTACCTTGTATCAATTCAAATTTTTCTGAATTCCAATAAAATCTAAACATGTATTATACTATGATATAGTAACAAAAGTAGGAGTTTCACTTGATGGAGGGGTTTTATTGAAGTGTCCAGTGATCATCAAAATCTAACCTTAATATCTGTGACACATAACATGTCAAATATTCTATGTTTTCTCTCTTTTCTTTTTGCACGAAGACCACAGGCTTGAAAAAACTGTCGCTGCTTGTGGTAATGAGTTTGAAAGTATTTGAAAACTTACTTTGCTCTAAATGTCAACTTTCTCCTACACAGGCCCTAGGAAACCATGAGTTTGACAATGGTGTGGCTGGAGTGCTGCCCTTCCTGGACAATGTGACCTTCCCTGTGCTGAGTGCCAACATTGACGCCTCCCTGGAGCCCTCGGTGCAGGGCAGGTACCGGCCGAGCATGGTCCTGGAGGTGGGGGGAGAGAAGGTCGGTGTCATCGGATACACCACTACCGACACCCCAGACCTCTCCCATTCAGGTAGGAAACCACCCAGGCAAGAATATGATGCTATTATAATGTTATTATAACGTTCTCTTTAGTTCTGCTTTGGTTCTTGTTATGTTATTTTGATGGCACCCAAAAAGCGTCTTTAGAACCTAGTATTGCGATGTTGCACTGTGACATTATTGTGTCATTCTTGTAATGTTCTTTCACATTATAAGAATGTTATCATAACGTTCTCTTATAGTAAGGTCTCAACTTCAGTAAATTATGGCCTGTTGATCAGAATGCACACCATACCCACAGGTAGTTGCCCAGCGATCTCAGTCACCTGGCAACTTTACCGGCGAGTTTCTAGATTGGCAATCACTAGTTGCCAACAAAATCACCTAGTGGGTATGGGGCTTTAGGGTCAGGATTAACCTTACCCCTAACCCTATCCCTAACCCTAACACGAACCCTAGATACACCACCCTACAGGATTAGAGTTAGGGTCAGGATGAACCTTACCCCTAACCTTAACCCTAATCCTAACCCTAATCCTAATGTTAACCATTTTCTGGCAATTTTCCCACCGACTTTGCGGACTGGCGGTCGCCAGTTGCCCTGAAAATCGCTTAGTAGGAATGGGGCTTTAGGGTCAGGATTAACCTTACCACTAACCTTAATCCTAACCCTAATCCTAACCCTTACCCTAGATACACATCATGAACACCCCGGACCTCTCCCACTCAGGTAAGAAACCAAGAACAGGATTAGGGTTGGGATGAACCTTACCCCTACCCCTAACACTAACCCCAACACTAACCCTAGATACACAACCACTGACATGGTGCAAAACGTCCAAATTGATGATACTGTGGTTTCTTGAAACATGTTTGGGCTTTTCCTCACCTGTAGAGGTTATAGACTGGTCCAAGTTTGAGAGGTCCTTTTATATATAAGCGTCACTCTCTTCACAAATATACTGGTCAATTGTTACTCTCATCTTACGATGTACTCGACATCTTTCACTTCTTTAACTCATTATTATATAAATATTCTCTTTTGTCACAGAGAATCTCATATTTGAGGATGAGGTAGCTGCGATACGTCGTGAAGCGGAACGTCTACAGCAGCTTGGCGTCAACAAAATCATTGCCTTAGGTCACGCGGGCTTCAAGACAGACCTGGCAATAGCCAAAGAGGTGGAGGGTGTGGATCTGGTGGTGGGCGGTCACACCAACACCTTCCTCTACACAGGTAACCCACCCGGCGGTGTGACGTTATAATAACATTGCAGCAACGTTCTGGTTTGGTTCTTGTTACCTTATTTTTATGACTCCCAATAATGTTGCTGCAAAGTACTGCCATGACATTGCACTGCAGCATTATTATAAAGTTCTGGTTATGTTCCTAAACAGAATGTTCTTATAACATTCTGTTTCATCCTAATCTCACCAAATAATAATGTTATAACAATGTTCTGATTTGGTGAGGTTGAAACCTTACCACCAACAGCGTAATTATTACATGCCAACTTAGTAAATTACAAACTGACTAAAAAAGTATCTCTGCAGAATGTTTCTGTTACGTCACAGGTTGGCTGGGAACAGTGCAACTTACAACATTTAATGTCTGTAAATCTCTGTTCCTTCTATATGCTGGAAGAACATGAGTAAACATGAAGCTGAAAGTCAATAAATAAAAAATAAAAACTCTTCTTCAGTATTTCTCACCTTGTTTCGGCCAGTTGGTGATGGTAATTTTATGGGAGTCCCTGAGTACTGCCCCCATCACACCCCCAACACCCCACTGTACACTTATTGGTCTAGATTACATTTCTTCATAGAACTTTTTTGATATCCATCAAATCCACAAACAAAGCAAATGTGGCTAGGAACATTGTGCAGATAATGCATATGCTAGATTTTTCAATTCTTAAAGATTTCATTGTTTTGATGAATTATTGAAAATTTAAAGCTTCTATATCACCCTGGTGGGCGATACAAGGCTGTTTATCACCCAGATCTGATACAGCATGCATTAAACTCTTAACTACTAAACCTGTATCACTCTAGGGTATAATAAAATGCAGTATTGCAGAGAACTCAGGGAATATTAAACAACTACCCTGTTACTTATATCTCTTCACATAGACACCTTGCATTAAATTATTATTTGATTGTTGGTCACAAGTCAGAAAGTAAAGCAATACCATTTTCCTCTATGTCCTATTCGCACTAGGCCCAGCCCCAGCACATGAGACCCCGGTTGGGACCTACCCTGAAGTGGTGAACCGCACGTCTGGTACTGTCGCTCTAGCAGTACAAGACTTTGCCTTCGGGAAATACTTGGGTGTCCTTGACGTGACCTTTGATGATGATGGTGCCATCACAGGGTGGTCTGGAAACCCCCAGCTATTAGACAACAAAGTACAACAGGGTGAGTGTGTAGGGAGTAGGTGCCTTTATACAGTTACTATACAGCTACTAGACAACAACTGACAACAGGGTGGTTGTGTGGGGAGTAAGGGCCCTTATACAGTTACTATACAGCCACTTTTTACAGTTATACAGCAACAATGTACAACAGGGTGAGCGGGCGAGGGACAATCGGCCTTGTAGAGGGCACTGGTGTTTGTTTCAAATAATTAGTGCAAAGTAGAATTAATCTGGTAGGTGAAGTCAAATTTGAAGACTTCTCACAGCTTGTACCTCCCAAAAGGGAATGCTACATCCATATAACCAACTTAGAAGGGCAGGACTGGCAGACTCGCCCACAGCCTGATATTGAGGTCCAGCCGAGGGTTTTGCATGCCAAGGACTCCCTTTGAAGTTGATTATGGATTTATTAGACCTTTTCTGTTAGATCTGACCTCCCAAGGAAGGATGCACAGCAGTCAGTGACAGTTGGGCTTTGATGCTGCACATGTTTTAATGTTTCTTCATATAACTTTATTGATATCCATCAAATCCACGGACAGTAAGCAAGTAAAATGTAGCTATGAACGTCATGCAGATAATGCATATACCGTTTTTTATTGCTTTTATTAGGGTTACGGGGATCGTCATTGACGGTTTTAATTTCCCTCCCAAGACTAATACTAGAATACTACAAATACCAGATTTTTTATTTCTTAAAATTTCATTTTTTATGAAAAATTGAAGAAAAAAAGTTTCTGTATGACCCTGGAAGGTGATACAAGGCTGGTTATCACCCAGAGTTGATATTGCATGCGTTAAACTCTTAGCTAATAAACGTGTATTACCCTAAGGTTCAATAAAGTTTGAGATGCTACCCTCTGCCCCACAGATGCCGAGACCCTGGAGGAGATGGCCTCCTGGCGCCAGCCCCTGCAGGAATCCTTCGGGCGTGTGCTGGGCCGGTCTCACGTGCTGCTGGAAGGGACGCGGGCCGCCTGCCGCCTCCGGGAGTGTAACCTAGGTAGGTGGGGTAGGGGAGAGACAGCTTTTTGAGTGCTTTTTTGTTACTTAGTGCCTGGAGCGTGGCACTTTAAAAGCCATCATGTGGTAAAGATAATAAACAATGAAGGTTTTGCCATTCAGTATAATTTTGACAATAATTATTTCATTTCATTTCTATTCATTATTTTTGTGATCATTAATTTTTGATCATTATTAATTATTTATTTATTTATTTAGAAGTCATTAGCATCCTTTTATCATTATTAGTTATTTAATGTGTTTATGCAATAATCATACCAAAATTATGATAAAGATAGACACAATACATTCTTTTTACACATAGCTTTGACACTGTTTTTCATTGTATATAATGTAGAAAAAAAACATTTTAGAAAACTACCAAAAGCTTTAAAAAAACAAACAAACTAGGACCTGAATAGAAAATCTGTGCCTTAACACGCTCAGTCACTCTCCACCTCGGGTCACCTATGTTATCTCTATAAACCACAGTAAAGCTCTGTCTGGAGGGTGCCTGCCTAGTCTAACCAGGGGCCTGTTTAAAAACAAACCTCCGTACTGCTGCATGAGTTTTGCATTTCATAAAGTTACGATGACTCTTTGGGGGTGGTGGAGCTACGTGAGTTTTTTTTACTTGCGTGAGTTTGCAAGGATTTACAGATGTTTTGGGTTGATTTACGGGGATTTTGGGTCGGTGAGTTTTGGGTCAATATACATGGGTTGTGTTATGAAACAGGAGTTTTAAACTCTCGTACAGTTTCCGTAAGGCTACACAAAAGCTCTGTAGCTACAGAGCTTTTTATGGAACACCCCACAGTTGATTAGTAATCTCTTGTTATCTGTATGTTCTGTTTCAGGTAACTTTGTCACAGACGCTATGGTGGCGTGGCACCTCAAGTTCCCGGATGAGGCTTACTGGGCGAACGTGTCGCTGGCCATCCACAATGGGGGAGGTATCCGCAGCTCCATTTCACCAGGTACAGTCTGTTTATTGATGATCTCCACTATGACAGAAAGATCCTTTTTACATTTAACTATACATTCTACACCCAGCCATGATTGTGACATTAGGTAAAGTTTTATCACCTGCACGGCGGACGAGCAGTGCATATAAGGGTCAGTGTGTAGTGACAGGCAGTACATACCGCTTGTCATTTTCACTATTATTAACATAATAAAGAGGTTTGATTGGGTGATAAAATATAGAAGAACCTTGGGGGTCGTCCTCGGGTGTCTGTACGACCCATGGGGATCGTACGTACCTTTCCCCTATAGGTCATACCGGCACCCTCTGACGCCTCCCGCGATTCTTCTTATATTGATAACATTGCAGCAACATTCTGGTTGGTTCTGTATTTAGTTCTTGTTATGTTCTTTTGATGACTCCCAATTCATTGCTGCAACTAACTGTTGTGACATTACATTGTGACATTCTTGTAACATTATTAATTTTATGAGGCTGATATTTGATAAGAATGTCACAATAACATTCTTTTTAGGTGTGGTTGAGACCTCACTGAATGAGGATGTCACAATAACATTCTGTTTAGGTTTAGGATGACACCTAACCTAATAAGATGGTCAGTGTAACATTCTGTTTAGGTAAGGTTAAGACCTGACCTCATCAGAAAATCACAATAACGTTCTGTTTAAGTTAGTTGGGACCACCCCTGGTCAGGAGGTTACAACATCGCTCGTTTGAGTGAGATCTGGACCTCACCTAATCAAAATGTCATGATGACATTCTATCTTAATTTGATCTTGACCTAACCTCACCAGAACGTTATGATAAACATCTGTTTTGGTTAGGTCTCAACCTCACAGAAAAATAAATTAACAGTTATGTGACATAAGTAAGTAACAGACAAACCAGAAAAGTATGAATGCATAATGTGACCATTACGTCAAACTTTGGTTTGGAACTTTACACTGTACACACCTCTAACTGCACACTTACCTCTATATGCCTAACTGAACACACCTCTAATTATCTGCAATGCTAACCATACACACCTCTAACTGTACACACCTCTTACTGTACACATCTCTGAGTGCATACAGTTCACACCTGTAACTATATACTTTCCACATTTGTCAATGTATACACTTGTACTCTGGCCTGTAACAGTGATGCATCAATCTCTGAGACACTTAACCTGTATCAGCCTAGGCTCTGATAACTGCAGCTAACATCACCCTGAAGGATGCCTACAGTCCCAGGGTGATGTCTGCAGGTAATATCACTGTGAATGCCACCTACACTGAAAACACAGAGTTGTCAAAAGTTGTGTCAAAATTGACAACCCAAGGTTTCTGTGTCTTTTATACAAAATATCTTATTTATGAATAGTTTCATGTTGTAGATATCATAGTCCATAACAATGGCTTCCTATTATGTTATCACTAGTTATTAGGTATGGCCATTACACATAGGAGGCCTATGAGTTGTATGTTTTTTGACACCATTCACTTACAACGCTTTGTCATAGACAGAGGCCATGACTACCTTGGGCTGTCGTTTAAGGCACCATTCACTTACAACGCTAGGGTGGTCAGGCAGGACCTTTGACTCTCATTTTCTTCTGTGACAACCCTATGACATCACGATTTTCATTTTTGCTTCTCTGACGACCTTTTTGGCCCAAAGTAGTCAGGAGAAAGTGACAACCTTTGGGTTGTCATTCAGCCTCAAAATTCACAATGACAACCCTCTGACCACCCCTAAATTGTCATAGGATTGTCACAAGGTCGTCACACAGTATCAATGGCCTGAAATGAGCCCTGCTCTGCCCCCAAAAGTCACCTATGACAACCCAAAAGTCATCTATGACAACCCTGTGACAACTTTAAAGTGGCTCTCTGATGACTTTGTGTTTTCAGTGTATACTGTCAAATTCTTATCTGTCTGCAGGTAACATCACCCTGAAGGATGCCTACAACGTCTAACTCCTTGTCTGACCCCATATTCCATAAACCCTGAAGGATGCCTACAACGTCTAACTCCTTGTCTGACCCCATATACCATAAACCCTGAAGGATGCCTACAACTTCTAACTCCTTGTCTGACCCCATATACCATAAACCCTGAAGGATGCCTACAACGTCTAACTCCTTGTCTGACCCCATATACCATAAACCCTGAAGGATGCCTACAACTTCTAACTCCTTGTCTGACCCCATATACCATAAACCCTGAAGGATGCCTACACTGTCTAACTCCTTGTCAGACCCCATATACCATAAACCCTGAAGGATGCCTACAATGTCTAACTCCTTGTCTGACCCCATATACCATAAACCCTGAAGGATGCCTACAATGTCTAACTCCTTGTCTGACCCCATATACCATAAACCCTGAAGGATGCCTACAATGTCTAACTCCTTGTCTGACCCCATATACCATAAACCCTGAAGGATGCCTACAATGTCTAACTCCTTGTCTGACCCCATATACCATAAACCCTGAAGGATGCCTACAATGTCTAACTCCTTGTCTGACCCCATATACCATAAACCCTGAAGGATGCCTACGATGTCTAACTCCTTGTCTGACCCCATATACCATAAACCCTGAAGGATGCCTACGATGTCTAACTCCTTGTCTGACCCCATATATCGTCACACATAAGGACGTCTACAATGTCTTAAGGCCATATCACACTACGTGTCAGGTCATGTTCACATTGGGTCGTGTTGCCCAATGCATCAGCATTGCGTTATTTTACCAACATGTTTGTAAAAAAAAGAGTGCCAACACAACCCAATGCATGCCAATGTGACCCAACGCTTCCCCAACGCGTACCAAAACGCGTAGTATAATATGCTTTGTGTTGGGTCAAAGCATAGTGTAATAATTATAACCTTAATACAGGGTATATTACACTTAATAACCTGCATCAGATGCGTCGGGCTACGTGACCAAACGCATCTGTGTACCTGACGCGTAGTCTAATTAGGGCTTAATTCTCTGTCTGACCCCATCTAACATCACCCTGAAAGGACGTCTACAATGTTGAATAATTATCTATCTGCAGGAAACATCACTGTGAATGACACCTATAATGTCGAATCCTTATCTATCTGCAGGTAACATCACACTGAAGGATGCCTACAGTGTCTAACTCCCTGTCTGTCTGCAGGAAACATCACTGTGAATGACACCTATAATGTCGAATCCTTATCTATCTTCAGGTAACATCACACTGAAGGATGCCTACAATGTCCATCCGTTTGCCAACACCATTGACTTGGTGGAGCTGCAAGGGCGCCACCTACGGGAAGTGTTTGAGCATTCCGTCAAGGATTATGACCCTGTTCTTCAGAGGGGCCGTTTTCTGCAAGTTTCAGGTGCTGTCCATAGACTCGACTAACAGCCTTGTTATAGTCCATGTAATTCATGTAATTAACTTGTGTGTGTATACACACACACACACACACACACACACACACGCACACACACACACACATATATATACTCAAAAACAGGCTTTAACAACCCCTTTAAGTAAACCTATATGTTTTGGATAATCCGATATAGGGTTATTAACTGATAGGTAATTAAATACAACTATTGCATATGACAAATATAAATCAGACTAATTAAAAAATGGAAATTGTGAGACTAAGGGAACAGTGTTGCGGCAGCAGTATTAGCAGTATTAGAGACCACAGTGTGTACATTATCCAAAGGCTGAAATGTATTTTTCTATTTTAAAATATATTCTATTGGTCCTTCATTGTTAACATATGATTGCAGGTATCCATGTCATCTATGACATCACCCGACCAAATGGACAGCGAGTGGTTGACCTACTGGTCCGATGTTCTGAATGCACTTTGCCCCGTTTTGAGCCAATCGACAATGCCGCCACATACAAACTGGTCCTCCCATCATTCCTTGCGGCAGGTGGTGATGGGTATGATGTCATACCCCGCAACATGAAGCGCCATCATGTGTACGGTGAGTATGTATAAGGTTTATGTAAAAGTTGAAGAGTCAGGACTGTCATTCTAAATCACATATATATTGGGTGTCTGTAGGGTGTGTGTAAGGGGCGAAGAGTTAGGACTCTCATTCTGCACCACATATATATTTGGTGTCTGTAGGGTGTGTGTAAGGGGCGAGGAGTCAGTGATTCTACATCACATTTATATTGGGTGTTTCTAGGGTGTGTGTAAGGGGCGAGGAGTCAGGACTGTCATTCTACGCCATATATATATATTGGGTGTCTGTAAGGTAGTCGTAAGTGTCTAGGGGGGTCAGGACTGTCATTTGTATGATTAGTGTCTCTAGGTTGGGTGTAAGGGATGGGGAGTTGGGAATGTCATTTGTATTGCAGTGTCTGTAGGGTGGGTGTAAGGGTCAAGGAGTCAGGTCTGTCATTCTAAACCACTTATATATTGGGAGGCTGTAGGGTGGGCCTAAGAGATGAGGAGTCAGGTCTGTCATTCAACATCAGGTATATATTGGGTGTCTGTAGGGTGGGTGTAAGGGACAAGGGGTCAGGACAGTCATTCTACATCATGTGTATAAAAATAATCAAATACCAGTATTATGCAGTTTTGCAGAAAAGTGAGACAAGTTGTAAAAACTTTTCTATTGTCTGGATGAATAAAATAATTTTTGGAGTTTGGGGTGGATTTACAAGAGTTTTGTTATGAACCTCTGCTACTGTTCCCTGAGTGCCTGTACCCTCCCACTGCCTCTGCTACTGGGGCCTATTTCAAAATAAAGCTCGGTACTGCTACATCAGTTTTGCGTTTCATAAACTTACGATCACCTTTTGGGGTACCATAGCTACATGAGTTTTGTCTTTGCTTAAGTTAGGTTGGGTGTACTTATGGGAGCTTTGGGTAGTTTTAGGGGAGTGCTAGGTGAATTTAATGGAGTTTTTGGTGGATTTACGAGAGTTTTGTTATGAAATGGCTGCATACGAGAGTTTCAAACTCGCATACAATTTCTGTAAGCTCCCATATAACTCCCGTACCCACAGAGATTCTTATGAATCACCCCATAGTTCCCTGAGTGTCTGTCCATTTGTAAGGTGTCTTCTACCGTTGTCTTAGCACTTGTCTCTTTAGTGTGTCTACTTTGCTACTTCACTATTACCTGATGAAGACTGTCAAAAGTCAAAACATGTTGATTTGCCACAATTTTATTCAAATGCTTTATTGAATAAATAATCAATGTTGTCCAGCAACACTGTCATCAAGTGTATCTTCAACATCTTTAATTTCATTATTACCTATACCTGCAGGTGATGTGGACATTGACCTACTGATAAAACATGTGCAGGCCCAGTCTCCGGTGACAGCAGGCATTGAGAGTCGCATTGAATTCATCAGTACCGAGTACTGTCACAGACCAGGATGTGGGGATGTCGCACGTGTCATGAGTGCTGGCCACAGAACCCAAAACCAGGCCTCACTTAAATTCCTGCTTTTCAGCACTTTGCTGCTACTGTCAATAATAAACTATACAAACATTTAAAGCACTGTTTATAATAACTTTAATTGTAAGCAATAAAATGTACTTTAGATATGCCTTATGTGAGAAAATTTGTCTTATGGTGAGTTTACTCATGCTGACTAAACACCTTGACTACCTGGCCAACAAGAATCTAACTGTGTCACTTGGCTGACCAGACATAATATCCTGGGCAAGGGGAAACCTGATTAACTTGATGATCAAATTGCATTATAACGAAATTTTTCATGACAAGAAAATGTGACATTTTTGTAATGTTCTTTCACATAATAATAATGTTATCATAACAGTCTTCAATAGTAACGCCTCAACTTCTCTAAAATATAATGTTATCATAACATCCTTTTTAGTAAGTCTCAACTTTACCTAAAAGTGTGAAAATTAACCAAAACAGTATGGTTTGCTGAATGTGCTCGTTACATCGTTGCTTGTCTGGGCTGGCTCCTGACTCATACACTGTGGTCAGCACCTCATGGGTAAGGGTTTACCTATAGTCACTGGTCTTCCCTCAAGCTGACGTGCTGACCCAAACAAATAACCAACACTAGTCCCAGGTGACATGAACAAACACTACAGTTGTTTGAGAAATAGATTCTTTATTCTCATATCTGGTTACAGCAGAAGTCAGGCACAGGTTCTTTGAAAATTAAATTGAAAAGTTTAAATATCAAACTTTTTTGTTCTGCTTTTACTAGTTGACCCAGAATCGCTCACTAGCCAGAAGAGCTGATTCTGGTCATATGGGTTTTGAGCGTGGGCCTCAGTATTTAATTTGGGTCAAAAATGGGTGCATCTAAAGTCAATTATTTTCTCTTTCTACATATAACTTCATTGAGACAGAGTGAACACAATGTATTAACATTCTGAGAACATGGAGAAGGTTCAGTGATAGTAACCAATAAGTCCTCTTTTTACAAGTGAAAGTAAAACAATCCCGTTTTTGGTGGACCATGACATCAGAACACCCTTTCATATTTCATATAATTAAGAATAGCAGAAACTATGTATTTCATTCATCTATGTCACACCTTTGTCAATGAAGAGATACAAAGATGACATGCACAACAAGCACTTCCGACTACACATCTTAGATATGTCAACAACATCCATATAAATGTGATGTGTCAGGTCACAAACACAATTAGCATTCCAGTCATATTGCTCCCCTATTTGTCATGTTTTGTCAAAGGGCGAATCATATACTAATAATATATACACAATCAAGCTGCAATATTCAATACAGACCAAAGGGCATTAAACATGGAGGGGTATCACTTTTTATTTCTTTTTTTTAAATGTAGTCTCCTATGCTTTAACACTGGCAGACCCCTCAAAGAGGACCAGGCTGATACAACCTTTATACACCCTTTGTATGATGTCACGACCTGTATCACCTAGGTGTGACATCAGAGGTAAACAAACAGAAACAAATGTTAAGAAACATAAACAACTTTGTACAAAATTCACATATTTACCCGTTCAAAATGCACAAAAAATGCATAATAATATGTAAGGAGTTGAAATCCTTGTCTGGGATCCTGAGCCTTGAATTTCATTTCTGGGTCGGGTTCCTTTTGGTCCTGCTCTCTGGACCTTTGGTGCCCCTAGCAGAACCAAAAGGAACCGAACCCTTTGACAAAATATGGCGCCTAGGATCCCAGCTCTGTTAAGGCCATATTCTATATAGTGATTTTGATGCTGCCAATTTTGTATTTATTTGATTTTCTGTGAGAATATCACATGACACCTTACATCGTATATATCATTCAAAAGAGAATTTTGAAATATTTCTATTGGTGTGTAATATAACTATTTCATAATCGGCAGCAAAATCGCTATGTGGAATACGGCCATTAATATCTACATAATTAAAACAGTTAGGCATATATATTATACGCACCTACTTATAGAGAAATTACACACAGACCAAAGGGCATTACAGAGTAATGGGCATTATACACAGAGCAATGATCACAATGAACAAAAAATTCAAGTTTGGTGCCAAAGTCAGAGCACATGGCAGGCCATGTTGACCTTATCTGTCTTTGCATTGGTTTTTAATTGGATCAATGGTTCCAAGGGTCTGCTAAGAGCCCTATTTCCTTTATTCCTGTAAGTACCACACTGCCCCTTATGTTGGGTGATGGTATCTGTTTTTGGCTTTAACTGTGATACATACATCAGTATATACTCATTCCTTTACTCATTTTCAATGATAATGGTTGAGACTCTAAGGAGAGATTATGTATAATAAAAATCAATTTCTCTCATGAATTGTAAAGACAATATTATTCATGTCACAACAATAACAAAAGTTTATCTTGACATGAAGTGTCTTTACATTTCATGAGAGAAGTTGATTTTTGTTACATATAATTGGGTTAATATCTGCTGGGCACACTGATGAAAGTGATGAACCATGTAATTTAGATGCACGATATCTTAAGATGGAGATAAATAGTTACTTTTTCTTGATCTCTTATGTTATATACAATTTGAATTGCTGTGTAAACTACAGATTTAGAAAGGGTCTCCAATCACTGTAGTCTAGGCTTACAACTGAAAGGAAGTTACTTGATAGACAAATTCTGCCTTAGTAGGTTGAGATTCATATCACATTAAAGTCATAGCAAGATAAACATAATCTAGCTTTACATAAACGTTGATTAACTCTGGTGCATATCCTACAAATTCAGTGCACATTTTACATTACATGATAATGGAAAAGGGCATTCTCCGTAATGAACAGTCAACTTAAAGAATGTACTTTTGGTAATAGAAATTTTCATAACCACCTGTTTTCCCCTCAATTATCTTCTTACCCGTCCCCTTCATGTACCCTTAGGTCTATTTCTCTTTAGCTATCACCTTCAGATGTCAGTGGTTGGTATTCCTTGTCCTTTCTCAACCTCTTGCTGCACACGGTGTAGGTATTAGCAAAGACCAGGAACAGAGCGGCCACTCCGAGTGTGATTGCTGGGATCTTGAATGCATCATCACTCTCACGGCACTCATCAGGGACCTCCTCTGCATTCACACCGACTGTGTCAAATTAAACAACATGAATTAGCCTCTTCATAAGACACGCTTAAGTATATATAGCAATTGTAAATGTAGTGTTCGTCTTGTACCTTATCATTGTTCAGAGAATAACTAAAACTTGTAAAGTTAAAAGTATTGGAGGTCTCTGATGCAGCATGTTTTTATGGCATCACATTTGATAAGAGAGAAACAGCCCCATGACCACCATCACTTTTTATGTCTTCAAATACATTAAACAGGTCAAATAATAATGTTTTGTCAAAAAGACTCTACTGTAGCTGATCTCAGGGTAAATGGGGAATTGTAAGTGGGTAGTGGGCAAGGAACCCCTTAGTGGACCTGAAGGTCCATGCCACAATTTTACTGGTGGGCATGATTCAGACAGTTACAGATAAGTGGAACTAAACTTACACACCATACCTACCCTGGTGGGTGTGCTTCAGACAGTTACACCTGAATGGACTTAAAGTTAGGTGCCATTCCTACCCTGATAGGTGTGTCTCAGACAGTTACACCTAACGGGACCTAAAGTTACATACCATACCTACCCTGGTGGGTGTGCATTAGATGGTTACACCTGAATAGACTTAAAGTTACCTGCCATTCCTACCCTGATAGGTGTGTCTCAGACAGTTACATCTGAATGGACTTAAAGTTACGTGCCATTCCTACCCTGATGGGTGTGTCTCAAACAGTTACGTCTGAGCAGACCTAAAGTTATGCCCCATACCTACCCTGCTGTTCGTGCTTCAGGAAGTCTTCTTCTGACCAGTGGAAGTCTCCACATGTGCGCATGTTGGCTGGCTTGGCATTCATCTCCGACTCGTCCCCTATCTGCATGACCAGTGCCATGCCCTCCGCATTGTGAAACTCCACATGACAGTGCATAAACCAGTATCCTGCAACAAGACAGGCAGAATTATGATCAATCAATTCATTCAGATTGTGCCATCAGCCATTTCTCCAGACTGTGTAATTCTCCCTAGCATGGAAAGCATTTTCACTGTGGTTTACCTGCAGGCTAGCCTAGATCAAGTTGCATCATGGGTAATGGAGTGACAAACCACAAGGCTTAACTATAGAAATTTTCAATAATCATGGTATTATTTGTGGTTAAACATGACAGATGTCAATCTCAACTATTCATTTTGCATCCATAATTGTTTCCTATCTTTGAAGTTGGTTTGAAAATGTATTTTTCACATATTGATGTAAAGCAAATATCGTTATTTTTCTATAGATTTCCCAGTGATTTTGTCAACAAAATTAATTCCGATTTACCTGCAGGTACTTAAAATACTGAATATCAGCTATCCGCGCTAGGGAGAATTAATATGAAGTTCATAATAATATCAATATCACTGTTTGACACCAACATCAAGTACATTTTATTGATAACTTATGCCAAAAATAACTTAAAACATAATCTATTATGATAGACATTATTCATTATGATCAGCCTGGGAGGTACAAACATGTATACAATAAATGGATTAACCAAGGTAGAGATATTGCCTACCTGGGTTGTCGGTCCTGAATCTGGTGACCACGTACCCCCCAACAGGTATCACCAGTGAGTCCTTCATGGGGGCCCCGTGTGATATGAGCCCGGGCACGTGACCACCTGCCCAGCTCTCATTAGTCCACTCTTAAACAGAACACATATGGATTGATAAATTGGGAGTGGATATTTCCTAGTATTTTTAATAAAACTATTTTGATTTAAGACTTTTTTGTCTTCTTTTCTGCCAAATTTCTCCAACCCTAGTGTTTGACTTGGGATTTTCCCTTGTAGCATGGTTTATTGCCCCCTGGGTGCTATATTGCAAAGCGGACTTACCCAAGTTCTTATAATGAAGACTGATCAAGTGTGTGCAGGCACCAAACAGAGTCATTTGCCCTGTGGCCAATTGCATTATAAATTTCGTGACAATGAAAATAATAAAACAGGGCAACATTTCATTGTTACTTTGATTGTAACAACACACGTTTTGACACTTAAAAAACCCTATTTAGATTGATCATAATGAGCTTTAATCTTTACAGGAATTTCTGAATTTTCTTCCCCTTTCTACATCAATTGACAGAATTTAATTTCATCCAGTAGAAACAGAGGTATAATGATTTTGTAACAACGCAACTTTGCACAGTTACACAACCGTTCTTATCCTTAAGATTGGGTAACAATGGAATGTCATTGTGCAACGGGCAACTGGGCACACACAGATTTGGCATTGTTTTTGTCAAACCTTGAAGCTGTAACAATGGGGACTTACCTAAGGTATTGCAATGGAACCTACACATTGCAAGACTATGGTTTGCCCAAGGCATTTCAATGGAGAACCTCCAAAGGTTTTCAAATGGGGATTTACAGGAAGTATTAAAGTGAGGAAATTAAGTGAAAAACGGTCAGGGGTCTTGTCTGTAAGAAAGTGAGGAAATAAATGGACTACCAAGTATATTACACATTTTTTTCACTGATTTTACAAGAATAAGTTCTTCCATGGTATTCTATGATACATGAGATGGTTAGATGAAATGATGGTAACAAGAATAATATCAAGTTGCATCACATCATTTCAGAGCAATTGCATGTCAATTTCCTATGTAATTTTAATTATTAACAGGTATCAATGGTGATATTGTTGCCTTAAACAATCTCTTATCATCTAACCAACTGTACATTCAAGGGTTGCTCATTTCATAATATATGTCTAACTATAAACTTCTTTCAAGTGATATAAATTATAACATTAACTAGCGAGGGACCCGTGCTGCCATCTGCTGTTATTTATATGACCTCCTGGTAACTAGCAGCAACCTTCATTGTTTACAACTTCTACTACATGGGCAGCACACAGTCCCCTCTCATGCTTTGATCAATTTGACTTAGTAAATCCTCACATCTAAGAAAAAAAAAAGGCGGCTTGCTTTTGCCGGCTCCTGAATTTTTTATGTTCTGGGTCTTAGTGTTTGTATGAATATATACATAATGATGTAGAACCTATAGCTGTGGACATACTCAGGGCATTGCAATAACGGAGGCAGGAGAAGTCTGTGCTTGTCGTGGTATAGTCCTTGGTTGTCGGGTCGTAGTAAGGGTAGCCCACCTTCAACACCTGCAGGGAGTGGCCGTGGATGTGAACCGGGTGGTCGTTCCCATTAATCACACCAGCTAAAATCAAACAAAACAGGATAAGAGTATTTCTTCTTGGGATTTAATGCCCCATACCCACTAAGCCATCTGACCATTGTTGGTAAAGTCACTGGCATATTAAGCAAGCTTAATAATTCACCAGTGATTTTGCCAGCAATTTTATGGGCTATCCTGCAGCCCATTGCCCAGAATACACACCATAAAAAAGCTGCAACAATATCATGGTGAGAACAAATGTTCAGGAAACAATCATAATGGGGGGATTTTACTGAGGTCTGAATGGGTGGAAAAGTTGGCATATTCTTTGTGTAAAAATCAGCAGATTTGCAGTCAATTCAGACAAGTAAATATGCCACTTCACTCTATTTGACCAAGGAGTGTGGCATCCTCTGACAAGATATTTAAGATTTTTTGCAACCAATAAAACCATGCTTCTGATTTTTTGAAAAAATAGAGCTAGATGATAAATTGTAGACTTTAAAGTTCAAACATGAATCAGGCTTAGACCTTGGCATGACAAGGTATGGTATGTATACCAAAAATATGCATGTAAAAAAAGTAGATTATAAACATGTAACTGACAGGAATGCTTGCAAGTTGCTGGGGCTGGCAGCAGCATGGGGAGGGAATAAGAGAGAGAGGAGCTGAGGGGCTGAGGGGGTGAGGGGTAAGACAATAGGGGGACAATAGTCAGAGGGTGAGGGGGCTAGGAGACAAAAGGGTGAGGGGGAAGAGGATGAGGGGCCAATGGGCAGGGAGCGAGGGGATGAGAGGGTGAGGGGAAGAGAATAGGTTGCCAATGGGCAGGGGGCTAGGGGGCAAGGGGATGAGAGGGTGAGGGGATAGGACGGGGGGCCAATGGGCAGGGGGCTAGGGGGGCAAGGGGACTAGGGGGTGAGGGATAACAGGACGGGGGGCCAATGGGCAGGGGACAAGGGATGGCTCAGCTAGGGCTCAGCTTGGCAGATGTTTGAATTCAATGATTACGAGTGATTAGATTTGTTCCAGAGGCATGCAGTTGAGTGAATGAATGCAACTACATCAGTGGCCTGTTGCACAATGACATTTCATAACAGCACAACCTTAAGGATAACTTTAAGAATGGTTGTGTAACAACACAAACTTGCATTGTTACAAAACCTTTATTTCTCTGTTTCTGCTGGATCAAATTAAATTCTGTAAATTGATAAAAAAAAGAAGAATCCTCTAAACATTACAGCTCATTATGATAATTCTAAATAGCTATTTTTTTGGTGTCAAAACTCGTGTTGTTATAATCAAAGTAACAACGAAATGTTGCGGTAATTTATTAAATTCTTTGTTATAAAATTTATTGTGCAACCGGCCACAGATGTTTCAGCAAAGCCTGTTCACACAAGTGAGGCTTAACCGTACTAGGTGGTGTGGGGCTGGATTTCTAATGACCAACAACACACATATTATAGGTCATAAACAGACTGTAGCAATCACAATTTTCACTTTCCATCCTTTTTGAAAGAAATAATTGCTTTATGAAGAAAATCACTCTTTTCCTATTGATTTCTAAGGGAACAATCCAATTTTTTCCTTTGTGAAAAAACTGCCTCCAACACTCATAAAACGCAATATTATTTATTTCAGGTAGCAAGGTAAAATTAACAATGTTATTTTCATATTTGCTGTTTCAAAGAAATGTTATGAGGTAAAGTATTCTAAATAGAGGTAAGCAACTGCTTTAGAATTGACAAATTTGAACTGATTTCTGAAGATGGGATATTTGGTAAAGCGTTGTCCTTACTGACTTTTAAGCTGATCTTGAAGGACATGCTAAGTATTCTATATCATGGTATGAGCATGATTTTATATAAGTTGTGGTTGACAAAGTTCCCCAAGTTAACACATTTAGAATTAATCCCTGAGATGTTCACTGCCATTGTATTATTATAAGAAGACCTGGGGGAGTGTCCTAGGGTGGCTGTAAGTGTACTAAATAATGTTGAATACATGAAAATGAGGAGCGGTGCTTACAGCCTGCCAAGATGCACTATTCCTTGTACGTACCTCTCCTCAACAGTGCGGGTGATAAAACTGTGAAGTAACAACTAAACCCACAGTGCAGGATTTGCCCTACATTGTCTAGGCCCTTGAAAAGACCTAGCTACAGGACCACTTCTTTTTAATTTTTTTCAAATGAAAAAATCCACTTTTCACTGGACAAAGGAGAAAAACACACCATATTTCTTAAAACTATGCAGTGCAGAGTTTTCATGCTGGCCACAGGATGGCTCAAAGTAAGGAAACAACAATGCTGAAGCAACAGCTGGTTTTCTATTGAACAGCAATAAGAAATGAAATACATACGTACCCTCCCAGTCAACTGGACGCAAAAACAGAGATTCATTTCAATAGAATCAAACTAACAGGGGCGGACACATATAATATATATGCATATTTAGGTGGGTGCAGTGGTCTAGATATAGGCTAATTCTAAAATGCTGTGCATTAGCACATACACACAATTTATTTCTTCATTTGAAGTGAAATGCTGTATTACTATAATAAGAAGGTCTGCAGGGGTCATCCTCAGGTAGCCATACAACACATTTTGGTTCATCACAAACCAAGGGTTTGTACGATCCCCATGGGTCATATGACCACCTAAGGATGACCCAAATTCCTTCTTTATTCTATCACCCAAGTTATAATCAAAATAATGTTAACATATTATTAAAGGTACTAGATGCTGTTCAGCTTGATCTTTAATGACCAACAATATATCTATCTCGTGTAAGCAAATGTCAAGTCATAAATAGGCCATAGCAGTCAAAAACTACTGAAAATATGCTTATCAAACTTGGCGTTTATTACTGTAGGTAGCAAGGTAAAATTTGTTTAAGTTATTTCATGTGGCATGTGGCATCTAGCTGAACAGCATCTAGTATCTGTAAGGCTGAGACCTACTTTTGCTGTTGATTGGTAAGATGTTTGAGTGTGATACCTATGTACATTGTTGAATTGTAAGATGTTTGAGTGTGATACCTATGTACATTGTTGAATTGTAAAATATTTGAGGGTGAGACCTATTAGCATTTTTGATTGGTAAGATGTTTGAGGCTGAGAGCTATGTACATTGTTGATAGGTAAGATGTTTGGGGATGAGACCTACGTTCGTTGTTGACGGTGACGGCAAAGTTGAACTGGATGGTCTTATTGATGGGTAGGTGGAGGCGGTGCTCACAGCGGCGGCAAAGACCCGACACACAGCTCACAAAGTGACAGTGCTCTGAGCTCTGGTCAATCCCCTCCGGATAAGTCTGCAAACAACAACAATTCATGTGGAACTCAACATGACAGTGCACACAGAAAAAAATATTATATAGTAGGAAATATGAAATACATTAGAGTCCATTTCAATGGAAGTAGGTACAGGATTACTAAGGATGGTACGAGCATTAGGAGAACTATAATTCTAGAGGCACAAGTTTTTGGGATGAAATAGGGTATAAACTATGTTTTAACATAATAAATATAATCTTGCTTATTTCAGTAGCCTCAATTCTCGGAGCAAGAATATCTTACACAATAATTCAGTCCAACTCATGTCCAACCCTGGGGCATACCCAATGTGGGATGGGCTTATTGGTACCCACCATGGGGCTGGCCACAGCCAGCTTGTGCTGCACTCCATTGATGGTTGGCTTCTCGGTGACGCCTGGTCCTGGGAAGGCGAAGTGGAAGTTGAGGAAGTACTCGACTAGGTCATCCTCATCTGCAGGCTGGAGAGTGGGCTTAGGCAGGCTGAGTGAGAGGTCAGTGATTGGGTGACACTCAATGTGGTCTTCAGCTGTAGCTGCAGACCTGCAAGTGAGAAGAAAGTTGTCGGAAAATGGCAAATGATAAATTACTAAGGGACAATACTGTGTAGGTAGAAAAATGCTTTTTACTAATTATTATCAAAATTCTTGCAGCCTCTTGCTTACATTCATAGCATACAAACATTCCAGTTATCATAGCAAGAACGTGAACATTTTTTGTATACTTTTTAAGTTTCAAGATTTTGGGTCAATTTTCAGATCATTCTATAATTTGTACTCACATATAAGGACCGTTGTAGAAGTTACAGGCGTTGACTTCAGTGTAGGAGTGGGGGGGGGGGGGGATGTACTCACGTATAAGGACAGTTGTTAAAGTGACAGGGGTTGCCTTCAGTGTAGGGTGAGGGGTGTTCTCACATATAAGGACAGTTGTAGAAGTGATAGGGGTTGCCTCCAGTGTAGGGTCAAGCTAGTATTAAACTCACGAATAAGGACAATTGTAGTAGTGACAGGGGTTGCCTTCAGAGCAGGGTCTTGGTGAGGTGGTCGGGTCGGCCTCTGGTGCCCCGTCATACCGCAGGATAGCATGCACATATCCAGCCTCCACTTTCTGTGGACAGTATCATAGCACTATGTGAAACTTGATTCAAATCAACCAGGAAGAAAACATTATTTTATTTTAGCAGATTCTTGCTTTTTTGTACCAAAATATAGCCTTGTTTCAAATAAAATGTTTAGCCCAACATTTTTTTGTCTGATACTATCTACTGTCCTAGGGATCAACTTGGTTGGTTCCTCTCAGTACAAGGGAAGTTTAGCCCGCTACAATTATATCAGTCATATAATCTTTTAAATGAGATACCAAATGATATTGTAGCTGTAATACATTGCATTGTGATGTGGAATAAACTGTATGAAACCCAACTCCAGTTGATGGTCTAAGTGGTGTTTAAAAGGTTGAGAAATAAGTAGGAATCAATGTGTTTCGGTTGGTTAAGACCAGCATCACAATTGCCTTGTAATGCAGGTATAGAAACAAGGTAATGGGCCTATATGTAGCAAATTTTGTGGAATTACACATTCTTAAGTATTCTTGCACACATTATACACAAAAATAATTAGAAGACTTAAACTAAAAACATCCCTTCACTAACTTTTTTGTCCTGCTTCACCTCCAACGTCTGGGCCCGGATCCAGTAGTTGCCGACAGAAAGGGGGTCTGTGGCCTCGATGTAAAAGTCATACCTGCAGACACATGACAGTTAAGCATTGAAATGTTATTTTACACACTTTTGGGTATTCAACTTATATTGGTCCACACACTCTCTGCGCTAGGGGACTCTGCATGGGAGACTGCAGGTTCACCCCAATTTTTATGGCCATCTGATTGGTCAAGAAGTGGTAATGTGACCCCAAATATGTCAAAAGCTCATACATTTGGCAATAGGGCGGACCTGCAGCTCATCTCAGCATCTAGTGAGTGTAGCGGAGGAGCAGTGTTGCCGCAGACCCCAGCTTATCTTCAACTGATATAATAATCTAACTGAGTGTACTAGGTGGATACTTGCCTCTCTCCGTTAAACACAATGACGGAGTCAGCAGGCTGGGGCTTCAGATGGTGGCCATCGGTGGCCATCAGGTACAGCTGGTGGTTGTCCACCGATACGCGCAAAGGGAACATCATGGACGCCCCTATCACCCGGAACCGGAAGTAACTACCCTGCCGCACCTGGAGAATGAGCACAGAATAGAACATGGGTTAGGGTGGTGGTGAGTTAGGATGGTGTTTGGGTTAGGGTAGGGGTTTTTACAGGCCCACCCCAAGAATATTCTGGATGGACGTGTTCCCTTAATGCACCCCTCAAAAATGCAGTGTAGAAATAATAAAATGATTTTATTTTACAAAGTGCACTACCTAAGACCAGCAAATGACACAGCATAATGAAACCATACTGGTGTAGAGCCCCCCTCCATACACATACAGCCTATGCTACATATACACAAGAGATTTTCAAAAAATACTTTAAGTGAGATCCAACTGATGAGGCAATGGAACTGTACACATAAAACCGCCGTAATAAATAATGGTCAAAAGCAATAACCTACACTAACCCTGCCTTCCTCCTAACTCCCTTCACCCAAAACACAACTATTTTTCAAAAAATGGTGACTGTCAAACAGGTTTTAGCTGTAGGGTGCCTCAGTGAACTCTCTATACACAGGGCAGGCCTCCTGCTGCCAGCAGGGCCCCCACACACTGACCAATGAGAGCAGCTGGCACACACACCCTGGCTACCAGTACAATAAAACTGACCAATGGGCAGTCAGTTCACAAAACAAGCGGCAAAAAGAGGGCCATGCCTGGTCATTCACGGTCTTGTTCACCTAGAGTTAACCCAGGCCTCATCACCACCCACTGAACTAAGACAACTTTTGATTTATACCATTATGAAAGAACATTTATTTTACACCATAGAGTTATTTGCATTTTAGCTGATGTAATCAATAGACGTTAGCGTGTTCTACAAACAGTAGAGCAACTGGGCCTACCTTGTACACTTCATAGGGGACGTAGGTCCGTTTCGGGTAGCGCATGTCCTGTCCGTTGTATTGACCTGGGCATTAACAGGAGATACAATCAGTCTTTATATGTGTTATACAAATACGTGGTGAAATTAGGTTTTCATGAATGTAACATGATAGCAGATGATAAGCATTATCACAATTTCTAAAAGTTGATTTTGTATTCACCAATGTTTTTAACATCCGTTATACAAGTACATGGTGACTAAATTAGGTTTTCATGGAAGTAACAAGCTGGCAGATGATAATAAGCCAAAGAATATCACAATTTCCAAGAGGTTGATTTAGTAATCAACAGGCTTTCGTTTTGATACTTTGACTGCCAGAGTAAGCATGTTCACCACTCAAAAGACAATGGGCTTCAAATTTAGATTTAACCTGATAATTACTTTTAAAAAGTCTCTGAAATTGACGAGCTGGTATTTCATGTTACACCATAGAACACCAAGGACCTTTTAACTTAAACAATCCCAATGTTCTATGTACTGAGTAAGCTGTCCAACTGACCTCGTCCATTGATGAGTGCAGACACAAATGGTAACACTCCAGCATCCACACCGTCGTACTGCTTCGTAGAGTTGTAACAGATGTCTGTGTTGTAGTCATAGGGGTACCTACAGATAAATTGTTACATGTGAAGATTTTGTAACATGTGTTTGGAGATACATTACTAATGATTATGTACAAAGCCATTCCCATAGGGTACAAACTTAGTATCCATAGGACTGACTCCTGGAATGAGTAGTTGAGAGCCCCAAACCCTGTATCAGATTTCTATAAGAACCAAATGGTCAGTCCAGCCTTAGGAATAACACTTGGGAATGAATCGGTCTGACATAGGACTGATTATAACTTCTAACTGCATCCTTAATGAAATCAAAAAAACCAATAGAATAAATTATGTTGATACTCTGACCGTAATTTAGATTTCTGAAGGGACTGTCTCTAACACTTGACAATGTCTATGATAGATATAAGTTTATGATCTAATAATTTGACCATGACTAACAAACTGTATAACTGCAATAACCAGACTCTTTCCACAAAACGGACTACCTTTTGGCTTTAACCATGCCTAAGTTACAGTGCTACTAACTTGACAGTGTCGAAGCCAACCATGATGAAGAGGTCTTCGGTGTTCTCCCTCATCCAGTCTTGGATCACCATGTAGAAGTCGCCTTCAAAGGGAGGCAGGGGGAAGTCGCCCTGAAACATGAACCAACGTGTAGATGTCACCTTTAAAGAGCGGCAGTGGGAAGTTGCCCAGAAACCAGAACTACGTTAAGCGTCATGTCAAGCGTGGACAGGCTCTGTCTTTCTAATTTAACAGAAATTGAAAACAGAACTTCACTTTTTTACAAAGTGAAAACAAAAAAGCAACATTGCATTATTGACCATAGGCATTCACAGACACTTTAAGCAGTAACTGTACATTGACGTGACTCCCCATACCAACACCAAAAGTGAAATCTTTACGTAGGACCACTACATTTTCTCACCCCCACTATATATCCAGACCATAAAACTCACATACCCGTCTCTTGTGTACCGTCTCCTCATCCCGCTCCAGCACAATGAAGGCTCCAGCTGCGCCCATGCTGCGTTGTGACCCATAGTGACTGTGGTACCAGTGGGTACCAGCTGGGTCTGCAAGGAACCTGAAGGGGAAAAAAAGGTAAGTAGTTTGACTCTTGTACTCCTGATTAGTGAGAAAAGCTATCTATCCTGCTTTTTAATCCAAGTATTACTAAGTATTTCAGTTGATACTCTGGAAATCAACAACTGCAAGTTGACATATATTAGAAGAACCAAGCCTAAGCAATGTAGCTTTAATTGAAGGATCTTGGATCCAGGATAAGATAGTTAAAGAGAACTGAATATTTCAGAGCTAGTAAACCCCTATCAACATATACATACCAAATAATAACTCCTCATAGCTGAGTAAGACAATGTTGTATAGGTATCGTTAGAAACAGTCGACATCACACAAGACAAAATCTTAACCTCCTATCTGAAGGAGCTCAGTAACGTGACATGCAACGGCTACCATCTGCTGCATAAAACTAACCTAAAACTAAACAGTTTAGTGATTTGCTATTACTGATACTGTTAATGTTGTTACCAGGTCACTATAACTTTTATGATAATTCTAGGTGAGTCCATTGATTCATTTTGACCAATTACTTGTGTATTGGACCTTCGTTGTGACACTGTTTTTCATTATTTCATTGTTTATCACTCATTCATCACCTTTTTCTTCTTTTTTCTTTTTTTCAAATCAACCTGGAATACCACATGTGTATTGTGATATTGAAGCAATAAACAAAAACCTAGATCTCCTATTCATGTCATGTTAGCATTGAGGAGAGTCAATATGTAAACCTCCCTGTAAAAGGTATATGTGGGTTCCTGTTACTGACCTATAGGTGAAGTGTTCCCCAGGGTTGATCGGACACTGCGACACCCCGTTCACACCGTCCATCCAGGGGGTGTTATGCTGCTTGGCCCCATGAAAGTGAATGGTGCTTCCCAACTCCTTCAGGTTATTGATCAGCGTGACCACCACCTGAAGGGGAACATGGGAGACAAGGGTTTGACATGGTGGTTTGTCACTGTGATGAGTCAGGATAATAGTTTGGAGTCTACTCATTGTGAACTATTTCATGTTAAGCACTTTGTTTGTCAATATTACCACCTAGACAGAAAATCGCTTTATGTTATTGAGTTAAGTTTGATAAAAAAAAATCTATGTGGTGGGTGAGATGGACATGATGCTTTATTAAAGTTTGAACAGCAGGGTCTGATTTTTAGTTTATCAGGTTTGTAAATGTCACAGTTTCAAGATGAAAAACAAATAGTTTGAATATCTGTTGCATAATGTGCTACACTCATGATTCACTACCATTCTGCTTAGCAAAGGATTGACACACATGCAGTGCCCTACATAGTCTCCCCCCCTGCCACATGCAGTGCCCTGCGTAGTCTGTCGCCTGCCCATGCAGTGTCCTGTGTAGTATGTCCCCTGCCCGATGCAGTGCCCTGTGTAGTCTGCCCCCTGCCCCGTGAAGTGCCCTGTGTAGTCTGTCCCCTGCCCCATGCAGTGCCCTGTAGTCTGTCACCTGCCCCATGCAGTGCCCTGTGTAGTCTGTCCCCTGCCCGATGCAGTGCCCTGTGTAGTCTGCCCTGCCCTGTGCAGTGCCCTGTGTAGTCTGTCCCCTGCCCGATGCGGTGCCCTGCGTAGTCTGTCCCCTGCCCCATGCAGTGCCCTGTGTAGTCTGTCCCCTGCCCCATGCAGTGCCCTGTAGTCTGTCCCCTGCCCCATGCAGTGCCCTGTGTGGTCTGTCCCCAAGCAGTGTCCCATGCAGTGCCCTGTGTAGTCTGCCCCCTGTCCCATGCAGTGCCCTGTGTAGTCTGTCCCCTGCCCCATGCAGTGCCCTGTGTAGTCTGTCCCCTGCCCCATGCAGTGCCCTGTGTAGTCTGCCCCCTGCCCCATGCAGTGCCCTGTGTAGTCTGCCCCCTTCCCCATGCAGTGCCCTGTGTAGTCTGCCCCCTGCCCCATGCAGTGCCCTGTGTAGTCTGTCCCCTGCCCTATGCAGTGCCCTGTGTAATCTGTCCCCTGCCCCATGCAGTGCCCTGTGTAGTCTGTCCCCTGCCCCATGCAGTGCCCTGTGTAGTCTGCCCCCTGCCCCATGCAGTGCCCTGTGTAGTCTGCCCCCTTCCCCATGCAATGCCCTGTGTAGTCTGCCCCCTGCCCCATGCAGTGCCCTGTGTAGTATGTCCCCTGCCCCATGCAGTGCCCTGTGTAGCCCGTCTCCTGCCCCATGCAGTGCCCTGTGTAGTCTGTCCCCTGCCCCATGCAGTGCCCTGTGTAGTCTGTCCCCTGCCCCATGCAGTGCCCTGTGTAGTCTGTCCCCTGCCCGTGCAGTGCCCTGTGTACTCTGTCCCCTGCCCGTGCAGTGTCCTGTGTAGTCTGTCCTCTGCCCCATGCAGTGTCCTGTGTAGTCTGTCCCCTGCCCCATGCAGTGCCCTGTAGTCTGTCTCCTGCCCAATGTAGTGCCCTGTGTAGTCTGTCCCCTGCCCCATGCAGTGCCCTGTGTAGTCTGTCCCCTGCCACATGCAGTGCCCTGTGTAGTCTGTCCCCTGCCCTATGCAGTGCCCTGTAGTCTGTCCCCTGCCCCATGTAGTGCCCTCTACAGTCTCCCCCCTGCCCCATGCAATACCCCATGCAGTTCCCCGTGTAGTGTGTCCCGTGCCCCATGTAGTGCCCTGTTTAGTCTGTCCCCTGCTCGATGCAGTGCCCTGTAGTCTGTCCCCTGCCCCATGCAGTGCCATGTGTAATCTGCCCCCTGCCCCATGCAGTACCCCATGCAGTGACCTGTGTAGTCTGTCTCCTGCCCAATGTAGTGCCCTGTGTAGTCTGTCCCCTGCCCCATGCAGTGCCCTGTGTAGTCTGTCCCCTGCCCCATGCAGTGCCCTGTGCAGTGTGTCCCCTGCCCCATGCAGTGCCCTGTGTAGTCTGCCCCCTGCCCCATGCAGTGCCCTGCGTAGTCTCTCCCTTGCCCCATGCAGTGCCCTGTGTAGTCTCTCCCCTTGCTCCATGCAGTGCATTGTGTTCTGTGTCCCTGCCCCATGCAGTGCCCTGTGTAGTGTCTTCCCTTGCCCCATGCAGTGCCCTGCGTAGTCTGTCCCCTGCCCCATACAGTGACCTGTGTTGTCTTCCTTGTCCCATGCAGTGCCCCATGCAGTGTCCCTTATAGACTATTCCCTGCCTGATGCAAACCCTGTATAGTCTGTCCCTTGTTACCTGTTGTCCCTTGTAGACAATGATGGGTGGTCCCGGCAGGCTGTTGTTGTAGAGCAGCACCCTCTTCAGGGAACCGTCACCTAGCGGCACTGTGGACAGGTCTACGGGGAAATAAAGAACCAAGTTAACACACAGTTGTAACACTCACACAGGCATAAATTACGTCTTACTTTTACAATTTCGTTCGAAAAATACAATTAAATATGACTGTTATATTTACCTATCTGATATACACAATAATGAATAGACTTTGTAGTTCAGTTTATCAACTTATATTATTTTGTTAAGGATTTTAACAAAATCTACAATCTTACCAATAGAGATAATACACCAAGGTCAGAAACCTCAGGCTCAAAGAGTGTATGGTTAATGGTTACCCCAGCCAAGCATGTGACATTACTATAACGTTATAGCAATGTTCTCTTTGGTTCTGTATTGGTTCTTGTTACATTATTTTGATGGCTCCCAATAATGCTGCTGCAACTTTCACACAGTTCTGGTTATGTACTTCAACCTAGACAGAATGTTCTTATAATGTTCTTATAATGTTCTGTCTTGGTTTCATCCTAACCTCACCAAAAAATAATGTTTTAATAACATTCTGATTTGATGAGGTTTCAACCTAACCATAAATAACATAATTGTTACGTGCCATCTTAGTAAGTACCAGACTGACTAAGGAAGTATAGCTGCATAATGTTTCTGTAAGCTAAGTGGTAAGAACGATTTACTTTGATTTGTTATTAATAGAAATGAAAAGGATGGTCAGAGGCAGGACTTGTGGTGGTCATCAAGCTATGTCATAAGCATGATGATAAGTACGATAACGATAGAAGTTAATGTAGATTTAAGTGGCAGCTAAGCAAGATGAGGCTGTCATCACAATGCCTGCTCAGTGATGTGTGTGTGGTGGTATCACGTACCTGTAGTATGCTTAGCTATGAGTTAAGGTATAAACTCAATAAAGGGAACGGTATATAAGTAACACTGCATTTTGAGCTCAGTAAAAAATGACTTTTTCTTTGCATGATTTCTTTTTTATTACAGATTTTTTGCCATACAGTAAAACCTGGGTGGCTACTGTTGGCAACTTTAAGTGAAACTGTCACTTGGTGTGGTAGTGCTGGGCAAGACCAGACACAAAATCCGTCATTTTCATTTTTCTTTGCATGAATAAAACTTATGTTCCCTTCATGTCAGGAGATAAAATCTAACTTAATGAAGTTACATAATGCATAATATTGAAGCATTTCTCCTTGAATTGTTGTAAAAACAGTTGTAACTGTCTTTTAGAACTCTCCTGTCTCCACCCACAGGAGGAGGGAAAGGTTCTCAGACAAACGGTGTTCCCCAGTTTCAATCTCACAGGCCATGTAAACAACAAATCAGTTTTTAAACAGTAAATTAAATTAACTCTTGTTGAAACTGTGATAGTTTATACGTGAAGAACATAATTATACTCTACAAGTTGTCACTCTTTAGAATACATTCAAATGAATTTGGGTCAGAGACCACCCCTGGGTGAGTGACCGCCCCTGACCTATTTGCCTCAGACTAGAGTTACAGCAGCCATGTCCTCCAGGCAAGTTCATAAATCTAAATTTAGAGAGTGTCACTCTAGCGTATCCACTACCCCTTCTCTCCTCCCCCCACCACTCTTCGTCCATTGCTATTTTTGTCTTTTCTTCAGTCATACGTTTCTGAAGGGGCTTTAACTATGGACCGCTGACAGCTGGAGGCCTAGCGTCTGAAGACATGAATTTGTTTCATGGTCAAAATATACCACCAGAGGCTCCAAGTCTCCTGATTTTCAAGGAGATCTCCCTCCTCTTGGCCCTTTTTCAAAGACCTCCTGGATCTCCTGCGATTCAGAAAAATCTCCTGGATTTTGAGTATATATTATATACACTAAAAATATCTAACAATTATATAGACTTAAAAAGACCGGAAATTTCATGTAAAATGCATGAAATTGTACATTTCAAAAGACTATATTCTATATCTTTTTAACAGACACTTTACTTTTGACATTTCATTTAAATTTTAGCCACATATATTAAATTCAGATTCAAAATTACAACCTGAAATACTTTCTAGGATTCATGTTAGACCTATTCTTTCTCAGGATAGAAACCTCCCGCATTTTACCTCTTTAATATATATATATATAGACCTCGTGCAGACGTGGTCTAGTGACAACATCTGCACAAGGTCTATATATATTTAGACATTGTGCAGACGTGGTCATGTGATCACCATGTGGTGATCACCAAAAAGTGATCATGTGACCACGTCTGCACAAGGTCTATATATATATATATAGACCTTGTGCAGAAAAAGTGATCACGTGACCACATCTGCACAAGGTCTATAGACCTTGCGCAGACGTGGTCACGTGATCACTTTTTGGTGATCACCACATGGTAATCTATTCCACATGCTACAGAATTAATACAAATAAATCAATTTATAAACCAATGCAATTCAACTGTTTTTACAATATAATGTATCCTCAAATTCTGTTATAAATTTTTCATAAATATGTATATAGTTAGACCACTATATGCATGGTTACACCACTATATGTACGGTGACGCACTTATTGAAATCACCATTTCCTTGTTTCTTGGCTAAAATAATTTTTTAGATATAGTTTGATGCATCCTAAAATTAGCACATGTTAATGGCCTATTTACATCCATTAATTTTCTTTCTCTATCTTAAAAGAAATATTATGCAATTACTAAATTTTGTGTGTGGTATATGTGCGGTGACGCAGTTTGTATTTTTTACATTACCTTTGATCATATTCCTAATTAAAATTGATCATTTTTTGCATGTTTCTCGCTCAAATGTCATTATATGGCACCCATCTATATTGAAGGAAAATATTTTTCACTAATCCTCATATTTATCTATTTTATACTGGTTTTCATTGGTATATGTACGGAGACGCACTTTCCTACCCCAAACATTATGGTGTTACATATCCCTTTCTGAACTTCAAAATTTTGTAAGAAAATTGATATTTTTTCTTCTATATTAAACCCCAAAGTGTGGGCAATTAAATACCCAATTTTAACACATGGATGAGTTTCTCTATTAATATTTCAAGTACATCTAAAAATGACTGTTTCAGTATATGTATGGTGACGCACTTATTACACAATGCGATTTTGTTAAAAAATACAAAAATTCGAAATCCATATTATTTCTGTTTATCTATGTTTGGAGTAATGGTCTTGTCTAATGATTTTTGATAAGTAAGTATGTTTGATAACAATTTAAAAAAAAAAATACAGCATTATATTCACTGCCATAACATGGTTTTCCTGAAAAAAAGGGCCAAAAATGGCAGTTTTTTAAAGCCATAATTTTGATAAAATTGATTAAATACCCTTAAAAGTAGGTTCCCAAGGGAGAACAAATCAAGGTTTATCTTAATGTATTCATGAAATATACAAATATTCTTTCTTTTCTTATTTTTTGTTCAGTGTTATTGAATTTTGCCGTTTGGCACCCTTTCAGGAGAAGTGACCATATAGGCCTGATGATAAGGCTGAGGGTGTTCAGGACTATAAACCAGCTGTATCAGTGTGACCTTATCAGCTGATAACTCGGTAGAGTTGGCTTCTATTGTGGTGTAACTCACATTATATATAACGTCCAGTGAGTGGTCAGTCGGTCAGTGACCCCTGCGGCCCTCGACCCCTGAGTCGGACATGGTGGCACGTGTCCTGTGGCCCGTTGCACAATGGGTTTCGTAATAACGAAAATAATTTTATTAACGAAATTAATATTTTCGTAACAATGATGGTTTCCACACAATTTTTTTTCTATATTTAGAATGCCCCCAGAGAGCTGTAACTTTTACTGAATTTTCTCTATTTTTTCCCCTTTTTAAATCAATTTACAGAATTCAATTTCATTCATTAGAACCCAAAGATTTTACTACTGTTGTAAAATCGTAACAATGAAATCTTTGTTAAAGATATCTTTGTTTGATCCTCACAATGAAAATCCATTGTGCAACGGGCCACTGGTGACAACGATGGCCCTAGGCCCTAAAAATCGATACGGCAACACAACCTTTTTTAGGGTTAAGTGACATGTGACATGGAATTCTGAATAGATAGTGACATGTGACATGTGTAATTCGCCCAACCACAGATAGCTGGTTTCTTACCTGCAGGTTAGCCTACAACCAGGTGCATGCTGGGTAATATGTCGACAAAAGTCGGGGTTTTACTATTGGAATTTTCATGAATTGTATCATTATTTGTAGATTAACATTGGGTATAAATAAATTCATTATTATTTTTCAAATAAGTATCCATATACATTTAATATTCCTGAGTTTTAATTTTACATGTGACTTCAGAAATGAAGGTTAAATGAATACCTATTAAAAAAAACGCAAGCGACAATGTAAAAGGACTTCTGCATTTCTCAAACTTGACGTCGCATACCAGGACCCCCATCATGCCCTTCTCCTCCCGTCAATACCTCTAGACTTATTGCACGTTCTTCATTTCATCCCCCCCCCACCCCGCCTACTTATTAATGCTAAATTGGCCCCTGCACGTTCCCCCATGTTGCCCTTTGATAAGGAGTCTACATATGGTTGATGAGATAAGTGTGCATGCCATAAGGTCAGACATGGAGGGGTTGGGAGGGGGGACTGGTCACTCAGATAAGGGACTGCTGGTCACTATATACTGAGAATTCCACTAGTCTACCTACTGACGGACAGACAGTGGGCAGTAAACACTCGTTCATTATTAATGTGATAAGGCTTTTGTATAGAAATTTTCAATAATCATGGCATTATTTGAGGTTAAACATGATATAGATCAATACATGCTATTTTCTCATATTGTATCCATGTATATTATTATTTTCTAACTTGGTTTCAAAATTCATTTATTACATATGGATATAGGACAAATTTGGTTAAATTTTCTATATATTTCCCTGTGTTTTTGGCGACAAAAATTGGTCCAAATTAACCTACAGGTGCTTAAAATACTAAAAATTAGTTATCTGTGGTAGGGAGAATTATGTATAAGTATATATATACATATGTTTGTCAGTAGAGAAAAGATTACGTTGATACTGTATCTTGAAGAAGAGTATCATCTCGGAGTATCACTTCCTGATAGAATACCCCGTGTATGATCAGGAGCGGCAGGTTGCAGTCATTTATTGATTTTCCCGGTGATTTGTTTTTTCCATCGAACCATTCTGTGAATGACCTTTGGTGATTTATAAGTCTTCCCCTGCCATAAGCTGCCCAGGCATAATTATGTTGTAGGTGGCGCTGCAGTAAGGCGTGAACTTTGGTGAATACAATCTCATAGACCTAATGGTTAAGGATCCTTCTTTTCAACATTCTGAATGATCATAGAAGGCTAGCACCTTCTGGTAAGTCTATGTTTTTCATTTCATATAAATGGAAAGTTTTAGATTTGAATGAATTGTTTAAGTATATTTTCTATGTAAGTGGTTCCCACCTTCCTTGCCTGTAGCCTTATCAGTGGTATCCAAGGGGTTGTATTCACCAAAGAAAATGGCGGAGATAAGGCCTAGTATTGAGAGGCTCCCAAATTATGAGAATAGTTCAGGGGTGCTACAATGGGGAGTGGGGGGTATAAGCCAAGATGCGTCTCATATTAATTAGGCATCTGCTAGGAATAGATGCCTGAAGTGAAAAGGTTGTCACGCTAGGATATTACGTACAGACATGTCTTGCACGTGCTTCCTGTATAGATTCTTCAAACAACAAACACTTCATGTAATGTCTGATAAAATGTATTGGATGTAGGTATGTTGTAGGGCTTACGGGAAGATGTCACAGCAGGTCGCAGCCAATAGGCATTGACTTTACACCATGTGGCCTCCACTGTTGGGTTACTGAAGGCCACAGCCTGCTGCCATGGGGCTGCAGCCTGATATAAAGAGGGTAGGGACACTACCTTAATGTCCTTACATGACCTCATTAACTAATTACTTAATTAGGGCATGCAATGTACACAACCCCTTCCATTATTTCATCTTCCCATGGCCTACTCATATAATTACCCTACTTCTTCTAAAACGATGTCCTTTCGCATGTTGCTGCCTACATACTGAACTTTCCTCAGGTCTTACCAAGAACCAGCAAAATAGGCCATAACCAACCTGTCCATCTGGTTGCTGTTTTGTTAAACTGCTTTTTAAAGGACCAGTGGGAACCAGCAAATTCAGTCATGACCCCATTACTTAGTTCCAGCCTTCATGGTATAGTGGTAAGGACCTTCACCTCCAGACCCAAAGGTTGTGGATTCGAATCCTCAAAGAATTCATCATTGCCAGCATTTTTCAGCCTGGCGAAGCCACTTGTATTGATAAAGGAAGGTGTCTCTCGTCTTTAATGAGATGGCAATGGGCTGTAGAATGCTGTAGCTGCTCTGTGGCACATAGGGGGGACCCCTTTTCTCGATTTCATGAATTCAGGGTGGAAAACACCCCCTTTTTTCAATTTTCGCAGACATACAAACATGATTTCAAATGACCCCCTTCTCCACGATTTTTAGAACGGTGATGCGTATCCAGTGGATTTGTGAGTGGGAGTACCGGGGGAGAGTAAAATAAGATTACTTTACCCTGCATACTTCTAGCAGAGACCTTGTATGTAAATATATATAGGATATATCGAGACTGGAAAGCTTCTCTTTGGCCTTATGTGACCATTCCTGTGGTGGCTGGTAGGATCAACTATGAGTCTGACCAAGGTCTGGGCATTACCAGTGTAATTGAGGCGTGTGGGGTGGTGTAGTGGTCAACGTGTCAGTCTGTTGCGCGGGCAGCCCAGGTTCAATCCTGGGCTAGGGTGAGCTGGCTACTATACCCCTCTACACATGTCCCAGTGGCAACAACTGGGTTATCAAAGGTCTCCGGTAGACCACCGGCTGTTGTGTGTGTGGCCCTGTCTATGGGACCATGCTCATTAAAGAACACCTACCTTGGTAAATGTGTAGGGGTATGGTCTCTATCTTCTCATAGATTCGTTCATTTCATAGATACGATCATCAAAGACAGAATTGTCAAATCCTGTTCTCGCCGTGATAAGACCTCAGATGTTGATACGGCATTAAACCCCAATAACTATCTAACTAACTAACCAGTGTAATTGTGGAATAGCCAGTGGCACCACACTAGCTATTTTTACCATAGGCATAATGGTCAATCCAAATCAAGTCCTACCAAGGGCCAGGGGGCAGGCCTGTAGTGCATAACAGGTTTACCCCTGGCTTTCAAGTCTCAATATATCCTATTTTACATACATACATACAAGGTCTCTGCTTCTAGCACACATGCAGACTGGTACTTGTGAAGGTAGGCTGAACACACTGGTCATGTGAGGTAACCGCATCCCAGAACCAAGCCCCTAACATGACGTGATGTGAAGTAAACATGTCCCAGAACTAGGTGCCCCCAGAACACCTGATGGTCAGGGAACACTCGCATCTATCTACGGGTGATGTCTGATGTCCACACAACCACTCGGCTATTTCATCGGCCTAGAATTTTGGCATAGGGCTTAGGGGCCTTCCGTTAAGTACGTACGCATCAAGGGGGGGTGGGGGGGGTCTAAAATCTTTGAAGATTTGCGTACATACTAAAGGGAAGGCCCGTTAGTGACATGACACATGCCGCATGGGATCCAATACAAAAAATTAACATGGGAAACTGGATGACCATGCCCCCCCCCCCCCGACCACTAACTGGGATTTAACCCCCCCCCCCCGCCGTCGTCCTCCACCATGTGATGTACATATATGTGGCTGGGGGAGGTGTGGCCAGCCAAGCGTATCACACACCACAGTGAGCAGGGGCGGATTTAGAGTGGGGCCCCAGGGGGTGTAGGGGGTGCACGCCCCCTCTATTTTTGGCCAAATATTAACTATTATAATGTAAGGTTGCCGGACCTCTGCGCCCTCTCTTTTGAAAATCCTTGGATTCGCCCCTGTTGATGACTTGGAGCTCACGTTCTTGTAACATTATCTATGAAGTTAATATTATGGCCTCATGCAATAAGAATGTCATAATAACTTTCTGTTTAGGTGTGGTTGAGACCTCACTTAAAGAAGATGTCACAATGAGACCACACTTAAAGAGGATGTCACAATAATGTTCTGTTTAGGTTAGGTTGACACCTAACCTAATAAGATGGTCACAGTAACATTCTGTTTAAGTAAGGTTAAGACCTGACATAATCAGAATGTCACAATAGAATTCTGTTTAAGTAAGGTCTGGACCTTACCTAATCAGAACGTTACAGTGGCTTTTTCTTTTGATTTGGTCTACCTATTCAGAATTTTATGATACCATTCAATTTTGATCAGGTCTAAACCTCCTAGAACAATAATGTAACAGTTACGTGACATTTTAGTAAGTAACTGACAAACCAAAAAAGTGTGGTTGCATAACGTGACTATTATGTTATACAACTGTGCATGCATGCATGCATGCATACATACATACATACATACATACATACATACATACATACATACATACATACATACATATATACACTACGTACATACGTATATATATATATATATATATATATATAGTACATACATAAATCCATACATCCATACACACACACATACATACATACATACATACATACATACATACATATGACATATGTATGTACATACATACATCCATACACACATACATCTACATGAAGGATATTTTGACAGGCGGCATGGAGCCCTGGATTAAATAATATGCTGGTGATATGAGAATATTGTATGTTGCGATGAATCCACAATTCCCTCCCCATAGTCAAGTCTGAGTAGAGGTAACGTACATGTTTATGATTAATAATCTGAGTAGACTTACCTATATCGGGCTCCTCCCGTCGTCCCCCACATCCCTTAGAGCCCCATACCGTCCCGTCCTCCCCCACCTCCAGGACCTTCAGGGGCCCCGGGCCGTCCTCCATGGTCATCGTCACCCGCTCGGACAGCTCCAGGGTGAAGTGGCATGTCTCCTGGGTCGGCGGGCAGGCCGGGGTCACGTGGTGCGCTCCTCCAGGGCGGGCGGGGAGCAGGAGGAGAAGGAGCGGGAGGAGGAGGAATAGGTGGTGGCCAGGCATGGCGAAGTGCAGACAGAGACTAACTGGGACGGCTGGCTTAACGGGGGAACTGTTGTGTGTGTCTGTGTGTATGTTGGGGGGGGGGGGGGGGGGGGTCACAAGGTGATCCTATTCTCCCCTCCCCCTCTACTCCCCTCCCCCTCTACTCCCCTCCCCCACCTGTAGCTCGTCGGAGGCTTTAGTACCTTTTGGGGCCCTTGATTGGAGGGTCCCCATGTCGCATTTTTATTATTATTATTATTATTATTATTGAAATATCTCTCCAATACAAGAAGTTCTTCCGATGTAGGTGAAAAATACAATAATGATGATCAAATTTATTAACGACTTTAAGAAATGATTATGTCCCTTGTCTCTTAACTTCCCCAGCGACGGATTTAGGGAGGGGCGCAGGGGGAGCGCGCTCACCTATTTTTGGCAAAATATTGATTTTTTTAATGTAAAAATTCCCGGACCTGGAGGGTCCGGTGGGAAATTTTACAATAAGGCGCCCCCCCCCCCTTTTGAAAATATCTGGATCTACCCCTGTTCTCATGTCAATTGTCACCTCTCACACCTCCTATGTGCCATGTCGAATTTAAGAAATGGTCCCTGTCATGTTGTTTATTTTATTTTGTCATGTCATTAAGCTTCATGTTGCATGTTGATTTTAAGAAATGGCCATGTCGCAGTGTCGAATTGAGGGGTCAATAGTCCAACTGTTGTGCGTGTTTCCTGGGTGGGTGGGGGGTGTGTCACGAGGGGATTTAGTCGTGGGAGGCTGTATTAGTCTTTTCATGACCTAGATCTCTCTTGTATAATTCATTACACCCACAGGAGCCCATGGCTACTAGTGGCCACCTAATATCTGTAAGGAATTATTTTGTTGGCCCTCTATAAATGGCATGGGTAATCCCTTTGATGGCCTTTTGGGTGCACTGGTTTATGGTCCTACCTGCCATAAAGCAGCGGCTGCAAAGCATGCTGGGATATAGGTGGGAATTTCGACCTAAAATCGTTGCTTAAAGGAAAGCTTGCACATAAATTTATAAAGCGCCAATTGTTGTGGATTTCACTTCACTTATATGTTCTAAAAATGATCCAAATGAATAAAAGGCAAAATACCAAGATATCAAACAATTATATAGGAAGGAAAGATAAATTTGGGAATTCCCTAAATATTAGGCTTATCAAAACTCCCCTTGCTATGTCAATATGATGGGAATTCCCTTTCAGAATAACCTGGGAAAGAATGTAGGTTAGTAATTGATACATTAACAATTAATAAAAGCCTGTATGTTCATATTTTATGATAGAGTTTAGTTTCCATTTATCTTCTTTTTTTGAGAGTTGGGGATTCCCTTTTATAGAAACATGCGGATTCCCAATAAGTGTCCTTGAGACGTCACATCTTTGAGGATTTCCCTTAAAAACTCATAAAATAAAGCAAATTTTAAAGTCTCATAACTCTGTCTATGCTTGGAACATCCTTGAGATATCTTTAGCATTACTAGTTCTTGATGAAATCGCCATGCTCATTGGAAAATATTGATCCTGCAAGTGTTCCTAGTTTGAGCAACTAGCGGACTTGGAGGTAACTACAGTCTAGGGACCACTGGTGTGTATGAATGTGAGAGGAGGGGGGAGGGGGGGGTGTCACGTGGGGATCCCCCCCCCCCCCACCTCCCGACCTGTACCTTTTGGACACGCTCTGAATACCGAGGATTCTGCAACGAGATCTACCTCCGAGTCCCGTTAAAGGTGTTGATGCGGCAGAGTGAATACCGATAGCATGATGGGGCTGTGGGTTCCCAATGTCGCACGTCGCTTTCAGGAAATCGTCATGACACTCCACGGGAAATCCAAGCTTATTTTACGCATAGATAAGCTTGGATTTCTCATGGAGCGTAACTTTTTTCTCTCATTATCTTTATTGATTTCACGCATTCACATGATCTTCCAGCCAGGTTAGAGGGTGTGGGATTTAAAATGATGATTTGAAAGAGTAAATGTATGGAGTGATGGAGAACAAAGATGATAATTTTGATGGAGTTTTAATTAACACATGCCATAGGCCCATACCTATATCTATATCATCAGCGGGTTCTGATTAAGCACAGCTCGCTCAACGTGGTGGTACGGGTAAAGGTACCCTTTTAAGCCTCTCATGTCGCATGTCGAATTCAAGGAATGACCTATGTCAGGTCATTTATTTTTCTCTCCATGTCACCAAGCCTCATGTCGATTTTAAGAAAAAGCCATGTCACCATGTCGTTTTTAGCGGTCCTTACCCATGTTATGAAATGTCACGGGTGGTCAGGTGACCCGGTCACGGGGGATCGTCAGACACGTGATGCGCGCAAACCTCCACCCACCCTCCCCCCTCCCCCTCCCCCCCTCCCCCCTCCCCCCTCCCCCGTCCTCCCTCCCCCCCAGCCCACACCTCCCCATATAGCCTGGTTAGTCGGTCCCTGACCTACTTAGCTCTTACATAATAGGTCCATACACCCACAACAGTCCATGGCTTTTATTGGTTAATTAGAATTTGCAAGGAATTCTTTTATTGGACCTCTATTTATAAATGGCATGGAGAATCCCTTAGATGGTTCTTGGCCTGCTGACTGGTTTATGGTCCTTCGTGCCATAAACCAGTGACTGCAAAGCATGCTGGGATTTAGGTGGGAATATGGTTGCTGGTGTACAGACTCACTTTGGGAAACAGTGAGTCTGACTGCGACAGACTAATAGTCTGTTCTGACCCAGTTTAGCTATGGTATAATGAAAAAGTGTGTACAGACTGTAACCACTAAAATAACGTTAAGGATAAGCACTGTTTTGCAATTGCAGCGGTATTCTCTTAACTATCCCTTTTTACTATGACCCCTTTACTTATATCATATATCATTAGATAGCTTAAAGTAAAGTCTATCTATTGGTATGAATCATAATAGGCCTAATATGTGTGAAAGGATGTCTCACTCTGCTACGAGATCTATCTCCGCGCGGGGAATATAGTCCGTGAGAATAGACAGTTGCAAGCGTCGAGGTGGCAGAGTGCCTGGAATTTGAAAAACAGTGTTTTTGACAAATATATCGACCAAGGATTTTTCAGTGAATAATGCAAACAGAGACTTGAAATTTTGGATATATGTACATGACGGTCATTTAGAACTTGTAATTAGGTCTTAGTTTATGTTTTATGCACGTTAAAAACTTAAGTTTCAAAAAATGACAAAATTCTTCCAGCTTTTTAGAGATAAAATTAAAACCAAGGTCTAAATAAAAAATCTGAGACACGTATCCCTCCATTAGAATATCCTGATCATGTAGATAAAATCTTAGGCTTGCAACTTCGATATTAAACAAGATATTCATGTTTAGAAAATAAAAGTGAAAATCATGCGTTTTATTCTATCATACTTTAATGGTATTTCTACCAACAGATAAAGAAAAATCTGTGCTCTCATTTGATGTATTGAATTTAAAGATCAGATGGATAGATATTGAGTTATTGATTTTTTTTGGTAGTTTGGCGGCTACCAACAGTTGTCCATCCTTAAATTAGAACATGGGCGAATTAGTTTGGCAAACAGCAATCCTTTTTATAGACGTGGATAATAAATTTATCTCTTGAGGTCTCACGGAACTAAATGTGGCGCCACCTCGTAGTGTCCTTCAACTTTCTGGACCGCAGTGAATACATTGCCAAGTGTGGTTGGTCTAAATTAGAATGTAAATAAATGATAAAATTAAAGTACAAAATCCATAAACTGCCCAACCATTTCTGATTTGAATGACATACAAATTGACATGATATGTGAAAGTATGCAGCTGTCAAAATTGATTTATGATGAGGTATAGTTGGAGCCAGATTTGCCTCTGCAGACTGAGTTAAATGAGGGTAGGTACACATTTGGATCTCTAGCAGAAAATTTTCACGGTCAACCTACCCTAATATTTTGATATGTTATGTAAGAAAGATGTGTTTATTGGTTTCTGATTCAAGATAAGGGCCAGCAATGTTCTGAATATTTTTTTTAGCATGTCATGCTATATTAAATTATACAGCAAATCATTTGGTTCCGTGAGACCTTGATTTGTTATCCACGTCTATAAAAAGGGGCACTGTTTGCTCGACTTTAGCCAAACTGATTCGTCAAAAATACAAGCTGCCGCCAGCCTAAGGCCGGAGACCATGGGCCGGGTAGGTAGATCTCCAACCACTGGTTCATCCTATGTACACCAGGGGGCAGGTCAGGGGCATACAACAGCGCCACCTGTTTACAACAATACACACTAATGAATAATCTATAGGCCTATAGATGATGGATGTAAACCTTTAAAATTGACAGGGCGAGATGGACATTTCTTAAATTTGACATGCAACATGAAGCTTAGTCACATGAAGGAAAAAAGATAAACATGACATAGGATACTTCTTAAATTCGACATGTACATGGGAAAATGTTCTTAAAATCGACATGGAAGTCCAAAATATAGTGACAGGTGACATGACATGACCATTTCTTAAATTTAACATGCGACAAAGGGACCTCACATCTACACCCCAGGGGCGGATCGGGGGGGGGGGTCCAGGGGGTCCTGAACCCTCCCCCTCCCCCCCCCCTTTTGGTGGGCACTCTAACTTGCCAAAGAGAAAAAACGTCTTGCGCGTGCGCACATATGCACACATTGTAAGTACTTACCCTATATATGGACCCCCCCCCCCTTTTTCTTTTTCTTTTCGAAATCCTGTATCCGCCCCTGCACCCCCTAGATGATGATTGTTGGAGATTGAGGTGTGTTCAGCAATTTTTCAGCTATATCGACACCAACTCACGGTTTTGGGATGTACAAATTAAGGGATTGGGATCGAATCTTTGGGGGTGGAAACGACGGCAATGCAAGACAATGACTGTATTATCACACTCAAAACTCAACCCAGGTTAACCACTTCACTGTCCCACCCGCTATAATCTATAATTATTGGTCATTACAATGTTCCAACTTACAGGGTTTTCTTTTTGCAAGGATGTGTGTGTCTAAAGGGGAAGGCCAATCCGGAGGCAAATGGTCCTTTTTCAGCTGAAAGGGAGTGAAATTAATGGCACTTCTTCCATTCCCAATCATTTTAAAGAAGTACCCCCTTGTAAGAGCATCAGATTCAACAATATTGCTAGTTTGAACCAATATCATCAACAAGTGGTAGTAAAAAGGTATGAGATGGTTTAAGTATTAAATAAGATTACATTTGTCCTTGGATAAGGTTCTCCTTGGTGTATATGATCCCTTCTTTAAAGGTTTATTTTTCTATGGACAAAGTCCTTCTGAAGGGAGCCGTTTGTGAAACCCCAACACACACATCCGGCCGAATATATTATAAGTATTATACATACATATACATACATACATACAAACATACATACATATAGAACACACACACACACACACACACACACACACACACACACACACACACACACACACACACACACACACACACACACACACATATATATATACATATATACACACATATATATACGTAGTGCACATGACGTCTCACCTCCCAAAGTGGGATGGCAATCATGTTGGTGATCAGTTTAAATCTATTATTATTCACAATTTCTTAGCCTATTATAATGTATACCTTTTGTACATTTCATCATAAGCAGACTTTATGAATCATAATACTCAATTATTATGTATCAATCATGGTTATATTTGATAGCCATATGGTGATCACCAAATTCTGGTCACATGACCCTCTCTGCACAAGGTCTATATCACAAGGTCAAGTCGCTCCCCCGGGGTTCACCAGGTGACTAGGTCCAGTACACGTTCCGGCGTTCATCAGTGTCTCAGTCATACCCAATGCAAACAGGATATTTAACAGATAACAGAGATACCTCACCACACCTAGGATTGTTGGTGATCAAACCTCAGCACATTCGAGAGGCCGATCGAGGAATTTGAAAAGGGGCGGGGGCGTACGCGTGCTCCGGGCACAGGAATTGTACATAAAAAAAAGGACCCAAAATGGAGGGGGGGGGGGGGGGGTGGCGGCACGCCCCCCCCCCCCCCAATCGGGGGACGTGCTTAAGCAAAGTTCCCCCCCCCCCCCCCGGCACAGGAATTTTGCATTAAAATGTTTTATATTTGGGCCGATTGGAGGGCGGGGCGGGGGCGGGGCGGGGGTGAGGTTTGGTGGGACCCTTAGTGACAGTTTCGAGAATTAATGCAGACTGATTACAGTTTATCACATCAACCCCTGCCCACTGAGTCTTCATTGTCCACCACTATCTATTATCATATATATATAGGGTCTAACCATCGGCCCCCCCTCCGTCCTAGGGTTACAACAGGTGGCAGCACTGACAACACGAAATCAATTCCTAAATGAGCGGTAATTTTTACTAATTCTCAACATATTTTTTCCCTTTATAAATCAATTCACAGAATTTAATTTCATCCAGATATATGAAGGTGATACTGTTACGATAACTATTGCTGTTACGAAAGGGATTTTAAAGTTATTTTAAAGTTATCGTTGCAACGAAAATCAATTGTACAACGGGCCACTGACCGAATAGAGGACTTCCGGTTTATGAATGACAAGACGTCACGACCCACCTTGGGGTACGGAGAATGGTCGTGGGAGGGGAGAGAGTGGGGTGGAGGAGGGGGGGGGGGGAGTGAGCTGTCCTAGATCTTCCCCTCACACAGTCCGAGTCAGTGAGTGGTTGCTGAGTCAGGTCCCAGAACACACGAATGGGATGGAGTAGTCGTGTGTTTGTGTGTGTGTGTATGTGCGTGTGTGGTGTGTGTGTGTAGTGTGTGTGTATGTGTTATTTGTCAATAAAACCTATTCTGACCATAACACATGATATACTTGTGATATTGAAAAAAAAAAGTGATAAGGACAATTTCAAATTCAAAGGCAAATATAGGACAATCTAGATTTAAATTTTTAGATTTTTAAGCTGTCTTTTGGAAATACCTAGATCAATGCGGGGATCAATGACATCACATGGTGAGTCCTTGGGGAATCCCCGACTGTGATAGAAGAGAATGTCCCCTCTCTGAATCATACAGTATTCAGATTATGTGCAAAGAAACTAATCAATTTGTTTGTTAAAGATAGATATTTGTGACATTTCTCTTAATGTCTTATAACCTTCATTTAACTTTTAATCATGGAATCTTAATTCCTTTCCAGAGGGAATTCCCCACTTTATGACGTTATACGGTGACTTGTTGAGAAAACCAAAGCGTCTCTAGCTTCTAACCCTGATTCTCCCTCCATCTTACTTCAAAGTACCCTTAGGTTTCTCAAGTCTCAATTCATAGACATATTATTGCTCTTGTTAGAAGAAAGTAGAACGTAAAATTAATAGCTTTTCACGAATTTAAATGAAAGGGACCCTTCAAGAAAGGGCAATGTCACCATGTTGAATTTAAGAAAGTAATGTCCCGTGTCATTATCTTTTAAAATCCAATGTCACATGTCACTAACCCACAAAGCGATTTTGACTGATTCTACGAGAAGACTCGGCTGATTTTAGTGCCGACTCATATCAAACATATATATTTCAATATGACATACTGACACACTGACTTGCAATCTATATAGGGCCGAAATCGACCAATTTTATGAGAATTATCAGCAGATTCTAGTCGGCCGATCCATATTCAAATTCGCCTGGTAGGTATGGGGCTTAAAGCCCTAGAAGGTGCCGTGTCAAATGTAGGGGTCTACGGTTAAAGTGGCCACATCATCACAGGTCCACAGGTTTGACATCGTTAAGTTATATACCTATAAGCTTGATAAGCCATCATGCATTCCGTTATACCTTAGGAAGAAAACATGCATTTCTTGATATCTAAGTAAATGACCATGATGTCACTCCGTCCCCGGGTCGTATTGTGGGACACCTTTCCTGGATACACTCAGTGTTTCCGCCAATTCCGGGTAGAGTCTTCCGACTACCCGCCGCCCCCACCCTGCTGCTCCTGGCCAAGAATCGACTCACTCTCCGGGCAGAAACGTCTCACAACTTTGTAATCTAATAAACATTCACGTTTTCTTCCGTGCAAATCTAGTCTAAACAGGTGTTGTATATATACATGAAAAAAGTATAAAGCACGGGAGAAGTTGCCGCTTTACTAGACTCACTCAGTCATCACCACTCTAACCGCTGGTGCTTCGAGAGACGAAAAACCCTAGAGCTCTCTAGACTGTAGTTACGTCCAAGTTCACTAGTCACTAGTTACTCAAACTTTTATGCAAGAATTAAAGGGAGCCAAAACCAATACATTCGATGAAATTTTCCAAATTTTCCAAACTCAAATAAACATGGAAATCCATTCCTTGAGCCTATTTCTGGCCCATGTTTATATCTAAACCATGAAATATGGTAAAAAATATTTAAAAACATGTTTTGCATACTCAAATCAATTAAATTGGATCTGCAAAAATAGGGTTTGTTTACAAACAAATGCAAATATTACCATCTCTTGTGGCATTCTACTTCAGTCTGAGCTAGTTTTCACAGCTAATACTTTACCACTGACCTTAACTGGACTCATCTAACACATTTCTATACTTATCTGAGTTTTGAAAATTTTGTCAATTATATTGGTTTTTTTTTGCTCCCTTTAGAACACTGGCAGGACTAAAAGAAAGATTGTACAATATGCATATGGAAAACTGTTTATTGAGAGTGAAAGATGACACATGGGGAAAATTAAGAGCATTTAAAAAATTCAAGGAAGATGTAGTACGGGAAGTTACTTACTTTGCATGACTAACATTTGACAGCTTTGGCCCGGTTAAGAATGAGTTCTCATTCACTTACTATAGCGACAGGATGTCATGTAAAACCTAAGGTAGCTAAGGAAAATAGAAAGTGCGCAAACTGCTCCTTGAATGAGGTTGAGGATGAACAGCACTTTCTCATGGTCATGTTTTTATTGTTGTCTCACGGAACACTTTTGTTTATTGTATACGTTACTGTTTTTGTAAATGACACATAAGGTCAACTTGTAATATGACTCCTTGTTGTCAATAAAAGCACTAGTACTACTATTACTACTACTTATCTTGGTCATGAAAGGACTAGTAGTGCCCACGTACCTCCTCCATTACCTCTCCCATCACCGAGGAGTGAAACAATGTCTGTGGTGGAGAGTGAGCGCCCCCTGGTGTATAAAGTCGGCGTTAGCCCGGAGAGTCCAGTCAGTGCTCTGCAGCAGCCCGTACTGAAATCACGACGACCTGAGATACCCAGACAGAGTAACGGACGGAGCCGGGTTGTAAAGAACCCTGATACATAGAGTCCTGATACAGGGAGATAGCTGTGATACAGGCAGCCGTGATACAGAAAGCCCCCGCCATGAGGGTTTTCCTCCTGTCCGCCCTGCTCGTCGTCCTCCTGGTAGGTCTATCTTTATTAATCCCTTGTTAGGATTTGTTGGACATCCCTCCAGAGTCCTCTCCCAAACCCCCGGGCCTTGGCCCAGAGATGGGGAGGCCTCTTGTCCCGTCATGGCACGGAATCACTGGCGGATTTATCGGGGGACACCCAACTTTTTTTGTTTTTGTTTTTTTGTTGGGGGGGGGGGGGGGGGGGGGGGCAATATTTTGACACTTTTAATGTAAAATACGAACAAGAAGTATTTTTTTTAGTAGCGGACTAGCCCTTCCCCCCTTTTCAAAATCCTGAATCCGCTACTAGCTGTGGCAGTCATTTCGTGGACAGCAGGAGAGCTTGGGATCTGTCCAACTGGCGAAGTGCGCCTCCGAGATTAGAGCATTGATCTTTAATTCATCATAAGGGGCTATCAGTCTAAGCCTAACCCTTAGCTATCTAAAGGCCAAGTGCGCCCCCTAGGTAAGAATGACCAGGTGGTTCCCGCCTGGATGAGGGGGATTAAGGACCTAATCCGCATATACAATAATCATACTCCCGACTGTATGGGGAGATAATGCGAAGGGGGCTTCAATGTGGCTGCCATCCACTGGCCATCCTAAAACAACACTCACTGACTCAGGGATTAGGGTCGGGTGGCATGGGACGTAACTCTAGCTGTGGTCAGCCTGCCGACGTCGCCCCCTTCACCAGATGTAAGTCACAGGTCCGGCCACTCGCCGGTCAGTACTACTGTTACAGTTTTGACCAGGGAGCTATAATCACTACGTTATACATGTAATGGCAAAGTAACCCTAATTCACCGATTGACTAATTTAGAAGTCAGATTTGCGTTATGTAGGAGTCATATTATCAGCCCGTTAGCAGAAGAGTTTCAGAAGAGGACGTTAGCATCTTGTACTACATATTTGAAATTCCCTTGAAGGATTAAGCATCGGACAATTAAAGTACGATTTATCGGACCGAGTGGAGTCAAACGTTTCCACCCTTCACCCCATCACCTCCTGGTGTATCCGTGTCGACCTTCGACCCCTGCCCGGAGTGGGGGTCGGCTCACATCACCGCCCTGGAGGAGGGGGGGGGGGAGGGGGGTTCAAATCACGGCCCTGAATAAAGCCCCGTACCCACTAGGCGACTTTGAACCTTAGCAATCATTATTTTCCTCTGTTCGCCCGTCAGTATGATACATTGAAATGTGCATGTTTGATAAGATGGCCGGGCGATTCGCCCGGCCTTCTTCCCAGTGATTCAGATTCAGATACATTTCAATGTATGATTATACTGACGGGCGATCAGAGGAAAATGCGATCTCTGAGGACCAAAGTCTCCGAGTTGGTACGGGGCTTTAGGTCCCGGAGTGGTGTTCAGGGGGGGGGGGGGGGTGTTGGGGGTGTCGGGTTGATGGGGGGGGGGGGGTGTAGGAGGTGTTTAGATAGTCCGGTTTATCCCTGACCCCGGCGGCCAGGCACGGTCTGACCAAGGAGTCTACTGTTAACTCGTTGGTCAGACGCTACATGTGGGGGTGATCCCCTACACTGTCGGGAGGAGCACACACTGGGGGATTACCCTACACACCGCCATCTACACGCGGGATCATCCCCTGCAGGGCGATAACTAACGGCATACAACACGTAATACCCGGTAATCCGGCGATAGGCCTTAGCGTCCACCACCTGGCCGACGGAAGGGCTGTAGCCATCCCCAGCTCGGTTAATATTAACTTACCAGATTTGTTGACCAGACAGTTGCATCGTTTAAAGGACGTTGTTCAGATGACGTCCCAGTTCCCAGAAGGAAACAGGCCACAACGCATTAAATGCTCACTAGTATCTGGATTCGCATCAGCTTTCTAAAAATCGCGGAGAAAGGGGTCATTTGAATGGAAGTTCGCATGTCCGCGAAAATTGAAAATAGGGGGAATTGGCGATTTTGAGAAGAAGTTTTTTTTATCATCTAAAATCAGATGTTTCGACACTTAAGAAATTTGGCAGTTTGAATGGATAAACTTGAATGGACAAAACTTTAAAGTTTGAATACATCCTGCATGATGTTTCCAATACTCTCTGAGAAAGTATTTGATGGGTTCTGTTATGTATGCCCGGTGACTTTATCATGATATTTCGTGTTTTCTGAAAGAGGGGGTGTACTTGAAGCCCTAAACATTCGCTTTCAATGAGAAAAAGGGGCCTTTTTGAGTTGACAAATCAGTGAAAAGGGGGTATTTCTCAGGCTGCAGAACACAGTCACTGATGGGTTTCCACGTATGTAGTCGAGTCTGCACAATATCTACAAGCCAACCGGTTGGGTTCCAAAGTGACCCCGTCTCCGCTGAGGGCCAGAGGTCCGTCCGGAATGTTGCCCTCTTACCTAACCCCTTCCAGGCTCCCCCCCCCCCCCCCCATCCCCCCCGCCCTCTCCCCAAGTTCCACCCCCTCCCTCCGCTGGCTGCAGACGTCACGTCCCTCCAGGGCTCCTCCAGGGCGGAGAGTGTGGTGGGGGAGAGGGGGGAGAGGGGAGGGGCCACAATGGAGCAGTGTGGACTGGAGTAGACCGGTCACAGTACATTACCGCACCAGCACGGGCAAACCTCTAAATTTCAGATTTTGGGTGGACGCGATGACGCCGTAGGTTTACCGTTAAAACCGCGCGTCCGACGGAAAGCTTTGAGTGTGGTCGCGGCCATAATATGGAAATAGCGGCATTGGGTGCGAATTGATTGATTAATTCTATTACGTGTGCCTAATTTATTATTTTCAAGTAGGATTAAAACTTTTACAAAACATAGCTTGATGCAAAGGGAAATGATGCAATAGCCACCCTCCCCCTAGACACACACATCATGATTTAGACAAAAAACAGGGGGGGGGAGGGGGGGGTTTGCTATGGGAAATTTTCCCCCTACTCTCGTCTCGTCCCCCCCCCTTTTTTTCCGGAAAATTTAGCGGTTTTTAATGCAAAATTCGGTCAAAAGGTCATTAAGGAAAAATCTGTCCCATACCGCCCCCCTCCCCCCCTTAAAAATCCTGGATCCGCCGGTGGTGGTGTTGGTGGTGTTTGGAAGCGTGCCGAAATCCGTGCCTGCACTTACAACTTCCCACACTTTCTGTGTCCGTCCCTAGACCACTTGCGTTTATTCATTATTGCTGCAGCTCGTGGGTTCTAGGTAGGTCTGTAGAGAGACGGGCGGGTCGTGGTATGTGGATGGATGGGGCCGGGAAGCACCCCGAGGGGGGCGGGAAGGGGCAGGATGGGGGCGGGGGGCGGGGGGAGGATGATTTAAGAACAGGAGAGGCGGTAAACCAATCAGAGCCCATCAGAGTAGAGAGGGAGCAGGGCGAGCAGGTCTGTAATGTAGGCCTTTCATGACCTAGATACCTCTTGCATAATAGCAGGGCCGCCCCACAGACAGGAAGCAGGGTTTCCTGATGAAATTTCCAAGTACGTTAATTCCAATTGATAAAGATAAAGGTGATTTTGTTCTTTGTTCGTTCCTTTTTCCCTCATTGAATTGAGGAGTGAATGCCCCAGAGGGAGGCCCTATAACTGCTCTGTTCCTGCACCCCTTCATTTCCCAGGAGCTAGGGAAAAACATTTACTTATTTTTTTCAGTATGAGATTCCCCACGACACCTTCTTAATTTAATATTCCAGGCCTTTCACAGAGGATGTCACCTATTATGTCTGATGTACATCTGATGTGCAGCTAATAAAATTATGGCTAATAAATATACATCTAATTAGGCTAATGTAAGCTAATGCATTGCTAATATACGGCTAATGTAAATCTATTTATGGCTTCCGTACAACTAATTATGACCAATATACAGCTAATTATGTACAACTAATTAGGCTAATGTACAGCTAATAAGGCTAACGTAAGCTAATGCATTGCTAATATACGGCTAATGTAAATCTATTTATGGCTTCCGTACAACTAATTATGACCAATATACAGCTAATTAGGCTAATGTTCTGCTAATGTATTGCTAATATACAGCTAATGTGCAGTACTTATGGCTAATGTACATGTATAACTAATTATGGCTAGTATACAGCTAATGTACAGCTAATATATATGACTAATGTAGTCTAGCACAGGCTAATGTATGCTAATGTATGGCTATAATAGGCTAATGTATGGCTAAATTAAGTCTAACTTTGGCCCATGTCCCAGATTGTAGGTAATTTACAGACGTTTTGTATGATATCTGGTCACCTTTGCCAGGGAAAATGACTTTTTAACTCACTATTAGCCCTGATCTCCGACCCAATGTGGTATATGTGTGTGGATCACCCTAAAAGATATTGTTCCCTCCCGCTCAGCACTGCAGGATCCAAGGGTATCATCCTTCCCCAGAGTTTCAGGGCAAGTAAGTCTACTCATGTTAAGGATAGTTTTCAGCTCATTCTCGCAAGAAGCGTGGCTCAGATTGTCGTAATACATGTCCTTATTCTAATGTTATACTGTGTAGAAAAAAAACAAAAAAATTGACAAGTTACGTCCCTGTAAGGGCCTTTGTCTGCTCCGGGCCTGTCGATGTTTGACCTTGTGGTGACCGCGGGGGTCTAACTCAGGCCCAGCGTCCTCCAGGGTTAGAGTTAGGGTTAGAGTCATTGTGAGTCGTTCTCGGCGTCAGGGGGTGGTAGGCGGTGAGCATTGTTAGCCCGGCGTCCGACCAGTCCTCCAGGGGAGGTGGTGGTAGGGGTGAAGCACGGGGGGGGGGGGGAGCAACTAACACAGACCCAGTGTTAGCGCCCGGTAAAACAAGGGGTCCTATTCCCCCTCCAACACACACACCTCCCCCAGGGCACACTCTTAGTCACGGAGATTTTCACGAAAATTTTCTTTAATTACTTTTTTGCCGAATTTTACATAAAAAAATCTTAATTTGGGGAAAAAAAAAGTGGAGGAGGAGGGGGGGGGGGGGCGCTCGCATAATGACTAGATATTTGTATATTGTGTCCACCCTTTCAAAATTCAAAATACCCCTATCTGTTTAAAGAGGTGTTCCTCCTCCCCTCATGTTCTATCATGGGGAGCTTTCATGATTCTAACCAAGAATCCTTTACCAACAATGGTCACAAGTGTCCCAAAGTCCATGAAAATGGTGTCACAAGTAAACAATTCTCCACTGGTGCTCTGAAGTCAGAGAGGTCTCAGCGTGGTGCACAATGGTTAAGAACGGTCTGAAAAGGGCCTTTGACGGGCACGGCGGTAGTTGGGACATGGAGCCGTGGGGCGCCGGGAAGATCCCCTCCACCCATCCCACGTGGTATGTCCCTGGTTTGTTTCCAGTATCCTTGCCCCGGGCCCTGTCAGGTTAACCCTTTCAGGATAAACACACCTTTAGACCCCAATCTGGCCATGACCGCCAGAGTGTGTGCTTCTTGATCCTGCGATAGCCGCCTGGAAAAACGGAAATTTTCCATATTTTTTCCAGATTTTTCCAAAGACAGCACTGTAATACGTAGTCAACATACAAACATGGTAAATATATCGTTTAAGACTTTATTTAATTCCCAATTTGATGCCGCAAATCTGATTTCTATAACTCCAATTAATATACTTTGTCTCCCTTTCATAGTCCTCAAATTCTAGGAACTTAAGGAATTCCTGGGGAAATACAGCAATTCATACCCGTAATCTGTGGGGCCTAAAGGGTTAATAGAGGGGGGGGGGGGGGTTGGAGAAGATAGCAGGGACACAGGTCATCTCTGAGTGTGAGGGGTCACTGTGATAAGGTCCCACCTGGAGGAGGCCTGGAGGAGGCCGGCCGATAGGGGTCTCTTATCAGCAGAGTGGTGTTGGTTTTGGTCGTTATCTCTGTATTGGGGCCAGCTGGTCAGGGCCCCGCGGGTCAGGGGTAGAGATTTCCTAAAGGGGACAGGGCCACCTTGTAAAATTGTGTGGGATCATCCGATTTGTTTTAAAATCGCCGAGAGTCTCTTGGATTCAGGCCTCATCTCCTGACCTCCCGATGAGAGGCTGAAATCTCCCTGTAATCTATACCAACATGTCGGTCCTATGTCATATGAGATGGTGACCACCGTGCTACTTTATAAACTGACTCCCGAAATTATTTGATTGAAATAGAATAAACATCCTGCAATATATATGGGGCAATGTGAAGTCGTGATACACCGACTGACAGATACAAAGACCGACAGATACACTGACAGACAGATACACTGACAGACAGATATGCTGACAGACAGATACACCGACAGACAGATACAACAACAGACTGACAAATCTCACGAAAAGCAATCTGTTAATGTTATCAGGTCCGCATTAATATAATATAAGAAGAACCGAAAGAAAGATGAACAGAAAGCCAGCTGCTCATTCACCCTGTGCTCCTAACATCAAAGGCAGGGTGTGTGGTGTCCTTTCTATGGGACATTGCACATAAAAGACCCCTTGCCACTCTTTGAAATGAATAGGGTATTGCACCCAATGGCAGGTTTCTCCTAAACCATATCATAAATATGATCACCCATAAGATGAAAAGCATTACCTTGTGCAGTCTGGAAAGAACCTTGTGTGGTTGACTGGACGTTAAACTACGCCAACAAACAAATAAACAACATCTCATTATGTAGGAGAGGAGAATCAAATTGATATTGATGTTAAAAAACTTAACCCACAATTAGAGGTAATTTCTCAGTTACTTAGGGGGCCCAAGTTGTAAACATCTTAGTTTCCTCTTCTGTTTAACCGACAAGAGCATTGTCAAACAGTACATGGTGCTGTGTCACTGTCCCCTGTGGACCCTTCCTGTGAGGTCAGCCCCCGTCCCCTGGTACCAAAGGGTCTAGGCCTTTGGGCCCTTCACATTCACTGACCACTGACTCAGCCCAGGAAGTATGGAGGGGGTGTAGCAGTTGGAAGTTTGGTGGGTTGCAAACCGTGACCCCGGTATCTCCCCCTCACCAATATCTCGTCCCCTCTCTTTGTGCCAGTTATCAGTGATAAGGAACGCCCACATACTGTACCAGGGCTGGACAAATTGTGGTTGTCCAGCGGTTAACCACAGATCTTAACTTGGGTGCCTTTATCTAAAAACTATATCTTTAAAGAGAGGAGCCAGTGAAATTTCAATTCTGGATTTTTACACTGTATATGTTACATTGAAAGTTTGTTTAGAAGTATGCCAAATTTCAATGCAAAAACATCAAATCTTTCATGATAACTGAGATTTTACTTTAGAGAGCATCTGAGTCCTCTGATCCTCAGGAAAACACAAGTCTGTGTGTGACGTCACCAAAAAAGACGTTATTTTCAAATTTTGAAGTTATAATTTAAAAAAAATATCTATTTGATTGCAATTTCTTTCCATAAATAAATTTGTTTCATGATTTAAAATATTATAGGATTGAAAAATATAACATTAAGATAATTAGATTATGTTTTTTTTGCATTTCTAAAATTCCATCTTATCTTTTGTGACGTCACACACAGATAAATCAACTCTGCAAGGTGCTCCAGTTGCAGGCAGCAATCAGTCAGTAAAACTTAGAAACATATGCATAAAAAAGAAACTATTAAAGATATTGACACACTACCTGAACCCTAAGGATCACGACAATGTATTCTTTTATATTCACTAGCTCCTCCCTTTAACAAAAATCACAAGCTTGACTTTAGAATGAAAAATTAATTCCAAAATATTTAAAAAAAATCAAATACAAATCATGATTGCCCATTGGCAGCCATCCCTTAAAACTAGTTGCCCGAGACCCTTTTTTTTGGGTTGTCCCATGCATCTGGGTACCCAATTTGTCGACCCCTATGTACCAAAGAGTAGGCCTATAGACAGAAGCTTCTGTCTATACTCTTTGCCTGGACCACGACCCAAGCTAAAAAGAAACTTTGGAACGCGGGGCCTGGAGTTAGTAATGTTGGCTTTGTCAGTGAGTCAATATGAGGGACATATCTTAGACGGGGTCAATATAATTATGTTGTCAGCTTATCATTGTGGAGAAAATGACACTCTCTTCACACCAAGACATGACAAAACACACATCGAAGAACGGTACCCGGGATGACCGAACAAACTGATCCTGTAATGTGTGGAGTCTCCTTATTCAAGTTATTGTTGTCACATCAACCCTCATCTCATAGATACGATCATCAAAGACTGACGAAGTCAATGTGATATAGTCAGGGGTCAGGGTAGCCCCAAGTCTTGGCAGGAGGCCCTGTGCCAGGGGTGGGGCAATGTTACAGCCCAGGGACAGGGGTGGGGCAACGTTACAGTCCTGGGCCAGGGGTTATGGAAAATACATCCAACTTGATAGCGGCTTTGTATAGACTTTCATATCTATTAAGACATTAAAACCATTTGATAATTTGATAATCTATTAATATAACATTAGAATCATTTAATAATTTGAAAATCTATTAAAAGACATTGACAAAGACATTAGAAACACACACACACATAAATATATATATATATATAAACCATGTATATATATATTGATATTAATTAAGATATTAAAATCATGTTTTTTTTTAATATTGAATGACTCAGGTTTCATAGATCGGCGAGCAATGTGACATGTTTAAGGACGTCGCAATAACACCCCTAAGGGGTGTGGGTGGTGGGAGCCCCCTCCCCCCGGGCTAAGCACCCCTCGTTTCTCACTTTGCCCCGACCCAATGGTCCCCAATGGGACGACAATGGGTCACTTAGAGCCTGGGTCACTCTGGTCAACCTGCGCCGGCGACTGGAGAGTGTCAATGTACGTCATGGATGCAAGACCTACACTCTCCAAACATTTTAATGGTCGTCATCAGAAGTGGAATACTGCCCCTCCACACCCCCTCCCCCTGATCGTGTATGGAGTCATATGACAATCACAGGCATTTGTAATCTGTGCATTGCAGACACAGCCGTCATAGACTAGTGTAATGCAGTAGTGTCATAGACTACTGTCAATAATAGATTATATCTGATACTAGATTAAAAGTCAATTGTAGGATATCAAATTGCTTCATAATAGCTCTCACACAAATTTTCACCTTCTGGAACTTGATTGTGCCCAAGAAATATGTAGGTCAATTCTTATTTTCAGGGGCTTTCCATGACGGATACTGGAAAAAGAGGGGGGGGGGGGTGCTGTCAAAGTATCCCAGATTTTCTGGGGGCTGTCAAATCCCCTATCCCCCCCCACCAAAAAAAACAAGGGGGGGGGGGGGCTGTAGTTTCGCAGTTTATACCTACCTTCATATACTGAGTACCCCCCTCCCCCTCCTTAGACACACAACAGTCATACACTGACCTAGAAAGGACGGGACAACTTAAAATGTGTTATGCCGTATAATAAAAGCTGATTGCAATGTCACAATTATGTTTCTGTTAATGTCTAATCAATATTCGAGAATTTTCCAACATATTTTCCCTGTGACACTTTGTCCTTGTGGTATATTTTAGTGCTCATAGTCTTATAATCAGGGGAGCGTTCCATAAAAATTTTGCGATAATCCAGTTTGAAGAGATACCACTATACCAACAAAATTAAATGTTATCGCCACATGAAATTTTTGTTTTTCATTTTTTTAGTTCAATTTTTTTCCCAATCAAACTTAAACTATACAGCCTTCTTCCTTGGTCACATATACATATTTTCATATATTAATACTTCTGAAGTTATATAACCGCAATATTTTGTAATTATCGCCACAATACTGATTTGAGGCCTTGGTGATAATATTTTGAGTATCGCAAATCTTTTATGGAATTCAAAGTGCTTTAACTTGTGATAATTATCGCCAAATTTGTATGGAATGCATACCTGATCTCGTTGATTATTCATAAAATAAAGTCACATGAACCAAATCTGCCCTTTCTTAACCAGCAGACCTGTGTATGTTGTGGGATGGTGGGGTGAGATGGGGGTCAGGGGTGGGGATGGGGGTCAGGGGTGGGGGTGGCCCTCCTAGACAATGCCCCTGTCCCTGTGGTTATTGTTCCACGTGGGGCCCATGGCCGTCCTGGTCCCAATACACCCCATGTGTGCCTGTGTCATGTCAGGGACAACCTCGTGACAAGCCTAACATGCCAACAATTCTCCACGTCCGCCTGCCCTTCCTAATACATACACCATTCTCAATAGCAACCTCTCCAGAGTCTTTAAGATAAAACATCTTTGGGGAACAGGGACGGATCCAGGGGTGTCCTGGGGTCCTGACCCCCTCTTTTGGTGGACCCCGTAACTACAAAAAGAGGAGAGGGGAAAATGCAACATATTTATACATGCACTCACAGTTTCAGGAGTTACTTTTATACTACCCCCCCCCCCCCCCTTCCCACCCCTTTTGAAAATCCTGTATCCACCCCTGGGGGGGGGGGGAACTGACCCTTTGAAGATATATATATATATATATATATATATATATATATATTATATGTTTCCATCATCACTTTACAAGATTAAAGTTAATCTGATGAATCATACACAAATCTTATCACGATGGGTGAAAAACCATTATGAATGTCAAAAGTGTAACACTATAGGTTATGTGTCTATAAAGTGCAGATTATATTACAGTACTACATCCAGAAGCAAAATCATGCACACCGGGTGGAGGCCTGTGCACCCTAAGGGCCATATTCCATATACCGAAAGTACATTGCTGATTTCACCCTGATACTTTTTTGCTATTGCCAATACATAATGGGCACCACTGCCGCTAAAATTAACCAATGAGTTGGTAAATCTTTCCTGCCGAATATGTACTAGTTCCAGATACGTCACTTTCGGCTGCCGATATGTCACTTTCAGCCAACGATAATCACTTTAGGCCAGTGATTTCACGATTTTGGCCACCTAAAGTTAACAGCACTGATAATGAAAATTACCATAGGGATGGTCAAAATCGGTGGTGTGCACTTTCGGTATATGGATTATGGCCTTTAATATTGGACATGTCTGTGTGAGTAGTGGTTTAGATTCTCTGTGAGTAGTGGTTTAGACTGCGTGAGCTGTGATTTATTTATTTCTTCCTGTTTCAGGTGGTGGTGACAGACGCTCGGCGGTCCCGATCCCGAGGTCAGTATTATTTTATTTTACTAAAGATATCATGACATCACTTCCAAAATCTAGCATGCATGTTCATGGTTTCTGAACCAGCACTGCTTTCTTGACCTTTGAATTCTGCTTTAAGAATTTACTCTATTTTTCCTATTGATTCAAAACTATTTCACGTAACATGTGCTCTTCCAATAGCTATGAGGTGATGAAAGAGAAGTTTGTTTGATCATATAATGATGTTATATAAATCTTTATATATACATGATAAGCAATCATCATTCAAATGATCATCATTTGTACAAACTTGTAACTGTCACATTGTATCCTGCTGTCAGGTGTCCGGCGGGGCTGCAAACATGCCCCCATCAAAGGCATCTACACCATGAACCACGTCCACTGACTCTATATGTATGTGTATTATCTGACTTAATGTGAATTTGTCTCCTTGTATCCCACCATCAAGTGTCTGGCAGCACTGCCAGCATGCTCTCATCAAGGGACCCTGCGCCGGAACCATGTCTACTGACTCTAGGTGTATGTGTATTATCTGATTTAACGTGAACCTGTCTCCTTTTGTGCCACCATCAGGTGTCTGGTGGCAATACCAGCATGGCCCAATCAAGAAGCACCACATCCGCTGATGGACGTGTATGTGTATTATCTGACTTTACATAAATCTGTTTCCTTGTTTCTTGCTGTCAGGTGTCCAGTAGTGCTGCCAGCATGCCCCCATCAAGGGGCCCTGTGAACCATGTCCGTTGACTCTATGTGTATGTGTATTATCTGACTTAATGTGAACCTGTTTCCTTGTATCCCACCCTCAGGTGTCTGGCGGCACTGCCAGCATGCCCCAATCAAGGGTCACTGTGAATCATGTCCGCTGACGCTATGTGTATGTGTATTACATGTATCTGACTTATGACTCTATGTGTATGTGTATTATCTGACTTATGTGAATCTGTCTCCTTGTATCCCACCACCAGCTGTCCAGCAGCGCTGCCAGCAGGCTCCAATCAAGGGGCCCTGCAACATGAACCACATCAGCTGACTCTATGTATATTATCTGACTTTACGTGAATCTGTCTCCTTGTTTCTTGCTATCAGGTGTCCGGTGGTGCTGCCAGCATGCTCCTATCAAGGGACCCTGCACCATGAACCACATTGGCTGTCTCTATGTGCATGTGTATTATCTGACTTAACGTGAACCTGTCTCCTTTCGTCTCACCATCAGGTGTCCGACGGCGCTGCCAGCATGCTCCCATCAAAGGACCCTGCACCGTGAACCATGTTCGCTGGTTTTACAACAAGACCTCTGACGCATGTGAGCAGTTCCAATATGGTGGCTGTGAGGGCAACCGCAACCGTTTTCGCACACGTTTCTCATGTGAACGAATCTGTCAAGGTATGACTTCAGCATCACTACATCATACAGAGCCCTTAAATTAAGCAGTACACAGCACGGTGCACAAACTCACATTTACATCCAAAAATATAGTTTCCTAGTAAGAGTAAATTTTGCACAGAAAGCTACATAGCATATTTTCACTTAGCAATATAAGATAAACTGCAAAGTGATATTTCAGCATATCAAGTTTTATACAAATTATGCACAATATTTTGACAGTATCACTATCTGCCATTATTCAAAATAGAAAATTAGTAAGATCTAAATTGTACCAATACAACTTGTAAATCTATTGTAGGGATTGAGCATGAGTACAACTATACAGCTGAATCTAGGAACAGAGATCGTTACCCACCCGGTCCCCGTCCCTCTGCCCCTCCAGGCTGTCGTCCCCGTATGTGCTTCGTGCCCTGCCCAAATGGCTACAAGACGGACCGCAAGGGCTGCCCCTCGTGCCGCTGCAAGCGCCAGCGCCGGGGCCGGGGCACCCAGGCGCCCTCTGCAGCCAGCCCGACCTGTGATCCATCCAGCAGACCCAGCTGCTACCTCATGTGCCCGTTTGGCTACAAGCAGGATGACGCCGGCTGCCCATTGTGTGAGTGCGAGCTTCCTCAACCCTCAGAGCTGGGCATGTTAGCTGATGCCCCCGACACCGAGTGCCCCAAGCTGCAGTGCCAGATGTTCTGCCGGCATGGCTTCCAGGTGAACGAGAAGGGATGTGAGGTGTGTGCCTGCAGCGAGCCCCGCGTGGAAGTTGAACCACCCATGGTGACCTGCTCCCCCATACAGTGCCTCATGTTCTGCGAACACGGCTTCGAGAAGGATGCTGCCGGCTGTGACGTGTGCAGGTGTCGGTCAGCCCCAGACACTCAGCTCCCTGGACACTGTAGCCCTGTGGCCTGCTTCATCAGGTGTGAACACGGTATACGCAAAGACGAAAATGGATGTGAGGTGTGTGAATGCAGCCCTCCACCCTACCCGATGGCCGGCGTGTGTTCACCCATCCAGTGCCTTATGCACTGTGAACATGGCTTCAAGAAGGACACCAATGGATGTGACGTGTGTGAATGTAACACTTGTTCTCCCGTTCAGTGCTTGATGTATTGTGAACATGGATTCAAGAAGGATGCAAACGGATGTGACGTGTGCGAATGCAACCCACAGCCCGTCCAGGCAGAGCCGTTATCCAGCTGCCGGGAGGAGAACTGCTTGAAGTACTGCGAGCACGGCTTTAAGAAAGATGCGGCTGGCTGTGACCTTTGTGAGTGCGAGAAAGCCTGCTCGGACATGATGTGCACCATGTACTGTGAACATGGCTTCGAACAGGACCACAGAGGCTGCGACATCTGTCGATGTGCTGAGCTCAAACCCACCTGCTCCCCTGTCTCCTGCTTCATGGCATGTGAACATGGATTCGCCGTTGATGAGAATGGATGTGAAATTTGTAGATGCAATGCTGCACCTCGATGCTCTGATTTCCAGTGCCTTATGTACTGTGAGCATGGTTTTGAGAAGGATGAGAATGGCTGTGATGTGTGCCGTTGCCGTGACACTGCGGTTCAATCATCAGAAGCTGAAGCTGAATGCTCACCCGTCACATGCTACATGCTGTGTGAGCATGGCTTCAGGAGGGATGCCAATGGCTGTGAGGTGTGTGAGTGTGAGCCATATCCCCAAGCTGACCAGTGCTCCCCGATACAGTGCTTGATGCATTGTGAAAACGGATTTAAAAAGGACGCCAGTGGCTGTGATATTTGTGAGTGTCAAACATGTTCTCAGGTTCAATGTCGTATGTATTGTGAGCATGGGTTCCAACATGATGAGAATGGTTGTGAAATTTGCCGTTGTCGCGACAGTCCTGTTGCCACGGCTGAGGCTGAATGCTCCCCGGTATCTTGCTTTATGCGTTGTGAACATGGATTCGATAAGGATGTGAATGGTTGTGAAGTGTGTAGATGCAGACCTCCACCACAGGTAACCCAGTGTTCACCCATCCAGTGCCTTATGCACTGTGAACACGGGTTTAAGAAGGACGCCAATGGCTGTGATATGTGCGAATGTAACACTTGTTCACCCGTTCAGTGCCGCATGCATTGTGAGCATGGCTTTAAGAAGGACGCCAATGGTTGTGATATGTGCGAATGTAACACTTGTTCCCCCGTTCAGTGCCGCATGTATTGTGAGCATGGCTTTAAGAAGGACGCCAATGGTTGTGACATGTGCGAATGCAACACTTGTTCTCCTATCCAGTGCCTTATGCATTGTGAGCATGGCTTTAAGAAGGACGCCAATGGATGTGATATGTGTGAATGTAATACATGCTCTCCCATTCAGTGTTTGATGTATTGTGAACATGGCTTTGAGAAAGATGCCAGTGGATGTGATGTTTGTAGATGTCACAGCAGCCCTCACAATCCCCCACCCGTTCCAGAGGTAGAGCCTGAGTGTTCCCCAGTGTCCTGTTTCATGAGTTGTGAACATGGCTTTACAAAAGATGTTAGTGGCTGTGAAATTTGTGAATGCAATCCACCTCCTTACCCCTGTTCACCAATCCAGTGTTTGATGCACTGTGAACACGGCTTTAAGAAAGACGCCAATGGCTGTGACATGTGTGAGTGTAACACTTGTTCTCCCATTCAGTGCTTAATGTATTGTGAACATGGATTCAAGAAGGATGCTAATGGCTGTGATATGTGTGAGTGTAACACTTGTTCTCCTATTCAGTGCTTAATGTATTGTGAGCATGGCTTTGAGAAAGATGCCAGTGGCTGTGACATTTGTAGATGCCGCACCAGCCCTCATAATCCACCACCTGTTCCAGAGGTAGAGCCTGAATGTTCCCCAGCATCTTGTTTAATGTATTGTGAGCATGGCTTTAAGAAAGACGCCAACGGCTGTGACATGTGTGAGTGTAACACTTGTTCTCCCATTCAGTGCTTAATGTATTGTGAACATGGCTTTAAGAAGGACACCAATGGTTGCGATATGTGCGAATGTAATACATGTTCTCCTATTCAATGTGCTATGCATTGTGAGCATGGCTTTAAGAAAGACGCCAATGGATGTGACATGTGTGAGTGTAATACATGCTCTCCTATTCAGTGTTTAATGTATTGTGAGCATGGATTTAAGAAGGATGCCAATGGTTGCGATATGTGCGAATGTAATACATGTTCTCCTATTCAATGTGCTATGCATTGTGAGCATGGCTTTAAGAAAGACGCCAATGGATGTGACATGTGTGAGTGTAATACATGCTCTCCTATTCAGTGTTTGATGTATTGCAAACATGGCTTTGAAAAAGATGCCAGTGGATGTGATGTTTGTAGATGTCGAACCAGCCCTCACAATCCACCACCTGTTCCAGAGGTAGAGCCTGAGTGTTCCCCAGTGTCCTGTTTCATGAGTTGTGAACATGGCTTTACAAAAGACGCTAGTGGCTGTGAAATTTGTGAATGCAATCCACCTCCTTACGCTTGTTCACCAATCCAGTGTTTGATGCACTGTGAACACGGCTTTAAGAAAGACGCCAATGGTTGTGACATGTGTGAGTGTAATACATGTTCCCCTATCCAGTGCTTGATGCACTGTGAACATGGTTTTAAGCTGGATACAAATGGCTGTGAGGTCTGTGAATGTAACAAGTGCTCCCCAGTCATGTGCGCCATGTACTGTGAACATGGCTTTGAGAAAGATGCTACTGGTTGTGACGTCTGTAGATGTGCCGGCCCAAAACCGACCTGTTCACCGGTGATGTGTGCAATGTACTGTGAACATGGCTTCGAGAAAGATGCTACTGGTTGTGACGTCTGTAGATGTGCCGGCCCAAAACCAACCTGTTCACCGGTGAGGTGTGAAATGTACTGTCTGCATGGGTTTGAGAAGGATGCCAATGGATGTGATATGTGTCGCTGTAAGACACAGGCTATAAGTGTCCATTCTCAGTGTCGCCCAATGCACTGTCGCCTCCACTGTCCTCATGGTTTTACCATGGATGCTGAGGGATGTGAGATGTGTGCTTGTCACTGGCCACAGCAGATGAAGAAAACAGGACCAATAGTGCCAGGCAGAAGATGTAAGTTCAGCATTAGTTTTCTTAGTAAGCTAAATATTCTCATATAGATGCTGCTAAGAGTATTTGTATTGCACATTAACCATTGTTGCATTTAGCTGCATCACAAGAGCTTCATTACAGCTGAATGATTTTAAGATGTCAAAGTTTATTGTAGTTATATAAAAAAGTAATTTATGAGGAAAGAAAATTGTTCATTAAAACCATTCAAATATCATTCAAATATCAAAATATTCATCAAAATCATGAAAACATTGACAAAAATAAAGGTATGTTACATATTCTTATACTAACTTTTTGTACTACTTTCCTTTCAGTGATGTGTAGCCCTCAGCCGAAGCTGGGCCCGTGTCATGCATCGCGGCATCGCTGGTTCTACAATGTGGCCACCGAAAGCTGTGAGGAGTTCTCCTATGGTGGCTGCAGGGGGAATACCAACAACTTCCGCTCTGAGAAACACTGCATCTCCTATTGTATTGAGGGCAAGAACTTCAAACGACTCCCCCTCTATCGCCTCTTGTAAGACAGATCAGATGGCCCACGTACAACTGTAATCTGTGGCTGCTGTTCTGTGGGCATCATGAAAACTGAAGAAATACATGGGACTCTTTTTTACCCAAGCAACTAATAGTAGGGAGCAGAGAGATGGCTCCCTGTACAAAGATATAGGTATAGAAAAAGACTTGAGATTTAAGGGGATGTCACACTCTCAGCCAAAATCTTGGTGCTTTACTGAGAGAAGTGTTGGGACCACTTACAGTCAAATGATCTATGACCACTGAAAGAAGGCATGAAAATATTTATATGCATTTGATATCACCATATGACAGAGAACTGCACAATGTGATATAGTTACACTGAACAAATTGACATTTTTGCATAAGTTACTTTTATAGACCTTATATTCGTATTTCTTCAGCGTGTGAATACTGATTTGATGTGCTGTATAACAATTGTCTCTTCTTTACTTTACACTGCCAAGTTTAAGACTAACTTTTAGAACATGAGACTGTGAACAATGGGCATGATGTAAACATATATATCACAATATGTTTTTTTAGTGTATATGTATTTTTATTATACCTTAGGGTGATACACGTTTAGATGCACCCCAAGGCTGAACCCTGATATTAGCCCAAGGGCAGGGCCTGCAGAGCCACCCAAAGGCTGATATCAGGGTCCAGCCAAGGGATGATGACCGCCCGAGGACCCCCTTCAAGGTTGTTTATGGATTTATTAGACCTTTTCTGTTAGATCCAAGCTCCCAACGAAGGATGCACAGCAATCAGTGATGGTGGGGCTGTGATGCTGCACATTTTTATGTTTCCTCATATAACCTTTTTGATGTCCATCAAATCAACAAACAGTAAGCAATTAAAATATAGCTTGGTACGTTGTGCAGATGATGCATATTATACATTTCTTTATTTCTTAATGATTTCATTTTTGATTTATTAAAAAATATAAGTGGAGGATGATACAAAGCTGGTAATCACCCAGGTTTGATATTGCATGCATTAAACTCTGAACTAGTAAATGTGTATTACCCTCAGGTATAATAAATGTGTGTATCACCCTGTGTGCAGTATATTTAATGTATATCATGTGAGAATGTAACCCACTATACTTTGAATCACTGTATTTTGATTTTCTAGTAGGAAATACTTATTAATTATTCAAGTAGAGAGGGCCATTGAACCTTTCTGACTTGAGGGCCCAAGTATGACCTATACTAGTGAACACATCAGTAACTTTTTATGGTAATTTCAAATGTAGTAAGAGTCTTGCCTGCAAATTTTAAACATAAGTGGCCCGATTCATAAAAGGAGATACAAGAAAGTAAATAAGACACCTGCATTATGGTAACCAAAGCTGCCGAACCAAACTGCTTATTGCGTTCAGGTTCCATGACCGTCATTTCCGCATACTTGATGTCGACCAAATCTGACAGTGTTCATCGCAATAAATCAACATGTGTCCTTATTCAATTTTACAGTAATGTATGCTGTTTATGGACGACTCAAACTAGTCGCTATGATGGTTTCATTTTTTCAACAATTTATTCCCACACCCTGTATATGGAAAATGAAAGTCAACAAAGATTATATCTTCTTTACAAGAAATATTGACGTGATGTTCTTTTTAAGAAACCATCTTATATCTATGTCAGTTTTTGCTCAACATACCAAATAATGAAAATGATATATTGCAAAAGAGAAAACAGGATAACTGAAAAAAATACAATACAGCATTCATCAGGTTAGTTAGGCAATGGAAAGAAGGCTCACATTCATGTGGATGTATGTTTCTAGAAGAGCAATTTCGAGATCTTACAATTGGACATAGTCTACAATGGTAATGTACGGAATATGAATTGAACAAACTTTTGTACTGATTGATATACCTCTCTAATAAAGATAAAATATATTTGAGCTTTTTCTTATCTTTCAATCACAATATTCTCATCAATAAAATAAAATAACATAAAATACAATGCAGGAGGGCCATGTGGGATTTGTGTACACAGGAACCCCTGAAGGGAGGTCCTAAAGTCGCCCTGTCAAATTTAAGAAATAATCCTTTCACCTTGTCAAATTTAAAGGAAAACTTTCCCATAACTGCCGGATAGTTATTTTTCAATTAATTCAATTCAGCTTGTTATTCATTACTAGCACTATTAATGAAAGGAAAATCAAAGGAAAGTTTCTAGTTTCCACATAATTCTTGGATATTTAAAACTTTGCATTTTATTTCATTCTTTAAGGAAAACTCCCAAATTGATGATGTCACACAGGGAGTTATTGGGAAATCCGATGTGGCCATGAGAGGGAATCCCCATCCCTGTAGAATTTGCTATTATGCTTATGCTCTCTCATCCAAATTATATATATTTTGCCCAATACACCTCATAATTAATTGAAATGCATATCCATCTACAATCATTCATTAATGAGGGAATCCCAACCCAAATTTAGAGGGAATTATCATAGGTGTGATGAACAAGGGGAGTACTGAGTAGCTCAAAATTCAGGGGATTCACAAAATTGAATTCCTTTTCTGAATGATTCCATAACATCTCAACATTTTCAGTTTTATTTTCTTGAAATACTTTTAGAATACTCAAGTGAGGTTGAGAACATACAAATGAGCAACTTGCAAATTTAAGTCTGTTAGTCCCCTCAGCAGGTCTGTCAGTACAGACTGAGACAAAGTCTCTTAGTTCTCTGGGCAGGTCTGTCAGTACAGAAACAGAGTCTGTTAGTTTCCTGGGCAGGTCTGTCAGTACAGAGACAAAGTCTGTTAGTTCCCTGGGCAGGTCTGTCAGTACACAGACACAGACAAAGTCTGTTAGTTCCCTGGGCAGGTCTGTCAATGCAGACAGAGGTGAAGTCTGTTAGTTCCCTGGGCAGGTCTGTCAGTACAGAGACAAAGTCTGTTAGTTCCCTGGGCAGGTCTGTCAGTACAGAGACAATGTCTGTTAGTTCCCTCAGCAGGTCTGTCAGTACAGACTGAGACAAAGTCTGTTAGTTCCCTGGGCAGGTCTGTCAGTACAGACTGAGACAAAGTCTGTTAGTTCCCTGGGCAGGTCTGTCAGTACAGAGACCAAGTCTGTTAGTTCCCTGGGCAGGTCTGTCAGTACAGAGACAAAGTCTGTTAGTACCATAGGCAGGTATATCAGTACAGAGACAAATTTTGTTAGTTCCATGGGCAGGTCTGTAAGAACAGAGACAAAGTCTGTTAGTACCCTGGGCAGGTCTGTCAGTAAAGAGACATAGTCTGTTAGTTCCCTTGGCAGGTCTGTCAGTACAGACTGAAACAAAGTCTGTTAGTTCTCTAGTTGGATCTGTCAGTACAGAGACACAGTCTGTTAGTTCCCTGGGCAGGTCTGTCAGTACAGAGACAAAGTCTGTTAGTCCCCTGGGCAGGTCTTTCAGTACAGAGACAAAGTCTATTAGTTCCCTGGGGAGGTCTGTTAGTACAGAGACAAAGTCTGTTAGTCCCCTCGGCAGGTCTGTTAGTACAGAGACAAAGTCTGTTAGTCCCCTCGGCAGGTCTGTCAGTAAAGAGACAAAGTCTGTTAGTTCCCTGGGCAGGTCTGTCAGTACAGACTGAGACAAAGTCTGTTAGTTCCCCTGGCACGTCTGTTAGTACAGAGACAAAGTCTGTTAGTTCCCTGGGCAGGTCTGTCAGTAAAGAGACAAAGTCTGTTAGTTCCCTGGGCAGGTCTGTCAGTACAGACTGAGACAATGTATTGTTAGTTCCCTGGGCAGGTCTGTCAGTACAGACTGAGACAATGTATGTTTGTTCCATGGGCAGTTCTGTCAGTACAGAGACAAAGTCTGTTAGTCCCCTCGGCAGGTCTGTCAGTACAGACTGAGACAAAGTCTGTTAGTTCCCTGGGCAGGTCTGTCAGTACAGAAACAAAGTCTGTTAGTTCCCTGGGCAGGTCTGTCAGTACAGAGACAAAGTCTGTCAGTTCCCTGGGCAGGTCTGTCAGTACAGAGACAAAGTCTGGTAGTTCCCTGGGCAGGTCTGTCAGGACAGAGACAAAGTCTGGTAGTTCCTTGGGCAAGACTGGCAGTATAGAGACAAAGTCTGTTAGTTCCCTGGGCAGGTCTCTCAGTACAGACAGAGACAAAGTCTGTTAGTTCCCTGGGCAGGTCTGTTAGTACAGAGACAGAGACAAAGTCTGTTAGTTCCCTGGGCAGGTCTGTCAGTACAGAGACTGAGACAAAGTCTGTTAGTTCCCTGGACATGTCTGTCAGTACAGACTGAGACAAAGTCTGTTAGTTCCCTGGGCAGGTCTGTCAGTACAGAGACAGAGACAAAGTCTGTTAGTTCCCTGGGCAGGTCTGTCAGTACAGAGACAAATTCTGTTAGTTCCCTGGGCAGGTCTGTCAGTACAGAGACTGAGACAAAGTCTGTTAGTTCCCTGGGCAGGTCTGTCAGTAAAGAGACAAAGTCTGTTAGTTCCCTGGGTAGGTCTGTCAGTACAGACTGAGACAAAGTCTGTTTTTGTTTTTTATTAGGCAAATATTTGTGATGATATTTTACAGTTATCAAAGTCTATATTCATATAATTGATGATATCAATGTTAATATATCAAATCATTTCCCTGCATTCTTGTCCAGTCAGTTTAGATTTTTAGCATAATTTTCTCATGTTTGGTATTGGAAACAGTGAAAAACATATTGAGATCCCCCGAAAAATCAGGAGACCTGAAGTCTCTGCGTGTGTGACTAGCCTTCCTGTCCCAGTTAACAGTGACATCTTGGATCGTATTAATACATATTATCTTTGGTGTAATCATTTCATGCAAAAAATACTAAATGTCACGGCAGATTTTTGATTACCTGTCAACAGGGGTAATGTCATGATATTGTTACTTTTTGTGATATGTCCATCTATAGAAAAAGGTTATTGAGGTCCCTCTGCAACAACCGTCCTTCTGCTGCCCCACCTGGTGGGTTGTGAGGATATTAATGGTGAAGTCTTGTCTACATTCACATCTACAGCCGGGTGCACCACACTAATAACATTGGTGTAGTCGACTATAGACCCATGCTCTAAGAAAGGTTGACTTTTTCATCATTTTACAGCCATTTATGAAGCATGTAAATCACACCATAGGAACTTTAGTTTTCCTTTATAGGATACCTGAGGATGTAGAAGACACTATTGTCTATCCTTTAAGTGGTTATACAACGTTATATTCCAATTTATAATGATAAGATTAGACCTTTCATTTCATGAATTTTAACATTTACAACCAAATCCTATAGTAAATCCCCATAGAGAATCTCTGAAATCATTAATTTTTGCACTTTTTGGCCATTTTGAATTTTTAAAGATTTAGCTGTAAAATTATGAATATACATAACAGCCATTAACATTATACATAATTGTAATCTTCAAGTAAAGACAGATATGCTTAATAAATTTATTTTTATGTATCACAAACATTACATTCTTTCTATAGAGCCTCAAATCAGACTGTTTGACTTAATAGTAATTTTTTTTTCTTCCGAATTTGGTTCAAAATAGAATGTTTTCATTCTATGACTTTCACTAAACACAATCATAAAGAATTAGGATTTTCCGAATGTAGAAGATGTAGAAAAACTTAATGCTCGATTTATAATACATGGTTCTAATGTTTTAACATGTGTATACAAGGAAAACGAGATCCTGACGGAGGTTACTACCTTAAAAATATGAAAAGAAAAATACATTTAAAAATCATTTGGCGTTTGTAAGTTAAAGAGAATAACTTTCAAAGCACTTTGGTCTTTTTCTGGTATTTTACCACTCATGTTTGGTATATGAAAATTAATGTATATGAATGAATTTATACTATACAAGGGGGCTTCATATATAATCCTGACAGAGGTTACTCAAATTTGTGGACAATTTTCAATATTAATAAAGGAGATATAATCTTAAAGGAAAAAACTTGAAATGATGAAAAATTATATTTATATAGTAGGGAATTATTTTTGTGAAGTTATGTGCCCATCAAAAATTACGAAAAATATTTTTCTGAAAATTATGTAAAATTGCTAATTAATGTGGACATAACATTTTCGAGCTATATGCCTTGTATGCAATTTTGAAAAATGGCCATAACTTATCTTTTTATAAAGCAAAGTGAGGAAATCAACAGTTTTGACATCAGGATAAAAGGAAAATCCTTTACAAAAAAAATCTGACAAAAATAATTAATGTTGTGAATGTATAGAAGGCAGGAGACATGGTTTGCAAGACTTAACGTGGATTGTGCCAAACCATGTCTGATTGACTATGGCAATATCAATCTATCATTCTGTACAAAAATGGATCTAGATTATTTACAGATCCTCCAGAATCAATAATTGAGATGTTGCTACAATGTATCAACAGAAAGGAAATTTAAAATAGTTAAAAACTTGTATGACCCAGTATGTATGACCAGGGGCCTGTTTCATAACAGACCTCCGTACTGCAACTTGAGTTTTGCGTTTCGTAAAGTTACAATGACATTTTTGGGTGCTGTAGCTCCGTGAGTTTTGTGTTTGCCTATGTGAGTTTGCATGGATTTATGTGAGTTTGGGCCCATTTACGCGAGTTTTGGGTAGATTTACGAGAGTTTGGGGTGTATTTACAGGAGCTTTGTTATGAAACGGGAGTTATAAACTCATATACAGTTTCCGCAAGGTCACATAAAACTCCTGTAGCTACGGTGCTTTTTATGAAACACCCCCCAGGTTGAACTTGAAGATGATCCACTCTTCACCATAATAATTATTATTGGGCTTTGTATAAAGTGGAGGGTTACCCACAGTATCAGTGTTTACACTGTTGGAGCTGGGCTTAGTTTTAGTTTGTCAATTACCCTGCTAGTCAAAAGAACATCAATATTTATCTGTTTATCAAACTCGTTCTAGCTGTGGGCATTAATAATAGTAATAATTATGAAGTCATAACGTGATCAACAAGTAATTATTACTTGTTGATCACGTTATGACTTCATAATTATTACTATTAGTCACTAATAAGACACGAGAAAAGGTTGGGTGGCCAGAACTTCCAGCAAGTTATACTTTTGATGGAGTCATACTGATATCCGGAAGAACAGAAACAGGCAAACAAAAAAGAAAGATTTTGCAGTAGGTCCAGCCAGGGCAGAAGTCAAAAGTCAACCGACCAGTCTGTGGCAGTCCCACAAGTAGCTCCCTCTGGCTGTATGCAGTCCCAACCCGGTAGGTGGCAGTGGAGAGGAAGCAAGTTGGTGGTGACCCCTGGCTTGAACCTTTGATACTATGATATGCAACCAGTGTTCATATCATCCCATTTAGCCCATTACATTATTTTTCAGACAGCATAGATCGATCAAGACGGCCATGTTCATGTAGTACATCTGAAAACCAGTGGAAACACCGAAGATTATTACAAAATAAATTGAAAAACAAAATTCTTCAAAGATTTAACATTACAAAACAGATTACTAAATGTCAAGCCTATGGTCACTTAAAGCTTTATAAATTCAACACGTATTAAGTTCATAAGAAAGTGCCTATTCAACAGTATAGATGAACAACATTCTAAAATGTGTAACAAAGCATATATCACACTCTTTAGGCAATACTTTAGTTTAGGCAATGTTAAGGCAATAAGATGTTTATATAAGAATATGTTATAGTCTTACCACTTCCAAGTATTATATTCCGTTACTAATCTGGTATACCCTCCACGCGTAAGTGCCGCGTCCCTGACCACTCCCCCATACAGTGCCTCATGTTCTGTGACCGAATGTGAGTCGGAGCAGTGGGAAGACCGGTTATGTTAGTATGAAGTCTGTAATTTTAAATCATTTTAAAAAGATAAATTGTTAGGGCACATAAATAGTTCTGACCCATTACTGTTGCACTGTTCATCAACCATGGTATATAACTGGAAGAGATGTTTATAAAATTAGGATTCTGTATGGCAGCCCAGCAAATCAACCCAGCGAGCTTGCCATGTAACAGAAATGTTCTACAACCATACTTTTTTAGTCAGTTTGTTACTTACTAAGATGGCACGTAACAATTACGTTATTGATGGTGAGGTTGAAACCTCACCAAATCAGAATGTTATAAGATCATTCTGTTAAGGTTGAAGAACATAGCTAGAACATTGTTTTAATGTCACAGTGCAATGTCATGGCAGTACATTGCAGAAACGTAATTGTGAGTCATCAAAAGAACGTAACAAGAACAAAATACAGTACCAAACAGAATGTTGCCGAAACGTTATAATAACATCGCATCCTTGGCTGGGAAGTCCCTTCTGTGTTATGCATGCATCGTCCAGCAGAGAGGGATGGCTTTTTATTGCGCTCTACAAACTCCCTGATCCAGTTGGTAATATGTCATCATTAACTCCACTAGTTATGACACCCTTCAACCAGATTCCTACCGTAAATCATCTACATACAGCTTCCATACCCTTGGGAGATCTGTTTACATTCATGTGGGACACAATAGGGTACATAGAAAGAAATACATGCAATGCCATAAATGCATATACAAACATACAGACACACAAATTACCACATCTATAGATACATTGATACATACATACTTCAACATTCAACACCCTTGTTGCTGAGGCCCTGTCTCCCTACCCAGGCAAGCAGCAACGTAACAAGCACGTTCTGCAACCATTCTTTTTTGGTTAATCTGCAACCTGCCCAGTTTTCAAGTAACCGCTACGTTATTTTAGGTAAAGTTGAGACTTAGTAAAAAAGAATGGTATAATAACATTGGATTTTAGTAAAGACCTTACTAATATAATAATGTTACAATAACGTCACAAAAACATCACAGTGTGGCGTCGCATGGTTAGGTTTTAAAGACGTTTTTGAGTGCCATCAAAAAAACGTAACAAGAAACAAAACAGAACTAAACAGAACGTTGCCGCAACGTTATAATAACTACATATTGTTGCTAAAGCCCCATACCCACTAGGCGATTTTCATGGAATCGACCGACTAATTGGTGCTAAAATCGGCTGATTATTCTCATAGAATCGGCCGATTTCACTACTGCATGATTCAGATCACAAGTTAGTATGCAATATTGAAATTTACAAGTTTGATATGAGTTGGTGATAAAATCGACTTTTCCAGTAGAGTCAGCCGATTTAAGGGCCAATGAGTTCACCGACTTGGGTCAAAGTTGCCTAGTGGGTATGGGGCTTAAGGGCCATACCCACTAGGCGATTATGATCCAGTCGGCCGATTGGTGCTAAAATCGGCCGATTTTACAGGCGATCCAAATCAAACCTGCACATTCCAATAAACTATATTTATAGGTGACCCTTATAATCGGCCAATTCTCCCAGTTTCCTGTCACCCATTGCCTGTAAAATCGCCTAGTGGGTATGGTGCTTAAAGGTATGTAGCTGTACATGCAGAACCCTCATTGTTTGGGCCCACCCTCCGTAGGCCTGTGAACATTGAATCCCCCTTTTAGTTCCATTGATATAGGCTGCATGCTGTTGGTTGCATGTTGTTTGAGCTATTCACTCTCACCATAATTAATGAAACAGGAAGATTCAGGCTACTTATTGGGGATATGAGGCAGGGCCGTACACGTCCTGTTATATACATACAAATAACCAAGTGAGGCTGAACAACTATCGGGGGTCCAGCCTCAGGGTGCTGACTCCCAGAGGAGCCCCTTCAATGTTGGTTATGGATTTATTATATATCTTTTCTGTTCGATCCAAGCTCGCAAGGAAGGATGCACAGCAATCAGTTATGGTGTTTTTGATATGATCCATCAAATCCACAAACAGAAAGCAAGTAAATTGTAGCTGGGAACGTTGTGCAGATATTGCATAGGCTAGATTTTTTTTATTTCTTAATGATTTCTATTTTTTTTTTAATGAATTATTGTAAAATATAAGTTTCTGTATCACCCTGGAGGGTGATACAATGCTAATTATCACCCAGGTTTGATATGGCATGCATTAAACTCTTAACTACTAAACGTGTATCACCCTAAGGTATAATAAAATGGCCCCTCCTTCAATGATATGGAATGGACGCTCCCATAGTGACCCCTACTTTATTCAGGTCCTGGCCATGACAGTCTCTCTATTTGAAAAGAGAAGAATGTCGTCGGCCGTGTTTAAACATTCATATCTGGGTCAGGGAGTATATATATGTCCCCTTTTCAGACTGGGAATTGTGTAGGGCGTTCTGATTTGACACGTTTTTGTATGGTAAGTGCTTTCCTACATGCTACATCCTAAGTATATACTCTTCTACATAAAACACAAGTACAAAGCTTCTTATAAACGACCTGTATAGATATCCTAGATAACCCAGAGAGACACTGTGTGACACTTTTTGTAGTTAAAACCCCCTACTTCGTCTAGGCACGTCCTATCCCTCTCAGCTCATCCCCCTTCCTCAATCCCCCCCGCCTCCCCTTTTCAATGAGAGTTATCTCAGGGTCCTCTCTCCCTGTTATTCCATGAGGGGTGTAGATGGGGGTCCCTATGTTGGATGTGGAATTTAAGAAATGGCCATGTCGCATGTCGCTATCTTTTTAATAATCACGTCGATTTTAAGAAGCCCTCATGTCACATGTGATGATGTCGAATTTAAGGAGTGACCTATGTCATGTCATTTATTTATTTTTCTTCATGTCACTAAGCTTTATGTCGCATATTGAGTTAAAGAAAAGGTCATGTCGCCCTGTCGATTTTCAGGGTCTACGCCAATTTCCATGCCACACTTAGTCATGAACCCTTACACTCCCAAAAGCAGGCCGAAAAAGCTAAATACAATTTATGACACTGTCACTACTTTCTAATATACCGCGAGTAATTACCAGGTGAAGTGAGAGACGGTGTGAAGTGATAACGGTGTTTGGGGAGCGGGAGACCAGAGTTCGAGGAGCTGTGGAGGAGAGATAGGGAGAGGAGAGGGTGAGGAGAGATAGGGAGAGCACAGCTGGGTGGGCATTGGAGGGGACAGTAGGGGAGTTGAGCTGGGCCAGGTGTGGTGTAGGATTGTCCACTGTGCTTCTGCTGAGTCTTCACAGGACGCAGGTAAGATCAGATGCTAGGGGATGCCCAGGCAAGAATGTGACGTTATTATAAGGTTATTATAACATTCTGATTAGTTTTGCTAGTTTTTGACGGGGCAGGCTGGGTGGGAGGGGAGAGGGGAGTTGGGCCAGGTGTGTGCAGTCTGACTGTCCACAGAGCTTTTGCTGAGTCTTCGCAGGACGCAGGTAAGATCGTGATGCTAGGGGATGCCCAGGCAAGAATGTGACGTTATTATAACCTTCTGTTCAGTTCTACGTTGAATCTTATTATGTTGTTTTGATGGCAATCAAAGCCGTATTTTGACATACTGCACTAAAAATGTTAGCAAAATTTAAGATAAATTCTGAGTTTAGACATGAAAATGGGACATTGAAAACCTTATACTTTGTTAGATATTTTAGATATAATTCTCAAATTTATGACGTCACACGGTGAGATATTGGGGAAATCCATCTGCCCATAAAAGGGCATCTCCATCAATATAGAATTTATAGTAAAGGATACGCACACTTACACCAATAATTCATATTTGACTACATACAGACATCATTAGTTGTAACAAGTATACATTTTCAACCATTCATTTATCAGGAAATCCCAAGTTGAATTCCCTTAATTATGACGTAACCCAGACAGTAATGAGCCGACCTGAAATTAGGTAATTTGCAAATTGTATAATCTTTCCATGATGATTAACGGCATTCACATTTTTCTTTCTTTCCTTTGAAATATTTTAGGATACCTAAGTGAAGCTCAGTACACACAAATTTGAAATGTCTATATTTGAGTGCAAGGAACCCTTTGATTTCATTCAAACAGCCTATATATTAATTTAGAAATAAGTGTCGCATCTTTAACTTGGTAACCTTACTCTCTGTTTCATGTGGTTAAGTTGCAGGTGACATTGTGTGCTGCTGAAGGCTCCTCTCAACATGGCTGACGATCTGACGATTGCCCTGCCTGCCCTGTGTGGCAACAGCTCCGAGTACGATCTACTATGGGTGAGTACAGCTACCAGAATGAACAACTTTGCTTGAATAGAGTTCCGAGTATGACCTTATTGCTTGAACATAGATCCTACTTTGTATGACCTACTTTGGTTGCAAACAGATCCCAGTATCACCTACTTTGCTTGCATATAGCTCCTAGTATGACCTACTTTGGTTCAATATGGCTCCCAGTATGACCTACTTTGGTTCAATATAGCTCCCAGTATGACCAACTTTGGTTGACTATACTATTATGTAGCTCCCAGTATGACCTGCTGTGTGTGAGTACAGCTCCCAGTATGACCTGCTATGGTTGAGTACAGTCCCCAGTATGACCTCCTGTGGGCAAGTACAGCTTCCAGTATGACCTGCTGTGGGTGAGCACAGCTCCCAGTATGACCTGCTGTGGGTGACTAGCTCCCAGTATGACCTGCTGTGGGTGAGTACAGCTCCCAGTATGACCTGCTGTGGGTGAGTACAGCTCCCAGTGTGACCTGCTTTGGGTGACTAGCTCCCAGTATGACCTGCTGTGGGTGACTAGTTCCTAGTATGACCTGCTGTGGGTGGATACAGCTCCCAGTGTGACCTGCTGTGGGTGAGTACAGCTCTCAGTATGACCTGCTGTGGGTGCATACAGCTCCCAGTATGACCTGCTGTGGGTGCGTACAGCTCCCAGTATGACCTGCTGTGGGTGGGTACAGCTCCCAGTATGACCTGCTGTGGGTGAGTACAGCTCCCAGTATGACCTGCTGTAGGTGACTAGCTCCCAGTATGACCTGCTGTGGGTGAGTACAGCTCCCAGTATGACCTGCTGTAGGTGACTAGCTCCCAGTATGACCTGCTGTGGGTGAGCACAGCTCCCAGTATGACCTGCTGTGGGTGACTAGCTCCTAGAATGACCTGCTGTGGGTGACTAGCTCCTAGAATGACCTGCTGTGGATGAGTACAGCTCCCAGTATGACCTGCTGTGGATGACTAGCTCCCAGTATGACCTGCTGTGGGTGAGTACAGCTCCCAGTATGACCTGCTGTGGGTGACTAGTTCCTAGTATGACATGCTGTGGGTGAGTGCAGCTCCCAGTATGACCTGCTGTGGATGAGTACAGCTCCCAGTATGACCTGCTGTGGATAAGTACAGCTCTCAGTATGACCTGCTGTGGGTGAATACAGCTCCCAGTATGACCTGCTGTGGGTGAGTACAGCTCCCAATATGACCTGCTGTGGGTGGGTACAGCTCCCAGTATGACCTGCTGTGGGTGGGTACAGCTCCCAGTATGACCTGCTGTGGATGGGTACAGCTCCCAGTATGACCTGCTGTGGGAGACTAGCTCCTAGTATGACCTGCTGTGGGTGAGTACAGCTCCAAGTATGACCTGCTGTGGGTGGGTACAGCTCCCAGTATGACCTGCTGTCGGAGACCAACTCCCAGTATCACCCGCTGTGGGTGACTAGCCCCCAGTATGACCTGCTGTGGGAGACTAGCCCCCAGTATGACCTGCTGTGGGAGACTAGCTCCCAGTATGACCTGCTGTGCATGAGTACAGCTCCCAGTATGACCTGCTGTGGGTGACTAGCTCCCAGTATGATCTGCTGTGGGTGACTAGCTCCCAGTATGACCTGCTGTGGGTGAGTACAGCTCCCAGTATGACCTGCTGTGGGTGAATGTAGCTCCCAGTATGACCTGCTGTGGGTGACTATCTCCCAGTATGACCTGCTGTGGGAGACTAGCTCCCAGTATGACCTGCTGTGGGTGAGCACAGCTCCCAGTATGACCTGCTGTGGGTGACTAGGTCCCAGTATGACCTGCTGTGGATGACTAGCTCCCAGTATGACCTGCTGTGGGTGACTAGCTCCCAGTATGACCTGCTGTGGTTGAGTACAGCTCCCAGTATGACCTGCTGTGGTTGAGTAGGTCCCAGTATGACCTGCTGTGGGTGAGTACAGCTCCCAGTATGACCTGCTGTGGGTAAGTACAGCTCCCAGTATGACCTGCTGTGGGTGACTAGCTCCCAGTATGACCTGTTGTGGCTGACTAGCTCCCAGTATGACCTGCTGTGGGTGAATAGAGCTCCCAGCACGACCTGCTGTGGGTGAGTACAGCTCCCAGTATGCCCTGCTGTGGTTGAGTACAGCTCCCAGTATGACCTGCTGTGGGTGACTAGCTCCAAGTATGACCTGCTGTGGATGAGTACAGCTCCCAGTATGACCTGCTGTGGGTGAGTACAACTCCCAGTATGACCTGCTGTAAGTGAGTACAGCTCCCAGTATGACCTGCTGTGGGTGAGTACAGTTCCCAGTATGACCTGCTGTGGCCGACTAGCTCCCAGTATGACTTGCTGTGGGTGACTAGCTCCCAGTATGACCTGCTGTGGGTGACTAGCTCCCAGTATGACCTGCTGTGGGTGAGTACAGCTCCCAGTATGACCTGCTGTGAGTGAGTACAGCTCCCAGTATGACCTGGTGTGGGTGAGTACAGCTCCCAGTATGACCTGCTCTGGGAGACTAGCTCCCAGTATGACGTGCTGTGGATGACTAGCTCCTAGTATGACCTGCTGTGGGCGACTAGCTCCCAGTATGACCTGCTGTGGGTGAGTACAGCCCCCAGTATGACCTGCTGTGGGTGAATACAGCTCCCAGTATGACCTGCCATAGGTGACTATCTCCCAGTATGACCTGCTGTGGGATATTACTCCCAGTATGACCTGCTGTGGGTGAGTACAGCTCCCAGTATGACCTGCTGTGGGTGACTAGCTCCCAGTATGACCTGCTGTGGATGAGTACAGCTCACAATATGACCTGCTGTAGGTGACTAGCTCCCAGTATGACCTGCTGTGGGATATTACTCCCAGTATGACCTGCTGTGGGTGAGTACAGCTCCCAGTATGCCCTGCTGTGGGTGAGTACAGCTCCCAGTATGACCTGCTGTGGATGGCTAGCTCTCAGTATAACCTCTTGTGGGTGAGTACAGCTCCCAGTATGACCTGCTGTGGGTGACTAGCTCCCAGTATGACCTGCTGTGGGTGACTAGTTCCCAGTATGACCTGCTGTGGGTGAGCACAGCTCCCAGTATGACCTGCTGTGGGTGACTAGCTCCTAGAATGACCTGCTGTGGGTGACTAGCTCCTAGAATGACCTGCTGTGGATGAGTACAGCTCCCAGTATGACCTGCTGTGGATGACTAGCTCCCAGTATGACCTGCTGTGGGTGAGTACACCTCCCAGTATGACCTGCTGTGGGTGACTAGTTCCCAGTATGACCTGCTGTGGGTGAGTGCAGCTCCCAGTATGACCTGCTGTGGATGAGTACAGCTCCAAGTATGACCTGCTGTGGATAATGAAAGGTTAAGAGGGCTGGTTGCCCATGTTGACAGCAATGAAGACCATGTTGAAACAGCAGTAATATAATGTAGGTTTATTGGGTACTACAGCATGTAGACACCCAAGCAGCAGGCATGGTAGCAGGTCTTCCCTCTATAGCTCTCCTAACCAATCTCCCAGAATGTAATAATTGTGGGCCTTTTAACCTCCCCTTGGGGCCACCTGTGAAAGCCTGCCCAGGCAGACCTGGTCATGTGACTGGTCATGTGACCAGTGCCAGGCCCCGAAAAGGTGTGAAAGCCTCCGAAGGCACCTGGTGAGAGTTTCCAGAACTAAATCTGTGCTGTAAAACCCTTTATACCTATAATGTAAACCCCCTTATATTATATATGGATATGTATAGAGTTACATATGATAAATCCAATAATGACTCAATGTAATTATGGGGATCTCGACCTATTAATCTAACACTACTCCCCACTACAGAGAATAAGTGTTACCACTACACTTGTCTATGAGATATATCAATGCTGTTGCTGCCATCCTGCCATCCTGCTGTCATGCTATTGCTGCTGCTGTCTGGGTGTCGGTATTGATACATACAATCAAAATTCACATAGAGCATCACATTGCTTATTGTTTCAATTCAAATTCCAATAACATTCAAACTGACCATACAGTAATACACTTAATTGCGTGAGTGTCAAAATAAAACAATATCATACAATGTAATACATCAACATAATTCACGTACATTTTTTTTTCAGCATTTCATAACTTACAAATACCATTCATTATACAATCAAATTTTTCAACACATTTCCTTTTCAATGAATTTCATACTTATTCATAGTCTTTGGACATTGGATTCCAGAATCTATACCTATCATTTATAACAATCATATCTTGGGAGCTGTTGTCTAGCTTAGCTGTGAGGTATCACTTTTTTTCCTTTTTTTTTTATATAATTATATATAGGTAACTGTTTGCTTTTATTCTTTTACATTAAATAAACAATACACCTGTTTTCTATGAACCTTTACATAAAATTAATACAAATTATCTCAAATATATCATACACTTGTCAAATTGGGGTCAAGCATTATTATTTCATATCTTTGCATTCCATCGCTACATTTCATCCATCTAGTTTCCTATTTATAGCATTCTTTCTCATATATAATTTTTCTGGTTTATCTATGATAGTGCACATGAAGCTGGCTCTTTCTTTTCCAATAACAGCATTAACTTCTCAAACTGGCAGACATATCTTTATCCGTTATACTCATCCTTACTGAATCTTATTTGGGACATAATCTCTCATTTCAATAATTCATTATTATTCATATCCTTTCCCCATCCATTGGCTGACGCATACAACTAAGAGAAGGGGTTAGCCTATGCAATTAGTGTGGAGGTCCAAGAGTCAAAACCCGAGAAGTACAAGTTATTAATAACACCCTAAGCTCTAAAGTAGGCTCATCACTAGGTGTCCAAGATCCACATATGAACAGATACTGATGGGCAGGGTTGGCTAAGTCCTTTACCTAATCAGAGGTCATTTACTTGTGCTTGAGTCCCTAGGCGGCACTTTCTTGGCTGGGCATGATTATCTAATCTTATATCTTCTATAAGGCCTCATAGGCCCACACCTAACCTAACCCTCCCTTTAGTGTACTGCCTGCTCTAAATACTGATACTACATCTATGGGGGATCCTTTCTTAACCCCAGAGCTAGGACAAATTCCTAGATACCACTTATTTACCAATATACCTACTTCAGGGACTCAAACCCAAGGACATGTCACCCATGCCCTTATACCATCTTACAACACAATCATACTTGGGGGAGCATACGGCTCTACCCCAGTGCCAGGACGAATTTCCCATGCCCTCAACACTAAAAAGTTACACATACATACTTCAGGGACTCCAGCCCAAGGACATATTTCCCATGCCCTCATACTCATACCTGTATTTCAGGGACTCCAACCCAAGGACACAATTCCCATGCCCTCAACAACAGTATCATAGTCCCTAAATCCTTTCTTGAGGTTCCGCAATATATATATATATATATGTATCATTAACAAAGTCTTGCCAACTATTTTCATATACAATATCCATGCTAACATGTCACTATCACATACAAACCCTTACCTCATATTATTTGGAAACTAAATCAGTAAAAACCATTATAATGGTCTAAGAGTAAGTAGATTAAATCTGTCTGTCACAATCTATAACACACTAAATATCCCAGGCTCAACTCAAGACCCCTCTAACTGCAGACCAGCGCTGGTTGGCAGGGGTGATCAGTCCCTCCAACAATCAGAGTGGAATATAAGTTTAGGCCTAGGTCTTTAGGGGGAGTATACATGTGTATAGCTATTTGTTACCTAATTCATACTCTCATACTGTCTATGCCTTTTATGTCTCATAAAGTTGACCCACATTTTAAATCATTGTAAATTGTTGTACATTATTCGCATTAATATTTGTCATCATCTTAGGAAAACCATTATTCTTTTTTTCTTTGTACTTATAATCAAGGTGGTAGTTTTTATCATCCCTGGATTATAGCATATATATGAATGTCAATCCTTGTCAAGTATTAGCAACAATTCCTATCAAAACTCTTGTCTAGACTTCATCTTTACATTGTAAAACATGGGTCTGAAAAATGAACATTGAATATCACATTGCTAGAATATACAATAGTGCATGACTACTAGATTTACTATGTTCCGACCTAAACGAAACAGTAAACAGAGTGCAATACCAATAAGATGGGCAAATAACAACTAACCATCAAAACAACCAAATGTTGCCTTCTATGAACCTACTCTAACAACATTCACGTTTCTACTAAAATCACACCAATAAATCTAGCATGAACTACAATTCTGCATAGAATAATTATTTACCTTATATGGACTTACCATTTAGGCTGGTAATAACTAAAATGTAATCAAACCAGTCTCATCACCATCCTTGCGGTGCAAGTGCTGTCCTGATGCAGGTGCCATCCTCCTGAAGATGGTGCCATCCTCCTGGAGTGGGTGCCGCCCTCCTGGAGTGGGTGCCGCCCTCCTGGAGTGGATGCCGCCCTCCTGGAGTGGGTGCCGCCCTCCTGGAGTGGATGCCGCCCTCCTGGAGTGGGTGCCGCCCTCCTGGTGCTGGTGCCGCCCTCCTGGGCTAGTGGTCATCTCCCATCACTGGTCTAGGCGTCCTCCCGGTGCTCTGGGCGTCCTCCCCGGGGCTGTGGGCGTCCTCCCGGTGCTCTGAGTGTCATCCAGGCCACTGGAGCAGGTGTGAACGCTCCCAGACTGCCATAGACGCTCTCAGACTGTTGTGGACACCTCCAGGCCATTGGTGACGCCTCCAGGACACTCCTGGCCCCTCCTTGCTGCTCCTATACCATACATGCTGCTATACCAGGGTCTCTCCACCAGTGAAAGGTTAAGAGGGCTGGTTGCCCATGTTGACAGCAATGAAGACCATGTTGAAACAGCAGTAATATAATGTAGGTTTATTGGGTACTACAGCATGTAGACACCCAAGCAGCAGGCATGGTAGCAGGTCTTCCCTCTATAGCTCTCCTAACCAATCTCCCAGAATGTAATAATTGTGGGCCTTTTAACCCCCCCTTGGGGCCACCTGTGAAAGCCTGCCCAGGCAGACCTGGTCATGTGACTGGTCATGTGACCAGTGCCAGGCCCCGAAAAGGTGTGAAAGCCCCCGAAGGCACCTGGTGAGAGTTTCCAGAACTAAATCTGTGCTGTAAAACCCTTTATACCTATAATGTAAACCCCCTTATATTATATATGGATATGTATAGAGTTACATATGATAAATCCAATAATGACTCAATGTAATTATGGGGATCTCGACCTATTAATCTAACAATAAGTACAGCTCTCAGTATGACCTGCTGTGGGTGAGTACAGCTCCCAGTATGACCTGCTGTGGGTGAGTACAGCTCCCAGTATGACCTGCTGTGGGTGGGTACAGCTCCCAGTATGACCTGCTGTGGGTGAGTGCAGCTCCCAGTATGACCTGCTGTGAGTGAATACAGCTCCCAGTATGACCTGCTGTGGGTGGGTACAGCTCCCAGTATGACCTGCTGTGGATGGGTACAGCTCCCAGTATGACCTGCTGTGGGAGACTAGCTCCTAGTATGACCTGCTGTGGGTGAGTACAGCTCCAAGTATGACCTGCTGTGGGTGGGTACAGCTCCCAGTATGACCTGCTGTCGGAGACCAACTCCCAGTATCACCCGCTGTGGGTGACTAGCTCCCAGTATGACCTGCTGTGGGACACTAGCTCCCAGTATGACCTGCTGTGCATGAGAACAGCTCCCAGTATGACCTGCTGTGGGTGACTAGCTCCCAGTATGACCTGCTGTGGGTGACTAGCTCCCAGTATGACCTGCTGTGGGTGACTAGCTCCCAGTATGACCTGCTGTGGGTGAGTACAGCTCCCAGTATGACCTGCTGTGGGTGAATGTAGCTCCCAGTATGACCTGCTGTGGGTGACTAGCTCCCAGTATGACCTGCTGTGGGAGACTAGCTCCCAGTATGACCTGCTGTGGGTGAGTACAGCTCCCAGTATGACCTGCTGTGGGTGACTAGGTCCCAGTATGACCTGCTGTGGGTCACTAGCTCCCAGTATGACCTGCTGTGGTTGAGTACAGCTCCCAGTATGACCTGCTGTGGTTGACTAGGTCCCAGTATGACCTGCTGTGGGTGAGTACAGCTCCCAGTATGACCTGCTGTGGGTGAGTACAGCTCCCAGTATGACCTGCTGTGGGTGACTAGCTCCCAGTATGACCTGTTGTGGCTGACTAGCTCCCAGTATGACCTGCTGTGGGGGAATAGAGCTCCCAGCACGACCTGCTGTGGGTGAGTACAGCTCCCAGTATGCCCTGCTGTGGTTGAGTACAGCTCCCAGTATGACCTGCTGTGGGTGACTAGCTCCAAGTATGACCTGCTGTGGATGAGTACAGCTCCCAGTATGACCTGCTGTGGGTGGGTACAACTCCCAGTATGACCTGCTGTGAGTGAGTACAGCTCCCAGTATGACCTGCTGTGGGTGAGTACAGTTCCCAGTATGACCTGCTGTGGGCGACTAGCTCCCAGTATGACTTGCTGTGGGTGACTAGCTCCCAGTATGACCTGCTGTGGGTGACTAGCTCCCAGTATGACCTGCTGTGGATGAGTACAGCTCCAAGTATGACCTGCTGTGAGTGAGTACAGCTCCCAGTATGACCTGGTGTGGGTGAGTACAGCTCCCAGTATGACCTGCTGTGGGAGACTAGCTCCCAGTATGACCTGCTGTGGGAGACTAGCTCCCAGTATGACGTGCTGTGGATGACTAGCTCCTAGTATGACCTGCTGAGGGTGACTAGCTCCCAGTATGACCTGCTGTGGGTGAGTACAGCCCCCAGTATGACCTGCTGTGGGTGAATACAGCTCCCAGTATGACCTGCCATAGGTGACTATCTCCCAGTATGACCTGCTGTGGGATATTACTCCCAGTATGACCTGCTGTGGGTGAGTACAGCTATCAGTATGACCTGCTGTGGGTGACTAGCTCCCAGTATGACCTGCTGTGGATGAGTACAGCTCACAATATGACCTGCTGTAGGTGACTAGCTCCCAGTATGACCTGCTGTGGGATATTACTCCCAGTATAACCTGCTGTGGGTGAGTACAGCTCCCAGTATGCCCTGCTGTGGGTGAGTACAGCTCCCAGTATGACCTGCTGTGGATGGCTAGCTCTCAGTATAACCTCTTGTGGGTGAGTACAGCTCCCAGTATGACCTGTTGTGGGTGACTAGCTCTCAGTATAACCTCTTGTGGATGAGTACAGCTCCCAGTATGACCTGTTGTGGGAGACTAGCTCCCAGTTTGACCTGCTGTGGGTGAGTACAGCTCTCAGTATGACCTGCTGTTGGTGAGTACAGCTCGCATTATGACCTGCTGTGGGTGAGTACAGCTCCCAGTATGACCTACTGTGGGTGAGTACAGCTCCCAGTATGACCTGCTGTGGGTGAGTACAGCTCTCAGTATGATCTGCTGTGAGTGAGTACAGCTCCCAGTATGACCTGCTGTGGTTGAGTACAGCTCCCAGTATGACCTGCTGTGGGTGAGTACAGCTCCCAGTATGACCTGCTTTGGGTGACTAGCTCCCAGTATGACATGCTGTGGTTGACAAGCTCCCAGTATGACCTGCTGTGGGTGAGTACAACTCCTAGTATGACCTGGTGTGGGCGACTAGCTCCCAGTATGACCCGTTGTGGGTGCCTAGCTCCTGGTATGACCTGCTGTGGGTGAGTACAGCTCCCAGTATGACCTGCTTTGGGTGACTAGCTCCCAGTATGTCCTGCTGTGGGTGAATACAGCTCCCAGTATGACCTGCTGTGGGTGAGTACAGCTCCCAGTATGACCTGCTGTGGGTGACTAGCCCCCAGTATGACCTGCTGTGGGTGAGTACAGCTCCCAGTATGACCTGCTGTGGGTGAGTACAGCTCCCAGTATGACCTGCTGTGGGTGAGTACAGCTCCCAGTATGACCTGCTGTGGGTGAGTACAGCTCCCAGTATGACCTGCTTTGGGTGACTAGCTCCCAGTATGACCTGCTGTGGGTGAGTACAGCTCTCAGTATGACCTGCTGTGAGTGAGTACAGCTCCCAGTATGACCTGCTGTGGGTGAGTACAGCTCCCAGTATGACCTGCTGTGGGTGAGTACAGCTCCCAGTATGACCTGCTGTGGGTGACTAGCTCCCAATATGACCTGCTGTGGGTGAGTACAGCTCCCAGTATGACCTGCTGTGGGAGACTACTCCCAGTATGACTTAAGAGTAATGAAGAGGACTATGAATCTGTTGTACCCTGGTCCATTAGCAGATGTTTTTATGTAGATGAGCCTTTACTTCAGGCAGATCTACGAACCCTAGCAGCCCCTATTCATAATCAACCACTCACCCCCTCATACCTCATCACACATGGCATGGAGTCCACGGAGGCTCCAGGTGTCAAAAGTCACTGCGCTCAGCTGTAAAGAAGGCCTCTCCTCAAAACAGAGAGAGTTCTCTGATCATTTAATATATATATATCATAGTTGAAGACCTAGGAGTATACCACACACTGATTTCGCCATTCGCTGCAATGGAATAGACATAATTGCAGTCAAATCCCCATCAAAACACTTTTGCAGTGCTATAAGCTATGTTTCATCGAGCAATATATTTTCTTTATGATATACTAAGTTTGTAATGGATACAAGCAGCGGTGTTCCCTGCTACGGATGGCTTATTTCCTGCAGTTTTCCTGCAGATTAGCCTAGATCAAGATCAATGCTGGGAAATATTACGTCGACAAGTAACACAATTCAATCGTACACATTTACTTTGAACTTTTATTTGATAAAGGTAGTTATACTAAACCTGTGATATTGTCTATAAAATAGGTAAGAACTAACGCAGAGCCACACAGAAAATATAACCACATAAAATATAGGAAGACATCTCAAAGTGTAACATAGGCTTTAGAACATGCCGACTATTTCACACGTCCCTAGTTAACTTTGACAAAGAGGAACACACGGTTTAAACTTTAATAACTGGGTGTTCTTGACACAAGGAATAATCACTTGACTCTACAGATCTCCCCCTCAGCTGATAGTGTGTGATAGGGGAGATAACAGGGGAACTCAGAGGTGTTGGACCGACCCAGATAACCAGACTTATCAGGTGTTAATTACTGAGGACAATTCTCACTTAATGGGGCTACCTGTCATCATGTGGCCATATATATATACTGATAGGACAGTATCCCCTTATCATATACTCATTATTTTATAATACAACCGTCCCCCCTTACTGGGGCTACCTCTCACTGTGTGGCCATATACCCAGGCAAGAAGCGATGTAACAAGAACGTTCTGTGACTGTACTTCTTGAAATCTGAAACCTGCTTAATTTTCACAAAAGAATAATGTATTTTATTCTAGGTATAGTTAAGACTTATTAAAAAAGAACGTTATAATAACATTTTTGTTTTGATGAAGTTGAGACCTAACTAATAAAGAATGTAATGATAATGTTATTATGATGGGAAAGACCTTTACAATAACGTCACAATAATGTTACAGTGCAATCTGGCAAATTTAGGTTCTTAATATGTTTTTGGGTGCCATCAAAATAACGTAACAATAACCAAAGCAGATCTAAACAGAACATTGCTGCAATACTATCATAACGTCATATGTTTGCTTGGGTACCTAGCCAAGGTTGTGACGTTGAAGAACGTTCTGATAACGTTGCAGAAAGTCACAGAACGTTATTAGAACGTCGCAGGACGTGACTGTTACATTGCACCATGGCTGAGTATGTACCCCTGACCATACCTGTCCTATTTACTAATAGGAAAGAACATGGCTTACCGCCGTTGTCCGTAAAGCCCCATACCCACTAGGCAATTTTACCGACAACTGGCGATGGGTGACTGAGAGAATCAGCTGATTCTTATAGTCGCCAGGTCAGTATGGTATATTGAAATGTGCATGTTTGATCTGCATTGGTGCCAAAATCGGCCGACTCTACCAGAAGAATCTGCCGATTTTAGTGCTGATGAATTGACCGATTGTGTAACAATCGCCTAGTGGGTATGGGGCTTTAACCCTGTGCAGAAGTCCACGCATGGACAACTTATATCAGCCTGGGTGGTAATGGACATCAAAGCAAACATACCTTTTCTATTTATCATTGTAGATAACCAGTCGGTTCTTGCCTTCTATGAAGACCATACTGAAGAAAGAAAATAGATCATAATAAATAAATACATATAACCAACTAAGAAGGGAGTACGAGGGCGGTTATCACCCCAAGCCGGGACCCCGATATTAGCCCGAGGCCAGGGCCCGAAGGCGAGGGGTGATAACTGCCCGAGTACTCCCTTCGAGGTTGGTTATGGATTTATTATACCTTTTCTGTTAGATCTGAGCTCCCAAGGAAGGATGCACAGCAATCAGTGATGGTGGGACTGTGATGCTGCACATTTTTTTAATGTTTTTTCATATAACTTTTTTGATATCCATCAAATCCACAAATAGTAAGCAGTAAAATTTAGCTATGAATGTTGTACAGATAATGCATATGTTAGATTTTTTATTTCTTAATTATTTCATTTTTTCATGAATTTTAGAAAAATAAAAAGTTTCTGTATCACACTGCAGTGCGATACAAGGCTGGTTATCACCCAGGTTTGTATCGCCCTGTGTTAAACTCTTAACTACTAAACTTGTATCACCCTAAGGTATAATAAGACAAAGCACTAACCACAGTCTGTAGTGCATCTAGTGGTATTCATGGCGTTTCTGTCTGAGTAGAGACACGTACATTTAATGTATCACACGTACATTTAATGCACCCATGATCTTGATCTGAGTAGAAACACATACATTTAATGTACCAATGACCCTGGCCTAAGTACGCACATGCACATTTAATGAATCACATGTGCATTTTAATGTATCACTCGTATACTTATTGTGCCCATGATCCTGGTCTGAGTAGAGACACATAAATTTAATGTATCACATGTACATTTAATGGTACATTTAATGTATCACACGTACATCTAATGTACCCATGACCTTGGTCCGAGTAGAGACACGTATATTGCTGCATCTAATTAACAATCGTATCATTTTCTCCAAATTTGCTACTTCTGGAGTGCTCCATACAGAAATAAAAATTAATCAACTTGGTGTTGAATGAGAAAGTGGATGTAAGAGTATGTTAGCCGGTAATACAAACAACGTCTGGGATTTTTATAAGCTTTTTGCTATTTGAAGTTCAAGTACAAGTTTCATGTAAATGTTTGTGTCACACGTTTTTTAATCTTTGGGTTTCTCATGAACAGATACTTGACACTGCTGAAACTGTTTTAGTGAGTTTATTATTTGAAAATTAAAAAGCATAGTGATTTAGTTTTATTGTAACATTAGTAGGTGTTACAGAAAAGCTCCATATTGTGTGTGAGACCAAGCTGTAATGTTCAGACTTTTGTCCTTGTTACAGAGCAGCCCCCTGACCCTGAACACGACCAAGCCGGTGCTGACGGACTGCTTTGAGAAGACGGTGCTGATATGGGTTCCATGTGTCTGGCTGCTGGCTGCCAGCCTTGCCTACCTGCCGTTTCTCAGCCGAAGACCCACACGCGACAACCCCACCAGCGGCCTCCTTGTCTGCAAACTGGTGAGCAGCTTTTCCATGTTAACTAGACAAGATCATGGTGAAAATAAGAACATTAGAAATGTATTTATATGAAAATGAAAATAAGGACTGTTTGATGTATTTATAAAAATCTAGGTGCATTATTAAGGTGCATGTTTCATGACTTTTTAAACAATCATCACCCCTATGGATTATGTGAAAAGAATTTCTCAAGCTCATGTTAGTCATATGAATTCTGTTCTAAAGTCCATGGTCATGACATGGCCCAATCCTAGGTTCACTCACGGTTGGCCTGTGTTTCAGCTTCTGGGTTCCCTTCTAGTTCTAACGCCAATGGCCCAATCCAAGGTTCACTCACCACTGGGTCAGGGCCTAGATCTCAGCCCTCTACTCTTGTATTTCTCCTGGTGTTGCAGATCAGTGAGTCCTTTCTAGTCGTAACATCTGTGGCCCAATCCAACATTCACTCAACACTGGCCTGCGTTCCAGATCCTGGGGTCCCCTCTAGTTGTGACGTCAGTGGTCCCATCCAACATTCCTTTACCACTGGTCTGTGTTTTAGATCTAGGGGTCCCTTCTAGTTGTGACGTTGGTGGTCCAATCCTGGATTCACTCACCACGGAACAATGTTTCAGATCATACGGTCCATTCTAGTTGTGACGTCAGTAGCCCAATCCAACATTACCTTACCACTGGCCTGTGTTTCAGATCCTGGGGTCCCTTCTAGTTGTGACGTCGGTGGCTGACTTGATTGAGGTCATACTTCGCGGGGCTTGTCTGTCACCAGACACAGCAACAGCGACCCCTGCTGACTACCTGGGTACTGCCCTGCTACTGGTCACTCTGGTAAGTTCTGAGTACAATGAATAGATGTTGGTGCAAGGGAAGTTTCCTTAAATATATATACAGCAATACAACATTGATTAAAAAAATCATGTTACTTGGTGTCCTATCATGTCTGTGATTTCAAATCTAAACAGAATGAATTGATTACATTAAAAGTTGCTTTCTAAGTTCCCACGAGTTGATATTTAATGACATTGTGTCTGTTTACCATACTTTCCTCAGGTCCTAGCCACATCCCTGACCAACCTGTCATACCGAAAGGGGGAGCACACGTCGGGGGTCCTCTTTATCTTCTGGTTCCTGCTGGCCCTGTGCGGACTGCTCCAGGCCTACTCACTGTCCAGTAAAAAGGACCAGCCGGTACTGCTTTAACTCTTTGAATGCTTACTGTCCAGTAAAAAGGACCAGCCAGTAAATCAGTAACTCTTTGTATCCTTATTTACTGTACATTAAAAATGACCAGCCGGTACGCTTTAAATCTTTGTACCCTGACTCACTGTCTAGTAAAAACTCTTTGTATCCTTACTAACTGAATGGTAAAATGGACTGGTCAGCCGGTACTTTTTTACTCTTATTTACCTTATTCACTGCCTGTTGTAAAGAACCACCAGGCTCAGCTAAAATGCTTAAAATTGTGTTCACTGTCCTGTCAAACAAAGATTATTTGATCTATTTATCCATATCTTTATTTCTTGATGTACCTGCTATTGAAGAATCACTGACCAACCCAGTACCTTACAAAGGAGGCCCACTGACCGTTATTCACAGTTTTGTTTGGTTCCCACAGGGGGGAGTGAGTGACCAGGTCTTCTACGTGACAGCCTACGTGCGCTTCGGGCTGGAGGTGGTGATGCTGCTGGTGAACCTGTGCTCTGACACGGGGGCCCTGAGGACCAAGTCTTCTACCTATGGACGGTACGACGAGAGGCGGCCCCTGCTGGGACATGCCCTGCCGACCTCAGACGTGCCCACGGTGAGCTCTGAAGTACTCTAAGTTTTGTGGTAGTACTTTCTGATTATGGTTGTTGTTCAGGGGAGTAATGAAGAGATAACTTTAGACAGGAATGGTTGTTATATTATTTCTTCAGTCACATGTTATTAACCATAGGCCTAAGCCTAGGGTCTTACAGAAAGAACATGGGCCCACCTTGGTGTCAAAACTCCCACTGCCCAGGGGAGCATTCAATCTGTCCTCACTCTAGAGGCTCCAGGGCCCTGATTGGTTGATCAAGCTCCAGGTAGTAGGTGGCTCCACCTGGACCTTATGAGGGTAATGAGACACTACTTTAAGGGTAATTTGAATAGATATGTGTTTTAGAGTATATGTCCTATAGATTTTAAGGTATGACACCTTCCTGGACTATCAGTGAAAGCAGAATGAACAGCCGCTGGATCTTTAAACTTGGCTCTTCATTTTGTGCTTCTTTCTTTGTGTGTACATACCCAAGGACACCACATATTGGACAACCTCTGTCACAAAGCTCAATCAATATGATTATTTACTTTATTTGAATTTTTTGAAAGTTTCTATTATTAAGGATCTAAGGATTCACCATAGTAAATCTTCCCTACCTCTCTTCCCTACCTTTCACTTAAACCTAATACACATAGATTTTCATTCCAGAACATACATAATCAGGTAGATCTGTTATGTGTACATGAACAGATAGAAGCCCATCACAGTGATAACACATTGTGAACAAGGTGAATACTATAAAGGTTAAATGGTAAAATAACTACATTCATTGTCTACTCCAGAACCCGTGTCCCATTGAAAGTGCCAGTTTCATCTCCCGAGTTTTCTTCGGGTGGTATGCAAGGTAGGATATTACAGATCATTCTCCAGAGGCGTATGGAATGACTTCCTTTTGAAATGATGTATTGTTGCTAACATGTTTGTCAGTGGCTCAGACTTCAGGAACAAGGCATCAGACCTAGTTAAAAAAACTTGATATTTCTGAAATTATTTCTGACACTCAACTTCACAAATGAATGTAGATGTTACAAGTATATTGAGTAATGCATTTCCCTGACTCAGCAAATAATTAAAACACTTTAATTGAATGAGGGGTAAAGCTTTATAGAGAATTGCTAAGAAATAGTTATGTCTGTTGCAGAATGATCTTGAAGGGCTACAAGAGGACGCTGACCTACGCGGACATCTGGGACATCAGGGAAGAAGACAAATCTGAGACTGCGGTAAACCAGTTTGAGTCGGAGTGGGAGAAGGAGCTTGACAACCACAGGTAAGTAGGTCACTGAGAGGTCAGAGGTCTAGAACGTATAAGTAGGTCACTGAGAGGTCACATGTCTAGGACCTACAAGTAAGAAAAAATTGGATCTGCACCACACGTCTATCCACTGCTGCAGCCTGTGAGTGAGTGTCCCGGGAACAGGTGAAGGGCTCCTGCCTGCCACCTGTTACACACAGGCTAGGACCCAGAGGGTGGTGCCGTTTAGTTTGGGTCTGGTATTTATAACACATTAACTGATTGTTATTGTTCTCATGAGTAGGTCACTGAGGGGTTAGAGTTGTAGGACATATAAGAAGGTCACTGAGAAGTTAGATGTCTAGGACATATAAGTACATCACAAAGAATTAAAGGGACGTTCTCGTCCCTGAGAGGGACATAATTTGCTGCGTTGTAACTCGCTACCGGCTGCACAAAATTCACGGTGTGACCAATGACGTAGCGTCAATTACGTTCTTACTTTGCAAAACAAGTCTCCGGCCATCGCGTTGTTAGGTTAACATCGGCGTATGTAAGCCTAACTACGGACGGACGAGACATCCCCTTTAAGAGTTCTAGGAAATATAAGTAAACCACTTAGAGGTTAGAGGTGTAGACATATTAGTAGGACACTGAGATGTCAGAGGTCTAGGACATATAAGTAGGTCATTGAGAGCATTTACTCAATTCAGTAGGTCACTGAGACTGGACAAGTCAACTGCATGTAAGCTAAGTCAAAACAGAAATCAAAAAATTCAGAAATTTGTCCACATTATCAATTGTTTTGGGTTGCTGGGTAAAATACAATAATTATCACTTGGTGGCTGAGAACGACACCAATCTCATTTCAATTGAGAAAATATTCAAAGACAGACTTTTGATACTGTTCATTCATTCACCATTAAGCCGGGTCCCCACCTGGCGACTAAACCTCGGCAATTAGTTGTGTATGGTGGCCCAAAGTACCAAGTCTATGCATTCCCAGGCGACTACTGCTGTATGGGACACACAATGGCGGTGACCAACGTGATAACTGGTGGTTTTAAACGCCCGACGATTTACAATACAAGGGTGCCGTGATGTCTGGCAAAGAAACCAATAATCGCTGTGGTTGCTTGGCGAAATATTTGACATGTTTAATATTTTTCTCTAGTCGCCGCCGATTAGTGCAGTTAATCAATGGGCAGGGCAACCAATATGACCTCTAGTCGCCGCCAGTTTGATGAGAAGAGCGTCCCAATGTGGCGATTAATTCTTTCTTTTCGGGGCCGATTAATAAGTGATCTGACGGTGCATCGACTTCTTTTGCACTTTGGGCCACCGTAGACAACTAGTCGCCCAGGTTTAATCGCCACGTGGGGACGCGGCTTTAAGCTTCAAAATAAAAATGTCTTGCTGTTATTTTTCAGGAACAATCGTCCAGTATCTGTGGCAAAGGCAATGTTCCGTTCCTACGGACTCTACTATACGCTAGCCGGTGTCTACCTCCTGATATATGAAATTCTTGTGCTCGTCAATCCCCAAGTCATGAGGTCAGTGAAATAAGTTATTGAGACAATGATTCAGTTCCATGCACTTGATCCAAATGTGTTTTTATTGTAAAGTATTTTCCCCGAAGGGCTATACAAGAAGATTTTGAACCTATAATAACTAAAGATTGAAAATTAACTGTAACCAATTCAGAGTGTAATTGAGTTGAAGTTGAGGGTTGTGACTCATAGTATACCTATACCCCTGGGATGGTCCTCAGTCTCGCCTGCATTCCCATCAACATTTTTTCCCTATTAACGCATTATCTTCCAGAGAATGGGTTCCTAGAAGCAGGTTTGTGCAGGTCGTTTTTGATTGGTCCCCAGATGCAGATTTTGTGGGTCGTTGATGGGTTCCCATATGCAGGTTTGGGTGGGTCGTTGTTGATCAATCCCCAGATGCAGGTTTGTGCCAGTCATTGTTCATGGGTTCAGATGCAGGTTTGGGTGGGTCATTGATGATGGGTTCAGATGCAGATTTGTGTGGGTCGATGTTGATCGATCCCCAGAAACTAGTTTGGGTGGGTTGTTGTTAATGGGTTCAGATGCAGATTTGTGTGGGTCGTTGTTGATCGATCCCCAGAAAGTGGTTTGTGTGGGTTGTTGTTAATGGGTTCAGATGCAGATTTGTGTGGGTTGTTTGGTCCCCAGATGCAGGTTTGTGCCAGTCATTGTGATGACCACCGGTCCCTTTCAGTGTGCTGATCGCCTTCGTGCAGAGTGACAGTCCCTTCGTGTGGCGCGGGTACCTGCTGGCTGTGGTCATGTTCCTCCTGTCCATCCTCGCCTGTCTCTTCATGCACTACTCCTTCTACATCGCCATGCAGACAGGCCAGCACCTGCGGTCGGCCGTCATCACCGCAGTCTACAGGAAGGTATTGATATAAGAAGACCCGCGGGGGTCGTCAGAGGGTGCCTGTATGACCTATAGGGGATTGTCACATACTGAGGGCGAAGCCTGAGGTATGTACTATCCCCATGGGTCATAGAGGCACCCGAGGACGACCTCTAAGGGTCTTCTATATTTTATCACCCAAGCAAGATACAAAATACTTGTGAAAACTATGAATACAAGCTATGACAAGGAGCGGTACATACAGCCTGTCACTACACACTGCCCAATTATTTGAATTGGTAATGTTTCCCCAGTTACAGTACCTCCTTAACATTTCCTATTAGATACAGCTACTGATGTAAACAAATCAATATTCACTAGCAATAAGCACTTGTTCTGGTTGGTCTGAGGTCTTTGTACTCATGGCATCTGACCTGATCTTCCCAAGTCACTGAAGCTGTCCAACGCGGCCCGTAAGACGACCACGGTCGGGGAGATCACAAACCTCATGTCAGTGGATGCCGAGAAGCTGCAGAATGCACCCCAGTTCTTCCACTTCCTGTGGATCACCCCCATCACCATCTCCATCTCCATGGTGTTCCTGTGGCAGAAGCTGGGCCCATCCTGCCTCGTGGGCCTCGCCTACCTGCTCGTCATCATCCCAACCAACTCCTTCCTGCTTGGCCGCTTCATCGCCAAGTTCCAGGTCTGTAATAGTAGAGGCTACAATATAGATCACATAATAACCCTAACCTAATGTCACCAACTCCTTCCTGCTCAGCCACTTCATTGCCAAGTTTCAGGTCCGTTATTGTAAAGGCTATTTTATAAATAACATAATAACCATAACCACACCAACTCCTTCCTGCTTGCCCGCTTCATCGCCAAGTTCCAGGTCTGTAATAGTAAAGGCTAGGTTATAAATCACATAATAACCCTAACCTAACCTAACCCCACCAACTCCTTCCTGCTTGGCCACTTCATCACCAAGTTCCAGGTCTGCTGTAATAAGCTACATTATAGATCACATAATAACCCTAACCTAACCCCATCAAGTCCTTCCTGCTTGGCCACTTCATCACCAAGTTCCAGGTCTGCTGCAATAAGCTACATTATAGATCATATGATAACCCTAACCTAACCTCACCAACTCCTTCCTGCTTCACTGCTTCATCACCAAGTTCCAGGTCTGCTGCAGTTAAGGCTTCATTATAAATCACATGATAACAATAACCTAAGCCTACCAAATCCTTCCAGCTCAGTCGCTTCATTGCCAAGTTCCAGGTCTGCTGAAGTAAATGCTTCCAACGCATCTATTTCCTGCTTCACACTTAAGGTTAATCTGTTAATAAGGACAACATAAATCATATATTAAGGATGATGTTTTAACACACCTCCTCCCTGCTTACAGTAACGGTTATGTAAGTCACATAATAAGAAAAATGTTTTAAAACACCTCCTTCCTGCTTACAGTTATGGTTCCTGTAAGTCATGAAATAAGGTCAATGTTTTAATGTACCTTAGCTTAAGGTCTAAAATCCCTTCCTCAGGACTTTAAGACCAGCAGTATGAGCTTTTATTCTCCAGAGTATTATTTATCTAAACGACCAATGAGATGCTTAGGGATTATTGTTATAACCTAGTAATAGTAACATTTCAACCAACGATTCTTAAAGATTGTGGAAGCGAGCCGCCAGTCTTTAATAGCTAGCGCATCTCTTGATTTTGCATCCAAATTTGTCCACTGCCCCATGGCTTCCCCTTTGATTCCTCACTGCTAGGAGGTCATTCTGTGGTTCTCCTATCACAATTTTTCTCCCTTACTGTACCTTCTAACCAGGTTTGTTGTTCACCTCTCTCCCCCTGTTACTGCAGCAGAGTGTCTCCATGTACCTTATAACCAGGTTTGTGGCTCACCTCTCTCCCCCTGTTACTGCTGCAGTATATCTCCATGTCCCTTATATTAACCAGGTTTGTAGCTCACCTCTCTCTCCCTGTTACTTCTGCAGTGTGTCTCCATGTACCTTATAGCCAGGTTTGTGGCTCACCTCTCTCCCCCTGTTACTGCTGCAGTATATCTCCATGTCCCTTATATTAACCAGGTTTGTAGCTCACCTCTCTCTCCCTGTTACTTCTGCAGTGTGTCTCCATGTACCTTATAACCAGGTTTGTGGCTCACCTCTCTCCCCCTGTTACTGCTGCAGTATATCTCCATGTCCCTTATATTAACCAGGTTTGTAGCTCACCTCTCTCTCCCTGTTACTTCTGCAGTGTGTCTCCATGTACCTTATAGCCAGGTTTGTGGCTCACCTCTCTCCCCCTGTTACTGCTGCAGTATATCTCCATGTCCCTTATATTAACCAGGTTTGTAGCTCACCTCTCTCTCCCTGTTACTTCTGCAGTGTGTCTCCATGTACCTTATAGCCAGGTTTGTGGCTCACCTCTCTCCCCCTGTTACTGCTGCAGTATATCTCCATGTCCCTTATATTAACCAGGTTTGTAGCTCACCTCTCTCTCCCTGTTACTTCTGCAGTGTGTCTCCATGTACCTTATAGCCAGGTTTGTGGCTCACCTCTCTCCCCCTGTTACTGCTGCAGTATATCTCCATGTCCCTTATATTAACCAGGTTTGTAGCTCACCTCTCTCTCCCTGTTACTTCTGCAGTGTGTCTCCATGTACCTTATAGCCAGGTTTGTGGCTCACCTCTCTCCCCCTGTTACTACTGCAGTATATCTCCATGTCCCTTATATTAACTAGGTTTGTAGCTCACCTCTCTCTCCCTGTTACTTCTGCAGTGTGTCTCCATGTACCTTATAACCAGGTTTGTGGCTCACCTCTCTCCCCCTGTTACTACTGCAGTATATCTCCATGTCCCTTATATTAACCAGGTTTGTAGCTCACCTCTCTCTCCCTGTTACTTCTGCAGTGTGTCTCCATGTACCTTATAGCCAGGTTTGTGGCTCACCTCTCTCCCCCTTTTACTGCTGCAGTATATCTCCATGTCCCTTATATTAACCAGGTTTGTAGCTGACCTCTCTCTTCACATGTTACTGCTGCAGTGTGTCCCCATATACCTTCTAACCAGGTTTGTAGCTCACCTCTCTCTCCCTGTTACTGCTGCAGAGTGTCTCCATGTACCTTCTAACCAGGTTTGTGGCTCACCTCTCTCTCTCTTTTCCTGTTACTGCTTCAGGTGTTGCAGATGAAGTACAAGGACTTGCGAATTAAACTGATGAACCAGATCCTGACCGGCATCAAGGTGAGGTCCCTAAAGGGTAGGGAGTATTGATGTATCCAAACACAATGAAAAAGTCTTTCATATCAGGGGTTCTACCTTGTTACTTTAATGTTTCAATGGGGGGGGATTGATTTTATTGGGTCAAACTAGGTTCGGCATTGCCGTTCTTCCACCTGCTCCCCTTCATATTACAATTTCTGGACGGGTTGGAGCAGGCGATAACTACTAAATCAGTGGAGCCAATTGTGTGAGAGTGTTCCCACTTTGACTGACCACTGCCCTGTGAATGTTTTCCCACTTTGACTGACCTACTGCCCTCTGAAAGTCTTCCCACTTTGACTGCCCTGTGAGTGTGTTTCCACTTTGACTTACCGTGCTGCCCTGTGAGTGCATTCCTACTTTGACTTACCAAAGATGTTGTGCAGATGACGTGATAACGCCAGACAATATATTGGTGATCAATTTACAAAGAGTATTATACACAGCTCAAACACATCTTTGACATTATATTCATACTAATATTGTATCAGACAAACAAATGAAATGATGATAAATTATTTTCATTATATAGATTTCATAAATTTTATATTTCTGTAATAGCCACTGTACTAGATATGATAAGCACGTGAACACCAAAAAATGGTCACATAACCCTGTCTGCACAAGCTCTCTTGCCCCGTGAGTGTGTTCCCACTTTGACTGCCCCGTGAGTGTGTTCCCACTTTGACTGCCCCGTGAGTGTGTTCCCACTTTGACTGCCCCGTGAGTGTGTTCCCACTTTGACTGCCCTGTGAGTGTGTTCCCACTTTGACTGACCTGCTGCCCTGTGAGTGTGTTCCCACTTTGACTGACCTGCTGCCCTGTGAGTGTGTTCTCACTTTGACTGACCTGCTGCCCTGTGAGTGTGTGTCCACTTTGACTGACCTGCTACCCTGGCCTGCCCGCAGGTACTGAAGCTGTATGCCTGGGAGCCCTACTTCCAGCAGAAGATTGAGTCCATCCGCCACGAGGAGCTGAAGGTGCTGCGGAACGCTGCCCTGCTCAGTACCACCAACTACGCCATCTCCTTCTCCTCCCAGTTCGTGGTCTGTACACTGTCTTTACACTTTTCTGTCCTGAGGCTACTACAGTTTGATAACATGATATGAGCCAGGGGAACTCTCTCAGAATGTTTGCCTAGAAGATGCTCTTAACCTGTTTATTTGGTAAATTTAAATGTTATTGATGTATAGAAGCATGTTTGGTTTGCACCCATTGTGTACAGCTTTGTTTAAGGTTATTCATTTATATTTAGACAATTATCTATTACATTTTATCATTTATTTAGTTTAGTTTAATTTTAATTTATTTAGGTTTATTCATATTTAGGTTTATTTAAGCATGGTCCCACTTTGGCTATTAGATTTCTTTGGTCGCCCGGGGATCAACTGCACACTGGTGCTGTGATCTCTGGTGACTAAACCACTGGTCGCCGGGGTTTCTAGCAAAATATTTGACATGCTTATTATTTTCCACTAATCGCCAGCGATAAGAAGAAGTTGCGCACTGAGCTAGTCAACTACAGTCACCCTAAACGCCGGCAGATTGATGGCAAGAACGTCCCAATGTGGCAATAGCCCAGCGACTAGTTAGTTGCCTGACGATTAGTGTTTTGTGCTAGGTCACCGGTGAAAGCTACTAATTTTCATTAGTCTCCACTGTTAGCCACCCAAATGGGGAGCCAGCTTAAGGCAATGTCCCACAGCCCCTAATGGTACAGGTGCATGTTTCAGGTGGCCCTGCTCTGTTTCCTGGTCTATGTGCTTGTATCGCCGGACAACATTCTCACCCCAGACATCGCCTTTGTGTCCCTCTCCCTGTTCAACGTCCTCAGCGCCCCACTGTTCCTCGTCCCAGTGGCCATCATGAACTTCATTCAGGTTAGACCTCAAACAAATACAGGAGTTTTTTAGTTAGTTGTCATGTATAAAGACTGCGATAAAGACATTGAGTAAGTAAAAATAATATGACATTAGTGAGCAATAATCTAAATCAAGTGTTTATCAGAAAGTTGTTTTCTATCATGTTTTTTGATCCATTTTTGGTTACCTCCAGCAGTTTCATATTGACTCGTTAGATGCTGACTTGTTGTTTGTCTGTAGGGGCGAGTGGCCATGGAGCGGATTCAGCGCTTCCTGTTGGCAGAGGAGATTGACCCGGAGGCTGTTACCCATGATCTTAATACAGGTAAGTAACAACAGCAAGGTTGTAACACAAGAACTTTAAACTGTAAGTAACATCAGTTACCCTGTTACACAGACTTTTACACAGTTAAATTTGGAGTGGTTAGAATGCTATGTATGACTTTTAGTTAGTCAGAGCTGTGAGGCTGATACAAATGACTTTAACACAGGTGAGTACTTGTCACCTGTACTTGTAATCCATTGGCACGTTACACATGACCTTAACACTGGTATGTTGGGACAAGTAAGTATGTTACACATGACCTCGACTGTGACAAATCAAAAATATATGTTACTTTTTAAAGAGTTAACACCAAATCACACACTTATTCTCTGTTGATGTTAATTAACAGTTTTACACAAATCGAATCAACATTCATTCTTAGGTTGATTAAAAAAGCCTTACATCTAAATTAGAAAACCAAGGTCCACCTAAGTGTTCGTTCATTGCAGAACCGAGTGTGAAGATGGACAGTGCCTTTTTCTCCTGGGGGGACAAGGACAGGGTCACACTGAAGAAGTAAGACTTTTTACTCTATACTGTATATAACACTACCCCATCCTGCTGGAATAAAGAGTGGTGAACCAAGTGTTAGGCAAGTCCCAGTAGTGGATATTTATTATGCACATAATCATAACACTGGGAAAATTCTAAAAAAAAAATAATTGTGAGTAATCCAGCAGAACCAGTCCATCCAGGTGTATGTCCTGTGCTCAAGTGAGATGGCTGACCAGTGTCAGCAGAGACCCACCTGAGAGGTGACAATGTCAGATACTAACCAGTGTAGTCTGGAACACTGTAGATGGGAGCACTGCATGCTAGTGGTATTTTGATATATAAATATCAATACACTGGGATTCATTATCTTATGGCATTACTGTTGAGGACATAATTATAACCCCTTATGTGCTGTATAATATAGAATTATATAATGTTGACGACAGAATAATAACTCCTCATGTTCTGTATAATATAGATTAACGTTGACGACAGGATAATAACACCTCATGTTTCCCCTTTCAGCCTGCAGGTGTCCATTGCGGAGGGTTCCCTGGTGGCCGTGGTGGGAACTGTGGGCTGCGGAAAGACATCCTTCATCCAGGCGATATTAGGGGAGATGGAGAAACTCAGCGGTCAGGTCAATGTCAGGGTGAGTTACCTCTCCGGGTGATATTAGGGGAGATTGAGAAACTCAGCGGTCAGGTCAACGTCAGGATGAGTTACCATGGTGGGTGATATTAGGGGAGATGGAGAAATTCAGTGTTTAGGTCAACGTCAGGGTGAGTACCACTGTGGGTGATATTAGGGGAGATGGAGAAAGTTAGTGGTCAGGTCAACGTCAGGTTGAGTTACCATTGTGGGTGATATTAGGGGAGATGGAGAAACCCAGTGGTAAGGTCAACGTCAGGGTGAGTTACCATGGTAGGTGATGTTAGGGGAGATGGAGAAACTCAGCGGTCAGGTCAATGTCAGGACAAGTTACCTCTGTGGGTGATATTAGGGGAGATTGAGAACTCAGCGGTCAGGTCAATGTCAGGGTGAGTTACCCCGATGGGTGATATTAGGGGAGATGGAGAAACTCAGCAGTCAGGTCAACGTCAGGGTGAATTACCATTGTGGGTGATGTTTTGGGAGATGGAGAAACTCAGCAGTCAGGGCAACATCAGAGTGAGTTACCACTGTGGGTGATGTTGGGGGAGATGGAAAAAGTCAGCAGTCTGGTCAACATAGTGTGAGTTGCCATTGTGGGTGATATTAGGGGAGATGGAGAAACTGAGTGGTCAGGTTATTGTGAGGGTGAGTTATCACTGTGGGTGATGTTGGGGGAGATGGAGAAACTCAGCAGTCAGGTCAACGTCAGGGTGAGTTACATTGTGGGTGATATTAGCGGAAATGGAGAAACTCAGTGGTCAGGTCAACATAGGGTGAGTTACATTGTGGGTGATATTAGGGGAAATGGAGAAACTCAGTGGTCAGGTCAACCTCAGGGTGAGTTACCTTTGTTACTCCTTTTGCAATGTTGAATTTAAGAAGCAGAAAATAGGCTTTGTCAATATGTCAGATTTGTGGGTCTACACCCATTAATTACACACACACATTCTTATTAATCCGTTCATTCACATCAGGAGCATGTTTGCCTTTCACAGTCAATAAATTTGTGCTATTTTTAGAACATATTTCCATAATTATTTCCATAAGCCTGCTGTACATTTCCTAGGGCAAAGTGGCGTATGTTCCCCAGCAGGCGTGGATACAGAATATGACCCTCAGAGACAACGTCCTGTTCAACACGTACTTCACACGCAAAAAGTATGACCAGGTCATTGACGCCTGCGCACTGACGACTGACCTCAAGATTCTCACCGGTGGTGATATGACTGAGATAGGGGAGAGGGTGAGTTGAGACATCAATCTGGGTGGCGATCCATTGAGAATTCACGAAATGCTTTGTATTTCAAATATATAAAGCAAATACTTTATGGTTTTTCATCCAGGGAGAGCCCTGATTCTTAAAAAAAAACACATAAAAATGCTTCATAAATGCTTTGTAACTGCTTTGTAAATTTACAAGTTATAATTTGTAAAATTTGAAAACAGTTTAAACCTCATACCTCTTGACATTCAATATAAAAATTAGTAAAATATTATGTTTCTGTCATTTTGGAAGAGTATCTTTGTATAATTTTGACACTTAAAAATATACGATCACAATATTTGTCATCGTATATTTTAGCTTTGTGAAATGTCCGTGGATCAGCCTCTTGGTTTGTATGTCATAGAAAGTTTACATTTGCCATTGGTCATAGAAAGTTTACATTTGCCATTGGTCAGAAATGTTAGAAATTTACTTATCTTGGTAAAATATAATAGTAAAATGTCCATTCTCAGGGTATCAATGTGTCAGGAGGACAGAAGCAGCGTATCAGCCTCGCTCGGGCCGTTTACCAGAATGCAGACATCTACCTACTGGACGACCCCCTGTCAGCCGTAGACTCCCATGTGGGGAAACACATCTTCCAGAAGGTCATCGGTCCCCATGGACTCCTTAGCAACAAAGTGAGGCCAATATAGTAAATAAGGAATACATAGTTTGAAGAGTGAATAAAGCACAACCTGGAAACAACTGGGTACAATGTGTTTAATGATCCAATGTTTCAGCCAGTAGTGGCCTACATTAGATTAATTGTTTATAGTCATACAGTTTAGGCTTATTAAAGCAAAGACAATTAATCTTGGTGAAAAGTCTGTATATATGACCATATTATTGTCTGATACTCTGTGGACTGTTTTAATCTATCTAGCTTTTCCAACAGCCTTATATTCTAACCCCAGCTGATCACAGCATGTCCTTGTCTCCCCTTCACAGACCCGGGTCTTTGTGACCAACGCCATCACCTTCCTGCCCAAGGTGGACCAGATTGTGGTCCTGAAGGATGGCACCATCTCCGAGATGGGTTCTTATGACAGCCTGCTCGAGAGTAATGGCGCCTTCAGCGAGTTCATCCAGCAGCATCTGGTAGAGATGGAGGACGAGGACAGCGACCCCGAGAGTGAGTGACTTTTTTATATTTTTTTTTATTGGATGTGAGCGAGTTCACTTCATCAAATGTTCTTCCATCGCAGTCCTGTGGACCATTTGGGCACAATTCCATGTAGAGGTCATCCAACTATCCTATTTTACATGCTGCACTGCACGGGACTTGAACCCATGCAGTACCAATGCCAATGAGTGGTACCTAAATGACGTTGGCCACCCCGACCTGCGAGTGAGTTTCCTGATTTGGTTTACAAAGTGTGGGTTAATTAAAGAGACCTAAAACTAATGAATTCAACAAAATTTTCCGAAATCAAATAATCATGGAAATCCATTCCTTGAGCCCACTTATGGCACAAGTTAAAATCAAAACCATGAAATATGGTAGAAAATCATTGAAAACAAGTTTTCCTTGCTAAAATGAATTAATGTGGATCCATGAAAATGGGGTTTGTTTACAAACAAATGGAAATATTACCATCTCTCCTGGAAATCTGCTTGGGATTGAGCTAGTTTTCAAGGCTAATACTTTACCACTTACCTTAATTAGACTCATCTAACTATATATTTAGATTTTGTTGTTATAAGTGGATTGCTGATTAGCTTTGGTTTGGTAAATGCAGTAAAAATTAAGAGAAAATCAAAAGAGTTTCTCTTATTTTCCTCAGCTGAAGAACTGAAGCAGGACATTGTGCGTCGTATCAGTATGTTTGCACGTCCTTCCCTCATTGAGGGAATGAGTGACCCGGACAGTGGCAGTGGGGGCGAGCTCAAAGCACGCAGGCGCAAGTCATCAATGCAGAGACGCAAGTCTAGCATCTTTATCAAGGAGAAGGAGGCAGAGAAGCCCAAGCAGAAACTGATTGTGGAGGAGGAGGCAGAGGAAGGCATGGTAAGATTAACTTTAGCAATACTAATCTGAGCACTTTATTGGGTTCTTTTTACTATAGCTATGTGGACTCCTAGTTTGTCTGAGCCCACCCCAATGTCTGCTACCATTTGCCTTAGTCATTCCATGACCTAGATGCCTCTTACATAATAAGTCCTTACACCCACAAGAGTCCATGGCTTCTAGTGGCTACTAGAAATTTGTAAGGAATTGTTTTATTGGCTCTCTATGAATGGTATGGGGAACCCATTTGATGGTTTTTTGGATGTTGGCTGGTTTATGGTCCTACCTGCCATATACTATCAGCTGCAAAGCATGCTTGGTTTTGGGTGAGAATTCCGACCTAAAATGGTTGCCGGTTTAGAGACTCACTTTGTGAAACAGTGGGTCTGAACTTGCCTGAACCCAACCCAATGTCTGCCCCCAGTTGCCTGTTCTTACATCAATGTATCCACTTTTTGTCTCTACAGATCAAGTTGTCGGTGATCAGGGCATACATGCGCGCTGCCTCCTTCACCTGGGCCTTCTCCGCCTTCCTCGGTCTCTTCATCTGTGTCGGTGGAACAGTGGGTAACAGCATCTGGCTAAGTCTCTGGTCTAATGATGCGGCCCATATGGTCAACGGCACAGCCCCGACTCCAGTTGGTGTCCGGCTCGGGGTATATGGTGCACTCGGAGCTGTACAAGGTAATGTTTCTATATAAATGTAGATATTTGACTAGATACACATGACTTATCACATACATCCACATTTAATCACTCTTAAGCCCCATACCCACTAGGCGAATTTCACAGATTTGGCCAATGATTTGGCACTCAAATTTGCAAATTCCTATGATCGCCTGTTAGTATGGCATATTGAAGTGTGTATGTTTGATCTGAATCGCCACTAGAATCAGACGATTTTGCTCATAGAAACAGCCAATTTCAGCATTGATTTGTCGGCCGAGTTGGTTGAAATCGCCTAGTGTGTATGGGGCTTAAGATTCAGGAAAAAATGTATATTAACCCAATGAAACATACCTTGATATATCTTCCAGTTCTGGGGACAGTTTGCTTGTCTGTGGCTGTGGCCTTTGGAGCAATCCAGGCCTCCAAACAGCTGCACAGGGGGCTCCTGGCCAACAACCTCAAGTCACCCATGGCCTTCTTCGACACAACGCCCCTCGGACGCATCCTCAATAGGTAAGACTGGTCTCAATAGGGAGGGCTTGCTTCAATAGGTAGTACCAGCCTGCATAGACAGTGTGCAGATGACGTCACAACTGCCCATAATAGACTGGTCGCCATATTGGTGATCAATTTAAATTCATTATTATTTACCATTCTGAAGCATTAAGAATATTTTTTTATGCTTCATGTACCTTTAATCAAATCAGTCTTACTTAATCAAAACTAACAATTTTCATTACTCGGAATTAATAAATTTTCATTTACTTTATTGCCATGATTTTGTGTTCTTCAAAACATCACGTGACCATGTCTCCACAAGGTCTACAGGTACAAGCAGTCTAAATAGGTTGGACTGGTCTAAGTAGGTAAAACCAGTCTCAATGTTTAGGACCAGTCTCAATAAGTAGTGCAGGTTGCAATTAATTAGGTAGGACCAGTCGTTTTTGCAATGAATAGGAAACACAATTTGATTAAAAGGCATGTGCTACATTCTTTACAAAATCCATATTAGTCAATTTAGAGTGTTACAAATGAAATGTTCATTTCTAGTATAAAGACAAACAGACAAATACTGAAAAACTCTAATGATTGAGCACAATCTCTCAGTACCCCTATACTAGTAGTAGTAGTGTAGCAAGGTGCAGTTCCCAGCAGGTAATGCACCTTAACCAATGCTTCCAGTAACACCCAATAACCAACTATTTCAGGTACAGACAAGTATGGATAGAATAACATACTCTATCAATCTGTTAAATGTATGACTGAAGAACAGAAAATATACCAATATGTGATAAATTGATCATCATAGTTTTGGAATCACCAATTTCTCAGATGATTTGAGACAAAGTTTATTATAATGAATTGCCAAGAGATACTTTTAAAGCAAATATGATCCTCTGAGTTGGAAGCAAATATGTTTCTTCCCTAACTGAAGACATCTGATGGTTGTGTTGCATAGGTTCAGTAAAGATGTGGACACAGTAGATGCAGACCTCAGGATGTTCATACAGAACTGGATGTCCACCGTGGCCCCTGTCATCGCAACCATCATCATCATCTGCTACAGCACGCCCATCTTTGTAGCCGTCATCGTGCCGCTGGCCATCATCTTTGTCATCCTGCAGGTAAAGCCATAACCTAAAGCCTGGTCCCCACTTGGGCATTTAGCTTTCTTTGGTCGCCAGTGACTAAAGTAGTTAGTACCCTGGCGATTATCTCCACACTGGTGCCCTGATGTCTAGCGACTAAACCACTATTCGGTGTGGTTTCTGAGAAAAATATTTGACATGTTTGATATTTCCCCATAGCCACAGGCTATTAGTGGGTCACCGGGCAATTAATAGCAAGAGAGTCCCAATGTGGCAATTAGATTTTTAGTAGCCTGGCGATTAGTTATTCCCCCGGCAATTAGTCTAACATGCTTGGTCGCCTGTGAAGCTATTAATGAGGGGGCCAGGGACCGATCTGGGCCGCCGACCAGCAGGCTCCTGTTATCACAAACGCCGGGTACCAGTTCCCCGCATGTTCCCGGCGTGACACCTGTACACAGGTATCGCTGGTCGGCGGCCCAGAACGGTCTCCTGCCCCCCTCATTTTCACTAACTGCCATTGTTAGTTACAAAAGTGGTGACCCAGCTTAACAATCCTGAATCACTTAAAGGGTTATGCTAAATGTCAAAGTGGTATTATTTGACAGTAAACAAACTATTGACAATTCATTCTTGTACTTCTATTCCTCAGCGGGTGTATGTGACAGCAGCTCGTCAGATAAAACGGATTGACTCCATCAAACGGTCACCCATCTACTCCAACTTCAGTGAGACACTCAGCGGGGTGTCCTCTATCAGGGCGTATGAGCAGCAGGACAGGTTTATAGAACACGCAGACCAACTTCTCGATAACAGTCAAAAGGTGTGGTATGCCGTCTACTGCTCAAACAGGTAACTACAGTATTACGATACTCACTTTGTCAGTTTTCGCAATTATAGTCCAAATGAAAAAAGAAAACAATAAAGAACAATATAGTATATATGCTGCTGGTCATGTATGATCAACAATTATTTAATGGTACTTATCTCTCCATATATATCTGTAAGGTGAATTGTTATCATTGCCCAATGGACCCTTAACTCCCTACAAGGTGATTTAGCTCTATAGGCGCTGGGCAGCCTGGAGATGTCATACTTTTCTTGTTGTCCCCAGGTGGATCAGCGTGTGGGCCGAGGTGCTCGGAGACCTCATCGTGCTCTTCGCTGCCATTTTCTGTGTGCTGCAAAAAGGGACCTTAGACTCTGGGACCGTCGGCCTCTCGCTGTCTTATGCTCTACAGGTAAGCAGTATTGGCTACTACAGTCAACTTGTAGTATCTAAAATTGATAGTTGTTCCAAAGATGTTTGATAAGAGATAGTTTAAACCCTTCCATGGCATGAGAGGTTTCTGATGTTTGATCACAGATCTACTGATCCCTATCATGTCATAAGAGGTTTATCACTTCGCTGTAGATCCACCCTTACTGAACCCATCTTGGCTATCCTGTCCCACAACCCAGTGGGTCCTAGAGAACCACCAGTCACCCCCTCTTTGTCTGTGTTGTGTATAGGTGAGCCTGGAGATTGTCCTGACTGTCCGGGCCTCGTGTGAGCTAGAGACCTACATTGTGTCTGTGGAGCGGATAAAAGAGTACAGCGAGACGCCAACCGAGGTAAGTGGATAGATGTTGCTCTATTATCAATATGCTTATCCTTTCACAAATAATTGTTTCAGCCCAAATTTAAATAATTAAAGCCCCATACCCACTAATTTGACCAAAGTTGGCCGACCCATTGGTGATGAAATTGGATGAGTCTGCTTGAAGAGTCGGCCGATTTGAGCACTGACTCATATCAAACTTATATATTTCAACATAACATACTGATTGGTAGTCTGAATTAATGCTAGAATCGGCTGATTCTATGAGAATAATTAGCCAATTCTACTGCAGATTAGTGGGCCACCTCAGTAAAATTCCCTAGTGGGTATGTGGCTTAAGAAATTTCCACAACCTGTGTGAATTTGGTCATAAACTGACTTTGTTGGGAGTGTTTCTCCTAGTAACTATTATCTTACTGCCCCATGTCCCTTCAGGCCCCATGGGTGGTCCCCGACCACCGCCCCCCTCCCGGCTGGCCTCATGCTGGGGATGTGGAGTTTGCTGGCTACAAGCTGAGGTACAGACCTGACCTGGACCTGGTGCTGAAGGACATCACATGTAACATCAACCCTGGAGAGATGGTAAGTTGTGGGGCTGCTGGGGGAAGCCTATATATTGACATATGTATGTGGAACATCATCCACAGAGAGATGGAAATTGGTGGGGGCTGCTAGGGGTAGTCAAAATACATGGAACATCAACCATGGAGAGATGGTAAGTAGTAGGGGTTGCTTGGGGGAGTCAATTATGGACTTACTAATTTTATGTTAAACATCGACCCCGGAGAGATGGTAAGTAGTGGGGGCTGCTAGGGGTATTAGTCAATACATGGACATATTTATGTGGAACATCAACTGTGGAAAAATGGCAGGTGGGGGGGGGGGGGGGGGGCTGCTGGGGATAGTAGTAAATACATTGATGTATTCACATGTAACATCAACCCTGGAGAGATGGTAGGTGGTGGGGGCTGTGGGGGTAGTCAAGACATGGACATGTATTTATGCATTGAAGATAAACCACAGAGAGACAGTGAGAACAGTGGGGTGGCTAGGGGTAGTAGTCAATACATGGACATATTTATGTGGAAAATCAACCACAGACAGATGGTAAGTGGTGGGGCTGCTAGGGGTAGTGGCCAATACTACCCCTAGCCCCGCGGGGGACGTCCCAGGGGACAAACCACCAGGGTGCTTGATGGGCAAATGGTGAAGCCCGCAGGCCGTCATTTGTCCGGCACCCCCAGGATGTCCCGTAAAGGTCTTCTATATTTTATCACCCAAGCAATGTTTCAAATATGTTGAAAATACTGAAAATGCGGAGCCCTGTAAGCGGTACGTACGTAGGTGGTTGGGCTGCTGGGGGTAGTCAATACATGGACATATTTATATGTGGAACATAAACCCCAGAGAAACAGAGAGAGTAGTGGGGCGGCTAGGGGTAGTAGTCAATACTTGGACCAATTTATGTGAAGCATCAACTACAGAGAGATGGTAAGTAGTGGGGTTGCTGGGGGTAGTCAATACATGGACATATTTACGTGGAACCTCAACTGTGGAGAAAGGTAGGTGGTGAGGTTTGCTGGGGGTAGTCAATACATGGACATATTTATTTGGAACATCAAACATAGAGAGATGGTAGGTGGTGGGGCTACTGAGTATTGGTCAATACATGGACAGATAAACATAGGACATTAGCTGCAGAGAAATGGTAAGTGGGGGGGGGGGACTGCTGAGGATAGTAGGAATTGATATATTCAAATGTAACATCAACCCTGGAGAGATGGTAGGTGGTGGGCTGCTGGGGGTAGTCAATACATGGACATATCTATATCTGGAACATCAACTGCAGAGAGATGGTAGGTGGTGGGGGCTGCAGGGGTATTAGTCAATACATAGACATATTTACGGGGAACATCGACCCTAAAGAGATGGTAGGTGGTGGGGGCTGCAGTGGTAGTCAATATGGACATATTTATGTGGAACATCAAACACAGAGAGATGGTAGGTTAGGGGTGGGGGGTAGTTAAAAAAGAGCTGCTGGCATAGGGCAATATATGAATATATTCACTTTGAAAACAGCACACCTAAAAACAGCACAATTAAATGTGAATGCATGCATCTACTGAGTAAACTGCAGTTGATTGAGAAAATTGTCCATCTACTATCGTCCAGTTGGTGTTTGACTCAAAATCCTTATCTTGAACATGCGGACAGTACATTTATGTAAAAAGTTATACCTCTATGATTTATCATACCTGGGGTGATACCGGTCAAAAATTTATTTTGTTGGAGCACTAAGAAAGGGAGGCTTGTAAACAAAGTGGTATCATCCTGGAGGGTGATACCAAAAGAACTTAGAAGCAGTAGAAAATGATTTCACAAGATTAGTTTGTCCTAGCTGTATAATTTCAACTAAATATTATGTCAGGGTATCTGAACAATATAATTCACTGGTGTTGGGTTCTCTCTGGGTTTATCAACCCTAGGTTTGTCAGGGGTGTAAGAGAAAATGTCAGGGAGATTAGTTTTCAGGAATATTTCTGTATGTCAGTGAGATTTACCTTCAGGAATATGTCTGTGTGTCTGGGAGATTTGTCTTCAGGGATATGTCTGTATGTCAGTAAAAGTGGCCTTCAGGCTGATATCTATGACTCATCCAGAACTGATGATCTCTCTTGGCTGTCTTCCCAAGTTGTTTGAATCACTCCCAATGGTGAGCATTATAGGAAAACATACAGAGGTTGACAGCACACCCTGAATATGAGGTGGGTATCGAAAAATTACTGCCCAAGGCTGTTAGGCTGAGGGCTGTAATTTTTCTGACTCTCCACTGAGTATACAGGGTTGTACTGTCAACTGAGGATGGTTTTCCTTATGTTATAATACCATGGCATAAACTAAATGGCAGTGTCCAGTTAGTATTTATAGCTCATCCTGGCATTGGTATATAATATTGGAAGATAGTGACACAAAGACTCATTTTGTTTGCAGGTGGGTATAGTGGGACGCACAGGGGCTGGTAAGTCCACCATGACAATGGCCTTATTCCGACTCATCGAAGCTGCAGGGGGAACCATTTCTATAGATGGACTCGACATTTCCAAGATGGGTGTTCATGACATCCGGTCCAAGGTCACCATCATCCCTCAGGTAACGGTTACTACCATCATAACAGAAATATCATGTGAAAGCGATATCGTAGGATGTAGGCACAGAGGATACAGATTAACATTAATCAATAGAAAACATATGTTAGCAGCAGAACATCTACTAGATACTATCTGCTATATTTATTTCAATTGGTATGCTGAAAGTTTATTTGATGCATGATGTAATAATGGAGTGTTGTGTGTTGCCTTCAAGGACCCAGTGCTGTTCTCAGGCACGCTGCGGTTCAACATCGACCCTGGCAACTTGTATCATGATAACGAGGTCTGGACCGCACTAGAACAGGCCCACCTCAAAGGCTTCATTCAGTCCTTGCCAGGAACTATTGAGTACGAGTGCGGGGAGGACGGGGAAAATCTGAGGTAAATTTTGAATATAACCAGACAATAATGACACTCTGCCTACAAAGCAGATAATATTTTACAATGCCAGATCAATATCTAATCTGTTTGCAATGTTAAGCAAGGTTTCACAGACAAAAAGAGATCCTTTTGCATCCTATGTAACACTTTTTATAATCAAAATTCTAATTCACAGCCAATATAGTAGCATTGTCCTGGTGTCTCATGTATAATCAATATCAAGCATTTAGAATATGCTATAACACCTCCCATGTGAGAAAATTTGACAAGCACATAGTCTGATAGAGGTACCTGTATTTTCATATTGTGACTTTGATACTGCAGTGTTGGCCAGCGTCAGTTGGTGTGTCTGGCCAGGGCTCTGCTCAGAAAGACCAAGATCCTAGTCATGGATGAAGCCACGGCAGCCGTGGATCTGGAGACAGATGACTTGATTCAGACAACAATAAGGACGGAGTTCAAGGGCTGCACAGTGCTCACCATCGCACACAGACTCAACACCATCATGGACTATGACAGGTTAGTTCTACTCAAATACTTAATTAGTGTCTTACTTATATAAACCATAAGAAAACCTTGGCTCTGATAAATATATCAATGATGAAATGTATGGAACCAGCAGAGAGGTGGTATCCTTGAGATACAATGAATAAGCTTGGAATTGGTACCATTGTGGTGACATAATCCCAAACTTAGCATACGAGAACAGTCCTAAAATATGTATTCATGTATTACAGACCAGTTTGGATGTTCTTATGGTGGAAGGAGGTAGAAATATTATTATTGCTAGTAAGTTTGAGATCAGAAGCAAAAAAAATTGAAATGTATGATTTTGAAAATTGACCATTTTGCACCTTACATGCCATGAGGCCTCCTCCTAAGTTGAATCTCATACATTTTAAAGGGTACCCTAACTCCTTTTTTACACTTTTGCCTGAGATCATGTTAATTATGTGAGCCCCATCCTGTTTGTGTGCCATCCCACAGGATCATGGTGATGGATGCCGGAGTGGTCAAGGAGTTTGCGTCCCCCCAGGACCTGCTGAAGAACTCGGAAAGCATCTTCTATGGCATGGCAGCTGATGCAGGCCTTGTGTAGGGCCAGATGTCATGTGTCAGGCTTTGTGTAGGGTCAGATGTTGATTGTCAGGCCTTATGTAAGGCCAGATGACAAGTGTCAGGCCTTGTGTAGGACCGGTTCTTGGGTGTCAGGCCTTGTGTAGGGCCAGATGTAGAATTTTGGGCCTCATGTAGGGCCTGATGTTGAGTGTGGGGCCTTGTGTGGGGCTGGATGTTGAGTGCCAGGCCTTGTGTAGGGCCAAATGTAGAATGTTTGGCCTTGTGTAGGGCCTGATGTTGAATGTTTAGCCTCGCGTAGGGCCAGATGTTGACTGTTGGGCCTTATGTAGGGCCAAATGTATAATGTTGAGCCTTAGTAGGGCTAGATGTTGAGTGTCGGGCCTTGTGTATGGTGTTGGGCATTATGTAGGGCTGGATGTCATGTGTTGGCCTTGTGTATGGCCAAATGTCATGTGTCGGGCCTTTTGTAGGGCTTGATGTTGATTGTTGGGACTCATGTAGGGCCTGATGTTGACTGTTGGGCCTTATGTAGGGTCTGATATCAATTGCTGGGCCTCTGTGGGGTCAGATATTGACTGTTGGGCCTTATGTAGGGCCTAGTGTATAATGTTGGGCCTTGTGTAGGGTGTCGAGCATTATGTAGGGCCGGATGTTGATTGTCGGGCCTCATGTAGGGCCTGATAATGAGTGTCAGGCCATGTGTAGTGCCTGATATAGAATTTTGGCCTAGTGTAGGGCCTGATGTTGAATGTTTAGCCTTGCGTAGGACCTGATGTTGAGTGTCAACCCCTATGCAGGGTCTGATATCACGTGACGGGCCTCTGTGGCGCCAGATATTGAGTGTCGGGCCTTATTTAGGGCCAAATGTATATTGTTGGGTCTCATGTAGGACCAGATGTCGAATGTCAGGCCACATGTAAGGCCACATGTTGAGTGTCGGGCCTTGTGTAGGGCCTGATGTTGATTGTCGGGCTGGATATTTGCCAGTTGATTGGTAGGGCTTGATATTGAGTGTTTGGCCTTGTGTAGGGCCAGATGTTGAGTTTCGGGCCTTGTGTAGGGCCAGATGCTGAATGTCAGGCCTTGTGCAAGTTGTGCTAATTTAAACAGTAGTCATCTTACCAGCTGAGGACTATGCGGGTGCTCTATACTTGGTGGTTTTGTTCCAGAGAGCTGCTAAATCACCCTACAGAAGAAGAGATTACAATGATGAAGTAGGGAACCTTTCACTTTGTTGACAGTTTATTGATTATTGCACACTCTTAGCTGCCAAATTAAGGGCAGTAAGTGTTGTAAGCTGGGAATTGTGGTATCCAAGGCCTCTCCTCAGGGCAAAGACTTACTATTGGAGTAGTTTATTTACTCATCAAAATATTCCATGTTAGCGTTGCACTTTTAGCATGAGGCTATATATGTACCTAGGGTAGTAGATACATTTAGATAACATGTTATTACTTTTATATGTTTATTTTGTTACTTTTTGTACCCAAAATTTGTTTGCAATGTTTACTTAATGATTTTGGCTAAAATGGCAAAAAATGATGGGCCATGTCACTTACCATGATGTAAGATGTACATTCACCTGCTTTTAGAAACATAGCAAATGTTAGTGGTAATGTAGAAAATCTACTAGCATAGAAAGAAGCATGTCACTCAACAACTGAAAATATTCCCCCAGTTCCGCGGTTTCATAACTTTTGAGATTTTAATGCTAAGATATCACAAACACTTACGATGCTGTGTTTCTGGGGCAGTGTCATAACCTTCTTGATTAATCACTAGTCCTCATAACACTGGTTCAACAGTGACTTCTTTGTAGGGTGATATTTCATGAGGGACCCTTTGCCCCATGCGACAGTGATAATGAAAAAAACTACACCATTCTACTTTATTAAAGTTCCTCTTATACCTCATTACACAATGAATAGATGTTCAAGTAGAACAGTGATCTCTGTATCCTAGTGGTCAAGACATGAGACTCATATGTAAAAGGTCTTCTGTTCAAACCAAAAGTGACTTCAATTTCATCTTTGGCATACCTTCCCTCGACCAAGTTAGAAACCTTTTAGATCTATTATAGCCATATGTGGGATATAGAATATATTGTTTTAAATAATCAAAGTGAGCTTTCCTGCTTTGTTAATTATCTCCATGAATATGCTGTAAAATAGATTTGTAATTGGTAGATCCATGTTCATAAATGTTGCACTTACTGGGGATTGAACCCCGGCCTCTGGCACAGACACCTTACCACCATGCTATCCTGACAAGTGTAGAAGTTGGGTAGTGAGCACACACCTCTTTTACTCACAGGTGGGGCCAGTGTGTATCACATAAATAGATCATGTCAATAGTTTTTTTTCACAAATATCTCTCTTATAAACAAAGCTTAAATGTTGCTTATAAGAAAATGTATAGTAACCAAACAAAACTAAAACGTGTCAAACTTTCATATGAATCTATACAATAAATAACAAGGTTAAAGAAGAACAGCTTGCTTTTCTGCATAAGAGAGCCACTATATATCAGATCTAGAAACACCAGTGTGATAAGCACATCATATGCATAAGTGTAAAATTGATGAAGATATGACACAATTTTGAAACCATGGAAACCCCCCCTCCAATTTTCATAAGTCAACTATGACAGGTGATCTGAGAAACACCAATCTATAAGGAAGAACTGCTTTGTTTTGTGCGTAGGTGAAAAACTATATGTCACACCCAGAAGTGCCAGAAAAATAAGTACATGATAAGTGAAAAAAAGATGAACATATGACACACTGACTGCTATAGATATCATTACTATTGCTATATACACCTAAAAACTGTAAACTAAATTGGATTACTTTAGAACACTGTTTCTACTGAATGATTTTTTATGAATGCATTAAGAATAAGTGATGCTCACATGTTTACCGAATTCTGAGAGATTAAGCAGATTGCCATACTATGCTGTAGGACTTATCAGTTATTCCATATACCTTTCATTTCATATTAAAAACTGCCCTACCTACTAGGATTTATATATGTCATAGCATTACACTACAGGTCAGTAAATTGTCAATATAAGTCAGTATTATAAAGCCCTTGTTATATGACAAGTGCAGAACATGTTTGTGGTATACCTGTGAAACTGATGTCAGTGCCAAGTACAAATGTTAGCTTCTGTTTATGTTTAATGTGAATTGAATACAAGGGATCACACAGAGGTCCAGAGTGGAAAATATATTGTTAAATAAACTTTTGATGAATAAAGGAATTTTGTTTCAATATTTCCAATGGTTTCAAGTAAGAATTTAAAGTTGCAAAAAATCAAAATTTATGATTACTTATAAAGCATTGCAAATGTTAAAAGAAGATTGGTACTGGGTGTTTATGAAATTGAAGGATCACTTCAGACATTTCAAAAATGTCCCTTTCTTGAGCAATAATCTATGCCAAAAAGCAACTAATTTGTTGCTATGGTTACCAGTATTTTTTAATGAAACAAGTGCCTTTGGCAAATTTGACAAAATGCAGTTGTAATAAGTCGAAATTGGCTCTTCCTTTCAAATCTGTTAACTATGATAACTGCATTTAGATCAATTGATGAATCTCTGACAGATTCCTAGTCCACAGACATATAATGTCTACATAGTGGTTACTAGACAGATGTATGTCTGCGTGGTGGCTACTGTGCAGACATGTTTTGCTTGTTCCCTTGCAGTTCCTCTTATTCATTACACTGGCATGAAAATAGCTGGAGGGAAGTAGCATATCAGCCAATCAAAAGGCCAGTGCTGCTGCTGCCACCTAGCTGATTTGGGTGGAGTAACATGGAGTGGAGTGCACCTCAGCAAATCAGATTGTTGCATTCTGTGGATGCCTAATATCTAGAGTAACATAGACCAACCTTCATATGTAGTTGATATTGACCTTTTGAAATTAAGCAAACAATTTTTGACCTTTATCTATCCGAATAAGAATAGGAAATTATAATGTCTAAAGAAACATTGTGCAATGGACTATTTATTGATTCAAAGTGTGCTTGTAGTGCACAGATAGTGGAGTCAGTTAGGCCCATTCAAGACATCTGTTAAAGCTAGGTAATTTTGGTCAGTTTTTGGGAGACCTTTCTACACAGCCCACCTTTTGATTCCCACGGTTCTTTATACAAAGTCTAATAAACAAAATACTGAGATTGAGCACTTTCTTGTGTCCAAATAAGCTTTTAGCAGGTCTTATTTTTTATGAATATGATTAGTTAGAAGAGATTAATCCTTTTATTAAATTAATTTTGATAAGTATGATACTTGAGATAAAACAAATCATTATAGCAAGACAATACCTAACGTGTTGAGAAAAGGTTCAGAACAAAATTGACATCTCTATATTTAGATTTCAATATTCAGCAGGACTCAAGGTTTAAATTACTTACTGTGACATCAATATTTATAAAAGTGTTGAAATGCTAATCAAGTTTCATTTGTACACTGTTCAATTAAATGATGCAAAACTTATACGCAAATAATAATGCTTTGAATACATTTTCTTTCAAAGTTTGAAGGGAAAAATGTACACATTTTCAAAAAAACGAATTTCAAAATAAAATAAAAATCAAAAGTTAGACAAATATACAATGAACAATGTTCTATAACAGATTTCTAACTTCATGAAATTAAAGTTACCTGCAATGCTGAAACATAGGATAAATATTTTCCATGAGTTGACTTTATTTACAGCCGGCAGGGAAACAAGTAAGTATACAGTATCATGTACTATAAAAATATCTCATCTCTTGATTTCTGTAAGCAAGTAACACATTCTCAACTTTCTGGATGTCATACATACAGATTATGGGTATTCTAACACATATTCTACTCGATACTTTCAGGTGCAGCACATAATAATTACTGTAAACGTTGTAATCTCAGACATCATCTATTCCACTAACATACATTCAGTGCCCAGTGCTACTGAAACCTCAGATTTAGCACTATTGCAAGGAGTGTCTGCTATACTAAGCCAGCATCCCTGGCCATGGCATAGAACATGGATGTTGATTCACGTAGAAGCATCTGAGGAGTGTCAAACTCTTTGATGAGACCTGCGTCCATGACCATCACTCTGCAACGTGAAAAGAACATTATTTTTACTAAAAACCAAAAAGGAGTGTTTTTCATTGTGTTACTAGTTCCACAAAAGTTCTATTTTCAATAGTAATATATCACATCTGCTTATTACTTGAGCTTATATATAGGTTATCTCAAAAGAAGCCATCTGGGTAAATCCTATTTTTCAAATTGATTCAACCTAACCAGGTCCAGGCCAACACAGATAAACGTGATGAGTCACAGAATTAGTGTCATACTAAGAAACCAGTATGACTATGTTCGTGAGTCCTTCCTTTGATTCAGCAGATTTATATGGGACTGCCTGAGTCTCTCTGCTAGCCTGTACCTAGTCTAATTTTAAGGGACTCACTTGTCATAGTCCATGATGGTGTTCAGTCTGTGTGCTATAGTGAGCACTGTGCAGCCTTTAAACTCTGTCCTTATTGTTGTCTGAATCAAGTCATCAGTTTCTAGATCAACCGCTGCTGTTGCTTCATCTAACACCAAAATCTTGGTTTTACGTAATAAAGCTCGGGCCAAGCAAACCAACTGACGCTGACCAACACTGAAAGTAAATCAATCATGAGTTCTACAAATTTGATACTCTCATATTCATATCTAAGTTCCAAGGTTTCTAGGATGCATCTAACTTTTAATGAGTATATTTTGAAAACCGTGATATTCATACTATTCACCTATAATCTGTAAAACAACTGGACACATTTAGTCAAAGGTGCATAGGTTTAAATCCTTAAGAAAGAACTTTCTTCAATCATAAGGGAAGTGTGCAATAGGACCATTGTCACCTGAAGTTCTGCCCATCCTCCCCTGACTCATACATAAGAGTGTCTGGTAGCCCGGCCACAAACTCCTTGAGGTGGGCCTGTTCCAGGGCCGTCCACACCTCACCATCACTGTACTGGTCAGCAGGGTCAATGTTAAACCGCAACGAACCAGAAAACAGCACTGGGTCCTTAAATAAAGTAAACAATTAATGTATGCATATATATCTTTACAGAGTCAATTTGTAATACTATGCAGGTCATGTTTATATATAACTTTCCAAGATTTATGTAATTGATGTTCTCTTTATTAATGGATATTGATCTGATTCTAATCTTATCCTTTATTATATTCTCTATCTATTTTACAAAGAGTACCATTCTCAGAAGGTTGATTCCAATATAAGTAAACTTCTTGGAATTCTATGAGATCTTTAAAGGGAGGAGCCAGTGTCTCTAAGTTATTAGACTGCCGTCATCTTTACCGTCCATTAGATTAATATACCAAATTTCAGCCTTCTATCTTTAATACCTTTTGTTTTATACCTATTTTTGTAAATACAATTCTGTGTGCTTGGCTGTGTCTGGCTCAGGTTATACATTGAATGTTTCTGTGTGTGACGTCACACATCTACTAAGTTGAAAATACAAAGTAAGAATATAACAAGATATATGTGTCTTAAATGGTCTGAATGAGTTTTATATTATTTGAAAAGATAGGATTTAATGATTTACAAAAAGTATATGCAAAAAAGAAATTTTTTAAGGATTTTGTAAATTTGAAATTTGAATATAACAGTTTTTGTGTGTGACGTCACACACAGATGTCCATATTTATGAGCACAGAGCACTTAAGATATTTTCTAAATGTAAAGCCAAATTTTACATCAAAAGACACTTTCTAAAGTCACGGGACTATAATGGATATCTTAGTTGGCATTAAATCTTAAGTGTAAAATGTTAATTTAATGAAAGTTAAATTTCACTGGCTCCTCTCTTTAAGGAAAGACAGAGCTGGAGGGAGAACCAAATCACAGGTTTTGGATGGTGGTCCAAGTTCACTTTTCATAAAGATATAAAAGTGTGATATTCATAATCAATTGAGTATACATTCAATAACCAAAAGTGAGAAATGCAGTTCTTGTCAATCATAAATAGACTAGGAATTATCTCTAGTCAATCAACTAGCTGTAGAAAAAATTGCCTTTCATTTGGTATATCACATGTTTAAAAACAAGGATTATTCACAAAAATACTATTGTTTATCCAATGTGAATGCAAGTTGTCTGAATGAATGTGGAGGGCCAGGCTTTACCTGTGGAATTATTGTCAGTTTTGACCGCAAATCGTGTAGACCCATCTCAGCAATATTCTCTCCATCGATGATAATACTTCCACTTGCTGCCTCTATGATACGGAACACAGCTAAGGTCATAGAAGACTTTCCAGCTCCAGTTCTTCCAACAATACCAACCTGAAAAATGTCAGATGTTAATCCCATTGTTATCGTGTCTATACAAGAGATATAATGTCATAATTCTTGCTAGTCACCTACTTTTAATACACTTTTAATACAGTCGAAATAGTGTGTACTGCTATTCTTAAAGTTGCTATTGTTTAAGTTAGAAAAGTAAAGCCCATCAAGAAAGAAATAAAATGCTTGCATCACATCAGAATACTAATAATATTCTTTTGTAGCAAAGAAGCCAGGAATAACATATTGATTGTTATACTTACCATCTCTCCAGCATTTACATGACAAGAAATATCCTTTAGGACAAGGTCAAGGCCCTCCCTATAACGAGTCTTGTACTTGTTAATGTCCATCACTCCATCAGCTGGCCAACCAACTGGAGGACGGTGGGGCAACACCCAAGGGGCCTGTCAGAGACATCAAATAAGAATATATGGTTGGATATGTGGTCACTTCAAACAATCTTGTTATCGTTAGTTTAGCATTTTATTTGTCTGATTGATTGTTATTATCATAAAATCATCTGCTTTTAAACACTTTTGAAAAAGTCAATGAAACATTTGCACATACATCTGATCTTTGTAAATTGTTATGTGTTTGACTTGTAAAACTTAGAATCTAGTCTATATACAATTTGGTCACTATTGGTGTCCAGATGTACTGTACACTTTTTCATTTACATTGTAATAAAACTAAACATAATTATGCTAACTGACCTCTGTCTCTGTCTCGCTGTACTCTTTGAGCCGCTCCACAGCAACAATATACGTTTCCAATTCACATGAAAACCTTACTGCCAGCACAATTTGGAAACTCACCTGTGAAGGTCAAAAATCTTGTTAAAGAGAGGGACTTTTTAGACACATTTTTCGCCTTGGTCAGTCTTTTGTGATTGTATCTATGAGATGAGGGTGACAGAGCAAATAGCAGTCACATTTTGTTCAAGACAACAAACTCAAATGGTTTTTTACTGAAATAATGTGTTAGATGTGAAAAAGACAATTTCTGAAATTATGATGTCACATACACACTCAAAAACATAGCAGGCAGTTGCAAAACTTACTTGCAATGCAAATGACAATGATAGTCCTACAGTTCCTCCATCTAAGGTATTTCTCTGGAGAATACAGAATATGGCAGCAAACAACACAATGGTATCTCCCAGGACCTCTGCCCAAACACTGATCCATCTGAAATAAGAGTCATGTTAAAGAAAATGTCCTTTGAAAATAATCATACTATATTTTTCATGAAAGAGTGTACTTTAAACCTGTTCAGATATAAACATTTTCCTAATAAATCTCATTTATTTATATGCATCCTAGGTATGTGGATATTATGTAGTTAGATGCAATATCAAAAGTAAATCCAAGCCCCATTCAACTCCTGTCGACTGACCTGTTAGAGGTGAAGACCGGGAACCACACCTTCTGACTGTTGTCCAACAGTCGGTCTGCAGTCTCAACAAACCTCCTCTCCTGATTGTATGCCCGAATCGAGGAAACTCCATTCAGTGTCTCACTGAAGTTGGAGTAGACAGGTGATCGTTTGATGGAGTCAATCCGCTTTATCTGCCTGGCTGTAGCAATGTAGACTCGCTGTAATAAATATTCAGAATATATGAATTGGGATATATTAGTTTTGAAAAATGCCAATAATTTGTCGTGACTAGAGTGCCAAGTGGTCCTCTTACAAGCACTAATTTGTTGAGCATTTTCTCTATGCAGTCAGGTCTGAATGAAACATGTGTGGGAAAACTACTGTACATTAGCCTTTTTCAAAAGAGGAATAACGATTTTGTTACATACCTGTAGGAGGACAAACAGTATCATGAGGGGGATGACAACCACAACAAAGATTGGTGTGCTGTATATGATGATGATAAGGGTAGCAACAATGTTCCCAACTGTTGATAACCAATTTTGTATGTACATTCTTAGGTCTGCATCTACAGTGTCAACGTCCTTACTGAACCTGTTGTTGGAAATTATAATTAAAGACAATACAGTCAAGCATAACCTGCAATTCTATAACATTTCTATCAACATTTTTTGGTCAGAGAAGAAGATTCCTATTCCAATACACCCAATTTCAATATTTCCCAAATGTTCCCAATAATTTCTCAATATTAGGAACTCATTGCAAATTATAGCACACATCAACCGTAATGTTAGCTTATTATACTTCGACAAAAGTTCATCTCTCAAAAGGCCCAAACCACTGATCAAATATATAAATGGTTCCTGTACTATTGTTGCTAAATTTTTTGATATGCTAAGGACTCACTTCCAATCACTAGCAGTATTTCTCTTGCACATCAGTGATGGTTGGCAAATGGAAGATAAATCTAGTGGCCAGAAAAGTTCTGTTATACAATGCAATAATGTGTAATCATACTAGCTATACCAATTGTTCTACATTCTGAAAAAGTTAAAAATACATTCATAAGTTGTATTGGTATTACCGACCGGTTAAGGATCCTTCCAAGAGGTGTAGTGTCAAAGAATGCCATGGGACTGCGGAGGTTGTTGGTAAGCAGGCGCTCATGAAGGCGCCGAGCAGCCTCGATGCAACCATATGCAACTGACCCAGCAAGAGTAAACACTCCTATTGCTGCACAAGTAAGAAACAATCATTCTATGATAATTAGCCTTGTATGTTATACAGGAAAGAAAGGGAAACAGAAGGGAGAATTAAATTCTTGGATTTTTGTAGTAATCTTAGGATCAAATAAACCAAGACAATTCCATCATTAAATTTGATATTATTTTAAATATTTTATATAATTACAGTAAACATGAATATGTATCATCTAAGGCATGGTGTCAAAATTCACAGGCTGCAATCCTGAGAAGCTGCAGTAGGCAAAACAGTTTGCAGTAGGCAAAACGTTAACTCCTATGTGCCACAACTGGCTACAGCATTCTAAAAGCATATTGCAATCACTTTACGGGTGCCATATATGACCCTCAATCACTCAGCCTGGGTTCCATCCTGGGCTGGGGTGGGCTGGCTCCTGCTCCCCTCTACATGTCTCCCAGTGGCAACAACTGGGTTATCAAAGACTCCTAGAGAGTCACAGGCTGTTATGTGGTAGGCCCTATCTATGGGACCATGCACATTAAAGAACACATACCTCGGTAAATGTGTAGGTGTATGGTCTCTATCTTCTCATAGATTAGGTCATTTCATAGATACAATCATCAAATACAGAATTGTCAAATCCTGTTCTCGCTGTGATATGACCTTAGATGTTGCTACAGGTTAAACCCCAATAACCAACCAACCAACTCTCAATCACTTTATTATTGATATGATAAAATGGCACTTCTTTTTAAAGATTGTTTACATGTCCTAATTACCTAATTAAGGCTATAAAATTGATCACTTAAATAATTAACGGGGACAGTTTGGTGCATTCATATAATAATACTTCAATTGCTTACTCTGACAGACTCCGATGGCGCCATAAACCCCAAGACGCACTGAGAGGCTGACAGGCTCCGTCCCATTAGGCATCAGAGACTGGGCAGCATCGTTGGACCAGACACTGAGCCAGATGCTGTTAGAAACAAGGCCTCCCATCTGGATTGCCAGGCCACAGAAAGCAGCTATGGTCCAAGCACATGAAGCTGCCTTTACATAGGAAGTGATAACTTCACGTTTTATCTGAATAAACAAACAAAAATAAACGTTCACCCGGTTCTAGATCTTTCACAGCAAGGTTGGAATCAAATATGCTCTGTTACCTACCCTTAGAAAAGGTTTCATGGTTAGGTATCCAATTTATAAAGTGAAATGTTTGGTGGTAATTGCAGGTTATTCATCAAATTATTTCATGAAAGAGAACATACAGAAAATGCTATCTAATCACTTACTGCTCCTTCCTCTACAGCCTCTTCAACAATCAAAGCCTGTTTCTTCTTTTTCTTTTCCTCTTCTTCATCCACCTTGCCTGAGAGGGTAAGCTTGCGGCGTTTGGACCTTCTTCTTACTTTCTTTTCATCAGGGGCACTTGTCTCACCCTCTGTGCCACTGACTGATTCTGCTGAGGGACTGATTGTACTGCTGATTCGTCGGACTAACTCCTCTCGAAGCATCCCCGCTAGAACAGGACAGAATATGTGATGGATAAATATCAGTACCAGTTTCACACAAAATAATGGATTGAAGCATATTTCCTGATGATATTACCCACAAAATTACTTGATAAAGGGGTGTATTTCGAATAGCCTGGATTGTATTAAATAAGTAAGATTGAAGCTGTTTTGATGTAGAATGCATACTCAAACTAAAAATAATGAATTCTGTTCTTTTTTAAAAAAAGGTAATGCCTGCTAAAGAAAGAGAACATATCACTTTGGTAGATTCAATAAGCTGTGATACAATGTGAGAGGTAGTAGCAAGGGCAGATACAGGATTTTCAAAAAGAAGTGGGGGGGATGGGGGGGGAGGTCGGCATATAGGCTAAGTACTAAAATGTTGGTATTAGCACACATTCACCTGACATTCTCCCCTCTTTTTGATGTTTAGGAGACCAAAATGGGAGGTCAGAACCCCTTGAACCCCCCTAAATCCACCCCTGCTCTGGGTGAAAGAACAAAAGGAAACGGTTGAGGATAAAGAGTACTCACTTTCAGGGTCACTATCGTCACTGTCTTCAATTTGTGCGAGGTGCTCTCTGACAAACTCGGCAAAGGCTCCATTCCTCTCTAGCAGCTCATCGTAAGAGCCCATCTCAGAGATGGTCTGCTCCTTTAGCACCACAATTTTGTCCACTTTTGGCAGAAAGGTCAAGGCATTGGTCACCAACACTCGTGTCTGGATGAATATGGAATGTATATTACCTCATAATCAAAAAACAACTGACAGTGCTTCAGAAAACCAAACTCCCAACATATAGTTGACAGATTTTAGAATGTTTTTTTTATTACATTTTTTATCAGGCAAAGATTGACAGTTATCAGTTTTACAATAAAACAGGCTTTCATAACCTGCCTAACATACAATAATGTGGGAAAGAACAAACATATATTGTATCTCTATACCATATTAATAAGATACTCCATCATTAATATTGATAATAAGAGTATCTGAACAAATAGCCCAGTAATCAAAAGATTTTGTATACATGATTAAAAAACTGTATAAGTTTTACTTAAAATCACTGTAAGACCATTCCATAATAAGATTGCAAAACAAGAGAAAAATTGTATAATTACAATTAAGATCAATTATCTCAGGTATATATTAACTATAAATCAATTATAACAATAACATTTTTTACATGCTATGTCAATAATTATGATGTATAATTCAGGTTTTTACTTCTTAGATACTAACCTTTCCTGTAAGGATTCCATGTGGTCCCACAACCTTCTCAAAGATGTGTTTCCCCACATGGGAGTCTACGGCTGACAGGGGATCATCCAACAAGTAAACATCTGCATTCTGATACACAGCCCTGGCTACACTTACTCGCTGCTTCTGTCCACCTGACAGATTGATTCCCTTATCAACGAATAAAAACATGTCTATAAAAAGGTGATTTATAGTTTATGAAATGGTGTTTTTCAATGAGAAACTTGTTTCATGCTGCATAAATAAGTGAGGTTCAGAAGAGTATGTTTTCCTACAATTATTTGAGATAACATGATAATTAATTATATGATCTATCCACAAGTTCCATGGTTTCATATTTTATGATATCATTACTTCAAGATATCACACTGCACTTATGACTACCTGTTTCTGAGGGATTGTCATAATTTTCTTGATCGAGAATAAGTTCTTATGACCCACTTTCAACTGTGACTTCTTTGTATGGTGAATATTCCATGAGTGACCCTTGTGCCCCTCACCACCATGATAATGTGAAAACAATATCATTCTATTAAATTTATGTTCCTTGTACACCCTAGGTTCAAATCCCAGACATTTCTTCTCCTAACCACACTAGAACCCTTTCTGATATGACATGGTCATTTGTGAGATATATGCTGTAACATTTTTATATCATGGTAGATCTCCTGCTTCTTATAACTGTTATCTACATGAATACACTGTGAAATGAATATAAAATTGGTAGAGTGCTATCTTGACAAGTGTACTAGTTTGATGATGAGTGTGCATCTTCTTCACTCACAGGATGAGCCAATATGCATCCCATGAACTTCACTGCACATAATATATGTTATGAGATAAGCTCATAGGCTCCGGGGAACACCAATCAATATAGGTTAAAGAAGAAAATCCTAGTTTTCTGCATAGGAAAGTAGTTATATTACATAGCTGGAAATGCCAGTGTAATAAGCACATCATGAGTATAAAATTAATGAAGATATGACACAGCTATGAAACCATGGAACTGGGGGATGGTGAAGAAGATCAGCGTCTAACGTAATCGACATTGTGTTTAATCTACCCTCTCTCCTATTTCTGTCATATCTCCACCAGCCAGGATTTTCAGGTCAGGGCCAAGAGCACACGCTTCAATTATGCGATCATATTTCTGCCGTTGGTACTCTTCATTAAACAGAATATTGTCCCTAACGGTCAGGTTCTGGATCCAGGCCTGCTGTGGGACATAAGCGACAGATCCCTGTAAAGGAAGCAGAAGTTTTAAGAATGACATGAAAACTTCATACTTGGTCACTATGGCCAAACATATCCTTATGTCAGTACACGCTATCAAGAAATGCAAGCACAAAGTGCTTTTATGGGGTTTAGGTTATTTAAGTGTATTATGTGCTTTAAGGGGTTGGGGGATCTGGAAGCCATGGAAATATGTAGATAACCCCATACCATTGGTTAACAAATATGACAAAGGACTTCATTTCATTTCATTGAATCCACAAGAAGCTGAGACATTTGGAACATCCCTGAATTCTGTCTATTTCTGATTTATGGAATTTCCACATTGATAAAAATGAAGTATGGCCATGGGTCAAAGACAAAAACTTTATGTTATTACCATAGAAAATGTTCTAATATATGTAAGTGTCTATCTGTTGTTCGTACCTTGACATTAACGGATCCCTGCAGCACTTCCATCTCCCCAAGCATGGCTTGTATGAGGGAAGACTTGCCCGTACCAACTGTTCCCACTACAGCCACAAGGCTGCCCTCTGGTACAGCCAGGTTTATACTAGAATTAAAAGTTAACCAAATAAATAGACAACTATACAGTTAATTAAATGTAAAGTGTCTGGGTCATCTTTGCTAATTTTGGAAGTGCTTGGATATCTCCTGCAGGTTGTAAAGAAGTTTATATCTAAGTTTACCTTTATTTTTTAGAGGAAGTTAACTATCTTGGTTTACTTTAATTTTTTTGAGGAAGTTTATTATCTAAGTTTACTTTTATTTTTCATAGTCAATGTGAATTTTTTAAAGGCAAATACTTTATAGGGCTTACCTTTTAAGGGGAATTCTATCAGCCTCACCCCAGGAAAATTGCCCATTTTCAATCAGCACTGAACCTTCTGCAAGGCGGGAAAAATGTTAGCTAACAATAATAACACATGCATACACATGACATAATACAAAAATTGAGGGATAAGATATTAGACTGCAGTGGAAAACTTCTTTTCTAGGAAACAAAGAGCCTGAGGAATTTGGTTGGGGGCAGTAATGTAATGTCTATAGTAAAGCACAGAAACCTTTAGAGCGGTCATGCTGCACATTGTCAGTGTTGATCTCAGGTTGAAGGAGGAACTTCTGTACGCGGGCTATCGACACCATTCCCTGTAACAGAGTAGGCCATCTTAAAGGAGTACAGATCTGAGTATCTTGAAAGGATGGAACCAAAATATTTACTTAACAGTAGAAATTGTTCATTGGATGTATTTGCAAGTATTTCAGTGAACTAACAATAAACTTGTTTCTCTTTTGATAAGAATCTATTTAGGGAAATAAGTATGTACAACCTGGGCATGCAATCATGAGGAGCATAAGTGTGGTACATGATTGACACAGCTATGATCATAGAACTATATAACATCGTATTTGGCATTATGTTGGTCGGCATCTTTTATTGAAACAGGTTCATCCATCTATCTTGGTAGATCTCAAATACTCTTCCATCACAAGCTATAGGTTAATTTCATTTCATTGTGATTGATTTAAAGCGTTATATCATACCACTGTTTTCAGCTTAAGTTGATGAGTTACAGTTATATTGAAAAACAGTATCACAAAATGTAAGGGCTTACATTGATGAGCATCATGACGGCACTGGGTATAATGGCCATGGGCATGCTGAGCACCCCAAACAGAGAAATGGACACAAAGGTGATGTCTGGGGTCAACACATGGTCAGGAGATGACAGCACGTAGGTCATAAAACACAGCAAAGCCACCTGAAATGAAGTCAGGATGGGGCATTTATATTATCCTAACATGAAACAAAATATCACCAACTGTCAGACTATTGAAGACAAAGGAATATTTACCTTATCAGTTAGGAGTGTTACATTCTCAAAATAAATAAGATCATTGATAGAGAATCACAAATCTTTGCATCTACAAATGATGTAATTAATGTATATGGTATATGAAGCACTTATTATGATTTTTAATTCCAAGTATTCTCTTGATAGTATCAGTATGATTACAAAATAGTCATGATAAATTTACTCAGAAAATGATAGATTATCAAATCTAATGTTTAGCACCAAAAGTCAGCAATGTTAACTATTTTCAAAAATTACTTTTCTTATGGCAAAGGAGTTGGATTAGCTTGTCTTTCACATACACTCACTTTACTTCTGACATTTTAATCAATTACAGATATCCATCTTAATGTAAAGTAGATTATGGTAAACAAGATATAAATGCCTAGTGAAATGAACAAATGTCATAGTTGGACCAATTTTACTCACCACAAAGTTAGAGGAAAAGGTAAGAATGTAGTTGAGGGTCATGACAATAGCACCTTTACGCAAGACTGTCAGCTCCTCAGCACGTATACTCAGAATCTTCTTCTCAAAGTATGGCTCCCAGGCATACAGTTTAAGAACCTGATGGAAAACAGAGATTATATCATAGTATTGAGAAAAGGTTTCAACATCAACCAGAAGAAACCTATTCTCATAATCCATTCTGTTTTTATTTAGCTGTTAGATTATTACATCAGAGAGCATATAAGTCCTCATACTAAAGATCTGTAGCACAAGGATGATACATAACTGAAGGAATCTAATCTCCTCATATTTATCCTGATATAAAATAAAAAACAAAAGGCTTACCTTTATGCCTGCTAGAATCTGTGTCATCAACTTGATTCTCCCATCTTTGAACTTCATTTGCATTCTCTAGAACAGAAAGCGTCAAGTGAGAAATGAGCAGGGGCAATTCCTCACCGCTAAGGCCAAAAACAGACTTTTCAACCGACTTATTTCAAATCTAATGACTATAAAAATGATGATAATACCTGATATTTGGCAATCATCTTGCCAACCAGCATAGAATTAAGGGGGATGACAAGTATGAGGTATGCAAGGCCAACAAAGCAGGATGGGCCGAGCCTCTGGTACAGCATGTAGAGTGTAACAGCCACTGAAAATGGTGTAATCCACAGGAAGTTCATGAACATCTGACTGTCCTGCACCTTCTGGGCATCTACTGACATCAGGTTCACAATCTCACCAGTTGTCACTGACTTGCGAGAGGCGTTGGATATACGCAGGGACTGCAGTAAATTAGAATACAGCATCCGCATGTCAGCATGTCATATCAATGTCTTTTTAAAAAATAAAGTTTCCATATAGTTGTTCAAACTTGTTTTACGTAGCTTTTTACTTATTTCACCAACTATAAAACCAAAAATCTTTAAATGAAGATCATTATGTATCTTGTTTCATATAACTTTACTACTATGAAATCCTGTATTCTTAATATCTAAGTTGTAGTATATCATTACATTAACAAGACAGACTACCCTGGCTTGCAGTATGATCAATTACGATTACAATCTGTGAATACAGCTATTTTTATAGGTCTAAATATACCTTCCTATAGACAGCTGTGATAATGGCTGACTTAAGGTGCATTCCCACATGGTAGGACATAAAGAAGGATTGATGCATGAAGATACAGCCAAATACTGAACACAGGAACATCCCGACCGCCAACAAGTACCCCTGCCAGACATACGGGTTGTCGCCTTGCACAAAGTCTATCACTAGACTGAAACAAGAACAGAAAGCTGTCTTTTAGTGACGTCAATAAAAGAACAATATTTTTGTTATGATGAAAATAATCATTATCTAATTTTCGTTCAATGATAAAAGTTTCATAATTAATGCCATTGTCTGTCAAGAACTTACACCTCAATATCCCATGAAGCTATGAAAAAATGAGTCCAGTAATAAAGTACTTTTGAATAATACCGTTCTAGAGGTTCTATAATATCTAGAGGAGTATCAACCTTGCAAAACACAGATTAAGTCATTAGTTTACCATCTATTCTGCTACCTTTGTCATGTCTGAGAACCTTATGAAATACTATTAAACTACTTTGTACCAGTCTTACCATCTATTCTGCTACCTTTGTCATGTCTGAGAACCTTATGAAATACTATTAAACTACTTTGTACCAGTCTTACCATCTATTCTGCTACCTTTGTCATGTCTGAGAACCTTATGAAATACTATTAAACTACTTTGTACCAGTCTTACCATCTATTCTGCTACCTTTGTCATGTCTGAGAACCTTATGAAATACTATTAAACTACTTTGTACCAGTCTTACCATCTATTCTGCTAACTTTGTCATGTCTGAGAACCTTATGAAATACTATTAAACTACTTTGTACCAGTCTTACCATCTATTCTGCTAACTTTGTCATGTCTGAGAACCTTATGAAATACTATTAAACTACTTTGTACCAGTCTTACCATCTATTCTGCTAACTTTGTCATGTCTGAGAACCTTATGAAATACTATTAAACTACTTTGTACCAGTCTTACCATCTATTCTGCTACCTTTGTCATGTCTGAGAACCTTGTGAAATACTATTAAACTACTTTGTACCAGTCTGTTTCTCTGTGTGTCCACCAATATCTATGACACTTACTTCATAATGTTGGGGTTCAATAGCTGCATGGCCTGCCACAGAATGAGAAGAAGGCCAGCAAAAAACAATTTTCCCGCAAACGACTTTACAAGCACTTTGGTGAGAGATGGTTCCCTGAAAAAAAAAGCAGTCAATGGATGTTATTTCATCGCTTAGTGATCTTGAAATTAAAACATAACTTCAGATGTCACAGGAGGTAGTTGTGAAGAGAAACATATAACTGAAGAATTTTCTTTCATCTATGAATAACAACTTCAAATCTATCATCTGATGTCTTATGCTACCACTTCTAACTAAAGGTTGTTACCTACTTATTTGCCCGATCACAGGCCCTGACCTCCTGCTCCCAGTTCTTGCTGAATGTCTTCTCAATAGTCTTTGATGCGTCCTCCATCCTGACGTCCCACATGTCATTGTATGTCAGGGGTTTCTTGTACCCTGCCACCACCATGCTGGGAGTAGAAAGCATCTTACATCAATCTCAGTTCAGGGTTAACAGTTTAACAATATTCCCTAAAGTGGGACAGTATGACATCATAGACTAATTAAAATCTAGCTATTTTCTCCAGTCATTAATGAATGATCTGATTAAAAATATACCTCAAAGAAATAAGACAACCACTACATGTTCCTAACTTTGTCTGAAAGAGGTTATAGCAGGACAGTCCATTAAGACTCTTCATTTGGTGTTTTTCTAAATAATATTTTCTAACATTTTTGGTTATAGGTGTCACATTATTATAAAAAAAAACATATATTCAATAAAGACCCAATGAGGAAATTAACATAAATCAAACTATTTGACATGGTTGAATAGTACTTGGATGTATCTTGAAAGCAATAAAAATTCAATATGTGGAAATAAGCTTAAAGAGCTTAGTTTAATCCAAGTAATATCATCTGACCACTGAGGACTACACTCACTAGCTGAACCAGAAGAAGATGGCGTTGGACAGGAAGCTGGCCGAGTCACGGGGGTTTGGGTTCTGAGGAGAAGCAGAGTCAAACATTGAGATTTTCCTATCTTCAAAAACAAAAGATGCTAGCTAAATTACAATAAATATTAACAATAGCTAATTTAGTGAAAATACAGTTGATAACACATGCACCAATGCTGACATGGAATATGAGATGTAATATTGGTATATTATGAATGCAATACTTGTAATTTTACTATCATTTACCATTATTCATTTACCATTACAATAAAGATTGCAATAATAATTAATGATTATCATTCAGCCTTCCTCCATCGAAAAAAACATGTTGTTGACTAAACCGATTGTAACGCTGCAGCTGGGTAACTATTGTAAACCGGTCTGACTTTTAGACTGAAGCATATCCAGGGTAAATAAAATCCGAAATAAAGAAAAAAAAAATCCTCAACGTAGTCCCAGGACCAACAACCAACTGAACATTGGCACAATATCCTCTGTAATAATCATAACATACACACTGTTGGGGTTCTGAGGAGAAACAGATTTAAACATTAATCCCCAGAATCTACAACTGAGAAAATAGGCTGTGAAAATTAACAGCTATTCTTAAGCTTCATTTGAAACATACTGCCATTATTCAATCAGTATTCAGTTCAGTTCAATGTATTAGTTTTCAGAACAGGTCACTGATACATTGCTTCCGTCCATGAATCATTTGTGATTACTTTAGTTGCCATTCCACCTTACATTGACTGTGTCCTGTGGTTGGCTGGCTTTCCCTAGTAGTGGTGTTTTCTCAGTGTCCTCTTCCCCTTTCGTCGGCCCATTCGTCCTGACAGCGGAGTGGTCAGAGAAGGCACAGCTGACCAGCATCAGGGCCACTAGCCCGAGGAACACGTAGGAGGAGATGGTGCGGAAGGTGACCTCATCCTTAAATAAAGAAAGTACAGCTTATAGAGGGAACACCAGCATCAGGGCCACCAGCCCAAGGAACACGTAGGAGGAGATGGTGCGGAAGGTGACCTCGTCCTTAAATAAAGAAAGTACAGCTTATAGAGGGAACACCAGCATCAGGGCCACCAGCCCAAGGAACACGTAGGAGGAGATGGTGCGGAAGGTGACCTCGTCCTTGAATAAAGAGAGTACAGCTTATAGAGGGAATACCAGCATCAGGGCCACCAGCCCAAGGAACACGTAGGAGGAGATGGTGCGGAAGGTGACCTCGTCCTTGAATAAAGAAAGTACAGCTTATAGAGGGAATACCAGCATCAGGGCCACCAGCCCAAGGAACACGTAGGAGGAGATGGTGCGGAAGTCCCCATCCTTGAATAAGGAAAGTACAGCTTAGAGAGGGAACTACATGGGGTCATTTATACCTTATCCTTACCCAACTCACTTGAATGCAGCCCAACACACGTAGACAATTTGCATACAAACAAAAACATTGTAAAAATGTCAACATTTGTAATTGAACATTTGAGCATAATTGTATTTCTTTCTACGTTTCAAACCAATGATTGTGTGATCAATTCGTGATATTTCATGCATTGGCATGAGCATTTAAGCAAATAAAGAATGTGTAAAATGGCAGAACAACAGGTTTAATGTCTTATTGCAGAGTGGAATGACATGTCTGTTCACTTTGCTGTTCGGAATCGCGAAGAAAGATGGGACTTCGGCGAGACTCTGACCCAAAAAGGGAAACAGAACTTAAACCCGATTCCCATCACAATCTGATGTCTCTACCAAAATCTGTTATCTTGAATTTAAGAACCACATGAAGACCGAGTGTATGTAGGTTAATTAATCAAATAGATAGACAACACAATTGCCAAAAGACTCTTTATCAATAAGTAGGTGCATGGTTACGGCACCATGCCCCACGTGGCAGCGGTCACACTCAGGAGGCCTAAGTCAGCTCCCAACACCTACCCCCTACTTATATCCTTTAGATTGTTTCTCTCCTGCTGTATGAGTCATAAAGAACTGAGACAAAATAATGGCAGGGATTACATTATCTTAAGGGCTATAACTTTCTGAATGACATTTCAGAAAACTGAATTCTCCTTCATGAAAAGCAAACATCTGAGTAAACATGCTTTTGTCTGTGTCTATTGCAATATTCTATTTGTCAATGCCTATTTTTGAGCTTAACCTTGACTTTGAAGCTTGACTTTGAAGCTATACAATTTTGGTGCCAAGCTGTAACCCTTGGGTTTCTTGATTTATTTACATTTTAAGAAAGAAAGTTGAAAAATAAAGTTTAAATCACCAAAATACATTTTTTGATATAGAATTGACAATATCTATGCTGTGAAGCATGTCATCCTAGACAATGTATAATAACACTAATAATCATTTATAAATGGTTATTAGTTAGGTTATAACCTGTTTATAACTTGTAAGTAACCGATGACATATCTATAGGTCACTGATATAGGCAGCAAGTACGACATATTGTTAATCTTCAGAATGACTCAGATTAAAGTAGTTGTAAATCACTATTGATCTTCACAAAAGAAAGGCTAGTATATTCACAGTATTGGACTTATGAATTCTACATCACAAACACATTTTTGGTGATTAGAATTGTAGTTTTCAACTTTCTTTCTTGAACATAAATGACTTGAGTTGCTCAAAGCCGTCAGCTTGGCACCCCCCAATTTTGTATTCAGAAGATAAAGAGTCAATAAAATAACAAGGTCTATAAGATCTTGTGCAGATGACGTCACACCTGCCAAAATTGGACGTCCGCCATATTGGTGATCAATTTATTATCATTATTATCCAGAATTTTGAAACATTTAGAACAAATATTTCTGCTACATGTACCTAAAGCAAGCTAGCTGAATCCTTATTAACAGTTATGAATGTAGAACTTTTTTCACAGCCATGTGGTCATGATCACCACGTGGTGATCACCAAAAAGTGACCACGTGACCATGTCTGCACAAGGTCTATAGACACTGAGTCAAGGCATACCTCTCCGGCCAATAGACCATAACTCATGTAGAGAGAGCTGATGTATTGCTGTCTATGAATCAACACTGACAGCTTTAGATCAGTATTGACCTGTTCCTTCTATATATAGTGCAGTATCTCATCATAGTTTACGATCAGATGGAAGATAGGACTCACTTTACGGCGTATATATATATATATATATATATATATATATGTATATATGTATGTATGTATGTATGTATGTATGTATGTATGTATGTATGTATGTATGTATGTATGTTCATATTTACATTTAACTTATGGGCGTCCATTGATCATGCACACAGAATAGTGGCTAGGGGAATAAAGCACTTTAGTATATTCCTTACAAAAGTTATATGCTAAGTCTCTTTTTTCAAAACTGTTTAGAGAAGAGGGTGCTAATAAGAGAACACAAATAATTGGCCCAGATGGTAATAACCCACCTTTTTCTACTTTACCACTGTTTTGATCAACTGTGAACATTTTAACAAATTTCTCTTTACCAATGAATTCCAAAAAAAAGGGGAGAACCTTATTTTGACTATTACCACTGCCCTGTTGAAGGACCTGTAAGTGCAAACTGGGATTTCCACTTCATTAAGGATGAACGAAAATTAAGAAAAATCCAGAGGGTTCACCATGTAGGGTAGATCATGATTTTCAGATTTAGGGCTCAAATTTTTGAGCTCAATGGAAATGGTTTGATTCTGCGGTTGGCTAAATAGCTTCAAATCCATTCAATAAATTTGAAATTTTTCATATCAAGACACATGCCGCAGTGTAGTCTGAAAAGCCTCCTCTAGGTGTTTATGAACTAAAGCTCCTGGTGCATCTCTGCAGGAGCTTTGTATTGAACTTTATTCTATACCAACATTGTAGCGCCTATACCTTCATTATTGTCCTTCCCCATTAGGAACTAGTGTGTGACGGTCAGCGTTATTTCCCCGGAGGGAAAAAATAAAAATTATTTCCCCAAAGAGCAATAATAGTGCTGGCCAGTGTGGAAACTATGCGAACAACCCTTAAACCACACCAAAATTGTCTTATTTGATAAAAAAAACATGAAAACAATTTATTTACCCTTGCACGCTCTGCAAAGGTTGTTTTCACTGCCATGCTGTCATCCCTCGTCTCCGTGCATTTTGATGGTCTTGGGCAAAGCCCTCGATGCATCAAAATGTGTGGAGACTTGGAGAAATAACTATTGCTTTTTGCCCCCTTGGTTCCTTTTGTGTATGAATCTAACTGAAAAAAATGAATGACGAAAAAAGGTACTGCTACCTGCATGTGTCGTGTGGTGTCTGAGTAGACTGTAACGGCTCCACAGATAGTGAGCAGGAACCAGAAGATGAAGAGGACACCCGACGTGTGCTCCCCTTTACGATGCGAGTAGAGGGTCAGAAAAAGGGCCAGCAGCTGCACACAGATGGGAGAAAGGGGTCCGTCAGTATTACTTCATGTCATCAAGTCACAGCAGTAGAATATTACCTTAGACCTACATCTTCAAGAAGATGTCTGAATTTCTTCCAGAATAAGAAGAAAAGCTAATGATAATCATAAATGATTATAGTCCTAGGTGATCATAATAATATGACTCTATTTTTTCACAATATCAAAGTACCATCTGACAGACTATTGAATATATTGGCCCGCTACCACTATCTCAATTATAATTTATAGAACATAACATTTTGATTTAATTAAGCACACAGAAAATATTACCCAGTGAAATGATGCACTTACCATGGAGGCTGCCATGATGGTGTCTGCGCTGTAGTCGGCCGGTGTTGGGGGCTGGAGCCCAGCGGGGTCAGTGCCACGGACGATGGTCTGTACTAGGTCCATGACCATGAGGACCACGATCAAGACTGCAAGCACCTTTTTTGAAAGGTAAAAGGGGAGAGCGATAAAGGACTAAATGATACAAGATGAGCTAAGATCCTGTTTAAAATTACCACAAACATAGCACATTGCAGGTACATAAGCAAAATGAGTCCAATGCAAATTATACTATATGCATATAGGGAGTTTTCATTTGCATTATTCTGGTTGCTATTGGGAAATAATCAGGGAGTTGAAGGCATTTTTAGTTAAAACTGCTACCAGACACAAGTTGAGACATTGTCAGGCTTAACGTGGATTGTTGTCGCAAACTGTATTTTCAAAGGGATACCATTTAGATATATTTAAGTGGTTCGACAGCATGAAATACAAACAGTGCCATTTTACATTGATCTATATTATCATACTCTTAGGGTGGTTTGCATTGTTATGCCAAGTGAAATATGTGCAAAATACTTGCATTTGGAGTAAGATAAATCTAACTGTGCTATGTAAAATAAAATGAATGTTAACAACCTTCGACAATGCACACTGTTCTTACACACATTTCCCTGGCTGTTGAGGAACAATGTCTGTAAAGTTTTTTTTAAGATCTTACAGAATGGTTAGACATGATTAGCAAAATGGTCTCACATGTACCATTTTCAGAGATCCTGAAAAACCTTTTCATGCCAAATGATTATTAATAAACTTATTCCAACGAATTATAAAGTAATATAATATGCATTATCTAATTTCAGAGAGATACCATTTTCCAGAGGTTAAGCTTGCTGATGCTGCATGCCCCATGGACCGTTTCCTTTCTGTACAGAGCAGGGACGTAGAAGAGACTGGCCAGCCACAGCCAGCCACACGGCACCCACACAAGCACCGTCTTCTGGAAACAGTCTGTCAGCACGGGGTGGAAAGTCTCCAGGGTAAGTTGGGGGTCCTGAAGTAGAAGATTTAACGTAATGAATATGTTTTTCCTTTAAATTTCTAGTCTTTGTTACTTATGAAATATCTTCACAGCAGTGCACATCTTATGTATTTAAACAAAACGCCTAAACCTTTCAAAATAATAATGTTCTTGGGAAATTCTGATCTTCTGAAAATCTGTCTAAGAAAACACCAAATAACTACTGTTTTGTCAGTGATTAGCTCAACGTAATGCAGAACCTTTTTTCAGCAGCCACAACACCTTTTGCATTTCCATCCATGACCTTGAATCTGGTACGAATTTTATATAAGTCAGCGGAATATGATAAGAAATTAGCAAATTACTAGTCTTTAAAAAGTGTGTATCCAAATATATCCAAAATTTTCAACTGAACGCTAATAGTTTATTATGTGGTTGATTAATAATTGGAGAACTGTTTATGATGTTTAACGTTTCTGCCTCCTTCCGTATATGCTAGTCAGGTGGTAGGTAAGTTCACGAGATGGGCACTCATTTCCACAATGCGAACAACGCTTCGCTGTAAGTCAGGTTTATTTGGTGGATCACTTAGATGCGTACAGAGCCAGTGCAATGATGGGGTAATGCCATTAGGGCATTGCCGATCATTGCAGCCCCGGCGGATCCTTTATGTACTTATTTATACCCTCCCATATCTGATCCATTACCCCACCTGGTGCTAATGCTCAGCATACAGGTATATACCCCCTCCCTGCTCCCACTCGCCCACTCTGACCTCGACCGCAGCCCGCTGTATACCTCCTCTTACAACCCACCCGCCTGCACCTTTTATTATATTTATATATCATTCAACAACCTATCTTATTTAATTACCACATTTTAATTTATATATATTACTACCACCAAATAAATATTTTATTTACTTAATAAAATATCATTTTATGCCACTCTCGCCTTACACATTATTCCATACATCTTAGCCGGGGTTTAGCAATGATGGTTAATATTCCTAGGATCACAAGTCCGATTGGTAAGGAGTAAGCTTTCTCCTAAGAGTCCGCTCGATCCTACATCCGCTCTCAACACAGTAATTCCTTCAACAGTCACCAGATGTCCTCTTTACTTATAGCTATCTAAACTCCTTTGAATCCTTAAGACTTGTGTCTGTCCAAATGTAATAGTGCTCTCCGCCGTGCCCAGAGGTTTTATCCAATATATAGCAGTCTGGTATTGATTTTTCCTGAGCATCGACGCTTGCTGGGAGATGCACTCTGTCTGCTATTGCGCAACAGGTATATTTACACCTACCAGCAGCTCATGCTACCTTTACACTATATGATATAATAATTCCTATAATTTGGAATACTTTCTTTAATTCCCTTATTTACAACAGGTGATGTTCTCTTCATTATATCTCTATACAACTAATTTCATGTGCAAAGTGAATTACTCTCTACCTTTGTGCACTACTTTTTAAAAAAAAATTATTCATTATAAATTGACAAAATTTAATACAAATTATTTATTCATTTTCTATACTTTTCCTAGTATTTTTTTCAACAAAATTAGTTCAAATTAACTTGCAGGTGTTAAATATCTGTCACCTAGGACACCACTGATCTATCAGAGCAGTGACAAAACCCCAAATTCAGTTGCTGCACAGAGCACATCTCGCCACCTCTTACAACATGATATAATAATCATATTGTGATATCTTAGCTACCCTTATTCCTGTGATAGACGTGAGTTTCAAAGCGAAGGTATGGCTAGTCATACCTAAGTTTAGGCATGGCATATCCTTCCACTAACAATTACAAGTATTTACCAAATCTATTATATATACAATATAGTAATTCCATAATTTCCTTTATTATACACATTTTATGGCTAAATTATAATAATCTCAAGGTATAAGCACATTATTTACTACCACATAGGGTTTATGGTAAATAGACAGTTAGCACTCCCCCTGCCCCTATTGGTCAATTGTATTTCAGTCACTGACCAGGGGTCAGGTGGGGAGGTGCAGGTAGGCTGTTAGGCCTAGGACACTCTGGGTCCAGAAACCACACCATGTAACCACTAAGAAGCAACAGGCCTTTAGGCCTACACTCCTGAGACTGTAGAGAATATATTTAACATCAACATCATCTCCTGCCTTTAAGTTTTCTCTTAATTCAAATTTCACAAAACAAAACAGCTTCACACTGGCTTAACTTAGGAAGGGAAGTACTGAGGGTCTACTGAGGCACTCCTCTACCCATTACCTGTTAGATCCTGTCTCCTATCAACAACAATTCTCTAGGACCATGCATGTGTTTCAGTCAATCACTACTATACTTTGCAAATAGTTGATCTGACAAATAAAACTTGGTTGCAAATTGTAAATAATTGAAGGTTGTTCTTACCCAAAAAGCATCGTACTGTGTCCTGTTGCCACATAGGGAGGGCCACAGCACAGCGTCTGCTGCCATGTTGTGAGTCAGTTGTGATGTTGTTTGGGTAACGCTATGCTGGGTACTGCGGTCCTCAGTAGAGCACTTCACTATTGAAATCTTGGAAAATCAATGAATGGATTAGCCTTGTAAACCGCAGGGTCAGTCAGATAAAGGACACATTTGTAGATTACTTCAAGTAGCATCCACTCTGATCTTAAACTTCCATTCAAGTGCTACACTCACGTCTCTTTGTGAACCGAGCAGATTTTGTTCCTTATTGATGTTACTGTTTTATTTTACGGCACGTTCTTATAGCAGTTATTCATTTATGCAATTAAGCAGTTTCTAGCAGTTATACACTTATGCAATTAATTTTCTCATCTATGCAAGTGTCCAAATAGAAAATAACATTATGTAAAACATCTAATATCAGAGGACATGATGTAAAGATTTAAGAGAAAGGTTTATCAGCCAAGGCTGATTCATCTCTGATAAAAGCCTTTCAAGTATATTTTATATTCTTTGCAAAATCACTTTTTTTTAAACTGAAGTTTCATTAATTGATAAAGACCTTATTTCAAACACTGTTACACTGTTCAATACATATCACAGTTACACCCGTTAACATACAGGGGCCCTTCAGCACAGGGCAGTGTCCTCAAACCTGATTACTTGAGGGGTATGAATGCGAGGTCCCCTGTTGCGTGTAGAATTAAAAAAAAACAAAAAACGGCTGTGTCGCCTGTCATTATACCTCAGTTAAATCCCACGTCGCATATCAAATTTAAGAAATAACCCAGTACCATGTCACTATCTTTTCAAAGCAAGTGTCCAATGTCAAATCTATGAAAAGTGCCATGTCATTTTATCACTTAGGTGACATGTTGCATGTAGAAATTAAGAAACAGCCATGTAACCATGCCAAATTTAAGGGTCCAGACCCATACTATGGTTAGCAGGACCTGCTTATCAGGGAACCAAGGTTCAGACTGGAGCCTCTACTCCCAGATGACAGATGAAGGTCAGGGGCCTCAGAGGGCTGTGAGAGGGACCATTGTAGACACAGGCAGCTCTTGTAGTCATATATCAGGATGACCTGATGACCGACTATATAGACAACCGACCGACTAATGTACATATATGTGTATATATTAGTGATGATATAAGCCTGAGGAGAGTAAGTGCTACCACCTGGTGTCTGGTTTTCTGACACCAGGTGTAGTGGGAGTTAAGCCCCATACAAACTAGGTGATTTTGAAAAGTACTTGATGCTGTTCAGGGTGCCACCTGGGTCATATATAAAGAACTACCAACAAAATATTTTGTTAAAGCTGTTTTAAACTACTTATAGGTTCAATGATACGAGGAGACATAAAGTTATGGTGTTTCTGTTCAATTAGAATAATAAAGTATCAAATTACCATGGTATAAATACCAAAAATATCTAAATTTTTAATGTTCTTTAATATAATTTTTCTCACAAACAGTGAATATTTATTTTCTTTGTTTAAATATTTGCTATCAAGTAAATGCTATTTATTTTTGAAGTTTCATAAAAATTCCAATGGTTGTATTTTCCCCAGGATGAGAAATCTGATATTTTCCATTGAAATCCCATGGTGAAGGTCAATTTCTTTATGAGGCTCTAACTCTGGCTCACAAACAGTGAAAATAGTTCATATTGTTTCTATGTAAACCTCTATAATTATAGAAGCTAAATTGCCTACAGATTTGCAGCAGATTGCATTGGTAATTAGAATTTCAGCCGAACCCCCCCAAGTACCTTTGAATAGCAAGACCCCACTTATTTACCTGGTTACGAGAAGGCCTCCATGTTGGTACCTACCTGGCAGTACCACTCCTCTGATGTAACTCTTGTTTCATGTGCCTCTTGATTAGAAAAAAAACAAAAAAACATGAGGACTTTTTTGACATCGGCTCCGGGCAAACTGTACTTACTTACTTACTTACTTACTTACTTAATTAACTATATATTTTAATCACATAAGTAATTGAGAAGAGGGATATATTTATATTATGATCTAGATATATCACAGAGATGGTTATATAGACGTTGTGCAAATGACTTCATAATGTAAAGACGCCACATTGGTGATCAGTTTACAAAGAGCATTAAGGACACCTCAAACACATCTATGACATTAAATTTATGCTGATATTTTATCAGATGAACATAATATGTCGTGATAAATTATCATTTTCATCATTTAGATTTCAAAACTGTATTATTACTGCAATAGCCACGTGGCCATGATAAGCACGTAGTGATCACCAAAAAGTGGTCGTGTGACCACATCTCCACAAGGTCTATAGATTGGCATAACCGAATAAGGATGAATTGTGTCTGCATTTCTTGAGGAGAGTCTAATTTACTGTAAGATATATATGACATCTTTACACTTCTTGAAAATGATTTACCAATCATCAAGGCTTATATAGATCAAATGTGTACACAAACTAAGCCATGAAATAAATAATGGCATATTCAAATCCTCCTAGACAAGGACAAGCAGCTGTGTGTGGGTATGTCATACCTAAGTTAAGGCATGGCATATCCTTCCTCTAATGGTAACAAGTATTTACTTGATTTATTATATAAAATATAATTATTAATATCATAATTCCCTAAATAGTAATCAAAAGACATGTGAAATATATGTATGTACATACTACATTATAGAGTTCATGGTAATCAGACATATAGAATCTTTGTTAGCACTCCCCCTCTCCCTAGTGGTCAACTGGCCTAATTAATGTAATTGGGTCAGAGGCCAAAGGTGAGGTGGGGAAGTGCACCCCTGCTGTAGGGACACTTTGGGTCCAGCAGCAGAAGAGACAACATGTAACCACAAAGCAGCAACTGGCCTTTGGTCTGTACTCCTGAGACTGTAGAGAATATATCTCACATCAACTGCCTTCAAGTCCTCTCTTCAATTTGTACCACACACAATTCTGAAGTTCACAAGTAGGTTCTCTGGTCGTTCTAAGCAATGTAAGGCATTTTAACGTGTCTAAAAGGTGTGCACTCACTGAGTGCATACCTCTTCAAAACGTTGCACCCACCAGCCCAATCATGGACACCGAATGCAGGGTGTACATACTGGTTTACTGGTAAATAAATACGCTTCTTGTTGTTTTCTAACAAATAAGACAATATTTGTGTGGTTTAGTGGTTGTTTAAGTAGTTAGATGAAAGATTAAATCTATAATCTAATAACAGAATAATGCCTAGTTTGAGTGATATACTTTCTGTATAGGTAGGGCCCCCGGGGTATGGATCAGCTGGTATTCAGCGGTGCGACAGATCTAGACTATACAGATTCTGCGACAGAGAGGCAAAAATAGGTCCATCCCTGTTGATATTCATGGCTTAGTGTTTATCTACCACATTGTTCTTTTTCTTGGTCCAGTTTGTTTAGCTAACTCCTAATCGTCACTTTTTGTAGTATTTGTAATTATGTATTTGTATTATGACTCATGATCAGCTGTATCACAGTTATAAACGTATTTCCATAATCAAACGAACTAAAGAACATGGACTTACTCTGTGAGAAGGCCCGCTGGGGACGTCCTAAGGGTGGCTGGATCGGCCGGAGGGTGCAGGGCGGCCTGGGACAGAACCACACAGTAGGTCTAACCCCAAAGGGCACATTACACTATACGACTTGGGCTGCGATATTAGGTGCATCATGAGAATTTTACAGACAAATTACATAAAAAAATATATAACTGTAAGAAAATGGCAATTTGGAGCCCCTCACATAAGTGTAACAAAGAATTTTATCTCTGAGATGTGTCACTTCTCTGCGACGTTGTCACGTCATAGCCCACGTTGTATAGTGTAATAGGGCCATAACCCTAGAACGTAAACTTAAGGGGGTATTCCACTACACGATATGAACTCCCTACGATATGAGGACCATATCGCACGATGACATTAGTTGCTCTCGCAGGAGGAGGCGCCAGTATGTCTAACCTTGGTCCTGGATATCACAGCAATATCGTGCGACATGGACAGAAATCCACGACATTATTAAACATGTCAAATAAAGAGTATAGCTTGGGTTAAAGGCTACGACATTTCCACGACTTAGCTGCGATAAAAACAATGTCGTACGACTTTAATATCGTAGCCACTGCGACATACCCTATTACACTACACGACTTGGGCTGCGATAAGATGGGACTGTGATATCCTACGACATGGCTACGACTTGGTCGTATCGCACCCCATATCGCAGTGGATGTCATGTAGTGGAATACCCCCTTCAGGACACGGGAGAGGGGGGGGGGGTGGGGTGGGGGTGGGAGGGCCTTGGGACAAGCCCCCTACAGGCCCCCGCACCCTGGAGGTCCGGCCGGCCACTCGGGGATTTATCACCAAGCCAAAGACAAAACCCAGGCCAAAGGATGGAGACAACCACGATAAACAGAGGACTTGTGTAGCCACACGTAAGCACCTAAAGCCCCCCGGGGGGGGAGGGCACTGACTCTTTGAAGATCGCTACCCATTGCCAAACTACCGCCCCTGCTTTTCGTGACTGACCGCCCCTCAATCTTAGTTGAGTGCCCCCATGTTTTGTTGATAGAGATTTACCACCCCCAAAATTCAGGGTGTGTCAAGATCAGAAAATATACAGAATTACCAAAACTGTTTAGGAAAACTTCTGAAAACATTTCATTAGTTATTTCTGGGTGATATAAAGTGGTAAAAGGGTTATTAAAATTTCAAGTTATTGCCACTGCATTGTTCTATTGATGTAGTTGACCGACCCCCTTTTTTGCCCTAAAAGAGATTGACCGCCCCTCATTTTTGACGTCCACAGCTCCCGATGCACCCGCCTGTTTGGCAGTGGGTACCTTTTCAAGTCCAAGTGCCCCCCCCCCCCCCCAGGGCTAAAGCCCTTTTCACTGTGGGAAACTTTTCATAGCAATCTGAGATGTACTTGCAATCTTCTTGTATTTAAGATTCCCATTTTTGGAAAATATGTTTGTGGTTTACAAAGAGGCTATCAATGCATAAGGCTTTGCAATTATTTAGTTCAAATAGTAATTTTTGATGTTTGCGCATTAAAAAATTGCCAACGGCGAATGGGGCTTCACCCAGTTGCCACCAGATGTCACTTCACTCTCTCAACAGTCTCTGTATAGGCCACAATCCCGGTACACCCAATCTCTGGCTCATTTGATAAGCATCAACTCGGAGAAAGGGGGTATTTTCAGAAAGATTTTCTGTCCGCAAAAATGAGAAAAAGGGGTAATTTTCCCCCAATGAAATTCGCAAAAAATAAGAGAAAGGGGTCATTTGATCCCAATAAAATTCGCGAAAAATGAGAAAAAAGGGATTAATTTAGTGTGAGAACTAATTTGCAGCTCTTGAAACTCGCGTGTTTAACAAAAAGGGGGTAACATTGGACCCTATAAAGTTAGCATTTTCATGGAAAAAGTGGTATATTTCAAAATAAAATCTCTTCGCACGTCCTTCTACACCCCACTCCATGTGTGAGAGGGTAATACAAACATGAAAGGCAGCATTATACATTCAGTGTTAGATAGGATCTACTCAAAAGATATATCTTATGTATTGCAATCTCTATACATTCTTATTCTGTGCTTTAAAAAAGAGGTGAGAATCAAGTTCTGTTCCCAAGTATCTAAAGACCTCCACGACGAAGACTACAGTATATTTGATATTAATTGGATTTTTTTTTTGCTTAAGGGAGCCAAAACCAATATTGGGTCAAAATTTGGCAAAATGTATTAACTATTGAAATACATTCTATGACCAAAACTGAAGCCCATGATGAAACATAGATTGTGAAAACAGGCTTTAACTTCATCAAAATGAAATAAAATAACATTATGTCCCTGACCAATTTTGGTGACCCACCAAAATTGGTTTGTTTACAGACATTGCTGTCTACAGACAGGAAAGACTCCACCAACTCTACCACTAGCTAAGGTTAGACTATTAGAATGTATTTTTATAGCTTTTCAAGTTTGCAAAATTTTGTCACATTTTAGTACAGCATTGCTTTTGGCTCCCTTTAAGTCCAAAGCATGTATGTTTCCAGGGTATGGAAAAAATGCATCTTGATTTTAACAACTGTGATTGTAATTTATTTTTGCATAAGCCATCGTGATAGATGGTGATAGATGTCTTGCTGCATTAAGCTACAATCAAGTTGAGGCGCATCTGGATATATGTGGTCTGATATTGAGCATCTTGAATGCTAGTGTTTGTTTAAGGTGTTTATGTTCATATGTTGGGGTAACTAAGTTTGTCTCTTGTATCTCATTGTTGCTTCATAGTATTTCTTTCAGCTAGTCAGTGGTAGAACTAATCCACGATCTGAACGTTCAGATCCAAAATCAGACAACACTTTGAGTGTAAGTTTATTGTGGAATATCAGAATGCCTCACAAATGCCAGTTTAATTCTCAATAGATGTAAAGTTCCTATGTACAGGTGTCATTTATAGACTACGGAGCCAGGCTTCCTTAACGTAAGTCCACCTGTCCCTGGATGGCCTCACACACTATCTTTGTTCCAATGTTAGTCACCAGGTGTCACCAGATGCTATGAGCTTTGCTACCTAAACCCCCGAATCCTAAAGAATTGTATTGTACCTATCTGAGGCTCTACCCAGAGCTATTGTTAAGCTTTATAGAATTCCTTTACAAATTTGAGCTGTTAGTGATACATCCTTTCGCAGTCTGGTGACCTTTCCCTTAAGTCTAAATATCTATCAATCTACTTAAATATTTTAAGGGAAAAACTAATACATAAATAAACATAAAGGTATTGGTTTACTTCATCTTTATAGTTATTTGTCCATTATCTTCAGGTAAAGTTTCATTATATGCTAGCCAAGAAACTGAGATTCCTTCTTCACCCAGGTTGTTCACTTCTGAATGGAGAGACTCACTTTGCACAGATTTAAAGTTTATTAAAGTAATCGCAGACAGCAGAAGTACAGGTATTCATCACACAGGGATCCAGCTCCGTAAGTTGTAACTTTACCAATGGATCTCAACAGTAACAAATGATCACATGGATGTATAAGATCTTGCTGTAAAGTCTTGGTCCTTCAATAAGGTAGCTTTCCAGTATAATGGAGACGGATGTTCCTTAATCCAACAGATCGTATGGTCACTCATGAAAACCACCAGGTCCGATATCTTCGTAACTGATTTGGCTGATCAGGGAAAATTTGATTAGGGTCTCACGATAAGTGATTTGGTAAATTTATAGTATCATTGCAAAATAGTGTCAAAGAGGAATTATTAGGTAAAGAATTTACTCATGGGACCCTGATCAAAATTTCCCTGATCAGCCGAATCAGTTACGAAGATATGGGCCCAGTACTGACTTATTCCACCTACATTCCTACAAGTGTTTACCCTTTCAGTTCTGGTTCTTAATCTCCGCTCTACACTCTAGCAACAGCCATTATAGGATTATCCTTTTTTAATTATTTCCATTTCTCCAGTTTTGCCAGTTTTGATGGCAGCCTCAGCTTCCCTCCGATACCGTCTTTATGCCCACACCGGTTTGTTATTTGTTTTAGTATCGTCTTATTTCAGTGCTGATAACATTCGTTGACCTTCCTTTTCACCTGTTCTATAAAATAAGTATATCCTATCACCTATCCACAAGAAACTTCTATTAAAATAACAAACTGAGCCTTATTCAATGTAAAAGTGGGACTGTATGACCTATACACTGGAGACTTCTGCATCAGTGCACTGGCTGCAAATATTGAAAGACTCCTTTTTTTGCCATAATATTGTTTTACTTTGTGATTACGCCTACTATTATAATGGGAGATTATCCAAATTTTTAGATTGATATGGTCTGGAACAAGAACCATGTAATAAAAATATGAGTGCCCAACTAATTGTTTAGGGCTCAATCTAAATCTAAATCAGATATGTCAAATGATAAAGATGTGGCCTAGGCTTTATGCCACACTAGTTGCAGTTTGATATTTCCCTTAAGTCAAATCAGATAACTTATAGGTTCATTAATTGATTTGTTGGTGATATTGAGTGTAATTTTTACTTTAAAAAGAGACTGGATCCCACTCAATTTTCTGTCTGGGACTTGATATTCTCATCTGACCTCAGATGAATGAATTTGCACCATTACATTTCTCACCTGTTGCAAGGAAACTCCTTGTTGGGTTGCAAGGAAACTCCAGTGCATTATAACTATTGTAAACACTGTAATCTCAGACATCATCTATCCCACTAACATACATTCAGCATTACTGAAAACTCAGATTAAGCACTATTGCAAGGAGTGTCTGCTATACTAAGCCAGCATCCTTTGCCATGCCATAGAACATGGACGTTGATTCTTGTAGAAGCATCTGAGGGGTGTCAAACTCTTTGATGAGACCTGCGTCCATGACCATCACTCTGCAACGTGAAAAGAACAAAGCATTGAATCATTGAATCAAATTAGTATAACACTAATATGTTGTGAATAATTTTACATTGGTGGAGTACAAGACAATCATATGCTTTATCAAAATTGTTTGTTGGTCAGGGTGATAGATAGATGTACTAATAAAGAGCATCCTAAGCAGTTTCTTTAAAATTGACTCAACATAGCCCAAATTAAATATAATCAAAAGTGGCTCACTTGTCATAGTCCATGATGGTGTTCAGTCTGTGTGCTATGGTGAGCACTGTGCAGCCCTTGAACTCTGTCCTTATTGTCGTCTGAATCAAGTCGTCAGTTTCTAGATCAACTGCTGCTGTTGCCTCATCTAACACCAAAATCTTGGTTTTACGCAATAAAGCTCGTGCCAAGCAAATCAACTGCCGCTGGCCAACACTGAAACCAAGTAACATACTTATCATTGGTATGTGAGTAGTTACATAAATAACTTCATGGTTGTCATTTGAGGGAAGAGGACGTTTTCATTTTCCAAAAATTGCTCATTTATATTAAGTATCATTGATCTATAGACTTAGTGCAGATAACGTCACAACTGTCCAAATTGAGCTGGACGCCATATTGGTAATCAATTTATCATTGTTGTTATTTAAATTATGAACGAAATAAAATAAATGTTTATGCAACAATTATTAAAAAAAGGTTTCACTGAATGATAATATGGAATTATTAATACTTAGAATTGATGTATTTGTATTTATTTCATGACTACATGGCCTTAATCACCATGTGGCGATCACCAAAAAGTGATCATGTGACCACATCTGCACAAGGTCTATTGCTTTTTAAATCTGCAAGGCACCTATAACCATACTCTATATCTTGGGAGTATTCATTTACGTTATGTATCATTATATACCTCTCTATCTCTGGAAAGAGAAATGAAGAAAAATCACCTGAAGTTAAGTCCCTCCTCTCCTGACTCATACATGAGGGTGTCGGGCAGCCCGGCCACAAACTCCTTGAGGTGGGCCTGTTCCATGGCCGTCCACACCTCAGCATCACTGTACTGGTCAGCAGGGTCAACGTTAAACCGAAGTGAACCAGAAAACAGCACTGGGTCCTTCATTATGGAAAGAAATATAGTTAGCTATATTATGTCACAAATGTTTATTTCTATATTATTTGGTTAGGTTACTATGCAATTGTTTGATAAACAAATTGTTCTGTAAATGTTATTTTTATTACTCATGGATACTAATAATTTTACCAATTATACCATATTTTTGTTAAAACTTCATAAAATGTGAGTTTTACTGAGTTCACAACCTATGAAATTAGTCTTTTTGGCAAGTCCATATGAATTTAAAGTGCCTACCTGTGGAATGATGGTCAGTTTTGATCGTAAGTCATGAAGTCCCATGTCAGCAGTATTTAGTCCATCAATGACGATACTTCCTTCTGCTGCTTCTATGATACGGAACAAGGCTAAGGTCAATGAAGACTTTCCGGCTCCAGTTCGTCCAACAATACCGACCTGAAAATGAAATGTGAAACATAATTATCATTGCATCTATACACTAGAATAATAGATTAGTTCTAACCATCCTGACATATTGCATTTAGGTTCTGCTGATTATTTTAAGCACTGCCCTTTAAAAATTATTTGGGGGTGTTTGGCTTACATTCTTATTACCAATGGAATCTGCTGCAAATCTATGGGCAAGTTAGCTTCTATATAAAGGAATGTATAGAAACACTATAAATGATTTTCACCATTTATAGATAAGAGTTAGAGCTTGATAAATAACCATTGATTTTATTTTCTGTTAAACAAACTACCCATGAAATTATTATGTAACCTCTAGGATATTTAGGATTAATATCGGAGCAAATATTAAAGTCTAAAGTTGCAATATTCACCGTTTGTGAGAAATGTTATGTTGATTTTCTTTTTGAATTGGGTAATTTGATACCTCATTATCCTATTTGAAGGGAAATAGCTTAACTATACTTCACTTATTACCATTCAATCTTTAAAGAGTTTAAAACTGCTTTAGAAAAATAATGTTCATGCAATTCTCAATCTATAACCCAGGTGGCGCTCTGAACAGCATCAAATACCTTTAAACTGACATATTACTTTTTGTTACTGATAAAAACTAATTTATGGTTTAATAATGAATACCAAATACTTCTCATGAAGGATTAAAGAGATATCTTAAGAGGTGCAGTAACACCACTTGGTGAGAAAAATGAAATTCTACAAAAACCTTTCCTCGGGTAGCATTATAGACCCAATTCCAAATAGAAAGATGACATTTTAGTGGTGTAAACTAACAATGCATAAAAAGCAATGCACTAATATGAGAACTTTAGTAGCTAAGTTTCTAATCTGCTTTAGTTCATCAGTGACCCTTACAACTTTTGGTGTCTAAAGTTTGAATTGGTTCTCATCAACATGCATAAGAGGTCTGATGAGTCTAGAGTAAGCTCTTTTCCTTTGTCAAACCTTATCTGAAAATCATTTATGTAAAAAGCTTGGATTTCCCTTGGACCATCACTTATTTTGTAAATGCCTGTGATGGATTCATAATTTCAGCTGAACATTCAGTAATATCTTTAAGTGGGTACAGACAAGAATCTCTTCATAATTTGTTGTTAGAAATGGTAGTAGTGAATAAAACACTAAGAAAGAAAGAACATGCATAAATCATTTGAAGGTGCTTAAGATTAACGTTAATGCTTTCTAGCAAAAGAAAGTCAAGAGTACATATAGTAAATCATTTCAATTAAACTTACCATCTCTCCAGCATTTATATGACAGGAAAGACCTTTTAGAACAAGGTCAAGTCCCTCTCGGTAACGGGTTTTGTACTTGTTAAAGTTGATCACTCCATGAGCCGGCCAGTCAGAGGGTGGATGAGGAGACAGTGACCAAGGGGCCTGTTAAAGGCATCAAATAAACATTATGTGGTCACTAAGTACAATCCTGAGACTTCCTTTGTATCCTCAGTGGCCCGTTGCACAATAAAATTTCATTATGAGGTATCAAGTTAAGATAGCATAACGAACAGTTTTGTTGTTACGAAAATTTGTGTTTTTCTGAAAATAGTAAAATCTCTGGTTCTAATGAATGAAATTGAATTCTGTAATTGATATGAAAAGGAAAAAGATAAGAGAAAATTCAGTAAAAGTTACAGCTCTTTGAGGGCATTCTAAATATAGATAAAAAATTGTTGCAAAATGATTGTTGTTACGAAAAAAGTAAGAACGAAAAGTTTCGTTAATAAGATTATTTTCGTTCTTCTTCGACTTTAGTTTGTCTCCAGTGTTTGACTTGAACAGCATCAATTTTTGCTTTTCAATGTTTCAGTAATATCAACTAACAACTTGTTCAAAACGATATAGACTGACCTCTGTCTTTGTCTCGCTGTACTCTTTAAGCCGCTCCACAGCAACAATATACGTCTCCAGTTCACATGAAAATCTTACTGCAGACACAATATTATTACCTATCTGCAAGAATCAGGTGCAGATCATAATTTGGTTATGTTGAAAAAAGGCTGTTATAGATGTACGCTTTCATAGTTTAAATATGAATTAATCCATAATTATAATACATTACATATATTTTGTGAGTCATCTCTGATACCTAAATGTTAAAATGATGATAAACAAAGACTTTCTCAGAGAGTTAGATAGTTATAATTGTCGCACAGTTTATTATTCTAGGATTTCTAATGTTAGGAATTATACTTGTCTATCATCTAAGGCATTGTTGATATATAGAAACAATCAGTAACCATGAAACTGCTACTGAAAGGCATACATACATGTCCTCAAAAAATAATATTAATTTGACGTTTTGAAGTTCCCTAAGAAGGATGTCACCAAGACAATAATTATTGGAATTCCAAATATGTGAAAACAACAAAACTCATTGGATGATCCGTGTTAGTTTGAACTTCTCAAATGTGAAATTCTTAGAGTTACAAAACTTACTTGCAATGCAAATGCCAAAGATAGTCCTACAGTTCCTGCATCTATGGTTTTCCTCTCGACAATACAAAATATGGCAGCAAATAAAATAATGATACCCACTAACATATCTGCACAGACACTGATCCATCTGAAAAGATGAGCACATACAGGAAAATCTTTTAATTTGATTATACAAAAATAAATTAAATTTATCACCATGAATTACTCAAAAAGAAAGAGATGTTATGCAGCATTACTTTGGGAAATAAATAGTTTCATATACAATCTCACATCAAGTTTTCACAATCCCATTGTTTCGAGCTTTTTGGGAACACGTTCATGGACAGATGCAGCATAACAATAGTTTATTTCAGCTTGAGCTTTGTTATTTGTACTTGTGAGAATGATACAGCATTTTGAGTGTGTTGCCATATTCAAATCTTCATAGATGATTGTTCCAGCGATAACATAGAAGGAAATAAGACTTCATAAACAATAAAAATCGATCATTTGTAGAGCATAAATCTTAAAGCTGTACAATCTGTATGTGACTGTCTAATATGGCACAAGCTGGATGTACCTCCATAATTACAAACAGCCCTGTTATTAATAGTGTAGGTGGAATCTAATCAAGATCACAGTTATAATTTCGATGATCTACCCTTATAAATTTAGCTCACATCTACCTGAGAAATAAATCCATAATGATAACCTTCACATATACTCCTGATCGAATCCTTTTGGAAGGCAGCCAACACAGACAGAGAGACCCTCCTTGGCCAACCCCCTATGAAGGGGGATGAGCTACCCTTCTTCCTCACAACAACCTACAACCCCACAAACAAACAACTCGGGAGACCAAGTCGGTAAGACCTGGGACCTCCTAGACAGGTCCGCATCGACCCGTCACCTACACAGTAGAGACTTTAAGATAGGGCATTGGAAACCCAAATGTTTGAAAGACGTCTTTGTCCGAGCCAGACTGAAAGACCCACCTGAAGAGTGGGTCCACGATGGGTCAAAGCACCGGAAGGCATGCGAGACCAAAACGTGCAGATATTGCCCCAGAATAAACAAAACCGGGAACATCAAATCGCACATGACAGGTAAGAAGTACTTCACCCGCCAGCAAGTGGACTGCAACAGCAACAATCTGGTCTATGCAATTGGCTGCAAAAGATGTGGCAAACAGTATGTAGGCCAAACAAAGAATAGCGTGAAGAAACCCTTCCAATCCCACTTCCACTATATCATGAACGACCCAACGAAAACTGAAGTCTCCAGACACTTCAACTCCACAGGACACAGCCGCTTGGATGATGTTGAGATCTGGGTCCTACATTTCTGTAAAACGACCCCGGATAAGCCAGTGGCCCTCCAACAGAAGCTCAATGCTGAGTTCGATTGGATCCACAGACTACGTAGCCAGATACCGATGGGCCTCAACACCATTGATACAGGCTACTAGAACCCCACCTTCAGGGGCATGCCTCAGACACCCATTCGTATCACCCACGACCTAAACCGTCGAATGCTTTTTCACTGAGCCGTCCCCATTGAGGACCCACACTAAAGGATGGATACAGCGACACTGCCTAGCCATTGACCACCGAGATTTTAGGACTGCAAACAGCTTATCACCATGCCATTAGCCAATGCAAATACACTCAGTATACCCTAAGATCCTATGTGGACACCGTGAAATTCAACCATTAAAACGGCCTGATGAGGTATTTACCGAAACCGTGACAGCCACCTGACATCGCCCCTCAACATTAGGGTCCGGACTGTGTAAGACGGACCTGGGGCAGATGATTTGGTCAACCCCAATAATTTTATTCCCCTCCCCCCCTTGCCGGTCTGCCCTTAGGGGGACCCTTGCCCTAGACTGGACCGTGTAGGACAGCTAGGGGGCAACACCTAGCCTATACAATCTCTGATGCGACCTGGACCGCGTAGGACAGGCTCCAGAGATGTCAGGCCTCCCTCTATCGTCCGGCGCCCCCCCACTGCCCTTTTCTTTCCCAGTCAACCCACTCCGACACCACCCTCCCCCTTACCCACCCCTGACCTGCAACAATCGACAGAACCGGTCGGGACCCACGAGAAAATTGCATCCAAGTGATACCCAAGCAGAGTGGCCCCTGCCGCCGCTTGGATACAAAAAGACCCCGACCACCCACCGCATTAACCAGACTGGACAGTGTGGCCCCTGCCACCTCCGTCTGCCATTAACTTTTCTTAGAGAACTCCTAACCGGTTCCATTTCCCAACACTCCTTACAGACCCAGTACCCCACCCCCTTGACTCCCAATGTTACCCCGCCGGACCTCACTTGGGCCCCAAAGACCACAACATGGATATGAAAGAGCCCCACCTGACCCCCAACTGACCAATCAGGTGAGCCATACTAGGCAGAGTGCTGTGTTGGAGAGTGAGACACCCCTCACTTCACGGTTGCCGTCAGAGGCGTAAGCATCATACGTATTCAAGATAACCTTCACATATGTTGTTTTTACTGACCTGTTTGATGTGATGACTGGGAACCACACCTTCTGACTATTGTCCAACAGTCGGTCTGCAATCTCAACAAACCTCCTCTCCTGATTGTATGCCCGAATTGAGGAAACCCCATTCAGTGTCTCACTGAAGTTGGAGTAGATGGGTGACCGTTTGATGGAGTCGATTCGCTTTATCTGCCTGGCTGTAGCAATGTACACCCGCTATAGTATAGATATAGAAAATGTGTTGCTATATAAGTTTGGATAAAGGTCGTTCATCAAGACAGGAAAGTCAAGTAGCTAGTCAACCTTTAAATAGCGTTAGATGCTATCTGTAGATAGCACTCAACAAATTACTAAAAATGTATAAGCAGAGGTAAGCTTAATATATGGCTAATTACAGTCTATGTTTCCAAAAGACTAGCTCATAATTAATTTGATTCCCACCTGTAGGAAGAAAAAGGCGGCGGCAAGAGGGATGATAACCACAACTAATAGGGGGGTACTGTAGATGATGATGATCAAGGTAGAGACAATATTCCCCATTATCCATAACCAATTCTGTATGTACAACCTTAGATCTGCGTCTACTGTGTCAACATCCTTACTGAACCTGTTGTTGGAAAAACATTAAAAAATGTAAGTGTTAACGTATGTGTCTGATTTGCAATTGCACTTTGCTCTAGCAATAATAGCTTTCTTATGTTTAAAAATTTAACATTCCTTCCATGTATTTATATCTCACAGACATTTATTGTGCTACTTGATGGACATGCCAACATAATGCAATAAATTGACACTGCTAATACCTACACTTAATAGTCCAGGAGCCAAATCTGAAAATCTTGATTTACCCTCCACGGTGAGCCCCCTGGATATTCTTGATTTTTTTCAACTTATAGCATCCTAGGGACCATGAATCAAGATGGTTCCGAAGAATTTAGGTATGCGAACACTCTGTAATTACGTGATTTGTGGTTAATTAGCAAAAATTGAAAAACACGTTATTTCTTAATTTCTCTGGAACTATGTAAGATATGATAACATGCTATATGTCATCTGAAAGGTAATTTTTTTCCTGATTTTTTGGTATATTGTTTGCTATTGTCATTAGTCATGGCAATGAGTAATTAAAGAAAAACTAGTCATTGATTTATTTACTCAAAAAGGTATGGATGGCTCCTTATAGTTTGATATAGAATTACTAATACCAGTAACCCATAAAATATAAGATATCCATTTTGTGTAGGGTCAAGCCAAGCTACTCATTTATATAAGCACATGGGTCTAGAATCCTAGAGTTTAAAGAACAATCTAATAATTTGTTAAAACCAACAATTTGAAAGAGGTAGCACACCTATCAAGTTTAACAAATAGCATTCCTGGTCTTTTGCAATTGGCATATTGATACAAGGACGTTTTTTTTAAAATTCAGAACCCTTGATATATGACAACAGTCTTTTTGGGACTCATCTCTTCTTTTAAGTAATACTTGGAGGCTCCCCATGTATATACCCTGAGAAACATGGCTTGGGGTCAGGTAATGGGTGAGTCTACTATGAGCTATTCTTTTCTTTTTGTCAGCATGAAATAGAGAGAACTATATGGGGCCTTCCATTTAGTAAGTACACACATTTTCAAAAATCTCACACCCCCACCCCTTTGTATGCATTAGATTTGTACTATAAAGTATGCACATTTTCAAAAGTTTCATACCTCCTTGCCCCCCTTGATGCAACATACTTAATGCAAGGCCCCTAATAAGATGGTTTGTAATAAAACTGAGACATAATCACAGTATTTTACTGAAGAAAGAAATCTTACTCAAACCAACAATGCTCTCCAAACAGCCACTATATTACATGCATGTGCCCAAATGGCTCAGAAAGCACTGAAATACCAGCTTAAGGAGATAGTGATTATCATTTCCACCTCTCTTTAGGATATTTTGTGTTGTTTTCATGATATCATCTCTCCTTTTAGAATATAAGTGCAAAATGAAGCAGTAGTCGGTTTGAATTTAATCAACAAAAAATGATTTCTACATTATATTTCTAATGAAATCAGATGCAACCTTCTTTGAAAACTGACAAAAGATCCCCTCTAAGTATACCTAGGACTTGGTTAATCAATTCCAAAGTTTAATCTTGGGTCCTTAAGTTCTGATGATTTTGACTAAAACAACAGTTTTTCTTTGATTACTCATTGCTATGACTAATGGCAATAGCAAACAATATACCAAAAAATCAGGAAAAATAATTACCTTTCAGATGACATATAGCATGTTATCATATCTTACATAGTTCCAGAGAAATTAAGAAATAACGCGTTTTTCAATTTTTGTTAATTAACCACAAATTGTGTAATTACAGAGTGTTCGCATACCTAAATTCTTCGGAACCATCTTGATTCATGGTCCCTAGGATGCTATAAGTTGAAAAAATCAAGAAAATCCAGGGGGCTCACCGCAGAGGGTAAATCCTTATTTTGACAGATTTCAGGATTTGGCTCCCGGACTATAAGGGCTAATTCAATCAGGGTATGAAGTGTTAGTTGCTTTTCACTGTTTCCCTGTAACACTGTTTGCCTTCCCCCCCTCTTCTTGTCTCCCTTTTACCCATTTATCATAATCATAATTAACTGTAATAACCATTTTACCCTGCATTTTACTTGACTTTGCACTCCTCTCCTAAAACAACATCAACATATTTACTTAAGTGAATATTCCATAATATAAGATGCAAAAAAGGAAACAGTGAATGGAAACATGTAATTCAGCTTGAGATCTCATTTACATATACTATCACTTCAGTGGCAAAAGACAACTAATGTTATGAAATATTCCATATGTTTCCCCTCATCAACCCTACCAAAGAGGTGAAAATCCACCTCCTGTTTTGAAAGGTTATGTAATCCCCCATGCTTGCACAAAGGGGAGGCAAAGGGAGATTTGCATATAATGATTATTTATACAACCTGTTTTGCCTTTCACTGTTACACTGTTTTGCTATTTTGGAGAAGGAGGGAAATAGGGAGTTAAGAAGTATTTGGAATGGTTTAAATGTTGTTTATGAAAAGGATTATGCATTATATATATCATTTAACAGGAGAAATGAGTGAAAGTAGTGATTAAAAAGGCAAACAGTGTTACAGTGTTACAACAAAAAAAGGAACTGGCGCTTCATACCCTGATCTAATTCGCATGTTAAAATCATGTAATGAATGTAAATCATCAACAGCGGAATCATATAAATTTCACAGCACATTTTGATTTTTTAAATGGAATGGGAAAATGATAATCTTAGTTATAATTTCTAAAATAATATGGCAGTGGTCACCCCAGTGAATATCCAGATTTACATTTTACAATTTTGTAAACACATTCTTGTTGATATAATAAGACATGTACAGCCAAGCTTGTGTGGTAGCATGTTGCATATTGTACCTCATAACAATGGACAGTATTAAAGGCAAGTTCTGGCTACAATAGATAAAGACAAACAATTTACTTACTTCCACTATAGAATTGTGCTTGTCAGATGTAAGACGGTTACCAAATCAAGATACAGACACTCAGGCATAACAATATATTGCTGTTACACACCAATAGATTATATATCAATCAGGCTTTAAGATTGTTTTATTTTTTCAATGTTGATATATTTCTTAAGTTTTCAAATCTTTCATTTGTGAAATACATCATTCTATTGTACTGGCTGTACCAACCGGTTAAGGATCCTGCCAAGAGGTGTAGTGTCAAAGAAGGCCATAGGACATCGAAGGTTGTTGGTCAGCAGACGCCCATGAAGGTACCTAGCAGCCTCAATGCAACCATATGCTACTGCAACCAGAAGGACTGCGACCCCTATTGCTGTAGGCAAAGAGGAAAAAATCTTATAGTGATTGACACTAACCCTTTAGACCATATCAATCGCATTGATGAGTGACTGAATTTCCTCAGTATTTCCATTTATTTCCTTCTGGAATTCCCTAAATTGCTAGTTATTGAGGAAGGTCAAAGGCTGATCCAACCCTTTCTATTTATGTTATAGATATTTGTTGCATGGCATTTAATGAGAAATTAATTCAGCTTTTGAACACATTCGCCTTTTCTGTATGTTTAATACTCCTCAAACTGTTTTCCTTAACAAAAATATGGCTAAAAATATGAAAACTTGTAAAAATCAGAAAAAAGTCACCTCTTTTTTATTTTATCAAAATGTATACAATTATTTGGTATTTCTTTGGAAATAGAATATATTTTATACATAACTCTAATTTTAAGCTGTTAAGATTTTCGCACCGGGATGCTCTGGTGTGGTCAGTCACAAATCCCTTTCAGAAAATTTTTGGCCTTATATCAAAATTGGTAACGTACATTTCTCGGACTTGAGGACCCAGCCAAATTTTGACTATAGGATCATCATCTAAGTAACCCTCCACACCCCAACCGTCCCTGGTGTGTTCCCTGCCTGCAGGTCCAGAGAGGCAGACACAGCACAAAAGAAATGTTATATTCATTAAGAATATCTAACCACTTACTCTGAGAGACTCCGATGGCGCCATAGACCCCAAGACGTACTGAGAGGCTGACAGGCTCCGTCCCATTAGGCATGAGAGACTGGGCAGCATCGTTGGACCAGACACTGAGCCAGATGTTGGAGAAAACAAGGCCTCCAGTCTGGACGGCAAGGCCACAGAAAGCAGCTATGGTCCAAGCAAGTGACGCTGCCTTTACATAGGATGTAATAACTTCACGTTTTATCTGAAAATATAGTAATGATAAACATAACACGGGTTCATTAATAGCCAGAATGGGATGAAATATGCACTAGTTCTAATCCTCGACTAACATTCATAATTACTTCAGTTTGATAAATAAACTGTTTGATGGTAAATGCATGATAAAGCAAATAATTATAGAGATAAAGCCACTGACTATAACTTACTGATCCTTCCTCTAAGGCCTCTTCAACAATCAATGCTTGTCTCTTCTTTTTCTCATGTTCCTCTTCATCCATTTTGTTGGAGAGGGTTAGCCTACGTTTTTTGTTTGCTCTCCGTCTTACCTTACGTTCCTCTGAGGCACTTGTGCCACCATCTGTGCCACTGACTGAATCCTCTGAACGTGTGTAGATACTACTCATTCTTTGGAATAGCTGTTGCCAGAATGTTTCTCCTTACAAAGGTCAGAAAATTAGGTCAGAATAAAACGAAAATTGCGTATATATTACGAATGTTTTTTTCCATCAAAACAATACGGTAACATGACATTATGTTGGGAACAAGAATGGTGGTTTGAACAACCATTATTCCCACAACTAAGACATGTGACTTTATATAATACATGAATATCTATTAGGTGACATATCAAAATTTTGCTATTATCCTAAAATAAGAAGATATATCAGTGTGCATTAATGTAAAGAACCAGATTATGTTCATTTTGAACTATTGCAATTACATTTCTTATGTGCCATAATTGTGTGCTCTTATTAAATCTTGAAATACCTTCATAATACATATTTACAGGATTTTTTGCATGGGTATAGGTAATTGAAAATTAACAGTATGGGCAGTCTTAGCCATAATAATATATATAGATAATTATCACAAACAAACCTTAAAGAAAATATACTTCTTTGATGCAGCATACTTACTTTCAGGGTCACTGTCGTCACTGTCATCATTTTGTGAGAGGTGCTCTTTGACAAATTCAGCGAAGGCTCCGTTCCTGTCTAGCAGCTCATCATAAGAGCCCATCTCAGAGATGGTCTGCTCCTTTAGCACTACAATCTTGTCCACTTTTGGTAAGAAGGTCAAGGCATTGGTCACCAACACTCGCGTCTAGAGGAAAAGCAGAATATATTTTTCTTCTTTAATAAGAAACCATTGACTTTTGTATTTACTGTATCTCGTTTATGATACTATCATTACAGTGCCTTCCTTTCAAATAGCTTTAGGAACTGCATCCTTTTTTATATTTGGCAGAAGTTAAAATAGTTTAAATCTATAACCTTTATATATACTAAAAACAAGCACATATTTCTTCGTATACCTACCTTTCCTGCAAGGATTCCATATGGCCCCACAACCTTCTCGAAGATGTGTTTCCCGACGTGGGAGTCTACGGCTGACAGCGGGTCATCCAGTAGGTAGATGTCTGCATTCTGATACACAGCCCTGGCTACACTTACTCGCTGCTTCTGTCCACCTGACAGATTGATTCCCTTTATAAAGAAAAGATATCATTTTTACATAATGATTGGCTAATAATCAACAAATAATTTCATCCAATGCTAAATAAACAAATAACTATTTGAAATGATGTGTGATATCTAATTAGTTGTAAGACGTACCCAGTCTAATTAATGTAATAATGTTAACATTCGATTTACCCTGTCTCCTATTTCTGTCATGTCTCCACCTGACAGGATTTTCAGGTCTGGGTCAAGAGCACATGCTTCAATTATGGGGTCATACTTATGGCGTAGGTATGTTTTGTTAAAGAGAATGTTGTCTCGGACAGTCAGGTTCTGTATCCAGGCTTGCTGGGGGACATAGGCTACAGATCCCTGTAAAACAAATAGAAAGTTTTTGCATTCCACTTTAAAGTGAAAAACAGAAAGTTAAAACATAGTAATATAATCTTGATTATCACGGAAACACAACCAAGGTAAATCATGATGCCCTAATGGGATACCATGTGCAATATCAACCTGTATATACCCAGGTAAGCAGATATGTTCTGGGCACATACTCTTTTGGTCAGTCTGGTACTTGTTCAATTTTCATGTAACAGTCATGTTATTTTAGGTTAGGTTGAGACTCACTGAAACTGAGTGTTATAGTAACATTACATTTGAGTGTCCAAAGTAAACCACATTAATAAAGAATTTGAAATACAAGAAAAGTGTATTGACAGATTTCGCATGGCGAGTGGTTCTCTAGATTATTTGTTAATCAAGTTGTTAGGTAATATGAGCAATGGTCAGAAGTATCATGATACTTGGTACTGGTATAGATACTGTCCAAATCAGTCCAGAAATACAATGCAACTGTCAAGTGATGAGCCACCTATGTCACTGAAATAATTCTGCGACGTTTTGTACTTACCTGATTTGAATGTAGTGTTTACAGGTTGCATATACTACTAAAGATAAACTTGTGCATACAATATTTTCTTAGTTGTTCATACCTTGACATTAACAGAACCTTGCAGCACCTCCATCTCGCCAAGCATGGCTTGTATGAGGGACGACTTTCCAGCACCAACAGTTCCCACCACAGCGATGAGGCTTCCCTCTGGCACTACTAGGTTGATGCTGAAGTAGAAGGTTTGCAAAGAACTTTTGAAAGTTGTTGATGTGAAATTATTATTATGTGACATATAAATGGTTTTACCAAGACATTAAAGAACTTCCCAGGTATAAGAATGACAGCTGTTGTCAATATCTTTAATCATTTTGTTTTTAACAATTTCTTATGTGGATAAGATGTATTTGGGAAAACATTGACTGAGCAATTTATATTTTGTGAAACACACTAGTGATTGACTTACTTCTTCAAAGGAATTCTATCAGTCTCTCCCCAGGAAAATTGTCCATCTTCAATCCTCACAGCACCACCTACAAAGTTGAAAGAAGACTACCTGAAAATTCAACTACATGTCAAGCAGATTTTTTCAGTTTCAGAGCCAAATGAGATACCAGACACTACAAAATTCATATGGTAAGATTAGTGGAATATCTGTATTGTAAAAGAAACCTTTAAAGGGGTCATGCTGCACATTGTCAACGTTGATCTCAGGCAGAAGCAAGAACTTCTTTATGCGGGCTATCGACACCACTGCCTGAAACAGAGCAGGCCATCACAAATTATAAAAGCAAAGATGTGAGCAAACATAGGGAATGAGAATCTAACCTTTCCTTACTTGCAGATAGTAGTTCCTAGAGGAAATAAGTCTCCTTTCTTTAGTGGAGGGATTGTTTCTTAATGTTAAATTTCATCTAATTATGCACATGCATAACTGTCTCATTTTGTGATAAACCGGTATTTCTAAGCTTTCAATATGTCAAGATATCTCATATATTGAGAGGGATATGAGCTTTTGAACACACACATCATGCAAAAGCTGTCCATCCCCTACTCTATCCTTAAGCTTGTTATTGGTGTGCCAGTTTGCATTATAGAAACCATTAAAATTTTACACAATATGTCAACAACATGTTAAGCATACAACAGTACTTACAGCTATGATCATGGTCAATAATAGTAGTAAAGTTACATTAATGAGCATCTATAGCTCACAGAAAGGGAAAATGCTAGAACACTATAACTGATAAGTTATTTGGATGTTACAAAACAGTATCACAACAAGTGCGTTCTTACATTGATGAGCAGCATAATGGCGGTGGGGATCAGTAACATGGGGAGGGTGAGTACCCCGAACAGGGACATGGACACAAACGCGACGTCTGGGGTCAACACATGGTCAGGAGATGACAGCACGTAGGTCATAAAACACAGCAACATCACCTGAAAGAAAGTCAGGATGATTGATTTAAAAAGGTCTAAAAGTTGACTGAAACATCAAAAGGACTCATCCAAATAACCACCTAATAACATCACCCTCTTCACAACAGCTCACTACTCTGATCAAGGTTGTATACAGAAAAAACAGAAGAATACATTTCTATATTATAGTAATTGAGAATGTAACACTGGATACTTTACAAGTGTTACATTCTCAAATGATCTTATTGACGGAGAAAAATATATCTTTTAGTATAACAATGAACTAATTAAGTATAACTGGTAAACCACGAATATAATAGCATCACAATTTTGAATCAATCCTACATCTGAATTTTTAATTGATATGAAATGTTCTTCCAATTTAAACTATTTTCTTGTGAAGTGAATTAATGGCTATAAAGTTTAATTGAGTTTGTAGAGGGAAATGCAAAATACTTCCTTCTTTCCAACCATTGTGTTACTCATGTCACATATTTTGAATAAATTGGATGGCTTATCATTAAGGAAAACACATAATTCATCTTAAACATCAAAATTGTCATCCATCCTTTTTCTTGAGCATGGGATTCCTCTGCGATGAATCGTTTTAGCTATTTGACCACAAATGACCAGACTAGGGGTTGATTTTCCCACTCAGCCTAATAGCGCTGTACCAGTTGACTTTAGGGGCTTCTGATTGGTTGTTGCCAAGCAGATTTGTTGGTGCTCTTTTTGGATTTTTCCCAGGATTCATTTAACCTTGAAATGCATGTCTTTTTTTTGTGAATGGATATTATATATCTTGTGATTTTGAATACATATTCTCACCAGGAGTATTATTGGCCAACACTAATTATGCTTTATTATTTTTGTGTCTGTAGATGTGGCTGTGGGTCAGTTCTGGTGTTTCCCACTTGGCAAGGTATGAGTAGTGCCTAGGTTATCCACACCGCGTGGTAAGGTACGAGTAGTGCCCAGGTTATCTCTACCACTTGGTAAGGTGCCTGAGTTATTCACACCTGCACGGTTGGTTTATTGGGTACAGTAGGTTGGAAATAATTGTCTGTTATATTGAGCTGAGTGGTTATATTTTGATGTTAGTCTATTTATTGGGGAGTATTCCTTTTAAAGTTCGTACTTGTTCATATCCTGTACTGATACGTTTATTCATCTCTCGACTGCGTGATATTACATCACTTATCGTGGATACTTCGCTTGCTTGAAGATGTTAATAAAGGTGTTATACTAAGATAATGGGGAGTTCTCAGTGATTATTCGTTGAAGTAACTAGCTCTCTCCAGATTGATGTTATCCTGGATCATGATTCAGTTCTTAGTGGTAGAGATTCTAAGTAAAGGGGCTCAATCCTATACAAAGAACACGCACTTGGCAAGAGGTCAGTTTATTACATTCACGATGATATTTCGAAGGTACAGGTACACAATTCTCCATCCATACAGTTCTTTCCCTTTCATTTCACAATTCAAACACATCAGTAACAATCCAACCAGGTATAGCTTTCATCCAGCTTCCCCTTTTGCAAGGTATATACGCTCTTACACTGTTGAGAGAGTCACCTCTCGTCTACCGGTAACGAAGACCATTGGTAGGATCTCCGTCACTTCCAGCACGCAGTCCGTAAGGCTAAGCCTAAGCTGTCCCAATCCTTACTATCACCTGTTCTTTGTGGTTACTACCATCTTAACACTACCCGTGTGATCCGTATGTAAGACTATTGCTCCATGTGTTCTGTTCGAACTCTATCTTGGTCTGCTCGTCTGTCTCAAGTCTCATACCGCTTATATAGCGACAGCCAAAAGGCTTGTCGCTATACTCATTTACACTATTACCTAACGACGTCTTACTTATCTCTCATACTGCCCACTCTTACTTACATAGACTAGTTCTATTTCTAGCTATCATATAACTTAATGTTGACGGCTAGGCCTGCTGTCCTTAATATCTTTTAGCTAGATGTTTCGATCCATAACGTACCCTTACAGGTTTCCATCGTCATTTGTCACACCTGTGCGTACCTGCAGGACGTTCCTCAGCCCGGCTGCAGTCCTTACGCCTGGGGCTTTGCCACTCTCCATATACTCTAACTATGCCACTAAACGATGTCGCCGCCTGGCGTTTAGCACACGAATCAGCGTTACAAGTTCCACTATAATATTCTTGCCAATACAAACGAGTTTACAATATTCTATTATATATTCTATTCTAGTTTTTCTTGCACTGTACCTCAGTGCAGTCGACGGCGCTTAAGATCAGAAACACCTGCAACGTAGTTGTCGGTGGTTCTGAAATCAGCTCTCCGTTGTTTGAGGTAGTTCTGTGTTCTCTCTCTCTAGGCTATACTCGGGAAACTTAGTAAAGTCCCCTCTCCTGGCTGAGCGACTCAGAATTTCTTTGAAGGTATATCAGTCCATCCATAGTCTCTGCCCATGGATCGACCTACACTCTTCCACCAGTCTCCATTTCCGGAGAACTGATGACCAAAAGCAAATAGGGGTGGTTCCTCGCGTGAAGTCTTACCCCAGGACGTCCCGAGACGGTTCTGACATCCTAAACCCTGCAACGCAATAAGGCAAATCAAGCAATAGAGTCTTCCTGCTCATTTGTGATGGTGCTTTTAGCGTTTTAACATCATTGATTTGATGAAACTTTCTGCATCTTTAACATCACAATTC